>OX276330.1:35377681-36765806 GCA_946251845.1 Andrena fulva
TCAACCGTAGGCAAATTGTCGGGATGCAAATGCAACATTCAACGGTTGGGCCCTGTAAAGAAGGTTTGTAGGCGAAACTACTAACCACCTCCCAACTGATTCCCAACTGTTGGCTACCGTTGGCCAACAAAAATGCTACTAGGGTGGGGTATGGATTCATGGCCCTTTTCATACTATGAAATTAGGCTAGAAAATGATGGGGACAAGAATGCCTTTAATTAAATAATAGATTTGCGTGGAAATCCTCAGCTGCACCGCACCATTGCAGGAAGCAGTGACCTCGCCGAGTCACGTGCATTCCAGACACCCGGAGGGGTTAAAAAGCCACAGATAAGTCTGCGTACGTAACACGCCATTATTTTCAACTCTTCTATTATTTAATTCTGTTATCCTGTATCTTATATTCTCAATTTTTATACCGCAGAACAGGCCTGGCCAGCTGGTCGATTTGGGAGCCAGACCGCTCCTTGTGGCTCCCAGAGCGGCACGGTTGCCGAGCTCGGAGCCGGTGATGCTGCGGGCATACTACAACGGGTGGGGAAAACTACTGCGGGGGTAGTGCTGCGTGCAGGCTCGTATCCTTAGGTTTAAATAACTGGTACTCTTGGGGGCCCCAGGGACACAACATTTGTCGCCCCCCTTTGCATCATTTCGGGGCTCCTTGCTTGCTAACAGTAAAGAACGCGATGTTCCTACACTCGCGGATGGCCCCACCACGGACCTCGGCTGCCGGAAGCGTCGTTTCTGACTCCCGCAAACTATGCGGCTCTGACAAGGAAACCACGCGAGGTGTTACGCACCGATTTTGATGAAACTTCATAGAAAGGTAGAGAATTGAAAAATATTTGACCCGTGTTCGGCCGTAAGTGTAGACACCTAATAGTAGTTCACTAGATATTTAACATTCATTAAGGAAAATAAAAAAATGTTAAAATGGCAGCCTTCTGAAAAAGATGAATCGCCCTGATTTGAATCTGAAAAAGATTTCGCCCAAAAATCGGGAAAACTTCTTTAAGGTAGTACTACCGGTTTTGAAATACTGTTGAGAAAATTCTGAAACTTTGTACAGTAGTTTGTTTTGACCTTACACCGACTCATGTAAATTTTTGGAAATCTACACCAACCCAGAAAAAAGTTATTAACAATTTTATGTTTCCACTATTAACACGTAGTCTTATGGAAAATGACGTTTTCAACAAAAATTCACATTAATAGCCAATTCAGTTTTTGAGGAAACTGAGAGAAATATAAATGTAATATTCCATAAACATAATGCATGTATCCAAATGTTGATTCACCAATTTTTATAGCTAATATAAGCAAATGAATAAAATTATCTGTGCTCACTCGGCCATTATACGCACGATTTCGCAACGTCGCAAAGAGGTTGGTAAGACCGCGCAGTTTGAAATTTTCTATATCTCTATGCAATGTGATGCAATGCTAACTTCAAGCTTCAAGCGAGCAGAAGAAAACTTACACAATCAATCGTGCTACGTTGCCAAATCAAATCACCACGGAAGTCAAAGGACGATCTAACACGCACTTGACTCAAGGCGTATCGGTAGTACTACCTTAAATAAAAAAGGAACGGTAACAGATACGGCAACAAATCTGCCACCACAAATAACCACATTCATATACAGTAAGAATCCCTTTTCGTTTTTGGGTTTCAGATAACCCTCACAGTACTTTCCGTCGACGCCATGACCACCCGATTGTTTTTCAACGCTCTCAGTCAGCACTTTGTATCTGCCATGTTTTCTTCACTTTCACACAAAAATTCAGAACAATAGCTGAAGATACAATAAAACAGCCTGCCAAACCCAAAATTAATGTGTCGTGTCGTTTTTGTACCAAATTCACACAGAATTACCAATTTTTCGGCCCAACAAGGCGGAATCTCCCCTTAACGCGAACGAGCAAATTCGACTTTTAAATATCTCGTAAACTATTAGGTGTCTACACTTACGGTCAGAGTTCAAATATTTTTCAATTCTCTACCTTACTATGAAGTTTCGTCAAAAGCGGTGCGTAACACCCCGTGTGGTTCCCTTGTGATCTCCCAAAAGAGCTGCTGTAAAATATTCTACAAAATATACCTACCACTGGTATCTACATATGGAAATACAATCTGAATAAAGACAATGTTGCATCCCGGGAATGTATTCTCGGTGTCAAGTAATTAAGAGAATAAGGGAATTAAAGGAATATTTAGTTCCTCGAAAGGAAATTTACTGAAAGTAGGAAAAGCAAATTGGAGCGCAACGAGGTACGATTCAACGAATAAACTGCACGTCAAACACCGAACGCATTGAAGCACAGTGTCAGTTGCTTGACAACCCTGACCCTGGTCATTATCAATTTAACGTAAATACCCACTGACATTCGTGTGGCTGGCGAGTTACTCTCTTTAAGGAGTATTTCGTCAGCGACTCGCCAATATGTACGCAGATATCGATGTGCCGCTTTTCAGCATTGCCGCGATGCCATTAACCAGGAGCTGCTGTTGCAATCTGTGATGTAGCTGCTGCTGCTGTTACCGCACCGGGAAGCACGGTGCTTTAAATGGCTGGTACAGACGGCTCCGTGCAAGTACTTTGTACGAGCGAGGCGGAATTGGTTTAAGCCCATTATATGGGTACGTGTACGTGCGGCAAGAGACGTTAAAAATCTCCGTTCATACGTTCCACGAAGTCTCCGAACCTGATCTACTTTTCTCCCTGAAAATACTTTGCGCCACAAGGACGCGCGGGTGGTGCAGGTTAAAAGGTACATATGTATACTAAAGGTCCGCGCACACATATCCGTTCCGTGTCCGCTCGGTGCCGACACCGTGGTCGTAAAAGGTATCGGTTGCTTGTTTTGGAATGGAGCAGCGCACACTTGTCAGTTCCGTATCCGACCAGTGAAATTCGATTGCCTCTCCGGGCACGTCTGTTCCCTGCCGTCAATGTCAGTGTTAAAAAATATCATTTACGTGCTTTTCAATGGAGCAGCGCACACTTGCCGTGTCAGGGATGTCAGTGTGGAACCCGTATCCGTACGGTGAAACTAAGATTCGAGTGCCAACGATATTTTGGCATTTGCACTGACGGTGTCCTAAAATCGGTTGAAAGGGACGACCTTTTTTTATGACCGTGGAAGGGTCTCCGGTCGAAGCTCTCGAACCACACGCTTCGGGGGTCCTAGACCCTAGAGTCATAAAGACAAGGACAGCAATAGGCCATTAAGTAATGAAAATAGAAATTTCTATAATTAATATTAGATTTTCATACAAGTACTACCAATGGATTGCTGGAATTTTTGCAATGAAAATGATACCAAACGTGATATAATTCTGATCATTTTTAATGATTGCAATAAAAGAGTTTTGGACTTGAATTTTGCGCGGTATAGGTATAGAGTATGATCGGATGCATGAATAGCTGGTCATAATTGTTACTTGTTAACCCCTGTGGTCTCAAGGGCTAAATTCGAAATGTAGAAACGTGTTTTCCAGATACTCTTAATTAATAATGCGTGCTTGCGATCGCAAGGCGACGCTGCGCCGCGCGCGTCGCAACAGTGGGCCAGATTGAAAAGTTGGCGCCTTTTGGGTTTCTTTTTGAAGATATTTGAATGATATTTGCGCCAAAAAAGAGGATAAAATTCATTCACACATTCGATTTAAACCACTGAAATGGGTTTAAACCACTGAAATGGGCATTAAATAATTATCATGTTATTGCTTGTTTTAATATAAAAAGTAATATTGGTAGATATGTGATATGCATATGTAAAGAGAACATTTGCGAGGTCGCACAGTGGAGTGCCGAGCTGCGACACCAATAATTGATGTAAAGCGATGACGATTGTTTCATCCTAAAAGTATTTGACTGAAACCACCTTTGTGTACTTGCAGCTGATTTTGATTGCACATTTTTTTTATTTTGTAATTATCATTATCTTCTATTTTTTGTGATTTTTTTTATTTCACGTGTTTGGCGTAATTTTTTTGAAGTTTTTTATGGGGATATATATTACGCAAATACGTTGAAACCTCCAGTTTGCACGCCCTGTTGAAACTCACACCCAGTTTCGATTCCCTAACACACAGCATCAGTGATGCCAGAACGGTGGGTTTCGGTCCACGGCCGCTACCACCACTCCACGACCAAGCGTACCCACTCTTTTAGCGTCCGTACCGCACCACACAAGCATACCCGCCCCTCCATCCGTGTGCCGTACGCGCTGCTTGGCCACCGCTCTCGGGCGAGAATTCGTTTTCCTGACATCGAAGCGCTTGCCGCGCAAGCGAAAAATCAAGATTTCAAATCCCGGTACGGATATTACTTTTTTTTTTAATTATTCCCTAATTTCTCTTTCTATATTCTCAGCAGACTAAAGGCTTAAAAACTATTAATTTACTAAGCATTTTCGAAGCTTGATTTGCTGCTAAAGTGCGATCCTCTTTTGGCTTGTATCGCACCACTCCAAGCGTACCCCTTAGAGCATATATAATTATATACATGGAGGTATCATTTCCTTAGAGTGACTGCCTCGAAACTGTCGGCAACATCACGCGAGAGAGAAAGACATGTGCCACTGGTGCGAGCGAGAGAAGTATATGTCCTATTCGACCGTAAAGCGCAAGCGCCGATATTGTGCGAGAGAGAAACACATCTTGCGAGCGAGAGAATCTATACTTCACTCTCTCGCACCAGTTCGCACGATGTGTTTCTCTCTCGCACGATATCGGCGCTTGCGCTTTACGGTCGAATAGGACATATACTTCTCTCGCTCGCACATGTCTTTCTCTCTCGCACCATGTTGCCGACAGTTTCAAGCTTTCAATGAGACCTCCATAGTATATGCTCTAAAGGTCCGCGCACACATATCCGTTCCGTCTCAGTTCCGTGTCAGTGTGCCATTGGTAAGAAGAAGAGACCCTCTACGCCCCTCTTCTTCTTACCAATGGCACACTGACACGGAACTGAGACGGAACGGATATGTGTGCGCGGACCTTTATACATACTGGGTCGGACGAGCAGAGGACAGCACGAGACGAAGGAAATTGACTCGTGAATCGTGATTAAGTGAATACATAACCTAATGTACCTTTATTGCGACTTTTATGCGCGCAATATTAACGCAAATGACATGCTGTAGTGGATAAACCGCCTATGATTTTCATCGAATAATACTATCTTTATTCATTGAACAATGTGTGGTCGACCATGGGTTACAATAACCAAATGTCACCTTCACGTGGCGATTTGTCAATCGAATTTTATACCACTTGTCTATGTATGTCATAACAATATAATGTGTAGGTACGTATGTTCTCACGATTATACCACTGTGAAACATTGCATTAATGTAGATCGAGAGAGAAGAAAGTAGGGTAATATGTGATATTTCATCTGTATTGTATTACAATTATTAGGTCAGTGCATAAGTAATTTAGGTTATGTTCTAAATTCTAAAGGCTCTAAATGTAAATAAGGTTGAATTTTTTTATTTTTTAGGGGAGAAGGTGTAGATATGGACCGGGTTTGTAATACAGACCAGGTGCTTATCTCTCTGGTAAGTGCTGCAATATTTCGGGAACTGAAATAAACACAACAATTAGTGTCCTCTAACGCCACCAGGCGAGCGTATGATTCACTAAAAAGTGAAGTGTCCATTTTTGTTTTCATGGTAAGATGAATTAATTTTTTTCTCGTGCTAATTGAGAAATGTAATATGTTAGTTATAGAGGCATAATTAGTCATAAGGTTCAGCTTCAAAATGCTATATTTAGTTATTTGTAAATGTCCTTTTCACGCAAAAATTTTTAGGTTATTCTGTAAAAAGTGGGAGCTGGCAATATGGACCACGGAGCTCCATATTACTACCTCTCTTCAGTGGCGGATTTAAGAAAAAAGGCTCAGGTTGCAAATGTTCTGAGGGGCCCAGTTTTTCGGGACAATGAAGAGGTAGTTTACTAAAAACGGACTAAGTATAGTAGTACCGAAAAAATGTAGTGTTTGGATACCTATACCTAATGATAATTTTGTTTTTGAGATGGGGCCCTTGGAGGGCCGTATGGCCAGGGGCCCAGGCGGCAACTGCTCATCAGGCGCCCTGTTAAATCCGCCACTGCCCCTCTTACTTCATCAAGTAATTATTTCCCTTTTTGTTTCTAAGTGTTCCACTATGTCACTGCGTATGCATTGGATGTGAATGTTTTCATTTGTGATTTTGTGTATTTCCACGAAACTTTCATGACATAATGCCAAAATTTACATTAAAGTTCATTAGTAAACCATAATTTGTTTTAAAATAAAATTCGTACATTATTTATTTTCTATTGTTCCCCATTTCCTCTTCTCATTTTCAAATTCTTTTTCTATTTTCAAATATTATAACTTTTTTGGGCCCAAATAATTTTGAAATTTTAAAAAAAAATTATTTTACTGTTAAAATACAAAATCTGTAAAAAATCAAGTATTTCTTATGTGTTTTTTTTATGGTTTCAGCTCTGGTCCACATTACCACCCCAATTTCTGAAAACCTGTCCCTGACAAAATTTTGTAGAAATGGCATAGCTACAAAATAGTTGAATTTTCACACTAAAGAGTTATTGATACATTATCTCAGATCTATGATCTACCTGTTCCACCGTTGGATTATGCGATTTTTACATTTTTATTATGTGTTTTCCTCGAAACAGAAAGAGTGGTACATATTTACATACACCTTCTCCCCTACTATATTATTTCGATAATGTTTATCTAATTAACATCTAATTTGTCTGAAAATGGACGCCGGCGTTCTTTTCCTATTCCACCAAGAAAAATCAGCTGCAGGAGCAATTAGAACAATTTTTTAAGGGTCAAAAGGTCAAAATTGGTTAAGGGGACTAGGCAGTCGTTTTGCGTGAAAAAAAAACACTTTCTTTGTAATGCATTTGTAAAAAAATGAGAGCAAATCCAGGTGTCTCCTTTTACCCAATGTTTATTATTATCCTAGAGATTGAAAAAAAGTTGGTGTGAAATATACAGGTGCTTTAAAAATGGCGGTGCGGACTGATAAACATTTTATCGTTCTTCTGTGGTTTGCAGGTAATATTGGTCTTAGAAAGTGACGTAATCCAATTTCAAGGTGTGATTCTTGTCTGTGACATCCGTAGTTTCGCGCTGAACCAATAAAAACTAAAAATAAAACAGAATTATTAAATTGGTGGCCGAAGAACGGCGATTATTAAAATAAAAATTCGGTCGTGTTTGTGCGCTACTAAAAATCCGTGACTTTTTAATTTTTTTATGAAAATCTCGAATTTCTACGGACCATATCAGAGGTTTGGCGCGAAATGGTACATGTTTTACGCATCCTGTAATTTTTTTCAAGCCCATCTGAACCTCCGTTCATTCACAATAGTCGAAAACAAAGAGAAAAAAAGATTCGAGAAAAACACGTTTAAAGTTTCTGGGCAAATAAGTTACAGCTTGACCTTTTCAGCTGCCAAATCACCAATTTTGCGAATTTTAATATAAACCAAGCGGAACTTTATTCACAAAAGATAGTACTTTCTAAAAATGCAATAAAATATCTACTTTTCGACTGCCTAGTCCCCTTAAGAGATTCAAAAGTAGTGACTTCCACGTTAGTGACAAGCAACGTTCCGAGCGGCCGGCTTTGACAAATGCATACAAACGATCTACAGACACTATTCGACAAAAACCCTGCGTAGTCATCTTATGAGCTTGCGAGACAGTTAGAGATCGATCATTCAATGGCAAAGGTGGAAAAGGGAGACTTAATGACGAAAGACGAAATTGCATACTTGTACACCGACATAATATTCTTCGCGATTGATGGAAACTTTGATCGAAACTTCGCATGTTTAAAACCGGGTTTCCCATGGACTCGGGCACATAGTTAGCTACCATAGGTGAGTTATTCCCTCGTAATTTTCAATCTACGTTGTTTGTTAGCAAGGGATTACAAACCCAAAGTACCTGCGCATGAGAGGGGAGCACGTGTATCGGTAAGTTAGCATGTTCCCGAAGAGATCAAGAGTGCTGGGAGCCAATGTCGCGTTATCGCATGGCAGACGGCAAATAAAGTAAAGCAAGAGCGGCCGTCAACGTTGCAATGTATGTACATGGTGGAGCGAACAGTGTACACGATCAATGAAACCTATGGTTACGCGTGGGATCACGTATGTTGTCCCGTCGCGTTACAACCAGAAGGCAAAGGGGGAAAGGGTGTCGACGTTTACTGGTCGCATCGAATTACAAGTCCCTTAGGTAATGGGGCGTGCGTTATTCAATACCATGCACTCGGGGCAGCTCTACGTGTGCCGTGGCACAAAGGATGGAATTTCTCAATGCGGCAAAGCATTTGCGCGATTACAAAACAAACGGCGGCGGGAAAGATCCACCACAAGTGCTCCTGAACTCCTAGCTTCGATCGACCGAGGAAAGGTCCGAACTGGCAAAATGTTGAGAGATGTGGAGTACCTACATTTTTTACACTTCCACCCCTGTTGCGCTGTGCACGGCGATTAAAAATAAGTTTCAAGAAGTTGAGGGGGAATCCTGTTCTTTGGGCTAAAAACATAGCGAAATTTTAGTTTTTTTTTTTTTAAGAAACTAGCGAACAGTCTGAAATTTGGACCATATTTTGATGCATCTTTGATGAAGCAATAGTTTTTTTTTTATTAATTTTTAATAATAAATATTGGAGTTAGGCATCACTACTATATTTGTTATTAAAAATTTATAAAAAAAAACTCTTGCTCTCTCAAATATGCATCAAAATATGGTTCAAATTCCAAATGAATCGAATCGCTAGTTTCTTAAAAAAAATACCTAATATTGCTGTGTTTGTAGCCCAAAGAGTAGAATTCCCCCCTTAAAAACAATATATTTACTTCGATGGAATAAATTTGGATAACCATGTATCGATATGGCAGAAAATAATAATCAAAGTATTCGACGAATAGTCAGTTACCGGATTAATGTTAGGTTAGTGATTTTTCACAATAGTGATGAGAATCTCCAAGGTCAATAAAGCCTAGGAAGTACTTGTGCCGATAAGAACAACCAATCAACAAAATTAGCCAAACCGAATTGACGTACAATGTTCGAGTTAACTATTATCAAGTACCAGAGTGCAATATGGACAGCAGAAATACTTGGATAAATACATTTCTAATGACTTAATGAGACCAACGCAGTTATCACGATGAGATTTATTGTCTTTCTTATCAAATAGGGGAGACCGGGGCAAGTTGATACGTTTTTCAGTTTTCAATTTTTTTCATTTTTGTTTGAATTAATTACTTAATAACAAATATGCTAAAATATACTTTGGGCCTTCCTCTTTAATATATTTCAAATGAAAAGTTGAGAAAATACATACAAAATGAATGAAAAAATGTTATTTGGAGGAAGGTAAAATGTACCAACTTACCCCGCTGCGGGACAAGTTGATACTGGTAATGTAAAATATCCGTTTAATGAGTACGTAACTAATAAATTTAAAAAATAAAATTTTAATCCAGATACCTTTCCAACAATATACATAGACTAAAATTGAACAAAGATGTATCCTAAAAACCAAACAGATTTTTTTAACAAACATAGAAAAACATTTTGATTTAAATTTAATTGACGTATAACCTATTATAATAATATAATTGACATTTAATTGATATAAAATTAATCACTTTCGTCCGAGTAACAATTAATACATATATAATTAGCAATATCTTTGCCGTATCAACTTACCCCACAGGAAGTAATTATGTAAAAACATCTCCATAAAAAAATGTAGAGCACATAAACAAAATAACAAAACGTAATTACCTTACCTTCAAAGGACTCAATGTGATGCCCAATTAATTTCAGTGATAAAATTCTCAGTACCGTCTCAAGACCGATTGGACAGTGAACACAACTATTTACTTTTTCTCTATAGAAACGAAAACAGTTAAACTGTTGCCCCCTGTACCAACTTGTAGTCCAGCGAAATTAGGATTTGTCTTCGGAATAAATCCCAGCAAGCTAAATTTTGGTATGGGCCTTTATTTGGTCGTTTTAAACAATATGTGAAAAGTCCCCATCGATCCGAGTGCCGCTAAAACTTGTACAGAGGGTTGAAAAAAAAATAACAGTTTTTCGCGAATATCTCGTTATCTACCAGTTTTGCGACAAAAATAGGTCTCACACAATTTATAACCTAGGAAATTCTCTACAAAAAAGGTTTTATGAGTTTTTTTCGTAGGAGTAACCATTTTCATGTGTGCCGGGTTACCAAGTTTCAACCCCCATACTTTTGACAAGGGAAGATCCCGAACCCGGAAATTCAGAAAATTATGAAACTCTGTAAATATGTAGCGGAAGTCCTGCTGAGTACAACGCAATTTCGTTTGCTGCCCAAATTCACTCCAAGAGGGTGCAATTGACCCCTGAAATTTTTTTTTACTTTGTATTATTACTCGCGAACTGTAGGAGATAGAAAAAAAGTGTTCAGGAAAAAGTTACCTCTCTTAATTAGGACTAACATTTGGTAAATTATAGTTCTTACAGTTCTTACGGTTCGTGAGTTATAACACAAAATCGGAAAATAGCCGGATTTTCAGGGGTCAATTTCACCCCCTTCGAGTGAACAAATTTAAACTTTAATCTTTGGGGATAAGTAGAGGATATATAGGTATGTATTACTCAATTTTTGTTGCTGCCCACATTCACTCCAAGAGGGTGAAATTGACCCCTGAAAATCCGTTTTTTTTTTTTTAGATTTTGTGTATAACTCACGCACCGTAAGAACTGTAAGAACTATAATTTACCAAATGTTACTCCTAATTAAGAGAAGTAACTTTTTCCTGAACACTTTTTTTCTATCTCCTACAGTTCGCGAGTAATAATACAAAATAAAAAAAATTTCAGGGGTCAATTGCACCCTCTTGGAGTGAATTTGGGCAGCAAACGAAATTGCGTTGTACTCAACAGGACTTCCGCTACATATTTACAGAGTTTCATAATCTTCCCTTGTCAAAAGTATGAGGGTTGAAACTTGGTAACCCGGCACACATGAAAATGGTTACTCCTACGAAAAAAACTCATACAACCTTTTTTGTAGAGAATTTCCTACGTTATAAATTGTGTGAGACCTATTTTTGTCGAAAAACTGCTAGATAACGAGATATTCGCGAAAAACTGTTATTTTTTTTTCAACCCTCTGTAAAATTTTTAGCGGCACTCGGATCGATGGGGACTTTTGACATATTGTTTAAAACGACCAAATAAAGGCCCATACCAAAATTTAGCTTGCTGGGATTTATTCCGAAGATTGGGCAGATTTCCGTCTAATTTCACTGGACTATTGCCCCGGTCTCCCTTACTGTTAAAATGTTTTTATAATCTATGATGAAGCAATAAAATCGCTGTCAAACATAGATAAGCTTTGTGGACACTAACAACAAATTGCAGCATTTATTGCGCCTCTGCAAACACGTCTGAGAGTAACGCCAGCAAGTTCAGTTTGTTTGCAACAGTTGGCCTCGGCAAGTGAATTCTCTAATAGCGTAAACATCCGATAATATTCTCTCAGAGAGAAAGGTTTTATTTCCAAACGAACCTACTGGAAATTTTTAGCGATAGTAGAAAATTAGAAATCAAGTAGGTGGACGACAGTGTCCGGTTTCGAATCCACGTGCACGCCACTAAGTAGTTCCCTTGACGACACCGTTCCTGATTTTTAGTAAATCTTCATTCTTCTTAAGGAAGCACGTAGCAAGAATAAACTCATAAAGCTAACAGGTATAACACCAGTCAATGTCCTCCAGGTCCAGGCCAGCTCTTTTTAAAAGAGAAAACTTTCACCTCCTATTTCGTACTCTGCCAGCATGGCTTCCAGATCTACCAGCTTTATGACTCCATTGCCAACGCCCGGACTGCAGGGGATCATCCGGAGTCTCGCATGGTTAAAACCGCTCCCACCCTTGTTAATTTCTGTTTTTCTCCTTTCATTTCCATGAAGGAGGAGTCCGCCAGGTTTAAGAAACAGTTCCACCCACCCATCATATTGATTCTTTAACAGAAGTACCACTGTACAGGCAGCAGCATATCTATGCAGTTTTGTTGCACCAACATTTTACTAGATATTTTACGTATGCATTGAATATTTAATGTCAAATCGGAGGAACTACTCTTCAGTGTAGACACGCGTGACATATTTTCCGGGAGACTGAGATTCCTCTCGCAACTACTTGCAGGCAATGATTTGCGGGGAAAAAACCGCTATAGTGTAAACAATCACGTAAGTGTTATGTACAGAGATTCCCCGTTATCGTCTACTTTAACCCTCTTAGGGGTGTCTGGAATCCCAGCGCTTGGATGCAGCTGTTGCCCACGCGGCGGCTCGACGCGCAGTGGGGCATTTCGGGTCGAAACGCGGCACTAAGTCCTTTTACAAAAATATCGCCGTAAGGGAAAAGTCCCCATTTCTACTCGCGTACCGATTTCTACTCATTTCCTATTTTTCTTATTATTACAAGCGTTACGTTTGGACTATAGTAGTAACGACATAATTCTAAATTATTTGAACATTTACGCGAGTTTTGCACCAGTTTGGGGCTGAACAAGGCGCAGCATAAACAACGAAAAACTTTTGAAACGAGAGACCCACGATTTTTCGAGCGTGTTCTAGCTGTTTGTGCTAAGGAACAGCGACGCTATTGGTATTCGATAATTGGGTAGAAAATAGTCTTTGCAGTGAAAGTTCTTATTTAGTAACAAAAACAGATACCGTATTGTGCTCTGGATTTGGAGTTTTTTTACTATTTTTAATTTTTTTAAGCAGAAAACAGGTGAGTAGGTTTAGGGTCAAGTGAATCACCGTCATGTCCGCATTTCTACTCACCACACTTTTAGTAACATAACCTCACAATTCAATGTACGCTGTAACCTCTATTTCTACTCGAAGGCATTTTATTTTTTATTTACCATTATTTTATGCTTTACTATTGCGTTAGAAAACCTCCCCATATAAGATGTAACTTATTTTAACCTGAAAAGGCAACGTGTTATGTGAACAGAAATTGGTACAAATGGTGAGTAGAAATACGGACATTTAGAGCATTGTATTTAATTACAAATTAGTAATAGTTCAACATCTCAAAATATCTTTCTTAAATAGTTTTTGAATTGATTGATTTATTATTCAGGAATTAATAAATTTCTCTGTAAATTTTGATTACAAACAAATTTTTTACACTTACTTTATGACGAGTAACCTCTTATGCGAGTAGAAATTGCGACATTCACCTTACTGCAAATTTTTTTTCCAGGCAGTTGATTGCGTATTTGGGTCATAATGTAGAATCATTATTTTTCACATTCTTTGATTTTTAACGCGACTACACGTTTTTGAAGAAGACAATCTCGAAACTCTTCGGAACTAGTATTGTTATTTATAGTTTCGTTGTTTGCTTAATTTAACTAATTTTTGGTGGCATTAAGTGTTGAGGTATGTATTTGAAGTGTGTCAAATTTCACTTTGAAATCTCTGATATTTTTGGAATTACTTATACCTTACTGAATTTCTCCATTTTCATTGTTTATTTTGAACGGGAGTTCAGTGTTCTCACTGGTCGCATTGGAAAGAGCGAAGCCTTACGTTTATCGTACAGAAAAAATTGCTGCTACTAACTGGTACTGGGGTAGTTAGAGGGGCGAGAAGGGGTCCAGGATGCGTTTTTTTTTTAAAAACGCCTTTCAAACTGTAGGCAGAGTTGGGCATTATTCGGTTAAATTTTTATTCGAATACGGATACGTATAAATCCCAAGATTTATTCGCGAATAACGAATGAAGCGCGGCGACCACGCATCGCTCATATGACAGAACAGCAGCGACCACGCATCGCCCATATGACAGAACAGCGGCGACGAGCATTTCGCTTTGGTCGCTGCGCTTCGCTTCGGCGTAATGGGCGACGACCTTAAATGTGATACCCGGCATCTATCGATGGAAGTCTGTCTGTACTGTGTCCAACATACGTTTGGACGTGTGTGTTTGGAAGTGTGCGTATACGTCTGAACGAGCCGAGGAAATCCCGCCAGAAGTATTCTCTTCTGGAGGCGTCGGCCATCGGTTTTAAGCGATATTTAGGATAAAGAATTATCAGATTATGTGATTGTGTATTACGTGTGTCTTGGGCATTGCCAGGGCACAACATACATAAGTCTCTAATTGTGGAAGTAACAAGCCACGTTATTTTTCAAGCAACGCTTATAATTCGAAGAGATTGATTTTTTCATTAGTTTAAATGGATTGCCGTGAGCAAATTTTATTTAAAATAAATCAAAACGCCACTCTATATAGTACCGCGGTCTTACATCTTCCTGCAAAGTGCGACCTATGACAAGAGTTACTTAACCTAAAACATTAGGTTTCATGGGTGTCAGTCAGTGGTGTCATGATACTTCGCCGAAATCACGTGATCATTTTATTCGTCCGTTGACTCGAATAAATTATTATTCGAATAAGAAATTATTCGAATAAATTTTCAGTCGAATAAAAAATTATTCGTTATTGTCGAATAATGTCATTTTATTCGAATTTTTTATTCGAAGATTATTCGAATAAAAATTTATTCGCACAAATTTATTCGAATCCGTATTCGAATAAAAATTTAGCCGAATAATGCCCAACTCTGACTGTAGGTATCGGTTTTCGACACTGAAACTGTTGGTTTGACAGTCCGCCATTTTGTTTTAAATGCGAAATTTACGAATCGGCTCGGTCAACGACAACAAAATGTAATAAATTTTAATGTCTTGATTTGTTTTTATGTTTCACATAAGCATAGAAGACGGAAATTATCGCACCGCGATTCTACTCACACCGCGAGGGACCAACTTTGAGTGATTATAGCGAAGGGATGGAGGGTGCCTTTTTTTTAATAAAAATCTTTTTTATACTTTCAAACAGTGATCTTTCATTTGCAACAAACTCCATCTTTCTAGCTTTTCATTTTCAGATAGAAAAAAATTCATAAAAACTGTTTAATTTTCGGGTAAAAAAAGTACTATACCCCTTTAAATAAACAAATTTCATTAATTATTCTGTATCAATAAGACCACAAATATACATCGTAACTGAATGAAATGAAAAAATTAACGATAAATATATGATTTGAGTCAGAAAATGTTTTGTGTCGCGTTTCGACCCGAAATGCCCCACTGTGGGACCAGATTTTTCTCACGAAAAACCGATGTTATGCATATCCCTGCCACTTTTGAGACAGATTTTTCTAGTATAAAAAGGTATACGAATGGATGCTCGGGGTTCAGTTTAGTCTAGTCCGTTTAGACGACAGAAGCTACAGCGAGATCGGGTTCCATTCCCTTTCGAGCATTTCATAACACCATATGAGTCGTTGTTTCTGAATGTGGTATACGGCCATTTATTCATACATTGAGATATTTAAGGGTTTTGCGTTTGAATCAACTAAAAAATATTCGCATAGGTCAATAAATTCGGGTAATATTTTTAAAACTATAAACTTGTTAAATATTAATATTCAATAAAAATCAATAAAAATGTTAAAGAAAATAAACGATTTTTTAGCTACAAATGGCTTATACCACTTTTAATAATAACATATTATGAAAAATATAACCAATAGCAATTGTAAATTTATATTTTAATTGAAGTTGGTTTTTGTGAAATGTATTTATTAATGTGAAAAATAATATTAAAATGAATTTATAAATAAACATGTATGCACAGTAAATTACTTCGTTAAGATAACTAATAATAACAAACTTATTCATATTTCAACCTCATTTCTCATTTACACTTAGCATAGTGAAGTATTTTTTCCAAAAAATGGACTTATACCACTTTAAAAGAAATAAACATTCCTGGGATAACATTTTACAGTTCAACTTTTTTGGTTAATTTAGGAAGACATTATACACCATTGACTGTGTGATTATAAATATAAAAAGGAGATATCTATGTCTGACTAAAACTAACATTAACTCATTTTTTAAAAAAAATGGATTTATACCACTTTCAAAAAACAACGGCTCATATAGTAGTAGGTATGTTACAATTACTAGTAGAAGGTACCTTAGTTATTTGTTTGGAAACCACCCCCGAGCATTTACTCACAATCAGTGCGACAAAACTCTAAAGAGTTGGATTTAGCTTCCGCGACGCCGAATAAGTATTTAAAATTCGTAAAGCCTTCAATTACCTACAATACACTCTGATATTTTGTAATCAAGAGTTCTCTTCATTTGAAACCAAGTCAACCTTTGATTTCCAGCAGTAGTAGTAGCCCAAAACAGGTACACTCTTACCGCTCGAAGAGTGTATCATTATCAAAGTTACGAGGTCAAACTAACTTTCCTAGTGGCTCCCGGTGTTAACCAGGTGCCGGTTCGTCCACGACTTCCAACCCCCTAGTGGTTCCCGGTGTTAGCCAGGCACCGGGTCGTCCGCAATTAACAAATACGAAAATAAACTCCGATCCTTCCGTAGTACAAGTTTATTCTCCAATAAATGTCGCAAGTTGCTTGCTAGTGTCCAGATGGCTTAACCACTGTTCGCTTGCCTAACCATGATGGAAAACTAAAGCTAAACAAAAATGAAACAAGAACTGAACACGTGGACTAATTGTAAAACAAGGAAGGATATAAAGCTAAAGAAAGGGAATGATTCCAGAACAAATAAAAGAACCGAGGTAGAAGCGGTATACATTGTTACAGAACCAATACAAAACTCGTTTTTGCTCATAATAAGATTACTTCAGCTGTTCGTAACTACTTCACCAAGAACCTTTATATAACAGTTCCCAGTTATTCCAGGAAGAGTTTCAGCCCCGGCTCTGTAGAATGCCAGTCTATATTAATTTTAGGTTCATTGTAAAGTGATGAGTATAGACAGACATGTGGGAAAATGGCATTAGTCATGCCCGACTCAGCTCGGGTTAGGATGTACCCTTAGAAATGGGTAGTAAAGTGCGCTTAAGAGGTAACACCACTGTGACGGCCGGAAAAGTAAGCCATTTTTAAGAATTTTTTTTCAGCAATAATTTACAGTTTTCATAGAAAATTTTTATTATCTATCTTTAGTACGCTGTCTTAAGAGACTATACAAAAAATAAATAGAAAAACATCCATAGATTTTAATATATTAATTAATCTTCTAGACCTCCCCACGCGAGCTGATCGAATGTGTAACTATGGAACAGCAGGTCCGAAATTAAATTTCATTTTTTTTTTATAAACTATATGAGTGTAGTTTCCGTGGTACCACCGGATTCTTTGATTGAAAACAAATTTTTTTAAATACGCTCGAAAAACTGTCCATCTTATTCGCGGATTTTCGAAAATTTTCTTCTAAAGCGCACCATTTTTACAAAAATAATTTTTTTAAGAAATCGGTACGCACCACGGAAACTACACTCATATAGTTTATAAAAAAAAATGAAATTTGATTTCGGACCTGCTGTTCCATAGTTACACATTCGACCAGCTCGCGTGGGGGGTATAGAAGATTAATTAATATATTAAAATTTATGAATGTTTTTCTATTTATTTTTTGTATAGTCTCGTAAGACAGCGTACTAAAGATAGATAATAAAATTTTTCTATGAAACCTGTAAATTATTCCTGAAAAAAAATTCTTAAAAATGGCTTACTTTTCCGGCCGTCACAGTGGTGTTCCCCCTTAACTTTGCCGCGGTGTATCCGAGAATCGGATTTGCACATGACTCTGTGTTGTATCGTACGGTTGACGGTGCACATTCAGGCTACCCAGCGGCAACGAGCTCCCGTGGACGCGATCAGACAGGAAATCACGAGCAAGAAAATTCTTGATCCCCAAACGAGAATACCAGTCGCGTAGCGGAGAATTTTTATTCGTTTAACCGATGGACTATTTTTGCGTCCAGGCGTAAGAGAGATCGTCGAATATGTATGCACGAGCCCCGTGACCGAATCGTTCCTGCTGTACAACAAAAATGTATTTCAACGTCGTCCTGAATTAATCTCTCTTCGAGTTCCAGTATTTCGTCTGAATAATTACTCAAGCTATTAAGAAGTCAGCGACATTTACATCGATCCGGCGGTACTGCAAGCTCCGGCAAGCTTTGTTCGGACGCCTAACGTTGCATTAGCATAATTAAATCGTGAGGACCGTGATTGGCCATTGTAAAATTGTCCCCCCCTTTTCTTTTTTCGTTGAGCTCGTTACGTACACTACGAACCAGTGTACGATTAAACCGTCATATTTATACAGTGGTGTTCCTTTTATGGTACATGCGGTCCTAATTGGTTGGTTTCAAGTACAACAATCTTGGGAATATTACAGATTTTATTTGGTGAAACTTTATTGTCTGGTTTTCACTATTGTAAAAATGTTACTCATCTTAGTGTACATTACTGGTAAGGTGAATGTCCCAATTTCTACTCATTTAAGAGGTTACTCGTCATAAAAAAAGTGTAAAAAATGTGTTTGTGATCAAAATTTGATGAGTAATTGATTATTTCTTGAATAATAAATCAATCAATTCAAAAACTATTTAAGAAAGATATTTTAAGATGTTTAACTATTAGTAATTTGTAATTAAATACAATGCTCTAAATGTCCGTATTTCTGCTCACGAAAAAATAGCGATGTACGTATTTCTACTCACCATTGGTAGGTTACTATAAGTTACATCTTGTATGGGGAGGTTTTCTAACGCAATAGTAAAGCATAAAATAATGGGAAATAAAAAATAAAATGCCTTCGAGTAGAAATAGAGGTTACAGCGTACATTGAATTGTGAGGTTATGTTACTAAGAGTGTGGTGAGTAGAAATGCGGACATGACGGTGATTCACTTGACCCTAAACCTACTCACCTGTTTTCTACTTAAAAAGATTAAAAATAGTAACAAACTCTAAATCAAAAGCAAAATACGGTATCTGTTTTTGTTACTAAATAAGAACTTTCACTGCAAAGACTATTTTCTGCCCAATTATCGAATACCAATAGCGTCGCTGTTCCTTAGCACAAACAGCTAGAACACGATCTAAAAATCGTGGGTCCCTCGTTTTAAAATTTTTTCGTTGTTTATGCTGCACTTTGTTCAGCCCCAAGCTCCTGCAAAACTCGCGTAAATGTTCAAGTAATTTAGAATTATTTCGTTACTACAATAGTCCAAACGTAACGCTTAATTATAATAATAAGGAAAATAGGAAATGAGTAGAAATCGGTACAAGAGTAGAAATGGGGACTTGTACCTTAGTTATCCTAATTACGCACGTATAAAATTTAATAATGCTTATTATTCAGAAACGAAGTACAGTTTCATTATCTTGTACATTGTGACATCGAAATATGTTTAACTCGCATCGAAGTATCTTATGATTCACTATACACTTCATTTTGTGTTTACACGATAGATACATTTGCGAAATATCCGTGTCAAAAAACGTGCCAGCCAGATACCGTGCTTATGAAAAATTGGAGCATTGTATCCGAATGTATCCAGACCGCAATCATACGCTATCATACAAAAAAAATCGTCAAACCTTGAACTCAATTTTTTGTGACTACATCACTCACGAGATAACGTCGGAATGGAAGGCTGATGGTTGCTACACATGTTCAAATAAGTCGTGAAAAACAAGACACATTGTTTACTCGAGAGTGGGTGGCAGCCTTAAATGCAAATTTAAAAATTTCTTTTAATTGAGACCAATTTCCTAGGAAAACAAGTAGAAACATTTTTTATTAGAATTAAAGTTAAGGGAAGAATTTTAAAAAGGCAAATTTATCAGATCGTGTCAGATGAAAACAAATTGTGCAAACAGAGAATCTAATTTTTTCCTAGACCGTGTTAAATCAAAATCGTGTAAAAAAATCCACGTAAGAACAGAATTAAGTGTATTACATAGTATCAATATTTTGTACAATGTAACTAGTATTAAAAACAAATGTCACGTCGTTGCATATAAGGGAGTCTAAGAAATAGAAGTGAGTATAATGCTACGCACCTTTCATTATTATAATAAAATTATATAAACGTAAGTTTAAAAAGTTAAAATAATTTTAGTTTCGTTGGAAATACATTACAAATATTGTAATTTATTTCACTTAGATTATACAGTATAATAAAGTTTAATCTAATATTTTTCCTCGATCTGTGCAAATAAATCGGTGAAATATTTTATTAATGAAAATAATATATTAATTAATATTACAGGCGACAAGGGGGGATTTTTTGGTCAGGTTTACTGTTAGAACAAGACACACCGATTTCTCAATTCTGATTAAGTCGACACGAAACTCTTTCCCCCACGAAATGTATAACGGTCGCTTTGAAATCATAGAAGCTTTCTTCCTAAAGTCTGTATAATGTCACGATTCTCGGCACGTCTTCCACGTCGCCGGCTACCCCGTCGGAGAGTTCGCGTCGAGCTTGTAAAGTCCTAATGACGACAGTCGTCTATCAAAGGGAAAAAGGAAAAAGGAACCGATTTATCGAGGGAGACTTTAGGAAAACTGAACGAGTTTCGCATACTCTTTTAACAATACCACGCTGCTGACAGAAATTAGATTTTGGCGACACGTACATAATTCCAATATTCTTCCATCAAATGTTCCAATCCTTCGGGGAATACACTGTGTAGATGTTAAATATGTTTAAATTAAAATGAACTAAAATGCTGACTTCATCATAAAGCAGGTTATTTCAAGCATTGTCTTGCTATTGCATTGTACGTGGATACTCTTTAGATGTAAGCACACGCTAACCAATGCTATGTACCTAATTGGTCTTCATTTTTCTTGGACGTCTTCTATGGATGCAACCTTCTTGTCAGGGGGATTTATATTTTTTCCTTAATCGACACTTATAAATTTATCACATAACTAATGAATACAGTTGAAGCTAAATTTCTATACAAAATTAATTGATGATTGCTAAAAATTGGAAGATCCAAAATAATTAGGTACATAGAACAAATAGATCAGTAGTATTATGGTGGTATTTTTTATTTCCGGATCTTGTACATTTCTTTGTATATACATGTGTTCTATGTATAACTATGTAGCTGTGTTGGCCCAGCTAACAGATAAATTATTATCATATCTGTCATGGTTTCACATGATTTCGTTCCTTACCCTGACTCTAACGTATTTCTATTAGAAGATTTCATCTTAAAATTTTTTCTGTGACAAAATGTGGCTTCCATATGGCTGTATATTTCCATATTCTTTGTGCTGAGCGCACTGCTGAAAGCGTGTAGACGTGCACGCTCTACATATTTTACACCATTACTCAGCTCTCCGAAAACGTAAAGGGGAGGTTTTGTCCATTGGAACCTTACTCGCGAGATACCTAAATCATTGGTGGAACCCGTATTGAAATCGGTTCAGTTGTTATAGAGTTCTGCGCGTTGAGACGAACAGACTGCGCTTTATAGATATATGTACAACAGGGGTACAGGGTGAAGCACATAAAGCGCGATAACTAAATATTTTCAAAAAGTTTGGGTAATATAAGAAAATGTTATTCTAGGCATAATTGAAGTGTTTTAAGGGACTTACCTTGCGGCTTAATTTGCTGTTTTGTATAGGCCCATACAGCACACTTCGTGGGCGGCAACGTTGCAGGAACGTTGCAGTATCCTTGCATTGTTGTATGGTTGCAGCGCAATGTCATTGTAACGTTGCTGCGACGTTGCCGTGCAACATTGCACGGGGCGAACATAGAATTATTACTGCGAAGTTGCATCAATATTGCGTTGCAATGTTGCACACCAACGGTCCTGCAACATTTCTGCAACGTTTCCACAATGTTGCTGCAGCGTTGCGCCAGTATTGCGGCATCGTTCCTGCAATGTTGCGGCAACGTTCCCGCAATGTACCCGCAACGTTGCTGCAATGTTGCCGCAACGTTGCTGCAACTACAATTTAAACCTAAAATATTTCCGTTGTTTTTAATGATACGAGAAAATGTCTAAGGAAAAAAATGTTTGCTTCAGAGAGACAATTATTCTGACGCAGACGATTTTATTCTCAAGGTTATATTTCCCGAAATTTCAAAATCATTGATGGTTTTTTTTTAATGGGACGGCGTTTTTCATTACTATAAACTTATAGCCAATAAAAATACAAATTCAACCATGTATAATATGTTGTCCTTTTTGTCTAGCAATCATTCTTTTCCTGAGACATTTTCTCGTATCATTAAAAACAACGGAGATATTTTAAGTTTAAATGTTAGGTGTCTCACCCTGTATATTTTAATGTGTAGAACGACACAGGATGGAAGTTGTAGTACATACATACAGTAGTACATGTTTGGCCTTTTTCTTCGCCAACGTCTCTACATCCCGGTGTAATAGACAGGTGTTCCGACTCTTGTTCAGAATGTGTGACTTTTTCGTCCTAGTTCTACTGGCCGCCGCTAGATTGGCGCTCAAGGAGAAAAGGCTGACTTTTTGCGCATAATACGACTAAAGGCTCTACTACTACAATCACATAAATGCATGCGTACATGGATTTCTTACCACGACGCCTCCCAAATAGCACAAAGACGTCTTGTACGTCCCAAGAACGTCCGTTCCGGACGTACTGTACGTTCGGAGGATGTCCCGAGAATGTCCATATGTCCCCTGCACGCCCCGACAAGTTCTTTAAATGTCGTAGGAAGGTCCTATTTACAAAGTAGGACGTCCTGAGGACGTGACGTGTCAACATTCTCAGAACGTTTTCCGAATGTCCAAAAGTAACATTCTCTGTACGTATTGGGAATGTTTAAAGAGTCTTTAAAAACGCTGTGGTAATGTCTTGAAAGGGGTATAATAATGTTTAAAATTACTAAACAAAACAGCTTCTATTGTAGCAATAAATGATAATTAACAATTAATAATTTCATTATTAATTACTATTTTTCTTATTCAGATTATTTGTTTAATATAATTATACGGATATAGTATTGCAGAATTATTACATACGTTACAGTTATAATTGAATTCGGGAAAAAGAGATAATATTATAAAATCTGACTTTAAAGAATTTTTGTTTTCTGTTTATTAGTATAACTGTGCAACTCACGGTTGATCTACATGTACATAAATATTTTAAAATTAGACGTATAACGTATTTCAGCGTTTCAATCATCTGCAAAACCTACAAGACTCTAGATCTTAGAACATCTGTTTAGTTCTTCAAAACATTCACAAGACTTACAAGATGGACGTTTCTAGAACATCCCAAATTAAAGTCCTAAGAACATTCATAAGATTTAAGAAACGGCCGTTCCTAGAACATAAGAAATTTTAGTCCTAAGAACATTCGTAGGACTTAAGAAACGGACGTACCTGGAACATCCGAAATTTAAGTCCTAAGAACATCCTATGTATGTTCAAAATGGACGTAGGACGTTCGGATATAAACTGGACATGAAAAGAACATCCTTGGGATGTGCGGTGCTATCTGGGCTCTCGCGACGGCCAGAGGAACCACACAGAAATCGACACACAAAATCGCTGGGGTAAAGGTGCTGAGTCGGAACACCTGTCTATTACACCGTGCTCTACATTATTTCGGGAACATGGTTTAGGACAGGCATGGCCAGCTGAAGCGGTTGGGAGCACGAGCGACCATGCTGTCTCCCAGAACCGCACGGGAGGGAAGCCCGAAGCCAATGATACCGCGAATGTGCAACGGATGGGAAAAGCTATACTAGTGTGCGTACGCTCGTACCCGTAGGTTTAAATAACTGGGACTCTTGGGGCCCCAGTGGTTTACATTCTAGGAATTGGAAAAATAAACAGGATTTTATTAATGATTAAACAATAATCCTATATAATAAGGCTTTTCTCGTACTTCCCGATGACTTAAAAGGTTCAAATGCAGCATGAAGTTTCCTGGGCACCCAAAGATGCCCTAAAAATTCCAAAAACTGGAAAATTGGAAAATGAGTAGTACCTGCGATCTAAAACAGGTATTATGTTTATCTTGTGGACCCTAAGGGTTTTAAGCCGTATGTGACTTAAGCCCCTCGATATGCCCTTCAGTTGACCAATTGAACAGGTACCCGTCTGGTACGCAAAAGTTGTAAAATTTCACAGACAAAATTATTTGAAAAGAAACTAAAACCCCATTGATGAGGTTTTACCATACCCCAAGCCCCAAAATATGAGGTCTTAATTACTTTTCGTAAAGAATAAGAGTTTTCATTAACTTTAATTTAGGTCTGGTCCGACACTACACATTTTGCGAAGATGCTCGAATTTGTTTTGAATCGACTGGCACCTCTATTTTTGAGTTATCACTGCAAAACAAAAGAAACTTTTTTAAAAAAGCCTCTTTAATGATCCATCTGTAACGTCATATATAAAATCCACATTTTTTACTAAACAAACAAGTTTTTTTAAAGCTTATGTTGTTAATTAACTTCATGCCGAAAAACAAGTCTCAGTTTCAATTTGTTTCTTTCTAATTAATAATAACAGAAATGCTTCATTTTAGACAGGAACGACTGCCTGTATTCTTAATCTACCAGGAGCCGGTTTTCCAATTCACCGTAGTTTCCGAAATGCAAGTATTTATATATTAAAATGGGCCACCATTAGGGTGTTTCAATTTTCCAAAGGTGCTATTTTCACGTAACTTTGCTCGCCCCCTTGGTTCTATTCATCTAAGTGATCTGTATGCCAAATTTTAGACAAATTTAATAATATTTAGGGGTTGCACAGTTTTATCACTAGGGTAGGCCTGGGGCGGTAGTAACACTTTGACTTTGGAATACGATTACGCAGGAACTATGTAATAACTATCTATAAACTATAGTAGGGTATCGAAAAGTTATTTTCTTCACTATCCATGTCTGTTGCGTATCTATACTGCTAGGACATGGATTCCAAATGTCATTGTTTATCATATATCTAAAATTGGTGTTAATATCCATTATATGTTTTGAGATATTAGCGTGCAACATTTGCCCCCTGTTACTACCGACCCTGTTCTACCCTACATATTTTCGCTTTTTCAGGTTTTAAAAATGTGGGTAAAATAATAAGGTACAGGAATTTTTATAGATGTGAACAATAATAATAATAGTAAAATGTAAATTTATCTAAGTCTAAGTCTTCTTTGAAGTTTAGTTTATTTTTCAAGGACTTGAGAATAAAAATAATTATCATCGGAAATCGTGTTTCCTTAGCCTGCTACATATTATTTAGTGTGCAAAGTGTGCAACCTCTAAATATTACTCAATCTTCCTAAAATTTGTCAGATATTCTTCTTATATTAATAGGAATCAGGGCATGAGCAAAGTAAAAAAAAATTGTAATATTTTACTTTTAACCCTATAATATGAAACACCCTAGCCACCATGTATATATGGCGAAGATAGGCAGGAAAATAGAATATGGAGAAGATATGCGTACATTTAATATATATTATGAAATATTAGAACTTGTGTTAAAAAGTAGAGTAATATACAAGTACAGACAAATTGGAGGATAAGGAAAAAGCTCAAAGACAATGTAATGTTTGATGCCCCCTCACATAGGATCGGCGAAAGAAGCAAAAGAAACTTCGTACAATTGCTTGAAAAGTTTTTTTATTATTCCAGTATTGTTACTTGTGTGCGAAGCAGTCCTCTGGGATTTGTCGTGTAGAAAGGTAACGGTCGTGAATCCAGGGTAACTCGAAAACGAGAATAAACGTATTCTGCTCGAGAACCCTGTGGCACGACTTACTCCGCAACGTCTGGTTCTCATGCTAATCGACGTTCGCGGGTGGTCCGTATACTCTACGTCTCCAAGAAGGAAGATACCTAATCTCGAATTGAGTAGGTACATACATTACTTCTTGATACTTTTAACCGTCCTATCATGATACAAGTGTGTGCTTTGTAAATCCGACTACTATTGCCAACACAAATGTTAAAACTGCTTTTAACTACGGTTTTACAACATCAATATAGCCATGCCAGATTATATAACTATTTCGCTGCTCCTACTCCATGCCGAACTAATTCCAAATACTGAACATTATGAAGAACTGTGACCTGTATACAGAACAACGCGAATTATAATTGCAAAAGTGAAGGAAAAATAGTAGGAAGTAAAAAGAATTTACCAAACACGTACAGTTTGATGAAATGTCATCGAGTGTACAGAAAAGGATACGCGAGAGGTTAGGTAAGAGTAACGAAAAGAAGAGGGAGCCACGGACGATTTGGTTCCCTCTCGGGAATTTAAGCGGAAGATCTCGTTAGGTAGGTTTCGCTCGTCCCCGTCTGCGGAGTTTCGCGAATGAAACGAAACGGCGGAAATTTTCGAGAGAGTGCACATACCGTGAGGGTGTCTGGTAAACTGGCCAGCCAAGCACCGCACAGTGGGATACATCGTAGTCTGGCTTGAAAATGACAATACACGTCCCCCTTTCGGTTTAATTAAAGGCGTGCTTCGCCAAAATGTAGCTATTTCTGCACGCTCCCGCCCCCCGCGATCCTTCTATTCGTTTCACGGCCACGGTACGGCGCACGTCTCTGTGCGGACACGTGAAACGTACGTTGCTTAATGGAGCGCCGCGTCTGCCACCCTGTAATGGCACGACACTTTGCACTTGCGCCGCTGGGACGCTAAATAGCTCTATCGCCGTGGGTAGAGGTCTGCTAGCCAAATAGTTAGGTGGGTATAGTTAGTTAAAGGGAAGGGTCGACCTGTCAGACGAATATCGAATTAGTGGCGTAGGTACATACGTGCATGCGCGCGAATATTGCGAATCTTCAATTTTAGGAAATTGAAATAATAGCTTCCTTAATTTCCTGCTGTCTGCTTTCTTTATTAGGGTAGTAGTTAGTGGAAACGCCGCGGCGGTAAGCGGAAAATTGGCTAAATAAAATGAATGTATCCCCTGAGAACCAAGACCCGGCAACGAAAAAGACGAGTAGTAATGACCGGTGTATTGGTTTAGTCCACCGTAACGAAAGTGGCTTTCGGCATAATAATTACGTAATTAATTTAAACGGGACAGGAAGTTTTAATTTTCAGAGCGGAGCACCTAAATAGCTCGAGAGCGTGCTCAAGTTAAGTTTGGGATAAATGTTGGCTTAATATTCCGCATGAACTTATTAAATCGAGATTTTTATCGAGCGTGAATTTATCCGATGGCTAAATTGCTAGGAATTATTAGATGAGCAGCATCGCATCGTTTGAATTTTCATCCATTGCTTCCGTGAATTGCAATCATTCCAAATTTTCCCAAACTCGATTCGCCCAGTTCTGATTTATGTAAATATTTTAGTACTTCAGCTTTAGTTCTTAGTGTTAGTTTTAATATTAGTTTTCAAGGTTAGATATAAATTGTCATTTATATCGCGTTTAAATCACTCTCTTATGTTAATGCAATGATGTTAATAATAATGATGAGAATAATAACGGGTCCAAGGTGGACAAAATCTGCCGACGTTCTTGCACAAAAGCGCGAAGATCGGGAATGGAGGGAAGAGAAAGAGAATGCTGAGAGGAAGACAAGGAAGCTGTTAAGGACAGAGAGGGAAAGAGGGACTATGAGCCACTTGGCTCCATTCAAAGGGGGAATCACTGCCGCCGAGTCTGTGGGATACTGTGATGAGGTTATTCCGTCCTCCTTCCCTCAGGAAGTGACGTCACATCTCGACGTAATAAACACAAATATAAGTGGTTCCTGTGCTGTGTCCCGATGCCATAGTAACGTAGGCCGACATGATCGAATCGCGTACGTCGGAAGAGGAAATTTGGAGAGGGTGTCGGCGCATTTGGTGCGTCGACGAATAAATTAGTGACGGCGGCGTTTACCTTCCAGCGTCTTCCTCGCAAAGGCACGTACCATCGATCGTACGATTTCGCCTTCCCTCATTTAATCAATACGTTTATAATTTTGATATATATATATATATATATATATATATATATATATATAGAGAGAGAGAGAGAGAGAGAGAGAATTCATAGATTAATGGTTTGACTAGATGTATTATTTCTTGATATCTTCTTCTGTTGCTTTTATCTGTTTTCAAACGTGGTCAATTATATTTGTCTAATAAACCCTTTTAGAGTAAAAATTATGGCGTCTTAAATGACTCTCGGGCACGGTAAAGTTTAAATCAACTGATATCCTTAAACCCTGTAAAAGAGGAAATGTTATAGGTGCACTATATTTTTCTATATTTAATAAGCGTAGCATTGAGGAAAAGATGACTAACACAAGATGAAATGAAAAGGATTAATGGCTTTTGTAAAACTACTTTATTGGGAAACCAAGTGGAGGCGTGGCTTAGATTTCAGCGCTGCGGTGGTAAGTTGGCAAACTATTGACAGTGGGCTGGGTCCCACCAAACATTCCGAATAAGTATTTATTAATCGAATAAGTAAAAATTTAGTGTTCCAAAAAATTTAAAAACACTCGTTTTTCACAACATGTCTATATAAACACTGATAATCATATGGACTTCGACGGATTTCGACCTACTCTCGGTAGTTCAATTTTTTGTCACTAGTTGGCGTATCGAAATTCTTGGTTTCCCAACACGTCCAATAAGGCTTGTTTTATTTACATCCGCGCTTAAGATAAGTCCACGATTTCTATAAGAGCAGTAAGAAATCGATTGGAGCGTTCCAGCGTGCAAATATTATGAAAGAATCAAGTTTGTAATCTAGAGACGCGGCAGCGTCTCGACGCCAAGTACATGTTTCGACACCCTGTATATGTCGACTGTCGCTGCCACGCGTCTTTTACTCGAAACACTGATATTCCAACCTTACCTGAAACTTATTTAATTAATATCTCATCACGCCTGCAATATTTCCTAAATTTAAAGGCATTTTCTCATATAAACCGCATATAAGCTTTCGAATAAGACCAAGTTCAATAAAATCGGCTCACGCATGGCAGAGATATCGTAATATCGTCTCATGGATCAGTCGGAAACGGTAAGATTTGTCTTCTGATGTGTACTACTTGATGTAAGAAGAAAAGATGTGAATTTCGTAGCATATCGCGGAAGAATGAAGACAAAGACGCGTACCCATGTGTTTGTCAGATTTTACGCGAATACGATAAATGACCAGCACAACGCTCGGCGTTAATTTTTATCGCGAGCTCGCAGAAACTCGTCCGCGGTGCAGCTTCTTGGACCGCGAGACATCTCGAGAATCGTAGACCGATATCGCGCGAGAACAATGCCGTGGCCACTTTCTTCCACTCAGTCTCTCTTTCTCTATTAAGTCAGCTCCGTGAAAACGCAGACTAATTTCTCGTCTCGCCCCCGCCACGACATTCCTGAAGAGCCCACGGCGGAGAGGCCCGCAACGGAGGGTTACGAGTCAGAAGCCTGAAGAGGCATCCGTACAAAGAGCAGAGGAGTGTGCAACAATTATAAACACCGTGGTAATTACGGTGGCCTGGGTGCGTGCACTTTCTTCCAGGCCCCATTCTCGTTCTCTTCCCTTCTTTCTCGTGAATTGCGCCGGTCGCGGAAGAAAATCGTGCCCACTTCACCGTTACCACCGCCACCACCGGATGAACCACCCCTAGTTGCCTTTCACTGTACCACCTTTTACTCGCTTGTAATTGAGCTGGAATCATACAACGATGAGAAGCAGCTCGGGTAGAAGTGAGTGACTACTCGGACGCGTCATGTGTGGGATCTCGAGATGCTTTCTATTCTGCATCGCGAACTACGTATGTATGCCTGGCACTACGAATTCGAAGAAAAGAATTCTACAAAGACCGTCGTCTACGCAGTAAGAGCGTAGTCGCTAAATACTGTTGTTAATTACGTATACCAATATCGTTTAGGTACAAAAAAGTACTTATAATTATGTATTATTGCATGAAGCCATTGGAATATGTACAAAACGCATAAAGGTATAAGTTCCCATTTCTACTCATGCACCGATTTCTACTCATTTCCTATTTTTCTTATTATTACAAGCGTTACGTTTGGATTATAGTAGTAACGACATAGTTCTAAATTATTTGAACATTTACGCGAGTTTTGCACGAGCTTGGGGCTGAACAAGGCGCAGCATAAACAACGAAAACCTTTTAAAACGAGGGACCCACGATTTTTGGATCGTGTTCTAGCTGTTTGTGCTAAGGAACAGCGACGCTATTGGTATTCGATAATTGGGCAGAAAATAGTCTTTGCAGTGGAAGTTCTTATTTAGTAACAAAAACAGATACCGTATTGTGCTCTGGATTTAGAGTTTTTTTTACTATTTTTATTTTTTTTCAGTAGAAAACAGGTGAGTAGGTTTAGGACAGAGACTTCAAACCGGTATGATTTTGATACCGGTATTACGTCAACAAAGCTATACCGAAACCGATATGGTACCAAAACAGATGAGTACCGAAACCGTTATAGAACCGAAATAGGCGAATACCGAAATCGTTAAACTACCGAAACCGAAATAAATACCGGTATTTTTCCGGTTCTTCTTTCGGTGACATGGTAGATTAAAGTAATATCTTCGTAACCCTTATTAATTCGAGCTGTAAAAACACCGACATAACGTAATACCATTTCATAAAAATACCAAAATATTAGTATACGTTTACCACACAGATCCTTGTCTAATAATATTTTGAAAACTGTAATAAAATCCGAAAACCGAAAAAATTACCGGTAAATATAGGTAAATATACCGGTATTTGCATATTTCGGTATGACGTCATACCGGTATTTGCGTATTTCGGCTACTATAAAGGTTTTGAAGATGGAACCGAAAAATAACGGTATCAAACCGATATTTTCAGTTTCGGTAGAAGTCCCTGGTTTAGGGTCAAGTGAATCACCGTCATGTCCGCATTTCTACTCACCACACTTTTAGTAACATAACCTCACAATTCAATGTACGCTGTAACCTCTATTTCTACTCGAAGGCTTTTTATTTTTTATTTATCATTATTATATGCTTTACTATTGCGTTAGAAAAGCTCCCCAATACAAGATGTAACTTATTTTAACCTACAAATGGTGAGTAGAAATACGTACATCGATATTTTTTCGTGAGCAGAAATACGGACATTTAGTGAATTGCATTTAATTACAAATTACTAATAGTTAATCATCTTAAAATATCTTTCTTAAATAGTTTTTGAATTGATTGATTTATTATTCAAGAATTAATAAATTGCTCTGTAAATTTTGATCATAAACAAATTTTTTACACTTTCTTTATGACGAGTAACCTCTTAAATGAGTAGAAATTGGGACATTTAACTTATAGGGGAGAGTCGTACAGTACCGGTCAAAGCTAGATCCAAGGGCGGATCCAGAGGGGGCCGATAGGGGCGACCGCCCGCGCCCCAAGAGTAATAAAATAGAAAAATATTATGACATTGTGTATTATTCTGTATAAATAATTAATGTGAATTTAATTATTTAGGCTATAGTATCAGATAGAGATATTAAAATATAAATTACAAGCTAATTTTAAATCTTGTAAAAGAAGATTAAAAAATGTACTTATTTACTTTTACATATTTCGCCTCCTCTAAGAAAGCCTCCTGAATCCGCCTCTGGCTAGATCTCGCTTCTACTATTAGTTAACTGTAATATCGAGGGAGAAACACATTATTATTATTAATACTATAGTCCTGAGCAGGGCCGTTTCTGGCGGGGGTGCAGAAGGTGCCCCCGCACCTGGGCGGCCAAACCTAGGGGCGGCCGCAGGCCGTTTATTATATGTAAAATTTTGATTAATAAGAATAATAATCGAAAGATTTTTGCATGATAACTGTTTAAAATTATGTATGTATATATGTAAGGAAAGTAGATGGTACTTCCCTAAAGCTATGTGAATCATCCCGCGTAATAACGACGGTCGGTAAGCAAAACATCGAGAGGCACAACAAAGATAAGAAGGTGATGAGGAGAAACACGTGGCAGAAAGGAGTGTGTACAAATTTAACCAAAGAAAGTGTAATTATAAGAGATTGTAATTGTAAGAAAGGAACAACAGCGAATAATAAACATTGAATGTTGTTTCTTTGATTTACAGGTAGGATTTGTAATAAGTAAACCTTAGTTTATAAGTTTTTAAAAAAATAATAAAAAGTCTTTGATTTACAGAGAAACAATTCTGTTTAATTATTCATAACCGTTCCCATAAAAGAAGGGGAATTAATTGAATAACAGAACATTATATATATATATATATATATATATATATGTTTACTTTTTTATATATATATATATATAAAAACTGCATATTAAATTCTTAATTAAGGAACATTGAATTAATAAGGGCGGCAATATTGTTTTTACACCTGGGCGGCCAAAACCCAGGAACGGCCCTGGTCCTGAGCAACATATTCCGGCGACGTTCTTGTTTCTTTAGTATTACCAGAGTTCTAACACGTTTAACGTTTACGCTGGTGTTCCGTACGACAAAAGTAATGGCGTTTTCGGACGGTCGCACTGGGGCGCACTGAGTGCGAATTTTGGCCAATCGGAGGCGAAAAAGTTCACACTCTTCGCTTCCGATTGGGTAGGGTTCGCACTCGGTTCGCCCCAGTGCGACCGTCCGAAAACGCCATTATTTTGAACCGACTTCAAAAAGGTGGAGGTTATTCAATTCGATCCGTATCTTTGTTTTATGTATGCCCAGCCATAACTTCCGCATAGGTGCACGGATTTCGATGTTTCTTTTTTTATTTGAAAGAGTATGAAGAGCTGGTGGTACCATGTTAATTTTTTTTATTATTATCTAGATACTCTAGAATTATCTAGAATTCCAGTTTTAAAGTATGTTCACAGATAAATCGCGGACCGATTTTAATGATTCTTTCGTTATTATATAGAAGAATATGTTCCCCAATTGGCACCATGATGAATGGTTTTTTAACCGACTTAAAAAAAAGGGGAGGTTATAAATTCAACCCGTATGTATTTTTCTTATGTTTGGCCGTGCATAACTCCTCAGCATATGGACCGATCTTGATAATCATTTTTTTTTTTTCGAAACAGGGCAATGGTCACACCCTATACTGCATTAGTGTTGGCCCAATACTTTGCCAGTACTGGTTAATAATATCGAATTTGCGACATCCTTATTCTCACTTTTTCAAGTCGCTTATTTTGGGAATCTTCCGTTTCTAGCAAACGGTTTTTTTTACGAGTAGCACCTTTTGTAGGCCTGCCTTTTTTTAAATAAATATAGTTATATAACTTAAGTAACTAAAAAATAAAAAATAAACTAATTTTAAACAAAAATTAAAACCGACTTAAAAAAAATAAAAATGCACTAAAAAGTAAAAAAATTTTTCCTTATTTAATTTAAGACTCAATTTTTTAAGACATAAAAGAATGGAGAGTCATAGATTAAATAAGGAAAAAATTCTTTTTGACTTTTTAAAGCATTTTTATTTTTTTCAAGTTGGTTTTTTCATAGCTAAATTCTTATTTTTCAGGTAATTAAATAATTTCGTCATATTACGTACATTGTTTTTAGACTATTGTATACAGAAATTTTTGCAATTTGCTTTGTGTATTACGCATCAAACCTAAAACTTTCTCCACATGCTCGTCGCCCAGTAGCGGCCAAATTTTTTTTAATTTTTTCCTATAATTAAACTCCATAGGTTTTTCTTATTGGTTTTTCCACCGAAAAATGTCCGAAATTAAACCGAGAAGATAAAAATGCACGCAGTACGGTATGAATGCGGCTTTGAAAATACCTACTACTTTAAAAAAAACGAATCAAAGGCAGGCAATTTGTTAATGCAAATGAGGTAGATTTAAAAGAATTTTTACCGAGGAATTCGAAACTCGATCAGTTTCTTATAAGAAAGATCAAGGTGCCAAATTTATGCAATTAAGTGAAACGGAATTTTTGAAATTGCCATACGATTTGACTGAACATTTCAAATTCCCACATCAATTTAATAAACAAAAGAAAACTGCGGTTAAGCAACGAAGATTGGGTGCAGTGCATCAAATTCAAGGGTTGGGCTCGCGTTGAGCGCACAGATAAAAGAAATATCGATCATTTTACCTGTAATATTTGTGGACGTGCTTAAATAAAAGTTCTATGCTATTTTTAAATGTTTTTTACTAACATTATTAATTACTTAGACTTTAAAATCTACTAACTAAGTACCTACTTGGCCAGTACTGGTCGACAATTCTTCGTTCGCTGCAAACTACAACTTTTTTATTCCTGCGAGTTATATTAATCTCTAAAAAAAAAACGATTTGTCCCCTCTTATTAAGCACCATTTGTACAAATTGCTTCTTTGAAATTTGATTTTTACCGTCAGTAGCCCAAGTTATAGTACAAAAATGTAGAGTGGCTGCAAATGCATATACATTGATTTATTCCGTAGCTTCGTTTCTTTAACGAACGTAAAGTATACCTACATGTACGTTAGCTATTCTGTCGATACTGATGTTGTCTTTTAAATTTAGCTCAATATGGTACTTTTGTCCTGTGAATGAATATCTGAATATTCAATATTCAATATGAAGTACCACGTTGAACTAAATTTAAAAGACAGTTTCAGTATCGAGAGGCTGCTCAAAAGCAGTGACTAATCGTGTGTTTAAAAATTCTGATTGTGTTGCAAATATTGCATTGCGGTGGATCACGATTATGTAGTTAGTAGATGGTGGTCTGTAAATTAAATGTGGTCCATCTTCTGTTCTTTTCTGTTGAAGTTCATATACCTCCACGATATGCATCCGCGCAATACTTTTCAATTAATTCTCCTAATTAATTTGAAGCTTCTTGGAGGTGTGTTTAAACATGTCAATTAATGAAATGAATGAGGAGGTAGACAGCAGTGTCTTGCTTAAAAAAAAATTTAAAAAAATTGAAACCGACTTCAAAAAAATAAAATTGCACTAAAAGGTGAAAAATAATTCCCTCTTTCATTCAATCCACGTCTCCCATATTTTTTAACCCGGCGCCAGATTTACACAGTGCAAATGATGAGGCACCGACTTAAAAAATATGAGAGTCGTGGATTGAACGAGGGAGGGAATTATTTTTTACTTCTTAGTGCAATTTTATTTTTTTGAAGTCGGTTTTAATTTTTTTAAAATTTCTTTATTTTTAACTTTTTAGTTTTATATATATTGACACAGCTACGCGCGAGGAGATATGCGCGTACGTACATAAAATAATAATAATTAGGTGACAATAGTCTTTATTATTAACCATAACTGGCAAAATATTGGGCCAATGTTGATGCAGTGTAGGATGGGACCACCGGGGCATCGCCCCCTTTCGAATAAAAAAAAGATCATCAAAATCGGTCCATATGCTGAGGAGTTAGGAGGAAACAAACATAAAAAAAAAACATACGGGTCGAATCTATAACCTCCTCCTTTTTGAAGTCGGTTAAAAAGGAACCCTTACATCGCGCAAAATACAGCTACAAGAACGGTAATTAGAAATAACAAAGTATAATGTTAACTATTTTCGCATATCAGATATTGCGAATGGTCTTGTTTTTTAATGGGCTTTTAAATAGATAATTTGTGAAATAAAAATTGGTAGCAAATAAATTTCTCTCAATTAATTAAAACTGTACAGCTATAAATTCTGTTCCTTTCCTGCTCTTCAACCCTTTAAATCTCGAGTTGTTTAAATAAACATATACCTATCATTCAATTACCGCGTAGAAGAAATAATTTTCTTCTCCAAGAATAAAAAAGCAAATGTGAGAAAACTTTATAGACGCCATAGGTACTACTTCGATCCTTTTTTGGTATAATAATAGGTAGTACAGTTGGAATTTCAGGAACACGTATATATATTTGCGTTTGTTTCACTCGCTCATTGGCAATAAACAACATTTTGTTCGTTGGTCAAAACAATATTTTTCACCGTGTACACGTTCACCGTACAGTGTTTTAAAACTGCGACGCGGATTCTCGGACGCAGCGTATCACCGGATGACGATAATCGTGTTCTGAGTTGATGTAGGAATTAATGGACGAATTCGGGGAAACAAACCGCGCGACACCAAAACAAATCGATTCTCAGTCCCCCAGGCTTTGTGGAACAAAGCGTAACGTTACCAACCAATCAAAATTTCAACGGACATGGTTTCTTCAACAAAAAATAAAACAGCACAACCTCATACGCCAGTGTGCGAATTTGGCTCTGATTGTTTAATCAATTTCTAATAAAAAAAGTCTGATACACCAATTGGTTTTACCATGAAGTTTATCTTAATAAAGCTGTTCTTCGACAAATCACTAATTGTAAGAGACATGTATATTGTGAAATTTTGAAGAAAATCAAATTTATTTTACATTGCCTTATAGGTTAGGATCTTAAAAATATACTGTTGAAGGATTTCATTAAAGTTCGTAAGAATAACGGACTTATAAGCGGTTTACCGTACGTGGAGGGTAAGAGATTATTATAGGCAATTTGAGTGATGAAGTTTTTGATATTGTTATGAAGTAGATTCTTTGTAGAATACATAACAACCAGAACAGAAAGAACAGAGAAGTACTTAAGCTTTGTGAATAACCACAGAAATAAGTATCCTATCCATCAGTGGGAAGGTGCTCATAAAGTGGAGTGTGCTTTATAAGTTTATACAGAAACTTTTGTAGTGTGAGAAGAAATATATAACGTTAAATATGTCATATACATGTAGTGGAAATGGTAAAACGCTTTTAAATAACATTGGTGAAGGTAAAACAATACGGTAACGATGTTATTGTCATACGAAAGTAGTGAATGAGGGGTACATGCAAAAGTAGATGTAGAATACACAATTAACAATATATATTGCAACTTTAATGAAGGAGACGAATTATTACACACTGAATATCACTAACAAAGAATATATGAGTCGTTGTTTTTGAAAGTGGTGTAAGTCCATTTTTTGAAAAAATGAGTTAATGGTAGTGTTAGTCAGATATAGATATACTCTTTTTATATTTATAATCATACAGTCAATGGTGTACAATAGCACCATAAATTAATAAAAAAAAATTGAACTGTAAAATGTTATCGCAGGAATGTCTTTTTTGAAAGTGGTAGGGTAAACGATACAGTAGTTGACCACCTAAGAGCTTCAATTTAGGTAAACGCTATGGAATAAGTAACTTGAATTTTATAAATGAAGTTTCGTTATACCAGGCGAAAAGAGAAGTTTCGAACATGATTATAACAGCAAAGAAACTTTGAAGAAATCAGTAGTTTCGATGTTATGCTATTATAAAGAAACATAATTCAAAATTATAGTTATTGACCGGTCGTGGCATAGTTGTTGACCGGTCCAGGTACAGTTGTTGACCACTCACTGAATATAAAAGAAAATGCCATATTTTTTACTTTAAAATCATTTTTATTAAAACCATCTGTCAATATACCAAAATCAAAGACATATTGTCTTGGGGCAGGGTGAGTTTTATGTGCACCCTTCACGACGTGTGCCGTGCACTTCGCCGCGGCCTCATTGGCGTCTCATTCGTTTTTTTTTTTTGGCTTCTTAGAGTTATCTCTCATTTGCACTTTCTTTTCTTCCTTTTCTTCTTCTCTTTGCATCTCTCTGCCTCCTTCTTTTTCTTCTTTTCTTTTTTTTTTCTTTCGTCAAGCGCCTTTGATCTTCGAATTATCGTACCGACCTCCGGACCAATGAAAAATCAGAAGTCATCGGAGGTGCATACCCGAAACCATATAAATAAAGGGTAGATTGTCCCGTGCCTCCAAAGATCTAAATCAATTTTTATCGCGGTTTTTCAGCACGAAAATTGCAAGTGGTCAATAACTGTATTACTGTGCATTCGCCGAACCAGTTACTGAATACCCCCCAAAACACAATATAATCACGTTCCACAGGACTGGACGTATGCCGAATGTTAATATTGGGCCCTTGTCACCTATTATGATCAATGGCGTTCACGGCAAACAAAATTGAACAATGATTATACAGGCATTAAAGAAGTCGCCGCTCTAAAGATGCCCGCTAAGCCCTTACCTTCTTTGAGAGTTGAAATTGCGAGTTTTCCTTTCCGACGATCTCACGACGGAACGCGTGTACTGAAATCATCGGTTGTTGGTTGAAACGAAAGCTAGAACTGTCTTTTCTGATCAAAGTGCATCATTAATGCGGAAACGCGCAGGTTCATTAGACTATGGCGGCAGAAATTTGAAGTGGTCAACTTCTGTACCCTGGTCAATAACTGTATCGTTTACCCTATAAGTCCATTTTTTGGAAAATGTACTTCACTATGCTAAGTGAAATGTGGAAATAAGATTGAAATATGTATAAGTTTGATATTATTAGTTATCTTAACGAAGTAATTTACTTTTCATACTTGTTTATTTATAAATTCATTATAATATAACGAAGTACGTAAGTAATGAAGACATGTATGTCTTCATTTTAATATTATTTTTTACATTAAAAAATACATTTCACAAGAGCCAATTTCAATTAAAATATAAATTTAAAATTGCTGTTGGTTATATTTTTCATAATATGTTATTATTGAGAGTGGTATAAGTCCATTTGTAGCTAAAAAATCGTTTATTTTCTTTAACATTTTTATTGATTATTATTGCATAATAACATTTAACAAGTTTATGGTTTTAAAAATATTACCCGAATTGATTAACCTATGTGAATATTTTTAAGTTGATTCAAACGCAAACCCTTAAATATCTCAATGTATGGATAAATGGACTTATACCACTTTCAAAAACAACGGCTCATATAGGTATTGTAAAATTCTGTTAGCACTACATAAATCTTCTTAAAGAAAGGGTCTAGCAGGGTAAAATGGTCAAAAGTGCCCTTGAACCGATTTTAGCTGGCAATGCACCTTTCAATAGTGTAGCAAAGGAAAATATTGTACACCAAGTTTCAACCCCCTATCTCAACCAGGAGGGTAGTTATAGGGTAAATTCGATTTTTCGGTTTTTGCCATATTTTCCCTATTTAATGTTCAGCAAAAATTCTAAAAAAAAATATGAAATATCGTAGACATGATTGTGTATGACTGTGAATTTTTTCAGATTTTTTCGTTGCAACTGCTAAGTGTAAGAAATAAAAAACGCAAAAAAATGTCGAAAAATGCAGATTTCGTGTTGAAGTTTTCGAGCGACTAGATTTTTAATTTTACAGTAGTTAGATATCGACATGACTATAATCTTCAATTTTTTTCAGATTTTTCGGTTTGGTGCGCCATAGTTAAAAAAATCAGAAAACGATATTTTCGAGATATTTCGCGTGAAAACGTGATAAGTACTTTCAATTTTTGCATTTCCGTCATACAGTGAATGCATTATATGATTTTTAATATCTCTACATTCGACAGAGTAATATGTAAACGGAGGGAATTAAGTTAATATAATTAATTGGAAGTGTATACGCACCTTATATCATATGGTACGAAAGAATCATTCAGCGCCGCAGTTAGCGGAGTGGTTAGAGTGTTAGAGGGACTCTTCCGCTGACCTTCGTGAGTGACGGACGTGCCCTCATAAGGCCCAAGAGCCACCGTTCGTTCTACCTGAACGAGCTGTCGAAGTTTAAGAAACCCAAACTTTCACAAAACCGCTAGTGCCACCATACAGCCAAAATTAGTGAAACAACAACATCTACGCAGGGGGATGTCCCCCCTGAACCAACAAATATAGTGAAATCACAGAGTGCAACCAAAAATATAACAAATCCGGAAGTTTTCCGCGAGATACTGAGGACCTTCAAAGATGATGAAAAACCTTCCGCAAACTCATCCTCCGCAATTAGCGCACGCGTGGACAGGATTATCAAATCCAAAAAGATCATAAGCAAGATACAACCGAAGCCAAACATCATCAGTAAAAGGAGGAACAACCTGTCAGCCTGCGAACCAGATATAACGACCACCATGAAAACAAAGCCGACAACCACAACCAAGAAGAAGAAGGACCCCCCAAACAAAGATGGAGGGGAAGCCTTAAATAGCGAGCTGGTAGCAATGATAGATAGTTTAAAGAAAACCATCGAAAACCTAAGTAAACAACTAGAAGAAGAGAGGGCCCGCAAGGCGCCCAGAACACCAGAAAGCGCCGCCGAAACGAACAAAAGAAAAGCAGATACCAGCAGAAGTCCAATAATAGACGAAAAAACAACGGGACCTGCCCCCCCTACAGAAGCAAGTACCGGGCCTACCGACCTTTGGACAGAGTTCGCACCTACGAAAAGGAAAAGGCAACACGCAGCAGGGGAAAACCAGATCGATCTACCAGGACCCAGTAGGACAAACAGGGCCGCATCCCCTATCTCAACACGGATGGACTACAACGACCTCCAGACGCGGATCCAAAACCATGACCCGCTACAGACAGGGGCCATCAACCAAAACGAGCAACCACTCTCCGCCTCACCACGTATGGTAAAGCCGCCTATAATTAATATTTACGAAACGTCCCAACAAACATCATTTAGGATAGCTAAAGAAACATTAGGTTTAAATAACTTTAGAATTAAGCGCGTCAATAGCAACAAACACCACCTCCAAGTAGAAAACTTAGCAGAACACTCAGCACTAATAGAAATACTAAAACAAAGGAAAATTAAATTCTTCTCATACACGCCAAAATCAATTAAGCCAAAAACCTTACTACTGAAAGGTATTGATAACAGCTTCACATCGGACGAAGTATTAGACGAACTCAGTAAACTAAACATACCTAACGTCAAAGTTCTAAAAGTCGCTAACTTCACAACAGCGAAATCGGTTAAAAACAACAAGCCACTCCCATTCTTTCTAGTCCAAATCTCACCTGAAAGCGATACTAAATCGCTAACGAAGACCAAACACCTCATACACCACACAGTCACATGGGAAAAAATAATAAGAAAAGATCCCATTATATGCTCTCGATGCCAAAGGGCGGGACACTCAGCGTCCAACTGCCAATTAGATTATAGATGCGTAAAATGTACAGAAAACCACGACCCGGGAAATTGTGCTATTAAAAAAGACGAGAAGGTAGAACTTAGTAAACTTTTCTGCGTTAGATGTAAGAACTACGGACACCCGGCATCCTACAAAGGCTGTCCAAAACTAAAAGAGCTAAAAGATAGGATCGCAAACAATCTAGCAAGAAAAACAGAATTAAAAACTGCAATACTAAATGGATTCAAAAGTTCACCGAACCCGCGCCCCACGCAAACAAATGTCTCATACTCCCAAATACTAAGAAACATCAATACTATCCCGCCCAAACAACAGGCCATCACCTCAATCACACAAGAGAAACTCCAATCCTACACACTAAGCCCAATAAACCATTCACAACACCCTTCGTTAGCAGCTACCCCGCGAAACCCCATACAGTCATCTCGCCCAACACCCACACACTCACAGACTCAACCAGACAACACTCTTGCGGATTTTAAAATCTTTATTGAACAACAAATGTCCAGATTAGAAAGCCTGATAATCCATAACTCCCAAAACATACAGAAATTACATGACACATATTATGGCTATAATATAGAAGAACAAGAATTACCACAAAACGAAACTAACAAAACCGAACCGATCAATGGATAACGCCCCCATCAAGCATCTCAACCTAATATCCGCCAATGTTAACTCCATTGCCACAAACGAGAGAAGACACAACCTCGTACAAATTATCAACGATAACAACCCCGACTTCGTACTCTTAAATGAAACCAAACTCAAAGCTCACCACAACCCCAAGTTCAAAAACTACCATCTCCTGAGAAGCGATAGAAATTCCCCAAACGGGGGGGGGCGTGGCGATGCTACTAAAAAACCACATAAAATACGAACGAATCTCCCCCACCAAAAAACTAAATATCATCGAAACAGTAATTGTCAAAATCAAACTACAAAACAACAACAATTTGTTCTTAATAGCAGTCTATGCCCCAGGAGCCGAATCCAAAATCTTTATTGATGACCTAGACTATATCTTTAACCTACTCACCATAAGGAACCATAATAATTATTTTATCCTGGCTGGCGACTTAAACGCCAAACACCAGCACTGGAACAACCCATACCACAACGGCAGAGGCCTAGCATTGTTAAACTGGTTAAACTCTAATAGCACAAAATACAGAATGTTACTAAAAGGAACAAACACCCCGACCTTCCATAGAGGCAATTCCCACCTAGACATAGGCCTAGTTGACAGTAGAATAAAACTCCATATGCTAAATAATGATGGTACAATCCCAACCATCGACATGGATAGCGACCATAGAGCAATTAACATCCAATTCTCCCTACCAAAACCAGACGACAAAATCATCTTCACCACCCCAGAAAACCCCCTACTATTCAACAAAACAGACTGGACCGCCTTTAAAAGCGATATAAGTAAAAACTACACGACGTTCATACCCCAAAATAGAAACCTATCAAATCAAGAAATCGATAACCATCTCGCAAATATGAACGAAAACATACTAAATGCAATCAATAGACAAGTGCCTAAACACACAGATTACAACTCATCAGAACTATACCTAAACAATAAAATTAAAAAACTCCTTAAAATAAAAAGAAAACTATTATCGATCCTATTCAACGAATTCAGACAACCATCTCCCCAAGCTCATAATATCATCAACGAAACAAAATGTCTAATTAAAAACTGCAAGACCACACTTAGACAAGAATTCCAAAAATCCGCCAACACTTATTGGGAAAATAAAATCCGGAAAATCCCATTAAATTCGACCAAAACGTTTCCTCAACTAAATCCCATCTTCAGAAAAACAAATAAAATAATGATCCCAAACATATGTAGAAATCGAAAACATCAGAACAGACCTACTAGCGGAAGCAAAAATCACACCAAATTCGCTACAAAAAAACGAAAAGGGCAACTTCATCATAACAAATGAAACCGACAAACTAAACGTAATAAGTGCCAATTTCGCTTCCGTTTACACACAAAACAAGGACCTAGGTAAAGACAGACTTATTGAAATAATCGAAAAACACTACGAGAATCTCACTAGAAACACCGAAACCAACATACCAATCAATAATAAATTACTCCAGTTCTCAGAAAAAAATCCGGCTTCAGCCCCAACCTGGAATGATGATGAAGACTATTTTTCAAATCCCATTGAAACCTTCAACTTATTCAAGAAACTCAATAATAAAAAATCCTCTGGTCCCGATAAAATACCTAACATTGTCCTCAAAAACTTACCCTTCTGTCTCTACTACGACTACAACATCATTTTCAACAACTGTCTTAACAACCACTACTTCCCAAACGCCTGGAAAACGGCCAAAGTCATCCCAATCTGCAAAAAAGGAAAAAACCCTGCATACCCATCTAGCTACCGACCTATAAGCCTGCTACCTAACATTTCTAAAGTCTTCGAAATCCTCCTCAAAAACGCATTGGAGAGATTTTACAAAAAGAATAACCTCATCCCAGACACCCAATTCGGATTCCGACACAAACTAAGCACAGTCCATGCCCTACAAAAATTAACATCAGATGTAAACGCCTCGCTACATAATAAAGAAAACGTAGCTGCCTGCCTCATTGATCTGGAAAAGGCGTTCGACACGGTTTGGATAAAAGGCCTGCTATACAAACTACATAAAAAAGGCTGTCCACCTTACATTTTAAAAATTTTAGCAAATATGCTCCAGAACAAAAGATTCTATACATCAACCAACAACTCAAGCCCAAATACCACATTCAGCGTCGCAGACGGGCTCCAACAAGGAACAGTAACTGCACCTGTCCTCTTTAATTTCTTTAACGCCGACATCCCAAATCTCTTTAGTATTCCGGACTCAACGGACACCAAAGTGATCCTCTTCGCGGATGATCTAATCATATACATAAAAGGAAAAAGCGTAAAAAAACTACAAGAGAAAATGCAAGCAATCTTTAACAAAATCAATGACTTCTATAAAACTTGGAAGCTAAAGATAAATCCCCTAAAATGCGAATCCATACTGTTCAGACAAAAAATTAGAAACCAAAGTAGCACCTTTCGTAATACATATAAAACTTTCGGCATTAAATCGGACAATACCCCTATCCCACACAAGAACACAGTGAGATACCTGGGAGTATATCTCGACGATCGCCTCCTATTAAACCAACACATAACGATCCAACTCGAAAAAGCCAGAAAAGCATTTATGGCAAACAGTAGGCTTTTCCTCTCCAACTATCTAAATCCAAAAATAAAAAGGATATGCTATATGCTATTAATAAGACCCATTATTACCTATGGCTGCCCCATTTGGTATAACACGAGCCCACACCAAATGGAAAAAATTAGAGTATTTGAAAGGAAATGCCTAAGGACCTGCACCTCCATATACAGAAGCGAAAAATCTAATTTCAAACACTACGAAAGCTGCAAAAACTTGTACGACGCAGCAGATATCCCGAGAATAGACAGCCACATCATAAAGCTCACGAGAGACTACTTTGCCAATATCTCGAAAATTAAAGACAACAACCTCATACATAGCTCTCTTTACCCAAACGATGAATATTACTTACAAACCCTCAGCACAGGCCACATTCCACCCGAGGCTTTCCCCTTATTAGACAAGTCAGGCAGAATAACCGATAACAAAAACATACCGATTATTTACCACGTCAATAGAAAAACCAGCGACAAAAAAATATTGTACCCTGCGAACACCAACCGTTCCGACACAAGAGTCCGCCTTGTATACAACATGGATCTCCCAAAAAGAGACACTAAAAATAACTACCACAAAGACACCAAACGCTACTGGTGGTTGAATAAATAGTCCCCACTTCACACATATCAAATGGATACGGACAATAGCCGCAACTTATCAAAATCCTAAAATATATATATTCACGTAAATATTGTAAATATGTAAATATGTAAATATCCAATAGATCTAAGTGGATATGATGAGTACGTATGCGTGTGTGTGTTCGAGTGTATGTGTGTGTGTGTAAATATGAGAGCGAATGTACGTTAAACACGCTTCCCCAGCCTAATGAGGACCAAAGTACTATCCGCGCCGTTTTTGTGAAGCTGAAAAGCTTTCGTTCCCGGACAAAATCTCTTATATTAGTCTAAGATAGGTTAAGCACAGACCAAATAAATAATCTAAGAAAACGCAACTGTTAATACAATATAAGAAGACAACACCAAAGTTAGTTTTACAGATATGCGAGCGTCGCCTCTGCGATCAGGCAATCTCTTTGTAAAATCCCTCCATGACCGCTATCGTAGATTATTCACTACCTTAGTACAATGTGATATTGTAACCTTGTACCTGAATAAAACGCTTTAAAAAAAAAAAAAAAAAAAAATTAGAGTGTTAGACTTCAAAACCGCTGCATACTCTCTTTTGTCGTAGGTTCGCACCCCACCAAGGTTCAATTTTTTTTTCATGACATAAAATTTTTTTCATCGTTGATTACATGACAATACACGATATTCATTTAAAAATGTTTCTAGAATATTTTAAATATATTTTATCATAAGGTTTCCATAAAAATAATTGAAATGCACCGCCGCGCCGGTTTTCTGCCTATGTATTGTTCTAGCTCCGGATAGTTGTCAATGGATTTGTCAATATTTTGTCAATGGAATAGATGTGTGGTATTCCCATACAGCACACTCCCATGGCAGGAAGGTTCCATGAAGAATCCTATGTCCGCCCTTTTGGAACATTCCACGGAACGTTCCGGCCATTCTCTGGCAATGCTCACGGAGCGCTCAGGACATTCTCTGGTAATGCTCACGGAGCGCTCAGGACATTCTCTGGCAATGCTCACGGAGCGCTCAGGACATTCTGTGGCAATGCTCACGGAACGCTCAGGACATTCTCTGGCAATGCTCACGGAGCGCTCAGGACATTTTCTGGCAATGCTCACAGAACTGTTCGTAGATTTTACAGCGATGTTGTTTAGGCAAAATTTGTCTGATATGACAGAAAGGATAGGAAATGTAAGGGAAATTGATTAAATTACAATAAATATTGGCAATATTCATATATTTTTTTGTACAAGTGGACAACAGCAACAGCAACAATAAAACAATAAAAAAAATAATAGTATCGATATGTATCGATACGGCATCAGTCCTATCTTATAAAAAATATATGTAAATAAAACTAGTCTGAACATAAAATATGAAATGATACAGCACAAAATAGATATATTTGTAGGGTAAGTCCGGTATAGTTCGACCACCAAGATTAAGACTGACGCAAGAGAGGACACAGTGTGTCATTGATACAAAAGAAATGGTAGAACCCATGTACATACTATTTGTAGGTTATGTCGAACTCCTTAAAAGGAAATATTTTTGTTTGTTTCATATAGATTTCTGTTGGTTACAGAACATGGGTCTGGGCCAGAATTTAGTACATTCCTACAACGTACAATTCATTGTGTTATAATTATTTTGAAAAACACTGTTGAAAAACTCTGGTGGATCTTCTCAAACCCGCGTATGTGCAGTTTCAGGCTCTTCTGCCCTCTTTACTTAAAATGTACTTACTGCATGCAGCATGTAATGAACCTGGAATAATAAATGCATTTATTTTACAATTTTACAATTTTAAGTGCTGAAATATGATAAATAATAAATTTACTTACTCATTGCTAATTTTAGTACATGTCTGAATGTACTGAATGATTGTTTTTGCTATTTTCCGTACCAACTATATTTTTCTGTCACATAATCCTCTATTAATTTATTTGATCCTTTTCAGTAAATGAATCTATAAAAGGTGATTAATAAATTATTTTAGTCATGAAAAATGGCATCATTACAAACAGCATTCGTGTAACGTCAAACACAGGGTGCATTAAAGCGAAGCAATGAAAAGATAACTATCACCATTACTTTAAATTATTGAACGGAAAGTGAAATGAAAGTTATACCGTACATGCATGTTTACAAGGAAACTGTGAAAAGTAAAAGCTTGTAGCACAGAAAGCAGAGAAATATGTGTATTTTAAATAATTAAACAATTGCAGTTGGTTAATAAGCATCAAATATGTTATGTTAGTTACTTTAACTAAAAAATAAGCTCCTTAGTTTAAATAATTCATATCTATTACTTGCAAAAGATCTGTTTTTATCCTGTCCAAATATAGTAGGGATGCTTGCAAGGAGAAAACAGCCTTTAGAATTGCCTTCTTGGAAACAGTGTTTTTCAAAATGATTATAACACAATAAGGCGTTGTTTGAATGTACGAAATTCTGGCGCAAACCCATTTTCTGTAACCAACGGAAATCTATATGAAACAAACAAAAATATTTATTTTTATGAAGTTCGACTTAACCTACAAATAGTATGTACATGGATTCTATATACTTACCTGTGATATGTGAAACCTTCATCCAATTCACTCAGGTCTCCTGCTCCACAAGACACACACGTTCTAACCATTTTTATTATTTACAAGCAATTAATAAGTAATCACGCTCTAACTATTTACACTTGTGCTTCCTTACGTGCTTTGGCTTTGCAACCTGTCGCGACGCATGTGAGTGACATCACACAATGCCTGGAGCTTCACCACGCGGACTTGCGAAGTTCCATCAGAGCCAATATTATTATTATTTGTATTGTTATTATTGATAGCAATTAGAGAAAAGTCGATATAAGAATCGATTCTGGAACCTTTGTTGTAAAATGTCCGAAAAGTTGCCTGAGCATTGCCAGAGAATGTCCTGAGCGCTCCGTGAGCATTGCCAGAGAATGTCCTCAGCGCTCCGTGAGCATTGCCAGAGAATGTCCTGAGCGCTCCGTGAGCATTGCCAGAGAATGTCCTGAGCGCTCCGTGAGCATTGCCAGAGAATGTCTGGAACGCTCCGTGACCATTGCCTGAGAATGGCCGGAATGTTCCGTGAGGCTGGCAGGAAGGTTCCAAGTGGCAATGTTCCACCGCCACATGGCTGGAATGTTCAAGGAAGGTTCCTATGTCCGCACCGAGGCAACATTCCACGGCAACCCCCATGGAACCTTCCTGCAAGCTTCGGGCAACGTAGTGTGCTATATGGGTAGGAACACTGGCGATATTAGGTACAGTCACCCTAGTGTTAAAAAACGTGCGATCGCGGGGTCGGACATAAATGCATGGCATAGTAGAAGTGACTTCTTTCTACAGTAAATCTTTCCGCAGCAGAACATATGTCGGTGCAAAGTTATTAACAATTAGTCAACCTACCCTTTCAGACAACCAGCCCCGGTCTCCCCTAAAGCATCGACATTAACGTGTTTTCACGTCGATATCTTCTGGGCGCCATTTGTTTAAATAAATTATTTAAACAAATTAATTTTACAAATGCTATGTCGGATTCGGAATCAGCGACCTGAAAAACCACTAACAATATATACAACTTTTTCGTGCATTTACCCAGATTCTTGTGCGCCATACCTTGTAAACCACAGATTTCAGTCTCTTACAACTTCTGTACGCGGTAGCTTGCTTAGAATTTACTTTAACTCGTAAAGTAATATATGTATTTTGTACATTTTTTCTTGCTGAATCCGATTATTTAGTCGGATTTTGGCTAGGACTTACAGTTTTTTTTATATATTGGCTTGAATATGGCCAAAATAGCCTTTTTTGGCACGTTTAACCACACTTTTCTGCAAATCTTGACGTGCTACGCAATTTTTACGGCCAAATTCGTGTTCAGGGAGCAAAAGTCCACCAAAAAAGATATATTTTATTAAGGTTAAAAAACCTTGTCGGACAATGTAGTCGTACTATGCAAATAGTAATCGAGTTTTATTTTGAAATCTGTTTTTCGCTAAAGCCCTTGCATAAATACATATGTTTCAATTAGTAACATAAATAATTCTGCGTCTACCATTCTCTTTAAATCCTCAAACAATGTAAATTGAAATTCTTGAGGATTTTAAATTAATGAATCGTATAATTTCACACAGTGCTAATGTAACTACATTAACATTTCAGAAGAATTGATTTTCACACTATGGATGGCGCAAAGTTTTGAGAGATGCCTCTTCAAGTCGGCGAGTCCTTTCCGAGCAATCACCTTTACCGAGAAAGTTTCGCTTAACTCGCGTCGAGCAAACATTCGGGGACACTCGGACAATACATTTGATGCTTCCCAGAAGATGTCGACGTGAAAGCACGGTAATGCCGTGCAGAGGATGCAAATTCCTTGGCGTGGAAACACGCCGCCGCCAGTCAAAGTGTTAAGGGGGTCGTCTTATGTGACGGCTGGTTTTTTTTTCGCTTTTTGGGGAATTTTTTTTGACGAACCATGAAAACACAATATCTTGGAATTTGTACTACACATTTATTAACATTTGAACAGTTATTCAGAATGTTTTGAAGTTAAAATATGGAGTGGAATTGACTTTACAGCTCTCGAAAGAGACAGGAGCGAAAAAAATGTTCGTCGACGGCTGACATGATTCCGGCTGTCCTGCTCATTTGAAATCAAAAAGTCAAACGGCACATTAGTTCGTAGACTTGTGGCTATAGCCGGAACCAGAATGAAGTCAAAATATTGGAAATTTAATGTTTGGCACAGTGTTGAAAATAAATTTACGATTTTCTAAAACTATGACTGATATGACAATGATTCTGGCACGGGTTGGAACTATGAATGTACTGAACATACCATAAAAATTTGAGCGAAATCGGTTCAGTAGTTTTCGAGATATCGTGTCAGCCACAAGTTGCATGCACCACAAAAACTACTCATTACACACGTATCTAGAACTTTGTTCGAATATTTTCCAATCAATGTAGAGACACCAAACAAAGATTAAAATCCGCGCTTTTTCCATGTGCCGTCTGCAGAAACTGTAAATTCATTTTCCGGCTTTCCGGCTTCTTTATTAATATCTTTTTCCTGGGCAACAGCTTGGGACAACACTATTTTATAAACGACAGATGATGCTATGTGAATATTTTCTATGGTGCTACGTTCTACAGCTAACTATCCAACGACGTCGAATATCGAAAAATCCTTTTACTCACATATTCTACAGATGTTACAGAGGCAATTTAGCAAAAAAAAATTGATTTTTTGGACCTGTCACACCAGACGACCCCCTTAATGCTTCTGGGAAACTGTTGAGATTCTAATCTGCAACGTCAAAACTAGAGCACTAAAGAGGTGAGTATGCGCATCCGCCATATTGGGTCCTCTGGAGAGAGAAGATTATTGAGTACCCGCCTTTTTGAGTATTGTCAAATTCGCTTTATAAACCAAATATAAACTTAAATGTAATATAATACTCTAATAATGTGTCGTTCTAACATGTATCAATATCAAAAACGCATATTTTGTTTATAAAGTGAATCTGATAATACTCAAAAAGGCGGGTACTCAATAATCTTCTCTCTCCAGAGGACCCAATATGGCGGATGCGCATACTCACCTCTTTAGTGCTCTAGTCAAAACCATAGACATATATTGACGGAGCGTGTCTGAGGGGGGTTGTAAGATTCGCGGTAAGGGGACTGTCATACAGGCAAATCGGGTAACTCCGTTCCTCCTCGGGGCTATTCGGAAATTCAATGACGTTATATATATCTATGACGGATAAGTCGAAAAGGTTAGGTATACTTATACATAATTCAAAATTTCGTATATCATGTAGGTTATATATATAACAAAATTAGTAAATAGAATGAAGCTTTTTTTAAATAAAATCGTACTTATAGATATATGCAATAATAGTTATATTTTTAAAGATTTTGTAAGCTTAAAAGTTCATAAACATAATTAATATGCATAAATAATTATATAGTATAATAGATATATATCGCTCATTTGCTGCAACATAACTGATGAAAAAAATAAATATTTTTATTATAAACATATTATCTATTCGATAATCAAGCAACACATTTGAATTTCTAAGATTATATTTATAATATATAAATTGTTGGTTATGTATGTATATTTATTTATTTACATGTGAAATCGAATACTATCATTATCTATATATTTTCTTTCTCCAACTGTTCGCAGTTTTTATTTTTCCTGCGATTTGCACAACCGATTACTACGCAATAAGTCATTATTACACTCAATTAATATATGATTATATACAACGACCACTACGACGCTTTAGAACAGTAATAGTTGAGCAACAGTGGTTATGTTTCGAACATAGCCATTAATGCCGAACCGACAAGAACCGAATACATCCGAACCTAACTACCGAATTGCCTGTATGGTTTCTGCGTTTTCCCCTCCGATCTTACAGTCCCCTCGCCAACAGTCCTCTCTTCCGCTCCGTCTATATAAGTCTATGGTCAAAACCGTACCGCAGCGCCATCTAGAGAGAGAGATATACATATATATATATGCGTCATCAGGCGCACGTTTTGTGTTCACTACCTCGCAGTATTTTTATACGTTGTATTCTTGACCATATGCAAGAGCTAAAATACTTTATAAATAAAACTATCTTTCATATAAATTAGTTTTAACAGAAAGATTGTATGCCCAGTGTCAGTTTAAGCACAGTGATTTTATTTTATGAAAATTAAAAAAATTTCTGGTATCGGAGGATGAAAAGGAACAACCTGTAATAATATCGTTTAGGTATTTGCCGCTTAGAGTTTCGCTGAAAAACATGGCGTTATAGTATAATATGATCTTCACTTTTTCCAGCCCTTCCATCTTGTGTCTTTCTCTCGTTTTCCCCCTACTTCGTCACCGGGAAAAGATCCGAGCGTATTCCTCATATTTTATGCCTACTTCCTCGCTGCTTTTTATTGCGGCGCGAGTCCAGACTGCACAGCCCGCAGTTTCAGCCGTGCTTGGTAGCCTCTAAAGGGTCTCTAAAAAACCCCAAGGATTACTGGAACAGGAAGAAGTGCAAATAAAATTTTCATACCGCGGTGGAACGAAGGGCGAGCCATTTTATTTATTCCGCCGTTTAAGCTCGTTTTAATCATTAAAGAAACCCGAAGAATATATGCAAAATTGCTAGAGAAGGCGGAAATTCAACAGCCTCATTTATTTTGTAGGAAATTTAAGTACATGCCGTGATCTCGTTGGTTCGGGTAAAACTGCATTTTTGTGCGATGCGCATTCGGCTGTTTCAGTGAATCCTCCGAGGTGTTGTAGGTACTGTGCGATGCCACAGATTCAATACAAATGCTCCATTATATTTTACGGGTGTAATAAAATAACCAAGTGAGAGAGAAGGTTTATTAAATTGCAACGAAACACAGATAAGAAATACAAAAGCGAAAGGGAATAACGGAAACAAAAAGAAAGAGAAATCTGGAAGGAAAGGTAAAATGTAATAGAGCAAATTTCTGTTTGTTTTAAGATGATAAAAATCGCAATAAAAGTACTTAATTTGTGCATACTGCCATATATAAGGTGAATTTATCTAGTATCAATTAGATTTTCACAATTCTTTCGTTGCTTTTAGAAATATGAAAACGCTTTGATGAAGCCATTGCGTTATTCGGAGAAGCGTGTGGTATGATACAGATTTTTTCTTATATTGTCGCAATTCTATGGTTACTCGAGTTTTTTTCATGAAACCTACACTCATGAACAGAGCGCAAGCTTACATATCGCATGGTTTTTCTGCTACACGGGGCCACATGCGGATGAAACGTCGCAATACAAAAATCTAATTAGATAGGTGCCTTGGCTTTGAACCTCTGTTCATGTATCAACTAGGGCTGTAACGAATATTTGAATAATCTAAGTATTCGAATATTCGAATACCAGAGAAGTCGAATAATCTAAGTATTCGACTACCAGAGAATTCGAAGAATCTAAGTATTCGAATACCAGAGAATTCGAATAATCTAAGTATTCGAATATTCGAATACCAGAGAATTCGAATAATCTAAGTATTCGAATATTCGAATACCAGAGAAGTCGAATAATCAAAGTATTCGAATACCAGAGAATTCGAAGAATCTAAGTATTCGAATACCAGGGAATTCAAATAATCTAAGTGTTCGAATATTCGAATACCAGATAATTCGAAGAATCTAAGTATTCGAATACCAGATAATTCGAAGAATCTAAGTATTCGAATACCAGAGAATTCGAATAATCTAAGTGTTCGAATATTCGAATACCAGAGAATTCGAATAATCTACGTATTCGAATATTCGAATACCAGAGAAGTCGAATAATCTAAGTATTCGAATACCAGAGAATTCGAATAACCTAAGTATTCGAATACCTGAGAATTCGAATAATCTAAGTATTCGAATATTCGAATACCAGAGAATTCGAATAATCTACGTATTCGAATATTCGAATACCAGAGAAGTCGAATAATCTAAGTATTCGAATACCAGAGAATTCGAATAACCTAAGTATTCGAATACCTGAGAATTCGAATAATCTAAGTATTCGAACACCAGAGAATTCGAAGAACCTAAGTATTCGAATATTCGAATACCAGAGAATTCGAATAATCTACGTATTCGAATATTCGAATACCAGAGAAGTCGAATAATCTAAGTATTCGAATACCAGAGAATTCGAATAACCTAAGTATTCGAATACCTGAGAATTCGAATAATCTAAGTATTCGAACACCAGAGAATTCGAAGAACCTAAGTATTCGAATATTCGAATACCAGAGAATTCGAATAATCTAAGTATTCGAATATTCGAATACCAGAGAAGTCGAATAATCTAATAATTCGAATACCAGAGAATTCGAATAATCTAAGTATTCGAATATTCGAATACCAGAGAATTCGAATAATCAGAAGTATATTCGAATATTGGATAGTCGAATAATTACAGCTCTAAGTAGTATCAACTAACATTCTGCTTGCACCTCTGTTTTAGAAAATTGATTAAAACAAGAAAACAATTCAGGCATTGGTTAGAGGTTAGATCATAGTTTCGAATTCTGCTGTAGTTAAATTTGAAGGATTTAGACTCCATATCTTGTTGAATCCTTTCTTCACGACTGTTTCTATATGTATATACCTACAGGATGCCCAGGGCCGTTCCTGGGTTTTGGCCGCCCAGGTGCAAAAACAATATTGCCGGCCTTATTAGTTCAATATTCTTTAATTAAGAATTTAATATGCAGTGTTTACTTTTACATCTATACATACATAATTTTAAACAGTTATCATGCAAAAAAGTTTCGATTATTATATAATAATAAAGCCTGCGGCCGCCCCTAGGTTTGGCCGCCCAGGTGCGGGGGCACCTTCTGCACCCCCGCCAGGAACGGCCCTGAGGGTGCCCGTCTGACATCGCGGCAGGGCCCCTTCATAAACGCGCATTTCGTTTTGGTGCTCCTTGTAGTCAACACAGCTCCGCCGAAAAGCTTACTTTATGTTTATTTTACTTTAAAAGCTTACTTTATGTCGAAAAGCTCACTTTAAGTTTATTTATTAACAGTTATTAGTTTCAATTCTCTGAGTGCGGGTGAACCGGTTTTTTTCGTGGCGAGGTTTGGTGCGGGTAAATTTGCTGCATTTCTGTTTTAATTCTTTCGCGTGTTTCAGTGCGGGTAAATTTGTGCTCCTTTTTAAAACAATTTACACGTTTTACTGCAGGAGGTTGATATTTTTATTTTATTCTTTTAGAGTGGTGTGATTCTGTGTTTTCTGTGATTTCTGCGCGCGTGTGTCTCGATAACACAATGGACTACAACGGAGGATATAATGGAAACAATGGATTTTCGCGAGTGGGTAAGTACCCATTAATTTTGGATTAAGTGTCGCAGAATCGAATGGCCATGCCGATTGTCAGTAAATTTCGTCGCAGCTTCTCTGAGGTGAGTGACTCCGTGGTACAGTGACGTTGACGACCACTGCTCGACCCCTCGCCTGACTAGCCCCGCGTGTACCGCTGCACGCGGGTTGCCTGCTTCTAGGCAATTCTTTGAACGCTTATAACTAACAATCGAAGCCTCAGCCGCAATATCGTTACTCTTGATTGTCGGCTTATTCTGGTGTCTAGAATAGCTCCCTAAATTTATTCCCACGTGTAGCCGAACACCTTGTATCTATGTCGTTCTAAAATGCTGCTTTATTACTTTCTTTTATAAACACTGCCAATGTTCCTGTGTCCGCATTTCATGTGATTGTTACGAGCCAGGGCCGTAGCAACGCGAGAGGGGTATTTTCCGAGCTTGTGGTTTATGAGTTTGTCGATTAGGGGTGCGGACGATCTTGATGCGTAATCGGGGAGCCGCTAGGATTATTCTAAACGAGGACGGACCTGATTGTAAAACCAGGGAGCATCTAGGAATGAAGTCAGACGCGGACGCACCTGACTTTAATATTTAGGAAACCGCAGGAAGGTGGAACGTCGTGAACGAACCCGATGCGAAATCGGGCTGTCACTAGGATGGCAGGCGAACTCGGCGTACAGCCGAGGAGCTGCTAGGAGATTGGAGTATTCACAGACGAATCTGGTCTCGAACTAGGGAGCTGTTAGGAGGGTGATAGATTTACAGACGAACCTGATGCGAAATCAGGGAGGTGTTGGATACGGACGAACCTGATACGAAATCAGGGAGTTGCGGGGAATGTTAGTTATGCCTCGTACCACTAAATTAAAGTTTGATACAACTCGAGCGGTAAAGTTGTATCGGTGGTTACGTTCAACTATCGTTATTAAGCATTATCGGATGAAGTAATGTTTTTCAGCGATTTACTCGATTTTACCAATGAATAACTAGGGTAGATGTCCCAATTACCCTTCTTTGACGCCGACTTGCTAACGAAGGAATTAATTACTGACTTCTCTTACTATAATTTTACTTGGTGAAAATTTATATTGGTGTTTTGAACTTTTCTTTTTATTAAGGCTTTAATGTTAATTTTTTATATATTTTTTAATTGAAATAAAAATGCATGATTTTGTCCCAATTACCGTGCCCTGAAAAATGCGTTGTCCCTATTCCCGGTGCCCATTTTTGAATAGCGTTCCCGCGGTTAGGTTATGTCTTTCAACTTTGAACTGTTCGAAACATTTTTATGCTCTACGTGAGGTGTTTTTATGTAATTTTAATATGACCTTTTCATTACGAAAGCAAAATATGCAAATATAAATTTCTGTTCACCTGTTCTGACAAACGAAAGTAAGGTTAGGTTTAGCAGTTACAGAGGGCGCCAGTGGGCTTCGAGGGGCACGGTAATAGGGACAAGCGTTAAATTCCTGTCCCAATTACCGGATTCACTTTAAAAATACGAAAACGTTTTAAAAGTGCTCATTTTGCTATTTTTTCATAAAATTTGAACCTTTCATGATATAATAAACACTTTACATAAGTGCGAATCATGATAATTATCAAATTATTCACTTCTGTAAAGTACGTGTTCCTTATCGTTTCCGGTATGGATTTAGGTAAATCCATCGAAATCTTCATCTGCATTTTTGAACATTTTTTTACTATGCTTCAATTGTTTAAAAATGCAACCTTCTCGCTTGTAACATATACATTAATAGTTTAACTTAATTAAAAAAATTTATTTCCTTATTTATTTATGCGTTTTATTTATTCATTATGAGTTTTTTTGTACGGCTTCTTTGAGCTTAATGGCACGGTAATAGGGACATCTACCCTATTCTGTACATATATTGAAAAGTCAGTCATTTGAGTACAAGAGTGTTTAGTCTCGCGATAAATAATGAAAAGGTTAAGTCACCAATATTGCACTGGCGATGCGGGGTCTAAGAGTAGTTAAAGGAAATTGCCAAATAGAATATTAACCCAACTTGCGGAGTCTATAGGGTTAACTGTAGATTCGAAAGGGAACGTGAGTTCGGTCACACTTCATAATTAATTCTTAACTAACTGACACAACCGGACTCTACGCGAGACTGTACACTTCTGAGCCGGCAAGGGTAGAAGTTACAGAGTTTGTATAACTCCAAAATGAGTGGAGCCTCTCTAGAAATCTCTATATAAGGAGTTCTTGAATCGTGCTCCTGTTCCTAGCTACTATCCAGCTGGTCGACATCATGTTCCCCACATTATTTGAATTATAACAGAAGGAAAATGGAAAGTGCTGATTTTTTTCGTGTGACTTTTGCACGAAAAAATCAGGATTTTAACTTTAAATAGCCGCCATTTTGTTTTAGATTAATATTTCGGAAATTCCCTCCGTTAATCAGAGGATAATATATAATAAATAATAATAATATACTAACGAAATCTTTTTTGCTTTTTTATTTTAGATAATCTGGTTCCGAATGGCAGCGCTCACCGCAAAACCAAAATTTTAAAAACGTTTCTTAGATGTAGGTTGCTACTTTATTATAAACGTAAATATTTTTCTTCGAAAAAATTACCAAATGTTCTTTAAATGTTGCTCTTTTAAGTGCAAGAAGTTCTATAAAAATATACGCTTCCGGTTTCTCAAAAAAAATCACAAACAATCGCCTGTTTCCGGCCGCCTGACTAGGCATAACCCCTTAAGAAATCGGAAAAATCGATTTTTTTATATTTTCTGGAAGACATGCGTTTCAAGAATGTTCTCTCAAAATTGTATGAAGAAATTCGTAAAATTGGCGGAGATATACCTATTTCCCTTGGAGCGGTGTCAAGCGCGCAACTGAACCGAGCGGCATGGCACTTTGAACGCATTTTTCTCAGAATGATATTTTTCAATCGCGTTGACAGTGTAGACAGAAATATATACATCCAATTGACACGAGTAAGCCCATTTATTGTGCGGAAAACCCGTCTCTAAAACATGACGTTCAGGTTTTCTTAATTAACAGCCCCTTCTATTTTTTATCAACATTTTTTCCTAAAACACGATTTTTTTACAGTGGCCCGCCATTTTGCTATCTTTTACGATATTGATTTTTCTGTACGTCCTGTAATAGGCGTAAGCTTCTAGTTTAGAAATATTTTGGTCTTTCCGAAATTCTGATTAATCGTATGGCTAAAGTACTGTCAACGCCAGAGGAACGATTTTGCCGCAGCGCTCATTTTGACGAAAAGTATACTGGAATCGGATTCATGAATTTGCTTGAAACAATTTCTTTTTACCCTTCAATATGTACATATTGACTACAGTAAGCAGTGCATTGATTTACTTGCGTTGTTTGGTTGAAAAAAATTCCCGAAAATACCCTTACTTTTCAGGCTGTTACAGTGTTTTCCCGCCTTAAGCTGGGTTTACATTAGTCCAGTCGCTGGATCCAGTGAGTGGTTTGACTGGAAATCGCGTCGATGTCTACATTATTCCAGTCGCTGGATCCAGCGAGTGGTTCGACTGGAAATCGGCCGATGTCTACATTATTCCAGTCGCTGGATCCAGCGAGTGAATCGACTGGAAAACAGTCTTCCAGTCGTTTATGAACCGTTAAAAGTGATAGTTAATAATGGATTCACGCAAAAGAAGGATAAAAAAACATCTGAAACTTGCTTTAATATTAATTTGTAAAGAAATTATTTGAAGGTTTGGTCTTCATTTAATTTCTTTGCCATTATTTTCTTCAAAATGCAAACACGTGTACGCTGTGCCTACTACGCTTCAGGCGGCACTGGACTGAGCCGTCTAGACCAGTCCAGCAACGCTGGAATGTTGTGTTCTCGATGGAGGGGGTAAACACTGGATCGAAAAGTAGACTTTCGATCCAGTCGAAATCTGCTGGAATGACAGCACTGGACTGGAATGATCACACTGTTTACATTATTCCAGTTCTAATCCAGTGCTGGACTGGATCACTGGACTGGACTAATGTACACTTGATTCCACATTAGAGCATACAGATTTCGCGCAGGCACGACCCTCGGGCGACGTTGCTACGCCGACTCCCCACTTAACCGCCTATGTTTTTCTCCGTCGCACGGCCTTCTCTACTCTCTCTCTCTGTTCACTTTTCGTGCGGGACTGTTTACGTTGACAACGGTCAGGTCCCGCGTTTGGGATGTACCAGTTATTGCTTGGAAATTACCACGACCAATCGCATGCGGTGCAAACCGTGGGTAGTAGTGGGAGCTGCGCAGATCGGTCGCAAATCGGTAGGGGCGTCGGGATGCCCTAATGTGGAATGCAGTGTAAACCCAGCTTTAAGATGGGAAAAATGTCAAATTCCGTATTTCTCATCGGATCTTCATGAAAGTAACACCAATCGTTTCCTTGTGCTTCCCGGATGAAAATGATACCAAACCCGACATAATTCGGGATACAATTAACGGAATTACAGATAAAATTTATTTACCGAATTTAAAGCCAACTTCGTTAAAAATAATTTAATTTTTTCATGCTGAAATCTTTTTGAAACTTTCAGTTTCTAATAATATTGGAAATTTTAAGTATGTACGTATAGCAAATCAGGAACAACAGGTTTTTTGCAATTTGCTTCTTAGTTACTGACAATGAGAAGCAGGGGATTATCGTCATAAATGACATGATATTTTGATGCATAAAATCAATTTTGAGAAAATATCTCGTTTTTTAACATTTTTTTAGCGGTAGCAGAGATACACATATATGTACATATAAATTATTTTTAGTAAAAGTCAAGCTAATTCTAAGTGAGGCAACCGGTTTCAAATGCAAATGATACTTGAACATCAACAGGACATCGTATTGGTTCCAATGTATCCACTATCAAAAGTATAAGAGGCTCTATAGAACTTGCAATTGCTATCATAATAAAATTATTATCGTCTGTCGTTTCTTTTAGTAAACCCCGAACAAATTAATAGAAGCTGTCATCTTAAAAATATAATTTTCAGACAATCTGCTTTCTGAGCGGGCCAGTGGCAATCAAGCACTGCTTAAGGCTTAAGCCTCTGTCGCTGACGTTATGATCCCGCAAATATACCCGAGACAGGGAAATTAAACGGCTTCTGTAAATGTGATACACCGCTCGATTTGGAATCTGGAACGCTTCTGTATTGTGCAAGACGTATTCAAGTGTAACATAATTCCAGGTAGGTATTATATAAAATTTGGTCTCGAATAAAATAATTCATTAGAATTAGTACATATTTTGACGAGATATATATTGTAAAAATTACAACGCACTATTACAAAATGTTTATTATGCATCATTTTATTTCATTACTGGATCAACTTATAGAAACTGAGTAATTCAATTACAGAATTACAACTTGGAGATATTTATTCATTAAGTATTACAGTTTATATAAAATTTCAATTAATCAACTTCAATAAAATTATCTTTGAATTATTTAATACTCTTCATTTTTTCAGAATATTCAAAATGAAATGTCAATTTATGAGATCTTCCGAGGACGTAATATTTTTCATTATGTTAGAAATTATGTTAAATTATGTTTAATGTACCCTGTAACTCCTATTAATGGATAACATGTTTTTTCTTCGACTAACACAAGTAAGTATTGGCTAGCACTGTTAGCAGATGCTTATTAGCATTAGTGATCCTCTAGGCAGTGATCGGACAAACCGCAGCCATTTTGGGGCAAAACCGGAAATAACATAACCTAAACATTCATTAAATCGTCTGCTTTCCAAGCTGCTTGTTTGTCTATCTCTTTCTATTCGTATTTCTGTCTCTTTTTTTCTTACAGTTTCTTTCTCTGTCTACTTCCGCTTTAGACACAAATCGCAGCAACCAATCAGCGACGATATGCGTTTGTCCGATCACTGCCTAGAGGATCACTAATTAGCATGTACTTCGTGTATATATGTAAATACGTAGTCTGTAAAAGTAACGGGTTGAGACTGTTACATGACTTTCATCAATGACATCACCTTAATAGTATCTAGAGAGGTTTCCAGGGAGATGGGTAAGTAATGAGAGTAGTACCTACTTTAGTGTTTAATCGGGGTTTCTCGAGCGGCATCTCGAACTACTCCAATTAACTTCGCGTCAAGCTCGATTGCCGCAGATTCAAGGGCGAATCCGCATGATATTGATTAAATTTAGAACGGTGTACAAAGAATATGCACTCGAACTTTTTTTAATACCTACGGCTATTCCGGGTGTCATTTGAGCAATTAAGGGGACCTCCCACCCTTGACCACCTCAAAATTACCAAAAATGAGCCTCTTTGTTGAAAAATTGCAGGAAAAAACTATGAGACATATTGAAGAAAGTGGATATATTTCTGAAAGGGCTAGCCTTACACAACATAAAAAAAAATAATTCAGTCAATTTCACCTCTGAATAAACCCACAGTAGTTCAAACCGCAAACTTTCACTTTTGAGATGATCACTGCTGGCCGACATGATATCTCAAAAACCGTTCGACATAAAGTCTTGAAATTTTCAGCACAGCTTTGGCACACCCATAGCTACGATGTGACCTACAATCATCACTGGGAAAATTCTACAACCAGTTTTATAAAGCATTTATAAACTTTTAGTTTTAGCGAATTTTAATTAATTATTAATAAATTATTCATATTTAATTCATAAAACTATTTTTTTTTAATTAAAGAGATGTTAAATAATATTATGTTTCAATCGGAGATGATTTTTAGGTTAAACAACACGTGAAATGATTAAATGAAGTTCAGTTATAATCTTAAGGTGGCAGTAATTGAGACATCTACCCTAGGTGATTTCAATTAACTCAATTAACAATTTTTGTCGAGAAATAACCGAGATTTTTCTCATGGAACACCCGAGAATACATCCTTTTGGGTGTTTTGTCAAACTTTTTTTTAAAACCATTTTCTTACTTTTCAACAAAAATTATTAATTAAGCTAGGGGCTACAGCGACACTCATACAGATTAAGAATCTTTTGGAATTTTTTGTTTCGGATAAGCCTAACCCGGAAACCACCTACGCGCGCCGTAAACGTTTTTTACAGTGCCATATTGACACTGTAAAAAAACAATTACAACAAATTGCAAAAATTCTTTTTAATTTTTTTTTGTATAATATAAGAGTAGCTTAATAAATACTAAAAAAAATTATTAATTTTTTGGCCAATCAAAGTAGAATAACCACTTAATACACTTTCATATCTGCGCATAAGTGAAAAATCGACGTGGTGGCGGTAGACAAACCAACTTTCCAGCTGGCTTTATTTTCAGAATAATCATTTGTATCACACATAACCTCGGCGTGCAAAGACGCTAATGCCAGGCAAGGTATAAAATTCTTTGGGCATGGTGACACGCTCATGGCAGTCAAAGCGTTGAAAGTCAAACTAAAATTGAAAGAAAGATGGGTATGAACACCTTTTCAAAACTTACAATTTCTAAATGAATTCACGATCTCTGCACTTTAAACTTTTAATTTCTTAAAAGTATTTTATACTCTTAACGCAATAATTTTATTTAACATTCATACATTTAACTCTTGTTTTGTACAACAAAAAGTAATTCTACTTTGTGTTTCAAATTTTGAAAAAGAAATAGGTAGTTCAAAATCAAAATTTCTCATAATTATGGAGACTGACGTGTTCAAATGTTACAACAAGAATCGTAGATCGATCGTGCGGTCCTCTACCCCCGTAGGAATTGGGAGTGGAGGAGGGAAACATAGTTGCGCTTAGCTATCCGTCCGAACGTCCGACTGTTGTCCGCGTCCGCGTCTGCTCGCTCACCGCTCACGCGTTAGCTCCGCTCGCACGCTCGCTCGCGCTTGCTTATTGAAAAACACTTGCCGAGGGATGTTTTAGTTTTGGGAAACAGATCCGGCCTAGCTGGATCTAGATTAACGTCGATGCATAGGTTTTCCGGTTACGAAGGACCACACACATCGACTAATGAGATAGAGATGACGAAAGAAGCTTATACAGTTAAGTCTGCCGCGCCTGCGAGGCGGTACCCGACGCTAGTACCTAATACCGCATTCGAAGTTAGGATCAGGATACGACAGGATCTCTGAACCGGTGCACCCTGATGAGTGGGGTCCTCTCCTTCATGCGGCCCGTGCCTATAAAAAGTTGGGTGGCCATTCCGAAAGCAGGGATGGTTCAAGACGGGTAATGAAACGGCTATGCTTAAAGCGGGGTCCATATTATGGGGGCACATTAATAATAATAATAATAATAATAGGTAGAGGTAGCACTGCTAAGGTGAACACTGTTGAATGAAATAACTAAACACGTTTCGCACGGCTGATGTCATAAGACACAAACCGGGCGACCCTGCCGGCCGGCTGATGCCAGAAGACACAATGCGCGTCCTCAACGACACTCGACTATTTCTCGATTTTGGTGGTCTTGGTTTGGATTTGGTTGATTTATGTGACTAAATCCTTCTTCATTATTGTTTTGGCTACCACCTGGTACCGTTCGGATTCAGTGATCGACACCAGAAATCGAATTAGAATGCCACAAAGCGATATACCCGTAAATCCAACGGATGTACCAATAATTTAATGCCTGCACTGTTTTATCCCATTTCACAAAAGAATGTATGCACATATTTTTGTTATTAGGAATACATTTTTTTGTTGTTAAAACCGAAGTGTTATTCCCTAAAACCTTATTTCATCAATCCGCATTTCATACTGGAGTAAAATCGCGGTAAAGGGGCAGAAGGAAGCAACCCGCAATACAAATCTTGCGGGCTACCGACTGTGGCCAACCGCGGCCGGTTGATGTCTTATGACACAAGACCTAAAAAACCGGTTTACAATAATTTTTTTATTATAAAAGTTGTTTCTATCCCATTTCTTACGGCAAATAAGTAGTGAAAAAACGAAAAAAGAATTTCCTCGGGAGTTACTCGGGAAAGTTATAAAAAATCGTCCATCGTGGATAGAAAACCTTCCTATTTACGTTCTACTACAATTCAAAATCTCCACGTCTTCTTCACTCTTCCTATCCGATATCACATACATATGTACCTACATATTCAGTACATGTAAGGATATTGAACATTTTTTATTATTTGTCTGCCGAGAGTCCACAGGTATTATCTTCGAACGTACGTAGGCACTTCATCACATTCCAACTTATAGTTACCAAAAGGTTTGTTATTGTGTATATTGTTTACGGCCATGTGCGCGTACACGCGAGGGTTTCGTGCCCCAGGCACGTATCGTCCATATCGCGACAGGATGAGGGCCAAAATAGGATTGGGCGATGGATGTAGTCCGCTGTTGTAACTATCGTCGTTTAGAACCCTGCTCAGGAAGTGATCGAGGGCTTTGATGGCCGTCGTTATGTCTTGCGAATTACGATGGGGATACGTTGTATGAGCCTTCCCACGATAAGACGAGCCGGCGTCATCCGAATTGTCCGTTATGTATTCATCGTGCTCTTCTACAACTTGATACGTCGATCGGGGAGGAATGTGGGAATGATATTCGACCTCCGCTCGCGAGCTCGGTGTGCTGCTTGCTATCAATGTTTGTGCTATTCCCTTCGCGGCTGCACTACGAGTTCCCTGGAGTTCCTTGAGTAATCTTAAAATACAAATTTCAGACAAGTTATTGAAATATCCATGGCACATGTTGAATCCTGTATCACTGATAGCTTTCGTTAGAATTAATTTAACTCTTTTACTGGCAACGAGACGACTAAAATACTATTCCAAGTCTGACAAGTATTTTCATGCATTCTAGGGGGGAATTTAAAAAAATTTTGGACATCTAAAGGGATAAAAATCGGCCCTCATAATTGAGGGTGCAAAACATAGTTGCTTTGATAGCTCGGAAACTATGCGGTAGAGAAAAAAAATGTTTACATAAAAATCCTTGCATTTTTTGTTAACAGATTCAGTCGCATAAGCGGGTTCCCAGAATATCAATTTGTTTAAAGAATATATTAAGAATTAGTAATTTTTCAATAATTCTTTTTAAAAAGTGTTAGTCCATCTTTGTGTGTTATCAAAATAAATTACAGATCAAAGTGGGAAGTGCGGCAGCTTTGAAATTTGTAGTTTCAACTATTTAATAAACATTAGGATCACTGTATTAAACTCGCTATCTGCATGGAATACGTAGCAGGAACTTTAGAGACATATTATGGAAAAGTTTATAAACTTTTATTACGTATTGGGGAATGGTCGTTAGGCATTTGTCACGGTTAAGAAGTCCAGGCTTTCTAAACCGAGCCATGACATTTTCAAGACCCAGCAACCGTGTCGGAAAATTTGGCCCATCCTAGCATACAATAGGGTCACTGTGTCGCACCCCTGCCAGAGAAGGCGCGCTTAAACGCATTGGAGGAGAGGCCGCGGCAGTACTAAGAAAATTAAAAACCTTGAAGCAGCGAGCAGAGGCGGAAACAGTTCAGCATTGGCCGACAGCTAAAGACACAACCAAAAATAGGTCACTTGTACTCATCAAGTTTTTTAATTTAAATATATATAGGTATATAATAAGCAATCCACTGGTGCAATCATTTTGGGCGATCTTCATCTCGGAGACGGCATATGGTGTGCAATATCCAGTGGCATTGACAGAGTGAAATTAGTCCTGCCTCCAACATTCTGTTTTGAGCAATTTTTTTGAGTGCTCCGTATTCTTGATTATTATCCACTGTGTCATAAAAATTGCCACTGCTATTAAGAAGAGTTTGCAATGCCGATCCTCTTTGCAAGCGATATAGTGCAAATATATATGTAGTCGTGAAAATAATACGAGAGAATCCACGATATTGTTAACAAACCCGAGTATAAATTATGACGAAAGCAAATATTTAAATTCGATATTATTGTAAAGGAATGAGAAAATTTTGTTCTACATTTTCAAGTTATGAGTGTAAATGAAATCATGAATTTTAATACACCCTGTACAAAAATGAATTTAGAATCACCAACAAAATCACCTATTTTCAGAGCTTTTATATTTTTAAAAATGGAAACTTTAGTTTAAACTTGATGGAAGTTAAAGATAGTTCTCACCAAATTCCATTTGGGGATTTCCTTACAATTTTGGTTCGCTCGTGCACGGAAATCGTCCGCACCCTGGACAACCATGACCAGCGTCGCAGACTGTTTCTATTTGTGGTGGCAATGTTGTCCAAAATATAATAAAAATTTACAACTATTTCAGTAATATGTCTCTACGATTCCTGTTCTACATAGACATCGAGTTTTAATATAGTTATCCTAGTTTCTTTAAAAGGTTGAAACTAAACATTTTCTAGTATTCGTATTTCTTACTATGGTTTACTGTTAACGTTGACAAATTTATACAAAAATGGACTAACAATTTGTAAGAAGAATGAATAGAAAATAGCTAATTGTTACTATATTGTTTGAATAAATTGAAGTACTAAAAACCTTTTTACGTGACTAAATTTCTTATCGAAAAATACATTGCTTTTGTCTAAAAAAAAAAAAAATTTTCCACACCGCACGGTTTTCGAGATGTTCGGACAAATATTTCTTCTACCCTGAACTTTGAGGACTGATTTTACCCCCTACATATGGACAATTGCCGATAACATCTGCGTGTCAAATATTTTTAGAATACCTACTATTTTACACATAAGTTTCACCAAAATCAGCCGGGTGTCACTAGTGATGGCACTTATGTGTTGTAACATGTAGGTATCAGGTTTCAAGACAAACATTCCGGATATGGATTTATAATTTCTTACTTTCAACAACTTTCTTGTGTAATTACATTTCAGTGATTTCGAGATACCGAATGCGAAATCGATTTGCAGAATGTAAAAATTATTCTAGGTACTGGAGTACCTATCGCAAAAAATAGTCCGAATAACGTTGTGTTTGGACTCATATTGATCAGGAAATACTCAGGAATCTGTTGGTATCATTTTCATGCAGATGCAATAGAAACTCTGAAAATTTCATTAGTGCGTGACTCATTCCGAGTGTCGAGTTAAGTCGGTTTCACACATATCAGTTCGGTGATGGTACAATGTCGTCAGTGTCAGTGGTAAAAAAAATCGTTTCTGTTTTGGAATGAAGCAGTTCGCACTTGCCCATCCCAGTTACTGGCATTGATACAAAGAGACCATTGACACTGATGGCACTGAACCGTCACGGAACAGATACGTGTGAATCCGCCTTTATCGTTACCGACTTTCGGCCACCGGCAGAGTTGGGCATTAGTCGAATAAATTTTTATCCGGCTAAATTTTGATTCGACTAAATTTTTATTCGGCTAAATTTTAATTCGACTAAATTTTTATTCGACTAAAATTTGATTCGACTAAATTTTTATTCGGCTAAGTTTTGATTCGACTAAATTTTTATTCGAACGAACTCGAATAAAAATTTCGAATAAAGTGTAGTTATTCGAGAGTAACGAAAATAATTTTAGTCGACTAAATTTTTATTCGACTAAATTCTTAGTCGAATAACGAATAACGACTAAAAATTTATTCGTTATTCTCGAATAACTTTATTTTATTCGAAATTTTTATTCGAAGGTTAGTCGAAGAAAACTTTAGTCGAATAATGCCCAACTCTGGTCACCGGGTGCACGTTGCTCTGTCTCATTCGCTCTAAATAGAGTCGGATGCCGCGTCGAACAGTTCAGCCGTGACAAAGAAACACATTTCGTATATTTTCCCATGCTCTATCTCTATATAGAGCTGCCAAATACTTGACATTCAAACACCTACGCACACACCACAAACACATACAATGAAATACAAATCATCATAAATGATTCTCTTAGTATTTACCTTCATTATATTACTACCGTTTTTATAAAATAGCCAGATATGAGCGACCAAAATTTAATTTCTACGCATAATAAACCCTTTAAGTACCTACATATTTTACATTTTTCTATTCTGTTCTGGAAACAATCTCTTTTTCTATTGTTTCATTTTATTATTATAAGACCCTTGACTAAACTTGTTGCTTTTCAAGTAACTCAAAGGGATTTAAGTTATTATTTCAATACGAGTAGCTTGGACGTAAGCAAGTCGTTAAAACGTTCAAGTTGCTGAAATCATTCCAGAAGATCGAATTTTTTCCAGCTTGCTTGAATAATTAAGGGGAAACACCACTGTGACGCCCGGAAAAGTAAGCCCTGTTTAAGAATTTTTTTCAGGAATAATTTACGGATTTCATAGAAAGTTTTTATTATCTATCTTTAGTACGCTATTTTAAGAGACTATAAAAAAATAAATAGAAAACATCCATAAATTTTAATATTTTAATTAATCTTCCCTACCTCCCCACGCGAGCTGGTCGAATGTGTAACTATGGAACAGCAGGTCCGAAATTAAATTTCTTTTTTTTTTTATAAACTATATGAATGTATATTCCGTGGTACGTACGGATTCTTTGGTTGAAAACAAATTTTTTTTAAATACGCTCGAAAAACTGTCCATCTTATTCGCGGATTTTCGAAAATAATCTTCTAAAGCGCACCATTTTTACAAAAATAATTTGTTTAAGAAATCGGTACGCACAACGGAAGCTATAGTCATATAGTTTATAAAAAAAAATGAAATTTGATTTCGGATCAGCTGTTCCATAGTTGTACACATTCGACCAGCTCGCGTGGGGGCGTCTAGAAGATTAATTAATATATTAAAATTTATGGATGTTCTTCTATTTTTTTTGTATAGTCTCTTAAGACAGCGTACTAAAGGTAGGTAATAAAAATTTTCTATGAATACTGTAAATTATTCCTAAAAAAAATTCTTAAAAATGGCTTACTCGGCCGTCACAGTGGTGTTTCCCCTTAAGCTACCTAAGATATTCGAGTGTTTGGCTTAGTTTGAACTTTCAAACTGCTTGGACAGCTCTACTTCTACATATACGTACATGTATGTACATATGTACCAAGTTTCATAAAAATTGGCGTGCATTGTTGGGTGATATTGTTAGTAAGTAGGTATGTATCATAATCCTTTCGGTATGAATATTTGCATCGCGTTGACGACTTTTTTACCATTTTTATAATTTTTGCCTTCATAATTAGGTTCCTTTGATATTCCTGTATTTAAATTCCTGTTTTATTTAAATTTCAGCAACGACCTTTTTTTTAATATTATGTTATTCTTCTTACATAAAAAACACTCACGTTTTATTAAATTGTTGAACATTTCTGCAGCAGTTAACTCAGAACGTAATAATAATAATAATAATAATAATAATATTTTCTGATCAAAATGACAGGAGCGCATTTCATTAGAGCAACTTAATGCAATTCATTATGCCTCTTTATTCCTTGTGTTCCACTTTTTCTGATGCGCGGAAAATTCTGTGCATTTATTCGTACATAGAATAAAGAACAATTAAAAATACTTTACTGCTATCTACAATATCCCTACCCAAAAGCTAAGAGGATAGCATTTCTCTTTCTATTTAGTAATTAAGAACTGAAAACGAGTTGAATAGCATTAAATAAGAGCCTAGGAACCATGCCCGTTCAGTAATATTAAGTAGTATCACTAATGAATGCAAAGAATTCATCGACAGAATTAACAATTGGTTATTATGAAAGAGCACTTGACATGCTTCCAATGAACTATTTCAAACGTGTAGTCTTACCTTTGTTTATCGGCGATTGATTGAATCTTCTGATCTTTGAAAGGTAAGTTGAGGTCGATCGATAGTGGTTTCAGGTATGAATACCCAGCTTGTATTTGCATTTCCGTAAAGCCTCTACCCGAAGCTCCAGCATCTTCCAACCCGTTGTCCGTAGCTTGGTTAACGAAAACAGCATGTTGCGAAAGTTTTGGAAATGCACTGTTCGTGGTTGGAAGGTAACTAAGGGATGGAGACTGTAAACTTGTCACGGGTTGGAAATTCCGAGGTACTTTTGTTGTTACTATACCACTGGTCAAGCAAACAAGCATTACCTGAATCGAACGATTTTCACCATTAATTTTCACGTTAAAACTTCGACGACATCGTTTTAAACGCGCTTAATCTTCAAAGACAAAGCTGTTACTGTTCCAAATTAACAACAAATTAAAGAGAACAAAAAGTTTTCTAATATTTTCATACGAAGGATTTAAAACTTTTCTGTATATAATAGAAAATATGTGGGTACTTCTTAAAATTAATTGTAGGAAAGAACGTGTCCCGTAACTTCCAAACGATACGTTAAAAGATATAAAATAAGAATACATTACCAAGTATAGAACAATAATATCGTCAAGACTGGTCAACATTCCGGAAAGTTTCAATAAGAACTAAAACGAAAATACGCAGTTAGCGTACGTTTTATATGCTATGGCACCACCTGTGCTAAGAGCTAAGTCTTGTCAACGGCAGGAAATGTGTACATCATGGAACTGCACACTATCTACATACTGGGAGATTTCGCTGCTTTCTTTTTTTTCGGGTACTATAAAGCCTTTATTTCGTGGCTGTTAGACATGAGTTTTCGATTAAAGAGAAAGGGTTTACATTTAACGAATAAACAGTTTATAAGTTTAAAAAAGGTCGCTATACTAGTATTTAAAAACTCGTAAACTCACATTACGTAATATTAAACTAACAGTATCTTATATATTATATACATTGTATTGTATAAAAACCTTAATAATATCTACTATCTAATGAAGTCATCAATTGTATATCATATGTAGGTATGTATTAACTATTAAGTTTCTCGATGAGTATTATATAAGTAGGTACTATGTAATTCTTCGAACAATATTTTATAATTATGAGGGAATATCGTAAACATAATAATAAGATATATATATATATGTATTAATATTTTTTATAATAATATCCAACGTTTTTATTTATGGTAATCCCATAGGAAAGTACAAATATTCCGGTGGACGAGGTACGAAAAAGTAAGAGACGGAAAGGGAAATCGTCATGTTTCATTACAGAGTGCGCTATTGGGATCTGACTGTAGGTAGTGATCCTCTAGGCAGTGATCGGACAAACCTATATCATCGCTGATTGGTTGCTGCGATTTGTGTCTAAAGCGGAAGTAGACAGAGAAAGAAACTGTAAGAAAGAAAGAGACAGAAATACGAATAGAAAGAGATAGATAAACAAGCAACTTGGAAAGCAGACGATTTAATGAATGTTTAGGTTATGTTATTTCCGGTTTTGCCCCAAAATGGCTGCGGTTTCTCCGATCACTGCCTAGAGGATCACTAACTGTAGGAAGCATGGTTCTCCCTCTCCCGGCGAGCGATGAGTGGAGGGAGTCACGTGAGGTGACGAGGGCGCACGATCGCGAGGAGTTGTGTAGCAACCATGGACATAGGAATATAGGGTGATTCTGGAGCTCCGCCGGACAATGGATGCCCCCAGGTACCCCGTGGCGAGGACAAGCCCCCGCAGTGCCTCGCCGAATTTTATGGGTTTCGACCCTCGAAGGGGTTCGAGTGCCTATTAAGAAGTTAGAAATCTTCGATTTCCGCATTTCTCATCAGATCTTTGCGAAAACGACGCCAATTGATTCCTTATGTTTCGCCGATGAAACTGACCCCAAGAACGACGTAATTCGGAAAATAATTAAGGAAATTGCATGAAAAATTAATTTCCATAACCTCAAGCTAATTTCGTTAATAATAGTCCGATTTACATGAAATTTGGTATGATTTTCGTCGGAAAAACATAAGGAATCCATCGGCATCACTTCCATATCGATACGATAAAGAATAAAGAATTATTTTATTTTGAAACAGGTATGAATCCTCGGTCGACCCCGGCAAATCGTGGTCTACCCCCCGCAGTCGAGGGTGAAATATTCATTTCAGCGTATTAAAAAATTATTTATTCTTTATCGTATCGAAATGGAAGTTACACCAATAGATTCCTTGTATGCGACGTTAATTTGAAAGAGACCATCCTAAAATTTTCGAAGCTCGGTCATCACCGCTGTCCAGCGGTCGCTGGAAACCCTCCGAACGCCGGGCCGGTGAATGGTGTAGTGGACTGCGTCCGTGAGGCGGTGTTGACATTTTCGTTTTAACGGATGTTCCTGTATAAATGTTTGCAAAGAATTATTGCATTATTGACAGAAGCGCGCTTTTCGCTCAACCCGGGGATCCCTGTAATTCTAATGTTGTATTTATAATTAAAAATACCCCACTTTACCCCACCATCGGCTGAGGGTCTTTTGTTGGTGCGCTGTTTCACGCATTCCGGTTTCTCCTTTTTTACGACCCTGGGTTCTTAGGTAGAAGCTTTCGAACGACGCGGCTCGGGGGTCATAAACACTAGACTAGTGGCATAAGAACAAAGTCAGCAATAGGCCATTCAGTAATGAGTATGCCAATTTCTATCATAGAAGTATCACTAATGGATTACTAGTGTTTTTCTCATGAAAATGACACCAAACATGATATAATTCTGAATATTTTTAATGACTGTAATGGAAAGTACTTGGAGTAAAGTAATTAAGGAAAGTAATGAAGAGTACTTGAGTTCTACGTGAACTGACACGGAACTGATATGTGTGCCCAGATCTTAACGTAAGCGATACACTCGTGTACTTACATCGTAGATGTTTTTTATCATTTTTAAATCCATTCAAAAGTTAATAAGGACAGAGCCAATCAATTTGTAATGAAACGTAGGGATTTAGGGGCCTCGGGTGCCAAAAACTACGAATATAAATTTTACAAAACGGTTCAATTAATTATTTTCAATGATTTTTACGTGTCGTAGGATGGGCACCGTCTATTCAGACACGCGCGGACTGCGGGAATGTCAGTAACAGCGTCAATTTTTAATATTTTTCCGCGTACGACACGTGAAAATGTTAGTTAAGTGTTCCACTACACGTAAAATATTAACAATTAATGTCATCTTGCAATTTATAGCTTGTATAAGCTCTGAAGAAGAGCCATATTTTCGCGCCATATAGTCTCCTGATCCCCGAAATAGACTTTCAAAAAGAAATTCGTGTGAGTCGTTGACAACTGAGCTAAAGCGTAGCGTAGCGAAAGCACGCCCTTTATGTCAAACTCTCGCTCTAAACAAGTCACACGTATACAAGCACGTACACATCTTTCAGCATTTCAACACATTTCAGAGTAGTTCCGGAGTTGGACACTGTTCATGAACAGAGGCCGCTAGATTCAGTCCTCGAGTTATGGGTCGGTAACACAGTTTGGGTGGTGACACGAAGTCCCATAAGGTGATAGGTCTATTCTATACCTCGTCTGTGGTAGCGGGAAGAAAGGGAATACCATCTGTGGCAGAACAGCTGGGAAGGAGAAGAGCCGACAGCAAAAGGCACGATAGTGGACTAATAGAGGAAACGGAAGGATATGGAGGAGCAGGATAGGTAGGGGCCGACAAAGAAATAGAAGAAGAATTCTTAAAAGCGAGGAAAGTAGAGGCGTCGCCTCCCCAGAAGAAAACAGAGGTAGCTGAAGGAACTGCGGAAACGCCGGACAGCCAGAGGACAGAGCAGGAAAAATAAATGGATTCGGCAAAATTAGATAGATTGATGAAAGTTGTGCTGGCTGCTAAGAAAGGCATGGAAGAGCTGAGAAAAGATAATAAACATATGAGGTAGGATAATGAAGAGCTCAGGCAGGGAATGCAGGACCTGAAGGACGAGTGGAAGAGGAGGGATGAGATGTGAGAAACGGAAAGGAAGGAAATGAGAGGAAGGATAGAAGATCAAGGAGCCAAGAAGGATCAGGCAGAGAGGCTGTCAGGAAGATTGGAGGGGCTAGAAAGGAAGGAAGAGGCTAGAGAAAAAAGGGAGAGAAGAAATAATATTACCCTAAGGAGAGAAGATTTGCCGTGTAAAGAGACGCCGAAGGATACGGTAGAATATGTGTTGAGGCACAAATTGCAGATAGAGGCGGAAATCGAGGAAGCATACTGGGTAGGAATGGGAGAGAAAAGAAGGGTACTGATAGCGATGTTAGGAGCTGGCTACAGAAAAGAGTAGTAATGCTAAAGAAGAATAAGTTGAAAGATAAGAGGCTGTTTATTGGCAATGATCTGACGAAAAAGGAAAGGGAGATACAAATAAATATTAAAGACATTGCCAAAAACGGAAAGAGAGCAAGGGGCAAAGGTCAAAACTGGGTACAGGAAAGTATAGGAAAGGGAATGGTGGGCTGAAGGAGGGAAATTTTTGGAGCCGGCAAAGCTCTGTGAACCTCTAAATTATTGGAGGATTGCATAGATTACGAGGACAACGAAAGCACGACAAAAGGCAGTACCAACAACCGTTCCCAGCGTGCCTGCGGATGCAGATATGCGAGGAATAGAGACAATTAAAATATGATACTGGAATGTAGCCCGATTAATAAGTAAACACAAACACTTTTGGTATGCTTAAAAGAACTCAATGTAATAGATCGGATAATAGAGTCGGAGGTGGATAAATTGATAAATAATCGGAGGAGACTTTAATGCAAGGATTGGACAGGAATGGTCGATTTTAGAATAGAAGAAAGGCATGGCGTAAGGAGGTCAAAAGCCAAAGTGAAAAACACGGAGGAAAAGTTATTATTAGAGATGGTAGAGGAAAGAAGATTAAATATTCTGAACGGTAATATGGAGGGAGATGAAAAAGGAGAATATACATATACGGGACCTAGAGGGAGCACGGTAATTGATTCTATATTAACAAATGTCGAGGCAAAAGAAGATATCAAGAAATTCACAGTGGAAGAAAGAGTTGAGTCAGACAATATGCCTCTGATTGCAGAACTATGTAGAGAGAACTATATAAAAGGAGAGAACGGGAGGGAAATCAGGAGGAGGGGAGGGGAGAGAGATGAGGTTGGACAGAGGAAGGTATGAAAGAGTTTCATATGGAATTAAACAAAATAAACTTTAATCGAACGGAGGGGAATGAAATGGTAGAAGAAATGGTAGGAAAAATCAATAATGCAGTACGGAAAGAGGAAGTAAAAATTACAAAAATGGAAGTTGGGCAGCTTTAAGTGCTGGAATTCAAATTGTACAAAAATGAAAAGGGAAGCCAGGAAAGCCTAGAGGAACTCTAAAATGAGTAAAGGAGACAAGGAAGACTATCAGCAGAAAAGAAGGGGGTACAAGAAAGTGTGCGGAGAAACGAGAAGGGAATTACAAGATAATACAGAAAATGAGATAATGCAATTAAAGGGAGAAAATCAAATATGGGAATATATAAATAAATAAATAAAGAATATGAATCTCCAATAAAATAAATTTAAAGGAATGGAAGGATTGTTTCAAAACATTGCTAGAAGGCGTCGAGTGCAAACAGGAAGTGGGGAGGGGGAATAAATAGACAACACGGAGGGAGAAGAGGAAATAACAGAAGAAGAAGTAAAAGAACAAATCAGGAAATTAAAGAAGAAAAAAGCAGCAGGGGAAAACAAAATAGAAAATGAAGCCTGGATTTTCGGTAACGAGCAAATAGTAAAAAAGATCACAGAAATTTTCAATAAAGTGTGAAGGGGAGAAGGGTTCCCGGAGAGGTCGAAAGAAGGGGTGATTTTATCAATCTTCAAAAAAGGAGATGGAGAAAAGGTGAGCAATTATCGGGGCATAACAATCCTAAATACAGCTGGCGGACCTACCTGCCGACCGGAAGGCCCTTGAGACGAAGTGGGTTTTCAAAACGAAGAAGGACTCTACTGGAAGGATCAAGAGCCATAAGGCTCGGTTCGTCGTAAAGGGTTGCAGCCAGACCGAGGGAATAGACTATCAGGAGACATACTCGCCAGTAATCAGGTATACCTCAGCAAGATTTCTGTGTGCCCTAGCCTCAAAATGCGGACTAAAGATGGCCAGATGGACGTTACGACAGCTTACCTACATGGAGAGTTGGAAGAAGAGATCTACGTCAAACCCCGGAAGGAACTCGCCGAGCCAAACCGAAGAAAGAAGGTATGCCGCCTGAGGAAGGCGATGTACGGACGTAAACAGAGCGGAAGGGCTTGAAGTAAGAACCTGGACGAGACGCTTAAGGAGATGGGATTAAGGCAATCTAAGGCAGACGCCTACATCTATTATAAGAAAACCAAAGATTCAATATTAATTGTAGGAATTTACGTCGACGATATGCTCATACTCCAGCAGATAGCGATAATACAATGAGGAAGACCTAGGTGAGGCAAGACATCTTCTGGGTATCCGGATAACGAGGGACGAAACGGAGGGCGAAGTCAGGATTGATCAAGAGGCCTACTTCAGAAAGATGTTGAAGAAATACAACATGATCATCAGTCCAACGATATGAGCAAAGTCCCATATGGGGAAGCCATTGTATGCACGCTAAGCAACGAGACCAGACATTGTATACGCGGTGGATCTAGTCAGCCGATTTTTCCAGCGACCGAGGAGGATCTACCGGGTCGCAGTAAAGTGGATCTTAAGATACTTGAGAGAGACACTCTCAGCAAAACTAGTCTTTAGCATAGAAGGGGACCCGAAAGTAGAGGGCTACAGCGATTCCGGTTGGGCAAACGAAGCAGACAACAGACGTTCAATAACAGAAAGTATTTTTAACTTCCAGGGCGGGCCAATATCGTGGCAGCGCAAAAAAGCAACGGACCGTTGCTTCGTTGACGACAGAGGTCTGTGACGAGCCAGGAGGCACTCTGGATACGGTCCTTGGCCATGGAGCTACATTCCGACGCTGTTTCACGGGGATTATCAATCTTCTGCGACAGGAAAGGCGCTATTGAGTTAACCGAAAATACCGGATATCGTCCCAGGACAAAGCATATCGATATCAGGCACCATTTCATCAGGGAATGCATTGAGAATGGCAGCATCGAGGTCAAATTCATTCCAACCGTGGAGATGACCGCGGACTCCCTTACCAAGGGCCTATTCGGGCCTAAACTAAAGAACTGTATAAATCAAATGGGTTAAAGACGGAAGGATATTATTAGTACTTAAATATTTCGTTTATGGGGGGGGGGGGGGGGTGTTGAGACTGTGAACTCATATTATCACATACAGTGATTCAAATACTCCCGCCATATTTCATAGGCCTTCGGCCATCTTTACTTTTATACCTCTGCGATAAAAGAACGCACTACGTCCCATAAAGCGGCAAAGGACGCATCGCTGCGAGTATTACTTTTCCCTTCTTCAAACTGCGCAATCCCGAATCCTGTTCCATCCGCTTCAACCCCCCACAACTATGCACTGTCCTTCAGGTCTATGGTGGCAAGTAAGAAAGTTTCATGTACGGTTTGAGGTTAGAATTGAGATCGCTTGTTGATTTGAATACTCGCGACGTTTTCTTAGTTTTACGTTGTAAATTATATGTATTATTAAAAACTTTCAATTTACTGTATTTACTAAATTTCAATGAAAACATTTCCTAAACTAAATTTAAAACTTGAATTGTTGGTTTGTACTCGTCAAATACTATCAAAAGACACAAAAATGAAGTGTTGGTTCTGCAGGGAGAGGACAAGAAGTTCGTTGGCGATATTACACGTTGGTGCAAGAATATCAACAGATTATTAAATGGTAAAGACGCGGGTGCTAGAGCTCAAACACATTTAGCAAAGCAAACTTATAGCCAGTACACTGAGAATTATAGAAAAAAATAGATAAATAATTTTCATAGTTCTATGTTCTCCTACATTTTTCTATACAGTTTTATATTTTCTACTTTATATGTTATATTTAACTAGATATGTATAACATAAATAAAAAGAGCAAAAGGAACATTTTCAAAAGAAAATCTGTGCCACTCACCACTAATCCTTACCCCTAGTTGTATTTTTACAATTAAGTATATTATTCAAAGTGTAGGGTAAGAGGGTGGCATGTCCAATTATGCGATTAATAATTGAAAAGATGGGGAAGGTTTAATTAAAAAATTTCAGGCGATTGAGAAATATTTAATTACCTTCAATTATTCAAAATTTAATTAAATATTTTTCTTTAACAACTGAATTTCATATCCAAATCTTAACACGTCAACAATTGTATCTCTTATTTTACACTACAGTAGGGTAGATGTTCCAATTACCGTGCCCTGTCCCTATTCCCGTGCCTTTATACTTAAAGAAGCCGTACAAAAAACTCGCATAAATAAATAAATCAAGAAATTATTTTAATTAAGTTAAACTATTAATGTATGCGTTACAAACGAGAAAGTTGCATTTTTAAACAAATAGTAACAAAAATTTCAAAAATACATATGGAGATTTCGAATTATTCGATGAATTTACCTAAATCCGTACCGGAAACGGTAAGGAACGCGTACTTTACAGAAGTGAATAAATTGATAACTATCATGATTCGCACTTATGTAAAGTGTTTATTATATCATAAAAGGTTCAAATTTTATTAAAAAATAGCAATATGAGCACTTTTGATACGTTTTCGTATTTTTAAAGTGAATCCGGTAATTGGGACAAGAATTTAACGCTGGTCCCTATTACCGTGCCCCTCGGTGCCCACTGGTTCCCTCTGTAACTGCTAAACCTAACCTTACTTTCGTTTCTCAGAGCGGGTGAACAGAAATTTATATTTGCATATGTTGCTTTTGTAATGAAAAGGTCATATTATAATTACATAAAAACAGCTCTCGTAGAGCAGAAAAATGTTTTGAACAGTTCAAAGTTGAAAGACATAACCTAACCGCGGGAACGGTATTAAAAAAAAAGCACGGTAATTGGGGGCACGGGAATAGGGACAACGCATTTTTCAGGGCACGGTAACTGGGACAAAAACACGTATTTTCATTTCAATTAAAAAAATATGAAAAATTAACATTTTTCAATCCTAAAAAAATGCCTTAATAAAGAGAACAGTTCAAAACACCAATATAAATTTTCACCAAGCAAAATTAAAGTAAGAGAAGTCAGTAATTAATTCCTTCGTGAGCAAGTCGGCGTCAAAGCACGGTAATTGGGACATCTACCCTACGCAGATTCTGAGCGTCTTTAAATTTTCCCGGTATTGGGTCGCCATATTGTATTTTAGTTCCAAACAGAATCTTTCATAATTTAGAGGGCGCCAAAATAGGGATCCGTAACTTTTGCTGGAGCTTCCACCTTTGGGTGTTTTATAACCAGATTAAGGGCGGTATTTTCAGTCGCTACTTATTCTTAAGCAAATGCTTAAGCATGCGGCATCCTCTACTAACCTAGTAGCTAATAAAGGATGCCGAATGCTTAAGAATAAGCAACGACTGAAAATACCGCCCTAAAGTTTGCTTAGGGGAAATATATAATTGCGGAATTGAATGATTCTCGTTCATTAGCAATGCTTGAAACTCAATTTTCAGCACTATTATTGCTATTATATTTTTCTTGCAAAATACAGGGGTTAGGTTAGGTTTTTATTCATTCCCTGTACTTTTTATAAAAGACTCAGCGTTTCAAGACACATGTTGCCCAACGAACAAAAATACAGGGGAATTGTGAGGTTTGTAAACTCGCCCGAAACTAATTGGCGCCAAACTTTCCTCACGCTTTCCCTTGGACGCCGTTACTGAATTTTGTATACAAAAGGTTTATTCTCATTAAGAATTGAAAAATGGATGTAGGAGATGTACAAAATATCCAAGCACGTGTACCTGATGAAGTCGGGATCAAGTGTCAGAAGTTATTTCAGGATTTCCTCGAAGAGTAAGCTCCTTAAGCCGCATTAAGAATAACGCATGTACCGATAAATGCACCGATGTCGCGATTCGTTAACAGATATTTTACGACATTCCTATAATCTATAAACCTTTCCTTTAATTAGGTTTAAAGAAGATGGAATCGTAAAGTATTTAGAAGCCGCCAGAGAACTTGTAAGCCCAGAACACAGTACATTGGAAGTGACTTTCGATGATGTGGATGAATACAATCAAGTACTTTCAACGACTATAGTAGAGGAGTATTATAGGTAGCAGAATTATGCTGCTTCTTCCCGCGATCCCACAAATATTTACTCTTTCTAAATCAATTATTTCTCGACCTTCTAATTTTGTGTTACGTTTCTAACACCCAACAAACTGACCGATCCCTTTTCAGAGTTTATCCGTATCTGTGCCAAGCGGTATGTAATTTCGTGAAAGATATGGCAGCGTTGCAGAAGGAAAGAGAATGCTACGTGAGTTTTATAGAAGTGCCGACCAGGCAAAAGCTAAGGGAACTGAACGCATCGAAATTCGGAACGCTGATACGAATATCTGGGCAAGTAATAAGAACCCACCCGGTTCACCCGGAACTGGTGCTCGGAACATTTATTTGCATGGACTGCAACGGAGTTATCAAACACGTCGAGCAACAATTTAAGGTGCGGTCTAAACATTTCACCGACACTCACCCGCTGCCAAGATCATTGCAATACGAATAACGGTTTACAGTTCACGAATCCAACTATCTGCCACAACCCTGTGTGCGGCAATAGGAGACGTTTCATGCTCGACGTAGACAACTCGATATTCGTGGATTTCCAAAAGATCCGGATACAGGAAACGCAAATAGAGCTTCCCAAAGGTTGCATTCCTCGTTCGCTGGAAGTAATTCTGAGGTCCGAAGCGGTAGAAACCATACAGGCTGGAGATAGGTAGTCTCATGAGAATGTACTGTACAATGTTATGAATATCGAAGACACTCGGATAAATTGTTCTGGGTTTCGTAGGTACGACTTTACGGGAACTGTTATAGTTGTGCCAGATGTTGCTGTTCTTTCTCTTCCTGGTGTAAAAGTGGATACTCGTTCGAGGCGCCAGCAACCCTCCGAACAAGGAGAAGGTGTAACCGGTCTGAAAGCATTAGGAACTCGAGAACTGACGTACAAAACTGCTTTTCTGGCCTGCAGCGTGACGCCGACGAGCTTTAGGGTAGGATCGATTAATATCATAAGCGGATCATCTTCTGAACGTTCGCGCGCGAATGTTTGATACCGAGTATTTTCGTAGTTCGGCGGCACAGAGGCGAATATGGACGAAATATCTCAAGAGATGATGAAGAAACGGATGTCGGAAGCAGAATGGAATCGTATTTACGAAATGAGCCGCGACAAGAATCTGTATCAGAATCTTGTTAACAGTTTATTTTCGTCAGTACATGGTAACGACGAAGTTAAGAAAGGGATCACTTTGATGCTTTTCGGCGGTGTTGGGAAAACTACTTTAGAAGGCACGTCATTGCGAGGGGATATAAATTGCTGTCTCGTCGGTGATCCCAGTACGGCGAAATCGCAGTTTTTGAAGAGCGTGGCTGAAATTACTCCGAGAGCGATTTACACTTCGGGAAAAGCGTCCTCCGCGGCCGGTTTAACGGCCGCTGTAGTGAGGGACGAAGAATCTCCCGATTTCGTCATCGAAGCTGGTGCTTTAATGCTTGCGGACCAGGGTATTTGCTGCATCGATGAGTTTGATAAAATGGATCTCAAAGACCAGGTGGCTATACACGAAGCTATGGAGCAGCAAACGATTTCGATAGCAAAGGTTTGTCGACGTGGAATGCTTCTCGCCGTATCTTTTCAGTGCATATTCAGGTTCTTGGGTCGTATGTTTTCAGGCTGGTATAAGAGCGACTTTGAACGCACGAACATCGATACTAGCGGCAGCGAATCCTATCGGTGGGCGATACGACAGGAAGAAATCGTTACAACAAAATGTTCAGCTGACGGCACCCATCATGTCCAGATTCGATTTATTTTTTATCATAGTCGATGAATGCAATGAGATCGTTGATAATGCAATTGCGAAACGAATCATCGATCTGCATTGTGACAATTGGCAAGATTTCGAGACAGTGTACACGCAATCGGAGATTGTTAGATACATCAATTTTGCCAAACATTTTAAGCCTGTATTAAGCGAGGTATTGTCGTCTGCGTTTACGTACACATGAATTCTCTGTTGGACCACGTGAATAAATTTCTCGAATCTTATAGGAAGCTGCAAATTTTTTAGTCGATAGTTATACAACACTTAGACAAAGGACCGGTAGTGGTGCTGGGAAATGGAGAGTCACTGTCCGACAATTGGAAAGTTTCATCAGATTATCGGAAGCCATGGCGAAACTGGAATGTTTGGATGAAGTTACTGTGAGACATGTCAAAGAAGCCAAGCGTTTATTAACTAAAAGCATTGTTACCGTAGAACAGCCGGATATAGACTTAGAAGAAGCTGAAGATGGTAATATGGATGTGAATATGGACGATGCTCCGCCGCTTATGGCTGCTCTCAATGCAGTGGATAATAATGAACGGACGGCCGAAACTCCGGGTAAATTATTTTATTTCGTTTATAAAATTTTTTCAATCGTTTCTAAATTTTTGTATCAAACAAAATCATTTACATCTGTTTTCATTGCTTCTATATAGGATCTGTAGAGACACAAGAGGTACACAAAAAGAAGTTATCAATGTCCTTTGAAGAATACAAGAATTTGTCTAATATGTTGGCATTATACATGAGAAATGAAGAAACTCGCGTCGAAGCTGATGTTACAGGTATGTGCTTCAACATCTTAACCAGTAGGAATTAACCCTTACAAGGAACATTCACCGCGTCTTTCACCGAGTTTGATGAAACTTCGTAGATTTGTAGAGGAGCAAAAACTAAGGGACACGGTTTTTGTAGTTACAGTTAGTTTCACCTCTGTTGTTATTTCGGAAATTTATAGAGACATTTATACATACACGTTTTCTTTAAATAGATAACACGAAGGTGTAGTCGTCGGGAACAAAAATTTAATGGTAACTGACTGTCATTTTTACCTTATTTATTTTGGAAATTGTTAAGCTTTTATCTTGAAATTGATATATTATACATAAAATTGTCAGAGAAATTCTAAGCACCTCAATTATTTCCATAACTATAGCAATTAGAGATGAATTCTTCGAATAAAAGTTACACTCTACAGAATGGACTATCATACAGTAGTAAGACTTTCTTGTAGGTGCAGTTGCTTAGGTGATATATGAAAATCACCTTTATTTTTTAAATGGAATTATATGGTGCATTTGACGGAGGGTGCCAGGAATTAAAATATTGACTTTTATTTACAAGGCAGTGTTCGAATTATTGCACTTCATGCATTCTTTTTGGAGTGATGATTATTTGAAGTCAACTTTCAATTTATCGCCTCATGAATCACCCTCTTTACCTGCTTTTTTACAACCTTTTCCATTATCCCTCCTGTATGTAAATATGCTTTTATAATTCCTCGGGACTTGTAGAATTATTTCTTATTAAAATTTTAGGTATCGGAAGAACCATATAATTTTACCATTTTCTATCACTCTCCTTCCTGATAATGTCGCATTGAAAAAAATTAGGGTGACCTTCATATCTCTGAAGCAACAGCCCACAAAAAACTGTTATTACTATATAATAGTACACAATGTAAGCACAATGTTAAGCCGCAGAGGGGATTAGTGACCCACGAGCCTACAGCGTATGCTACATATACACCGTTGGAAAGATCTCGCCAAGACGAATCGATTGATACCATTTTTAGCTTCGAAATCAGATGGAATAACCTCTAAAAATGGCCTCAAAGTTCGAGATTTTGCGGTTTTGAACAGAAGAAACCGATAGTAAAATCCCATCCGGCCCGAGGGACCTCGGGTAGGCACCTGAGGCAAAACCGAGGGATGTAAGCGATACTCTAGCAGGCTGGGGCGGGAAATGTGTCTCATGACCTTCATTTCAGGGCCCTGTTGGGCATGCCCGTACTGGGCATTAGGAAAGGGGCCCATATGGCAAACGCAGGCCCAACACGACCCTGAAATGAAGGTCATGAGGCATATTTGCCGCCCCAGCCTGCTAGAGTATCGCTTACATCCCTCGGTTTTCCCTCAGGTGCCTACCCGACGTCCCTCGGGCCGGATGGGATTTTACTACCGGTTTCTTTTGTTCAAAACCGCAAAATCTCGAACTTTGAGGCCATTTTTCGAGGTGATCCCATCTGATTTCAAAGCTAAAAATGGTATCAATCGATTCGTCTTGGCGAGATCTTTCCAACGGTGAAAGTATGTAGGCTCGTAGGTCACTAATCCCCTCTGCGGCTTAGCATTGTCCTTTCTGACGAAACAGTCTTTCTTAATTGCAACATTTGTGGCAATACATAAGGTGCTAATAGTTACCAGACCACCCGTTATAGAAGTGATAAACTACTGTTAGCTGAAGAAGATAATGTTTTCAACATGAAAATAGCAGCAATTTTGATATACAGGGTGTCCCAGAATTGGGGGTCAATCCGAAACATGCAAATTCTTCATGCAACGAGACATCGGAAAGTTCTTTACCGTTTTGGGATCCGAGACTTCGTTCTCGAGGTATTAACAGCTCAATATTAGTGGTCGAACTTCCGGACCACGCAGTTTAAACCCGAGTCAGCTGAGCGCGCGGGAGCGTACACTGGCACGTACACGCAGCAGGCGCGTGTAGATACAGGTTCACAGACACAGTTGAGCCGTCCGCGCTAACCCATTTTCACGGTTTGAATCAGCACGGTCGGGTCTACTCTGTGCGCGGGTCTGTATCTACGCGTGCCTCCTGCGTGTGCGTGCCCGGGTCACTGCCCGCGCTCAGCTGTTTCGGGTTTAAACTGCGCCACCCGGAAGTTCTACCGCTAATATTCAACTGTTAATATCTCGGGAACGAAGCCTCGGATCTCAAAACGGTAAAGAACTTTCCGATGTATCGTTGCATGAAGAATTTGAATGTTTCTGTATATAATATAATGTCTCCAACATAAAAAACTGTTCCGTCCCTAATAATTTTCAAGAGACGTAGTATCAGGACTGAAACTTCTGGGAGTGACAACCGCCAACAAAAACACCTGTACCGCATGTTTAACTACTCTCCAAACCTGCAGATTCATCAAACTCAGTAGAGGACACTGTGCGGATATTCCCCGTCAGATATTTTTTTTTATATTAAAGTGCTTAATTTGATGTAGGCGACGCCAAAGGCGGCCTGAGGAAATCAGAACTAGTGGCTTGGTATCTTGATCAAATACAAGACCAAATAGATTCGGAGGAAGAATTGCTGGAACGAAAGAATTTTATTGAAAAAATTATTGATAGGTTAACATTTCATGTAAGTACTAAATTCTGTTTAAAATCTTAAATTATGTTTCATTATCAGTTTTTATTATTGTAACTCTTATTGTTCAGGATCAAATTATAATACCGCTAAAAACAACTGACCTCAAAGCCAAAGGTAAGGAAGTAGAAGAAGAAGAAGATCCTCTGCTTGTTGTACATCCTAATTACATTATTGATGGTTAAATATTGCAACATACACATTTACATCAAGTTAATAACATAATTGTTCATAAAATAATAGCAAATAGGGGTAATCGAAATTAATTAATTTAAACAAGGTGTCCCATTTAACGTGAGTGCCGTATATATTTCCGGTGGCTTTAATTATACGAAAAAATGTCTAAAGAAAAAGTCGTATGATTAGTGGAGACCAAATTGTCCTTACCATTTTTTTTTATCAAGTGTTCAAGGCGTTAAGTGTAACTGGCACTTTTTTTCAAGTTTTCGTTCAATTGATGTCATATCTGAGGCCTAGAAAAATTTAACGACTTTCATAAAAAAATGACATTCCAATGATCTTCATGACTAAAAATCAATGTGAAACGATTAATTTTGAACTAATGTCAACAGAAGTATTCTAATTTCACTTCTCACCGCTCTTAATATTTATCACTACATTTCAGTAGTTATCTACCACATTGGGAAATTATGTGTATGCTCATTGTTGTTTTGCAAAATAATTGTATAATTCTGTAAAAAATAATGCAAACAGAGTGATATCTTCACAAATATAGAGCATCTCCGAACTGACGGTACAACCGACAAGTGTGTGACTGTGTGTAAAAATATTTTGAAAATTTAGAATAAAATTCTTTTATATGCGGTTTTGCATTTCAAAAATCGGGCGTGTATACTATCTTAATCTGGACAACTTTTTCTCAGACATTTTTGCAGATTAGAAACAGATACTCAGTATACACGTAGAGGTACTCCAGTTAGTGAAACACCTTGTATGTGGGGTGTTCGTGTTATTCTAGTTGCGCTTTTGCTAAAAGTAATAAATGAGCAACTAAATGAAAGAGGAAAACCCAGATCATTTATGTATATAGCAGTGGAGTCGTATTTATGCTGTGTAAAGGCGGCTATTAAAATCATTTTGATGATGTAGGGTACAATAACTTTTAAAATCACACAAGATTAGAAATAAGAAACGTAATTAGCATTCTGTAAATAGTGACAGTGGCGTTCAGCAGTTGCTGAACGTTCAAACCTCCGTTAGTATCCGGTTATGATTAAATGCTGAAACCCCCGTTAGTATTCGAATATATCAGACTTTTCTAATTTTCTTTTATTTCTAATTCTATATGATCCCAGTCAGCCACGTCCATTTGAGCAGATTTTGCTCAACGCCTGACTACAAATGTTTGTGACAGAAAGACTACAGATTTGATACAGGATTTGTTATATTCGATGATGAAAGCAGACTGACAGCAGAAAGCCGACAGATTGTGCTGCCTTAACCTGCGAGCAGATTGGCGGCAGGGTCTGCTGTACAATTTAATGTCAGAAATCGAGCAGACCCTGCGCACCGCGATCTGACGGCAGATAGGCTGCAGAAATCGAGCAGATCCTGTTGACATAGCCTGCGAGCAGTTTGGCGGCAGGCACTGCGGAGAATCTGCTAGTACAATTTAATGTCAGAAATCGAGCAGACCCTGCGCAGCGCGTTCTGACGGCAGATAGGCAGCAGAAATCGAGCAGATTCTGATGTCAGGATCTGACAGCAGAATGGCGGCAGAAAGTAAGGAGAGTCTGCTGATACAATTTAATAGCAGGAATCGAGCAGACTCTGCGCAGCGCGATCTGACGGCAGATAGGCAGCAGAAATCGAACAGATTCTGATGTCAGGATCTGACGGCAGAATGGCGGCAGAAAGTAAGGAGAGTCTGCTGATACAATTTAATAGCAGGAATCGAGCAGACTCTGCGCAGCGCGATCTGACGGCAGATAGGCAGCAGAAATCGAGCAGATTCTGATGTCAGGATCTGACAGCAGAATGGCGGCAGAAAGTAAGGAGAGTCTGCTGATACAATTTAATGGCAGGAATCGGGCAGATCTTGCGTACCGCGATCTGACGGCAGATAGGCAGCAGGAATTGGGCAGATTCTGCTGACATAGTTGACGACGCGAACACGTCAGGCGGCGATCGGGCGAGTGCTTCTCGCTTGCGAAATAGCACCGTGGCGGGAATAAGTGGCCGAGGGCTCGATCATTCAGGGCTCTCGAGTACCACTCGCATTTGCCGGCATTTCACTGCGGAGTATATATTTGGTATACCCGTCTCCAAGGGCGGTATTATCAGTCGTTGCTTAAGACTAAGATCGTCTTAAGCATCCGGCATCCTTTACTAATCTACTAGACTAGTAGAGGATGCCGCGTGCTAAAAACTAAAAAACGATTGATGATAATACCGCCCTAAGATGATTGAATGAATAGTAGTTATCATTAATTCTTTTATATTTGGAAGAACTGCCTTTAAAAGTTTAAATAATTATTTTGAGCCTCCCTGACATTCAATTGACTAACAACCTGCTAAGTAAAATATTAAAAATGTTATAATACTCGTCTAAATACATGGTTTTCCAACTTTTCTTTCTTCCATAAAATATGGTAGGAATCAGATCTTTCAAGTCGGTCTTATAAACGTGTTCTATATATTATTTACGCTTAAGACTTTCGCACTGTTTTTAAATCTATACTATTATATAAAATTGCCTACTATGTCCGCATTAAATTATGGTTTTGCGGTCAGATTCTGACATCAGGATCTGCTTGATTTCTGCCGCCAATCTGCGGGCGGTTTTTGTCAGCAAGATCTGATCGAAATCTGACATCAATCTGCGGTCAGATCCTGATGTCAGGCTCTGACCGCAGAACCATAGTTTAATGCGGACATAGTAGGCATCGAATCTGACGTCAGGATCTGCTCGCTATCTGCTCGGTATCTGCCGCCAATCTGCCGTCAGATCGCGCTGCGCAGGTTCTGCTCGATTTCTACTCCCAATCTGCGGTCAGACCACGGCAGCAGGATCTGCTCGGTATCTGGCGTCAATCTGATGTCAGATCCTGACCACAAAACCATAGTCAAATGCGGACATAGTAGGTCCCGAATCTGACACCAATCTGCTGGCATACTGCGGTCAGTTTGTTTACTGGGATCTTGAATACTGTTGTAACTTGCGCTGTTTAAATTGACTTGATAGTGACACCAACTGCTTTCGTAGTTGGTGGAATAATCTACAGCATTCCAGTTGAAAATATGAATGTTACCTTCATTTTTCAAAATCTATTGTAAATATAAATTGTTGATTTACGCCAGAATATTGTTTACGTAACATCATGAAACTGTTTCCTCTTCTATGTGCTCATATATTTATCACTTAAAAGAAAAATGCTGGTCAGTAATATCACGAACATTTAATAACATTTGTGAATAGTGGTAGTTACCTTTATTTGTTAATTATAAACATATTGATAAAAGTGCCTTAAATTGTCTTTTATATAATAGAATCAAATTTTTTTACCTGTAATTGTATTTTTGTAATTTATTAAAAATATCTAATTCATAATTGAAAGATGTATGTAGTGTGTACAAGGGTAGGAAACGTGTACCTGACGAGTCCGAGCGAAGCGCGTTTGGGCGTTCTCTCGGCGCGTAACCCACGAGCAGCGTGGGGCACGACTACCGGGTACCACGCATGCGCGCGCGACGTCGAACCAATCAACGCCAAGATGGGAAACCAACCGACGCCAGCGCCAAGCCAAGTGAGGCCGCGGCCAACCAGCGTCGCCGGAGAATCGGTTGTCGACGCCGGTTGGCTGCGGTCTCGCTTGGTTTGGTTAGTTGGCTTGGCGCTGGCGTCGGCGAATTTCCATCTTGGCGTTGATTGGTTCGACGGTCGCCGCGTCATCGCGCGCATGCGTGGACGTGCGTAGCATATCCCACTCTCGTTAGCCCATCCGGCGCGGCGGATTTTCTCACCACCCTGCCCGGACAGCTCCTTGGCCGACCCCCATTCTTCGGTTTCGGGAGGAGGAGACAGCGCTCCCTACAAAGGCTGACTTTTTGCGCATAATACAACTGAAAGCTCTACTACTACAATCACATAAATGCATGCGTACATGGATTTCTTATCACGACGCCTGTCGCGACGGCCAGAGGAACCACACAGAAATCGGCACACAAAATCGCTGAGGTAAAGGTGCTGAGCCGGAACACCTGTCTATTACACCGTGGTCAGGATGTTGTACATACAACAATAAAACATCTGGATTTGCAGGCTCGCCGTTCTTTCGGCTTCGGGTAGGGAAATCGTTCCCTTCTTTTCGTTCGGTAGTCCATGTTCTTTAAAGCAATAATCTATACCTTTTCATTATTACTCAGCGGTTTTCCACACCCCATTACGCTATATAAGCATGAAATAAACGTACTAGTTATTTTAAAATATTAAAAAATCATAAAATCTTGTACTTTAAAAAATATTTTCAACACATACTTACGCTGTAAAAAGTATTTTTTGAAAATGGCACCTTGAACCTAGTCAATTTAGTCAATTTAGTCGCGACTATACGGTGGGAACATAACGGCACATGCCGCGGATCCCGGGCGCCACTAGGACAGAAGTCAGCGAGTGTTAAAATATTTCGGAGGACGGTGGTTCCCCCAGGGCTGACCGCGCCGTCCAGCGCAACCGCACCTCTTTCCCCTGCATTGCCACGGGGTCGGAAGGCCTCCCTATTACAGGAGATATGACTTGCCACCCGGTCGCTAGGACCGCACCAACTTCTTCGCACGACCCGGGAAGTAGGGCCTCCTCGAAGGGAGGAAATAGCTTTGGATGGCCGCCTCCTCATGGTGCGCATTAACCCGCTAGGATTCTACACCGTTTCTCGGGCCCGTAGGTTTTTTATAAGCCTCAGCCAGCTTGCGCACGAACCGTACTCGCGGGGGTGGCCATCGACGAGGGTGGGCGATCCCTAACTAGGCGACACCTTGGTGTGCTGGAGTGTTATACGTTGCGCCAGCCACACTCTCCGGCCGGCGGTACCAGCCCGCCTTTTATGTGTGTACGCTGTCTCTAGAACCGTGTCTCGACGCTGCACTACCAGACTCCTATCCACCCCGTAGAAACTCGGTTTTACTCGTCGTGGACTGGAGTTTGCGGTATCCACTCTCTCCCCCTCTAAAGCACCCGGACTGCGCGTGCATGACATCGGCTTGTGGAGGATCTCTGGCCCTTTTCCATGAGTGCGGAATCATGCCTCTCCGCAGGGTGTCCTTGCACATCTCCGACACATCCTCGGGGTGGCTTCTGGCGATGCACGCCACCAATTCCGAGAGGTCCGCATCCACCCATGGTTCGGTTTTCTGGCGCCCCTGGGGAGTGCCTTCCTCCTGAGAGAGATCCTCGTAACTTCTTCCACGAGGGACTGCATCCAGGTCGCGATATCTGCACGAGGGGCCTCACGTAGCGCATTGGTATTATTGAAACTATTAAAAATATTATCAATATCTCTTTTTAAGTCGCCATATTTGGAGATAATGTGCTCCACCTCCAGATCCTTAGTACCTCACTCTTAGTTATTATTGCTGCAGTTACCCTGTGGACATAACGTCAATCACGGAGGATCCACCGTTTCTAAAGAACATGTGCTGACACTTCAATCTGACGGGGACAAGGCGCTATCTGGCTAACAGTCAGATAGACATCTCCTCTGTAGTCGCTCTTATTACCCCCCCCCCCCCCCCCCCCGTATACTTGTCGGCATACAGGTAAGTGGAACCTCCTTGACTTTGATCAGGATCGCATCAGGCCTCCTTCTTTCTTTCCTAGGTGGGTTCTTTGCTGGCTTGGATCGCTGTGCCGGCTCAGCGCCTTTACGCGGGTCCGCAGCTACCATCTGGCTCTTTACTTTCGGGGTGGAGGTTACGGATGAGGTACCGCCACGGGGCTTCTTCTTCCGGCTCACCGTGACGAATTCCTCCTCCCTGCCACAGTCCGAATTGCTGGGCGTCTGCTCAGTCAGATCGCCGCCATTTCCGCAAAGGATGCTGGACCGGAGCGCTCCTTGCTCTGGAAGTCGGTGGGCGAGGCCAAGTCACTCTTCTTTTTGCCCTCGCTACCGTAGTTACGCCACGGGACCCGCCTTTTGCCCGTACCCTTGGTAGTTCAGTCTGACAGGCAACCTCACGCCTTCCAAGGGGGGGGGGGGGGGGGGGGGGCGTTCCATCTGTTTCTCCCTTGCACTAGTGCGCAAGCCACGTATCGCGCTTTTCATCGACGTCTGCCATGGACTTATCCTCCACTTGGATGGCTTTATCCTGCCATTTTGCATATCGTTCATTAAATGCGTAAACAGTAAGTATATACAATTTCAGAACTGCATGAATGACGTTATTGCGCTAGAAATTTTATCTGTTTGACCGTCCACCCCCGCGTTAGTTCCCCGGACTCACGCGGCAGACCGGTGATTTCGTATTTGGCAACACTAATCCAACATTTTTAAGTAAGAACTGTGTGACTGCATTGAGTCACGTTGGCCCCTATGTAGCCAGCTTTTAGACTAATTGAAAACAGCAGGTTCTGTGGCTTTAGAGCCGCCTTCAACGTGTCGGTAACATAGGAAGTGACACTTAAATGATAAAAAAAAAATTCGAGTCGCCAAAAATCCTTCTCGCCAACATTATTTCTACGCAAAATGATACTGTTTCCAAAATTTCAGCCAATTCGGAGCTTGGGGGTTTTCGGAAGTACAGTCCAGAGTCGATACATAAATTTCAATGGATACCTATAGCCGGTAAAGCCTGCCGTCTCATTTTTGTTATGGTACGATCGGAGTGTCCCCAGCACAGACGAGGTATAGAATAGACCTATCAACCAATGTATTTTTGTGTCACCGGTTTGGGGGGTCCTAGGACCCCCTTACCATTTTAGTGTCGCATGCAACGTTACCGGTGAAGTCTTGAAACAGATTGTAATGCTACGCGTGATAGGAATTAAAACTAAATCTTATCGGAAACATTTAAAATCTAAAACGGCCTGAATGTTACGACTAATTTGAAAAAACATGTTGTATAATTCCGTTTACTAATAAATTTTGATAGAAGCATAATTTGCACGTATTTCTATAAATTTCGATCAGAAATATTATATAAATACAATGCGTAATAAGCATTTGTACAGACTCTTAGTTAGGTTATATTTTCTGTCACTTCGATGAGCGAATTTTCTGTCCTCGAAATGACAGAAAATATAACCTATATGCTGTACCCGAATTCCCAAAGATACTGTTGCGGCGTAATAATAATGTTTAGGATGGATGATAAAATGTTCACAAATGTAGCGTAAAAGAACGAAATAGCGAATAAACATTTATTCTCATATAGCATATACATAGGTTATATTTTCTGTCACTTTGCGGCGCCAACCATATAATAATCACGCGCATCCAGCCTGCGCATTTTCAATAGCGGATTTTCTGTCCTTGAAGTGACAGAAAATATAACCTATGTATGTGCTATATGAGAATAAATGTTTATTCGCTATTTCGTTCTTTTACGCTACATTTGTGAACATTTTATCATCCTTCCTAAACATTATTATTACGCCGCAACAGTATCTTTAGGAAATCGGGTATAGCATATAGGTTATATTTTCTGTCACTTCAAGGACAGAAAATCCGCTTCTCAAATCCGCTACTGAAAATGCACAGGCTGGATGCGTGTGATTATTATATGGTTGGCGCCGCAAAGTGACAGAAAATATAACCTATGTATATGCTATATGAGAATAAATGTTTATTCGCTATTTCGTTCTTTTACGCTACATTTGTAAACTTTTTATGGCTTAACATCCTTCCAAAATATTATTGTTACGCCGCAGCGGTATATTTATGAAGTCGGTTATACCATATAGGTTATATTTTCTGTCATTTCGAGGAGAGGACCACATAATAATCACGCGCATCCAGCCTGCGCATTTTCTCTTCCGCGAAAAATTGACTTGTGGTCCCAAGTGGGAGAAAAGTTATTTCATTAAATTGTTTATATTTAGTGCGATTATTACTAGGGACTATAGCCATAATTAATTATTTTATATCTCGAAGAACAGTCTTTAAAATTTTAAATAATTAGTTTAAGCCCCCCTGACATTCAATTGACTAACCTATTAAAAACTATTAAAAATGTTATATTACGCGTCTAAATACATGCTTTTCTGACTTTCTTCCTGCCATAAAATATGGTAAGATCGGATTTTTCGAGTCGGTTTTACATATAAACGTTTTACAACATTTACGCTTGAGACAACTCAATACAGTATTTCCTCTAGTTCCTATCACTCTTCTAATAGCGAATTCGGTACCTCGCACTGATTCCGCACTGGTGCCAGAAAATGACTTGGATTGGTTGTTTCTGATCGAAACGAAGATAGCTCTATAAGAATCAACCAATCCAAGTCATTTTCCGGCACCAGTGCAGAGTCAGTGCGAGGGACCGAATTCGCTATAAATATGGAAACATAGGTATCAGGTTTACACAGGTTTCTAAAATTGTTCAGAAGCTACCGACTCTTTATGACAACATGTTGGTCGGCGCTTGGAAGGAATACAGGGGCATTAATATGCACTATCCTCTAATAAAAAAATATTTTTTTTATATTTTTTCATCATTATGCAAACATCTGTATTGTATGTCAGGTTTTTCTACTAAAATGAAACCAATTACGACGCAGTTTGGTATGAGGAAGGTACGGCAAAAAATTGGTACAGAGAGAATTTTTTTTTAAAGCCCAACAAATAATACGATAGCCAACGTTCAGTCGAAATGCGGCATTTTTCTCATCGATTGTTGAGGTCCGGGCCCCCGAAAAGTTCGTCTTTCTTTTTAAAACAAATGCCGTTCCCAGAAACGCGATGCACCCGAAGGTAAAAATCAAGTCTTGCAAGCAGAGCTCGCTAAATCAGGCGCTTGCTCTTAACGAATCTTTTCCAGTTCGTAGCACTTGTCAAGTCAAATATGCCAATAACACTTTTTGCAAGCAGATGGCTAGAACTTGACAGAATGTTAACAATTAAAATTGCACCGTCTCTAACATTCTTAAGTATGTACATCTGTATGTATGTATGTCCTAAGTAATTATGAGTTTGGTGCATCGGTTGAGTGCTGACAGACGTGAGACAGACGATGCGTTGGATACATTGTCTCGCTCTCGTCTTTCGGGCGTCTGATACTGCATCCTTCACGTGCGCGGCGGGCCTGATCGCTTATTTATACGAAAAAAATTATTCGTGCCGCAGCTCGCTCGCGCGGCCAGGTAGCGATCAGTAGCCAAAAGCGGGAACGCGTGTTAGACAAATTCATCCATACTATTGAAAAATGAAATTTTTATATTTTCTATTTTATTTTCATCACAGTATTTGTAACATATTGTATGAAATTTTCCAGATGAAAGGAAAGCCAAACACGACGCCCTTCCTACAATTACCCCGATTGCGCATGAATCCGTTACTTATACTTCCTCCTCCTCTTTCTTCCATTAAGTGATAATGTAAAAATTTATTTAAATAACTTACAATTAGAATTTAAAGTATATTTGGAGACTAGTAAGAACGGTATCTGAAGAATACATTTCTGTTTTGATTGCATGTTTTTTGTTGATATAGGTACATTGAAAAAAACAATTAAACCCTAAAAAATTATTTTAAAGAGTAAAACTAATGAAAAAATTAAACCGTGCAACATGAACTTGAACTCGCACCCCAGGAAAACGAAGTTAGAATTTTTTTTTAGAACTTACACTCATTTCGAAGCCCAGCTATATTTCTGCCAATTCTGAGGCAATTCTTTTTACAAATGTCCACCGAACCAGAAGTGTAGATTCCTCCCCGAAAGCAGTGTCCATTAGATTTTAATAAATAAATAAAAAGGGCATATTTCATATAAAAAACAGTTCGTGTCTTTCAGCACCATCTCATATGTACATACCTACTTGTCCCAATGACGTCGTGTTTGATTTTCCTTTTATTAAAAAAATGTCACTAATTTTCCATAAATGCTCGAATAAAGACGAAACAGGGAATGTAAAAATTTCATCTAACAATTACCTTAGCATGTGCACACTGTATATACATGTTTTCCGCATTTAGCTACTGATTACTGCATTTGCAGAATTTATAGAAGAAAGTGAAATCTGCTTCAATACGGGCGTTTAGGCATAGCTCGTCCGTGGACCGACATCGACATGCGAAAATCAGGCGCACGGAGAACGCAAGAAGACAATGTATCATACTTTGTTGCCGCTGCCAGAATGATCGTTTGTCGCGTAAAAGACCTTCGTGCCGTTTCTCACTTGCTTTCATTCTTTCTTATTCCCTCCCATTTCATCTCACTCGCGAGTCGCGACGTCCGTAAATCCAGAACCTTTTTTTCACTTGTGCTTTAAAAAGTACAATAGCTGTGTTCTCATATGTACATATCTAGGAATAATCAAAACAGACCTTAACGCAAGCGATACGCTCGGGTACTATTTACAATTTTTAAATCCATAAAATAGTTAATAAGGGGAAACGGCCAATCAATTTGTAACGAAACATAGAGTTTTAACTACTAATCCACCGTTCCCAAGTAATAAATAAACTATTGCAAAATGTCCTCGGGTCCCGAAAACTACGAATACAAAATTTTACAAAAACGTTTGGATTCCTTGTTCTCAATGATTTATACGTGTTGTAGGATGGGCACCGCCTATTTAGACATGCGCGGAGTGCGGAGATTTGCGGGAATGTCAGTAACAGCGTCAATTTTTAATATTTTTCGACGTACGACACGCGAAAATGTTAGTTAAGTGTTCCACAACACGTAAAGTACTAACAATCAATGTCATCTTGCAATTTATAGTTTGTATAAGCTTTTAAGAAGAGCCATATTTCGGCGCCATATAGTGTTCGGATCACCGAAATAGATTTTCGGAGAAAAATCCACGTGAATCCACGTGAGTCGTTGACAAGCCGAGCCAAAGCGTAGCGTAACGAAAGCCTGCCCTCTATGTCGAACAGTCACTCTGAACAAGTCACACGTATACAAGCACGCACACACCTTTCAGCATTTCAACACATTTCAGAGTAGTTCCGGTATTGGACGCTGTTCATGAACAGAGGCCGCCAGATTCAGTCCTCGAGTTATGGGTCGGTAACACAGTTTGGGTGGTGACACCAAGTCCCATAAGGTGATAGGTCTATTCTATACCTCGTCTGTGGTCCCCAGTAAGCAAACGGACTTTAACCACAGACCAGGTATACCTCGTCTGTGCTTTAACGAAACTACTGCGGTCGATAAAAAGAACTTGTACAGAGGTGACATCGTCAGGTACTCTGTGCAGACGAATTTTTTACGCATAGTTGCCACATCTGTTCCACGGTGTAATCTTAGAGCATATTGATAAATTTCAAATTGAGATTCTCGACCGAAATTGTTAAATAAGATGATCATCTTACTTAGAGCATATACTATGGAGGTCTCATTGAAAGCTTGAAACTGTCGGCAACATGGTGCGAGAGAGGAAGACATGTGCGAGCGAGAGAAGTATATGTCCTATTCGACCGTAAAGCGCAAGCGCCGATATCGTGCGAGAGAGAAACACATCGTGCGAACTGGTGCGAGAGAGTGAAGTATAGATTCTCTCGCTCGCAAGATGTGTTTCTCTCTCGCACAATATCGGCGCATGCGCTTTACGGTCGAATAGGACATATACTTCTCTAGCTCGCACCAGTGGCACATGTCTTTCTCTCTCGCGTGATGTTGCCGACAGTTTCGAGGCAGTCACTCTAAGGCAATGATACCTCCATGTATATATGCTCTAAGGGTGTAATAGACAGGTGTTCCGACTCTGTACCTTTGACGCCAGCGATTTTGTGTGCCGATTTCTGTTTAATTCCTCTGGCCGTCGCGAGAGGCGTCGTGACTTAGAAGGCATATACATATGTATTAATGAGACTGTAGTAGTAGAGATTTTAGTGGTATTACTGGGCTTGCCAGACACAACAGGCCATATGTAAATGCCTTTACGACATTGACGAAATCTGCCGGCCGCCAGAAGAACTAGGACGGAAAAGTCACACATTCTGGACCGGAGTCGGAACACCTGTCTATTACACCGTGATCTGTTCTCTCTGTCTCTGCCGCGCTGTTGCCACAGAGTTTTCTCTTTCTATCGGGAAGTCTTGAAGGAATACGGCACGAGAGCTGCGTCTAGCGTCAGAACCTCGCTGAACGTAGCAGTAATGAAAGATAGAGAGGTCCGGGAGTGTAGGAAGGAAAGATGGAAAGATACCAAAGCTGACATAATTTGAACTGTAATTATTAACGATATTACACATAAAATTTATTTGCAGAATTGAAAGCCCGTTTCGTTCAAAGTAGTCCGATTTAAATTATTTTCTGTCAATTTAATCGGCAGAATCACTTTCATATTGATACGGTGAAAAATAAAGAAATTCTGTTTCTGCAAACCTAATCGATGATACATCGCCGAGCATCTCCAGGCGGCAGGTTAAGGCGGGATCTCCTACCTGCGACTGGTCGCTGCCGGTCGCAGCGACCCCACTAGTGCAAGGGAGAAAGAGATGTCATACTTCTCCCTTGCACTAGTGGGGTCGCTGCGACCGGCAGCGACCAGTCGCAGGTAGGAGATCCCGCCTTTAGTCGGGTGAGCGATACAATGTCGCTCGGCTCGGGCCTCGGGGGACCTCAAGAACGAAGGCCTTCGATTAAAAAAATTATTTGTGGCCGACGGATGAATTCTCATCGAATAAACTGATTCATCCGTGGCGTTTAAAAAAAAAATAACTCTGGGTTATTTTTATTCGACGACAAATAAAGATAAAGTCTCTTTAATTTGATAGGTTATAATATATAATGCCCATCTCTGGATGAAACAATACTTATTTCCGTATCAATATCTCTTTTAAACTTCGCAATTGTTATTATCTTCTCTCATTCCTCTTCTCCATTGACGGTCTTCCTACAATTTTGCCAGATCGCTCGTAATGAAATCGCTCATTTGCTGCAACAACGACACAACCCCAATTTGCAGTGTTTGAGTTATTAGTATAGAAAAAGTGGTTGTTGTCTAACAAAACTTTTGAACCCGTTTCCCCAAAAATCGTGAATTTTGAGTTATGTCGTTGTTGCAGCAAATGAGCGAAATGTAACGTATGCAGTGAAGACAATATTTATATTTTCTTGTGAAAATATATAATGATATGATTGTTCAATGATTGTTTATTTTGTTTGTTTTAATAGAATGTAAAACTTTCACATTTTTTATCGTATCGGCACGAACGTTTCAGTAACATACTGCTGAGATTTTTCAGATGAAAATGAATTTAAACACGGTATAAATCAGATTCTTTGTAGCATTATTAGATTAGAAATGTTACATTTATATTTAATTATCTAGTAATTTTCTAGAAATAATCCGATTTATACCGTGTTTGAACCCATTTTAACTGGATAACTGGAAAATCTCAGCAGTATGTTACTGAAAACGTTACGTTTTACATTTTATCCGAACCGAGATCAGAAGCCGCCGCCGAACAGCCCAAGTCCTCAGCACGAAGAGAGATCGCGCCGGTTCGGATAAAAACGCTGCCGAAAGTTATTTGAAATTTCGAAGCCTTCGAATAAAAACCGAATAAACTACGGATAAAGATAAAAACCTTATTCGATGGTTGGAATATACTTTCTTCGAATAAAAAAATTATCTTTCGCCGTCGAATGAATTCACTTCGAATAAAAAAATTATCTTTCGCCGTCGAATAAATTCACTTCAAATAAATTTATTTATCCGTGGTGTTTGGAATAAAGATAACTCGTGTTATTCGAAGCTTCGAATAACGGATAAACGTGAAGTATCTTTTATTCTAGTTTATCCAGATATTATTATATTTGCCCATCTCTAATCTCCAGCCGCATGACCGTGATTCATTCAAGCCTGCCTGACGATAAAATAGAAATAGGGGAAATGCGGCAACAGCGCGATACGACTCTCGATACGTATCGACTACATTTCTCGGCTAGCTTGGACTTCCACCGGTTCTGATGCTACATGGCGCGAATATACCATCAGCGCCGGTGACGGAGAATCCTTGAAGCCTCATTCTGTCAGTTTTCGAGTCATAAATTCATTATTATTTCAACGTACGGTGCTTATTAGCATTCAAACGCACCAGACCACCCTGCACTGATGTCTACTGGAGGCAACTATACCCTCAAAAACTTCCTTCTTGCCGATTCCAGGACGAAAGTTGGTTGAAACGGTTTGTTTACTACATCGCGTATACGTACACGCTTTTCCTAGCTTGTGTGAGCGTAAGCACACATTCAAGGGTCGGATGCAATAAGGGGACTAGCACTCGAAAATGCGAAAAAAATTATTGTCCAAACGCTAAGAAAGATTGCAAAATTAAATATTGTTAAACTGGATTTTAAAAAATATAGTATTGTAAAGCTCGTCACGAAACACATTTTTCTATTTACACTTTGTTTATCCAATCATTAGTATTCGAGTTAAAAATTATAAACAAAAAGTTTTCATCGTCCAAAGTCAATATTTCTTTAAACATAAATTGCGATAACTTGAGTAAATATTAACGGATCGTCATGAGACGTCAAACCTAACCTCAGAAAACTCTAGCGAAGCCGTAAGCTGTATGCAGAAAACCCTTATGTTAAAAAGTGTAAGAATATATAATTAAAAAGTAATACTAGCCAAAACCCATGGTTTTCAACATTCACCGATAAAAAGTATCGAGGCAATTTTGAGGTACATATAACTTGTAGCGACAAAGTTTTTCCTTAAGGGGACTAGGCAGTCGAAAAATCGATTTTTTTATTGCATTTTCCGAAAGTACTATCTTTTCTGAATAAAATGCCGTTTGGGTTATATTAAAATTCGCAAAATTGTTGATTTGGCAGCTAAAAAGATCAAGCGGTAACTTATTGCGTCGCCTTTGCCCAGAAACTTTAAACGCGATTTTCTCGAATCTTTTTTTCTCTTGGTTTTTTCCTGATTGCGAACGAATGGAGGTTCAGATCGACTTGAAAAAAATTACAGGATGTGTAAAACATGTGCCATTTCGCCCCAAACCTCTGATATGATCCGTAAAAATTCGAGATTTTTATAAAAAAATTGAGGAGTCACCGGATTTTTGCAGCGCACAAATAAGAACGAATTTTTCTCGGAAAAATCGCCGTTTTTCAGCCACCAATCGCATGATTTTGATTTAATTGTTGTTTTTATAGGTTTGGGCGGAAACTATGAATCCAACAAACAAGAATCTCGCCTTTGAAATCGGATTACGTCACATTTTAACACCGATATTAAAGCAAAACGACAGAAAAACGTTAAAATGTTTACCCGTCGGCAGCGCCATTTTTAAAGCACATATATATTTCTTATTACTTTTTTTTCAATCTGTATGGTAGTAATAAACATTGGGTAAAAGCATATATCTGGATGTGCTTTCATTTGTTTACAAATAAATAAAGGACAGAGTCTATTTCTCACGAAAAACGACTGCCTAGTCCCCTTAAATATACAAGGAAGATTTTCACAAATTTTCACACTCATAAATAAATAATTGTAGAAGATATAGCGATATATGTATATGAATCTCGCGCGGCACCAACAGTCAGCAGCCGCGTACACTGCGCTACTTACCACTCGCGTTACACTGCAAACACAGGACTTACACATTGTTATATGATTATTCATTACAAAAAAATATTGCAATATTATTTTCGAAATATTTATTAACATTTTTATTACAATATTTACACGCAATATTAACAATATTTACACGTTGTAAGGTATCTACATCGTGTTTCGGTTCTGTGTTTTCACAACTTTTTCTTTTTTTGTATCTTTCTTTTTCATTTTCTTTTTTCTTACCTTTTCTTCTTTACACACTTTATTTTTAACAGATGTCGTGCTTAAAATTTTTTTGCCGAAGTCGGTCACTCCTACCTCGCCTGCCAATGGCGCTTTTCGAAAATCTTCCACTCCAATAGCTCTTTTAATTTTTATAGTAGTTGGTTTCCCATTATAATTATAATGTATATCTACCTGCCCATTGGGAAAATAAACGGCTTGACTTATTTTTATTTTTTGTAAATCCTTGTCAGGAGTCAATAAACTTTCGTAATCTTTGATTTTGTATTTTGTCGCATCTACCATGTGGAAAGGGGGATTTCGCGCCGTTCTAATTTGCTCCACGTATTCTTCTCCAGTTTCGATTCTTTCTCGCATTTTTTTTTCTTTTCGTACAATCCAAAATTCCTGTCACTTCGACAATAGGAGTGACCTCTCACAGGAAAAAGGTGTTGAATTTCTACTTGACCTTTAGTAGATACCATCGAAAAAAATTGTAGCATTGCATAATTACGATTTTTTCCTCCTGCAGCGTCAGAGTACAAAAGAATTTTGTTGTAACAGTCTAACAATAAGCCTCTAAGCAAAGTTCTTTCTTAATCGCATAATATACTAAATTACACACAGTACCTATTAGTTCCTTTTTTTAAACTACCTTCCATGAAATGAAACCTGTAACTTCGATCACTTTTATATACGTGCACATTAAATATATATAGCCAGAGCAATCGATGGAAAAACTGTGCATTCACAAGAAGTTTCGGTAGCGGAAGATTTTCGCCAAAATCGAAGTCACAATATAGCACATTTGCGGTAGATAATTTTAATTTTTTTAATTTATTGTACTCTGTGTACACAGTTCTTCCGATTTATGATAAAAAATGTGTTTCAGCAATGGATGGTCATGGGGATTTGAACCAGCAACTCGAGAATGGTGCGCATCAGCAAGTTGCTACCTATTTACCGCTGTCGAAGGAGTATGTTGCTTGCCCGAATGTTATTCTGCAGGGAGTGTATGTTTGTGAAACACATTTTTTCCCTCTTAAATCTCTGAAAAGTTGGCGGCCCAACCAACTACCAATCAGAGATAAAATGGGAAACACAATGAAGCCAATCTATAACTTTTTAATAAACGGTGACCGCTAAGTAAAATCCCCGAGATCAAATATAAAGCCGGGTCCACATTTGTAGACGATGTCTGTCGATGTCAGACGATTCCGAGACATTCGTCGGAACGGCTGAACCAAGTGACGAGTCAGAGTATGCAGTAACAGAACATCGTTAGATATAGGGTTTGTCGGTTTTTAATAACCGGGTTTAAAACCGTTTTTTTTTGTAAATTTGTCAAATTCGAAAACCGGTTTCTAAAGTAAAAAAAAAAACGTTCTAGAATTAATATGCAAAAATGAATGAATTATTTAATTAAAAACCTTAACATTTTGACTTGAAATCGCTTCGCACACAACCATATTGTAGTAAGTAACAGTTTACTGTAAAACTAATCTTCATGAGTTCATATTTTCGGAAGAAAAATACTAAATGAAATTAAGATTAATATATTATATTTTGTACGGATTTTAGTTATTTTAGTTTTTTCATTTGGTTTTGAATGCAGTGTATTTTATTGTGTTATATTTTTGTGGATTCATAAATATTAAATGAACTCAAAAATTGTACGGATTTTAGTTATGTTTCTTTTATATATTTGGTTTTGTATAGATAGATTATATTTTATTTTGTTATACCTACGTTTGTAATTCAATAACTATTAAAAGAACTGAAATTTTTTAAAATAAGTATAAATATTTATTTTCTACTTTAAATATATTTTTTTGTGAAAATTCGAAAACCGGTTTAACCGGTTTTTTGGGAATAGTGGAATCCGAAAACCGGTTTTTTCAAAAGTCGGCTTTTGTATAAACCCTAGTTAGATAGGTAACGGGTCGCAGTAACAGAGCGGGGTGCGGTAACAAATGTGAATCCGGCTTAAGCAGCACGTAGCCCAATCAAAGTAAAAATGTCAAACGTTCTTTCATTAATATTTCGAAAACTAAAACCAAGCGGGGATAATATATACGAGTATACAGGAAAAAATTGCTCTGAATTATGATCCTAACATATTCAAAAATCATTGAAATCGGTGTCGTGGACCTTCATCTGCATAATTATCTACACAATTACTATTTTCAAAAGCACTTCTTCGATTAAAATGGTATATTACTTGAAATAATATTTTGAACGAATGTTCCAAATAACTGTATTCAGAGAGTTTAGTAGGTATATTTCAGTAGATTAGAAGGTATCGCAAAAATATAGCAGGATTTAGAGGGAAACGCTCGACGCCAGGCTCGAAATGAAAATAATGCAAAAATATATAGGTAACAGACGCGATGTGTTACATTCTTACAAGGATATTATTTCCTATCTGGCGCCTCGGAATTATAAATTCATTTATGAACATGGAGACTCTCTTGCTTGATATCATTACTTCTATTTAACATAGAGTTAAGAATATATTGAATAGTTAAATAAGCTAGAAATAGAAGAAAAATTATTTTGGTTTTTTATACAGGCATATGTTCGTTCTGAATTTTCCTTCGATTACAGATGCCAATACACGAACCCACCCTAGTTTGAGCACAGGTGTATATGTGTGCACAAAGATATCGCTAGGCATGTATATACCTGATATGTGTGCCATCACCATATACAGGACCGGTTGTTTATACATACAGAATATTCTCATTGTTTCCAAGACAATGCAACAAGTATGCGAAACAGACGGTGCCTGTTTCATCAGAGAAAATGGAATGAACGACCACATTGACGGAGAGATGACAAAGTTTGCACGTGTTCCCCTTTTCACAATTCAATCATACTTCAATGCATCGGCAGTAGGGCTCTAACGAATATTCGAATAATCTAAGTATTCGAATATTCGAATATTCGAATACCACAGAATTCGAATAATTTCTTCGAATATTCGGATCTTTCGAAGTTATGATTGCACCGAATACCAATCTGAACATGAGATATTTATTCACAGTTTATCGTGAAATTCTTTTCATATTGGCCTTTACAATTATTTGTTTCTCAATCGAGAAATTTTTAACTTTATTAATCTTTGGTAAATTCATTTTGAAACGAAAACAACCATCAGTCATTAGTATTATTTTTATAATAATGAGTGGACAACCCCGACGGAATCGGCCAAGGGCCCTCTCCTCTATAGGCCCACCCGTGTCCCATCATAAGCGGATGACAAACAGTATAAGCAGACTTTTTTGTATGAAGCTAAAACCCCATAAACGATTTTGAGGAACTATAATATTTTTATTTTTCCTTCGTTACTATAACGTTATTTTTCTAAATTTATAGAGTATTATTCGCTTTACAGACACCATCTTACTAATTAATAGCAATTTTATTCTTTCGCAAAGAAACGAGACCGCGGTATGTCTATTGTGCGACAGCCTCGCACGAAATTATTGTTTTCAGAAACGAAATATTAAGGATTCGAAATGTGACGGGGTTTATGATGCGGGCGTGATTTCTTCGCTATTTTTGAGCTTAAGAATTTAATTTGGCACCATAACCGGAAAAGACTCCGTCACTTTAGTGACGGCTTATGATTCAACATTTAAATATTTTAAATACCCTAGGTCCCTAAATTTAAATAGAATTTATATTTTTCGTTGCAAAATTCATAAAACCAATGATTAATAAAATTTCAAATTTATCGTTTGAAAAACAAATAATTGTAAAGGCCAATATGAAAAGAATTTTACGATAAACTGTGAACAAATATTTCATGTTCAGATTCCTATTCGGTACAATCAGAAATTCGATTGAGCAGAATATTCGAACGTTCGAATATTCGAAGGTTCGAAGTTCGAATGTTCGAATATTCGAATATTCGAAGAAATTATTCGTATTCGAAATTATTCGAATTATTCGAATATTCGAATAGTCGAATAATTACAGCTCTAATCGGCAGTATATCGCATTTTCACATACTTCGATTATCTGATAACATGTTACTTGAAACTCCGTTTTACAAGTCGCACTGTCGTATGAACATAGTCACGATGTACTTCTCCTATATTTATTTACTATGAGTTATTAATATTCTACATTTTATTATAATCAATTGGTATTCTGTCCGAACCGAATAAAACTGGCAAACAGATGTTAATCCCCTAGCCTTCGTTCCATCTCAAGAGTGCAAGCAATAGAGTCATAAATCAAATGGATGCTAGCCTTCAGTAAAAAAACTTGAACTTTTCATAATTATAAATAATAGCTAGAAAACAGTGTAATGATTAGTTACTAGTAAAACGGTATTTCTTTCACAACGTGCCTACCCAGGCGATTTATGGTTTTACGGTCTGAGAGAGCGTTGCAAAAGTAGGGAATAGAATCCCGGGATTTGATATAAATAATCCCAAGAATTTCGGAATTGTTTAAAAATGTGAATTATTTTATGAACACCTGACAAATATAAAAATAAATAGAATAAATAAACATAGTCATTTCATAATTATAAGGTCAATAATAATAATAATGATTCATTTAAATAATAATATTAAGTCGCATATAACTAACTAAACTAATATTTATTTTTACAATGATATTCTCACTTTCCGCTATTTCGAAATCGCGGGAGTTGCAAATCGCAACTTGTCTGAGCATGTAAAGTCGAAACATTGTAGATATGTACTTTAGCTGCTTTGCTGTTTCTTCGTTCGCAATTCCAAAAATCTTCATAATGGTTTACTGATGTTATGTACTTATTCAGACTTTATTATTCTTCATTGTTCTACTGTTTTTATTCTTAAAAATGATTTAAGCTTGTGTTTTAGACTAATGATAGAAATTAAGTTTGTTTACTTTAAATAAAGATTTAGAATTTTAGCACATAATAAATCATTTTAATTATAGAAATTTTCTATTACCCAATCCCGGGATTAGTCCCGGATCCCGAGATACACTGTATTCCCTAGTTGCACGAGATATATGATGTTTAACGCGAAGCACTTAAAAGATTGCACCCTACCTGATGGTGCCCCCATATACGAAGAAATTCATTCCAACCTTACCTAATATACATATGCATTCATACGATGGTGTGAATCAGAATGAGAATCAAAGAACAGCGAGAGAGTAAGCTTCCATCGACTTACAATTAAGCAAAATTCAAAGAATATTTATATACAGATATTATTGTTATTGTGTTGTTATATTGTTATAAATTATCCAAAACTTTTCACTATGGCTATCAAACATTTGCCAATACCGGCAACTTCTGTGCCGAGTGAAAGATTATTTTCAAAAACGGGACACATTCTTTCAGACGAAAAAATGAATATTGTTTTTCATATTTCACATTCCCCTGTAAGTTTTTACAGCAGAAACAGCTACTTTAAGTAATGCTTACCTGAATTTATTTTACACTTACCTCGACGTTTGATGTTTTTCACTCGGTAAATATGCACGAACTGAAGTGACTGAATAGCGGAATACTTAATGGCACTATCCTACTCCCTGCCCCCGATATGATACCATAGCTGTACCTGGATAGGTATGTTAGATATTCTATGAACGCGCAGGGTCTGTGAGGCGAGTAGTATTTACGTGTGAACTGCCATAATTAACTTGTTGGAATTCACCAAAGGTGTAAAATTCATGATGAGACAAAAATATCGTGTCTCACATGAGACTTTAATCTCAGACAATTATTTTCATTATTTTCTTATTTTTTAATTATTTTTCTCTCATGATAGAAAAGTCTCACGTAAAACCTCATCGTGGATTCGCTCCTTTAGAAAGTACTTGCATAATCGTTTTATTCCTTTCTGGTATTATATAGAAACTTGAAATAACGAAAGGACGAATCTGGCTGAGTTGGACCCGTTGAACAGAGTGTGTAATACAGCAAACCGGCTATCTTTAAATGCGGATATTTTCTCCGACTCGTTGGGCACATTTATATCGAAAATTAAAATGGCGTTGAGAGGTGTAGCTCAGTAGTATTACAAAATGTTAATTTGATTGGTATCTGCGATGTCGTTGACTTAGGCTTAAGGGCTTTGATGCCATTTCTTATGTAAAAGTGGAATTTAGTTCCGTTAATAAACAATTATTATTATTATTATTAAATATAAAACAAGTACACATTTCAAAGAGTTTCCTTTCAAATTTCCGAAAATAGTACATTTTTTTCATGCATTCATTCATGCATTCATTCATTCATTCATTCATTCATTCATTCATTCATTCATTCATTCATTCATTCATTCATTCATTCATTCATTCATTCATTCATTCATTCATTCATTCATTCATTCATTCATTCATTCATTCATTCATTCATTCATTCATTCATTCATTCATTCATTCATTCATTCATTCATTCATTCATTCATTCATTCATTCATTCATTCATTCATTCATTCATGCATTCGTTTATTTATCTAATTTGATTTACCGGCATAGATCCCAGTATACCTACATATACATGTATTTATAAATATGAGTAAAAATTATTAGTATTACAATGGCGATGCAGAGTGGACTTGTTACAGGATATTCTTGAATTCTTATTTTTTGAATTCTTAGTTTAATAAACCCATGACTTTTAAAATTTTCCAAAATAAATACTCAAAAAATTTTTTTATGAACGCACTCCTGCAGTATCGATATCAATTCAATGTTACAGATATCAATCAACTGCACTATGAGAGAACTGACAAGGAGGGCGTTTGATTTGATGACGACCGAGCGTAGAGTCGATATCCCTCTCGCATCGCGTAACACATAACAACTGAAAATAATGTTACCTAAAATAATGTAGACCTAGAAATAGGACGAAACTGACTCAGGATTATTCCGGAATTCGGCTTTGTCTAAGACCTGCATAGGTCCCCGCTCGCTAGGGTGTTACTTTCCAGGATACACTTGAGGAACTAAACGAAACTATTTTTAACCAAAATTACCATACAGGTATTACAAAAAAGATCGAAACAGAAAGAATTAAGTGATTACATTCAGTGAACTCTATTACATAGAGTTTGGAATTTACAGTACAACTTGATTTAATGTGGGCTTGTAAGTTTACGATCCCTATTGACGGAAACGTTACAATTTGGTTTACCCTAGACGCCACCACGAGTGAGAAAAACACGATATTTAGAAATGAGAGAAACGCGACCAAATTTAGAAATGGGGTCCAGACGATAATTGATCGAGAGGATTTCCATAACGGAACACAATAGTTGGATTGGTTATCGTCTCCCACGGTTATTATTTTTCAATTTAAGGGGGTATTCTAGTCTAGACACTCGTTTCTGAAGGTGATATTTGGAAATTAATTCTGGGAAACCTATCATACCTACAGGGCAGGGCTTTTGCACACATATTTAGTAGTGTTTGAACTATCAACACAAATTTTTGGAATGCATTATATTGAAATTTGTACAAGTTACACGCCGAAGCGCAGGTCGTGTCCTAATCATCTGAAACGAAACTACCTACGAAAGATTTTTTAAATCTATATGAGTGTAGTTATCGCCCGAGCTAGAAGTAACCAAGTCCGGACATTGTTACCGAAATCGCAGCTGTTTAAAAATTTATATTTGATTTTTTCGACTTTTCTTGAGCTAGAACAAGGTGCGGGGGAGGTTGTATTAAAACTATTGGTATAATTCTAGTTCGGGCTATAGGTACACATTCACTAAAATTTTAGCTCAATCGGTCCAGTAGTTCTTTTAGAAAAATGCGCGCCCTATTTAAAAAAATTATTTCGAGAAAAACGCGTTTAAAGTTCTTCGTGCAGTTACGACTTACGACCTATGCGACTGAAGTTACGGTAGACGACGACTAATTTCTGTAACTTTCCCTAACTAATCTGCTATATCAGGACCGTAGAGGAAACCTTCCTTTACTTAAAAAAAATCATGTTGGGCAGCTCGCTCTTCTCTGTTGGCAGTCATAGCCTATTTAGATACAAGAGTCGAGGGAACGACTGCCGGCCACGCTGCGGTCTTAAGCCCCTATAACTCTGGGAGTTTTTCGAATTTCACTTTAATATTTAGGGACATATTTTCGAAACCCTAAACTATTAAAAAATCAAAAAAAAAACAAATCGAATTTTTGGGTAGCATACCCCCTTAAGCCACTAGTGTTTTAGCAATACGCCCTCTCTCTCTCTCTCTCTCTCTCTCTCTCTCTCTCTCTCTTTGTGACCTGAAGGGCCAGTAACCAAGACCGAGATGAGGCGAAACCGCGGAGAACACGTCACTGAATTATAGTCTATATCAGAGGTGTCGAACAAGCGGCTCGCGAGCCGCAGTGGCTCCTTCTCCTCTTCGCCTGCTCCATAGAGCCGTAGGAGAACGGCCCCCTCCACACCTACTTCACTCTGAGGAATTTCCTCCGTGTGCCGCACTCTCTCACCGCCGGGTCTCGTGCAACTGCTGGAGAAAGATAAGTGGGGGAACCGGCTGACCGGAGGCCCGACTCGTGCGGCTCTCGGAGTGGGGAAGTTCGACACCCCTGGTCTATATAGAATTTCACCTAAGAGTAGACCTACGCCCTCGCCGATTTGCGACCGATCTGCGCAGCTCCCACGGATCTGACACACGCGATTGGTCGTAGCGCTTTCCCCGCCAGTTTCCTACTAATCAACAGTATATCCTTGCAAGGAACGAGTCTACTCTCAGAATGAATTCAGTGTTGATATAAATTAATATGTACGCATATATGTATAGCCAACAGAATAACGACAAGAAAATAGAATATATTATAGAAAAAGAAAGAAAACACGGATTATATTTTATAATTAGAACGCCTTATTTATCGAGGGAACTGACAAGGAGAGGTTTCTAGGTATCCGCCTCTGATTGTTTTGATTCTCGGATACGTTTAAAGGGCCGAGAAATAGCAAATACGTGTTTTTTATTTTGGCCCGTTTGCATGAAAATGCAAACCAGAGGGTGAAACCACCCCTCAAAGTTCATAAGAAGAGGTACAAAAGTGACTGACGACAAGAACATCATCCATACAGCCAGTTATGACGCAAATGAAATTTATATCAAGTTCTATTCAACACAACAGTAGGAACTTTTGTATCTCCTCTTATAAACATTGAGGCGTGGTTTCACCCCAAATATGCAAACGGGCCAAAATAAAAACAACGTATTTTTCGGACCTCTAAAACATATCCAAAAACCAAAGCAATTGCAGGGGGGCAACTAAAAACCTCTCCTTCTGACGATCAGTTCAAATGTCCCTCGGGCACAACGACCGGGCACTTTGCGACATGATAGCCGACTGTGTCGAACGGACTCGGGGCAGGGCCGAGCACCTAGGACCCCAAACAAAGAGCTCCGAATTGCTAACTCTACATACTCGAGTACACGACCACCACCCCAGCGCCTGAGATCTCGAAGTTTGTCGCAACTCGACATCCGGTGTTCTAAGAACGCTGCGCAGTGTCGCAAGATTGTAGGTCATGAAAGGAATGCCGCGGACATCGTATCGTGAAAGCGGAGGCAAGAGTAAAAGAAAAAGTGTAAAATTTTGGTACGTGAAAATTGTAAAAAAGGTTCCTCGAAGGGTTGCCAAATAGCGCAAAATCTCTGATTACACGCGCGCGCGCGCATCTACATATATGTGTACACACACGGCCAAATGTGGTCGCGCCAAAGGCGGGAAGGGAGGTCGCTGGAGGCAACGATACCCAGGAAGGTGGAGGAGTAAAGGTCCACGCACACATATCCGTTCCGTCTCAGTTCCGTGTCAGTGTGCCATTGGTAAGAAGAAGAGACCCTCTACGCCCCTCTTCTTCTTACTAATGGCACACTGACACGGAACTGAGACGGAACGGATATGTGTGTTTAGACCTTAAAGGTCTGCGCACACATATCCGTTCCATGTCCGTGTCCGTTCCGGCGTGCCAGTGGTAAGAAGAAGAGGGGCCTAGAGGGTCTCTTCTTCTTACCACTGGCACACTGACGCGGAACTGAGACGGAACGGAAATGTGTGCGCAGACCTTAAAGATCTAAACACACTTGTCAGTTCCGTGCCAGTTCCGTGTCAGTTCCGTGTCAGTGTGCCATTGGTAAGAAGAAGAGGGGCGTAGAGGCTCTCTTCTTCTTACCACTGGCACACTGACGCGGAGCTGAGACGGAACGGATATGTGTGCGCAGACCTTTAGAGGTAACGCCAGCTGCGAAAGCAGCGGGGTCGTCATGGGAAGGGGTAGGGCAGAACGCATCCCTGCCAGACCGGCCACCTGCCTACCAACCCTGTCTGCTCCACGACGCTTCCCAGTATTCGAGCGATCGCTAGCACTCGCGCACGCGGTTCCTTTGGCCGGGGATGTGCGTTGATCGCGCCATCGGATCCACTCCGATTGTGCTACGGAACGTACTAGGCGATGTAACAGCAGCGTGCTTTGCGTGACGTGACGTGCCCCCACCGTGTTGTGTCGTGCCAAAGCTGTGTTCCGCCTCTGTGGTGACACGCGTGCACACTACCCCCAGGATCTCACTTGCCACCATGAACGAGTAGAAGCGCTCTTGCTGTTGTCCGTCCGTTCGTAACGCCACCATTGCCTGAACTATGGATCCGCCGGGAGTCATCGTGTTGGTCTCCCACGAGTATCTCTGAAAAGACGTAGCTCCTGCGGAGATCCCGCGGACGTTCCTGAAGCTGCAGTCTCACGATGCTTTCGACGTTTCGTGTTAAGTTACCTTTATAGGTTGGAATGACAGCCGCGAATTCGATCTTGTTCCGTTGAATACTCTGCGAGAATTAATGTCTTCATTGTATTACTATGTCTAAAAAAGCACAGCGACTGGTATTTTCGGCAATTTAAAAGTGACTTCGAGTCGACGAAAGATGAGAGGTTGCGACTGAAAACTTCAACGTTTTATTTTCGCACAATGAATTATTTTCCTGGGATCTCGAAGACACGAAGATGCGATGCCTCTTTAATAACTATCGTCTAGGGTGACGTGGTATACGTGGAGAATTGTTTGATGATGATTAACAACCTCCACTGCTCTGCTTAGCTTCGAATACTGTTTATTCACTTTGACAGGTCAAAGGAAGAGTCAGATTATGTTCTTGACCCCCGGATCTCATAAGCAGCGAGCTACTCGTTTCGACTCCCCATTAGCATACCTCTTCTCTTCCTCATTGTGCCAGGCAGCTCGCAAAAGAGACTGCAAACGGCGGGGATATTAGCAGCTTTCGCCGTATTGCTGACCGGGCAATGAGAAATTCTTGTGCAGCCGAAGGTTATCAAACTCAATACATTTTGTCAGGATCACACGCTTCCAACAGATACGATCAATCAACGAAATAAAGACGAGCAAGGATGATTAAGTGTCTGCAGTTCCGCTGCAATTAAGGGAACAAGGCAAATATTTTAAATAGGACAACGTCGACTTTTAAATGGATGCACGAGTCAACGAGAACGTCGACCCAAATTCTAATCTGATCATTTGAGTGATTAAGAGAAAAATTCCGAGACGAAAGGAACGCAGGCGTTGACTGCATTAGCGAACAGCATTGTTGGAAGAATCCGAGCCAAACAATTACTCTCAGGCACTCAACCACTCGAACCGATAAAGCTGATAGACTTGTTTTCGCGCGTGTTGACATACATTCTGTCGATTTAACCGGGTCGCGTTGATGAAATTGCTTAACAAATCGCTCGTTCGGACAGTGGACTGCTGTGTAAACTACGTTTAACGAGTGAACGAACACCATTTACTCATCGAGCAAATCTTCATTGCATTCCCAGCGATAATATAGGGCGGTAGCTTCCCTCGACCTTTGCCTCTCAACTTCATTCAAGTTCCGAAAACATACTTGACACAAACCACCGCTGGCGTCTCAAAGTGAACGCTGCCTGACATGGCTACGCGTTTCGGCCAACCTTTGTTTCACGCGTCACAAAAGAACGAGGTCATTAGGTGCGCGAGAAATCCGGAAGGGTCGAGGGAAGCTGGCCACGGGAAAATATTTTGCCGCGATACTTTCGTTGAAACCTTTCTTTTATTTCGAGAGGACCCCTTGTAGCTCGATATTCCCTTAAATCGTCGCTTTGATTACCCAATTATTCGAATTGCGACATCGGTTTTCGTTGCTGATAGATTTCACCGAGAACTTCGAAGGTACTTCTCATCACATTAATGACCGGCTAAAAGTTTTACATCACTCAACGACCGCGAAGTGGTAGAAAAGCTCGAGGCTTTGACCTTGCGGCTAATCGGCTGGAATTCTCGGCGATTCCCATGAACACTACTTCATCGTCGATTACTTCCGAGCGTCTGTGAAGCGATTGAAACGGTACAAATTTCTGTTAAATCGATCAAGAGGAAACGGTGAACGAGTGAATGAACTTCCAGTGGCTATTCGCTTGAATGATACGAAAATGGAGGAATAATTGCAGATCCGCTGATACCCTAGCTTAAAGTGAAAAGATCAAATCATGTAAGATACTTTATTGCGGAAATTTAATGGAACGTTAAATCTACTTTGCCGATCGACCGATTAATCTCTTAAGAGAAGTGGCAGGATACTGGAATTATCGAGGGTGGATATGGAAATCGAACGGAAGCTGTTGAAACGCACTTGCCAAATTGTATCGAGATCGACCGATGCACCAAATAGTGCGATCATTTTGTTAACTGTTGTTAGATCATCTGCGCGATAGATCGCTGATTGATAATACTAAAAGTATAATATTGTTGAAATACCTTCAAGAGAAAGGTTTGGCGGACACGTGTACTGAAATATCGAGCAGAAATTACAATTTTCTGAAGATTCAGGCATTTTGATTTTGGAGTAAAGAACAGTGGCAGTTTCATAAATTCAGACGAGAATAGTAAAGTGGAAGGATAAAAATAATATTGATATAGTGACACCATAGAATATCCCATATCTTTAAACGGAATACACTGTTTGCATCGGTTCCATGGTGCACGATACTAATGTTTAAACCTGAGGATTCTAAAAACGTGAAGGTGATTCTTGGCAATTGTCACTCTCCACTTCGAGTTGCCGTAATGCGACGCGAAAAACGCTTAAGGAAAGAAAAGGAACATTTACGAAACCAAGTCTATGGAATAACGTCTTTCTATCTGAGGGAAGGAAAGAGTCACTTCTACAATTACAGAAGACCTACTTGGGCTTTATTCACTTGAAAAAAGATACTTGAGTGAACGATGTAGAAGAAACGAAGGGAAAAGTACGGGCAAAGATTATTTCATGAGAAATACTCTGATAATTTCTTCTTTAAACCCCACTGACTGTAGATCATTATCGAAGCCGCGCACGTTGAACGTGCGCTTTTCGTTCCTTCATCTAATAGCTGCCCGATATTATTTCACGATCAAAAGAACGCAATGTGCGTAGACACTTCGGAGCGAGCCGTTAATGAAAACGCGTCATTATGTCGTAATGAAGGTGCCAGCAAAGGATGAAAGTGAAGCTGCAAGATAGATTCAGCTAATCAGCTTCATGTTGTCCCGATTTATCCGCGAGCTCTCAGTGGATAATATCGTAGAGGAAAGAGGAAAGAAGAAAGGGGAGTCGAATACTAGGGAGACGGTTTTGTGACCGTTCGGTCTGCGGGCATTCGAGAAGTCCCGCGAAGCTTATTGCAAAGTGGTCACCCTCGGGGGTGGTGAACGTAATGTGACAACTAGCGGTGAAGAGATGACGGTGACTCCGTCTACTTCCGATGTCGCAGACAAGGCAGTTTCAACGGACGACGTTGGCGGTGGAATGGAGGTGGCACGTATCGAAGCCGTCCTCGCTGCTTTGGTGGAAACAAAGGTGGAGGCGATCAAAGCCTCGTCGACTTTAAGCAAACGTTCGGGCAGCGCGCCAGCCAGTCCGCGGCAGCTTAGATTAACTTCCACATCGACTGCCTCCTCCTCGCTGAATCACCACCATTGCCATCATCAGCATCGAAGGAAGAGCCAGCATCATCATCAGCATCATTACCAACACCATCACCACCATCATCAGCACCCTCGCCGCAAAAGGCACGACTCTGCGCCGTGTGACGAATTCATTGAAGACGCCACCGAGCACCATCAACACAATCTACACCATGGTATGTACATTGCACTTGTAAAGTTAATTTTATGCTGTTTCAGTTATTATGCTTTTGTAACATTACATGCGTATATAAACAGTTTTTTATGGTTCTCTTGAAGTTATGTACACTTCGAATTTATTGTCGCATTTTACTTTTTTAAATCTAAAGATATTATTTATCATACTATTTATATAATTTTTTACATTGTCCCCTTGACTTACACATTTTATCAAATAAATAGAAAAAAGATGTAAAATTTCGAGAACTTTTTGATTATTCAGGATAACGTTTCATTATTTTGTTTAAAGAATGCTAAGCAAGCCCATACAGCACACTTCGTGGCGACAACGTTGCAGGATGGTTGCAGTAACCTTGCAGTGTTGCATGGTTGCAGCGCAATGTCGATGTAACGTTGCTGCGACGTTGCCGCGCAACATTGCACAGGGCGGGCATTGTTGTATTCCGTATTTATAATATTGCTTTTATTATATTAAATAACTTTGTACAAATAACGGAAACTAAGACGATTACAGATAAATGATATATTCTAAATTCAGAACTAGATTCTCGTGTCCAGACTGTTCGGACTGAAGTGGTGAAGTGCAGTGAAGTCACCTTTTAAGAATTGCGTGTTATATATATATGTACGGTTTTCGGTAAGCTGGAAAGTGGGGGTTGTCCTGAGTTTAACGGTCGGTAAGGGATGAGGCATAGAGATGAAGGTTCAAGGATGAGTAATAAGGAACGGATGAGGTCATAGAAGAAAGGATTTAGGATGCTTACTATTACTATCTGGATGACTAATACTTTGTTTAGGATGCTTACTATTGCTATCTGGAGAACTAAATTTAAATGATGTTGGCATACAACACCTTCCGCCATAAAATTGTTCAACGGAAAGTTAACAATTACATATACCATGATTATAAATAATTACATTACGTAGATATTGAAGATTACAAAAACAAAAGGTAAAATAATATTATACAACACCTTCCGCCATAAAATTGCTTAACGAAAAGTTAACAATTAAGTATAACCTGATTATCAATTATTACATTACAGATACAATAAGTTTCTTTCTTATTCGTATAATAACTAATGTAAGACTAAATGATAACAATAAAAACAAGAGTAAAGTATAAAATACTCTAGGATGGATATAAATAGTATTAATTACTATGGATGCGTCGATTTCCTTACTTCCTAGAGGGGTGTAGTACTTTTACGTGTTCTTTGTCGGGTCGGAACGGGATTTGCTTCTTCGTCTTCCGAAATCTCAGGTATTGGAGCATTGATGACTGGTAGATTCCGCCTTGGTTGATAGGTGACTAATTCATTCACCGAAGATGGCAATGATGATGAATTAAAGACATAATCAAAGAATTTTTTTATTAATGGAGGATTGGTCACTCCATATCTTGAATTCGTGGTTGAACAACATAAACGTTGTAACCAGTAAAGACATCCACAACATTGGCAGCATTTTAAAAGTATAAACAATACGAGGAGGGCTGCGATTATTCCAAGAGCGATTGTGTACCACTTGGTGTGTGTGATAATGAATGGCTGATTTATTTGTTTGGTAATAATCTCATCGAACTCGTTTAATTTCTTACTAGCGTACTTGAGTTCTGTAAGATCGATGTTCGTGAGATGTATCGGCTTTAGAGCGATCGACTCAATTGTTTTTAGATGAGGCAACAAGTTGCAACAATCATCATCTAGAATATTCATGTGTGGGATATAATAAGTTGCGTTTTTACTGCTTCCAGATGTTGCGTCGATCATAAACAGATTAGTATATCCTTTGCAGTGAGGTTGAAGATGTATGATTCCGCTTTTTTTTAGAACAATATCTTCCATATGATCTTGATTTCCTCCGCACATGATAGTTAAAGTAGTTGGCTCGTCGAGGACATAAATCCATTGATTCCTTGCAATATAGTTCCAAGTTTCTATGGTTCCTTTAATCGTCTTCGTCGTGCAGGAAGAAGGAATCTTACTGATGTGAGGAGACAACAGTTCGATCTCGCAGATTCCTTGATATGTTGAAGCCGTGGTATGCAAGTTATAACAGACGTACTCCTCATCTCGATATTCGTTGCAATCAGACAATTCTTTTAGAAAAATAAATTGGGATTTTGTCTGGGAAAGGAGGAGATACCGACTTTGAGGAATAATGTAAGAAAAGAATTTCGTATCATTATTCTGGATTGGAAGAGGAATAAGTTCGAAGAGATCAAATTTCGTTCGAACAACTAAAGGAATTTGAAGTGCAAATATTATGTTATTTTTTGTGATAACTACATGGAGTTGAATAAATTTATAAAAATCACGTATATTTTCTAAATCTGGTTTCATAACTAGTTCATGTTGATTTTTATAATCTTTTAATTCTTCGTATAGCATTTTAGGAGTAATAACGAACGGTGAAACAATGTTATGTTCGGCTAGATTGATAGCTTCAATATATTTTGACAGTTCACGATTAATCTGCCTTACTAGTACGTTTAAAGTGGTAATCTGTTGGCTCACCACGGATTGCATTTCTAATCGTGAAATAAAAGAATTTGTTTGAACAGTGAAGGAGTTTATTTTTCCTATATTTTCATTCATTGCTTTCTCTTGACTTTGAAGTGAATATAGAGAACTATTAAAGTTTCTAATAGTATTTGCAATCACTTGAACCTGTGCCTTCAGCAGGGTTTGTGTTTGCTTGTTATTATTTGCTAATGTTTTAATACTATCCTCATAAAATTGAGCATCATCGGCGTCGGGAGTACCAAAAGCCCATTTTAATAGATATGACATACCATTTAAAAGACCACGTTTCTTCCTAATAACGTGCTTCTCGGTCAATTGTTGGAGGATTTCGCGTTTCATATTAACTTCCAATAATTCTGATTCGATTAACTGGATAGTACGTTCACAATGAAAGCTAGTATCACCTTTTCGAGTTGGGTCTTGCAATGTTAAATTGCAGATATTTTTTGTTTTAATGAAATACTTGTTAATGATCATGAATGCGTTGTTTAAATGAGTTCTATTCATATATGAAAGGAGTGTCAGTTTGGAGTTCGAAATTTTTACTGTTCCCTGTTTGATATAAAAGATTCCGCCAGATTTTTTGAAAGGTTGGTGAGTGAAAAAATCACTACTCGCTAGAAGCGGGAGTAGGAAAAGGATCAGAATTGTCTGATTCATCTGGAAAATAGGGTTTAAGTAAATTAGTATGATATTTAACCAGTTTCCGATTAATCTGAATTTCAGCAGTTTGATTAGGAAAAAGTCGAATGATTTTGTAAGGTCCCTTAGCGTTGCTGGAAAGTTTCTTAGATAGTCCCGATGGAATATATTTGTTTTCAATCGTAACCAAATCATTGACTTTAAATACAATTGGATTAATTTTTTTATCATGGTATTCTTTGCTACGAAATTTCGAAACAATAAGATTTTCGCGTGCGATTTGGAAAGACGTATTGAGCTTAAATTTAAGTGAACGAATGTAATCGTCATAAGTATAATGGAACTCTGGATTCTGAGTTATAGATGAAGGCAAGTAGGCCTTCTGTCCGAAAAGAAGTTCGTACGGTGTATAACGAGTGGATTTATGAACGGCTGTATTATAACTAAACATTGCAAAAGTAATGTAAGTGTCCCAGTCCGTTTGTTTTTTATTTATATAATGCTTGAGGTAATCCTTTAAAGTAAGATGAGATCTCTCAAGTGCTCCATTCGTTTGAGGATGATATGGTGTGGTTGAAATATGCCTTGTTTTAAAGAGGTTGCTTACTTCCTTAACAAGATTTGACATAAAATCTGAACCTTGATCGGTCAGAAATGTTTGGGGAATACCAAAGTAAACGAAAATAAAAAGTAATTTTTCGACAATCGTTTGTGCTTCATGATTTGAAACTGCAAATGCAAACGAATACTTTGTCAGATCATCTTGAGCTGTGATAATAAATCGGTTACCCTGTTCAGTCACGGGTAAAGGTCCTACCACGTCAATAGCTAACCTGTGAAAAGGTTTTTCCGAAGTAGTCGTAATCTCCATAGGTTGTTTAGTAGGTCTAAAATTGGTTTTATTTATCTGACAAGAATGACACGTTTTAATGTAACTCCTAATGTCACTTTTCATTGTAGACCAGTGATATCTTTCTTTGACTCTAGAATAAGTACGATTAAACCCACAATGTCCGGATAATTTACTATCATGACATTCTTTGAGAATGATTCGTATTTCTTCGCGATCTTTGGGAACGATTTTCCTCGTATCTAAAAATTTAATATTATTAGAAGGAAAAATGAATTTAACCATTTCATTAAAAATTTCAGGTTTAACACCGTTTTTCTTTTTAGGTGGAATCAAAGTAAAATCCCTTGATTTTATTATATCTTGAAGGTTCATAAAACTTTGAAATAAATTACGATAATCAATTTTGTCATGGTGTAGATTTTTGGGAAATAAAATTAGTAGAGTTTGATTATCATTTCTCAATTTGTACAATCCGTTAGGACTTGATGTCATCGCAGTTGTGTCAAAATTTTCAGTCACGTAATCTGAATATTGATTTTCTTCATCCAAATCTTCAGACCACAATAATACTATCGTGCCCTTTAATCTTGGAAGAAGGGTTTCCTCCTTTGGAAATTCGATTACGCTTAAGTTTTGGTAATGGAATTTTGTAAAATCCTGGTACGTTTTAGCGGATTTGTGTACGTGGAACGTAGATTCGGAGAGTTGTTTCGGATCAGGATGTAATCGCGATAAACCGTCTGCGTTAGAATTTACTCTTCCTGGTTTATATTTTATTATATACTTGTACTCATTAAGACGTAATCGCCATCGAACAAGTTTTGAAGAAGGATTTTTACAATTAAAAAGCCATTGCAGGGGTCTGTGATCTGTATAAATTGTAAATTCTCTGCCATAAAGATAAGGTCGAAAGTGTTCAACCGTATTTATAATAGCTAATAGCTCCTTCTCAGTCGTGGAATAGTTTTGTTCAGCACTGTTTAATGTTCTTGAGTAATAAGCTATGGGTAAATCCTTATTATCTTTTATTTGCGAGAGAACACCGCCAATACCCACATTGGAGGCATCACAGGTAACGACAAAGGTTTGAGAGAAATCAGGATACTGCAACAGGGGTTCACTTATCAAAATTGATTTTAATGTCTCGAACGCGTTTTGTTGTTGCTCGGACCAAATGAATTCCGTGTCATTTTTCAACAGTAATGTTATTGGTTTCGTGATCGTTGAAAAACTTGGAATAAATTTCCGATAGTATCCAACCATTCCGAGAAATTGCTTTATTTGCTTCAAGTTTTTTGGAGGATTCATTCCTTGAATACACTCGATTTTCTTAGGATTCGGTCTGACTCCGTCTTTAGAAATTACATGCCCAAGATATTGACAAGATTCGCGTAAAAACTCACACTTATCCGGTTGAAGCTTGAGACTATTTTCACGAAATCTGTTGAAAACATTACGTAGCTTTAAATTATGATCAGTGAGGCTGGATCCATGAATTACCACGTCATCCAAATAAACGAAACACTGTTTGTTACTAAGTCCAGTCAAAACGTTATGCATCATTCTTTGAAATACAGCAGGTGCATTTTTTAGACCGAAGGGCATTCGCGTAAACTCAAAATGACCTTCTGGAGTTGAGAAAGCTGTTTTTTGGGCATCGTCCGAATGCATGGGAATTTGGTGGAAACCACTTGCTAAATCCAATGTGGTAAAATAATGTGCGTGACCTAATTGATCTAGGATATCTTCTATATATGGGAGTGGGTAAGCATCTCCGATCGTTTTTTCATTAAGGTTCCTATAGTCAATGACAATACGCCACTTTTGCTCACCAGAAGCGTCAATTTTTTTTGGTACGACCCAGAGTGGGCTTGACCAGGGACTTGTTGAAGGTTTTATGATCCCTTGCACTAACATTTTATCGATTTGTTTCGATACTTCGTTTTTGTGCACCTCAGGATATCTATAGGATTTTACATGAATAGGAATATTATCAGTTGTTCGAATTTTATTGGTAGTTGCATTAGTCACGGTTAATGTATCACCGGGGAGATGGAAAATATCTTCGAATTCGTGACATAACTTTATTATTGAATTTTTCTCCTCAGTATTTAAATGTTCTGTACGTATGTTTTTATGTATTAACGTAAGCCTTTCGTGTTTATTTACTAACCCGTTATTAGAAGAACAAAAGATATGACTCTGCTCAGAGGGATGTAAGAGTGGTAGATTGGGTTTAATAAATATTTCCTTTTCCAGAGATCGGTTAATAACCGTAATTAAAACTTCATTCTTATTTATCACTTTCACTAACGTGCTGGGAACAAGTAACGACTCTTTTTGATTCAGTGCTTGACTTAGGATTAATCCTTCTTTTAAATTGAGAGGGTTTAAAATCGGCATTTTGACCACCATTTCCGTTCGAGGTCCAATTGACATTAAAGACGTGTCTGACGGTTGATTTGTATTTCGTTGGAAAGGAATTGAGAATGGAATCGCTTTAATTGAAATAGATGAGCTTTGGTAATCAATTTTGCAATTTTGTGAATCAAAAAAATCCTGTCCTAAAAGACCATCAAAAGGAATACCCGTATTAGAATCAAGGACTTGGAATTTGCAATAAAGAGAATATTTACGGATCGATAATTTAAGTTCCGTTTCTCCGTGAGTTGCAATCGGTGCATCAGCTTTGATACCGTTGAGCATGATTGGTTCAGAATTAGTAATTTTAAAATTACCGAGACTAGACCTTTTAACTAATGACACAGATGCTCCCGTATCAATTAGAAACTTTAGAATTCCGTCAGAGGAATTTGATGATCGAGATTCGAATAGAACGAATATTAATTCGTTATTGTTCAAGTAGGCATTATGATATACGAATGAGCTGAGATTTGTCGTAACGTTAGATGTGTCATTACTCGCTGGTACTTGCACAGGAGGATTAGAGGTTTTTTCTGAGATTTGAAGATTTTGATTACTCAGATGAACGTTTGAGTGTTGGGCGTTCTGGGGATTCGATTTATTCCCATCATTTTTGTTACGTCGAACATTTGCAGCAAATCTTTTTATGCATTCATCGATAGAATGGCCCAAATTTTTACAATAACGACATTGAATTTGATTTATTGGACGGCTTGAGTTTTGACTTGGCCTTGGATCATAGGATCGATTCAAATTTTGTGATTGATTCGCACTTTTATGAGAACTTTTAAAATTATTGTGTCTGAACGTTTGATTTTGTTGCGTAAAGTGAATTGGCTTTGAATGTTGAGGTATTGAAGGATTTGACCTTGAATTTTTAAAGCGACAATCTTTACTTGCGTGATTTGTTCTACTGCAGTAAGTGCAACTTTGGGAATTATCATAATGAATTCGAAGGGCTTTTTCTTCCGCTGAAGCGGCGGTAAAGGCTTGATTAATTGTTTGGAATTCTCTGTATCGAAGCATTTGTGAAATCTGAGGATGAGTGTGATAAATGAATCGATTAAGGGTCATCTTAGTTATCATTGCGATACTTCCAGGTATATTACTTTCGACTTGTTCTGATACATGAACGGCTGCGAGGATTCGAGACGAGAGGTCTTCGATCCTTTGGAAGAACTGTGATACGTTTTCATTTTGTTTTTGAGTGATTGAATTTAATTCCTCGAATAATTGATCAAGAGTTTTTTTATCTTGATAGAGACTTAAAAGAAGCTCAGAAACTCCTCCCCAAGTCGTGAGATTGCAATGTATGTCAATTTGTTCTCGTGCTTTGCCAGTAATACGACTTTTCACGTAAAGTAATAAAGCACGTTTTTGACTTTCCGTAGCTAGTTCGAATACTCCGTCAACTTGCTTTACAAAGCTACGAATTTTATATCGATCACCGTCAAATGTTTCAGGAATTAATTTAATTAAGAATGAGACTTCGTACGTAGTCGCCACTTGATCAGGCATGATTGTATAGGATTTAGGAAAGTTTAAGAAATATAGAAGGATAAGAATTGTCTAGACTGAAGAACATCAATTGAGCAGTACTTACTGTGGAACTTATCCTTTGCAATTGGTGCTGGCGTTGCTAGGTCCAGTATTTTCCAACCAGGTTGCAGAATTTCCTCAAGTACGCTGCTCTTCTGTATTTCGCCTTGTTCGATGTCCACGTTCTCAGCAATATGAATGTTGCCACTCGATTCACAGGGTAGAGTTGCTAATTCCACTTATGCTCGCTGTGTGTTGAGTGCTGGACATCCCATCCTCGTCGCCAAAATTTATGTTGTATTCCGTATTTATAATATTGCTTTTATTATATTAAATAACTTTGTACAAATAACGGAAACTAAGACGATTACAGATAAATGATATATTCTAAATTCAGAACTAGATTCTCGTGTCCAGACTGTTCGGACTGAAGTGGTGAAGTGCAGTGAAGTCACCTTTTAAGAATTGCGTGTTATATATATATGTACGGTTTTCGGTAAGCTGGAAAGTGGGGGTTGTCCTGAGTTTAACGGTCGGTAAGGGATGAGGCATAGAGATGAAGGTTCAAGGATGAGTAATAAGGAACGGATGAGGTCATAGAAGAAAGGATTTAGGATGCTTACTATTACTATCTGGATGACTAATACTTTGTTTAGGATGCTTACTATTGCTATCTGGAGAACTAAATTTAAATGATGTTGGCATACAACAGCATAGAATTATTGCTGCATAGTTGCATCAATGTTGCGCTGCAATATTGCACTACAACGATCCTGCAACTTTGCTGCAACGTTACGGCAACGTTTGGCAACGTTTCCACAATGTTGCTGCAACGTTGCATCACTATTGCGGCAACGTTCCTGCAACGGTGCCGCAACTTTCCTGCAACTACCATTTAAACCTAAAATATTTCCGTTGTTTTTAATGATACGAGAAAATGTCTAAGGAAAAAAACGTTTGCTTCAGAGAGACACTTATTCTGACGGAGACGATTTTGTTCTCAAGGTTATATTTCCCGAAATTTCAAGATCATCGATGGTTTTTTTTAATGGGATGACGTGTTTTCATTACTATAACGTTATAGCCAATAAAAATACAAATTCAACCATGTATAATATATTGTACTTTTTGTCAAGCAATCATTTTTTCCCTGAGACATTTTCTCGTATCATTAAAAACAACGGAGATATTTTAAGCTTAAATGTTAGGTGTCTCACCCTGTATATTTTAATGTGTAGAATGGCACAGGGTGGAAGTTGTAGTACATACCTACATAGTATTACAAAACCCTAATGGAGTTTGTGAAAATGAGCCTTCGGTTTTGAATAATTTACGTTTAAAGTTTTGCACGGTAGGAGTATAAGTTATAACGAATACGTTAGCAGCCTTATCAATCAGTGGTCGTAGCTGCGGCGGTAAAGTGTTCGCCTACGACGCTACATGTCGCCCCGGTGTTCGATTCCCCTTGGGGGGTAAAAGAATTTTCTATGAGAAAAGCGGGCTGTATAATTCTATGATTCCTGCACACATTCAATATATATATATTAGGGTGGACTGAAAAAAAACATTTTTTCAATGATCAAATTCTAATAGTGGGTAAAAGTTGTCTACTTGGCCCAATAAAACGTGTAAAAAATTTCAGCTCGATCGGATAATTTCTTCTGTGTGCACCAAAAGCCTTAAATTTCAAAATTTTAGTACAAAACTTAAGAAACTGCAACTTTCTTCAGCTGGTGGATTCTACCTTTTTTATACCCAAGACTATATTTGTTGCGTAAATGAAGCAAAGAAACACCCGTGGCTGGTTTCGGAACGATAGGAATGGCACTGTAAACTATACAAAAATGCAGCTCTTCGCTCATTTTCCTAACGGAACAAGTGGCCCAGAACCACCCACGCGGAGGTAGCTGTACGTCGGGCTCCTTGTTTTTTGTATTTTATATTTTTCGTTTTTTTTAATAATTTAATTGTTTTTTTATGTATTTTGTATTTTATATTTTTTTTGGTTTTTTTTTTAATTTTAAAATACTTGCTCCAGCTCCGCTCCTGCTCCGCTCCAGCTGCTTTTTTTAAATAAAAATTCTTTTAATACTTTCAAACAATGATCTTTCATTTGCAGCGAACCCCATATTTCTAGCTTTTCATTTTCATATAAAAAATAATTCATAAAGAATGCTTAATTTTTCGGGCAAAGAAAGTATGCCACCTTAACACCGGGTTGCGCGGCCCTACCATATACTACTTTTTCAATTATGAAAAATTGCGAATTGGTATTTATTAAAAACATTTCATTCATCTGCTCTGATAAAATGAAAGAAGCGGTAAACATTTCCATGCTCCGGCTCCGCTCCTGCTCCGGGCAAAACCCCATTGCTCCACTGCTCCGCGCTCCAGCTCCGAACTCCGCTCCAACGCTCTGAGTTAAATAATGTAAAAACATAAGATAAGTCAAAATTATCAATGAAAAAACCATGCAAGAAATACATTTCCAAGAAAGTGATACATACTTCATGCTCTTTGGTACAAATTTCTCCTTAGACAACTAGTGTATTAGTTTTCTGTGATCGGTAGGTATTCAATACTTAAGGTAAATGTACCAGTGCCCGGCCATGTCCCAGTACCTGAACAACAATGCGAATTTTATTTATTTTTAAGCTTAATTTTTAATGTAATTAGAAACAAAAAATAGTACCATAATGCATAAGTATTTAGCAATATTAATCGAAATCATTATTATAGAAAATTGAAAATCGCCGCTATTCCTTAAGCCCCTTCAGCGGCCGGGTATTGGTACATTTACCTTAATACGATCAATCAACTTCTCAGCTTCTTTTTATTTGGCGCGGCAGTTGTTTTACTGCGTCGAGTGGTACATTAAATCCCTTCCACCATTATTCATAGTAGCAAAGAAGGGTATTTTACATGATATCAAATTAGTAACGAATTCGTATTGGTCAATATATGCCTTTTATTGTATGACGTATGTCAATATGTATTTTAGAAGTGTTTATACTTATATTTATTACAAAAAGTCGTGTAATTCATGGCCCTATGTTTCATACGGTTGAAAAACAAAATCATAACACTGTATGCTGCTTTCTAAAAAATCGCGGCACCCAAAACGAGTTTCTGTATTTTGGTTACCTAATTACATCTCGTGTGGAAGTTTGTCAATGTTAGTTATGCGTGCAGCAGAATAATTTGATATCCAGAGATATTTCTGAAAATTTAACTTGATGAGTTCAGCCACGTATTGGGCCATTTCTCGATCTTACACACTCCGTCACGCATTTGGCTATGTTTCCAGTTAGACGATCTATGTCCTCTCGAGGGTATCTCATTTCATGGTAGGTATCTAGCGTTACAGGGGGATTCTCTGAATTGGTCAGCCTTCGACCTATCATATCCCATACATGTTCGATATGAGGCAGGCCCTGTGATCAAGGTGGCTATAAGGATGAAAGGGTATCTGAGAGTTTTCGAGGTAGTGTCTTGTAATTTTTGCAACATGTGGTCTTGCATTGTCCTGGTCAACTACAGCGTTTCGATATTGTTAAATGGACGGTGAAGCAGCTGATTGTATCGTCGCCATATCACTCTCTGTCTTCCATCATGCGTTCATTAAACAAACACAATTCCACTCTTGGTCCCAACTGGTCTTCTCACTATATCAACGAAGCCCACGTTGACGATGCTGCTGGATAAGAAACAATACCATGCAGGGACGATATAGCACATACATTAAGAGGGCATTCTCGTCTAACAGCCCCAAATGTAACTGATATTTTAGATTTTTTCATAAGAACTGTTGGTCATATTGGATTAAACTCTTCTGGGATATGAGGCATCTTTAAACTTGCAGAAAATATTTTTTTAGGTCGGTCCTTTCTATTATTTATTCATTATTGTGGAATCTTGTCCACCTCTTCCACGATGTAACTCCTGTTGGCGGAATGTGTAGCACCTATCACAGTCATCTGGGATTGGTCCGCTTTGAAGAAAAAAAATGTGGAATTGAAAGAGTTATAGCGTTTGAAGGAACAAGTAAGTTTTTTCCTTAGACAAATTTTTCATATTATTCTTTATACCGACGAAAAACGTATTATAAATAAAAACTAAAATTAAAATTTTAGGTCCAGTAGCAGCGTAAATTATTTAACTTTGAGAAAATGTTCTTCTCTTTGCAATCAGATGACTGTGACAGGTGCTATGCCTGACGCCAACATCGTCAAAGAGGATAAAACGATTCCACAATAATTAATAAATAATAAAAAAAATATTTTTTGCAAGTTTAAAGATGCCTCCTTATATCGCAAAAGAGTTTAATGCAATATTAACAATAGTTTTTAAAAAAAAAAAATCATAAATTTCGGGGTCTGTTACACGAGAATCGGCCCTTAAAAGTGAACTCCGAGCTTGATTTGTTTGATAGTAAACATTCGGGACGCCGCAGACAATACTTTCGACGTTTTTCATAAATTATTATTGGCATGAAGTAACGCCAAAACCGTGCATATAACTCAAATCTCAGAACGTGAAAATACGCCGGTGCCACTCAAAGCCAGCCAGTGTTAACCAGGCAGAAAGAGGTAGCACTTAATCGGGCACTACTGTATTATGTGCGCCTATAAAATAAATATAAACTTGTCCTTGAACGTGTCTAGTAGCATTACATACAATCACGTATAGTACTGGAAATACAATTTATTGCATCACTGGAATATTTAGCGTGCATTCATTCCACCCTCACTAAGTAGATACATAGCATTCGGAAAATATTTTGTGCGATTGTTAACTAGGCATACAGTGCCCGATATTTTGGTTAAAATAAGTTGGATACCAACTACTTTATTAAGGAGTTATGAAGATTGTTTTATAGGACCTGGATTTGGCAGTGATGCAATAACTATTTCCAGTACTGCATTTTATGTTCCAATTCTAGGTATTAGCTCTTCCTGCACAAATAACAACATTTTATAACAGTAATAAATAGTAATAATCGTTAAGGGAATGGTGGATAGAGGAAAACGAATTGTTTGAAAGTATTGTACCTGGCAAAGCAACTTTGAATTGAGAACTCTACGTATTTAACAATATAACAATTATTACAGAAATAGATAATTTTCGAAGTGAACTTTTGTTAATTTTTATAAATTCTAACTCAACGTTATTTACTCTTATATAGAATGTTTATAGACTGTTGCATGATATTAATACTCTAATATAATGTATTAAATTATGACTGCAGTATGATATTTCTTGATTATTATAGAAAAAATGCAAAAATAGGTATACATAGGTAGTTTAGATGCTGAGCTTAAACCTGAGCTTTTCATTGTAACACTTTGGTTTCCCTTATTAATTAGCTTATTCTTGTGTTTCATAAAATTTATAATGTACGAGAAACCGGGGCAAAGCGAAATGGTGAGGCACAGTGAAATATTGTTTTAGACATGATACTACTTACTTAGATAGATAAATCGCAGTACTATGTAGTGGATATTCTAGTAGGTTCGCCACAAAGGGAAGCCATTATCATTTGTTAGACTGCTTATTAATGAAGTAAAGTATTTAAAGTTTTTATTCGAAATTTTTAAATTTTATGCTTGAAATTGTTATTTCCAAAGTCAGGCAAGTAATATTTTATTTGTATAAGTGTTATTCCTTTAGCTTGTTATTCAGATTATATGAAAGTATGTTAAATTAGCGTTATTTCAACATGCATATTAACAATCATTGTAACCTACAAATTGTACATAATAATTCATATCTAATGTCTCTTCCACAGCACCTGGGGGTAAAGTGAGAGGGACAGAGTGAAATCGATCAGAGCACATGTAGTACAATATATTAAATTGTTTTGGGTTCTTTTCCTATAATTTTATCCAGTTTTTAAAGTATTATTTTATTGTTGTATATTTTAAGTGCATTGTAACTTCTTTTCAATTCTGGATATTCTGGAATTGAAGTTATATTTTTATAAAATGAAAAGTAGATATGTCTAAAAAACACAAAAACTGATCCGTTGAACTTACTACAAGTACGAAACATCCCTGGCTAGCACAGTGCGGCGGTAGCGGACCAATAGGAGTCCGATCACGCCAAAATCAGACCGACCGTACTACCTATGTATTTACATACAGTGGCTCACAAAAGTATTCGGACACCCTTTAAAACAGAATAACTTTTTTTATTCTTTATTAGTTACTAAGTTGACGTGTTTCGGCGTTTTGAAAAAAAAATGCAATTGGTCGGAATAGCAAAGAAAATAGTGAAGGACGCTTTTTCCTTTTTTTATCTGAGCTTCTAATGAAAATTTAAAAATCCCGTTTTTAGATTTAAGTAACTTGTACCATACATGCTGAACATCGAAATCGGATGATGCAGAAACAAGCGAAAGGCACCGAAATATGGAAAATCTTTATGTCTATTAAAATTATAGGGCGAAAACTTTGATTTCCACCATTTTTAACTGTTTGTAGCTCATTAGCCACGTTAACCGATTTCCATGAAATTTTCAGTCAAACCTTTACTCTGTATACAGGGGTGCAAACACACCCCAAGCTAATAAAAAGTGGCGGTATGGAGACTTTCGAAAGTATTCTTAGGGATGCTATCTGTTATATGTTTCACACACGATTTGATAAAAAAAAATTATTTGTCTACATTTATACAAAACTTTTTAATTTTTGTATTTTAAATTAAATGTGTTAATTCTTTTTACACCTATCTTCGTAAAACACAATAAAATTTCACAAATACTTACGCAGCCAAAGTTTTTTTTCTGTACATTTTGCACTGAAAATGCATGGGGTGTAATTACACCCCTGTACACGTTTAACGTTAAACGAATTGTGCACAGAGTGAAGGTTAATTTCACTTGAAAACACCTCGTGCTAAATGTACCTGTTGCAAAACAAATATGATAATTGCATCAAGAATTGTATCAAGTTGTTAAATATACGTACGTTCTACAAAATAAATATGAGTACCTTTAAAAGTAGCTTAATAAGCTGCAATATCTCCGTGTTTTTTATAATTAATATATTCTATTTAATATATTTTAGCATCTTTGAATATGTAATCATATTTGGCATCGTCATGTATTCAGGCCTGCAGCAAAAAGAACGAGTCTTGTTATGCAACTTTTACTATGTCTGTGAGCCCTCAACCGTGCGCACCATGTACTTGCAAAATTCATATACATGGTTGAATTCATAAATAAACACTCCATATTTTTATTTATCATGAAAATATAAAAATTGTTAAAAATAACGCGAGGTAAATTTTTCTATTCAAGAAAAAACTTTTTTCAAAACTTTGTTGACGCAAGTTTGCAAGGCTTATTGCACTATTAAACTTTTGTTTGAAATGTTTTTTTCTGCCTCCTGTACTTTAGGAGTTACATGCGAAAATGTGAGAGTGCCTATTTGACAATGAGGATAGTTTTCAGTTTTCACATCCTTAAAGGGCAACCGGCAAACTGGCGCGTTCGTCAGTTGGCGTAATATACCTAGGTACCTACTATATTTTCATTCATATCCGTTCCTCGCGCCCTTAAAAAACAAAGGCAAAATGATAATTAATATATTGAACCGCAGAAATACAGCTGGACTTCGTTAAATGTGTTTTTAGTAGCCGTTTCGGATCCGTGTTTTACGAAATATAGAAATGATTCTAACTGCAAAACTAACAAGTAAACATTCACTTATAAGGAATAGAGTTTCCCGATTTGGAATATATATTTTTAAAGTACTCATAGTAACTAAGAAATCCTGAAAATTATATCTACAATGGACCTATTTTACTCATGATAGCGATAACATTCGATATAGCCTCAAGGCGTATGCGAAAAACGGCAAAATCCTCTAATTTAAGAATAATTGGCTAAAACCTGGCATCTGTATGTTTTTTGTGGTGCTGAATCCGAATATGGCGTTATTGTTTGTGTAAAAAAAAATCCTAAGGTAGTTCTCTTAATAAAAATCGTTTTTTTTTTTGGAGATAACTCAAAAAGGAGAGGCCGAAGAATATTTTAAATATTTTTTCCGATTACTCGTACCAATTTACTTCAAAATCCATTTTAACCTGTTTTTAACTCCCAGGGGCTACATCTGCATGGGCCCATAGGGCAAGATACCAATCCATAACCAGTTTAGGTTAAGTTGAAAAACAGTCTCTGACTGAACCTCGCCTTTGCGTTTCTCTGTTTTCTTTCTTTCTTTTCTTGCTTATATACTTGTGTTGTGCAATAAAGACGCTTAAGAATAATAATAATAATAATTTCCCTGAACAAGAGAAATGACCACTGCGTGTCTAATGCCAATCCCTTCTACCTAAATCCATCGTATCTCCAAAAAAACCGACTTTTTATTAAGGGAACTACCTTAACTTCAGCACCACAAAAAACATACAGATGCCAGGTTTTAGCCAATCATTCTTAAATAAGAGGATTTTGCCGTTTTTCGCAAACGCCTGGAGGCTATTTTGAATGTTATTGATAAGTAAGCACTATCGGACATATGCGTACACCAACTTTTCTTATCATCTTGATGAGTAGAACCGACCCTCAAATATTGTCCCACATATTTATAAACACCCTATATATGTGTAGATTTTATCATCGTTCCTCCGCACTGTGTGCCGTCGTTCGCAAATAACAGGTGTACGCAAATGTACTGAAGTTCACGAATACACGTGTATCGAAATATGCGGTTCCACGTGTATTAACATATGTATATCCATATTTTATTAGATGTCATTATTTATATATAACTAAATATCTACTTTTAAATATTTTTCAAAGATCCAAGCCATTATTTTGTGGACGAGAAATTTTCGATTTTTTGAAACCGCCAAGGAGATGGAATTCCCTTAACTGTAATAGAGTGTTAGATGAATTAACGTTTTAGTGTGTCGGTGATCAATTACCGATAGAGTTTTACATCCTTCGATTCACACCCTCAAGAGGTCGGCGTATTAATTTTATGCGCATCGCCAAGCGTATGAAGTCGGAAGGCGCTTTGAAGAGGACGCTTTCTCCAAGAGTTTTTGCTCATTTGCGGTAGTAGAGCATGAATGAGTTCAGTTGACGACGAGAGTATTGGTTTAGGCCTAGCCTATGCTATCAACTTTCAGGCGATCGACAGTTTAGTCGATCTTGTAAGTGGCGTGAGGCTTATACGCGAGCACACAGTTTTGTTGAGTGCTCATTGACTCGACAAAATAGTCAAACCATGGACGGTACTAGAGTTCACTGAACAGTTTAGTCGAGGGAAACTCGATAGAGTATGCGCTCATACAAGCGTAGCTTGCTTGGCTAAAATTCAAAGTCAATTTTCTCGAAAACCATGTGCGATGTATTTTTTACTTATTTTTTCATGCATAATCATTCCTTAAAAGGATTGCCAGCTATAGAGAAACACCTGTGTATGGTCTGTTGACTGAAAATGTATAACTGTAGGACGTAATAATAAGGTGGTTTATTGTTTTATTATTATTTCAAACGAATACATGCAATTTGTTCTGTGTAGTAAAATCATAATGTTCAAAGAAGTTGCAGAAGACTAACAAGGGAACACCGCGAACCTCGGACTCACCGATTGGAACGCAACCTTGTGGGTTTCTAGAGTGACCCAAAACAAGAACAACGGTGTGTTTCATTTGGACCCTATCGCCCTTTAAGGGGGTGGAAACTAACCTCACAGTCAAATTGGCACTTCCACTTTTTCGCGTATAACTCTCAAAGTAGAACAGACAGAAAAAAACGTTTCAAACAAAAGTTTAATGGTGCAATAAGCGCTACAAACTTCCGTTAACAACATATTTGAAAAAGTTATTTTTCATCAGATATTTTTCTTTTTAAACTCTTTTCAAAATTTTGTTATCGCAAGTTTTCAGCGCTTATCGTACCATTAAACTTTTGTTTGAAACATTTTTTTCTGTCTGTTGTACTTTGAGAGTTATACGCGAAAAAGTGCCAATTTGACTTTGAGGTTAGTTTTCACCTCCTTAAATGGCGGTAGGGCCCAAATGAAACACACCGTTGTTCTTGTTTTGGATCACTCTAAAAACCCACAAAGTTGCGTTCCAATCGGTGAGTCCGGGTTCGCGGTGTTCCCTTGCAAGTAGGTACTCTTCATCATACAGGTTGCTTTGACTAGCATTTTTAAATATGTTGATGCGACATAACATCAAATAAGCTTCTAAATATGTAGTTACTAGGGACATCTCTATTTTTCTTCATATTGTAGTCGCTTATAGCTCGTCAATCTTTTTCTGTGTGTACCAAAATGTCTGTCGTCGTTACAAGCTGGGGCTTTCGCTTTATGACTTCCAGGAAAATAGGCTTGCGAGTTTGTGGTAAAGCGTACACTGTTTCCGGAAGCTTTTATTACAGCGTTAGGAAAAGTATTAACCACATGCACTCCATCCGTACTAATCTTATTGTTAGAAACTCGAGTAATAATCAGCAGCGGCGCATTTAAGAAAAAAGGCCCGGGTGGCAAACGTTCTGAGGGGCCCATTTTTTCGGGAAAATGAAGAGGTAGTTTACTACCATCATTACTGATCAGTCAAAAATAGATTCTGATGAAGAAGCACTCCTTACGTTGCTTCCCAAGCAAAGAATTACCTACATTCAGTCCTTAAGAGAAGATACATTTTTCTCAGCATTTGAGAATGTTTATAGTATATTTTGACGAACTTCTGCAAAAAAATATCACGAAATAAGTAAATAATTATTAATTACCCACATGAAGAGCTTATAATGTCTACGCACACATATCAGTTCCGTGACGGTTCAGTGCCATCAATGTCAGTGGTAAAAAATATCGTCTCCCTCTTTTGGAATGGAGCAGTTCACCCATGATACTGTCAGTTAGAACTGACACTGAAACAAAGATACCATTCACACTGACGACATTGAATCGTTACGGAACTGATATGTGCGCGTAGACCTTTATCGTTTGTCGTGAGTCCAGGGTTGCCAGAAGTAGAGTCGTGTGATATGACGTAGTAGGGAGTAGTAGACGGGGAACAGTTATTTGAAGTTGGAACTCACAATCAGTGACGTAGCAGGGGGACTAGCTATATAGTAACCATTAATATTTCACAGTGTATACAGGGTGTCCCAGTGAGTTAGGTTACAGCTTTAAGGGGGTAGCGGACTATTGGATACGTAAAATCGTTAGTTTCTTTGACGCTAAATTACTTTGGTACCAAACAATCCTTATAGCCGTGCTTTTCACAATCTATCGTAGGCACGTTTGCGAGTAATTATTAAAAAAAAATCGTCGGAATGTATAAAATTGTCGAAGTTATTAGGTAATCATTGAAGATAGCCCAATAGCCCTGCACTGTGCGGGGTGGTGTACACCGATTCAGGTGAGCCAATCGTCTGAAAGCAAAATGCTTTGGGGGGACCACTTCATACACCAAAATCTACAGAATGGAACTTTGCCAATGAATTTGAACAAACATTGTGTCATTAATCAGTTATAAAATGTTTTACAAACGTCCAATGTTGACGAGGGAATTCCACTCTGCAGAGGAAGGAATTCTACGCGTCAAATAAAAATTTCAAGTGAAAATATTCATTGGTTCAAGAGTTATGATGTACACCGTGTTTGAAAATGGTGTTTCGAGAAAAACGGCTTCAAAGTGCGAGGCCGTTACTCGACAGTGCACTCAATTACGTTCGCTGCTATAACTTCTACAATTATTTGAGTTTCTTCATGAAATTTTTTTAAAATGTTCATAAAGGATAAGACTTTCAGAATCGAAAAAAATCGATTTTTTTAAGCTGAAATAGTCCACTATCCTCTTAAAACGATAGAAGCTAGAAAAAAATACGTTAGGAAAATTTAAATGGTTTAGAATGTGGCATCATGAAGTAATGCACGTGTTCGGAGACTTTGTAGAGATAACTATAAAAACTCATAAATACATGAATTTATTAATCAATATTGCTAAGGTAAGCCATAGGTATGTATTATATGCACTTTCCCAAGATCACCATTTTTGCTTGTCTTGCTCTTTTCAAACCTGCCGCACATTTATCTGAGAATAATTAGAAACAGAAATATCAATTACCCTTCAATTGAGAATAATTTGAATTTGCGTAGGCGAAATGCGGGGCACTTACTCTATGTGCGGGCAAAACCATTAATAAATATAGAAGCAAACAGACAAGTAGAAATATTTGTAACAATTACCGCAATTAACGATACGTTATGCCAGTGTTTCTCAACCTTTTTTCAGTCGCGATCCCCTTTTATAATATTCAAATAACCTGCGACCGCCCCCTATTAAGGTAAGGTAAATTTAATAAGATAAAGAAAACACATTAAAAATAGGTATTTCAGAATATAATTCTAACTTAATAATATTAAAAAAAAAAAAAAAACTGGCTACCCCTTAGAAAATATTTCGCGACCCACCGGTTGGGAATCACGGCGTTATGCACTACTAGGGTTGCCAACTTTTTTTCCGGGAAATATAGTACTTTACCGCCAAATGTGATAAAAAATATAGTACATTGTGAAAAAATATAGTACGTTTCAGAGGAAAGTGGTACAAAATAAAATTACATTAAAACAACGACATCTTATTTTTTTATTGTATATTTTTTGTGCACTTTGCACTACCCTTTACATTTTGCAAGAACCATATTGGGTTACGGTAACCCAGTCCGTCCGAAACACGCCTGGCATTTCTGAACTGTGGGAAGTTGGGGCGGTGGGGGAAGAACGGTTGATACCCCCACTACAAATCCCCCCCATAGGAACGCTAGTATGCCCGAAGCAGCCGAGTAAAATCGTTACCACGTAGTCGGTGGGTTACGCTCACCCAGTGTGGCCGAATCCTTACTGGTGAGTATTTTTTTTTCTTCCCTAATTTATTACATGTACAGTATTCCTGAGTTACCAAAAGTGAAATACATGCTTTTCGAAAGCTAAAAACGTTTTCGTTTTGCTGAAAAATATCTGTTTAGAAAGGTATGTGAGCATTCATTTTAAAAGTCATGCGTGAAAACTTAAATATAAAAAGAAATATTATAAACAAATAGCTGCTTAATTTTATCGACATAATATTATAGTCTGTCCAACTTGTTTATTTACTTCTTGTTCATCCAGATTACGATGGAGGCGCGTTCTCGAGTTCGGCAAGCACGCGAGATAGCCGACGTTTTCGAGACGCTGGACACAGGTTTCGACGACGAACAGAGCGAGAGCGAGACTGAAGATCATGTCGAGGCTGAGAGCGCTCACCAGTCGGAGGAAGATGCCGATTCGGACGCCGAGCAAATGGGAGCCGAGGAAGAGGGGAGTAGCGGAGAGTCGACGACGCAGCAGCAAGCACAGCCGTTAAGGAAACGTCAGCGTCGTGCGGCGTACCTGCGTTCGAACAGTGGATTCGCATGGTCACAAAGCGCTCCCGAGTCTTTGGGTAGACGCTCTCGGGCGGACCACGTTGCTTCTCCGAAAGGTCAGGCCCTGGACGTGTCAACACCTCTCGAATCTTGGACTCTATTATTCACTACAGACGTTCTAAATATCATTGTTACTCATACGAACGAAGAGATCGCCAGAAAACTGGGGAGGATGAAAGAAAAAGGCCAGCGTGTCGAGACTTATCAAAAATTCGTAGACCTTGTAGAATTAAAGGCTCTAATAGGTTTGCTGTATTTCGCCGGACTGCATAAGGTCAACAATACGTGCGCAAGAAATTTGTGGTCGCCTTACGGCATGTCTCTGTTCAGGTTGACGATGCCAGAGAATCGATTCCAATTTCTGTTACTCTCCATCAGATTTGACGATAGAAACACGCGTGCCGGGCGAAAAGCGGAAGACCGTCTAGCAAATATTCGCGACATTTGGAATATGTTCGTTGCCAATTGCACGTCTAATTACCAGCCGCACTCGACTTGCACGATCGGCGAGCAACTGCTTTCGTTCCGTGGTAGGTGTATATTTAGAATGCACATGCCCGCGAAACAAGATGAATATGGTTTGAAAATCGTCGCTATAAACGATGCGACAACGCACTACTTATTCAATGCGATCCCGTATGTAGGAGTCGTCAACGCAGATCCGGCCGAGGCAGTTCCTTCGTATTACGTTCGAAAATTAACAGAACCAATCTATCACACCGGGCGGAACATTACGTGTGGTAATTGGTTTACTTCAATTCCGATTTGCGAGAAAATGAAGAAAGATTATAATCTTACGATGGTAGGGACAATCCGTAAAAATGAACATGAGATTCCTGAAGCGTTTAAGAAAATACCACCGCAAGGTACGAACGTTCAGTTTGCTTATCACGAGGGGAAAACATTAGTATCGTATAATTCAAAGCCCCGAAAAATCATATTGTTACTTTCTTCGTTGCACGTGAATGGGAAAATCAATCAGGCAACAGGTAAGCCTGAGATCGTGGTTTTTTATAATAAGACGAAGGGCGGGACCGACTCTTTTGATAAGAAATGTCACGATTACACAACTAACCGCAAGACTCGTCAGTGGCCTATGCGTTTGTTCTATGGAATGCTAGACCAGGCCAACGTTAACTGTCTAATATTGTATACTTTACGTAAAGATAACGCGAAAATGAGTCGATATAATTTTATATTAGACCTAAGTTTGGCGCTTATCAAACCGTTATTAGCAAGGCGTTTGACGTCTTCGACATTGAGAACAACGTTACGTGTCCAAATTGAAGGCTTTCTGGAATGTAAAGACATTCCAGAAGATCAAGATCTGCGAGATTTAATGGCTGGAAATAAAATGGAGAAACAGAAGAGATGTGGCTTCTGTCCAGTGTCCTTAGACAGAAAAACTTGTTATAAGTGTTTGAAGTGCGACCGGCCAATGTGCAGGGAGCATGTAGCAAAAATATGTTGCGACTGCTCCGTAGATATGAATAAATAATTGCATACATTTTGTTGTTAGTTTTACTACATTTATGGAATTATTACTTCAACTATTTCATTGTATTATTTGGCCATTTTTGTAACCGCTTAACATTACGTACAGTAAACTCTCGCTATGGGTGCGTGCTCGGGGGTTGGCGTTGAATACACATTATTATTAAGCCATCGTATAGTTTTTACATTAGCAATTATATTGATATTTATACGATGTCTTACTTAGTAACGATTGTATAAATATAAATATATTTGATTTTAATCCGCCATTTTAGATTTCCGGTGCCAGAAGCAGTTTATCTCCTTATTTTCAACGAAAAATACAATTTTCCACAGAGAACCGTTGTTCAGTAGAAGTAAAAAATTACGCAAATTCACCTCGCCAAATAATTACATTTATTTGAACCAATCATAATAACGCATTTTTTCCATTAAAGTATAACTCAAAACCTTTCGATTGCTGTATAATTGAACCATTGCACCTTTTTTTTTAAAAAAAAGCTGTGGTTAAAAGAAAAAAAAACAATTTTTTCAGAATTTTAAAAAATTTGATATTTTTTTTCAAAATATAATGAATATCAAATACAGCACATCCTGAGATATAGGCAAAAGAACGTTCTGAGTTACACTATAGGTAGGCTCTTCTATGCTTTTCTTATGCAGTTTGACATTTTGAATCACACTACGCCTCGCATCGCTACGCTTCAGCGCGACTCCGGTCGGCGGTTTTCTCTTAAAAAATATTTTGAGAAAGATTGCGCGTACCCAACCCATATGTGGTCGGATCGGTAGGAGAATATAGTGTGGTCCACGGTCTAATAGACAGGTGGTCCGACTCCTCTTCAGAATTTGTGACTTTTTCGCCCTAGTTCTTCTGGCGGCCGCTAGATTGGCGCTCAAAGAGAACAGCCATACATATAAGGCTGACTTTTTGCGAATAATACCACTAAAATGGATTTCTTATCACGACGCCTCTCGCGACAGCCAGAGGAACCACACAGAAATCGGCACACAAAATCGCTAGGGTAAAGGTGCTAAGTCTTTGAGGGTTAAGCTACACTATAAGCGTCTGACTCTATGTATATGGGGGGTGATTCGTGAATAAGAAAATGTCCTTTATGTATATGTCCCGAAAGTTTCGTTAAAATCAGTGATCCGAAAGACTCGATCTCTCCTAGGCCATATTGGACTGCAGTCATGATCGTAGCTAGAACGGGGCTGTCCGAGCTTCCAGGACATAAAGCGTAGAAATTTGTGCTATACAGTACGCACTCGCTATAAGGCCGACTAACGGGGCTGGCGATGGGCGAACTGCGCGTTGTGGACACTATTCTGCGCGGCCAATGGCACTCTCATCCGAAGGATTCCAGGAAATGATGGGGATAGTCGCCGGGCGTACAACGCATGGTAGAAACGAGCTTATAACGAGTGCGTACTGCACCCTTTCTATATTGCATTTGTGCTTAGATACGCTGGGTGGGCAAATCACTGACACGTACTCCAGACAAGTGAAGGGATAGGTGAATGTTCTAGGTTCCCTTATTAACCCGGCGTTGATCAGGTGGGGTCTCCAAGACACCAGATTATAAATTGAGCAGTGTGATTTAGTTCGTTCATTATATAAGCTATTTAGGAAGTATATTTTTGTTGAAAATTAAAGATGTTTAATTAGTTAAGTATTTTTGGGTAATAAAAATTTAATTAAAGATATGGATTTCGTATAAAATTGAGATAGCTCTGAGCGTTAGGATGCTGGAGAGGTTATGGTCGATAAATGAATGCACCACAGCACAGCCCGTTGAGTAAAATGATTTAGTCAGTTTTATTGAAATGTCGTGTTTTGAGCGTGAGCTTCAAGAATGAGACGTTGAGAACAGTTTAATGAATGTACGCAGCACGTTGTTCACCAAGTGAGCACGATGCCACGTGAGCAAGCACCCGCGACGATCTACAATCTGTCCCAGAGCGTGAGAATTGAGACTTGAGAAAAGAGTACCTGAGTTCTACACTGAGAAGGGATTGCACTGAGTATTGAACATTCACGAGTTGAGAAATACTGTATCGCACGCGACACGTCTATCACTACACGCTTCGCGAACAAGAGAGAAAAGAGAAGATGGACCCCTTCGCCGCTTCCGTTGAGCGTCTTCTAGCATGATCAATCGGGCGCGCTGATTGGCGAATCGATTGCTGATCGTCGCGACTTCCACTCTCCAGGAGGTGCTGCTGTGAGAATAAGTGTGGCGGTTAGAGGAACTACTACATTCCCCAACAGATTTCTATAATACACTAAATTAATTGCGGGGTCTGTGGGACCCCACTTTACTACTCTCGTTACATTTCCCCACGTTACCAACGCCGGGTTAAAGCACACAGTAATTCGAATGATTATGCAGAGTCTTTTATTCCAAGTGTCTCTTATCAGATAAGACGATCGACCTTCTCGAAGCGTTGACGATGACTGGCGTCTGCACACCCGCCACACAATTTTCCGGCAAGACGCGCGCGACAGGAAACGCTTCCTAATTCGTTGACTCGGTGCCGGTGTCAACCAATCGGTAATTTTCCAGACCCAAAACGCGCCACCTAGTTCGCGCGTCTTCGGCGCGCTTCCACCGGAATGGGGGTGCGATTTGGCGGGAGAGACACTTCTGGCGGAATCTGGCAATGCAGCGGGATTTCCCTCAGGCCCGAGGCGCGTGACGCGGCCGGTCGCATCGTGAGTTTATGATACCCGCAATAACTATTGAGGCCGTAAACGAAAGTCTCGAAGGAAAAACATGCTTTGTTCAAAATTCAATCACGAAAGGAACAGGAAGCAGCTTACTCAAAAATAGCTTGGCTGGCGCACGTGTCATAAACCGTGCCGACCATTCGCACGCCAGATGTTCGTATTTGGTTGTGCCGATGGCCGCTACATAAGATAAAACCAGTACTTTACTGACAATGAGTATAAAAAGAGCAGTATGTGTAAGTTCCTAATGTTGGAGCACGATCTGCGTAGGTATTCCAAGGCTTCGAAAGAGACTGCGAGAATATGTGAAAAATGCTGAGGGAACGCAAGAAAGGCGTTTACAATAACTCCAAGATTACTTACTATGCCCTCTGTGGGGAGAACATTATCACAGAGAGCGTATGGGGAGGCAGCAGGATTCTGGTGACTCGAAAATTTCAAAACCTCGCACTTGCTTGTGGTTAGATTTAGCTGGTTGCGCTTGCAGCATGTCGCTAACAGCTGATTTCTTCACATCCTGTTAAATTCATCTGGTACATCTCTGCCACATGCCGGCTTCATTTAACATGTATTCAACTGGCGGGTAACTAACCGGAGGTGAAGAAATCGGTCGTAAATTGTTCAGATCAGATTGAAGGTCGAAGGAGTCTGTATGCGCGGAAATGGTTTTCAAACTTTTGAGATCATCCACGTAGAGCAAGAATAAAGAGCCGAGATACTTAGCACCAGACGGAGGTGGGATCTTCGCCGAGCCCCGGACGTGACATACATTTTTCTGAACATCGCGTGACCCACTCTAACGCGTTGGTAAGAACCGGTGATTTACGAGTACAGCCAACAAGAGGCTGTCTCTAAATCCGATGTTGAGTGTCTTTAAATCCGAATTTACATAATAGAATGGAGTGATTTACAAAAGCAAATGCTTCACGAAAATTGGTACCTATATGTAAAATACTTACGTTGAGTTTTTAAAATTAGCGCCTTTTATCCATCTAGCGGAGAATCGAAGTAGGGCGAGCGTGCCCTCGCTTTCTTTGGTTTTTGCCGTTTCCGTCTCTCTACTGTTTCAATCTTTCTGTTTTTGATTCTCGGGCATGTACACGCGTTTTTCGTTCCGTTCTTCCGTGCTGGATATAATCGTTTTCTCGAACCACGCATTCTGTTATTTTTCTTTTGTGTTTCTCTCGGACACGCGAATTCTAGCGTAATCAGTGTTCAAGAAATAAACAATCACTGTTCAATCACTCTGCGTAATTTTCCTTCATAACCTCTAACAATTTAGTTTTAGCCTGTCTTCGCCAGGCTTAGAGCATATAAACATGGAGGAAGCATGCAATAGGCGAAAATGTAGAGGGCGATAGAAAGAGAAAGATATACATGTGGGACACCCCCTCTCTTTCTAGCGCCAGGCGGCGCCCCTATGCTCTAAGTCGCCAGGCATTACTATCCTATAGGTAACCCCCTAGAAACAATTTTCCCTGTGAAATACGAAGTTTTACAACTTTTTGGTACCAGACGGGTACCTGTCTAATTAGTCACGTGAAGGGCATTTCGAGGGGCTTAATTGTAAGTCACATACGTTCTTGGACTCACTGCCCAGCGGCGTTTGAACACACCTCACCCAGAAACGAAATAATTCCCGATATTATTACAACAACTAATGTATTACAAAGACCCCGAATCAAAGAAATTTATGAAGCCTGTTCGCTCTTCCAACAGCGCTTTTTCGTTTGCCTCCATGGGAGCTCAAATAAAGGGAGCATTTCGACTATGCGTTGAGCGCGCGTTTGTATCCCTACCACTTCTTGGAATTCTTCGGTCGAGAGGCACGGCCTTTGAAGACTCTAGCTGGAGAATCATCCTGTACCTGTTTTAGGACACAGGTCCTACCCATTTTCAAATTTTCCAGGTTTTGGATTTTTTACGGTATCTTAGTTAGTTGCCGAGGAAACTTCATACTGAATCTGAACCTTGTAGGTCATCGGGGAAGTACGAAAAAAAGCCTCTGGACAGATTTTGCTAACACACGAACTTCCACCTTAAGCGTCTTATTATATAGGATAGCGTTCGCCGGAGTACCATTTTCAATGGGGTTCGATAAGTAATGATTGTGTATCAACAGGTTTGTGGAGACAGAGCGACCAGAAACAAATGCATATTGCACCTTAATGATTAAATTAGATACTAGAAAGAACTGACAGTAAACGTACAATTATATTTTCCAATACTTTGGGTAGCTTAAAACAGATGGTTTACAACTATCACTGAAATGCAGCATTAAAACTCAACCGATTTGCAAGCTCATCTTCCAAATTTTAACACTTATAAATCGTTGTAGATTAAAGTATTTTTTATTTCGCAGAACAAAATTCCAAGAATCAATTATTATATTTTCCGGCTTTATACGAGGGTAGAAACGTGTCAAATCAAAGATTTAAGGCCGAATATTATTAGTTGCATAAGCAAAAATAATTATTTTGCACATGTATTTGACAAGAATATTTTGTTCAACATAAGTGCAAGTTCAAGATAGCATATTTAATAAAGCAAAAACTGTAACGTTTAATATGTTAAATATTATTTTAGCTAGAAAGTGACAATTTTACTGGAATTACTTCCGTTCCTTGAGAATATCAATAAATATTGCGAGTTAGAAAGTATAGTTACATACTGCCTGTCGTATTTAAATAAACTATCCGTAATTTGACGTGAAGTGGTGTATGTTAGCTTTATTACCATTAATAATGTTCCGACTACTTAGTACTATACTTACTTTATCGTTGTGTAGAAACTATGAACAAGGATATGAAACTTGGGAAATATGCTTATCATTAATAATTGTAAAAGTTCCTTGAACCTTTCAGAAAGTTTTTACTTCTAATGAGAAGCAGTAGTTCTCAATGTGTGTAATACCCTTTCATGACTTTTTAAATGTGAACTAAAGTTAACACCATATACATACATAAGTAGATTTTGTGTCGTATAGATAAACAGTTTATATATTATGTACATTGCAGTAGTAATTTAAGGCATTCCTTTGTAATATTTCTAAGTTGTCACACACGTTGATACACATACAGAAGAAGGAAGTACTACGTGTGTTTACTATGAAAGTTTACGTTACTTCGTTTGTACCTAAGATTAACGTTAAATCGCTCTAAAAATAAGCCATACCCTATATAGAAGTATATCGATGGAGTTTATATTTTAATGTAGGATTAGCTTACGTCAAAGAGTGGTTATCTCAAGATTATGATGTAAATCGATAAATTATGAACTGCACTGCAATAAACCTGCGTCATCATGAAACATTTAATATGAAGTAATGTTACAAATGATGAAATCCATTATTTTAACTATCGTATACTTGCAGCAAAACGCTGTTTTCTTATTATAACATATTAACTAATGTATAATCGATAAATTCTAACAAATATTTAACCCAGTCTTGTTGAACTCGTTGCTCGTCGGACAGCATTTTCGGGAGCGTGGGTAAAGGGCGTCGAAAGGCGCTAAGCTATGCCTTCATGAGTAGAGCTGTAGATTCCCGGGAGAGGGGTACTCGGGTACCCGTGAGATACCCGGGGGGAGAAAAATTTCCCGGGTAGGCGCTACCCGGGTAAACTACCCGAGATACTCGGGACACCCGAGATCTCATAGGGTAACGTTCCATAATTGAAGCGACACTGAGCGTCATGGCATTCGGGTAGAAGGCTTCGACCCCCGGGGAGACAGGAATACCCATTAAGAAGTGAGAAACCTCCAGTTCCGAATTTCTCATCAGATCTTTGCGAAAACGACGCCAATCGATTCCTTATGTTTCTCCAGTGAAAATAACACCAAGAACGACGTAATTCGGACCATAATGAAGGAAATTCCATGAACAAATGTTTTGCATAATTTCAAATTCATTTACATGAAATTTGGTATGTTTTTCATCGGAAAAACATCAGGAATCCGTCGGCGTCACTTCCATATCGATACGATAAAGAGTTACGAATTATTTTATTTCTGAATCAGGTTTGAATCCTCGGCGGACCGCAGCGCATCGAGGTCGGCCCTCCGTAGTCGAGGGTAAAATATTCATTACAGTATATTAAGAAGCTATTTATTGTTCATCGTATTGATATGACACCTCTGGATTCCTGGTGTTCTCCCGATTAAAATTATACTAAATGTCATGGAAATCGGGCTATTTTGCGAGGCAACAGTTCCTATTGAGCAGAGCCTCGATAACGACTTGTTAATTTGGATTTTGGACCATCGCGCAATTAAGGACAACTTCACAGACCTACAAACCTAATAAAAACATGACGTGGTCCGCGATAATAGATAAGAACAATGTTATCTTCATTATCCCACTGCTAACTAACCTCACGCCTCTTCAATGCCAATTACTTTCCTTCATTATGGTCCGAATTACGTTGTTCTTGGTGTTAGTTTCATTGGAGAAACATAAGGAATCGATTGGTGTCGTTTTCGCAAAGATCTGATGAGAAATACGGAAATCCTGGACATTTCTCACTTCTTAATGGTATTCCAACCCCTTCTAGGGTCGAAAGCCACAAAATTCGGTGAGGCACCACGGGGGGTTGACCTCGCCACGGTGTGCCAAGCGGCATCTCTCTGGCAGGCCTCGGTCCAGAATCACCCTGTACTCTGTAAGTTCTCGGATATCTCGAGAGTCTCGGGAAGTTTACACGGGTAGCGCCTACCCGGGAATTTTTCTCTTCCCGGGTATCTCACGGGTACCCGGTCCATAGCTACAGCTCTATTAATGAGAAGCATGAGCAACAGTGCCGTGGTGGGAAGTGTTCGTGAGTGAGGAGACTCAGGCCCCTTGTCTGCGCACACTTATCAGTTCCGTGTCAGCTCCGTTCCGGCGTACCAGTGGTAAGAAGAAGAGACCCTCTACGCCCCTCTTCTTCTACGCCGGAACGGTACTGACACGGAACTGACAAGTGTGTTTAGACCTTTAAGCTAGCAACGAGCTGACCCCTGACCATCATCAGTCCTGCCTTACAAGACACGCAACACTATGGCAGCTAGTGGCCATAGGGTAGAGGAACTGCCCGCGGCGTTGCTCTTGCCTTTGCTCGTGAGCAATCGAGAGTGCTCTTGCCCGCGACAGCCCAGTTGAACAGGCCTCATTTAATCTATTGTGGAGTGCTTCGGGCGGTGTGTCAGGTGTCGCGTGTGTTTGGAGTGAAAACACTTGCTCTTCCCGTCCCTTTCCCTTCCTTTTCCATCCACGGCCCGTGGGACGTGTAAGATAAAGGTCGAGGGGCGATGAAAGGGAGACTCCCGAGCAGTGTTGCCATATGTAGAGAATGAATGGCGACGTAGGGAAGAAGTGACGTAGTACGGAGTAGTAGAAGGAGGACACCTACAGCAATAACAGTATATTTGGGTTGGTGACGCGGTGACGTACCACAATTCATCGCATGGCCTGCACAAGTCGTATTAGTGTATATAGGTCATGTGATGCCACTTATTTCCTACACGTGGGGAATCGCCTGGCAACGCTGCTCCCGAGTCCCGAGAGTCCCCGGGAGGCGAGTCGTATTCAAGACGCGAGTGAGTTGAGACGAAATATGATGAGTCAAACCGTAACGATTATTGGGACATATTTATAGTATACCTATATTTGTAATAAATTTAATTAGTTAATACTCGGATCATTTGACTTTACCCTGTTCCTGATATAGTCACTCATAAATACCACACTTATTAATAACAGTTTGTTAAGTATTTAGGACTGTGTCCAAAAACTTTCTATTTTAGAAGGAAATACAGGACACAGTGTTTACATGCAATATCCTCATGCAAAAAGACATCGAAAAGTCCTTTACGAGATATTAACAGTTGAATATTAGCGGTGGAACTTCCAGGCCGCGCAGTTTAAAGCCGAGTCAGCTGAGCGCACTGTAGACCGACCGTGCTGATTCATTTTCACGGTTGGAACTTTGAACCAGCGCGGTCGGCTCTACTGCGTGTATGGATCTGTATCTACTCGTGCCTCCAGCGTGCGCGCGCTAGGGGTTACTGCTCCGCGCTCAGCTGTTTCGGCTTGAAACTGCACGGCCCGGAAGTTTCACCGCTGATATTCAACTGTTAATATCTCGAAAACGAAGTCTCGAATCCCAAAATGGTAAAGGATTTTTCGATGCCTTTTTGCATCAGGATACTGCATGTTCCGGGAAGTCCCTGAATTTTAGGGCACCCTGTATATGAATTGTTACATATTTTAAAGTCCGAATATATTATATGGAGAAAATAAATGGAATGTGTATTGTTATAGGTAAAGCACGACGAAGAGCATCGCAAAGTCCACGACGTCCGAGGAAGAAGCGTAAACATTCAAAAAGCCCAAACATCAATCACGGTGTGGTCCAGGACGAACAAACTGGCCTCGATTCGCGTTTTGAACTGTTCGGAATGGATGCTGATCAAGATCTCGCATTGATAAACTTTGAAAAAGCTCGAGAGACTTTCAACGATTCCTGCGAATATCCGCAGCTGCACCGAAGTGCCTGCTACTTTCCCCAAAGTACAGCTCAATTGTAAGTATGGTTAATGATGTGTGTCACAAAATATAACTTGAAACTTTATATATTAGCCCCATTAACAGATTATGCGGGCTAGCTAACACCTATAACAGCCCTGCTAATTTCTTTTGCGGCACACGCGCTACGTTTCAAAATCACTTACGCGACTTGATGCGGAAGAATGTTGACACTCATGGCCTCTAAAGAAGTAGTTTTTCTTTCCGTCTTGGTCGTACGTTACTCCAAGTTAATTTTAGTTTATATGTAATCCTTTTCTTTACTTTTTTATTTTTTATCACTGTAAACTAAAGGGTAATATACCCGTTCAGTAATAATAATAAGAATACTAATTACTATTTTATTTCAAACGGCTTCGGCGTTAAGGCATAGTATGTCCATATTCGCAAACTAATTGTAAAGTGTGAAATTTTAATGTAAAATACTTCTCAATTGTATCTAATATATCAAGACAAAGGAAAGAATAAAAGTTTCATTAAACATTGGAAGGAGTAAATCAAATGTGCAGCAGTCAGAGTTGGGCAAAAGTTTATCTAAATAAAAATCTCAAATAACGAACAAAAGATAAATAATTTTTATTCCTTATTCGAGGCTCAAATAATCGAAGTTATCTTTATTCGAAGAGCACCGAATAAATAATTTTATTCGATGAGAATTTATTCGACGAATAAAAATAATTTTTTATTGGATGAGAATTTATTCGACGAATGAAGATAATTTTTTTATTCCAGGAAAATTTATTCGACGAATAACGACAGTTTAGATAGTTAGAATAACGATTCGAACCGCCGCGCCGGTCCTTTGTATTCGGCGCTCGCCGCTCGGCCGGGGTCGACCCTCGGCGGCTCGAATAAACACGCTCGACGCTGACGAAAGTTATTCGTGGCTTTATTTGAAGGCTTCGAAAAGATAAATGCTACGGATGAAAAATTTATTCGACGCATTCATTCGACTAAAACCTTCGAATAAAGATAACTTCGATTATTCGAGCCTCGAATAACGAATAAAGATAAAGTATCATTTATTCGATCGTTATTTAAATAATTTTTTATCTAGATAATGCCCAACTCTGGCAGCAGTCAACCATAAGGGAAACATGTAGTTCCACATTCGCGCTATATTGAACTTTCACTTCGCAGGTAGATAAACATCCACTAACAATAATGCACCAGGGAAGATCGGCAACTTGAATATTACAAAAAATCTATTTTTGTACCGACATTGAAAAGTATTGGGGGGTGGAAACATTCTCTCAAAGAAGTTATGTGTGTTAATTAGGGACGTCTTTTGCTATAGATAACAAAAAAACTTTGTCATATTTCTGTGGTCGCACACCTTAAAATATCGTAGTTTCAATCCGAAAAAAATAACACGTGCAAAAGGTGGGCTCGGTCGGATAAACGTCACTTAAGAGCTCTAAAGTTTTACATGTAAAATCTCATAAGCCCAGCTCCGTGCGTCGCCACTGCAGATCCTGTGGCGAAGTTGTCCAACTATCTAGCTTTTCTTTCGTTTCCTGTATTCATTGGTGTTTAGTGTTCGGAGCAGTTATCTAACTGTTCTTTTTCTTCTTGTATTTATTGACATTTAGTATATCTTCTTTAGTATACCCTGACCGATACGTGTATTGTATAATGTACAATACGTGTATCGATACAGATCGCGATACATGTGTCTGAGATTTGTGTCAAGTATCAAACAACACATACACGTTGAGACGGAATCATGAGGCATCAGTTCAGTTTTCAGGCTTCTATTCTTTGACATATTAAATATTTAATGAAACATAATGCCCACAATTTTCAATCGTATGCAATTGATACCATTCGAAATGAAACGTAAAGATATTATCAAAGAAAACAGCAATTGCAGATATTCGTATCAGTTGCACGCTCGAGGTATCGACGTTTCAGTACATTGATACAGGCGACGATACCGCAGCTGATACCGATGCATCGATACTGCGGCAGTCAACTACACGTTGAGATTTGCATCGCGATACTGATACTTGAACATGCGGGTATTGATACAGATCACAACGTGTATGGAGCCCTCTAGATAACTGGACAACTTTGCTAGAGGACTTCCAATAATGGCGAAGCTAGAGACACTATGGGCGAATTCCACTTACGCCCAAATTGCCCGTGAGTTTCATTAGGGTAGGTTTCCTTATACGCGACTGGACGAATCGTCAAGAATTTCAAAGCCGATTTTCTCGAAAATGAAGGGCAATATTTAAATTTTTTATTGCTTTTTCTCGACTTATTTACTTGTTACAAGTCGAAAAGAAAGAGTAACTTTTTTTCATATCGCGCTTTATATGCGAGAAAATCGACTTTGAAATTCTTGACGATGCGCTCAGTCGCGTACAGGAGAACCTACCTTAAGGGGGGAGCCTGGTGTAACTAGCTGGAAATCGATGCATTTTTCGTGAATTTTTTTTAAAGAAAGTATTTAATCGATCCTTCTGAAATTTTCAGGATATTGTATTATCAGGTTAAGGTACATAACAAAAAATTTTATTAAAAATGAGCGGCAAATAACAAAGTTATAAGGGCTTATGCCCAGTCCGTTGGCGACGCAATTGTTGCACTGCGGGCAACGTAGCGTCTTTTGGTTTCATCTAAAGCCAAAAATCGAACAATTTTCGTTTAATTTATGAGTGTACGCACAAATCGTATAAATTCATAACTTAAAAGATGCAAAATTGAACAAATGGCGGCCTCTTGGAAAAAATGTTCACTTTTTCCAACGAAACTTTGCCTTAAATGTGTAAAAAAAAGTTATTTATTTAAACAATATCATTATACCAATAACTTAGCTCTGTGAAGAAAATGTTCACAAATATCCGTGCACAAGGCCAAGTCGATTGGTTGAATATTTTTGGAGTTACATTGCCCGCAAATTGTAAGACTGACGTTTCGAGAAAAACGCATTTAAAGTTTTGTGGTAACCTGGCGCTCCGTAGCACAACCGGCTATATCCGCTTTAATTTTTCGAATTTCGTTTTGCGGCTTTGGGAAAATATTATCGTGATGTTCAACTATTGATTTATGCAAAAAAAAATCAATTTCTTCGACCCGCTACACCAGGCTCCCCCCTTAATGAAAATCACGGGCGTTGCGGGCGATTTGGGAGTAAGTGGAATTCGCCCTATAAGAGTCTGGCCACGAAAAGGCCACTTTTGATTGGTCCGCCATTTTTCGTCTATTCCCGCTGATTTTTAAATCTGTCAATTATACTAATCTTAATTGTAACACATTTTTTAAGAAATATATGTTTGAAAATTAATAAAAAAACGTTTTTTGTCATACTATTCTAATTGTTTGTACTATCTATAACTACTACTATACTATATATATATATTCATAAACACTTTCATAACATAACCTTTTTTTGAGGAGTTATTGCCACATGTATGTACTACTTACAAGGGGAGGCCGCTACATCTGGGACACGGATTTTGATTAAACTCATATATGTTGTAGTGTAGGTGTAGTAGACCAATATATGTCTCACATGTTGGGTCCACTACCCCATAGTTTCCGAAATATTAATAAAAAAAGATGTTTATGCGTTTACGAACAGAAGCGATAGCGAAGTTTATTGTAATGATGAATAGTGGCGCGTGTAAAGGGCAGGTCTCGCACCGGAACATTTCGCAGGTTCGATTCTCACTGGAATCATTTTTTTTCTATAAATGTATTTTGTATTTTTTTATTTTTCAAAAGATAAAGTACACTTTTTACATTCTAATATATGGCATTTATCGTAAAAACAAATTTTTTCCTCCGGTTCATAAAGACTATCGTCACTTGATTCGCTTGGGGAAGATGATGCGTCGCTTGTTACATTTTTAAACTCATCGGTAATCATGATGTCGTCTTCTTGCAGCAACTCTTCTTCATCAGTAAAAGACATTTCTTCAATCATGTTGTGAAACCTTTTCACGAGTTCGTGTGCTATTAATGTCGATCGTTGTGTTACAGTTGTAACTGTATTTGTTATTACATTTTCATTTTGCAATATTTTTGTAAATTCGTGTACTGCGTTCGCCAATTCCTGTTTGTTTTCTTCGCTGCCTGTGCCAACATTTATGTCCGAAATATTTAACAAGTCGGAATTGTCCGAGCTTGTTGAAGCAAACGTGCTTACACTCATCGCACTAATTGTACACTTTAACGTTTTGCACTTGCAGTAAATAATAAAAATAATAATCCGGAACGTTTATAAGAAATATTGAATATTCACGAACATCAACCGACAACGCATGAAATAGAAATGACATGGTACAAAGTAACGTGCACAAAATGCTGCAACAATTTCCTATGTTATAGTTACAACTGTAACACAACGATCGACATTAATAGCACACGAACTCGTGAAAAGGTTTCACAACATGATTGAAGAAATGTCTTTTACTGATGAAGAAGAGTTGCTGCAAGAAGACGACATCATGATTACCGATGAGTTTAAAAATGTAACAAGCGACGCATCATCTTCCCCAAGCGAATCAAGTGACGATAGTCTTTATGAACCGGAGGAAAAAATTTGTTTTTACGATAAATGCCATATATTAGAATGTAAAAATTGTACTTTATCTTTTGAAAAATAAAAAAATACAAAATACATTTATAGAAAAAAAATGATTCCAGTGAGAATCGAACCTGCGAAATGTTCCGGTGCGAGATCTGCCCTTTACACGCGCCGCTATTCATCATTACAATAAACTTCGCTATCGCTTCTGTTCGTAAACGCATAAACATCTTTTTTTATTAATATTTCGGAAACTATGGGGTAGTGGACCCAACATGTGAGACATATATTGGTCTACTACACCTACACTACAACATATATGAGTTTAATCAAAATCCGTGTCCCAGATGTAGCGACCTCCCCTTGTTAGTCGAAGTAAAATACCGCCATTTTGAATTCAGATTCCTGCTCAGCGACCTCGAAAACTCTAGATTCTAGAATACCAAGTTTAGACCAAATCTGATATTTTTTGGTATACGCATCCGCCATATTGTACCCGCCATTTTGTTTTTTGCCATTTTGACTTCAGATTCGTAATCAGCGACCTCGAAATCCCTAAAATACCAAGTTTAGACCAAATCTGATATTTTTTGGTATACGCGTCCGCCATATTGGATCCGCCATTTTGTTTTTCCATTTTAACTTCAAATTCGTAATCGGCGACCTCGAAAACCTTTGTATACTCATTTTTGTAAATATCAAAGATCACCTTCATATTTTTGCCATGTTTCTGGGATTTCAAACCACTGTGCGCTGGAAAGAATTTTTTAAAAAATTTAATTTTTTAAAATAGATCCCCACCATCCTTCGCTTTTATATCAGCTGTTTGAACAGATTTGTCTACCATCGAGAAGAAAATTGATTGTGCATCAACATCGCATTTGTGCGAGATGACGCCATCTGAACAGCCTCGAACGCGGCATTTCTAGATTCTGATGAAAAATATATCCAAAGCCTGCACTAAATCGGTCGTCTTGCTTGATATCTTAAAAATGTTCAATTTTCTGGTGTTCCGATACAAGCTGCTGTAATTCTTCCAAGCAATGACCTATCTGTCGAATCTAGCAGTGGTAAGGTTTCTTCTCCAGTGTTCTGTAGAAGTATTGCATGGAACCACTTTTTAAAGTGTTGAGCCACCAATTCCCCTCATTTTGAAGCCGCACCGTAGAATTTAACCCAACGTAAACCGACGAAAGGCGTTATCCGTCCGCGGATATAACAGGCATAATAATATAGCTCAGTGTTTCCTAACCTGTTTTTGGTCGCGAGCCCCTTTTATAATATTCAGATAACCTGCGACACCCCTCCGCCCCATATAACGTAAAATAAATTTAATAAGGTGAAGAAAATGTTAAAAATAAGTATTTCAGTATATAATTCTAACTGAATAATATTAATTATCTTAATACATAAATTAAATATACTTAAAGATATTGAATATATTTAATTATCTTATTTAGTGCGATGATTGTGCTTGCATATGGGTAACCAGCTTTTCCTTTTTTTCATTTATGAAAAATCAGTGTTACATCATTAATAGAATCTGGCAATGCAAACATATTGAAATAAATAAGTACTAAGAAAACACTTCGCGACCTCCTGGGGGTTGCAGGTTACAGTTACCATAGATAACTTAAGAAAAAAGCAACGGTAAAAGTTTATGCATCAATATGAAAATTTGTGTATACCTAATCACACATGGAACTATTTAACTCGATGGGAACAACATTTTATGCAATTAACAAGAGCTTTTACATATACCAGAAATTATGTTGATACTGATATTTAAATATTTATATCTACATCTTACGAATAAATTCAGTGTCTGGAAAATAGTGTAAAGTAGACGGAATAATATAAATCTTTTATGAAAATGATATTTATTTAGTAAGTAAAGGAATATTGTAGACCAAACGTATTGGGCATTAAAGATATACTGAATAATTAAAACTTGTGTGCATAACAAGTTAGTTAGGTATAGTTATTATGTATCTCTAAAAGTGAGACTTGGTGAATTGTTAATTTAAGAATTTATAAGAGGTCAGTGGGTAAAAATTTGGGGACTTTATGCTTGCAGAAAACTCCACTACGACGACGACGATTACGTGGTGTTAAACGTAACGGACGAGTTAGAAGATGAAGAAACCTTAAGCGACGCCGAGAAGATCGTGGAACCTCAGGAGAAGTATCATCGGCCCCGCAGAAAGCGAAAACGGAAGCGGCGTAAGGTTATTACTAATGTGGGCCCTCAAGAAGAGCTCGTCGATCCCGAAGAACTTCCTCCACGTGCTCGTTGGACGATCGTCGCGACTGCTTGCCTCCTTCTTGCCATGTCTTTGCTCTTGGTTGGAGTTACGCTCAGGATGGCACCAATTATAGACGATATGGGTGAGTGTTGAAATTTATTTCCCGTGTAAATATTAATAGCCATCTTATCCGAAGAAAGTTGTGTTGGCTTTTATTAGCTTGTGAAAAGCACTGTTCTACAATCAAATATTTTATAAAGACAATTTAACTTCAATACTCAATGGTTAACACAAATAGCGTCTCAACGAAACTATTCTTCTCTAAATTTTTTAAGCTTTATAATCAACTGCGCTTATGATACTACATTAAACAAATGAAGACTCTAAAAATAGAACCCGATTTGATGACGTTCGTAAATCAGCTGATAAAATTATTTTTAATGATGGTAATCTATGTATATAAAAAAACCAGATGCTTAAAATTAAGCGGACTATCTAATTAAAAGACCAACGTCAAAAGACTTTAAAAAGTTCAGTGACCCACAGCAGTATTAATTTTGTCCTGCTGTAGTGTGAAAATCTCACACTGTGCACCGGGACAAACCCGGTGGAAAGCCAACAATCCGGGACTAACCCGCGAAAACCGGGACCCTATTTTTGGAGGATCCCTATTCCCGGTGCATTTTAGTTCAAGATGGGAGGAAGAACACAAACCAATCAGTTGGTTGAGGTGATAGTTTAGGGAGGCATCCCAAATTTTGCAGTGGAAGATCGAAGCACGTGTACTTGCACATTTGGGAACTGATGGCTCAGGGCTCCATGAGTTTTCAGGGTCTTCGTATGCCCGCCCAATTCAGGCAGTTTATGATCTGTCAATCGCTAGTGGGCGACAGGACGAGACTCCAAGTTTTCCACGTCCTAATTGGAATTTACAGAATTTTCCTTTCTACGGTCACTAAACGGTACTGTCGTACCAATTTTACTGGCGAGTTCCTTAAGGAGGTAGTAGACTATTAGATACCTAAAATCGTTAGTTTCTTTGACGCTACATTACTTCGATACCAAATAATCGTTATAGTCGTGTTTTTCACAATCTATTGTGGGCACGTTTGCGAGTAATTACCAAAAAAAAAAATCGTCGGTATGTATAAAATTGTCGAAGTTATTAATCGCTGAAGATAGCCCTGTACGGCGCGCCGCTGCAGATGGTGTACATCGATTCAGGTGAGCCAATCATCTGAAAGCAAAATGCTTTGGGGGGACACTTTGCTGATGAATTTGAACAAAAATTGTGGAAGATACACACAAATCAATTTTTTTCCACATTTTTGCGGAAAAAATTGCCATTAATCAGTTATAAAATGTTTTACAAACATCCAATGTTGATGGGGGAATTCCACTCTATAGAGGGAGGAATTCTACGCTTCCAGTAAAAATTTCAAGTGAAAATATTCATTGGACCAAGAGTTATGATGTACACTGTGACGTCCCAGCCCCACCATGGGTCCGCGCCTGGTTAGTCTTCGCCAGCGCCGCTAGATGTCTAATATTCTCACAAGTCCCCAAACTCTAATCTCGTTCATATATATACAAGTTCCAAGTTTATTCCTTTTAGTTCCCGTGTGTCTGGGGCAGGGGCCGTCAGCTGTAGCCCTACTGATGATTCTAGCTGACGGTCCCAAGACGAAACACAAATCTCTTTATTTTCCTCCTCGATCTTCAAAATGCCAATCCACCTGTCCTGCACAGTACTCCAAAAAGCGTGACCGGCCTGAGGGATTACGGTTACGCCGGAGGCGACGGGGCTGTTACGAGCCGAGGCTGAGGGCAATGAGAATGGCGGCTGCGAGGCCGAGGATTGAATTTGTTTAGAGTTTGTTAGTAGCGGACGAACCGGGGTCTGGTATCCCCGGGAGCCGCTATAAGGAGGTTGGATGTCGTGGACGAACCGGGGTCTGGTATTCCCGGGAGCCACTAGGAAGGTAAGCTTTCACGGACGAACCGGGGTCTGGTATCCCCGGGAGCCGCTAGGAAGGTGGATATCGTGGACGAACCGGGGTCTGGTATCCCCGGGAGCCACTAAGAGGTAGGATCTCGTGGACGAACCGGGGTCTGGTATCCCCGGGAGCCAACTAGGAATGTTAGTTTAGCCTCGTAACTTTATAATATGATACACCTTGAGCGGTAAAGGAGTATCTATGTGGGTTGGTCTCGAAGAGGAAATTCAGATGATGATTGATTCAAATAAAAGAACTCTGAATTAGAAATAACTAATTATATTCTATAAGTTCAGTCTTTTACAATTGTTTCAGTGTTTGTTTGTCGCGGTACCTAAGTCCACCTCTCGGTTTTAACGCACTGAGAAATGCGGGGGTCTCAAAGAGTTTAATGATTACAACACCTATCAGCAACTCTACGTACTGTATGGTTAAAGTTGAAATAATACTTGAAGGAGAATGTTACTCGATCCCGTAAGACTCTTTCGTCTAAACGTACTAAACTTGAAATGAGCCCCCGAGTGTGGATTCGTGGCCCTTTTCATACAGTGAAATTCGGCTAGAAAGTAGTGGGGATATGAGTGCCTTCATTGAATATTAGGTTTTCGGGGAAAACTCGGTTGCATCACACCACCGCAGGAAACGGTGACCCTGCCGGGTCACGCGCATTCCGGACACCCGAAAGGGTTAAAAAGTCAAAGATAGATCTGCGTACGTAACAGGGCCCAAGATCCCATTACGTTCCGGAAATCACACAACATCGGTTTCGGACGTAACAACACCGTGTCTGAAAAAGGGCGTTTCGAGGAAAAACGGCTTCAAAGCCAATACCGCTCTGTGAGGCCGTTACTCGACGGTGCACTCAATTACGTTCGCTGCCATAACTTCTACAATTATTTGTATTTCTTCGCGAAATTTTGTTTAAAATGTTCATAAACGATAAGACTTTCAGAATCAGTAAAAAAAAATCGATTTTTTTAAGCTGAAATGGTCCACTACCCCTAAAGCTGAAATGTAGCGAGGCTGTCATATCTGCATCATAGATGTAGTCACCGTGTGAAATCCTTAACAGCAGCCTTATAAAGTTGCGCGTTGAAGGAAGCGTTCAAGGTGGGCTTCTTAAGCTAGGAGACATACTTCGCAGTGTCGTTCCATTGGTTGTTAAACTAGATTCCAGAGTTTATGGGTAATTCGTTCAAATCGTCTGGCGACCCACTGCAAATGCGGCTGTAGAACGTCAGTGTGGAAAACTTTATCGACAGAAACGCAGAGCCTCTCTACAATTTCCCCTCACACGCCTAGGTCAGCAATGTCATTTAATATTTACGTGGTTTGTAGTGGGTACCTTCGAGTATTGAACTCCTTCTTCCGACAAACAAAGACGAATAGCATTCTATATTCCTGGCTCCCCTCACACGTTGGCATCAAGGGAAATGAAGAAGCCGACGCAGCAGCAAAACAAGCAACCTCTGACCTCAACGCATCCACTACAATCCTGAGACCTGTACTCCACACGGATCTGCTAAAGTACTTTAAACAAGCTACAGCAGTATCTTGGAACGACAAATGGATAATTTCAAGACACTCTGCACCAAATCCGCAAGAATATAAGTGATATCAGCCCGGCTATGTGCCTGGACAGGAAAGACCAAGTTACACTGACTCGAGTAAGAATAGGCCACACGAACTGGACACACTCCCACCTGAAACCGAACCGAACAACTGCGATTCCTGCGGCGTACAAAACTCTGTTAATCACATCTTAACCACCAGCGGCGCTGGCCGTGATGGACACACCGGTTCTCGTTAGATCACCGAAGTTAAGCATCACGGGGCGGGTACTGGGGAAGGATGGGTGACCACCTTTTTCTCCCGGTACGACGCTCGCTGCTGGGACCCGAGGGGAGAGTCGAGGAAAAGATACGACTATAGTGTTCGTTGGGCTGTATAAGCGATAATGCTTGAAATGCCATCCTGCTAACCACAGGAAAACAGAAACAGAAACAGAATATCTCTTAACCACTTGTCCTAAGTACAGTAGGAAAAGAGCCGAACATAACCTACAAAATGCACCAAATATGTTACAAAAAGAAGACTCATGTGAAAATGTGTTAATCCTCCTAAAGGACATTGGACTCTGCAGTCTGATGTAGACGCACCATACCCCACCGATTTCTACCGTGGTCACTAATAACCTTAGAAGGTGCACGTAACCTTATACTCGCAATAAAAAAAAAAGACGAATAGCTAAGTTTCATTATCAGAATACAAAATCACTGGTCACATTAAAAGTATTGAGTGCAGACCTACGGTGACTTGTTGCCTAGTCTGGTGAATGCGAAATATAAGCCTGCAAAATCATTGACCACACGTTTTTTAACGTCCTGTATAAGGTCATCAGTAACAAAGAAACGCGTAGCAGTTTCAAACGTTTTCTTATTTCCAGAAAGATCCTTGAAGCGTCGCGCATTACATTAATGATCCAGTTGCGTATTGCTGTGCAGAGTTGGCAGCGGAGGGGCTGTTTTCCAAGTCAAAATAATAGTTCTTTAAACATCCCGGATTTTTCCGCGATAGGGGTGTCACGGCCTTTAGCCAATTAACTGGTGGAATTGTGCGGTAGTCGATAGTAGCCCCGGAACAGCATTCAGAGTGAAAAAGCACTCCTGCCTGAGATTTGTGTACCAGTAACAGATACGTACACACACACACGCGCGCACCTCGAGCATAAGTGAGCACATGCAACATACGAGCTTGAAGGCGCTCTGCGCCTTTAAATTGAAGCCGCGCGTCTGCAAATCCTCCAGTCAGTCGTCGGGTTTTCGTGGTGGAACCATGTCGGAATTTCATTCCACAATTTACAGTTTCAGTTTTTTGCCTCTTGGCTCGGAAAGTGAACATGAAACTCCGAGGCGAGTCGACTAACCAGACCGGTGATAGAATACGTATCGAATAGTACTTTCGGCTAAGTAAAACAAGTGTCCAACGTGCTCTTTGCTTAAATAAACGTTTCGGTTTGTGTGGATGTTTTATTTTCGATCGATAAAATCTCCCGATGGGCACACGTAAATAGCTTGTTGAAGTTTCTATGGATGCTGCAACCATATCTACCTCGTTGAAAGCGATAGTAATAAATAATTTTGGATAAAACCTGCACGATTCGATATTCTAAAGTAAAAATTGTGTGAAAGTAAAGTTGTTAAACGTACTTTAAAATAGATTTACATTGTTGGAGGACAATTGAACACTGTAGAAGCAACTAGTAAATTATAATTGTGCAATGTGCGGTCATTAATTTGGTTGCGTCTTATAAAAGTTATGATTTTATTTTATTAAGTCTTCCTTTACAAATATAATAGTGACAAATGTTTGAGAGAATTTAACACCCAAAATGGTTTCGTTTTTCTGAACTTAAATTATTTTTAAATAATCGAGTTCATTACCGAGTAATTGTTTGTTAAGTAATCAGAAGAACACCTTTGGAGATCTTACAAGATTATCGAAATTTCACTGTCCAGTAAATTACTTGAACTTTTCCTTTTTCCAATAAATACTGGAAGAGTTCAGACTATCTTTGACGTTCAAAAGGGCGTGAAACAAAATTTATACGTTCCTGTGTTAAAGTATCGCGACAAGCCGACAGCTGACCTGTAAACATACCACCTAAAAAAAGCAGTTTCCCCGTTCATGGTCTGTAAACTCTGTATCTGTAAATATTACGAAAGGTATTTCAACGTATTATAAATTGATGTTTCATCGGTTTAAATTTCTATTCCTGAATTCGAAAGTGCTTTAATTGTGATTTGTATTTTTATTAAAATATAACAATACAGTTTTCCGCAGTCCAACTTTTTGGTGAATATCTTTTTTGCTTGTGCAAATATAAAATGCTAAAGTATTAATTCATTTAAAATATTAACATAAAATAAGCATTAATTGTGTGTTCAATTAAGTAGCACATACATATTTTTTTCTTTTTAAGACAGAAATATATACGCACATATCGATCAGTATCTATACAATACTTTATTGTAAGAGACATGTGTCGAAGGATTGATGATACGAAAAAGTGTGGTGTGTATTTCCGGATAGGGTAGATTTCAATTAATTTTCCAGCTGCTATAAACACGAGTATTCGCTGTCATGTTCGAACAACAAGATTAATTACGTTTTATTATCATTAAATCAAACGCATATCATTTAGAATACGAACTCATTCGTATTAGTGCATAGTTAAAAGAATAAATATGAAACAGGTAGAGAGTATAATGTGTATTCGTATATTATAATATTAAACCAAGGAGTTCAAAATTTAAACTTAATAAACGTGTATTGTTCGTCAAGTTGAGTAAAAATTATTTAATTGACACAAGTCGAAAAAGTAATCTTATCAGAGTTAAAATCCGTTTTTGATTTTGATAATGAAAATGATTTAATTTCTTCTGCTCATTGCATGCAAATAAACGAGTACATTATCATATTTTTTATATCTAGAGAGTTTCAATTGTCCTTTAATTTCTATATACGCTTCACATAAATTTAAAAAAATACACATATCTTAACATATAAAGCAGAAAATATTGTGTTTGTCTGTCACCTAAAAACTTTCGAACGGTAAACTCTGGGGTCACGAAATGTGTTCTAGCTCATTATGCCTAGCTAATCCAGATGAATGTGACAATGTGCACAAAAAATTAAATAAATAAAAAATTTTTTTTTTTATAAAATCAGAATCTAAATTTTGGGCGAAACCGAGTAGTAAAGCTAGTACATACATATATGCCGGCTTGGCGCGTGGTGTTTTTTTGTTTGGGGAATAAAAGTTTGGCGCCTTTCCAAAAAAATTTTTCCGAATAAATTACGAATAAAGCGAGCGTCTTCAGAATTGTGTCCCACGCTCGATATATTGCCGCGACCCGGCCGACTGTATAAATCAGATTTTTAGCATCATAACATGCCATTCATTTTTTATTTAAAAATTTATCTCCAATTTTTATAGGTCTTTTAGGTGTTTTTCCCCTTGCGGCGCCTGTGTGCATCGCGCATTTTGCACACACAACCAGCCGTGTCTGCATATACCTACTTATGTTAGTATTGATGTTGCTATTTACCTAGGGTCTATTTGTAACCGACGTGATTTTTATTCATTTATAGATATAAGGCTAACAAAAACAGTATTCTGATGCTGTTTAATTTTATCCTGTTATTAGATTTTAATTTCAGCTATGAAAAATTTGGTCTGTTTATTTTATATGCTGTATCTACAAATGAATGAAAATTATTTCTGTCAAATAGGCTCAAGGAGAAGAAGAGAGTTAAGGAAACCAAAATCTGAGGCACTAGCTCTATTAAAACCAATAATCATTTTTAACCCTGACCAAGTTAATCTTTCGACCTGTGGTGACTGACGAGTACTACTTGCTAAATTTAGTGATTGCTAAATAAACTTTCGTTCTGACTTAGTAGACAAATCAAATTAAACCTTTGCTCTTAGGATTTCGTTGTATTTCCTTCTCGTATATTATCATTCTCCTGTACTCAACAGAAATAATACTGTTGATTGAATCTATATATATATATATATTCTGCTGATGTTAATCCATATTTATTTATTAGCCTGACCAATGTTTCTTTGAATTCTCAATTTGTTGCCAATATAAGATCTTAAAATTCAACCAAAATATACTCTTTAGGAGATGCTTTAAGAATGAGTGAAAGAGTAGTGGGAGCACTTAGGACACTTAGCAATCGTGGGATCTGACATGAGGGCGGGGCCTAACTAAGATGGCGCTGCTAAGGTTACAACTTACACGCGTTGTATTGGGAGACTTACAATTAGTGGAGGCGTGGCTTAGATTTCAGCGCTGTGGTGGTAAGTTGGGAAACTATTGAAAGTAGGTCCGGATCCCACCAAACATTCCGAATAAGTATTTATTAATCGAATAAGTAAAAATTTAGTGTTCAAAGAAATTAAAAAACACTCGTTTCTCAACAACATGTTTATATAAACACTGATAATCATATGGACTTCGACGGATTTCAACCTACTCTCAGTAGTTCAATTTTCTGTCACTAGATGGCGTATCGAAATTCTAGGTTTCCCAATATACGGTGATGCGGTTTTTTTGTAAAATATGTTAATTTCTATGCAAAGCATTTGTAATTGGGCAGGTGCAAAATCCTGCTTAAAGAAATTTCATAGAAGGCGAACGGGTGTTACAAGCAAGGCGCATAATTAAATGTGGAAAGAATGAGGATGGCAGAGTACATAGTCAGGTCGTCAGTTTTTCAGCACTTTGCTCACAAACTTCACAACTGAAAGGAAAACCACACGATATTACTGTAAAAGTGTCCAGAAATGGAAAAAATGTATCTTCTGTTTGTTCGTGTAAAGCAGTAAGCTTGTAAGCACATAATAGCCACTTTGCTGTACTGTTCGCGGTGAGTTCATAATCTCAAATTAGCAGTGAGACTGAGCACACTTTCATAGTGCAGTAACTTCATACATTTTTAATGCAAGTTTCCATGCTTTTAAGTGGTCCATTTTCTCTAAATTACCAAATACATTTTTCATGTATACAAAGCTTTCATTTGGCTTTGGAAAACAATGAATCCGCAGATTCAAATTTTTATTTGCTGTACTCTCACATACACCCACTGCACACTTAATTCTGTATTTGGATGTAGAACGCGGAGAAAATATTCCGAGCTCCATATCAATAAACAATATAAATAAGTAGAAAACTGTAACATTGTATAAACACAAAAAACACCGCACCCTAATGCAACGGCACAAAAACGGCCGGGGACTGATGTTATACTCCACGAGCGCTTCTACTTTTCACCACCAGATGTCATGGTGACGGATGTCAGATCCCAATAACCAATGCTTTCTTTTTTACGAGATCTTAACTGGCCTGAATGTTTATATAACTTATAGCAACGTGTTTAATAACAATGGTTATAATTTATTCTCAGCAAGGAAAAGAACACGACAATAAAATTAGTTAGAAACGAACACAATGTAGTAGGATCGTTTCATTTTTTAAGAAATCTGATTCTAAATAAAACTTTTTGTTGTTTGTCATTCGATGGACATGAGGTCCGAGAATATTATAATTCGGAATTGAAACGCAATGAGATATTTACATACGAATTAGTTAAATCGTGAAAAATTTTAATCTTACAGAGTTGAATGTGGAGTTATTTCCAGGGTTGCCACCTCTCCGGTTTTCGCCCGGAGACTTCCGATTTTGAAGCAAATCTCCGGGCTCCGGTTCTACTGGAAAAATCTCCGGGTTGTAGAAAAAAATGAGATAATAAGAAATTGTGGTATTATACAATGGTATCAATTTTATATACAATAAAAGTTATTAATTAAACAAACAGATACTTTTAAATTCTGAAAGAATTGCACATTTGTTTTCCGGATATTCGAGAACAAATGTGTGGCACTCCGGGATTTATATGGTGATAAGGTGGCAACCCTGGTTATTTCTCTAATTCAATTTTTTAACAAAATAAGAATAGTATTATTATTAAATTATTGAAAATTAAAGGATAAATTTTGCAACAAAATGAGGGAATAAAAACAATTAACTTAATTTGATGAGTTTATCAACATTTAACATATTTAGGATACAATGTCCATTATGCCATATGATACATATGATAATAAACACGATCATCGCCACACAAATTAAGACGTTCAACAGCTCGAATCATTGAAAAATTATACAGTAAATGCGGTAGTAGTGTAATGGAAAAAGAGAACCACTACATCCATGTCCGGCTCGTACCTATAGGCAGAATTAGGCAGCTGCCAAGGGCGTAAAGTTGACAGGAGGTGAAAAATGGTCTTTTCATTGTTGGCATTTTTTAAAATAAAGTTTTAAATTAAATAGTACAAATTGTACTATAAATGTTTCAAGCTACGAATAAAAATTCAGAGCAAGGTCATCAAAAAGCTCAAATAAATGTATTATATTATAAATAAAGGGCGTAATTTAGAAATTTTGCCTAGGGCGCAAAAAAGGCTGCAGACGGGCCTGGCTACATCTCTCTGTTTACATCTAAAATGGTTAATGACCCACCATAAAGTCTTTCTTACTGATGCTGTATCGTTGCATATTCTAGTATTCTTAATTTTCATACTGGAACTGAAATATTGCATAGATATACAGGGTGTTTCACTGCAGGTGGTAAACCTTTTAGGGGGTGATTCTACGGGCCAGAATGAGACGAAGATATAGAATTAGATTTTTTAATATCGCGCTTCGTTTTCCAGAAAATTGACTTTGAATTTTAATTGTATTCTATATTTTCATCTTATTTTGACCTGTAGAATCACCCCCTAAAAGGTTTACCACCTGTAGCGAAACACCCTGCATAATAAACAGCCGTTGTTAATCTCTGCTGATTGTTATAAATATCACCGTTTTTAATGAATAATAATACTTAGAGTAATATAGTCATTTTTTTGCAAATCAAAGATCAATTTTTTTCTCTTTTAATTGTTAAACTGTGTATAGTATATAGAACACACCTATAATAATACAAACTACAATGTTATACTATAATATTTAAAAAATGAGTATTTCAATAAATCGATATGTTTAGTGTTAAACTGAAGAATATTTCCTTCAAACATAGTGTTAATCTGCAGTTTTACAATCTGTATAAATATGTGTAAATATTTAAAAAATAATTTAGTAGAACATAATTATTTCATACCAACCGTAACATTGATTAATTAATTATTGTATGTGAAATGTATTATCATTCATTAGTTTCAATTTGTTATACATAACTAAAGCAAATTACTGCAAAGTATTATACATACGTTTTCCGTATAAATATGGTCAAATGTTTATAATAAGAAATTTGTAATATCTAAATTTTGTACGTAATAGATTTTGCTTCCCTTTGGTATATTTGTCCGTAATGGATTTTAAAAATGATACAGGTGTTCGTTTCCACAGGAATCTCTTCAAAGCAATGCGAAAGAAGATTATTGAAAAATGAGACTCCATCGAAGCGAGACTGGTGTCGTTTTCAGCCATTATTAAAATTCACGATTCTTCAGCAGGAGCACATTTGACGACGTTGCTTCCGAATGAAATCGCTTTTATACAAGCGGCGCGTAAGATCGTTAAAATCGACATTTGAAAAGAAAACATTAATCATGAATCAGAGTCTTTGTCATCGGGGAAGGAACTTCTAAATAAAATCTGTACACGAATATTTGATATATACTTATTGCAATTTAAAAGCACGTTGTAAAGTAATTTCGCAAAGTATGTCACCGTGCGAGTGACGTTACAAACGAGAAAATTGACCAGTTAAAAAAGGGAGATTCAATTAAATATTTAATTACAAAGTAGGTGAACAATAAATCCCAATTTATTTCAAGAGTTAAAACCTGACTATCATATTTCTTCTTAAATAGTACTAGGCATTGTAAACAGAGCTATTATTAGTGGCGTGTATTGGGAAACCTAGAATTTCGATACGCCAACTAGTGACAGAAAATTGAACTACTGAGAGTAGGTCGAAATCCGTCGAAGTCCATATGTTTATCAGTGTTTATATAGACATGTTGTGAAAAACGAGTGTTTTTAAATTTCTTTGAACACTAAATTTTTACTTACATATTCGATTAATAAATACTTATTCGGAATGTTTGGTGGGATCCGGACCTGTTTTCAATAGTTTGCCAACTCACCACCACGGCGCTGCAATCTAAGCCACGCCTCCACTAAATTTCCCAATAGAAAAAACAAATACCTATACATAAAAGTTTAGAACGATACTTTACAATTTAATAATGCATTTATTAATGTTAACTTCTCTCGAAAGTGCAATTGTAATGGAATTAGACAAATAGTCAGAGGGAAACGTGGAAGGGAGAAATATAGAGTTATAAAAGGCAATACGTTTACTGGTTGGATCGATAGAAACGTACAGCATGCACCTGCGAAATCACACTTGCTGCGCGTTTCTCGCACAAGGTTCGACACTTTTTTGCGGCGCGTTTACATCATTATAGGTACACCCTCGTGGAAGCAGGTCAAGCCTACAGATTTCCTCGACGTTCGATTTTCACATACACATGTACATCATTAAAGGAACGAATATAACCGGGCCGTGGTTGGCGAGCATTTGGCAGAAGGCACAACATCGATTCCAATTGGATCGCCTGCGTTGAGCCGGCTCTTCAATTTCCCAAACTTTCCGACATGGCTTCCGTTGACGCACATCGCACGCCAGAAATGTATACCGCACCACGAGTTTACAGTTTCGACGAAAGTGTAATGGTGTCCTGGACGGTATTTTAAGAATAGTCGATCAGAACTGACGTTTTTATCGCCCCTATGATTCCTCTTATTCGCCGAATGATTTCTGAACTTTTACTAGGCAGGCCCCTGAATTTTACCAACGTCGCAATTGCCAAAAAACTAAAATCCCTGTTTTTTATCAGATCTCGTCGACATTCCTGACACGACGTGGAAAAAGTTGTTCGTTAAAAATACTTCTTTGACGCTGGACGCTGATGGTTTTTAAATTTTTCTTTGCCGCATTTGAGAAATATAACTTTATGTATTTTTACGTGCAATGTCATAACCGTGATATTTTTAGGATAGAGAATTACATTTGTATGTGATTTTTTGAAGTGGTAGATAATAGGTATAACTTGGAGACTTTCATTAGGGTTTGTCAGTTTTTAAAAACCGGGTTTTTTTATAAATTTGTAAAATTCGGAAAGCGGTTTTTAAATTAAAAAAATGTGCTAGAATTAATATGTAAAAATGAATTCATTTTTTAATTAAAAACGCTAACATTTTGACTTGAAATCGCTTCGCATACAAGAATATTGTAGTAAGTAACAGTTTACTGTAAAACTAATCTTCATGAGTTCATATTTTCGGAAGAAAAATACTAAATGAAATTAAGATTTATAAATTATATTTTGTACGGATTTTAGTTATTTTAGTTTTTTCATTTGTTTTTGAATGCAGTGTATTTTATTGTGTTATATTTTTGTGGATCCATAAATATTAAATAAACTCAAAAATGTTACGGATTTGTACGGATTTTATTTATTTATTTTTATTTATTTGGTTTTGTATAGATAGATTATATTTCATTTTGTTATACGTTTGTAATTCAATACATATTAAAAGAACTCAAAATTTTTAAAATAAGTATAAATATTTATTTTCTACTTTAAATATATTTTTTTGTGAAAATTCGAAAACCGGTTTAACCGGTTTTTTGGGAATGGTGGAATTCGAAAGCCGGTTTTTTCAAAAGTCGTTTTTTGTATAAACCCTAACTTTCATAATGTGTTGTAAAAATTTTACTTTCTTAAACGAATAATAAAACTATTTTCCATTTTCTAATATAGTACTTTGCATACCTGCTCAAATTGTGTATTACTATACTTTAATAATATTTTAATTTATACAACAAGACCTTATTTTACAAAAAAGATTTTTCAAAGGAAACTAAAGCTTCATAAGCGAGTATGCACTTAAGTGCCTTTTTGAAGCTTTCGAGATGCTTGCCATTTGAAGAGAACTGTGTGAACTATTTCTAGTGGTAGGATTTTCTCTAGAGACTGGATGGAAAGCCCAAGATTTCTTTTTATTTTTCCGATGGGAAATGTTGGTCAGATTGCGAATTTAGGTCGAAGAACACTAAATTTATGACCCTTTAAGTCCCAAGTATTTCCAGTAGTATTCTCGATTTTTCGACATAAATCACGTTCTTTGCAAGTGGTTTTTCTACCTGGATAGAGGAAAAGTCATGGGTGACATTTCACAAACGTTGAGTAGGTACACAAGCACATTTGACGGACGTGTTATAAGTAAAATGGAAAATATAAAATACTTAACGGTAAGGTAATATTAAACGGAACGGCATTTCAAGTTTTATCACTTTCCTCAGAACCATGGTACAATCCATCAGACATTAGCGTACGTTTCAATAACTCTTTTACGAAGCTTTTACTTGTCTTTGAGACATTCCAACCGTGCACAACGTTTCGAACTCAATAAAACAGAAATGTAACGTTCTATTGGTCTATTAAATGTTTATGCATCTGTACAATATTTGTCATGTGAAAAAATAATAGTTAAATCAGTGCAAAGAACTACACACGTAGTCAGATTTCATCAATGACAATTATGTATTAAACTTATTGTTAAACGTTTAATATCTTTTTCTAAGATAAGATTTTCTAAGATTCTCTAACAGTAATTTCGGTATTGAATAATCAGTTCAACCAAAAGATCCTCATTTACGATAGCCTTTGATGTAAGAAACGTATTACTGAAATTAATATTTCTGTATATTAATTATAGGTATACTATTGATGTCCAATAAAAATTATTATGCTTGTGTCAAGAAATTTACTTTGGAAATAAAGTTTTTAATCGGCTGTCCAATTTAAAATAGTAGGAAAGAAAGGAACACAAAATGTAATGTTTAATTTCTGCATGGCGCATAAAGAAATAAAATAATACAGCCTTGTGTACAAAACAAGGCTAATAAAAAAAGATCGAATAACAGTTTAACTTTCTGACACAGACATACAATACAAATAAATTTCTTAATTTATTTTTACATTATAGCAAGGGCTTTGTTAATCATACAAACGTTGAGAATTCAGTTTGCCCTGAAATTTAGTGTGTAACTAAAAAAACTTTTTACAACTGATTGAATAGTAAGTTTCCTGGAAAAAAACTAAATTTTTGCGACTCGATTCAATAGTTGTGCCAACTCGTATCCTCGATGCAGGCGACATTCGTTTTAAGCCTTCTATAAAATATCTGAAACCTATTTTCTGTGAGGGGTTACGCCACCCTGAGATGTTCAAACCAGCATCAAATTTCACAAATTTTTTTTATGATACTATGAGGCGGAAAATTATTTCTATACTTCTTATGTTTAGGACATGTATTAATGAATATATTGTATAAATATTGTACAGAAGTATTAAGAAATGGCTGAGTTATGTGTTCCAATGATATCTGATCCAATGATAGCTTTCAACTTTTCATTGTTAACAGCAACAAGTTGTCCTTCGCGTAGTGCGTCTTCAAGCAATGTATTTCTATCCTCAAGATTGCTGAGCCACTTCGGAACAGTATGTTCCTTTACAGCAGTGCTGTTCAGCCTAATGGTGTTTTCCTATCTGGACGCAGCGTCAAGAAATTCAAAGTCGATTTTCTCGAAAATGAACCGCGATATAAAAAAAAGTTATGTTTCTTTTCGACGTATAACAAGGAAATAAGTCGAAAAAAAGGAATAAAATTTTTTCATATTGCGCTTCATTTTCGAGAAAATCGACTTTGAAATTTTTGACGTTGCGCCCAGTCGCGGATATGGAAACACACCTTAAGCTTTGAAGCTTAGACACCTTTCTCAATCTACTTCCGTTAGCATGCACATAAACGTTAAAGGCCAATAGTGTCTTGTATGTATGCATCAAACACCAAGATGAGGTGTATAAAGGCAACCTTGCGGAATTTTCACAATTCTGAAGAGAACTGTTTTACACAATCGATTTTCGAAAACTTCTCGAACACCATTCAGTCTTTTTGGATTTATTATAATTCATTACATAACATATCATTTAAAACCCTTGATTTTCGTACTTCAATAGCCCAGTATTGCAGGCAATATTATATCGATTGTATTTCAGAATTAAATTTATTTAATGTAATTCGATACTTATAGTATTTCAACTATTTTTTACATTCATTACATTCGTTATAATTGACTTGAATCGATAATATGTGATAATTTCGAAGAAAAATATTGATTCATTTGTTTATTATGAGAAATACTGATAATTATTGAATTTTTATTGACATTTATAAAATCTTGTTATTTTTATACCACGAATAATTACAAGATTTTTTGTTACACGTTACTGAATTCTAAAATGAGAATTCTGTGACTTTAATCATCTAATTTGAGGCAATGCTTATAAAGACAGTTTAGTGTGTCATTTTTTATCAATAATTTTTTCGTAGAATAACATAATTATCTACTAGAATTACAAAGATTCGTTGCACAAAATTATTTGCTATTTAATAAATATCACATAATGACTATAAATACATTTAGCTGATATTTTTCCTCTCATATAATAGACATTCCCTATGCCATTTAAGGTGGGATTCCACTGAGGCAACGCAAGGCAACGTGTCGCGTGCGATGATTGCGATTGTGATTGCATGTGTTGCATGCGAAAAAAAGATGCGACGATTTTGTCGGTTGCCGGTTGCCAAAAAGTTTCCTCAGTGGAATCCCAGCTTAACTATGTGATGCAACTCATTGCATTAGTTATAAATGCTTGATCAAGATTACCTCGAAGTTTGAAACATAAGAACTTCAAAAATCCGAAAATATTCATTCATATTATTTCAATATTATTTTCAGTAAATATTCACAAAATGGAGCCACCTCCGATTTCGATAAATTTTTAATATGTTGTCAAGGTCATTACCCTGAGTAGTGTTGTGAGGATTTTAGTTGGGGGTGGCCGTTTATTAAAAAGTTATCGGTTAACTTCATTTTGTTTCCTATTTTATCTCTGATCTATATTTGGTTGGGGCTAGATTTACTTAGTGACCCCCCGGGAGATTTAAGGGGACTGAAAAGATTTCAGCGGGAAAGATAAACAAGAGCATTCGAGTTACTATACAAGTACACTCTATTAAATGTACATGACATCCGGGAAATTATGCATCCTATACTTTTGACTAAATTTTGTTTGATAATAGCTTTTTAGTAAACGGCGACCTCCAACTAAAACCTTCACAACACTACTCAGGGTGATGACCTTGACAACATATTTAAAAATTATCGAAATCAGGAGTGGCTCCCTTTTTGTGAATATTTACCTTATTTTCAATTACGTACCTACTGTGTTAAAGTCTGCACTATAATAGTAAAATTAATAATAAATTAACAAGTAATAAACTCGTTATGTCAACCGATATAATAGCACCTTTTATATTTAGTCATTATTGAGCTAGGTTCTCATTTAACACATACGAAAATTTTTACTGTGGAAAATTAGTCAACTGTTAGAAAACAGTTATTTAAACTATGGAATCTGAGAAAAAGTCAGCAGTACCCCGGTGAAAGTGTTCGCAGTCTATAGAAGAGTCACTCACTATCACTCATTTTTCCCGACATTAACCAATACCAAAAGACTATCTTGAACTATCCTACCAGTGAAAACCCATGTTTTTTTTTTCATAAAATGACACATTTACTACCCTCTTCAGAGTTGGGCATTAGTCGAATAAATTTTTATTCGGCTAAATTTTGATTCGACTACATTTTTATTCGAACGAACTCGAATAAAAATTTCGAATAAAGTGTCGTTATTCGAGAATAACGAATAAATTTTTATTCGACTAAATTCTTAGTCGAATAAATTTTGTGTCGTTATTCGTTATTCGAAGGACCCCCGTGGCGACTAAGCGACACGAATAAGCGTGGGTCAGAACCCGAGCTGCTCCGTCTGCCAGACAAGCCTTTCCCTTGCCCCATAATACCCCTCAGCAGTGTTCACGGGAAAAGGCCTGATAGCTCTCGGCTACCCTCTGTTGCGCATGCCCGCGACGAGCTGTGACGTCAAACCAATCAACGCCAAGCTGGGAAACGAACCGAATCGACGCCAGTGGCTGGCTTCGTTTCCCAGCTTGGCGTTGATTGGTTTGACGTCACAGCTCGTCGCGGGCATGCGCAACAGAGGGTAGCCGAGAGCTATCAGGCCTTTTCCCGTGAACACTGCCCCTCAGCCCGGCCGGACGCCGAGGACCTCGGGACTCGAGCCGAAGCGGCTTATTCGTGACGCTCAGTCAGGAGGTCCTTCGAATAACGAATAAGGAATAACGACTAAACATTTAGTCGACTAAAAATATATTCGTTGGTCACGAATAGCTTCATTTTATTCGAAGGTTAGTCGAATAATGCCCAACTCCCTATTTTAAAGACTCTGCTTCTTACCAGTGTATTAGTCAATGTTGCTTGCCAACTACAACGATTAATATCCATAGCGATAGGTTTTGTAATTTTATTAATTATGTATAATATATTGACGACTTTAATATTCTCAATATGGAAAAAAATTCTGTTCTGAATTTGTGATTCGGGATCCATAGAATTTGTTACCTGATATTCAAGGCCTTTTCATACGAGATACTTCTCTGCCTGAGGATAAAACCCGAAAACTTTTAACTTGTGATTTTGCAGTGCGATCAGATGTAAGAATTTTTAGCAAAAATTCAGCTCCCGACTCGCAAATCGAGTTCAGTAATTTCGCACACCCCTTCTACCTACATATTCACTCATTGACAGCAGAAACAACGTTGAGTTAAAAAAGGTAGAAAATGGGTAAATGCAGGGTGGTTCTAAACAACGGTTTGGTTTTACAGAACTTACACGATGGATAATACATACTAAGTTGAGTAAAAAATACGTATTGAACACAAGTCGAAAATTTTAAGCCTGCCGGAGTTGGACACGATTTTCGATTTTACAATTAATAATGCGAGTGTTTTGCTTACTTCTGATAAAAGAATTCTCTTACGATTTATGTTAGTACATTGACCGTTGCATTTAATTCGTGTTACAATCAATAGTTACCATTGTGTCATAATTTTGGAATATTATAAAACATAATAATTACTGCAAGTGTCGCTTCATTAAGTAGAAAATGCCTGTCAAGGAAACATTTTTATGGGAACGGAAGAAGGAAACATAGAATATGATTTATATAGCTGATAAATAAAAAAAAGTTTGTGATAAGATGGATAAACCCTTATTTTCACACCGCATGCACTGAATAAGAGCAGCTAATTCACTTGGACATTTTTATCATGTCTTTATTAGGTACAGATAGAGATTAGATATACACAATAATCTACATTCCAGACGTGGGTTGGATTACATAATTCTTAATAAACAGAGATTCCAGTTGATAATAGAAATTTACATTTTCATAAATAGAATAGTTTGTTTGAAAGTAAAATCCATCAGGTAGATTCACTTCCCTTAGCCTACGCACTGCTCACATCTAATATAATATATCTAATATTGAAGCACCTACATCTTATTAATTCATGTATATCATCTGTTAAATACAGTTTATGCCAGAGCGTTCTAGTAGGCGCTACGTGGTGTGATGGCTGATGACAGAGAAATGTGGTGAGGCTGTATGTTTCATTGAGTCGTAAAGTTCTATGTGAGTGCCTCCGCGAGACATAGCGCCTAAGGGAAGACCCACTCAAGTGCTGTGCAATGGTTACCATTGAGGATACTTACAAGCCGCCAAATGTGTTCTTTGCTACTTGTTACAGGGCTGTACATACTTATTTGGTTACACGTGCTTACTTATAGTGCCTATACGAGCTATAGTGACTTAGGTGTGAAGTCACTCAGCGGGGCCTTACCCGACACCCTGCTGGATACTGGCCGCTAAACGTGCCCCCCCCCCCCCCTACTACCTCTTGCAGGACTGTATTTAGAGAAGACCAGGACAAAACCGGGGCCCTAAGGCCCTAAGACCAGGACAAATCCGGGGCCCTAAGGGCCTAAGACCAGGACAAATCCGGGGCCCTAAGGGCCTAAGACCAGGACAAATCCGGGGCCCTAAGGGCCTAAGACCAGGACAAATCCGGGGCCCTAAGGGCTTAAGACTAGGACAAAACCGGGGCCCTAAGGCCCTAAGGCTCTAAGACCAGGACAAAACCGGGGCCCCAAGGCCCTAAGACCAGGTCAAAACCGGGGCCTTAAGGCCCTAAGACCAGGACAAAACCGGGGCCCTAAGGCCCTAAGACCAGGACAAAACCGGGGCCCTAAGAGCGTAAGACTAGGAGAAAACCGGGACCCTAAGGCCCTAAGGCTCTAAGATCAGGACAAAACCGGGGCCCGAAGGCCCTAAGGCCCCGGTTATGTCCTGGTCTTCTCTAAATACAGTCCTGCAAGAGCTAGTACGGGGCACGTTTCGCGGCCATTACCCAGCAGGGTGTCGGGTAACACCCCGCTGAGTGACTTCACACCTAAGTCACTATAGCTCGTATAGGCACTATACTTATACTGATCTCAAACAGTTAATATCCAAAAAGTATACTGAACACGTCCCTGGGCGTTTGTGTTGCACCGAAACACTCGGAGGCGTTAAGGACCCGAGCCCCTTCTGCGTTGACGAAGTCGCTATATCTCGGAGAGGCACTATAACGTCAGGTGATGTAGTCTTTAATAGTTGATATGTTCGTTGATAAGAGGTGCCCATGGTCATAGTTCAGAGAGTAACCACTTGCATTGCTACCATCGAAAATCATTCCCTCTGACAGGCTTGACTTTTACTACATATGTTTATTAAGCACTACTTTAAACTACCCGAAGTTGTCAGGACTTCTTATATTTAAAACGTCAGCATTTGTGGAAGCGTGAAAATCATAGAATAACAATATGATATTTTAAAATTACCTGGCGGCTTCATCAATTATTACGCAATGCTTACTTATATTATTACAATTTATCACTAAACTTAAATTATTACAAAGGGTTTGAACTCACGGGGAAGGAGTGGCGTGTCTCGATTTCAGGGTAACCTATATTTTCCGCACGATCCTAGAAAGTAACTATGCAAACTTTGGTCCAGGTCGGTCGAAGGGTTTAGGAGTTGGAAATTTTCGTCAAAATTACGTTAGACACATCGGAACAGAAGGGCTGTGTTTGAAACTTCGTATGATTATGATATCGCGTTATTTAATAACCCCAGGTTATATGACGTCCGATAAAAAGTCCATCTACTGTGCTCCATTAAACAGCGATCCGCTTATTAAATATTAACCTCAACTGTTCATTAAAACTTTTGATATCCGTGATCCTTGCTGTCAGAAAATTCTATTTTATAAAATCCTTTATACACGGCGCAATAATTAAAAAATATATTTTTAAAACGACCTATTAATTATAACAAGAATTTGAAATACTGTATTTACTCACATATTTAGTTAACAAACATTCATTATCGGTACGTACCTCATAATGTAAATACGGATTTCTGAAAAACCAGTATAATGAGAACTTTCAATTTTGAAATAATTCATTATTTTGTAATTAAACGAACCGTCAAAAATTTAAAAATCATATGTAATGTTCTAATCTATACTTCACGGTGCTGAAGAAGAAAGACGCGATTCTTCATTCGATTCTGGAATAAATAGATACCTGTGGATATTAATAGCAAAGGGTATAGACAGTGCATTTCCAGTTACGTTTCATGCGATTATATCACCTGTTTTGGTTGTCGCTCGCTTGTCCCCGTTTCTCGAACACGCTTGACATTATTATGCGAATGTCCATACAACGGCAGAGCTGCTATACGCTAATATTGGTAACGAGTACACGAGTACCATCGATTATCAATATATGACGCTGCACAATAAGAGGGATCATAGAGTGATATAGGTACTAATCGGGCAAGAATTTCGGGTCATTTTTCAGTGTATGAATGATCTTCCTTGTGTGTTCGACCTACTTCGTGTATGATAAATGTCATAGTCGCTCAATATACACGGTGGACAACGTAACTTAATCACCTTAATTGTTTCCATTACAACTGACCAAAATTCAAATTATTTCTGTTTAAGTATCGAGGTTTAGAGGAGCCTACAGACCAGGGCCGACGCGGCGTGAGTTGTTTGGAATGTGAGAAGTATTTCACACTTGAGAGTTTGCTATGTGTGGAATTCCACATTGGGGAATTTGGAAGGCATTTTATCATTTTTTTTATTTTTTGTTTGCGTACTACTGTACTTTAGGCCGTTGAAATTTGATGCTTTAATTTGTACTCCCCCCGTCTTCGAACTCCACACTCGGGAAAAAATTGCTCCGCCGACCCTGCTACGGACTGGCTATTTATAACATATTTTTCGTAAGTTATTTTTTTCAAAGTTTTCAAGAGTACCTTTAGTGTTTTAAATGGAACCTTTAATTTTTCCGCCTATCCTTTAGCGAGTAGAGAGACAAATTCGGCAAGCAACGTAACATACTTTCTTTATCATTAAAACTGAAGATATGGTGGAAAAATATATTTTAGAAGAAAATTATTTAGAGGCTAATACTTACGTTGATACGAACGGTTGACGAAATACATATACGGTTAAGAATATCAGGTGTCCGACGAGCATGACGGGCATGTGCCGGACAACTGTCGTGCTGATACCACATTTGCATCCGAATTTCTAGCGGCAAGTCTTGTAAAAGAATTTGCACAGTGTTCTCGAAGAATGTATAACATATTTTACTTCTTTTACTACTTTCAATAAAATAAGAGCCAATAATCCTACTTCCGATTATAGGTACCACATCAAACATTAATGTTGATGACCAAAAATGATTCTTCCTTCACCAATAATGTAAATTTGTAATTCAGTTCTAATGATGAAGAAAGTACGTTGTGGTGCTTGCCGAATTTATGTATCTGTTCGCTACAACGTAGACAGAAAAAGTGATGGGGTTTTATTTAAAAAACTGAGGGTGGCCTTGAAAACTGTGAAGAAACTTACATACAAAAAATTTATTATACATAGTCAATGTGCATAAATTGTCACTTCGCGCTACGCCAGTATGTAGTGCTCGGCGGCTCCTCGTTCCCCGCCGGGTCCGGGCTCGGTGGCCGCTGGTTGAGCCGACGGGCCGTGTCCGTGCCATGTCGAAGTGCAACGTTGCTGGATTTTATGCTCGCAACACGTAGAGGATTTATACCTGACAAGCGAAGGTCCTGAGGTGTAGCTTCATGACTTTATTGCTAATAATGTTTCTAAGTTTAATTTTGTGTTCAAGACTATAGCATTTATAATTTCAATAAAAAAATGATATTACTTCCTTAATTGAATCAGCTTTTTATTAATACACTTAGCTATCTAAATTTGTGACAACCAACCGAGCCTCGGGGTATATTGTCATAAAATAGTTCCTGCATATAATGTGAATTAGCTGCTAATCTGATTAACAAAATCCACAGGACCGATTTATTTTATAAAGTCGGACGTACGTAGTTTATATTAATCTGAGTCTGAATGAACTTCCCTGCAGGTATAACCCGTAAAAAAATCGAAATAAGAAAATGAGACAACCATACCCCGTCTCCCCTACCTTCAGTATGTGAAGCCCTATCAGACTGCAAAAGCTCATTGAAAAGTCACAGTTACACCTCGGGATCTTCCCTTGTGAGCAAGCTAAAGCTAATGATAGAAAATTCTCAGCCTAGAAATCCGGCAACGCTGCGGCAGATACGCCACGACAGGTTGCATCTCGGGCCCGTCTGGAGATCGTCCTAGGCCCGGCCGGGGCACGGCATGCACTCGTCCGGAGCCCGGCTCGTCCCCGTCCGTCACGGCCCGTCCTCGTTGGCTGTATTAAGGTCTAAACACACATATCCGTTCCGTCTCAGTTCCGTGTCAGTGTGCCATTGGTAAGAAGAAGAGGGGCGTAGAGGGTCTCTTCTTCTTACCAATGGCAGACTGACGCGGAACGGAGACGGAACGGATATGTGTGCGTAGACCTTAAAGGAGAAGAAGAGGGGCGTAGAGGGTCTCTTCTTCTTACCACTGGCACACTGACACGGAACTGAGACGGAACGGATATGTGTGCGCAGACCTTAAACCGACCTTTATACAGCCACCGAGCTGGAGACGAGCCCGCGACTCGGGTCGAGCCTATGGCGAGCCTATGGCGAGCTTATGGCCGACGAGCAGCCGACGAGAGCTCACCGAATCTCTAGTCCCCACCGAGTCACCATCAAACATGCCGACCCGACTCGTCCCCGGTTCGGTGGCTGTATAAATTGACCTTAACTCAGGGGTTAAGGCGAGTCCATAGCGAGAGTTTGCTGTATTTCGTAACCATTTTACGCTTGGGCAAACGTATTGATGCATCCATGAAATACTTGTTTTGGTAATTTCTTTTTACAATTTTCGTGAAATATTACATGCTGTAACGTCATCTCCTCGATATGAGGTTGGTATTGCGGGGTCGGTTAATTCCCGACAACACGCTGTTAAAAGCGCGACCCCTGTGATCTCTGAGGATCGGACGATTCTAAGGAGCTGGAGTAGGAGCCCCTCACGCGCCTGCTTCCCCTTCCAATATTTCTTTCCCGCAGCGTGCCTTCCGTTGCCAAGGAAACCGCGCGTCGCTACGAAGACTCCCATGACGGGCTAGCCAGCCTAGCGGCTGGTCTATAATGGTCGCGTCTTTAGCATCGTGCGGTATCCCTGACAACGCGGACGAGAGTGGGAGAACCCCGAGCTTACGCGTAGGCGACCTTGGACAGCGCTGTTGTACACCGTCGGAGACGCTGCTCCCACTTATCGCCCTCAACTCGTCCGTCACGGCTCTTTGGATGATGTTCAAATTACCATAATGGTGGCCACAATTGTGGTGGGTATAAGTTTGGGGAAAAGAAAGAAGTCTGCAGCAGGGCCCTGCAACGGGCGGGTATATCGCGGGTCAACCCGCCCGTTACCCGGCCGACTTTCGATTCACCCGACCCGCCCGTGCCCGCGGAGGATGAGTCGGGTCATCGTTGATTTCTATCCGCCCGAGGAGCCCGAGGCGTCATGACGTCACCACGCGTATACAACACTCTCGGCCAGGGATCGGCGGGCTCCCGCCACGCTGATGGAGAGGGAAACCCTACAGGAGCGGTGGTTATGTGTGCATGCACTGCGCCTGCGTTAGTCACGCACACATAACCGCCGCTCCTGTAGGTGTTTCCCCCTCTATGAGCGTAGCGGGAGCCTGCCGATCCCTGCTCTCGGACGCCTCGGGCGCCTCGGGTGGATAGAAATCAACGATGACCCGACTCATCCGCCGCGGGTATCGCGGGTTAGTGAAAGTTCGGGTCCGGGTGGTTCGGGCGCATCGAGATACAGTCGGGTGATGGGCGGATCAAACCCGCCCGTTGCAGGGCTCTGGTCACTCTGCAGGGCTTAGATCTGGTGAATAGACAGGCTGTGAAATCACTGGAATGCCCTATCTACATAAAAATTCGGTGATCGATAACGCAGAGTGACAGGGGGCATTGTCATGATGAAGCATCCACCTGTCGGCAATGTATGGCCGAGTACGGCGAACTTTTTTCCGTAGTCTTTCAAGGATTTTACTTGTTTTCTTGCAGACTTCTTTCTTTTCCCCAACCTAAAGTTCAACCTCAAAGGCCATCATTGTGATAATGTCAACAACATTCAAAGAGCCACGACACACCAGTTGAAGGCGATAACACTAAACGACTTGCAACACTGCTACAAAAAATGGGAACAGAGTCTCCGACGGCGTATACTGTATAGTGTATAGCCTCCGAAGGGAACTACATACATATACTCTGAAGATGATCACGTAGTTTTGTAAATATCTTTCAAATACAGAGTTTTTTACAGTCTCACTGAAGTTCTCTCTGAAGTTCCACGGAGCAGAAATATGTACATATGAACAATTCTTTCTATAGTTATAACTACTTGTATACTAAATCGCACGCTCCACCAATCTTTTTATCAGTACACTTGTTTCAAGTTCTATGTAGTGTAGTTTCTGAGGAAGTGAAATATTGTTTCATAAACCATTCTACGCTTTTAAATAATAAAAAAAAGTACAGATGCTCATATGTCGGATAACCTCGTGTTGTTTAGTTCCATGTTCCATATAACTATAAGGAATTTTCGATATACAGCGGAAGTGGCTGTATAATAGTATCCCAATTTAGATCACTAGGTTGAACAAGCGAAGTTCTGACGTTATTAAAAATTTAAAGTTTTTAATATTATGTTTTGAGGTCAGAGTATTATGTATGAGAATACTAAGTAGGTTAATTATTACATAACACCGTGGAGCGTTTGGTCGTATGCACACGAGCGGCACGCGTCGATATGACGTTGCGTCATGCGCGTCCAACTTTTTAGGTAATTCACGCGAGGGGTACGCGTTAATTTCGCAGCCGCGTCAGGACGCTGCGTCGCACAGTGGGGCAAACGCGGACAAAAATCCAAAATTTAAAGTTCGTATCTGGAAAAAATTATTATTGTATTTTATCCGTAAATAGTCAAAGAATAAAAACCTCTTCCCTTTTTCCAAAAGCAAAATGTTATAAAGCTAAAATTATCAAAATTTTCCTTTGTAGCTATAATTTATTTTGTCCTTAATTATTATTTAAAGCTTGTTACAGCCTATCTAGTTGGCCAATATTTTACAACCCTCACTTTTATACTATAAAAGTATCGTTTTGTAACAGTAGCCGCCGCATAAAGGTCATTAAATGACCAAAACCGTAAAAAAACTGAATAACTAACGCGTTATCTCGCTTTAAGTTGCCGTTAATGGATTTAATACCGGGACGTATCAGAGAATATATACCTAAAAATTTATTTGCACTTTCTTGCACATTCGGTAGTTATTGGAATTTATATGGGATGCCGATGAGCGCTGGTCAAGGCGTAGCGCGTGACGCAGCTCTGGAATTATTAATTTAATTAGTTAAGGTATTGTTGTAGAGGATTATTAATATTTGAAGATAATTATTTTTTGTATAAATAAAGTAAAAAAAAAAGGTTTACTTATTTTTAACTTTTGCTGTCCCAAAGTCCTATAGACGACCAAATGGTAACAAGTAAATATTGGTAAAAATTCATTCTGAATCGAAAGAAACCAATTGCATGTCGATAGGATCATTAGTTTAAAAAATATTGAATTTTGTCCGCTTTTTGTCCACGTTTGCCCCACTGTGCGTCGTACGCGTCCTTTCATACGAACGGCAACTGTTAATTTTGATTCTCCATCAGTTCCAATCTAACCATGGAGACGTTAGCACGTACGGAACAGAAAAATAAATTTATTCACTTGTATATTAGTTATAATATGCTATATAGATCTCAACGAAAAAGAATATATTCGGTTCATCCTTTCAATAGTGCACGTTACGTTAAAATCTTTAAGGAGCATTCAGGACTATGTTCAGTGATTTAAGATGGGGTGAGACAAAATTCTTGAACTATTTTCGCGTGAGCGTGAAATCCTTTGACGAATTGTATATGTTACAATCAAAGCGTTAATTCAGCGAATGTATACATTTACTATATATATAGTCAATGTCTGCACTCACTGATCCGATTGGCTAAAGTGTTCACGAGGAATGAAATATATACTTTTACTAGTGGATTTTAAGGTGGTCCTTATTTATACGTGCCGTACATTTTTTTTTGTATTTTGCTCTCACCCCCTAATATGATTCCATTTCATAAAAAAATAGTCCCTGGAAAAGATTATTGCAATCGGACAACAGGAAAGGGTGCCGAAAAGACCTTAAGCGGTTTTCGAGATTTTATGTACACCATCAAACGGTGCACCGCGTACACGCCTTTACGTTTTTACTCACAACTTTTATGTGCACAGAGATATGTAGAGTTTTCTTTTTTTTTGTGTTAAAGCTCATAGAATAACGATTAAAATTAGAAAAAAAAAACGTTGTCTCTATTGTTATTTATCACTTTACAATTTGCGTTTGAAAAAAGGCCTGTTTTAGGGCTATCCAGCCCTAAGGCTAACAGCCCAAAATCAGGGCGTTCTTCAAACGCATATTCTGAGGTAATAAATGAATATAGAGATCATTTTTGTGTTAATTTTTAATCGTCATTTCGTTGACTTTAATGCACAAAAAGAAAATTTTAAATATATTTACAGGAAAAAAGTTATACATATAATAACACGATTCCGGACAGGTGAATTACCTAAAACACGAAGTAAAGGAATTTTCATAATCTGTAAAACAGTCTCCATCTTGTGTCGGAACAAAAATTTTGATAAACAAATTAATACAATTTTTATGTTGATGTATATGATTTTATCCTTTTTTTTTGTAGGAAAAATATTTTCTATCTTTTTTTTAAGAATTTATATTGAAAATGTCCTCCCGAAACATTTTCATTCAAATAGTTGGAGCGGTTTTCGAGATTTTATGTTCACCGTTTTGGAAATCGTAGTTTCTGGGAAATCGCGTTCAAAGTTGGACATGCAGTTTTGTCGTTATCCGATCTCATGTATAAGCTCGTACATTTTTTACTGAAATTTCTTCAATATTTTGAATTTCGGGGCCCGGTTGCGCTTAAAATGCATAGAAAAGATGTAGCTCATGGAATATGCAAAAATCCTAAAAATCAATTTTCAAAAATTTCGAGGGTGACCTACCCCCTTAACACTTTGACTGTAACATATATAACAATTAATACAAACGTGGAATGTCAAAGCACTGCTAAAAAATGCGTCACCTGTGAATCCTTTCATATAACTTACAAGGAGAGATTCCCAGGTGTCCGCCTCCGATTGCTTTGAATTTTGGTTATGTTTCAGAGGACCGAAAAATAAGATGTACGTGTTTTTTTTTACAGCGGATCGTTTTCATATTTAGGGGGGAAAACCAACCCCCAAAGTTATAAGATTTTCAGCTGTTCATCTTCGATTGCATTGGTTTTTGGATATGTTTTAGAGGGCCGAAAAATAGGAAATACGTGTTTTTATTTTGGCCTGCTTGAAATGTTTAGGACGTGAAACCACCCCCCAAAGTTCATAAGAATAGTTGGTTGAAACGTGTCAAAAAGCTTAGAAAAAATTTTGAAAAAACGACCTTCACTATTTCCATCACTATTCCGACCAGTTGCAATTTTTTTTCAAAACGACGAAACACGTCACCTAGAAAACTAATTCCGCTAGCTTCTAAAAAAACTCAAGTCGTTTGGACCAATTTTAAAAAAGTTATGCGATTTTAAAGAGTGCCAACTTACTTTCCGACGCGACTGTATGTAGTTTTAATCAGTTTTTCCTGAAATTTTCAGTATACGGCATAGTTTGTTTTATTTTTTTTTATAATAAGTTTCATTTAGAAAGCAAAAATAAGTTAAATATTTTAGCGGATTAGATAACAAGGTTTGTAGTTAAACATTTGCATGCAATGTTACAATGTCCCCACCCACGGATTTATTGGAAACTAGTACGAATCAATTCTGTGGAGATTATCTCGTAATACGAGCGTTCTAAAAATATGGACAGATTGCTACGAATTGATCAATGAGGGCCATGCGTTCCGACTTCAACCATCATAGAAATTGAGTAAGGCTAACATTGCTTCCCATATTTCACTGGAATTGCTATACTTCCTCACTGACAACAACATACAAATTTTCCAGCAATTGCAGTACACAAAATTACTTCCCACGATTTGATATTTAAACTCGATAGGGAGTCACTGAAAATCAAAATTGATCAAAATTCAAGGAAGAAGCGTAAGCATGTTAATTTTTCACTATAATTTAGATACTTCAATAAATGCCCATAGTCATAAGAAATACTAAATAATACTAAACGGTCTAAATTTGAAAAATAATCAGCATCAATAGTTATGGTATCAAATCTTGTTCAATTTCACGAGAAATAATTCTTGCACATAATTGGAACACTAGATTTGCCATGGTATTGAAACTCCTACCAGTAAGATAAAAATAACTGCTTCAAAAAAAATAAAATGCTCTGGGGAAAATTAGGAAATCTTCTAATGTTTCATCATTTTTTAAATATACATATGTATAGGACCATGTATCTTTCTGTAATTTATACAGATTGTTCTACTGGTGTTACGAAAAAATGACAGAGGAAGAATGATCACTGTTTCAAACGTGAAATCTACTGACAAAAGGTAATATTTTTGTGTTTTTTTTTTCAATGCTACTTCGAGGTCGGTTTGATGTTTTTAATGCAGTACTGTATTCTTATGTGGGTATTCTGATAGACGAATTCCGCGATGTCCTACAATGTGACCTTGGCATAACTCAGTGCCAAGTATGTAATTGCATGTCGAAATCTGGTGATAAATTTCGTTTTACGCGTTGTCTGACTGAAACGGATACTTGCGCAGCTAAACCTTGCCCCACTCTGTGTTTACAGCTGGAGTGATTCTCGCTCTGCCTCCTATCATACGACTTGATTTCCTCCGTAGTTTTTCAGATTCAGCAGTCGTTTTTCCGCTGTGGATTCTTTTCCTTGTCACTCTTCAGTTCGTACGACACATCCCTTACTGATGTATCGTAAGAAATGAATTGTGACCTGCATTAGGTTGGTATGAAAAGAAGAGTGGAAGCGGTCCAGCTGCGAAAGTAGAAGTACTTGTGGGTGTCAGTCAAAGCGTAAAACCACTTTCGTCGCCGTAATTCAACATGCAATTCTTTCACGCTGACAAGGGAAGATCCCGAACCCGAAAATTCAAAAAATTTGGCACTTTGTGAATATGCAGGGGAATTCCTTCTGGTTACAACGCAATTTTTCTTTGCTGCCCAAATTCACTCGAAGGGGGTGAAATTAACCCCTGAAAATTCGGCTATTTTCCGATTTTTTTTATAACTCGCGAACTGTAAGAGATAAAATAAAGGTTTCGAGACAAAAGTTACTTCTTCTAATTAGATCTATTATTTGGTAAAAAATTATTTTACAGTTCACGAGATTATAACATAAAATCGGAAAATAACCGGATTTTCAGCGGTCAATTAGAGTGAATTTGGGCAGCAAATAAAAATTCCGTTGTAATCAGGAGGAAATTCCTTACATATTGACAAAGTTTCAGAACTTTTTGAATTTCCCGGTCGGGGATGTTCCCTTGTGAGTTGCTTTAAAATGTCACATTGTGAGAAACCACTGACAAGAAATGATATTGAAAGACAGAAAATAAAATAAAAATATTACTCTCATCCTATTAAATTCTATGTTTAAAACAGTATGTAAACATTTTTCCAGTGTTATTTTTTTAAAACATTCAAAGTTCAGACATTATTTTTTGCGACAGTTATCTTGGGGCAGGAAATATGATCACTGCATCTATTAGCAAGTAATTTTCTAATACAGTTGGTTAATGATATTTATCGATTAGACACAAACACAGGGATATTGAATATCAGTGTTATAATAAATGTGAATTTTCGATTCTGTAAAATTCAAATTTTGTATTATTTTAACCTGTCACATTTGAAGTTAAAATGGACGAAGAAGATACGTATAGTTCTAACGGTGTAGGAACTTGGGAGCCAAGGGAGTGGATCAATTAGATCCAGTTTCCTCTTCTCCTCAGCAATTTCCCGGAGCTAATCTACTAAACCAGACAATCTGTATCAAGACAATTCAATTTCGTGAATTGCAATTCACACTGTTCTCTATTCGTGTAGTAGCAACTTGACATTAACGAAGTAAATATAATAGTGGAATATCATCGAATAACTGCTCTTTACATGTGACAGTCTTAAATAAAATTTTATATTTCGAAATAATGTTACTTAATCTATGAGGCATGTGTTTAATTGCGGAGTAACTTAAAAATAATAAAATAATGTTTCACCTTTTAAATCCTTCTGTTCAGTACTGTTTGATGTCTTTCACATTAAATACTTTTATAAATCTAGAAAGTGAAGGAAAATTTCAATTCGAGGAAACATTTTATAGTGCTATTTCTGTTTGAAGCACAAACAAAATATAACTCACCGAGAACAAATAATCCGACAAATAAAACCAATGGAAATTTTGTCGTATTTCGTTTTCTTAGGAAAATAATCTTATAGTACAGCTACTAAAAGGAAACTCAGAGTACAGTAATAATCATGATTCACAGATGAAGGGACGCTGATTTATGAGAACAGATGTAATACATACGTATGTGTACAGTGGGGTATCCTATAACGAAAGAAATGCCATAACAAACAGTTTTTCTCATTAGATCAAAACGCTTGCAAGGAACGCGGAGAAATACAATCGGTCGTACACATGTGTGCAATGTATAAAATTTAAATATAATAAATTAAATTTATAATACGTGTACATATTTGTATGTTCTTATTTTACATAATTCATACATATATTAGCCTTTGTTTTTGAATGTGGTATAAGTCCATTTTTTGGAAAAATGAGTTAATAATGGTTTTAGTCAGATATAGATATCCTCTGTTTATATTTATAATCGCACAGTCAGTGGTGTGTAATATCCTCATAAATTAATAAAAAAAAGTTGAACTGTAAAATGTTATCGCAGGAATGTTTTTTTTCGAACGTGGTATGAGTCCATTTTTTGGAAAAAATACTTCACTATGCTAAGTGTAAAGGAGAAATAAGATTGAAATATGGATAAGTTTGTTATTATTAGTTATCTTAACGATGTAATTTACTTTTCATACTAGGTTATTTATAAATTCGTTATAATATAACTGAAATTATTTCTTAATAAACTCGATTATTTGTTTACTTGTAAGTAATGAGGACATGTATGTCTTCGTTTTAATTATAATTTTCTTAATTAAAAAATACATTTCACAAAAGCCAACTTCAATTAAAATATAAATTTAAAATTGCTCTTGGTTATATTTATCATAATATGTTATTGTTGAAAGTGGTATAAGTCCATTTGTAGCTAAAGAATCGTTTATTTTCTTTAACATTTTTATTGATTATTATTCCATAATAAAATTTAACAAGTTTATAGTTTTAAAAACATCACCCGAATTGATTAACGTATGCGAGTATTTTTAAGCTGATTCAAACGCAAACCCTTAAGGGGACCTTCCGGTCTAAAAGTCGATTTTTTTTTCATTTTTCGAATGTTCAACCTTTTAGGAATACGTGTTTAAAGGATTTTTTGAAATTCGTAAAACTCCCGAAGTTGTAGGCATTTGAGTAGCGGCAAATGCATGGGTCACAACCGGCCACTCGGCGCTCACGTAAAATTTTAAACGCGTTTTTCCCGAAACAGTGTTCTCAAAATCGGTGGGACCTGTATCTCCAAAAGTTATTATCCGATTCGACCGAAACTTCTTTTATTTTGAAGAATATACTTCTGGCTAGGGGGGGGATACCAGAAAAATAACAAAAAATTGAAAATTTACAATTTTTAAAGGCGTTGAAAGGACGAAAAATATAGGGACAAAGTGATTTCATACATCAAGTGTCGTTATTTTCTCAAAATATGTAATTTTTGTAATTTTTCTGGTTTCTCCCTAGCCAGAAGTATATTCTTCAAAATAAAAAAAGTTTCAGTCGAATCGGATAATAACGATGTGGATCAATTTTTTGACGCCTTGACTTTAACGACTCCCCAGTGCCGTCTGCAGTGATTAATTATAAAACAAAAAATATATTTCTATAATTTAAGACATCCTTAATACAATGCAAAAAGTTCCATTATATTATATATAGTAGTTTTACTTTAATTAATTCCTAAAGATCACCTATCTTTTTGGGTTCTAGACTGGTTCCCTAGGGGGTTATACCTAGTCAGGAGGCCGAAAAGAGGTGAATGTTTGTGAATTTGTTTTACAGAAACGGAAGCATGTAATTTTACAGAACTTTTTGCGCTTAAAAGAGCAACATTTAAAGAAAATTTGGTAATTTTTTCGTAAAAAAATATTTACGTTTGTAATAAAATTACAACCGATATCCAAGGAGCCTTTTTAAAAAGTTGTTTTGCGGTGAGCACTGCCATTCGGAATCAGATTATCTAAAATCAAAAAACAAAAAACATGTCGTTAGTATATTAATGTATCTTTCGATTTACGGGGGAATTTCCGAAATATTAATTTAAAAAAAAATGGCGGCTATTTAAAGTTTGGAGTCCTGATTTTCGCGTGAAAAACCGCTATTTTTCGTTGATAAAATCGAAAATATACATTGAAAAAAAAATGCGAACGACTTTCTGCAGATGTTTATATAAAAAATAAGCCCACCAAATTTTAGAAGGATTGGCGCAGTGGTTGTTGAGATATCTCACACACCGTTTTTAAAAAGGCTTCTTGGATGTCCCTTGTAATTTTATTACAAACGTCAATATTTTTCTACAAAAAATTATCAAATGTTCTTTAAATGTTGCTCTTTTAAGTGCAAAAAAAGTTCTGTAAAAATATGTGCTTCCGCTTTTTCAAGTAAAATTCACAAACATTCGACTCGTTTCGGCCTCCTGACTAGGTATAACCCCTTAAATATCTCAATGTATGAATAAATGGACTTATACCACTTTCAAAAACAACGGCTCATATGTATATGTCCCCTATAACGAACGAATGCTATAACGAACAAGCTTCCAGAACGAATCAGTTCTTTATAGGCTACCCCACCGTATCTACCCGCGTGGTCTAAGTGCATGAAGTATTAAATCAAGCACTTCAGTTCTTAATACTTCGCGTAACGCTTAGCGACTTCACTGTCGCAGTTCAATATCAGCGCTTTTCTACAAACAATGTATCTCCCTGTAAGAAATGCTCATTGAAGTGTATAACTTCTAAAAGGAGAAATTTTCTTCAGAAAAAAAATAAAATACCCCTACAATTCGTTATAATTTTGGTTAAAAAGTTAAAGAAGCTGCACAATTATAAACTTCATTTCATTTAAATAAATACTCGCGAACTACTTGTACCGTTCGACGCAAACTTGAGTAGGTAATAATTATAAGGAGCAAAAATAGAGGCAGATTCATTGCAGTAAACAACCAAGGCGATAAAGAAAAATGAGGTAAACGAAGGTTGGAAAACTGCTATTGTATTGTGACGACGAATTTTATTACCATCATAAAAATGAAATAGGTCCGATCTTTCCACATTTTATACTTCTTCGTTGAAATATTCCCATGCCCCGGGCTCGGTTGGCAGGCGTGGATTTTCTAAATATTTGGCTGAGTATGTTTATCGACATGTTCGTTGCACCTACACACATAGGCGCGTATGGGCGATTTAACAGGCACAGACACAACTGCATGCAGCACGGCGCGACGGCTGAGGGGTGGAGGGTGGCATGAAAAGCGGATAGCCGGCCTGCTAGATCCGCCGCTAAAAATACGCGTCGCAATAAACTCAAGGGTGACGTTCACTATATAGAGGCGACGTATTTAGCTGCCCTTAGTTATACTTTCTCCTTCTTCCAAGTTGCCACTTCAAAAAGACCTCTTTGCACTGGGCTAAATCTTTTATATGGAAGTTGCGAAAGTTTTCAGCAGCTTTAAAAATACGTATGACGTAATACAAAGTGCTGGTGGCGTAGTGACCATACTAATTATCCCTTATAAAGTGTATTTTGAAAAGAGGAACATGCGCAAAGTAGTTTAATATCGTTCAAAGAAATTGTAGAACATAATTTGTTTCAACATGAAAATATAGAATGGAGCCAGGTTTTTGACTACGGTGCCATTGTTGTTCTAAATTATCCTATATGGTTTTATTGGATGCAGTATTTAGTATTGTAAATTCGTCTTAAAATTATGCTCAGTAGTCCAGTGGATGCTAGTATTATATGATTTATTAACTTTTCCACAGGACAGTAAATATATTTGAATATTTAAGGGTGTACTTCTAAAAGTGTAGCTTTAATCTTTGTTAATATGATACTAAAAGCTTAGTTGAGACTTACGACTATAAAATTTTTTTAATGTGGTTTTGTGCAAAAGAAAATGTTATTATAATTCTTGCCTGGAATTTTGGACTATTTTGTAAGTTTGGAAAGTGTTTTACAAGTAACAGAGTAAGAAAGAAGCGAGTGGTTCATGGTGTTATACTTATGGAAAACAATTTTCAAAATTTATGAGGCATATGTGAACACGGACGACATCTTACACTTGACTTTTCCTCATTTGTTATTGGTAGACTTAAAGCTCCACTTTATTTTATTATATTAGAAATCATTGTCCAACATTACGAACTTTGTGGCACACAAATCTCTGCTTGTTATATTGAATTGTCATTTAGCATAGAAAAAATAAAAGGACATATCGCATTCAAATATTTACTTCATTGAAAAAAAAATTTCAAATCTTAGAACTAATATTTATAACATTCCTAATGCATTAAAAGTTGTTATAGCAAATAATGTTATTCGAAACCCTTGTTACTTAAATGCATTTCCAAAGACAAGATTTTAGTGATAAATTAAAAGTAAAAAATTTGTATAGTTTTGATAACTTTAAGAATAAATAAAGGTAAGCAGTAACTCGGGAACGAAACGTATAGGCTTGGGTAATGAAAACCTAAAAATGAGTAATAAGTTTACAAAAGCACTTATTATATTAAAGTTTTTTTATTCAAGTTTAATTATGAATTTAAGCAAGTTGTTATTGTACTACGAGTACTTGAGTAAATTGAATACACAGTGCATGAAGTTTGACTACGTGAACCCTTAACTTTTGGGCAGTTCGTTAGTAGGTATAGCGTATCTGCACCCTGCAGTGCGTCAGAGTAGGTCATGAGTAATTAATAGCAGCAGCTGCAATTGCTTTGTAAGAGATTTACACAAATGAAGATTACAACTACATATGCGCAATATGATTTTACACTTTTTCTTCAATTTTCACTTCACTTTTCTTCATTTGAACCAGTTTCGTCCTATACAATCTGTTTTCTATATCTAAATGTTGAATAGTCCACGATGATATGGATTGTTTATAATCCAGGTTATTTTTGGGTTATGGTTATGAAACGTTTAAAAGAATATTCCTATAATGTAATGTGGACAGCTTCAATTAAAGTCATTTAAAATTAACTTTCCGGAAAGTAGTAGTCTAACAATAAGAACGTCGGCTTATGTGTTTTGTTTATCCTGCTGATAGGTGTGAAGGTCTCGAAAATATTCACTGAAGACTTAAAAATGTCACTGTAATCGCACTGCGTCATTGCAAAAGTAGAAGTAAATATTAAGAATCTATGGTATGCGTTCTACCAGGAACGTGTTTAATAAGTACAGGACGCTATTAGAAGAAATTGGCAAAGCGAACAATTGAATGGTTTAAACTTTGATGCATTCGAATTTTTGTCGAAATTTTTTTAACCTTCCACCATTACATTCTAAACACTTTCTGAGTACGTCTCAGGAATATATCAGAAACTATTCGCTTTTCGACAACCTTAAAAAATGTTGCAACTGTATATCGTAGATGCACCGTTGCCCTTGCGAAAAAGACTTGTCATAGGAAATTAGATCTCTCTATTTAAATAAACCATTCAATTTTTTCTGTACCAGGTCTACTTAATGGCAACAATAGAAGAGATATAACTTGTCCCAGTTGTGTGATCCACCCTGCATGTATATGACATATTCCCTTGAGTTTTATTGATAAATGTGCAGAGCAAGGTGTCATCCTTGCTTTTTTATATAGAGAATGGTGTATTTATAGCATAGCGTTATAGTTTTAATACTTCCTTGAAAATCAATTAATCATTTCTTTAAAGCATTTTTCATACATAAATTAAACGTCCGACGAAATATACTTAATGGAGAATATTGTTCTCAAAAAAATAAAAAAATCATATTGCAGGGTTGAATTTTATCACAATCATTGCGATACGTGGTAGAAATTATTTTCTTAACGGGTTGTTCCGGTCTAGAGCCCGTAAAAATAGGTGATCTTTAGGAATTAATTAAAGGAAAACTGCTACATATAATTTAATGGGACTTTTTGCATTGTATTAAGGATGTCTTAGACTATAGAAATATATTTTTGGTTTATAATTAATCATTGCAAACGGCACTGGGGAGTCGTTAAAGTGGAGGCGTCAAAAAATTCATCCAAATCGGTGGAACCTGTAGCAACTGAACCATTGGTCTGAAATAAAAAACAATACCAGATTATTAAAGGGCATGAAACTCGCTCGTGGACTAAACCAGAAAAAATTACAAAAATGACTTTTTTGAGAAAATAACGATACTTGAAATTTGAAATCACTTTTTCCATATATTTTTCGTCCTTTCAACGCCTTCAGAAATTAAAATTTTTTAATTTTTTTAAAATTTTACTGGTTTCCCCCGAGGCAGAAGTATATTCTTCAAAATAAAAAAGTTTCAGTCGAATCGGATAACTTTTGGAGATACAGGTTTGGAGATACAAATTCCTATAACTTCGGCAATTTTAGGAATTTCAAAAATCCTTTTAAACACGGATTCCTAAAAGGTTAAACATTCGAAAAATGAAATAAAAAAAACTCGATTTTTACACCGGAACCTCCCCTTAAGGGGTACAGGACTATTGGACACGTAAAATCGATGTTTTCTTTCGTGTCGGATTGCTTAGGTACCAAGTAATCATTACACCCGAACTTTTCACAGTTTATTGTGGACGCGTTTCCGAGTAATTGCCAAAAAAAAAATGTCGGAATGTTCAAATTTGTTGAAATTATTAAGCGCTGAAGATGGTTCTGTGCAGCGCGCAGCTGTATCAGACGAACCAATCATCTGAAAGCAAAATGCTGTGGGGTGAATAATTTCTACACCAAAATCTACAGCATGGAACTTTACTGGCGAATTTAAACAAAAATTGTGAAAGTTACACACGAATCAATTTTTTCCCCTCATTTTTGCGGAAAAAATCGTCCTTAATCGTTTATAAAAACTTTTACAAACATCCAATGTTGATGCGAAAATTCCATGCCTACGCTTCCAGTTAAAATTTCAAGTGAAAATATCCATTCGTTTAAGAGTTATGATGTACACGGTGTTTAAAGATGTAGTTTCAAGATAAACGGCTTCAAAGTTAAGTCCCCTACGTCAATACCGCACTGCGAGGCCGTTACTCGGCGGTGCACTCACAGCACAAGGGAAAATTCCGAATCCGAAAATTCAAAAAAATCTGAAACTTTGTGAAAATGTAGGGGATTTTCTGCTGATTACAACGCAATTTTTGTGTGCTACCCAAATTCAATCAAAGGGGGTGAAATTAACCCCAGAAAATTCGGTTATTTTCCGATTTTGTGTTATAACTCGCGAACTGTAAAAGATAAAAAAAAAGGTTTCGAGACAAAAGTTACTTCTTTTAATTAGATCTATCATTTGATACAAAAATTATTTTATACTTCGCGAGTTATAACACAAAATCGGAAAATAACCGGATTTTCAGGGGTCAATTACACCCCCTTAGAGTGAATTTGGGCAGCAAACAAAAATTCCGTTGTAATCAGTAGGAAATTCCCTACATATTCACAAAGTTTCAGAATTTTTTGAATTTCCGGGTCCGGGATGTTTCCTTGTCAGTTACGTTACGAATTTCCTCATGAAACTTTGTCGTAAATGTTCACAAGGGATCACACTTTCAGAATTAATAGTAATAAAAAAATCGATTTTTCGAGATTTTAATAGTGTTTGGGAAATTAATAGTTGAGCACGCTGGTGAAAGTGAGGTTAGGGATCGACAGTGAAGAGGTGCACACAACACAGTATATTGAGTAAAAATGATCGTAGTCTTTATTATAAAACACACTGAGAGAATTACTTGAGCAGTGAGACGATGCACGTTGTGCTGAGCTCTTAACAATATAAACTGGTTGAGAGTGTACCGCGCACCACGACCACGCGGTCGCACGCCGTCGGCGATTGAATCGATGATCGCGTGAGAATTGAGACGAGAGCAATGAATTGGTTGAGTAGGAAACGTTAACTGAGCACAGTAGAGCACGATTGAGCTGAGAGAATTCACGAGTTACATGTTAAACGTTTCCGTAAAACCGACGCGTCTACACACGTACTCTGCGTGAACCAGAGAGCAGGTTCGAAGCTAGCTTCCGCCTTGGTGTCTTCCAGAAGCTTCTGGAAGACGCGCCAAGCGGAAGTGAGCTTTGATTGGGTGATCGCACGGACGACTGGTCCGATTGGGTGATCGCACCGGCGGCCAGATCTGATTCGGTGATCGATTGTAGATCTGCCGTCGGGCTCCGCTGCCCGTGAGGTGCTGCGGTGAGATGAGAGCGGTGGTGAGAGGAAGTACTGCTCTAATCGCAAACATTCTCCCGGCCTCAACAGCTGGAAGAAGATGTTGAGGATGATGATTCTGAAACATGCAAACCGCCAATCTAGTGAATGGCGTGATTAATGTTGTTAGAGCTGAAGTTTGGCTGAGCTGAGCCATCCCTCCTGGGCTGGATGTAGGTGAGGAGAGTCAGTGAGCTGGTCTCGGATTTACTGGAGGAATAGCGCCACTTGAGCTGAATAGAGTTGTCCTCGTAGAGGCGGTGTTGAATGATAAGTCCAGCAAGCTGTTGTATTACCTCGCTGAACGCAGTGAGTCCTGGTTAAGAGTTTGAGCTGATCATTGATGTGGCGCATGCTCCACCGATTATGTTGATCTTGGGTGAGTTTGTTCTTGCCCTTGCCACGTCTGGATTGTAGTTGCAAGTGGTTGAGTTGAGGGTAGATGCACTGCCTTTGAGGCCGATCTCCGTCAATTCGTGAATGATGATTGGTGAGCCATGAGCGAACAATCAGCTGTCTGTAGTGACTGCAGACGTCGAGTGATGTTGATCGTTGTGAGGGTGTGGCTCTTGAAAGAGGTAGTTGGCCCATCGTATGATGGACGCGGATCCCCCTTTGTCGAGCACACCCCACACACCGATGTCGTTGACATCTCACTGAAGCTTATCGTCCAAAGATCCAGCGTGGTGTTCAGATGGAAATGAGACGTCGCTGAGTTCCACTCTGAGTCGTAGTTGGTGAGCGTGACCCTGATCTAGGTCCGAAAGACGTGCAAGGCAAGGAGCACTCAACGATAGAGTGAGGCTGTCATCTGCATAGTTGCTGCCCATCTTCAACCCACATTGTCGAGATGAAATGGGTGTGACTGAGATTCAGCTCCTCAATCTTGTGATGGTTCTGAAACAAACTGAACTGGGGTGAGTAGGAGTGTTATGGTGTTCAGGTTTGTAGGTTGCCTCCAAATGATACTTGAAAGATGAGTGTAGAGCGAGTCAGAGAGTCTAGAGCTGATCTCCGGTGAGCGTGAATGGGATGGTCAGGCAAAGTTGTAAGTTCTGTCTGCCAGGCTGTGATGAATGCTGTTGCAACGACACAAGTCTTCTTGTGTAGATTGAACGTGAACTGAGTTGAGACCGTCTGGATGATTTGAGCACCGGAGCTACTGGTGCTCCCGGCGTTGAGCCGTTGATGTCGATTTCAATCATTTGGAGTTGACGTGCTTGGAACTTTCCAACGCACATGTTAGGAGAATTGTTGATCGGGACCTTCCAGTGTGATGTTCGTGAGGGATCCATTGTGTAGGCAGCGTGAGAATCCGTCCACATGTGAGTAGTAGCAACGTTGAGTTGAGATGAGAATTGATTGAATTTGATTGGCACGTCGTGCCAGATTTTACTGCAGTAGAGAGTGAGCGTTGAGCATGGCGCAGCCTTAGTTTGGAGCGCACTAGTGAATGCCCTTAATGAGGCATCGAGTGTCGACACTTGTGAGCTGTGGACGGTGAGGTGGTGGTAACGCAAATTACCGTTGTCATGACGTATTGATGAACATCCGAGAGGTTTGTGGGTTCCACTGTTGAGCCTTGGCCATCGTTGACCACTGAGAACTTGAGTGCTTGCAAGCATGTGATTACCTCTCTGATGTGGAGCTGGTGAGAAGTGATTGGGGATTGGATCACCCTTGGGATGACAGTGGCTCATCCCAATCGAGCATGAGCGGCCAAAATTCTTGCACTCGTTCTTGCTTGAATTGTGACCAGTGATAGGATGCTACATGGATCTCTGATTTGCTACTTCTGAGAAGATTGAGATGATTGGGTTGAGCGTCATAAGTGACTTGGAAGGAGATTTGAAGTGATGATTGTGATAGAGCATTGAACGAGAAGATAAGGTTGAACATTCGAATAGAAGCTGAGAATGAGAGGTTGAAGTTGTGGGTGAGGGCTTCCTTGGAAGCAGAATGTTCTATCGGGCAGCTGTCGAGTGAGGTGATTGGTAGAGCTTTCACCTGTAAGCCCAATACCGAGAGGTGGATAAATTCCAGATGAGAGGCTCGACACCGCTGGTGTCGCACTGGTTGTCTCTTGAGAAATGTGCATTGAGACGCTACCCGTGTCGCACAGGTCGTCGTGATCGCTGCGTTGAGTCAATGAGTCCGTCAGCTGTTGCGATACTCATTGGTCTTGATAACGTTGATGAGCATGCCTGTTTGCAGGCACGTGTGCTGACCTTGCAGCGACGATTGCCTCGTGACTGCTGATTTCACTCATCACTACACGACCACTGATCTTGAGCGTGAACTGCACTGTATTGCACCTCTACTGTCGATCCGGCTCGAAGGACCAAAATGTTTGGGAAATTGATAGTTGAGCACGCTGGTGAAAGTGAGGTTAGGGATCGACAGTGAAGAGGTGCACACAACACAGTATATTGAGTAAAAATGATCGTAGTCTTTATTATAAAACACACTGAGAGAATTACTTGAGCAGTGAGACGATGCACGTTGTGCTGAGCTCTTAACAATATAAACTGGTTGAGAGTGTACCGCGCACCACGACCACGCGGTCGCACGCCGTCGGCGATTGAATCGATGATCGCGTGAGAATTGAGACGAGAGCAATGAATTGGTTGAGTAGGAAACGTTAACTGAGCACAGTAGAGCACGATTGAGCTGAGAGAATTCACGAGTTACATGTTAAACGTTTCCGTAAAACCGACGCGTCTACACACGTACTCTGCGTGAACCAGAGAGCAGGTTCGAAGCTAGCTTCCGCCTTGGTGTCTTCCAGAAGCTTCTGGAAGACGCGCCAAGCGGAAGTGAGCTTTGATTGGGTGATCGCACGGACGACTGGTCCGATTGGGTGATCGCACCGGCGGCCAGATCTGATTCGGTGATCGATTGTAGATCTGCCGTCGGGCTCCGCTGCCCGTGAGGTGCTGCGGTGAGATGAGAGCGGTGGTGAGAGGAAGTACTGCTCTAATCGCAAACAAATAGTCCTGTACCCCCTTAAGTATATACAGTATAATTAATAAATAAAATTGTATCTAGAAAAATTGTCTGTTGTGCATCAAGGGATTCTAACATCGTGTGTCTTACCCTACTCTCCCTCTCGTTTTTACCATTTTTCTCCCTTCATTCATCTAATGCTTGGCTCTCTATGTATATTAAGCCCGTCTGTCCACGGAGCGTCGCGTCATAAACGCGTACGCGTAGGGACCAATCGTACGCCGGGCATCTTGACCAATGCAGATCAATGATCGACAGATGCGTCGTACGATTGGTCTCTACGCGTACGCGTCTATGACGCGACGCTCCGTGGACAGATGGCCTAATTCTTGCACTCCAACTGCATTCGCTACCTCATATAAAGTTTTGCCACAAATGTATAATTAGAATAACTATTTGATAGATTGTGAATAAGAACCATTGCATCAATATGACCATAGGTACTTTGAAGTGAATAATACATAGAGATCTGAAGAGAAGAAAATATGTAGAAATTTTTTTAAAACCATCATGTATACCTACGCCTGTCCGGAACTACATAATAGTATTTGTTTCTAAAAACACATTTTTCGTATGAACTGGCAGCCTAATCTGAAAAACTCGCGAACCTTTCGAAGCTAAAGTGTATTAAAATTTAACACCCCGCAGAGTGTTTGTTAATTTTATGTTTGAATTCATTGTAACATTACAAGTAGCCACACACGTGGTAAAGTATTAGTAGCTTCGGTCAAGTCACATCTCACGTGAAATGTCATTCCCAAATCCCATACAGCACACTCTCGTTGCAGCAAAGTTGCAGGATGGTTGCAGTGCAAGATTGCAATGTTTCGCGCAACGTTGCAAACATTAAAAAAACCATCGATGATCTTCAAATTTCGGGAAATATAACCTGGAGAACAAAATCGTCTCCGTCAGAATAATTGTCTCTCTGAAGCAACCTTTTTTTCCTTAGATATTTTCTCGTATCATTAAAAACAACGGAAATATTTTAGGTTTAAATGGTAGTTGCAGCAACGTTGTGGAAACGTTGCCGTAACGTTGCAGCAAAGTTGCAGGATCGTTGCAGTGCAACATTGCAACGCAACATTGATGCAGCTGTGCAGCAATAATTCTATGTCCGCCCCGTGCATTGTTGCACGGCAACGTCGCAGCAACGTTACATCGACATTGCGCTGCAACCATGCAACACTGCAAGGTTACTGCAACCATCCTGCAACGTTGCCGCCACGAAGTGTGCTGTATGGGATGTTATTAGAATATTTCCTACACAAGACATTTTAATTTTTCTTGCAATATCTATCTTCATTTCATTCACATTTTTTACAACTGACACTCATGACTTTTACAAGAGCACAAGAATTTAGCCAAGGAAGAGAACACTGTCCGTTTCTTTTTCTTTTAAATGAAGCGACCTGAGGCCCATTTTTCGTAATTTCACAGAAGCGAGCTTTAACACACACGACTAAGCTTATTCAATCTGATACATTTAAAAATGATTAAAGTATCTCCAAATCGTGCAGTATAAAGTATTATAAATAGGCCGAGATATGTGTTAAACAGTTCAAACATTTGTAGTGAAATTTTATAGAAACAATAGTAACAAATATAACTTTCGAAAGTGTACGCGAACTGTGACTCGTTTCTTTAAATCATTTTGGAGGAACCAGTGGTAAAAATATGTAATTCTACAAAATGTCGAATCAGTCGATGGAGTCCACGCACAGGAGCGAGCCAAGCCGTCGGCTATCTGGTTCGGCGTCCGAGCGAATAATGGTTTATGTGGATGATCTGGCATTCGATGCCTCGCACGATCTATCTCCAGATTTGTGTAGGCGATTATCCAATTGCTACACACTGTACCCTCTGGAGGATCGTTCATCTCTCCACTTGCCGAATCCGGACACAACCGAGCCTCAACTAAGCGACCGTTCGGTTCTTTACTTGGCAAGGTCTGACGACAAGCCGCGGCATAACGCTTCCATTCACACGAACACCAGTAGCCTAAGACCGACTGCAAGCAATTCGGAACTCGATCAACGTTCCAGTAGACGCTCCAGCGTGCAGTCCAGCCGTTCGAGAATGAACAGCTGCAGCAAGCCGACGCCGTTAGGTAGGAGACAATTAGGTCATCGGACTCCTCGATCGATAAGAAACGCACGTAGTTTGTAACCGCATACATTTAATGATACAGTAACGATTTTACATTCGGCGATTGAGGGCATTAGACAATTGATCGATATGAACAAACTTTCACCAATATTAACTTGATTAGCATCGCGTGTCAGTCTCTTTGAGGGTCCTTCGTTTTTTAGTGTGTGTCCCTGTATTTAAGGGGTTATACCTAGTCAGGAGGCCGAAAAAAAGCGAATGTTTGCGAATTTTTTTTGGAAAAACGGAAGCACATATTTTCACAGAACTTTTTGCACTTTAAAGAGCAACATTTAAAGAAGATTGAACAATTTTTTCGTAAAAAAATATTTATGTTTATAATAAAGTTACAACCGATATCCAAGAAGGCTTTTTTAAAAAGTTGTTTTGCGGTGAGCACTGCAACTCGGAACCAGATTATCTAAAATCAAAAAACAAAAAAGATTTCGTTAGTATAAGTTAGTAGTATTAATGTATCTATCGACTGACGGAGGGGGAATTTTCGAAATATTAATTTAAAATAAAATGGCGGCTATTTAAAGTTTGAAGTCCTGATTTTCGCGCGAAAAACGGCCATTTTTCGTTAATAAAATCGAAAATATACATTAAAAAAGAAGGCGAACGATAGTCGATTGATTTTTATATAAAAAATAAGCACACAAAATTATAGAAAGATTGGTGCAGTGGTTGTTGAGATATCTTACTCACCGTTTTTAACAAGGCTTCTTGGATGTCGTTGTAGTTTTATTATAAACGTAAATATTTTTCTACAAAAAAATTACCAAATGTTCTTTAAATGTTGCTCTTTAAAGTGCAAAAAGTTCTGTGAAAATATGTGCTTCCGTTTTTCCAAAAAAAATTCGCAAACATTCGCTTTTTTTCGGCCTCCTGACTAGGTATAACCCCTTAAGAAAAGCAGGCACTTATGGTTCCGAAATACCAAAAATAAAATTAAAAAGGAGTATTCGTAATGAATTCTGTTCAAAGCATATTCTCTGATGAGAATTTATTTTGTAGTGATACATGTAGTATATTATTATTTTTTTAGGACAGCTAGGTATCATATGTTTGCTCCAAATCTGGAAATAATTACGTAAAGGTTGAAAGATATAAAGAAATTTATACCTCATTTCATATTTTATATGATGAGAAAAGTATTCGGTGCCAATATATTTTTTTCATGAATCCATCCGCCGCGTTTTTTTTATTACGTTCTCCACTATTGTGAAAGCTTATATGCTATTGCATGTATTTTTCCATTCCTGCTTCAGAGTTATTCCATATTTAGGTTATCGACTTATGGCAAATCTTTTAAGCCTGCCTCTTTAATTCGTCCTACAATTTTTCGATATGATTGAGGGCTAGTTATTGCGAGGGACTTGAATATGCTTATTAGGGTGGTCCACGGCCTCATGGGAAATTTTTTTGTACTCTTTGTTCCACGAGCCTGTTTTTGTTCCTTAAACCAAACGAAGTGTGTATATCAAAAGCTAGGCCATTTATGAACTATATTTACAGGTTGCTACGATTTGCAACATTATTTTACACAGTTAAGTGTATGTATTATTTGTTTTGATTTCAATAGCTGCGTGAACTAATTCTATGTTTCCCTCATATTCATATCGCAACTCAAACCTCTCGAAAGCTGCCCACGCAACATTTGAAACGAATACAAATTATTATTGCATAAAGATTAGACGTCGCAAGATTGTTATTAAAAAGGAAAATAGAAAAAATCAGTATAACTACTAAAACAAATATTTACCGGAAAATGAAGCAAACTATAAACTGTGATATAAAAAGATGGTATATATGATCAGGAACAAAATCGACAGACAACGGTAGAAGAAGTAGTACAAGCAGACCAACGAAACAACGGAGAGCAAATTCGGCTCGTAGAAAGGATTCCGTACGACCTCTAAAGGCCGAAGTAAGAGAAGCAGGAAAGATTGTCGGGGATGTTGAGGATACGGAAGAAGCGAGGCGTCATCGAAGACTCACTATGATAATCCTGGGAATGTTCATTTTCCTTCTGGTGACGTCGATTCTAGCTGTCGTGGTTACTTTAACGCACAGCAGCTTTTTGAGCCCTGCTATGGGCTCTAAGGAACTTGCCGAGCATCGATTCCCACGTAAACAATAATTTTAAAATAGTTTTAATTAAACGATTCCACAAATTGTATTGCTTAAAAGTCAATGTATACTAACAATATTCAAAGTTAGTGATGATAGATGATCGTATTTAGGTTTCCATTGATTAAAATTGTAACTAGGAATTCGTTTGCACACAAATGTTCAGTCAAACGTGAGAGAATTTTGACACAAATCTTTTACAAGCCTTTTCTCGCTATTTTCTATGCAGTTAAGTGGCAACTTCTTTTTGTAATTAAAAGAAAGTTGCAGTAATAGCCTTTCGAGTACAAAATCAATTTCCAAAACATAATACCATTGTTAATATTAGGTCTTGTGTTTTAAAATATTCAGAAAAAAATAAACAAATATCAGACGAAGTTAAAACTTTATCCTTAACTTTTTATTATCCATTGTTACTTTAAGTTACAAACTAATTTTCAAATGGTCGATTAAAAATATTTATTGTGATTTAACAGGGAAACCCTATTTTTTCGGCTAACAACATAGCAAAAATTTGATTTTTTTTTAAAGAAACTAGCGATTCGATTCATCTGAATTTTGGACCATGCTTTTATGCATCCTTGAAGAAGTTGCAGTTTCTTTTTTATTAATTTTTAATAATAACTATAGGAGTTATGCATGATCGACCATCACGCCGTGCAAAATTCGTCGTTCGCTGGTGTGCATAAAAACGGGGTTCAAATTTCAGATGAATCAAAAAATTCAAAATTTTGCTATGTTTTTAGCCCAAAAAATACGACACCCCCCCCCCCCCCCCCGGCCCCGCCTTAGCTATTAAAAGCGTTGGAGGAAACATGGGGAAAAGCTATAATTTGGAAAGGATATGCAAATACTGCCGGCCAAATAAAATTTGATTTCTTGCAAATATAATTCAATGTTGTTAAATATCGACCGCTCTAGCGTGATACACATACAAAGTAGAAAAGTGCATTACTACTAAACAAAAACGCTCTGGACATGTACAGTAGTGATGGAATTCCAGTTACGCCCAAATCGCCCGTGATTTCCATTAGGCTAGGTTTCCCTGTACGCGACTGGACGCAACGTCAAGAATTTCAAAGTCGATTTTCTCGAAAATTAATCGTGATATCAAAAAGAGTTACTCTTTCTTTTCTACTTATAGCAAGTAAATAAGTCGAGAAAAAGGAATAAAATTTTTCGATATCGCGCTTCATTTTCGAGAAAATCGACTTTGAAAGCGGAATTCGCCCAGTAATAGTCGTAGCATATCTACCATAGGTTTGCACAATTTTGCTAATAAATAATTATTCTTGCCACTGTTTAATAGACATTGGCGTATAACTATATTTATTTCCATAGCTGGTTATACCCCATGTTTCCTTATATAGAATACGTGTAAGGTTTGCTAATAGATAAGTTAATCTCCGTATTACCAAATCATCATTAACGAAATATCTGCTTTTCCAGTGCGCAGGGAGAACGAGGAGCTGTTCAATTCTCTCAACAAGGATTACACGGCTGAAAATACGACGGGGCCTCCCTAAGTAGACACTCGATGGGAGAGGAACGGCTTGCTTTGATGCTGCTTTGGAAAAATTTTCACGAGAAGACGGAAGGGTATACGTGGGCGAGAAGAACGAGCAAAAGAAAATCGCAACGTGGATCACTTCGACGCTTAAGAATTGACAGTCGCTCTGTAAAAGCGGCGACATTCGTTTCAATTGTATTCACGATTGAATTTGAGGCATTTTAGGTGCAGCGGGCAAGATCTCATTTGTCAATATCGCCGTGATACGCGGCCAATTTGTCGACTCTGCCGATGGCACGAACTTCTAATTAGGCCTGCGGCAAGGTAGAAGGAACGTTACAAATTTGTCCCCGTTGTTTCAACGATAACGCCTAAATAAGTTCCGTTTTCCATTGAAGTTCGTAGCTCGAAGGACATTCTCGAGGGAAGTCGAGAAACTCACGTCGGAGCGAAAGGAAACGGAAATCAAATAGCAAAATCCACGTACATATGTAAGGATAGCCACGACGAATACACCGTCACTTTTGTTAACACGGCATTGTTGTTGGCGCGTCAAGTCGATGATCGTGTAATACTTGTTATGGTGATACGGTACGAAATTATATTGCATATTCGCTCGATTTACGAATGTTTCTTTCTCCGAGCGAGAATATAATCCGATGCGTTACGCGTTATAGAATTCAGGTGTTGATGGAAAAGAGGTACATATGTATTTAAAACATACTCGTGAAATTCGAGACGAGTCCTTGTTGGAAAAAGAGTTCAGAATATAGATATTTTTGAGATAAAATAATTCTTCTAAAAATTTAAATTCTGCGAGAGCACAAAATTTATTATACGTTTCTCACATTTTCATTATTCACTTGTTAATGAAACTTTGCTCGCTGATTTTCAGAATAAATATTTCAATTATTAATACTAATGTTATTAAATGATACAGAGACAACTGACGGATCACTTTATGACTGTATTTTGTTTTGAGTTTTACGTTTATGCAAGTTGATACACAAAAGATCGATTTGATTTTCTACACAAGTCTTCCAGTTTGAAAAAAGAATTAATGCAACAAGCTGTTGAGAAAACAAATTATATAACTCTCTTTCCCCAAGGAAATATGTATTCGTATCGCATCGTGCTACATTACATAGTCACACATAAAAGCTTATGAATAAAGTATGTTTATCAAACATCGATCATTAGACGTATAGCCAGAGTAATTATTGTTGTCGGTTGTTTGTAAAATACAAGCTATCTTAAGTCAAGGGAAGGTATGATGATTATGAAATAATATTATTCTAAGTAGTGTCGTTATAAAGGTGGAGGAAAGAAGCAAATATAAGAGATTGCATAGTTAGAAATCTACTGTCCTGAACGCAATTTTTTTTTATAAAACAGTGATACCTAAATTCAGTTAGATCATTTAAATTAAGCAAACGTGAAAATAAGTGAGTAATTTTCAATTAAAGCGTAATCAAAATTCTAACCATATCCTTCTTTCTCGAATGTTACATAGGACTGACGTCAATTAGTATTGGAATAAAAACGTTAAAAATTTTTGACAAGTGTTATGTATCGTACATTTCATGTATTCACACACGAGGCGCTCCAAGTTGGAAATGATTTGTCGTTATAAGTACTGATTATTTTTACACATACATATATTTGTTTTCTGAAAATAATACACTGTCGAAAACGCTGTTTAAAAATGATATAAGTTACTTTTTTAAATATTTTGTTTGATTTAGAAGTAAGTATTCAAATATCTGCATGTTCCTCATATAATGAATAAATTTCATTTTATACTAATTTTGCCAAGAACTTTGAATAACAGGTATACAAAATTTAAATGTACATAAGAAGCAATTTTACGAAACGTTATGTAGCATTAAATGCAAACACGTACCAGACAATCAGATAAACTGTAACATTATTCTTAAATATGATTTTGAACCGCTTACATCACAAGGTTATTGTCCAAGAAACATTATTAAATCAAAGATCAAATGTTTAAATGGTTGACTATTTATTTTAGCATACGCGATTGAACATAACATTCTCTCAACTTTCAAATGTTTATGACTTCATAGTGATGATTTTGAAATACTGGTAAATAGGAAAATTAATGTATCCAAATCTTTTACGCAATTCAAAATTTTTATCAACAATACCTACTCAAATTATTTTTCTGAAACTACCAGTAAATGCTGCGACAGTGCCAAATCTTGTTTTATTTATATATGTATACATACATCTATATTTTTTAAATCGTTACGTGAAAACAAAGATTGAAAGTCTTAGATATATCATTGCTCAAAACCGTAATACAAACGCTTTTACCGAAACAGTTATAAACTGAAAGTGTTATAAACAGAATAATAGAAATAACTGATAAACACGTCGACAACTGTTGCTATTGTTCGTAACATGAGTTCGTTCTAATTTTTGTTTAATGCATAAGTAACGATCGTTGAGGGTAGTAATAAAATATTTTGAACTTCTAAGGAGTGACAGCGTATTTTTTTTAAACATTATATTACTCTGCGCCTTATTAAGGCAAGGTCCCATTGGTGCAACTGCGCGCCGCGCACGGGTCATATTTACGAGTTTCGACCACGTTGGAGCACTTGAAAGGGTCGACTTTTACGACGAGGATTTCACTGCCATCCCGCGCATCGTCGGAAAGACAGAAAAATGTGCGCTTTTGAACGCAAATGCACTCTTTAAAGGTCTAAACAGTGGTAAGAAGATGAGGTCCTATACGCCCCTCTTATTCTTACCAATGGCACACTGACACGGAACTGACACGGAACTGACAAGTGTGTTTAGACCTTAAGGGTCATTCCGGTTTTCCGGTTAGCGCGCCGATAAATTCAGCGATTTTCAGGAATTTATTGCGACGCAAATAATTATAGTAATGGAATAAAACTTTTCTCTATTTATTCAACTACATTTCTACAGTAAATAAAAAATATAAAAGTAATAAAATTATTGCTTTTAAAATGCTTTTGAAAGTGGTCTTGACGGCATGTTTAAAAATTCATGCTTCGCTCGGGAAGGCGATTTCAGCTGTTCGACTTATCTGAACCCAAAGATCCAAACAGATTCTTGATTGGGTATGACTGTTGCTATCGTTCGAACTATAATTACTGATTTATGTTCAAAATTAGCAAAATGACGGGCAAAATGCAAGAAAAATGTTTTGTCGGCTTTTTTCCTTTGCTATATTCGATTTTTAGGTTAGACTCAATGAAAATACTTGGTTGTAGTCCCTGCGAGAGTCATAGGTGTGCAGAATAAGCAGTAAAATTTATAAAGCAATCGGTTCGATAGATTTTGAGATTTTATCTTCACGATGTGGAAAAATGACGTTTCGAGAAAAACGCGTTCAAAGTTTTCATCTATAGAGGCCGAGCCTCTGCGCCCCTACAAAATGCCTCACAAGGGAAGTTTGGCAACCCGGAAATTCAGAAAATTATGAAACTCGGTGTGCAAGTAGAGTAGTTCATCCGTAACGCAACTCTACTTTTTGTTGGTGCCATAATGCAATTTTTGGGGGTTAAATCAGCCCTTGAAAAAATGCAGAATTTTCTTTTCCGTGGAATATCTCGGGAAGGGTGAGAGATATCGAAAAGAAGTTTAAACAAAAATTGCATGCTTTTTTTATATCTACAAAACCGCGTAAAAGTAATTATGGAATTAAGGATTGGTGGTGGGGGTAAGTTGAGAAATATGGATTTTTCGAAGTTTATCTTTATGCAATTTTGTAGATACAAAACTAAGATGCAACATTTGTTTATACTATTTTTCGATATCTCTCTCCGCTCTCGAGATATTCCACGGGAAAGAAAATTCTGCATTTTTCTCAAGGGGTGATTTCACCCCCAAAAATTGCATTATGGCACCAATAAAAAATATAGTTGCGTTACGGATGAACTACTCTACTTGCACACCGAGTTTCATAATTTTCTGAATTTCCGGGTTGCCAAACTTCCCTTGTCAGTAGAAACTAAAATAATCGTAATTTTTCCATGAAAATTTAACAATACATTCTTGAGGATATGTACTTTGAAAAAATGTTAAAAAAAATCGGTATTTTTTCAACCCGTCTAACCGGAATGACTCCTTAAGTAGTTCTACATATCACTTACGTATGTGTATTTATTATATATTATTATTAGTTGATATATTAAAGCAAGCAATACCGTGATAATTATTGCTGCAAGTACTAATAATTATGCTACCTACTGCTATGCATATGTCTCTAGATATTGCATAACTGTAATCTTAATATATAAAGCAGAAAGCTTCTATATGTTTATGTGTTTGTCTGTCGCCTAAAAACTTTCGAACGATAAACTCTGGGATCACGAAATGTGCCTCAGCTCATCATACCTGACTAATCCAGACGAATGTGACCATTTTCACAAAAAAAATAAAAAATTTTTTTTACAAAATCAGAATCTAAATTTCGGGCGAAGCCGAGTGGTAAAGCTGGTACACTATATGTACAGATATGTGACACTGAATTATAGTTCTATATCTTAATCAGTTTCAAATTATTCCATTTCTCAAAAACAACTAACGTTGCCAGTCATATCCGGACGAAGTGGGAAATCCTTCTTTCAACTATTGAAGTCTCCAAATAGTGCCGCTCAACGTAAATAAATACACTTGATCGCCTACTGTATAGATTCACTATAATTCTTCCATTGGGAATATCGAATTCCCCATTAAACAATTGCAATGTAAAATTTGTTCAGTGGATGATACTTCTAATTGCTACATTGGTGGCATCTTCCTCACATCTGGCACATTTAGGTAAAGAGTGAACAGGATGACTTGTGTCCCTAGCACGGTGATTTCCTATTTAGGCTTCGGCGCCGACGAAGTGTGAAGCCCCTGTTTCGGCTACTGAGCTCAACAGCCGACGCCAGATAAACACGAAGCAAGATGTGTAGAAGAAAGCTAGTCTATCCTCTGTTCTCGATGCCAAACATTCGCGTGCCCGGCTAGGCGCTGGCGGAGCGTCTCGTCGCGCCGGCTCATTTTCTGCGTGCAGCCTCATAAAATGGACCCTTTCAAGTGCTCGAGAAGATTGTGCGATGCAATGGGCCCTAGCCTTTAGGCTGGGTACAGACGGGTGTAATGCAACATATCATTTAAGAGCGTGTGGATATATTACCAGGCGTGCACTACTGGCCAAACAATTCTTCAAAATTCATTCCCAGTCGATTTTTTCTGTAAAAGCAAAGCTGTTCGAATATCACGTAGTGGGCGTGTTTAGTGAAAGCTTGCTTCGTATGGGCGTGCTTAATTCAAGTTTGTATCGTATGGAAATCTGACCGAACAGATTCAGCGAAATTACAAATTTTAATCAGAAAAAGACGTTAATATGTACATTGTTAAGTAGCTTCGAAGGCAGATAGCCCATCATTATTTCAAATGAAGTATATGACAGGGACTTATTTAGGTTGAATACAGTCCTCAAGAAAACCTCCTAAATTCAAAGAAGCTTTCCTAATTTCTAGCTCGATTAATATTAACAGATACTCAAAAGCAGTTGGTGCGGATCTGTGTAAATTTATTATTTTGGCCATTTGTTTCACTGACTCTTTAGTTCCAGCAATAATTTGGAATCACTTCTTCTTTCGTAGAGGGAATTTGTTTCACAGACACGCGGCACGTCTCTTCCTAAGCGCGATGCGCAAGGGAAATCCGCGTAAACTTATTCTGCTCATAACCGGTCAAATATCGTGTGGATCGAAGCAGCTACGACGAGAGATTATATGATTTTGCGCTGCATTTTTCAGTTATAATTATGACTTGCATGACATAATATGTATATGTAACACTGTATACAAACACTCTGCGTTCCTTCAAAGAATACCTACCTACGTGTAGCCGCCGGCTGCAAAAGTATAATTATAAAGAGACGTTCTTCTTCAGACATATTACACGTAGTATAAATTGAAATGTTGGTATACAGTGGCGGATTTAACAGGGCGGCCGATGAGCAGTTGCCACCTGGGCCCCTGCTCAGAAGGCCGCACCAGGGCCCCATCCTTAAAAAAAAAATATGATTTTATCCAAACTATATTTTTCTTCTGTATTATTACACTGAGCCCGTTTTCAGTAAACTACCGTTTTAGTTTCCCGAAAAATGGGCCCCTGCTCAGAAGGCCCCACCAGCGCCCTATCTTTAAAAAAAAAATATGATTTTATTCAAACTATATTTTTTTTGTGTATTATTACACTGAGCCCGTTTTCACTAAACTACCGCTTTAGTTTCCCGAAAAAATGGGCCCCTGCTCAGAAGGCCCCCCATAGGGTCCTGTCTCCAAAAATAAATTATGATTTTATCCAAGCACTTTTTTTCTATACTTTTCTGTACATTTATCCCCTTTTTAGTAAACTACCACTTCATTTTCCCGAAAAATAGGCCCCTCAACGTTTGCCCCCTGGGCCTTTTTTCTTAAATCCGCCACTGTTGGTAGAGTAGTTACGAAATACTGATATAACACCGTTAGTCATAACCGCTTCGACCCGTAGGGGAGACCGGGGCTAGTTGACTAATTTTTTACATTTCTAATTTTTATAAATAGACCATTAGTATTTTGTTGACTTACTGCATACCAAAAGTTTCCAAATTTCATTAGGTATACAGGCATAATTTTGAAAATCGTTTTAATTGAGTCTAGGTTGTAGTTTTTATTGAATTTAGAGTAGTGAGACGAATAAGTCAACAGACCCCGGCTACGGGGTTAGTTGACAAATATGATGGGGTCAGTTGACTTAACATTTACATTTCAGTTTTAACCCTTTGCATGCGAAAGGTGTATATAAACACTGTCACAGTACATCAATATAATGTGAAAAACGTATATATACGCTGCCAAATCCATCAATATAGTATACGAAACGCGTACATATGTATACTACGACCAATAAATTTTTTTATTTTTTTTTCAGTCCTCCACTGTGTTATTTTTTTTTATTAATGATCATGGTCTAAGATACTGTAATTATTTTGTACTGGTTTGTTATGGTCTATTTGGAAGGCCTGAGACTTTGGAGGGAGGATAGGGTGTAAAACTGGTAGGGGTGAGTTTGGAAGGATTTGTGGTGGGGGAAGTGGACTTGAGCAGCTAAACTCTTTGCCTCGACTGCATCTTGAGGATAAAAAATGCAATTATTAGTAGTATTCCTATGCTTAGTCAAGTAACCCCGTCCGACATTGTTAACATATTAAGGGTCGCACGTACAAAACCTCCACGCACCGGATAAAATAAAATACCGTAAATTATAGTCAAGGTATCACGTTTCCACATAATATTCATGAAATAACATCAAGCAGTACTTAGTGGACAAAAATTCATAAATAGTCGAAACGAAAATATTTACTTCCAGCCGACCTTTTTAGATTTTTCATTCTCACTGACAGAACACGCAAGTTTTTGTCACGGCGACACATTAAATGGCAAGCTGGTCATTCATATGCTCCAATATTGCGAATCGCAGCATAATTTATTCCATAATACAAGAATTAAAGGGAATTAGTCAACTAGCCTCGTTAGTCAACTAGCCCCGGTCTCCCCTACTCTCGAACGAGTATCAGCAGAATAACTTCACGCGCATCTCTTTGCGCATCGCACCGTAGGGAAAACCAGCTCCTACAAAGTGTGTCTGTGATCGGCACGAGGGAATTAAATACCCTGCCTATACCTACAACTCGGTTTTCCAGCATTAGGTATTCTATTTTCTTTTTAAAATAGTAAATGAGTGATTATAAAAGCAACACCCACGACAACAAGTTGGTCATTCAACGTGTGCATTCCAATTGATAGTACACTATAAATTCCTAGAATTTGTAATTAGGTTCGCGAAGCATCCATGACACCTACTTAGGACGCAGTATCTACAATGATATATTATTGGAAGTACCTACCATTAAAAAATAATAATATTATATTTTCAAATATTTTATTTGATTTACAAATAATCAAATATACGCAAATTTTGCTAAAAATACTCTTCGTAAATCAGTTATGACAATCCTAAAAGATTGTCGACTGCAAACAATATACGCCCCCCTATAACTGTTACAAAAAGGTCCGTTATATAAGCTTTTTAATGGCTATATTAAACAATTTTATGATAAAATTAATTTTGTGTTACATCAATATTCACTAATTTCAGTCTTTTATAATTATCATGCAATATAACGGTTTTGAGTATCGAAGTCGAGATTATGACAGATTTTTATCGCAGCGTGGAATGTCTCGTGCTCATGTATACATACAGATTTTTGTCGCAATCGTAATAACTACCTTGTATATACGTATTTTTCATTTGCAATTTGGAACTAAAATCGACAAGAATACAGTAATGCTTCGTTACAATTATCGGCGTCAAGGCAACTATTGTCTGCGCTTTTCGACAAGCAAAATGCACAGGATACATCAATACCGCGCGGAATAGTAAAACCATGCGGGAATCTTGGTCCTCGTGCAGCTGGCTACCAATAGTCGAACGCAGTAATGCCTGCCTATGGAATGAGTTATCCGCTAATGGTAATTAAAATTATTATGTGGGATATCATTATTGATTAGCGAAGTTTCACCGCTGAAAATGCGTCGAAGCTTGATCCCACTCGGACTATTGTAAGGCCGTCTGTCCACGGAGCGTCGCGTCAGAGACGCGTACGCGTAGAGACCAATCGTACGACGCATCTGTCGATCATTGATCTGCATTTGGCAAGATGCCCGGCGTACAATTGGTCCCTACGCGTACGCGTCTATGACGCGACGCTCCGTGGACAGACGGGCATAGTTATACATAATGTGCGCTTGATGTGCAGAATTCAGAATTGATGCGAATTATTTACGTGTAACTAAAAATGGAAAGAATGAGGTCATGTCAGATTTCATTTTCACAGGGAAAATGTTGCCAATACATTAGGAATACTGCCGTACCCTGGTCCTTATTAATTCTTCCTATCATTATATCTAAGGCTGGGGGTACACGAGCGTTTCTTTCGACGTCCGTCGCGACTGCAATGTATTGTCGTGACGTCCGTCAAAAAAACGCTCGTGTGCCCCCCGCCTATCTCTCATTCTATCCGTTTACAATTACAGTACTCCCTCGCTGAGGGCTCGATTTGGCGTACACGATGTGGACTTTCGCAAGGCCGAGCACATGGACAGGAGTAGGGATATGCTTGTGTGCAGTGCGATGGGAAGAAAGTGGGGGACGACGGTAGGCCATAGTGGGAGACGACGGTAGGTCATAGTGGGGGTAAGGATTTGTCCCACGTCCCACGATTCTGGCATCACTGCTCGGAATTAGGGCTCCGTTCACGATACGGGCTCAACGCCGGTCCCGACCAACGAGTCCTCAGCGAGGAAATACTGTATACCTATCCGTACTCTATCATCGCTCAATCAAACTTCGTGCTTCTTTTTCCTACATATTCCCTCATCATTGGAATCCCCTTCGTGACGGAAGTCCTTACTCTTACATCCTTCATTACCTCCAAACGTACCTCCAAATACTAAACTTTTCATTTTCTTCATTAAAATTTCATTTTTTTTACTGTACAATACTTTAATAATACTTAATACCTAAGTACAAAATAATAAATGTAAAAATACAATTTTCCATTAGTGGATGACTCTTCTGTTGGCGCCTGTTTTCTCGGCTGCACGTGAGTGGAGTGTCGCACCGGGGAACTCCCAAAAAGGGGAGGATAGCGATAGACTAACAATGAAGTTTGATAGACAGAGTAAATAGTTAGCGGGGCATTACTTTATTAGGTTTGACTGCTCATCGGCAATCGATGATAAAGTTATCAATTCTGTGCAAAGATTTCCGATTTTGTTTGAAATTATTATTATAGATTCCCTTGATTTGCTCGTCATGTATGTTTTACATATTAACTTTGACTCAAATGAATATTTAAATAGTCATTGGCAACATTTTATAAATAAACACTAATTTTACATTCTGCTAAATACTTGATCGCTACAGAAAATATTCTATACAAAAAGTCACTGAACTTTTGGAAACATGGATGAACGAAAATATTTTTAGGTTATTGTAATTAACAATTGACTTAAAACGCTAAAAACACGTTTCTGTTGGGTTAAAGAAAAATTCTATTGTTTAGAATTAATACGTGTAATAATACCTGTTAAAACTTCGCTCAATTTAAACGTATTATAAAATTATTTATTCGAGATATATGAAAACGGCACGGTTTGTGTGAATACACGACAAACAAAATATTTTTCGGCAGTATATCTGTCCAGGAGAAACCGATAATGATGGAGAATGAAATATGCAAACTTGTAAAAAGGAAGATATATTAGAAATATTATGGGAAAGCGTACCATGACAGATAATGCTTGTTAGGTTACAATAAACATTGCGACATGAAATGGAAGTGTCAACGCGCATTGCCTGGCGTTAACAATATACAATTAAACGAATGTTTAGTGGTGTCAATAATCATAATGCAAAATGTTAATGAAGCGTAATCGGATAAATGAATCTCTTTATGCATCGAGGCTCAAGCAATTTCTATCTCGTCAATTCTTGTCTGTCGCGCCGAATTATCGACTTTGCTAACACACTATTTCCCTTACTATTCTACAGATCTAAAGACAGCCGTCCTCAAGAAATGTCAACCTTCTTTTCACGGGAAAGAAATAGGGGAAAAACAGGATTGCATTTCGAGGTTCTTCGAAGCTAAAGATCCTGATCAAAGAATGTTGTTGAAATTATATATATTTATTTGGTTTTATATTTTTTATAAATATTGAGTGCAAAAATGAATACTAAAGATATATAAATTTTGTAAAATGTATCGCAGTACAATGCGTTTGTTACCTTCAGAGGTAACATTAGCAATAACACCCGCTTCAAACGAGACACTCAGTGGCGTGACACCAATTCACAATTGGCATCTCAGCGTTCGGCGACTGCACGTACACAATAGTGGTGGGACCAAACATGGCAAGTAGTGCGTTCCAGTTATAGTCTAGCCAGCCAGATGCTCTCCTATAACTATAATCGGAATTAGATAGCGTTTTTACAATTTCATTATTTCATATTTCGTTGGTCCCTCGCTTGAACCATTCGATGAAGATAGTGAATGGACTAAACCAAAAATTGGCGAGCTCCTATGAAGATTTAATGAAAAATATACAAATTCTAATATCTGTTGAATGATTTATCCCACACACAGGCGTGGTACATTGGCAAGCAAAGGCAGAAAGGATTACCGTGAAATTATAACCGAGCAAACATCCAAACTGTAAGCAAGGAACTCGCAGTCTAATGTTGAATCGTGTTCGAGATCTATATGAATAGTACTTGGAAAAATAAAAGCAATACTTGTAAGTGTAATCGAGTTCTAAAAGTATGTGTTTCAACCAGGGATTGAAAACTGATACAATAATGATTTTGGTTCTTGTAACACTGCCAAAGAACGATCGCGTTGAATAACGGTTATAGCGAATTTAAACTATTGAACACATCGATTCCGCCGCTACAGCACACTTCGTTGCAGCAATATTGCTGCAACGTTGCAGGAACGTTGCCGTGCAATATTGCACAGGCGCGGAGATAGGGATATTGCTGCAACGTTGCCGTGCAATATTGCACAGGGGCGGGCATAGGGATATTGCTGCAACGTTGCCGTGCAATATTGCCCGGGGGCGGGCATAGGGATATTGCTGCAACGTTGCCGTGCAATATTGCATAGGGGCGGAAATAGGGATATTGCTGCAACGTTGCCGTGCAATATTACACAGGGGCGGACATAGGGATATTGCTGCCACGTTGCTGCAACAGAAGTGTGCTGTAGGGGCGATTACGGTTTTCAATATCCGTTCTTGTATTGGATCTATGTATATCAGCAACACATGCAACTCCTTTAACTTATTTGATCCTACATGTATGGCATCGTATGCGCGTAAAGTGAAAAAATGAAGTAGGCAACAACCTTAGCACACCTAATAGAAATCGATAGGTACATGTAAAAATTATTTCCAACCGATTCATTTTCTGTGGTTTTCCATACCTATTTAGGAAGATTTTTTACCTATTATTTTACGTATATTTAACATGGATATATTTAATATTTTGACAATTAAATTCAACTCTGGATGATATTGGTATTGATACCTATCAATATTGGATCCGATACCAAAACCGATAATTAATAAATCCGATACGGGAACTGATACTAAAACCGATAAACTCGGACCAATGCAAGAATAATTGATATTAAAATCATGCATAACTAATACATACGGGAAGCTTTTCTCGCATTATAACATTATTTTGGTTTTACATAATTATTAGCTTTTAAAAGTTATTTTTGTACCAGTTTCGATTCTTGGTTCGAATCTTACATGGGTACCTCTGCTTCCTTTCTTCATCGCACATTAACTGACGCACGCATATTATACACAGGTACATAAGTGGGGCGATAAAAAAATACTAAGAATTTTTGTTTACAATATCAATTTTAATGCGTATAAGCTAAACTCTAATAGTCTCCTTCAAAACAGTCCCCTGCTGATATATGCGCTTGCTTTGACGTTTCTGCCACTTTGGAAAACATCGCTGGAAGTCTTCTGGTGAGAGTAGATTTAGCTCCTTTGTCACATTCGCTTTAATAGTATCGAATAAAAAAGTCACAAGTGGCAAGATCTACAGAACAAGGAGGATTAGGTACCATCGGATTTTTTTCTCGTGTCATTAAAAACAGCGGAAATATTTTAGGTTTAAATGGTAGTTGTAGCAATGTTGCGGCAACATTGCAGGAACGTTGCCGCAATAGTGGCGCAACGTTGCAGCAACATTGTGGAAACGTTGCCAAACGTTGCAGCAAAGTTGCAGAATCGTTGCAGTGCAATATTGCAACGCAACATTGATGCAACTATGCAGCAATAATTCTATGCCCGCCCCGTGCTGTGTTGCACGGCAACGTCGCAGCAACGTTACATCGACATTGCGCTGCAACCATGCAACCATCCTGCAACGTTGCCGCCACGAAGTGTGCTGTATGGGTAGCGACTGCTTGTTGTCGTATTAATCACATTTCCTTCTATGTAGCGAACAATCCACTAACAATTATGTTCGCCATTTTTCTGGCAAGCAAGAATGAATTAGTTACGGGGTAGCAGGCTGAAAATAAGGTACGAAATATTTAGCTTTGACCCTAGTACACCAGTATCTTAATGTTAGTAGGTAATAGCTGTTGAATGAATATGTCCCAAATATCAGTCGCCAACCACCGAATGTCTCGCCTGAAATAGGTCCGAGTTTTAATTTATTTTTCATAACAAAAATTCAAGCAAATAACACTTTTCATTGCCTTTCGTTGTTATTATGCAGACGTCGGTTTAATAGCAAAAGTAAGTTACGCTTTGATCCATTTCCATGTAATGAAAACTTGAATCAATTTAACAACTTCAAATAGCTCAAGCTTGTGATATTGAAATCATACTGAACTTGAATTAAAAAAAAAACCACGTGTGCAGTGCCATGCGCAACAACGTTCTCTGAATGTCATTCTTACTATTTTCGTCGAAGACAAATGTGTCAGAAAGGTACTTTGTGGAATATTAGTAAATATAATATTCTTCTGAAAGTTGCATAAAGCGCCTATACAGTATTACCTATCTTTCCAAAGTGCATTTGCGTCGCACAATCCACTGTCGGCTTTGCTCGACAACATCGGTCTCCAAATACGTCGTAGGGTTAAATTTGTATCTCCGGAAAAGAAGAAATCGCTGATCTTGTAAAAAATGTGTCGATCTATTCGAACAGATCTTCTGCGCGTGAAAATCAAAGCTTAACGACCCGTTGCACTCTGCTAGATTGGGAATAAATATTGTTACAATGGCGATGGAAGACGTTGGTAATAATATACCTATGTTAGATACGTATACAGGCAGTGGCGGATTTAACAGGGCGGCTGACGAGCAGTTGCCGCCTGGGCCCCTGCTCAGAAGGCCCCACCAGGGCCCCATCATTAAAAAAAAATTATGATTTTATCCGAACTATATTTTTTTTCTGTATTATTACACTGAGCCCGTTTTCAGTAAACTACCGCTTTAGTTTCCCGAAAAATGGGCCCATGCTCAGAAGGCCCCACCAGGGCCCCATCATTAAAAAAAAATTATGATTTTACCCGAACTATATTTTTTTCTGTATTATTACACTGAGCCCGTTTTCAGTAAACTACCGCTTTAGTTTCCCGAAAAATGGGCCCCTGCCCAGAAGGCCCCCTAGGGCCCTGTCTTAAAAAATAAATTATGATTTTATGCAAGGACTTTTTTTCTATACTTTTCTGTACATTTACCCCCGTTTAGTAAACTACCACTTCATTTTCTCGAAAAAATTTTTCTCTGGGCCTTTTTTCTTAAATCCGCCACTGTATACAGGATACAATTATAATTGTAGATCATTCGTTCGTACTTCTTAGTCCGTATTGTCAGGACGTGAATTCGCGGTTGGCATGTCTAATTAGGTCATCGAGTCGTAAATTACATCTGCTTCTGAAGATGAAGATTTTAAGTTTTCTTAATTGTACTAAATCTAGAATTGTACAAGCAAAATGTTAAAATACAACATAATTAAAATTATATTCATATTTTGTGCGCGCAATTTGTATGTTTATACGTTCACTTGTAACTTCCTTGGTTACTCATAGATTTAAACTTAAAATTGCAGTGGTTTAAAGATAAATCTATTTTAGATTTTTATTCGCGGACTTCAATATTAGCAGCGGTACGATTTAAGGGGACCTTCCGGTCTAGAGCCCAAAATGATAGGTGATCATTAGGAATTAATTAAAGGAAAACTACTATATATAATATAATGGGACTTTTTGCATTGTATTAAGGATGTCTTAAATTATAGAAATCTATTTTTTGTTTTATAATTAATCACAGCAGACGGCACTGTGGAGTCGTTAAAGTCAGGGCATCAAAAAATTGATCCAAATCGGTGGGACCTGTATCTCCAAAAGTTATTATCGGATTCGACTGAAACTTTTTTTATTTTGTAGAATATACTTTTGGCTAGGGGGATACCAGAAAAATTACAAAAATAACACTTTATTTTAGAAAATAACGACACTTGGAGTTTGAAATCACCTTTTCCCTATATTTTTCATCCTTTCAACGCCTTCAAAAATTATAAATTTTCATTTTTTTGTAATTTTTTCTGGTTTTCCCCCTAGCCAGAAGTATATTCTTCAAAATAAAAAAAGTTTCAGTCGAATCGGTTAATAACTTTTGGAAATACAGGTCCCACCGATTTTGAGAACACTGTTTCGGGAAAAACGAGTTTAAAGTTTTACGTGAGCGCCGAGTGGCCGGTTGTGACTTTGTGACCCATGCATTTGCCGCTACTCAAATGCCTATAACTTCGGGAATTTTACGAATCTCAACAAATCCTTTTAAGAACGTGTTCCTAAAAGGTTCAACATTCGAAAAATGAAATAAAAAAAAAAATCGACTTTTAGACCGGAAGGTCCCCTTGGAACCAATCAAGAGCCGGATGACCTTCTTTGTCCGCTGCTCTTTAACATTTTGAAACTGTAACTTGTCCACGTCTCTCCTAAATTGCATAGAGTAGGTAATTAATTAAACGTAACATATCGTAAAATATTCAGTTTGAAAGTCAACGTATATAATTTAATGCATTAAATACTTGACCGAATGATTTACAAAATTTCCACTTGTACTTCTGACTTGATTCATGCGTATAGTAATAAAAATACAGTATATATATACTGTGGAGGTTGCTATCAACCGTCTTTTCCAGTTAAAAGAGGAACATCAATTGCGTGTTTGACGTGCTACTTGACGTGCGCAGTGTACGCGAAGGATTCGAACGCAAAAGAATCTCCTTTAACGCACTCTTAACGTCCTCGATTGGGAAAGAATCGCGGAGGCGCATATTATTTGGCCTAACGCGAGTAGTCTCTGCCTAGAGATAATACGCTCCTGGTTCTTCGTGTATTCGCAACGCGGCTTTATGAATTGACATGTGTTCAGAACAGTAACGTAGGAACGATTTCCATTAATGGGAAATTAACGATTAAATTAAATTCTTTAAAATCATTTTTTAAAATGAACATTCGTATGAAAATGAAAAAGTTTAGCGTGCGTTGGTACAAGTTACACGATCGCAAGTCCACTGCTGCTCAAAAGTATTTGATCACTTTGTTATACGTGTGGCTTATAAAAAATAAAATAGAATAAAACATAACATATTTGATTAGTTGTTGCCGTGATCAAGTCGCTACTCTTTTTTCTTATTATGAAATGCTAGTTAGTTTTTTTATATTAATTAATAGTTTGAAGTGTCTACGTTATGACAAAATTGGAAGCGATAACAGAAAAATGGTCATTTGACTGCAATTACCCCACTATGATTTTTCTTTATATAAGAAGTGAGAAAACTGTTAAATTAATAAGAAAAAATTCTTATTAATTTAATTCTTTGTTTTAAAATTCATTACTACATAAATCACAAATGTATTCTTCGAGGGTATCCCATCCTGAACATTCTTCATGTGAAATTTTTTTTTTTTAATTTTAATATCGACCGTATTGACTAAATTAATATGATTTCGGCGCAAGGTTCGGTCACTTTATACAAATTTAAAAAGTCGTTTTGCAACTATTCACTCATCCATGAATTAACGAGTTTCCGACGTTTCAGTCCCGATTCGGACCTTTATCAAGGAAAGATGTATGTATAAGAATATTGCGTGAACTATTAAATTTATTAGTCGGCGCGTTCAAATAGTAACGACCGACACTTGAGTCGGTTGGAAGATGACTAAAGTAAATACCGGGCAAACGACAAGCATCAGAAGGTGAAAACAAAGGCAAGGCAAAAACGAACCGTCGAAAATTACGTATGAGCGTTCGAATTTCGAAACTATACTGTTTATAAAAACCCAATCACTTTATTACAAATATGTCATATGTAATGACATTTGATGTTAAATAGCAATATAATTTTACATAACTTTTAAGATATGTAAGACACAAACATGATCATAGTTGCAGAATTAATAGAGAACTAACATCATAGGCATTACTTTTTTAGTAATGTAGCGTAATATTCTTGTATCTTAGGTGTTTCATACCTAAGGTTAACGCTAGGATGTTTAATCATATGTAGTGTCTCTAAAAGAATTCTCTGATTTAGATTGATTTCTTTATCTATAATTTTTGCATTTTCAAAATCGAATCTATGATCATACTCTAATGAGTGCTTGGTTAGAGCGGTATGTTGTAAGGGAGACAAAAATATATTTCTTTTGTGTTCGTAAATTCGCCTTTCTAAATGTCTTGAGGTTTGACCGATATACACTTGATTGCATCCCATGCACGGAATTGAATAAATAACATTTGAAGCTTTTGACATAGGTAATTTGTCTTTGATTGAAGGAAACAAGTGCTTAGTATAGAAAGGTATTTTAAAAATAGTGTGGATTCCGACTCTTCTGAATATTCTTTTAATGTCGTTTGAAATGTTATTACAAAAAGGTAAAACGACAGTGTTTTTCCAACTGATAGAACCTATTTCTTTGTTTCTTTCTTCCTTCTGTTTTTCTACCAATACTGGATGGTAAACTTCGAAGATTCGTTCTTTAATAATTGTCGAAATCAGGTCTATAGGGTATCCGTTACGTTTTAACGTATTTTTCAAAAGGAGCAAATTATTTGGTCGGAATTCTGGTTCAGAGAGTAAAACAGCATGATCTATTAATCCTTTAATCAAACCTATTTTTTGCTGCATGGGATGAGCAGAATGGAAATTAATGTATCTTCCCGACCAACTAGGTTTATGGTACCAGTTTGTAATAAGTTTATTGTTTGATCTGATAACTATTGTATCTAAAAAGCTAAGACTGGAGTCATTTTCAATCTCATGAGTGAATTGGAGTCTATCATGAAAACTGTTAAATGCATCCAGTAGTACTTGTAAATCCCCAAGTCTAAGACAAGTAATGATGTCATCAACGTATCTCTTATAAAAAATAAGTTCAAAAGGTAACTTTGAAAGGGAAACGGACTCCAATCTTTCCATTACAATGTTGGCAATTACCGGGGAAATAGGGGACCCCATGGCTGTTCCAAACACCTGTTTATAGTAAACTCCATTAAAAGAGAAGACATTAGAATCCAATACAAACTTCACGGCTTGGAGAAATTCGTTTTGACAGATATTGGTGTGTATCTTAATTTCGTCCCAACGATGATGCAAAACTTGTATGGCTAGGTCATATTAGTAAAAAGAGACACGACGTCTAAAGATACCAATCTTAGCGATTCGTCATTAACATGAACATTTCTAATTTCCTTACAGAATTGCCAGCTGTCAATTGTATGGTAGGGAGATTTTCCTACTATATTAGAAAGAATATTTGCTAGAAAACTTGATAATTTATATGTGGGACCATTAATGGAAGAAACGATAATCCTCCACGACAGATTCTCTTTATGTGTTTTAGGCAATGCATAAGCCCTAGGAACAACTGCATTATAGGTCTTTAGGTGTTTACCTAATGTTTCACTTAATTGCTTCTTTTTAATTAAATTGGAAATAATTGAATTCGCCTCCCTCTCAAACGTACAAGTATATTCATATTTGCTAACAATGTATGTGGTAGTGTCATTCAACAGTTTAAGTACTTCAGAGTTATAAAATTGTTTGTCTACTACTACTGTAGTGTTACCTTTATCTGACTTTAAAACAAGTAAGTTATTATTTCTTTTAAAGAACTGTCTAGTTTCATTAATTTCACCTTCAGACAATAGCATAGAAAAAGGTTTGGTTAAATTGCTGGTCTAATTCAATATTTTATTAATAATTCTAATTCTGGTTGATGTTTGAATGTCATCATCCATGATTTTCATTAAGCCAGACTCAACAGATGCAATAAATTTTGGAGAGGTAATAAACTTCTTTTGTACATTGAGAGCGTGTTTGGGCCCTAAGATTAATACTTTTTTAACATTTTTTGGAATTTCAATATCTGAAAGATTTTTTAACCATTTGTTATTATTGGTTTCAGAAGTCGGATTTTCACTATTTTCAAACGAGACAACTCCACTAACATTGTTAGAATGATTAATTTTAATTTCTAGTAAATTGTTGAATTTTTTAATACATTTATTCTTTTGGATTTTAAATAGCCTGGCATATTTTTTATTTTCTAATGTACAGAACTTTTCAAAAATAAGTGAAGGGAGGATAAATTGAATTTCGTCAGTAAGCTGTCTGATTCTAATTAAAATTGAATTATGTATATTGTGTGTATCTTTAATAGCAATGTTGAGTAATTTTCTCATAAATCTATTATTTAAATTCAACAATTTACTAGATGCTGAAGCAGAGGCAATGGACATTTTAAAAATGTTCTTAAAATTGTTAGAAATAAAATTAGGGATGATACCATTGGTTCTACATTTTAATAATGTACATTCTTCATGTGCCCATGGACCACACGCTCGGTTCAAAATTTAGTTATTTATTTCTCAGTTTCCTTTTACCTCCCTTTTGTACTTTTTGATGTGGGAACGTGTTAAGAAATATTCCTTGCTCCATTCTGCCTTATTCGTAACTCTTTTATATGTCAAAAGCAATGTTAAAAGCTGGCTGGAATTACCCCTCAATTTTGGCCGGTCTTACCCCACAATATATGTTCAAATAGTTAAAGTAATACGCTCAACTGAATTTACATATCACCAAAAACCAAATATAAGTTTGAAAGCAGAAACATTTCTCTATTTAATGAGATTAATATTAATAATTTATATCTATTCCAAGTACTAATTTGCCTTGCTTAAAAATGGACCACTGTTATAAGGTTACGTAGCGAAATATACACTCACGGATTAGTTTACAACAAAAGACTGCTATAATCATGGAAACGATGAACATTAGCTAGCCGCATCATTAACAAGTGGCAGTACCATACAGAGTCAAGTCACGCGCTTTTCGTTTTAAGACAGAAAGGTGGCCGGAATTACCCACTGGCCGAAATTACCCCGCTTCCTTTTCGTGTGGTTAAAGCGTTCAGCCGCTAATAAATTAAATTCAGTTTTTCCCTTGGAAATTGTTTAATTACATTTTAATGTTAGTAATACTAGATTTTATGATTGACTGTACCGTTAGCTATTTTTTTACTGCCAAGGAAACAATTGAATCATTAAAATCAACTGTCATATATAAAAAAAAGACTACAACTATTGAGTGTAAATTATTTAATTATAAAGTAAATAATGGTGAAAAGAACAGAACTATTAATCCACCTTGGACATGTGTTTTGGTAAAAATTGTTGCAAGTAAAATAAAATTTCCATAACTTATTTTAGGCCAAAAGTAAAGACTACAGCGAAAGATTTTAGAATCAGGGTAATAAAAAAAAAAAATCTGCAGAGTTCTAGAAATTCGGGAAAATATTACAAAAGAAATTCCCATATTTACCAGCACGGTGGGACAGAGGATGGCAACAACAGAACTTGTAAATGGTCGAGTCGCAGCTCAAAAACCACATTTCATTTGACAAAATAGAATGAAACGATTGCAATGGGCTACGAAGCATTAAAATTCGACCACACAAATATGCAAAAAGATTTTATTTTCTTTATCAAAAGTATATGTAACAAGTGATCAAATAGTTTTGCGCTGTAGGATACGTAGAAACTACTGTTAAAGGAATGCAATTCATAGTTAGCATGCGAGGTATGTTCATCTGAATCTTATCTGTTAAGTCTAAATGAAAAATGAATTAAGGGCATCCGCCGGTCAAATCGCCCGAAAACATAGGTGACTTTTATGATTTTTTCTAGAAAAAAGTATACAATGTATGGGTCTAAAACTTTTTGCACTTTATTCTGCTACAAATGTAGAGTATAAAACAATTTTTTTATTTCATTTTTGCTCACCCTTGCTTTTGATATGCATTGCGTGCTGCATCGTTGTAAAAAAACTGGCCTGCACTGGCGCCACGATAACTTCAGACAGGATCATGCGAAATCAAAAAACCAAAGATATTCCTTAATTACACGTGTGTGGTTATCGCGCTACCCTCAGGCAGTGTTAAGAAACAACTGGGCGATGATTGCCAAATGTTTAAACGATAGGGTCCCCCCAAACATGGGTTTTTTCGCACGAAAATGTTTCGTAATAAAAAATTGAGTGTATGAAAATTCGCAATAGAGGTTAGCGCGGAAGCCAGTGTAATTGCGAGTAGAATCTCGTTTGAATTTTTAGATTCGGTCAAGAATTGCATTTTTTATCGTGGCGCCAGTGCGTGAAAAATTGTTTCGAGAAAGGCGTACTTACAGTTTGACGCCTGGCGCGGTCGTCTAGTGACGGGGACTTGCTCGCGAGCGCCCTATTTTCCATGCGTTTATTCGATTAAAACAAAAAATTATTAATTTTTTAGATCAACGAATGTATTCTTAATTAAAAGAAAAATCGTATTTCTATCTATTATACCTGCGTCACAATCCATCTTCAAAAAAACACCTATTTTTAAGGCCGCCACACTGTTGATTCCCCCGAACTGCCTGTAAAATCTCTACCGTTAGGAATTTCGATCCAAAATTTTAACTGGACATTTTTGAGATGTTGAACGAAAATATGCAAAAGAAATTTTTCGATTTTTTGACCGGCGGATGCCCTTAAGGGGACCTCCCACCCTTGACCACCTCAAAATTACAAAAAATGAGCCTCTTTGTTAAAAAATTGCAGGAAAAAACTATGAGACATATTGAAGAAAGTGGATATATTTCTGAAATGGCTAGCCTTACACAACATAAAAAAAAATAATTCAGTCTTAATAGGCGCCTAATTTCACCTCTGAATAAAACCACAGTAGTTCAAACCGCAAACTTTCACTTTTGAGATGATCACTGCTGGCCGACATGCTCCCAGGAGAATGAGGTGACTGAAATCAAAAAGAAAGAAAGAATTTACGTCAGGGCATCCCTCCGCATGATGTGACCTACTTTCAATCCAATAGACAAAGTTTGAACGACTTTTCTGACGTTTGGAAACTATTTTATAATTTTAAAGAAAAACTAAAAGTTTATAAAGGCTTTATAAAACTGGTTGTAGAATTTTCCCAGTGATGATTGTAGGTCACATCGTAGCTATGGGTGTGCCAAAGCTGTGCTGAAAATTTCAAGACTTTATGTCGAACGGTTTTTGAGATATCATGTCGGCCAGCAGTGATCACCTCAAAAGTGAAAGTTTGCGGTTTGAACTACTGTGGTTTTATTCAGAGGTGAAATTAGGCGCCTATTAAGACTGAATTATTTTTTTTTATGTTGTGTAAGGCTAGCCCTTTCAGAAATATATCCACTTTCTTCAATATGTCTCATAGTTTTTTCCTGCAATTTTTCAACAAAGAGGCTCATTTTTGGTAATTTTGAGGTGGTCAAGGGTGGGAGGTTCCCTTAACACACAAGATTAATGTTTGTATGTACAATGTATTACCGAACAAATTTTACGGACTCTGTGAAAGTAACATTTCTTATAAATTGTTTGATTAATTTAATATTCAAGCCAGAAGAAATTGACGTTACTTATAAACTTCATATTAAATTATATCTAAAATTTATGTAATATTAGCACAGTCATGATTATTCGTTTTTAATGTGAACATGTTTGTAACTGTGTGCACGTTTGTGCAATAATCATGATCAGTAACGACACGAAGTCATCTTTACCCCTGAAGATATTCTGAACAAGAATTACCTCATAAAGTAACTCTTCTAAATGAAGTATTTCGCATAGGGCAGTCGCTGAAGTTCTGTATAATGCATAATGAAACAAATAACCATAACAACTGTTGGAAAAAGAATATTAAACATTTTTATGATTTCCCTGAAATGTTCCTACGTTGCCAAAAGATCTGTGAAAACAGCAAAGCTAAGAGTCGTTGTAACAGTACAGGATTCAACCCTTACGATCTTTCAACTAGTTTAAGGTATATAGAGACAATGTGTGTGCCAAAGTGAAGATGAGAAATACTATTGTATTAAAATAAAATTGTTTAAAGCGTCACCATTTCCTTCGACAATCAAAGTGCAGTGTGAGTTGGATCGCGTGCGTGTTTCTGGTTTAATAGAAAATAATACCCCGAGGACGTGGACACGCTGATTTATCGTTCAGAATGCTTTGTGAATGCTGTCTTGTAGAGGAAAGGAAGTATGCGTGAGAGAAACCAAAGCAACAACTGTCTCTAGTGCCTCTAAATTACATCCTCTCCGTTGCGTCTTCCATTACACATAGAAGATTCATGAAGAATGTAGTAAAAAGGAGACAGTTCTTTCCATCCTTCGTGCCATGGTACATAATATTTATACCTCTCCTTTTTTTTCTTAGTTAGATATACTGTTTGCGAGTACTTAAAGTAACAATGCATCAGTCACGTTACGATTTGTTCATTCGCTCTGAATTTTGCATTCCGAAATTCGCTTTAAAGTACGGGTAAAAATATTTATTTAAGAAATAACTCACCAACGTCGAGTTGTAAAAATTGCAAGAAACCTCGCGATTGATCTTTTCATACTTGGTATATTTAAAAATTAAAACACTAATTATTATACATATACTAAAGCAGCACATTATTAGGTACATTTCCCAATTAAATATCGATCAGTACAGAAGTTCGAGGTCTTAGTAACAATCAAATGAATCGTAAGAATGAAATAGTAGGAATTTAAACACGCTCGTTGCATTTAAGTATAACGTGCAATTATTTCACTCCAAACGATTAAGTAGCATTAAATGAGCAACTCGACTCAAATTGGATACGAATATTTAATAGAAGATATAAGCAGCAGGTTTTACCGGCAAGAAATAGTAATAATAATCTCAACTACAAAATGTGTATTATATATATTGACGACGTTGTAAGATGTTAATGAATGAGATATTAAGGTTTATGTTTCTATATTGTAATAACACTTATGTATAATGGTTACTATAATGCAAAAAATATACTTGCTAGTTGCCCATATTTGCATTTCGATTTTTACTAGTTGCCTCGTGTAATCTCGATTCATACAGAAACAGTAAATTTGATGACGACAAATGGATTCATCCTGTGATGTGTTTGACTGATCTTGAAAATAATCTGTTGCCGAAATATCGACGATAACGTTGTTTACCCAAATGAAAATGTATATATTTGATTTACTCATTCAATAGTATTTACATACAAAACGCAATAAATTTAATAATATGTCATATGCCTCTAAACTTAGTAATTTCCGAGATTAAGAATCTTCCATTAAATATTCGGGGGTATGCAGAGTGTTCGAGTACATATGGGCAGCCTTTTAGGCAGTGATTCTACATGCCAAAGTAAGACGAAAATTAAGAATGACGAAATTGCGTTTGGGGCTTCGTTTCTGAGTTATTAATTATTGAAAGTACGCATGAAAAGTGTCTGACACCAAGGGCTTAGACTACTGCCGGCGCGCAGTAGTGCATAGTTAGTGAGGTCAGGCACGACCAGCGTTGCCAGGGATTGTTTGTGGCGCAACACCTACAGGAGTGGTGGTAATGTGTGCAAAGAGGAGATATAATAAGAGGCGTCACTCGACAAGGACAGAAATAAGCTAGGGAAATCACTAGACAACCAATTTAAATGCCCATTCGGCAATGATCGGTAAACTTCGGCAAAGATCGGTAAACTTCGGCAATAATCAGCAAATTGCGGTAAGGTACATTTAGTCGATTTGAATATCCCGCTCGAATAGACAACCAATTTAAATGCCAAGCAGGGGTGGGCACTCCGTGGGTGCGTTCCACTTGCGCCCAAATCGCCCGCAACGCCCGCGATTTTCATTAAGGTGGGTTCTCCTATACGCGACTGGACACAACGTCAAGAATTTCAAAGTCGATTTTCTCGAAACTGAAGCGCGATATAAAAAAAAGTTACTCTTTCTTTTCGACTTATAACAAGTAAATAGGTCGAAAAAGAGGAATAAGATTTTTTGATATTGTGCTTCATTTTCAAGAAAATCGACTTTGAAATTCTTGACGTTGTGTCCAGTCGCGTATAGGAGAACCCACCTTAATGAAAATCGCGGGCGTTGCGGGCGATTTGGGCGCAAGTGGAACGCACCCCGTATATCAATCTGTTGACAAAATTTAGTGGGCGGCACATTCCACCAGAGGCGCTGGGATCAATAAAGTTGAAAATATTTGGTAACAGATGGCGCTGATGAGATTATTTTGTGGCGGGGAGAAGAACATATGGAACCCGCACACACCGATTTTAATGGAGCTTTTGTAAGATGTTGTTCTCAAAACATTTTTCTGATAACTACTTCATACAAAAGCCCCATTAAAATCGGCGTGTGCGGGTTCCATATGTTTCCGTGTTAGGCAATTTTATTACCTAACCATTATATTCTGATTGCTGTAGTGACGCCGCCACTGGGCTGCGCTGATTATGTTCTATTGTAGGCACCCAAGAGGGTAGAAATATGAATTCTGAGCAGGTCTACTTTGCTCTAGGTTGCAGATCCATTTGTGGGCGAATAAATGACTCTCCACAATTCCTAACAAAAATGGTTTTAATAACCTTAACAATTTCAGGTACAAAATGCTCTCTGAGCGATGCGTACAGTACGACACGTGATGCCAGAATGGCGTTCCAATCAGTGATGCCAGAACCGAGGGATTTATCCCACGGGTGCTACCACCACTCCACGACCAAGCGTACCCCCTCCTAGTGCCCGTACCGCACCACACAAGCATGCATACCCGTGCCTCTATCTGTGTGAAAATGTGAAATATTAATTTCAGCGTAGTAAGAAATGCTTCATTCTTTAATGCATCGATATGAAAGTGGCACCACTGGATTCCTTATGTTTTTCCGATGAAAATCATACCAAATTTCACGTAAATCGGGCTATTATTAACGAAATTAGCTTGAGGTTATGGAAATGAATTGTTCATTTCCTTCATTATTTTCCGAATTACGTCGTTCTTGGTGTCAGTTTCATCGGAAAAGCATAAGGAATCCATTGGCGTCACTTCCTTCTCGATACGATGAAGAAAAGAAGCAAACATTTGAAATCCTGTACATTTTTCACTTCTTAATGATATTCCAAACCCTTCGAGGGTCGAAACCCTTCAATTCGTTACGTTCGGCCCAGGATTCGTACCTTTTCCGAAAAAAGCCATAAAAATCGGGCGAGGCACTGCGAAGGGCTATCCTCGTCACGGGGTACCAGGCCGCATCTCCTTGACGGGCGTTGCTCCAGAATTGTTACCCTGTATCAATTGTACAGTGTGTGACACCCGACTACCCTCCGCGTAATCGGTCTGCGCGAAGTGGGGCGCAAGTTCGATCATTATCAGTACTCCTGCCCGGGAGGAATACGATTTACTTTAATTATAGTACATGTGTGTTTTGTAATAAAGTGTTTCTATCGTCTCCTGAATTCAATAACTGGCATCCAGACATCTACGCTCCTACAATCCATCGGCAATACTCCTCGTGGGGAGACACAGGAAGAAAAGGGGTAGCCCGCTGTCGACGCGTGGTCCTCTCGAGTATAAACACGAGCTTCAATATCAAAACCTAAAGCATGCGTTGACGTATTCCGCGCGAGAGAAGGTGGGCATTGGGGAGGGGACATTGCCGTGAAGAGGGCCTCTTCAAGAGAGCAGCCGTTTGTGAGGGATGCAAATCCGATTGGTTCTAATACAATCTGCTCCCTATGGTTGAAATTTAGTCTAGCAACTTTCACACCTCCTAACCTAACCAATCGAACTTGCATCCCTCCCAAAATAACCGGCCATCCGAGCGTAGAAGCAAGTGCGAAATAAAAGTAACGGTGCGCTTCTCGATACCGCAGATGTACCTACCTAAGTAGCATTTCTGACGGAAAAGAATTGTCCAGCCTGGGTCTGCGTAGACCTTTGGCAGGTAGGTATCTATTTCAGCAGGCACTGCCCACCGTGGGGCCAGCAAGACCGACCCCGGTCCTTGCTATTCCAGAGGTTTTTTCAAGTGAAAATCAGCAAATTTGCAAGCGCAATATCTCAAAAACCAGTGGAAATCAAGTGTATACATTAAAGCTTATTGAATTCGTCTTGGAACGTACTATCAACTCAGGACTTCAAAAAAGTTAGTGCCATTTGAAAAACCGAACTTGACCATCGTATCTTTTAAAATAATAATCGAAAAAAAAATCCGTCGCGGCGAATTAAGCAGCCCCATCGAACAATTAATTTACATATTTTTTTAAATTTTTTATCTCCAATACTATAGGAGATATTCAGCTGTCCAGTCTTCCCGCGGACACCCTGTATATTCTGAGTAGAATAAAAACTTGAAAAGTATTATTTTACAAAGCATTCTCGCAGCTGGCTAATGTACGATGTTGGCCTCCTGCTTTTTTATACATAAACAGAAATAATTCCTTGAAATGCTACTTACAGAATAAGCTCTTTTCTAGGAGGGACTCTTTAAAATTCACGTCACAATGAACAGTTACAGAATCGGTGATTTTCGTTTCAGGTAAGCGAGTCGCCCGCTCCGCTATTACGATCGGCTTACCACTCGCACCCCAAATTACTGTAATGAGGTTTGAAAACAATATCGACAGGTCTAGACAACCGCATATTTTTCACATTTCTCATCCCAAATAGCACCAAGACATCTTATGTACGTCCGAAGAACGTCCGTTCCGGACGTACTGTACGTTCGGAGAATGTCCCGAGAAGGTCCATATATTCTCTGTACGTCCTCGTTAAGTTCTTTAAATGTCATAGGAAGGTCCTATTTACAAAGTGGAACGTCCTGAGGACGTGCTGTGTCAACATTCTCAGAACGTTTTCCGAATGTCCGAAAGTAAAGTTAAATACGTCCAAATGGCGTCTTAAAGAAGTTTTGCAGATGGTTTAAAAGCGCCTTAAAGACGTCTTCATCAAGTCTGGGTTAGGACATTAAGAAAAAAAAATTTGGTGGTGACGGGAATCGAACCCACGACTCCCAGATTACGAAGCAACTGCTTTTCGCAACTATATATATATATATATATATATATATATATATATAATTTCTAGGTATATAACATTTATTAGTAGTTTATAAAAAATGTGCATTGACGCGAAATATTCTACAGAATATCATCATTCGACCTCTAGACTCATTGCTTAAAATTTCACATTCGTCTCAAGACAGATGTTTTAACGACGACTTAAGACAGACGTCTTGAAGACGTTGTAAGCTACCTGGGAACATTTCAGCATTTCAGCGGCTTCATTGCACAAAAAAATAGCGCAAAGGCGAGGTTCAGTCGTAAGACTGTTTTGCAACCGAACCTGAATCATCTGCAAAACCTACAAGACGGTTGTTCTTCGAACATCTGAAATTTAGATCTTCTAAAGATTCACAAGACTTACGAGACGAATGTTCTCGGGACATTCGAAATGTAGTCGTATAAAATAATCACGTGACTTACAAGATTGTTTGATGTTTCTAGAACATCCGAAATTTAAGTCCCAAGGATGTGCGTAGGACTTAAGAAACGGACGTTCCTAGAACATCCGAAATTTAAGTCCTAAGAACGTCCGTAGGACTTAAGAAACGGACGTTCCTAGAACATCCGAAATTTAAGTCCTAAGAACGTCCGTAGGACTTAAGAAACGGACGTTTCTAGAACATCCGAAATTTAAGTCCTAAGAACGTCCGTAGGACTTAAGAAATGGACGTAGGACGTTCGGATATAAACTGGACATGAAAAGGACGTCCTTGGGATGTGCGGTGCTATCTGGGATTACAGCTTGATCAGTAGAATTGCCGATGGATTGGTGAGTTTATGTCAACGACAATGTGTCCAAACAAGAAGCAATACGGTCTATTTTTTATTATGAAAACACGTTTAAAATTTCAGTGTTCCCCGCATTAAGGGGTTATCGCAGTCAGTAAGGTCAGAAAACGAACGATTCTTTGAGAATTTATTTCAGAAAGTACATGCATTTTTTTATGCAAAGGTTTTTGTATTCAGATGAGGAACCGTTTAACAAGTTATTTTAACTGGTTATTACAGCTGATTTCCCGGAAGCTGTTTTAAGAAACAGCGACACACACTATGTTCAGTAAAAATGGTCCGAATTTCTCCATGTTTGAACTCATTTTCATCAGGAAATCCTAAAAAAATTCATTGGTACTACTTTCACGACCATTTCTCAAAAGTATGATCATTTTAGTTTTCTGTACTGGGTATTTTACCTGGCCCAACGGTGTTATTGCTCTCGGCAGTCAATGGACGGCCTACCCGGGACCTACCTGTGCGGTGGGTAGGTCTTTCCCGATAATTCGGGGCCAAAAGCATTTCAATAATCCGAGGAAGACTGAATGTGTCAACCTGATTAACACGAAAAGAGCATCATTCACTAAGAATGGCTTAGTAAAACTCTTCTGTACGTATAAATGATATCATTAAGACCAGTACGAAACCTGTCGATATTATTTTCAAACGTCATTACAGTAATTCGGGATGCGAGTGGTAAGCCGACCGTAATAGCGGAGTGGGCGGCTCGCTTACCTGAAACGAAAATCACCGATTCTGTAACTGTTCATTGTGACGTGAATTTTAATGAGTCCATCCTAGAAAGGAGCTTTTTCTAGAAGTAGCATTTCGAGGAATTATTTCTGTTTGTGTATAAAAAGGCAGAAGGCCAACATCGTACATTAGCCAGCTGCGAGAATGCTTTGTAAAATAATACTTTTCAAGTTTTTATTCTACATAGAATATAGCAAGAGAAGTTAGAGAATAATTAATGAAAAAAGTAGAATTTTCGCACCGGGATTTGAACCTCGGATTTTCTGTTGGCGACCCAAGCTCTTCGGTCCCGGTGAAATGAATTTTCGGTGAAGAGCGCCGGCCAGGCAGCGCGTAGGCACACGGACAGAAGGTAGGGTACGCTTGTAGTGGTGCGATACAAGCCAGACAGAGTTGGGCATTATTCGACTAAATTTTTATTCGACTTTTTTATTCGACTAAGTTTTTATTCGATGAACTCGAATAAATTTTTAGTCGACTAAATTTGTATTCGACTAAGAATTTAGTCGACTAAACTCTTAAATTCTTAGTCGACTAAATTTTTAGTCGTTATTCGTTCCTCGATATTCGTTTAGTCCAGCGTTGCCCCGATGGGCGGTCCGAGAGTACGAGCATCCATTGCGTTTTCCAAAGCTCGCGTGGAAGGAGGCGCTCGAAACCAATGAAGTTGCGAGCATGTAACGGATGGGGAAAACTCTAGTAGTGTGCGTGTAGGCTCGTACCCTGAAATCAGCATGTAACCGTTAGGCCTGTTTCACACACTCACGGCACGGCACGGCACGGCACCGTTTCTACGGCAAAAGGAACGAAAATCATATAGAGACCTTTCACACGTCGCGGCGGCCGTTCGCCGTCTATTTAGCGACGGCACGTGTGAAAGGTCTCTATATGATCTTCGCTCCTTTTGCCGTAGAAACTGCGCCGTGCCATGCCGTGCCGTGAGTGTGTGAAACTGGCCTTACATGCTGATTTCATTGCGATTAAATTGATTGATTTCTGGTTATAAGCTGATTTCAAGTCGGTTTTCCACGCGAGCTTTGGAAAACGCGATGGATGCTCGTACTCTCGGACCGCCCATCGGGGCAACGCTGGTTTAGTCGAAGGCCCGCTGTGGCGACTAAACGACACGAACAAGTGGGGGTCAGAACCCGAGCCGCCCCGGCTCGGCTCCCTCGGCCCGACTCGGGCCGGGCCGAGGGGGGTATCATGAGGCAAGGGAAACGCTTTTCGAGTGTATCTACCGCCCCTACCAGGGGCTGCTCGGTATTTCGTACTATACATATATCGTCAATTTTAACAATTTTCACAAGATTGTAAATTCCGTTCTGTATATTGCACAACAATAGAGGTCGAAGATCTTGTAATAACGTATAATTATTATTATTATTATTATTATTATTATTATTTCGTCTTTATTACTCGTAAACAAAGGTAAAGTACATAGGGAGAAAGTAAAGGCGAGTAAAGGCGAGGCCGCAGTAAAAACTGTTAATAGGCCTAACCATAACATAAAATAAAACTAAACATTTATTAGTACTACGTGTACTAATACTAACCATACTTAAAACTAATTGAACACAGAAATATGAGATATGAAATATGATATCTGGAATGCGAAATATGAAATATGAAACAGATAGTAATGAAAGAATATACAATGGCGGCGAATGCGCAGGTAACGGTACAGCATGGGCTATGGCGGAAAGGAAAAAACATCACAAAGTGAGACAACACTAAAGCTGAAGGCTGCCTGTTGAAAGGACGGAAAAGAGTCTGACTGTCGGATAGAAGCAGGAAGAGAGTTATAATAATGAGCCGCGGTATAAGAGAAGGAAGATTCAAATTTGGAGGTACGATGTACAGGAATAGAGAGAAGAGATTGGGAGCGAGTTGAAAGAGAACTAGAGGAGTGATAGGAAAGATTTGTAAGTAGGATGTTGTAAAGATATGACGGACAACCAGAGGAGAGAACCTTAAACACGAGACAGCACAAGTGGAGTTTCCATCTTTGAGACATACGTAACCAGGAGGATTTTACGAAAAGCGGATATTACAATAACCACCGTTTAGCCGTCTAAAAGCTTGTCTTTAAAATTATTTTTTTATTATAATTTATTTATAATTATATGTTGTCAATGTGATTTGACTTACATACTCCATCTTGTATTCTTCATGAATACTGCGTGTATTGTTCAGTATATATACATACTATTATGTATACTATAATATTACACCTATAAGACTATTACTATGTGCAATGATAAGCACCAGATGCGTACTGTACATATGTATATATTTATTCATATATCATGCTCTAGCTTTTATAAATGATATATATCGTTACTTGAAAACTACTTGTTTTCCTTGTGTCCGAGTTATTTATTTCTATATTATTAACCTTCTAATTATTTTATGTGTCGCTGAAAAGATAAGTATTATTAGTAATAAATGTTTTATTATGAGTAGAATCGAACCGTCAAGTCATACGAAATGCCGGCAGTAGCAAATGTTTTGGAAATTTCATGACCCCACCGAATTATATTACGGGACCTGCTCTGCACTGGGGCCCTACAAGGAACCCAACCATACATACTTACGCTACGCTGCTACGAGCCCGCACCTACACTATACTGCAGTTCGCCTCACCGATTCTGCCCTTAGTAACGGTGTACGGCTGGTTCCCTGCCGCTAGGCGCTGAAAAAGGCTCCCTGTGCACCCCTGCGCTAGTGGGACGGCCGCCGTCTTGCCGCCGTCCAGACGGATAGTGAGAATCTAGCTTAACTCGGAAACGAAGTCTTAAACGCAATTTCGTCATTCCTGTTTTCCGTTTTATTTCCACCTGTAGAATCACCCCTTAAAGGATGCCCACCTGCAGTTGAATACCCTGTGAAGTCACTGTTATCGTTTGGCCTTGTGGTTGAAGTTCATGATGAATGATTTCGGCCAAAGGCCTCCAAACAGTTAACAAAATCTTCCTCTGGTGAAATACATGCTTAGATCTATTTGGAGGGCACCTCGTTAGACCGGCATCTCGTGCAAACTTGAAAAGCCTGCCCACGCCCTGCACGGAGGTTATGTCCCCCAGATTCATCGTGCGAAGGAAGGCAGCCCTCATAACTGTCTTTGGTCCGCCATGCCTTGAAATTCGTCATTAAGTGGAGAGGAGTTTCGTCGTGCTCTCCACACCCCGGGCACCTTGATCGCTGCACGATCCCAAGGCGCGCCAGGTGCTTTCTCGTGGGCCAGTGTCCTGTGACCATCCCCAAAAGCAGCCGCAACTGCGACCTATCCAAAAAGATCCCTTCCTGGAAGATCCCTTTACCAAGGCCTTCGCATGTCTCTTGTGTTGGGTCTGCTCCCAGAACTGATCGAGTTACTGTATTGTCCAGCCCCTCGTCCACTCCTTCACAGTACCCATAGAGACGCCTAAGGTGCAAAGCGGATCCCGATCCGGTCTACGTGCGCCTTCTCGAGTCCTGTCGTTCGCTCTTTCATTATCTTTGATTCCGGCGTATCCTGGAACCCATTGCAGTCTGACGCGGTTGTTTATTGCCAGTTACGTCAGCAGGTCTACGTAGTCTACCACCAGACTGGATCTCACTACCACAGCGCTGTCCAACGTAGGGGCCTCTCACGCGCCTGCTTCCCCTTTCAATCTTTCTTTCGCGCAGCGTGCCTTCCGTTGTCAAGGAGACCGCGCGACGCTACGAAGGTTGTCAGGACGGGCTAGCCGGGCTAGCATCTTCGCGGGTAGCGTCGCGCGGTATCCCTGATAACGCGGACGAGAGTGGGATAACCCCGAGTGTACACGTATAGTACCCGCAAAGATAGCGAGGTCGTAAAAATGGTAGCGATGTTTACATGTTTCGACAGTCGGAACGAGCGAATTGACAGATATATGGGCAGATAAGGGGCTCGGGCCTCACTCAGGACCGGCCTCAGGGCTCAGGTCATGTGGCCTGAGACTCAATTCCTACTGATATTCCTACAATAGTATACCGCGTGCGGCCCTGGGTGCTGGGGCATCAAAGACCGCCGCTGCTCGAGTGTTTAATTTACGACCTCGCTATATCTTTGCGAGTACTATACACGACCTTGGACAGCACTGCACTACTACATTCAGTAGGGATGCGAGCGTAGCCCGACTACCGCTGCAGATGTAGACGTGCTTGCCCTCGCAACCGCTATCCAGATTCAATCCGCCACAAATCCTAATGGTCTGCACCTCCGCCTAAAAGACCAATATCTATGAGCCCAGGGCGATGGACTTTCCACCCTGGGTCTCTCTCCCCATACTCCGGCTCCAGTTCCGGTTCCAGTTTTGGTCTTGGAGCCATCCGGTGTACCGGATGAGCTCCCCCCGGAGATAGTAGTTCCATCGCGTTCTCCTCATAGTCCTTACTTGTAGGGATCGAACGTCGGAGTTGGGTTGGAAGCGGTAGACTGGATCACATCGGTCTCCCCCGCAGTCCGGAGCCCCGTGAGAGTCCCTTACTTCCTGCAGGATGTGTGCCCCTTCCCGCAAAGTATATTATCCGTAGGACAGCCTTCCTATCCCCGGCCTCCGCAACCACGTGCGGAAGCGCTAGGTCCTACAAGACACCCATCGCCGGGGTTGGTGTGGTGCAAAAGCGATAAGCTTTGCTCAGTGCCCTCCTGTGGGTTGCCTTCCTCGTGAAGGCCCGCCATTGAGGTTCCGCCACGGCCGTGTAGAGCCATTTGACCACCCATGGACTTAGTCCCCATGTGCTGTCAAACATCATCCTGCAGGCCCAGTAGGTGATACTCGCTTCTGACAATGAATCTCTTTCGCGATATGGCTTTTCCACGTAAAATATATTACATAGTTTTGTGCTATATATAATTTTATTTTACATAGTTTTATGTTTACATAAAGTCAGCAAGAGAAAGAAAAGTTGTGTTTAATTCGTTAAGTGTCCCACAAATCACAACAGAAAATGGTAATGACAGTAAGTATACATATATATAGATTTGTAGAATCTTGAAATCTCCATTGGCTAGGAGAATATGTTATTCTTTCTGAGAAATGACAGTGTTTTCGACAGTCATATCGGAAATCCAGCTTTTGAAAACCCTAAATGTTCGAATCTGAATTGATATTACATTTTAATCGCTTTGGCGGTAATTATAAAAATAACGAAACATGCTTATTAGCAGAATGAGTAAAGAAGGAAGGAATGCATTGAAGGAAAATAAATAGGTCCGACGAACAAAAGAACCGTGAATAGAATTAAATTATATACATAAGACAAAAATTCTGATATTCTAGATTTTTCATTTAAACCATAAGTTTTATTGTCGACGTAAATTGCAAACTTCTACATGGTAGAAATCCGTACTGAATACATTTCGATAATCTTACACCCTGCCTGAAAGGGACTTGTAGAGAGTCATGCAATTGCGTGAACATATGTATGCAGTATATTCAATACTTGACTCAAAACGCATTTTACAATAAGTACATCATGCTCCAAAAAATCGCAGAATTTCGTTACCCATGCTAGCAAATCTACAATTCAATAATTGAAGATTTGTAAGCACTGTAAGTGCCAAAATTAAAACAAATATTTATCCGAAAATGTTCTACGTGCGGATGGTAATACTATAATATAGAATTTGATTTTTGGCACTTACAGTGTTTCCTGATTCATTATACATTGGGTTCACCGCAGTGCCGTCTTAACCTGGAGGCGAAAGTGGCAGCCGCTTCAGGGCCCCGTAGCTCAGGAGGCCCCCGAAAAATTGGAAAATTAAAAAAAGAATAAGGTTATAAAAGCTAGAAAAAAAAGTTGGAAATAGGCCGTCCAACTGTAATGGAAAGAAAATAACGAATGCACCAAAATTTAGATTTTAAAATGAGGCCCTTTTTTCGTGGAATGGACCCCACATTTAATCTTATTTATTTAATTTATTGAATACTTATTTACTTCGCGTGTTAGCGCGGTATTTTCGATTTTATTTAATTTAGAATAATTTAGACGGCCACATATGGAGCTCTGCTCAGGGCCCCCGAAAACGAGGAGACGGCACTGGTCCACTGAGCCATAACCACATTCCTAGTGTAAAGGCGGGTATCCACTTGTATCCACGTATCCGCGTATCGTATCGCCGTTGCGTGTCATCCAGTGATACCATACAGTGCAACGATGTGTAACTTTTTCCCGTATCATCACTGATGCTGTTGCGTATCTTTGCATCAAACTTTGATACTAATGCGCAACGGCGATACGATAAGAGGATACGTAACAAGTGGATACCCATCTTAACATCACACAAAAATATTTTGCGTGTAGCACGATATACGATATACAATAGACTTTGTTATCCATTTAGTGATAACACGATATTAATAAGAATAAACACTTAATTATAATCGGTTTGATTATATTCTGCGTCGAAGCTATTCTTATAGCAATATATATTTCGCAATATCCAAAAGGGATAAATAAGGGATAAATAGTCATGCTACGGTGCTCATCTAAATCCTTCTTGCATCAGGGCCATTTGAGCGCGCATTTTTAATCACCTCGCGACAATACGCGGCGCGCTTTGATAACGTTTAATCGTAATCGTTGTATTAATCATGTCTCTTGCACCCTGCCTCAAAGGGATAAAAGATGTTTCTAATCGCCAAACTAGTCACAGGGAAGAAAGTTTTTCTATTTAATCCGCGGATCACCAATTGTTTTAAATATCATAGCCTAGTATTTACAATACTATAAAGCATTCCTTTTATGCGACAAATTCAGTTCAATAGTTATGAGATTCGTTGCGTCTTTGAAAGTTACTTTCCATTTACGTTAACTTGATTTATTTAACGACTCCGATGTATCTTCGAAATACTTCATTCAGCTGTTTGCTTCACGATAATCCGCGGATTAAATAATTACGTTGCGATTGAATGACTTTTAAGCTTACTAATTTTTTATCCCGTTAAATCAGTTCAATTTCTTCCATTCCGTGACATCATTTAACGATAAATAAATATATAGTTTACGATTAATTTAATATCTATCAGTCTCAACGTTTAACCCTGCCTAAAAGGGAAAGAAGATGGTCATGCGAGTTTGCTCTTTACACAATCGGGTCCCAAACTAGCACACATATATACTATCGCATGATTTCTTAAGATGCTTAAAACTTTTCGACCTGAATTTCAAGAAATTATGAGCAAAACGAAGTCGTACTGTCTTCTATTAGAATTGCTTCGGTTATCGTTAACAACACTAACTAAGGTTTTATCGTGTTTACCCTCTGAGTTATTTAAACAATCTGCCGTTGAAAAGTATTAATGAATATTTACAGTACCGGACAAAAGTATTGGGACACCCTTTAAAATAGAATGACTTTTTTAAAATTGGTCCGAAGGACCCGAAATTTTCCTAAGAAGCTAGGAGGATTAGTTTACTAGTTGACGTGTTTCGACATTATAGATCAACAATAAAGAAAATAGTGAAGGTCGCTTTTTCAACTTTTTTATCTGAGCCAGTAATGAAAATTTAAAAATCCCGCTTGTAGATTTAAGTAAGTTGTATACACGCTGAAAATTTCAGTCATCCAAATATGTAAAATCTTTAGGTTTATTTCAGTTGTAGGCTGAAAACTGTGATTTCCACCACTTTTAACTGCTCGTAACTCATAGCTATGTTAACCGATTTCCATGAAAATTTCAGCATGTATACACCTTACTTAAAGCTAAAAACGGGATTTTTAAATTTTCATTACAGGCTCAGATAAAAAAGTTGAAAAAGCGACCTTCACTATTTTCTTCGCCATTCCGACCAATTGTATCAGCTAGTAAACTAATATTTCTAGCTTGTAAAAAAAAAATTCAAGTCGTTTGGACCGATTTTCAAAAAGTTATTCTGTTTTAAAAGGCGTCCCAATACTTTTGCCCGGCACTGTGCGTCTGCATGAAGGCTGCGAAAAAGTAAATGTTTACAACGTCTACCTAACTCCTTCGGTATGACGTGCGGCGAATTTCATTTCATTATTTGTATAAGTGACATATCTATGTTTACCTCCTGGTGCGAGTGATATTGTTCAAAGCATTCAATGATACGTGTTCTTCAATAATAAACGACGAAATCTTAAGCAGCAATACTTCTCATAAACTCCTCACTTTGACCGAAGCAAATTCATTTAAATAAATTATGAGGGCCCTCACTTAAAGAAATAAAAATTCTTATACTCTAATAATGAGTTGGAATAGAAAATAAACGTCCAGAATATGGTCCTCCCAGATAACTTAGCGCTTCATCATTAAGCATTTGGACATTACTGTTTCGATCAAAATTTGAAAAAAAAAAACACTTGATTGTGCTTCAGTGTAAAAAAATAACAATTCGAGTATAACACACTTATAGCGAATTCGGACGGTCGCACTGGTGCGCACTGAGTGCGACTTTTATCCAATTGGAAGCGAAAAAACTCGCACTCAGTGCGCACCAGTGCGACCGTCCGAATTCGCTATTAATAAGCGTATGTGTACGTAGATTTCATGAAATACGCGAAGGTCGCTTCTTTAAAAACAATTATTCAGAAGCTCTTAGAATTTCCGCTGAAACGATGGCCTGCTATTTAAATAAACATGTTTCAGAGACAATCAAAATTAAACACTTCAGACATTTTATGAATGCTTTCTGCAAAATTATGTCTTTGACTTCAAATACGACTTTCCGGTCTAACGAAACATTTATCCCGAAATATCGAACCTTCTCGAATAAAATAAAAAAAGAACGAACTTTGTAGTCTGTTTAATAGTTTCCAAGATAGAAATTCACTTATAGAGTCCGGTTTTGCGAGAAAAGAAACTTTAAAAATTGCAAACATCGAAGGTTGTTATTGTCTAAATAAATTCGAAACAAAGAAAACGATGACTTAACACGTCCTCTAATTTCACGTATATCAAATTCCTAAATATCCTTGATATCAAGTGCAAAAAGTGATCGATTTGACGTGGAACGACGTAATGTATTTTTGCTTTTGCAGAAATCTGATCATTAAGTTTTCGCCGAGAGTTAACTGATTTTGTTCAAAGCCATTTTCGCAGTCATGTCGAATTCATTATGGCGCAGGTAGTGAGCGGACTGGTAACATACATATGTGCATACTCGAGGTCGCGGGATAATCGATTCCTACTTTTATTTCTGACAGCAACAGCGGTACGCACACTGCTAAATATATAGTAGTCATCATACGGGTGTTGGAAGTACAGTGCTGTTTCGAAAAGAACTCGCGTCCAGGGTTGCCAGGCTTTTCCCGACGCGAGTGGAAGAAGAACATACGCGTAGTGGAGGAAGGACACCTACAGCAGTGGCGGTATATGTGAGTGTGTGATAACACCGTGACACACCGGGGAAGGGCAAAATGTTTATTTAAATAAAATTTCGAATAACGAATAAAAGCTAAAAAAATTCCTCGTCATGTGTCGAATAAAGCTAACTCTGGTTAACGAACGAATGAGGAATAATTTTTTTAACTTTCATTCGTTATTCGAAATTTTATTTAAATAGAAATATTGCCCATCTCTGTGACACACGTGTACCGCCACTGCTGTAGGTGTTCCTCCTCCACTACGCGTATTTTCCCCTCCTACTACGCGTAGGGAAAAGCCTGGCATCCCTGCTCGCGCCTTCAGTCTCGAAAAGAAGTCGCCGCTGTCCTCGCTACTTAATTCTTTTGTAGTTGCCGCGGCGAATGAGAGGTGCCAGAGAGACCCATTCCGTCTTATCTTGACAGACGATGCCGCGGCAGTGCTGATCGTAATTTATAGGTTGTCGCTGTCGCGTAGGTTCTGATTCTCAGCCTCTCTCACTAGCCATGGTAGAGATCAAAGGCAAGCCGAACATTTGGCCGTCAAATACTATATTTTCCCGAAAAAAAGTTGGCAACCCTATGTACAAGTTGTAAATTAAATCGTCGCGTTGTAAATTAAAGCAATTAATAAAATAAGGAAATTATCGATAAACGAGATTATGTACTTAATCGCTCAAATCTCGAGTACAGAGATATGTACATACCTACAAGCCCCCTGCTTATACCACCTGCGTCACGGCGCTTCGACAACAGAAATCTATATTCACAATATACAGGCTGCACAACACGATTGGGACAGATCGCGCCTTCTGTTTCGTTAAAGACAGAAGAAATATGGTAGAGAAAGTGGTTGCATGGTATAATAAGGTTTACCTTCCCATGACTACACCTGTTTTCATAACTACAGTAACATAACTACGATGTCCAAACACACTTTTTTTATCATGAAATTAGATTTATAATATTTGAATGTTTTTAAACAAAGCATACGACGTATTAAGAAATTAGGAATATCTCGTTATTGTATATAGCGAAAATGACGAGAAGAATCGATCTATTAAGGCGGGACTCCACCCTGAAGCCACTAACAAAAGACTAAATTAGGGATTTTTTGTTCGTATAAATAAAAATATAGGGCTTGGATTTTTTATATAATTTTAAAGCAATCTTTATTTTGTTACAGAAAATTTTTTTTATGAAAAATTGCACAAAATGGCTTTCCGGAGCACTGCAAAAAACTGGCCCACACTCCCGGGAATGCCTGGATCATCTCAGAAGGAAATAGACAAAAGATATATGAACAGGAATATATTATCTTTGACCTAGCATAGGATTTTTTGAATATTTCAATTATTCGATTTTTTACAAGCAACAGTGCAAATTTTTATGTAAAGAATTAAAGTCAATTCTTCAAACTGCTATAATTTCCAAAATAATTCGAATTTTGAGAAAATCCTACGCTAGGTCGAAGATAATATATTCCTGTTTATATATCTTTTTTGTTTTTCCTTCTCAGATGATCCAGTCATTCCCGGGAGGGTGGGCCAGTTTTTTTGCAATGCTCCGGGAAGCCATTTTGTACAACTTTTCATAAAAAAAAATTTTCTAGCAAAATAAAGATTGCTTTAAAACTATATAAAAAATCCAAACCCTATATTTTTATTTATACGAACAAAAAAAATCCCTAACTTTGCCTTTTGTTATTGGCTTCAGGGTAGGGTCCTCCCTTAAAAGAAACGTATGTACCTATAGTTCCATTTAAAAAAGTGAAATTGCTCTTTGCAAGTTAGTGTAAGCACTTAAGAAAGTGAAGTCAAAAGAAGATACAGTTTGTTATCCTTCTATCTTTGCTATCTGTTCTGTCTTCAATGAAACAGACAGTACTGCAAGTTTGATACACACTTAAATCACTAAAATTATCAAGTGTCTATGGCTGTAGTATATGTAGACTCTACTTATGCCCAACATTTTATAGATAGCAACAGCGACTTATATTTTTTTCTCCGAAAGGAAGCTCAAAATTGCAGAACATCTCAGGCTCTTTCCTCCCAAGTGTGTGCAATGCCATAATATTGTTCAGTGATAATGAAAAAATATGTTATTCAGATTATTCGAACATGTCAAGGACCATCGTTTCACTGTCTACCTGAATTAAATTAGTGTACTTACACGGACGTTTTGCTCACTTTGTTTCATTGCACCGTGATGCTTCTTTTTCTTCCTGCAATTCAGTTCTTCCTGTATCTCCAACAACGATTTCCCTTTAGTTTCTGGGACCACAAAGAGAATAAAGACGATTCCAAGGAAACAACTAACTGCGAACCAACCGAAGGAAGTATAAACTCCGCATGAATCAGAGATCACTTGATACATTTTAGAAACGAAAAATGCCAATAGGGAAGCCCATACGTTTGCTAAGGACACAGCAGCCCCTTTCACGTTTGTTGGGAAAAGTTCGCCGAGCATCATGTAGGACAACGGATTTAAACCTAACGCAATAATAAGTTCATAAAATATTACAGAGGCATGAAGAATCCAACCAAAGTCGGCCATGTTCACCATCATCTGGAATTTCAGTAAGTAAAACGCTCCGGCAACGGTTAGAGACAATCCGCCGAGCAAGGTCGTGACCAGAAGCAGGGGTCTCCTTCCCAGTTTGTCTACCAAAGCTGCCGCCCCAACGCCAGCCACTAGCTGAAGAACGCTCAGAATGATCACCGCTATTCCGGCAGATAGATCCGTATCAGCTTCTTCGAGGATCTCCTGAGTATACGATTCTACAGCGGCGATGCCACTGAATTGGAGGACCAGCTGGAGGCCGAAGCTGATTAATACAGCTTTTCTGTTGCCGGGGGTATCGAACAGGTCCCAGAAGTGCCCCCTGTCGCTAAGATCGCGGACGACGGTCTTCTGCATCTGCTCCATATCCTCTTCTAACTGATCCTCCGTGGCATATCTCTTGAGGCGCTTCAAGCTACTCATCGCCTTATCCTCGCGATTCGTCATCAGTAAATAGTAAGGCGACTCTGGCATCCAGATAAATGTTAGAAAGAAGATTACAGGGATTATAGCGCAACTGCAGGCCAACCACTCGTACGACACAAAAGGGCCAATTGCGTGGGCGTATAACTCGCCGAAAGTAACCATCAGCTTAATGAAAGACCCCAAAGACCCCCTGATCTCCTTGTCGGCAATCTCGCCGATGTACATGGGACAAACAACGTACGCCACGCCGAGGCCAATTCCGCTGATGAATCTCGAGACGTAGAGGAAGTACGGATTCCAGGCTATGATGATTAGGATCCAACTAACGGCGAGTGGTACCCCCGCTATCAGTAGGCAAATTTTACGGCCGATCCAGTCCACTAAGAAGGCTGCAAGAATGTTGCCAGGTATCGAGCCGAGGAGTGCGAACGAAGCGATCCACGAGGCATCGTCCGAGGTTAGATATATGTGAGAGTCTGGAGATTTTAACTTTGGTAATGTTGGTGACGTCCAGCCTATATGAGAACCCGACATTGCCATAGATAAGGTGGCTATATTGAACACAGAAACAAGAAGAGAGCACAGTAAGTAAACAGTTAGAAATTGTAAAATGTACTGAAAATGGGGAATTGAGATGTTGTTTAATTCATTATTTATATTTTATCGCAATGTAATCTTATGTAGGGCAAATCCGGGGCTGTCGGTACGGCAGGGGAGTTGGTACAGTTGCTATATTTCAGACTCTATTTATACGTAAAAACGCGTTAAGGTGTAGCACTACACACCTAGCAATAATTGTTATCCTAGCAGCCAAACAGTAGAATGAATAGCGTCATTTCGCTTGCTTCTGTGGTTTTCTCGATTTATAGGTTATACAAGGTAAGTTGAGGTTACATTTAACCTCTTTTATCAAAAAGTGGTGTACAGAATCGTATTTAAAATATACTTGCTTCTAAGTTAAATTTCGTTTATTGTTTTGTATAATCAGATAGTGGAGGTATTGAAGGACAATGCAGCCAAAGTATTTAGCAATATTAATCCTTCCTTTCAAAGCTAACGAGAGGACTACCTCTCCCTGCAGAAAGGAGAGGTGGTACAGTTATGATTGGAATAAATGGTTCACTTTCAAATTATGGGTGAGGGATGACTCACTTCTTAAACTGTTATTCCATCAGTTAAATTTGCAATATTTTTGCAAGGAATTATTTTTTTATTATTTTTTTATCATTTCTTATTATTTTTTCTATTTTTTATTTTTCTTATTACGTTTTATTATTTTAGTTTATTTGTTGTATTTGTTCATTTTTGTATTCATTTGCAGCGCTAATCGCCAGTAGTTAGTTCACTTTTTAATTACACGATTTTATTCAACTTCGATCTTCTGTTTGTTTTTTTGTTTATTTCTTTATTTCTTGCATGTAAATATGTATGTATGTTTGTTTGTATGGTTCAAATCTGGCAACTCAAATTTAACCCACTTCCACCAATCCAATTGTCTCGAAAATTTAGAGGCGTTCGTTGTTTGGATGACAATACAATATTTAAAAAAAAATAACCCCGGGGGTGAAAAAATTACCCAGTCATCAATAAATATAATCCAAACGATTTGAAATCAGCCACTCACATACTTTACGTAAACGCAATCGCGATTACCGAAAATACACAATTTATCGAGAAATGATCCGTCACGTACGTACGAATAGTAAAACTAAAACTTTGCAGCCGTTCGCAGTACCTGTATCCCCATCGAAATTGTAGTGCAAGAAAATAATTATTTTTTAGTGAGTTTTAATTGAGTTTTTAGTGTATTTTTAATAATTGTTTGATGTGTTCTTTACATGTTTAGCGTAAACAAATAAAATTTCACTAAATCTGCAGTTGTAAATAATTTTGCTTTCTTCTTTGTTATATTTCCATGAATAATTATGTGGGTTATCTCTCCCAAAAAGGGCGGACCATCTCTCCGAACGACGCGACGCGTCCCATTTCTCCCGGCACCCCGGGGGAGAAATGGTCACATGTCGTGACTTCAGTTTTCAACCCGATTTTCAGGAAATATTGTCTTAAATTCTGAACATATTAGGTTTATTCTGATAAAATAAATAATATCAGTGTTAGTTTTAATAGCCATGTTATGTTAGGTGCACCTAACCGTGTACCGACACCCTCGGGTTTACCCTGTGGAGTTAAAAAACTGGATTATTAAAACTTGTTCAGCTAACAAATGGAAAAAGAGGACTCTTCAAACACAATATGCATATTATATATTATTCAACAAGTGAAACAAATATGTATCATAACGCATAAATTTAAAATCGTTAAATAGTGCATATTTTATAAATTTATATACTTTTATCCACGAACATATGAAATAATTCATTTTCTGATCTTTTCGTTACAACTACAACATTCAATGTTTGTAGACTGAACTTATAAGGGAACACCGCGAACCCGGACTCACCGATTGGAACGCAACTTTGTGGGTTTTTAGAGTGACTCAAAACAAGAACAACCGTGTGTTTCATTTGGGCCCTATCTATCGCCCTTTAAGGGGGTGAAAACTGACCTCAAAGTCAAATTGGCACTTCCACTTTTTCGCGTATAACTCTCAAAGTACAACATTTAGAAAAAAATGTTTCAAACAAAAGTTTAATGGTACAATAAGCGCCGAAAGCTTGCGTTAACAAAATATTTGAAAAAGTTATTTTTCATCAGATATTTTTATTTTTATACTCTTTTCAAAATTTTGTTAACGCAAGTTTTCAGAGCTTATAGTACCATTAAACTTTTGTTTGAAACATTTTTTTCTGTCAGTTGTACTTTAAGAGTTATACGCGCAAAAGTGGAAGTGCCAATTTGACTTTGAGGTTAGTTTTCACCCCCTTAAAAGGCGACAGGGCCCAAATCAACCACACCGTTGTTCTTGTTTTGAGTCACTCTAAAAATCCACAAAGTTGCGTTCCAATCGGTGAGTCCGGGTTTGCGGTGTTCCCTTGTTAGCGTCAAAGGAAAAGTAACTTTGCATTGAATTAAATAGACGTGAAAGTTACCTGTAATCGCTGCTAAATATTGCGGCCAGCACTTAATGAGCGATGCGTCCATGCTTTTTATTTCTTCTTTTACTGGACTGAAATAATTAAAAAAATTAATAACTGCATCTGCCTAAAATATTACATACAATAGCAACAACCTTAATCCAATTCATCCATTTCGTTATTAATTAATGCAATCAAATCACGTGTTGCGAAACATCGGAATCGAAATAGTAATTTTATATTTCTCACACATTAACTAATTATTCTAATATTCTGTTCCTCAGACACGAAAAAGAGTATCTAACAAAGAAGAGTAATATTTAACAGCTGCTTGATATGCTTTCGACTTTCTGTCGTTGTTTATGTAACCGGAACAAGCACAAGGCGTGGAAAATTTGCATTAAACAGGGATTAAACCCAAGTGAATTTGTTGCGATGCTTACAGAGATAACGATGAAACGTGACGATGCCACCAGGATGAACGACTTTGTGCTGATATTCTTCGTGCCTCTTTTCAACGCATTCTAGTTAGAATGGGAGTATAATCACGATGTACTAGATTTTATATGTCAGTTTATCAGCAAGTCTGTTATCACAGTCGAATTTCGAGCAATCCCCACTTTTCCACTAGCAAAAACCATTGGTATCTTCGTGGCACCGAAAAGAATGGGATAAAAATAGAAACTAATCAGGAAAGAAATTAATATCCATTTTTCATGTATTTACGTGTACAAATAAACGATATTATGAAGCACTATATAAGGAAGATACTACAAAATATAATTATTCTATTCAACCCCGAATCCTCGGCATATTTCATTGTGAAGAACTCCAGTACTTTGTGTTTACAAACAAATGGTGTATTTATATACAATATTAAAACTTTTAGATAACTTTTAATGATTTCTTATTTCTCTATTCCTAATTTTTCTACAAAGGCAAAGATATTACTGAAAATTTTTGAACGAGTCAAGTGTACAGTGTTTTACATTAAAGTATCCACCGTATTAACATTCTATTGTCTCGTCGTTCTGGTTATCGCTACGCAGGCCCTGCGGAAAGCGCGACGCGCAGAAACTGTGCGACGGTGCACGCGCATCTGGCTATAATTCAAAGTCAATTTTCTCGAAAACGAAGCGCGATATTAAAAAATTGTATTCTACACTGTCATCTTATTTTTGCCTGTAGAATCTCCACCTAAAAGGTTTCTCGCCTGTAGTGGAACACCCTGCGCATGAACATGCGCAAAACGTCGAAATGTAGTGTATACTTATGCTAAGAATCAACCTAGACGTAATTATTAATACGACATAGAGAACGGATTTTTATTCCATTTTTGATGCCATCCATGGTAGGATAAAAATAGTTTGATTATACACCTCGGAGTATCAGAGTTCGATTATGCCTGGTTGTTGAGAGAGGATTAATTGATTGGATAATTTCGACAAAAGAAAAAGATAAGATAAATTTATTATATCAGTATTTGTATTATGCTTAAGTGCAGTTCACAAAAATTGCCACTTACAATGAATTTAACGAATTTGCCACTTAAAATGTAAGGGGTACAAATAACCACTGTGTGGAGTCGAACAAAATCGATTTTTTTTCATATTTTTTATAATTTAACTATTTAGAAATATGTGTCACACAGGTTCACTTTGACATTCGAAATAATACCGGAGTTACAGTCTGGAAGCTTGTACACGCCCCGCGTTAGGCTAATCTTTTAAGTTATAAAAGTCGGGAAACATCGACTGATATACTGTTCTAATTTTTAGGCGTATTCGTTATTTCAGTATATTTTATGTAGGCGTGTCAAGGAAGACAACAATGAGAGCTATACTACTCTGTGTATCATAAATATTTTAAATATGAGCGTTGGTAGAAATCCACTCAAATTTTGTAACCAATGGGCGAGAAGCTCATCAACATTACATACAATTTAAGGGGTCATTCCGGTTAGCGCGCCGAAAAATTCAGCGATTTTCAGGAATTTATTGCGACGCAAATAATTATAGTAATGGAATAAAGTGTTTTTCTATTTATTAAACTACATTTCTACCGCAAATAAAAAATATAAAAGTAATAAAATTATTGCTTTTAAAATACTTTTGAAAGCGGTCTTGATGACATGTTTAAAAATTCATGCCTCGCTCGTGCAGGCGATTACAGCTGTTAGACTTATCTGAACCCAAAAATCGAAACAGATTCTTGATGAGTATGTCTGTCGCTATCGCTCAGATTACAATTATTGATTTATCTTCAAAATTAGCAAAATGGGCGGGCAAAATGCAAGAAAAATGTTTTTTCGGCTTTTTCCTTTTGCTATTTTCGATTTTAAAAACAGGTTAGACTCAATGGAAATACTTGGTTGTAGCCCCCGCGAGAGTCACGGGTGTGCAGAATAAGCAGTAAAATTTATAAAGCAATCGGTTCGATGGAGTTTGAGATTTTATCTTCACGATGTGGACAAGTGACGTTTCGAGAAAAACGCGTTCAAAGTTTTCATCTACCCGTACAGCCCACTTCGTGGCGGCAACGGTGCAGGATGGTTGCAGTAACTTTGCAGTGTTGCATGGTTGCAGCGCAGTGTCGATGTAACGTTGCTGCGACGTTGCCGTGCAACATTGCACGGGGCGGACATAGAGTTGTTGCTGCATAGTTGCATCAATGTTGCGTTGCAATATTGCACTGCGACCATCCTGCAACTTTGCTGCAACGAGAGTGTGCTGTATGCCTCAGAAGAAGCTAAAATAATCGGAATATTTCCATGAAAATTTAACAGTACATTCTTGAGAATAAGGACTTTCGAAAAATGTTAAAAAAAAAGATTTTTCAACCCGCCTAACCGGAACGACCCCTTAAACAACTTTGCATGGTAGTCCTTTTGTTGTAAATTATTATCTGACGAAACGTCCCGATCATAATAAAAATTGACGTATGAATAACAACAATGGTATCATAGTCAAAGAGGGCTCGATCAAGGACGCCAATTATTTCGAGCACTTTCGTTATGAAGGGAAAAACCATAGTGTGCTGGTAAAATCTGCATCGCGAGATTGTTGTGACAATTCATAGATGTAGATCCAAATACCACAATCTCGTCTTTTCACTTGCTAAAATAGGTCTGCTAAACGATCCAAGCTGTACGCGCGGCTGGCAGAGGCAAGATATTGATCACGTGCTGGGGCAATGTCTTTTATTTGACCAACAAAGAACCAAACTAATTAGCAGATTGCGGCTACAAGGCTCTTCTCTTCCATTGTCATGTAATGTGGTACCTACTCTGCAAGCAGTGCAAGCCCACAGTAGCAATATGCAATTTAGTTTATCCGTATCTAATCCAGCGCAACCTAGTGATTTGAGAAAGCAGTGTACTTATCAATCAGTGTATCAACAGGTCTGTAATAAGTGTAGAATGTTTTGCGGAATAATCTCCTTGCGGAGATTAATACTGCGTTAGTAATAAAAAAAAAAATTTGACGTAGTCATTAACTTCCAAGAACTCTTGGCAACCACGAAACAACTATGTTTTCATACGGATTAACTTCGACGGCAAATGACTTCACGTAGAATGAATTCTTCTTTCACTTTAGTCTACTCTCCGACGAGTGCATTTTTAGTGCATCGACGAATCATAATAAAAGAAGCATCACTGAACTCAGAAATAAATTGTAAAATCGATCTTATTAAAATTTAAAGTACTTCGTGTTTATGATAGAATTCATTTGATTAACTTTTATTATTTTATCGCTCTGTACCAGTGCCGTCTTATCGTTTTCGGGGGCCCCGCGGCGACCTCCATATGTGACCCTCTAAATTATTCTAAATTAAATAAAATCCAAAATACCGCGCTAACACGCGAAGGGAATAAGTATTAAAACAATTAAATAAAGAAGATTAAACGTTCAATGAAAAAAGGGCCTCATTTTAAAATCTAAATTTCGGTGTATTCATTATTTTCGTTCCATCACAGTTGTACGGTCCATTTCCAATTTTTTTCTAACTTTTATAACCCGTTTTTTTAATTTTCCAATTTTTCGGGGACCCCCCGAGCTCCGGAGCTCTGAGGCGGCTGCCTCTTTCGCCTCCTGGTTAAGCCGGCACTGCCCTGTACACAGTAGGTGGCACAAGTATTAAAGTATTTGCCATTAAAATGGCAATCGAATGAGGCGCGTATGTTAAAATCGTATTCGGGAAGCAGGAATACACCTACAGCGGGATGCAGTTACCAAGGTTACAGATAACTTGATAACGCGTGTAGCATTTATGAAACACTTGTGTTATTGCAAATATGCATCATACGAAGACATTCACACTGCAAGGAAGGAATATTTATAGAACTGTCACTTACACACTAATGCAGTGTATACATCATACATACTGCCGTGCTTCCGGCCGAAATTCAAAATGAATTTTCTCGAAAACTCAGCGACTGGCCAGAAAATTTTATTCTATATTTTTGCTTATTTTTTCACGTAGAATCACCGCCCTTCCGCTTGTACCACCAGACACAAAACACCCTCTATAATATTGAGATCCATTTACATGCAAATATTAAGTACTTATGCGTGATAACTAGTTATCATAGTGAAAAAGTAATGGTTCTTGTGTGCGGTTATCATAATGCGTTATTAATCTGTTTAAAGAAATTTAAAATTTAGGCATAAAGCAAAGATTGAAACTACATAATGTGTAAGTGGAGCAGTCCTATAATTTTTTAATCTAAAACATGTGTAACTACCTACCTCTATTATTGATTACCTATTAAGAATTGATGTTTAAGGAAGTAATTGAAAATATTCTTAACAAAAGTTGGCGTATTGGGAAAGGCTGTTTTAAAACGATGATTTTTTGCTCTTCTTCACATTCTGTCTGAAAATTTCAGGAAGTATCATTTGTACGACGAAATTCTGAGAAAAAGATCGTATATCAGCAACGCAAGTTAGGAAAGGCGATCAAAGTTTGCACAAAGATCTGCTAATATATCTTGAGGCAAAGTGATATAAATTTTCGCCCAGGGCCGCATTTACCAAGGCACACTAGGCGCAAGCTGGGGCCTCACTTTCTATGGGGCCACGTTTTAAAACCTTACTCCTCGTAAACAACAATATAAAAAACAGCCTAGTTATAGTTGCAAAATAAAATACGTCTTTTTAAATATTAAATTCGTAATATAAAGAGGCCTCTTTCTATTCTGTATCTCAAGGTTATCTCTTTAGAATATAAAACTAACGGGAACTGCTGTATTCCATAAAGTTTATGTACGTGAACAACCGACGTGGCAAAAAGCTATTGGGGTAATAGCTATTTTCTTCCCTATATCCATGTATTTTACAGAATCCTAGAAATAGACGTGTTCTTTAATTGGGGGCTTCATAATAATGTTGCGCGCAGCGTCCCCAAACCCATACAGCACACTTCGTTGCAGCAGCATTGCAGGAACGTTGCTGCAATATTGCGTTGTTGCAGGTTTGCATTGCAATATTGAAGGAACGATGCTGCAATATTGGAGTGGCAACGGTCTTGCAATATTGCAGCAATATTGGAGTCGCAACGTTCTTGCAATATTGCAGCAATATTGGAGTGGCAACGTTCTTGCAATATTGCAGCAATATTGCGCACACGTTGCCACTGCAATGTTCCAGTGACAACGCCCCAGCAAAATTGCACCCACATTGCCGTACAATATTCCTGTAATATTGCAGTGGCAACGCTTCTGCAATGTAGCGCGCGTATCGACGTGCAATGTTCCAGTGACAATGATCCTACAATAATTCTGCAATATTGCGCGCACGTCGACGTGCAATGTTCCAGTGGCAACGATCCTACAATATTCCTGCAATATTGCGCGCACATCGACGTGCAATGTTCCAGTGGCAACGCCCAAGCAAAATTGCGCACATATTGCCGTGCAATACTGTAGTGAAAATATTGTAGAAACATTACAGCAATATTCTGAAGCAACTATAACTTTGCAGCCTTGCAACATTGCAGTCTTGCACCGCTTCATCGCAGAGACGTGGCTGCAATGTTATGTTGCTGTGTGGGAAAGTATTCATGCAGCTCTGTTTTCGTCCGAAAATATGTTCAACATTTTTTCCCACACATCTACCTTTGTAGAAGGAGAAGACTAGATAGTGGAATACAGAAAATTTTAATTTTCAATGTTTAAATACATTATTATCCATTGCACATATAAAGTACTTCGATAGCCACTACAATTATACTTTACAAAGTAAAAAATGCAATTCAAAGTCAAAGATAAATATAAAGTGTACATTAAATTTAGAAATAGTAATAAATTTCCTTCAATTATATGTACATATGACTATACATTATTGCATTGTAACAGTAAATTACAGTGCCGGACAAAAGTATTGGGACACCCTTTAAAACAGAATAACTTTTTTAAAATTGGTCCAAACAACTTAATTTTTTTTTTGTGGAGCTAGAAGGATTAGTTTACTAGTTGGCGTGTTTCGGCGTTTTGAAAAAAAAATGCAATTGGTCGAAATGGCGAAGAAAATAGTGAAGGCCGCTTTTCAACTTTTTTATCTGTGCCTGTAATGAAAATTTAAAAATCCCGTTTGTAGATTTAAGTAAGTTGTATACGTACTGAAAATTTCATCAACATTGGTTGATGCCGAAACAAGCGTCAGCCATCGAAACATGTAAACTCTTTAGGTTTATTACAGTTATAGGCTGAAAACTGTGATTTCCACAACTTTTAACTATTTGTAATTTCGATGTAATTTTCAGCATGTATACAACTTACATAAATCTACAAACGAGATTTTTAAATTTTCATTACAGGCTCAGATAAAAAAAATTGAAAAACCGACCTTCACTATTCTCTTCGCTATTCCCACCAATGGCAATTTTTTTTCAAAATACCGAAACACATCACCTATTTAGTAAACTAATCCTTCTAGCTTCTCAAAAAAAAAAACTGAACTCCTTTGCACCAATCTTAAAAAAGTTATTCGGGTTTAAAAGGTGTCCCAATACTTTTGTCCGGCCCAATACTATATATAGTTGTACTGCATACATGATAATATAAACATACATAAATATATTATACATAAGTTTACAGATTGTGTTTTGTTTAATACCCATTCTTTCGTCCGTGTTAAAGCGATAATAAGGGATACAGGTATTATTTCTTGTTTTTTTTTTAAAACATTTAAAATTCGCTAAAAAGTTTCTGTGTTTCCGCACAATCAAATCTTTCAATGCTAATTATATTTCTACCGTACTTATTACGACTTTCTGATGCAATAATTGAAGTGAACTTATTTATGAGCTTTTGCTAAGTTTTGTAAAATATAAATATACCGGAAGTACATATTGTGATATTTATAATCTATGGTATTCATTATCCAAACGATACAAAAAGTGATATTCAAACATTTTTTAAAAATCCCGCGTTCTATGGAGACATAATTAACACGCCTGCACCTTATCTTACGTATTTAATTGGAATTCCATATGAAGACTGTTTAATCTCTGCGGTTGTTATCACGAAGCATTTATGATGCCAATATTTCTTTTCACCGCGCAGACTGACTGCTCTTTGAAAGAACAAAGAACATTCTCCGTCGAATTGTAGCTGAAATCGGCAAGCTCAAATTATTATTAATTTAATTATCGTAATTAATGTAAATTCCACGAAGTGAATTACTACATTAATTAATATAAATATACACATACGTTTGTTTAAAAAAATTTAATTCCTACAAGCGTTAAAAATTTAGTAAAAAGAATTCATAAGTATTATTTTACAAATAATTTAAAGTAAATAAAATTAATGCTACTCAGTGTCAAAGTGTAATTCATATATGCAGATGATTATGAAAGTGGTTTAAACCAAAAATCGAAAGAAGAGAATTTATTGTTTATTCATTTTGCACCGATGTAAATAAACAGTAAATTCACTCTCCTCCATTTCCGACTTATGACCACGTTCACAATCGCCGGCACATCCGTTCCCACGAGAATGGGAACCGAGCTCCTGAAATCCCCGTTTATTTCGCGCGCGGTTCCACTTCGATAGATCGAAATCGTTCGAATGCACTCGAGGCGCCGCAGTCCGAGCAGACGCAAGTCCTCTGCCATCAGCGAAGGGGTGGTAAGGTATTTATTCGCCGTATCAATTCACGCACATACATTTCCCCCTTTAGTTCGTAATATTAACAACGAGGTGTACGGATTCGCAGAACACTGTGATTCGACAAATCGACGGACACTCGTGAACAAACACGCCGCAGAGACCAAAGCTCGTTTGCGAAGATGTGTGGCGGCTTTACGTGCTCCAAGAACGCATTGACGGCGCTAAACATCCTTTACATCGTAAGCACAACTCCCGGACGGAGAATATTCTCCGCAGCACTCTGCGTCCAAGCCTTCGGCTTTAATCGTATTTCACCTTAGAAAACCTCGCGTTATTGACTTTTTTCCGAAAGCTTCCGTTCCACACACGACAATTAACATAATCCTCTAGTTTCCTCACTTTCGTTACTCTCGCAGCACTTCTCTCGCCTTCGACACTGATACTTACAGCAGACGAAATTCTTATCCTTTGCCATTGTCAGCAGTTATCCTGAATTGTCTTTAATATTTCGTCGCTCATACGTATCCAAGAGGAATTTTTTAAACGCCTATAACATATACACAAATTATACTTTCCAGCGAAAGGAAATTATATTAAGGCGTGTTTTCACGTTTCAGGTTGTTGCATTTATTCTAATCGGCGTCGCTGTCTATGGAAGAGCCTCCGCATTGGTGACGAACCTTCCCATTATTGGAGGGATTCTAGCATGCGGTGTAATCCTGATTCTGATTTCGATACTTGGCCTCATCGGTGCTGTTAAACACCATCAAGTTTTGTTGTTCTTTGTATCCTTTCAATGGTCTATTGCGCTAATGTTAATGGTTTCTATTACAGCGGAGGCAACTATTTGCTTAGGCAACCCTAAAGCGAATATACGAAAATTCCTGTGCAATCTCCTTTTTGTAGTTTCTTCGTAAATGCGTAGCGTTTATCAAGAAGACTGCGAAAAGGATACTGTACTCGAGCTAGAAATAGAGGATTTCTCAGTCACGAAGTAAAAATGTTTGAGTCGGGCTTTACGAATAGGAAACTGATCTATTTTTGAGTTAGATGGCCTAACTCCATTTTTCAAATTTTTCCGGTTACCATGGTTACATGTACAACTTCGTGTTATTTATCAGTAAAGCATTTCAGGTTGCTTATAATCAGAGCAAATACGATAATTCTTGACACATAAGTTTTTCAGAGTTAGTTCAATAATCGAACCGTGTAGTTTGAAAGTGGCCTAACTCCATTTATACTTAAATCAAGATATTTACTATTGATAATGTCGGAGAGCAGTGATGAAGGTAATTTTAATTAATTAGTATTTACAAGTCAACCTCAGTTTTTGGACAATTGCGTTAGTTGAATAACCAGTACATTTAATTAATATAAAACTTAAAATTTATTATTAAATTTTAGAAATTATTTCACCCATGGGGAAGAACAGGACAAGACTATTTATGTAGATGAGTAGTAAATTGTTTTGTAATAAATTTATGTTTGTAATTTTGTACGTTATGTAGTTAAAAAATGTTTTGAATCGCATAAATTATGTTTCCGGAGCATCTTAAATTATGTTGAATGGACTTGGGCACCTTCAAATTTTATAATGAATCTGGTTGTTAATTTTGGAAGTGGCCTAACTCCATTCTTGATAAGAAAACCCATATTATTCACTTAATAATTGCCACTATTTTAATAGGAACTATAAATTTAACATCCTTAGATACACTTAAGCAGTGTGACTCATTAGTATCCTATACGTATATTTTTAAATTCATTGAAACGCAAACCCTTAAATATCTCGATTTGAAGATAAATGGACTTAGGCCACTTTCAAAATAAACGGCTCATTTGATAAATGGGAAAGGCGGGATTGTTGATCAGCGGGGATACGCGATCGCATCAGCTTTTTAATCAGGGACCCGGAGCGGAACAGAAACGAAAGCGATAAACGAAAAGAACGAAATATTTTTCCGGAGCAGAAACAGAAATGAAACGAAATTCTTAACCCTGTCGCAGGGGTGAAAACGATATAAAGCGAAATAAAAATTCCGACTAATTTTAAAAGCCAGAAATAATTTGTTACGTACTTACGGAACAGTTGGAAAGTTAAATAAAACTGATCAAAATCTGGAACCTCAAGTGGACTCAAGTTCATCCGAAGAAATGGACGAAGTAGAAATTGTTGATGTAATGAATTAACCGGTTCGGAAGAAACTTTGTTTTTCGTTCCGATGGAAACGAAATATTTTTCAGCAGGAACGATATTAACCGAAACGATGTTATTATTATCGGAGCTGAACCGAAACGAAACGGAAAAACATTTCGTTCCAGGTCCCTGTTTTTAATTAATATATTGGCAATTTATCATGGCGACACTTCACGTTGCAGTTTTCTTTTGGGATAATGTTAGAAGCTTCGATCTTATTTGCAGCCGAAAAGTAAATATTTCGGTTCGCTTGTTCTTCCTCCTTTTCGAGTAAATGTTGCATTTTCAACGATTTGAAATATACTAAGTAAAACCGGCAATTTCGAGTCAATTGATGCTATGTAAGTTTAATTTTTCATCGATTTCAAATCGAGTGCATTGAGGGATACTTGGTCAGTGTGTGAGGTGGGATGCTTGGACAGCTGAAAATGCTCCAAAAAAGAACCATAGAACGGCTAACGAAACAGAAAAATACGGCAGAGAAAGTGAGAAGGAAAATCTTTTCTTCATCATCCTCTTAATCAGATGATATCTAAGTGAAATGTCTTTTAAGAATGCATTTATGTTGCTTTATGTCATGGAGTTTATTCTCAAGTTTTCTCAAGAATTCCTTCAAGTTTGTTATAGTTTACTTTATTTTTATGATATTCCCTTTATTTCGTGTTATTGACGAGGATAATAAATACTTTTTAGAAAGTTAATGTGTTATTTACTCTTAAAGTTCACTGATCAAGTCTCCCCTTCAGTGGAGGCATAACATCGCTGCCAGAAAATGTTGAAATTCTTTCATTAAGATTAGTTTTCAGCTATCAAATTTGTCAAAGTATATTGAGAATACTCTAAGAATCACAACTTACATAATTAAACACAAACAAAGCAAACCGTTATTATTATTTTAATAAAAAAAAAACTGTGATCAACTATCCCAATTATCCTACTTGCAAGGGAAGATCCCGAACCCGGAAATTCTGAAACTCTGTAAATACGTAGGGGATTTCCTTCAGTTTATAACGCAATTTTTGTTTGCTGCCCAAATTCACTCTAAGCGGGTGTAATTAACCCTTGAAAATCCGGCTAATTTCCGATTTTGTGTTATAATTCGCGAACTGTAAAATAATTTTTTACTAAATGATAGATCTAATTAAAAGAAGTAGCTTTTTCGTCTTAAAATTTTTTCTATCTCTTACAGTTCGCGAGTTATAACAGAAAATCGGAAAATAGCCGGATTTTCAGGGGTTAATTTCACCCCCCTCGAGTGAATTTGGGCAGCAAACGAAAATTGCGTTGTAGTCGGGAGGAAATCCCCTACGTATTCACAAAGTTTCAGAATTTTTTGAATTTTCGGGTTCGGGATCTTTGCTTGTTAGCTTCGTAAATGATACGGACAACTAAACTTTCTGCTAATAGTTTAAAAACAATATGCGGAACGAAATTCAAGTATAATCCTTAATAATGCTTGTATAGTACATGCTCATTTTGTTCCTGTTGTTCCTGATTCAATTCAGTATCGCTTGCGCTTGTCTGGCTGTTAACACCAAGCAACAAGAACAGCTAGCGGAGCAGGTAACATTAATACGTTAATAATAATATACTTGGCTCGATCTAGTGCGTACCATATGTAATACATATTGCACTAAATGCGAAAGGTGCACTACCCAAAATTGTCCAAAGAAATTGTCATAATGGAAGCATGTGCTATTATCACTTTATCAGTGTTACATTTTTCGCATCTCTTTTTAGCAAATTAATATTTAATGAATGTGTTAACAATACGCACTAACGAAAACAACGAAACAAATTAGGGAGAAAAGATACACATTGTGGTGAATGGAACGAAAATTTATTACTCCGACAGATGTCTACTTGAAACACTTAGGGCGAATTCCACTTACGCCCAAATCGCCCGCGAGTCTCATTAGGGCGCGTTTCCCTATACGCGACTGAACGCGATCTCAAGAATTTCAAAGTCAATTTTCTCGAAAACGAAGCGCGATATGAGAAAACGTTACTCTTTCTTTTCGATTTATAACAAGTAAATAAGTCGAGAAGAAAGAATAACATTTTTCGTCATTGCGCTCCATTTTCGAGAGAATCGACTTTGGAATTCTTAATGAAAATCACGGGCGACTTGGGCGTAAGTGGAATTCGTCCTTAGAGCAACACTTGCACTTGAATCTTTAGTTCTATATAAAATCCGGGTTGCTTACACGGGAGATAAGAAATTATCTACATGACATTCTCATAAAATTTCGAGTTATATGGCTTAGAAGTTTAGCGCTATATTGTACACGCACGGAACTTGAGTCAAATAAACAATTCACACGTTGCGCTCGCTCCCTTCGAATCACAAAATATATCTATCGTCATTTCCAGGGTTGGAGACCCATTACGGACGAATTGAAAGCACAAGTTCAGACTACTTTCAACTGCTGCGGATTTAACAATACTGCGAACAGTATCTTAGACGACGAAAAAACAGTGTCTTGCAAGAATGTAAACGTAAGTATATTTAGAGGAAGTCGTGTGTACTATATACATATATGTAACAGACGCAAAAGTTCTCATAATCCCGTTTGACTCTTTTAGAAAATTTGTTGCCAATATTCTACGGCAGCAGATTGTACATGTCCATCATGTATGCAAAAGCTACAGTCTACGATCGATTATGCATTTAAATTGTGCGGCAGCATAGGATTATTTTTCAGTTTTACAGAGGTAAACCATTTTATACGACATCGATCTTTAAATATATATATATATATACAACCATTTTAAAAGAGCACTGTGAACATTTGATACGCCGCTTAAAAAAAAGATGTACATTATACTTGTGGAATGTTTCACTTTGTTGCGACGAACGATGTTATTTAGCTGATGTTGTGTACTCGTTGCAGTTCATTGGTGTTTGGTTGACGGTGCGATACAGGAACCAGAAAGATCCACGAGCTAATCCTAGTGCTTTTCTCTAGTCTAACACCATCGCTATGTCCTCTGTCACCTCATACGATCCTCCTAATAGATGGTGGGTGGTTTCATGTTGCAGTCTTTTATTCTATACATTGTCATACGGACGTTTAGAGGAACAACTTCGTATCGCTCGCACATTTTATGCACGACACATCACGTAACATTTGAACGGCCTAATACGCGACATTAGTTTCACTGATGATTTAATATAAATCGTATTTACCTACGTTTTTTCAGGTGATTGCAGCTTTCGTGGCAAGACGTTACAGAAACCAATTAAATCCACACGAAAAAGCTCACGTTCTCTCTTGACATAATTACTTTTAGCGAAATGGTTCATATAGTTTTATCTTTCGTTTACGGTGTATCTAGATTTCAATAGTACATGGATGAGTGGCCCAACTTTAACTGCTTTGATATCACGTTCACGCGTAATCGATCGTTCGAGAACCAAAGTGCTAACTTTCGTTTCCACGGTAGACCGTTGGGCGCGTAACACGATTCTCGCGGGACCGTTTGTCTTTTACTGCAGCTGACAACGATCAGCCGAAAGAGTAACATGATTTGACAATGAGCAGTCATAGATCTTAGCACGGATTAGAAAAATAACAGCTGAAATGTGTGCTCTAGTCATCCATTTAGAACTATTGTACTAAGCCTCAATGCGCCTTGTAGTGTAATATTTAGATACATTTGTGCGAGCGCGTTTGTACAAAACTTTTTGTTTATTTATAAGGAGCAGTTCGTGAATATGATCCGCTGTTTACAGTCATTGGTAAACTTATTTCCTATTCGAAAGTATATTTTTTTGAAAAATACACACAAACTGCTCTTTGTAGGCTTTATAATTTTTTTTCTCCGTAATTATGTAACTTTTTCTAATTTAGAAAGATCTGTAACTTTACGTTTCAATAACATATTTACAGTGTGCAAGAATATTTTTGAAAAATACTCGGTAGATAATTATATGTATTAGTCTAATTTTTGAATTCCGAAACTCAGCTGCATTTTACTGAATTTTCAGTTAAACAAATTTTCATCGCGTTCTTTCGATTTATGAATAAAAATTTCATTACGAGTTACAAAGGTATTGGTATTTCGCTGATGAATCAAACATATTAATCGTATTCTGAAAACTAAACTATGACACGATTCTTAAGACACTACACGTAAAAACCTTTCATCTTGATACATTATTATAATACTGCCATATATATTATAATAATGGTAATTATCGTACCATAATCACTTTATTGCTAATTTTTAAATATACGATTTACTTCCCGTAATTTTTACATTTGCTTTTTCAATCGTAAGAAATTATTCGTTTTTAATAATTGTGTATTCAGTTTTATGCAAACATGTATTTACGAGAATATTACAACTACTCTTTTAAATCATTCCATAGCATCCTATAAATTCCAATAAAAGAGCCATTGTAATAATTATACTTCCGAAGGTTCATTAAAGGTAATTGTTCTTTAAGTTCGTTATGTAATTTCACGATCGATTTGAACTTTACATCAAGAAATTATAAATATAAATCACGCTTGGAACATGTATTGCATACCTATTAGAAAATAAGCGTCTTAAAGAAATGTGCAGGTTTAAGTGCATACTAATAATATAACATATATTGATGTTATAATATTTATTTTAGCATAAATACATATGTATATGTTCTCGACTCGACCAGAGATACTAAGCTATGATTTTCAATTCATATTATAACTGTTGTTTAATTACAGAGGTTGAAAACGGTTCTCAAAACAGTCGTAAGAACCGAAATAATCTTGAAACAGTTACGAGTGAAAAAAGTTCTGGCCTACGTCGATCTTGGTTCCGGTTCTACGGAACCGATATTGTATCGGTTCCATATCGGTATACAGTAAATTCTCGGAACCGTTACATCTTAATATTTAAAGCAGAAAGTGTTCGTGTGTTTGTCTGTCGCCTAAAAACTTTCGAACGGTAAACTGTGGGGTCAGGAAATGTGTCTCAGCTCATTATGCGTAGCTAATCCAGATGAATGTGACTTGTCCCCTAAAAAATAAATAAAATAAATTTGTTGTATAAAATCAGAAACTAAATTTCGAGCGAAGCCGAGCAGTAAAGCCAGTACATTATAAAACCGATATAGAACTGTTATGGAACCGAAATCGATATAGTCAGAAATTTCGGTTCCTATAACAGTTATTCAAAATATCGGTTCTTCATAACTGCTTCAGTCAGAACCTATATATATAACAGTTTGAAACAGTTATTTTTGGAGCCGTTTCAACCCCTGTTTAAATATTAACTTTCCCCACATTTAACACAACCGAAATCGTAGATTTTGACCTCCAAAATTATATTCCATATTTATTTTTTATCGTATTATCCACTTTACAATATGGTTTTAGATGTTGAAGGATATATTAACCCTTTATTACAGAAAAAAAACTTTATTTTGAGAAGCAAAATGCGATATAATATTAATATTTTAAAATAACCAATCAAAATTATCAGTAAATTATAATTACGAAGTTTGGAAACAAAATGTTTGATTACATTAAACTTTAAAATTAATGTATTGGTTACAGACGTAATAAATGAAATTTTAAGACAGAATAAAAGAAATTACTTAAAACCATAAGGATAATCTACATATAGATATATGTGTATTAAAATCTTTTTCATTTGCAGCTAAAGATATTGCTCCAGATGTGTAATATGCAGTAAGGGGTTAATACCATATATCCAATATAGTTTCATTCCAAAATATATATTTTATGCTTCTTTTATCGAAGTCGACCTAAAGCTTTTTTTTTTTAAGCTAATTGTATGTTATATATCTAAATTCACAAAATAATACATATACGTGTATTAAGTTCATATCACATTACATTAAAAATAATTAATTATAATTTATAAATATACCATGTAACTTAAATAAAGGAAATGATAACAGGTTTAGTGAAACAATTTCATACACGAGATTATTTCGGCAGGTAGAAAAAATCAAATAACGATCTAAAATAGTCGGCTATGTACTTTTAAAATATATGTACTCAGAAATTTAAATATACCTATCAAGACTACAGTATTTCCTCGCTGAGGGCTCGCTGGTCGGGACCGGCGTTGAGCCCGTATCGTGAACGGAGCCCTAATTGCCTAATTCCGAGTGTTCGTTTCTCGCTTCTTTCTGGCCGAAGGGGGGAGCGAGATGGAACGCTTTGCGTGCGCGACGGGCGCGAGCGCTCAGATGAAATCGTGACTGCTCGACGCATGCGCGCCACGGTCAGATAGGCACGGCACGAGCCTTTTTTGCGCCTTAGGTGAATGTTGTCCAATTGAGCCCTTTATTATAATATATTTATTTGAGATTATTGATGACCTTACTCTGAATTTTTATTCGTAGTTTAAAACAGTTGCAGAACAATTTGTTGTATTTCGTTTAAAAGTTTATTTTCAACAATGCCAACAATGAAAAGACCATTTTGCGCCTCTTGTCAACCTTACGCCCTAGGCAGTTGCCTAATTTTTCACAGTAAGGTCATAAATAATCTCAAATAAATGTAATATAATAAAGGGCGCAATTTGACAAGTTCCCCTAGGGCGCAAAGAAGACTTGAGCCGGGCCTGCGTCAAACTTTTGCTGAAGCTGTTTCGTGTCCACGTTGACTGCTCGCAACCATCGCGCACGCCCGTCGCGCACGCAAAGGACGGAGTGTCATGCGTCAGAAGGAGGGAGCGAGACAAAACGTCAGCGCGACGTCTGCTCCTACCGTCCTCACTCGCTCTCGTTCCATCTCGCTCTCACCTTCGCCGGACAAGAGTGAGACAGAACTGGTGGGGATAGCGAAAAGTCCACATCGTGTACGCAAAATCGAGCCCTCAGCGAGGGAGTACTGTATATCGTAAGTTTACTTACAAAAATGAAAATATAATGCTAGCTAATATATGAATATCAATGGAAAATATAACGAATGCGGGTCTATTTTTGTGCATAATGCATTAATCTTAATGTATTGTTTTATCCGTATATCTAATCGATGGATATCTGCATGATGGTATATTATATGCAATTACCAAAGTGCAAGGTCATAGTAACCCAGATAGCACACAGACGTCTTAAAGACGTCCATTTCAAACTGTCAAGACGACTTAAGAACTGTTTAAACATGTCCGGGTTGACAAATGAATGAGCCATATTAAAAACGTCTGAAAGGCGTCTTAAGACAAGCGTCTTAAAGATGTGTGGAAAAAAATTCAACTATGACGGGAATCGAACACCTACACTCCATTCCATATACGAGCATTCCCACGGCCCAACCGATTTACGACCGATCTGCGCAGCTCCCACGGATCTGACACGCGATTGGTCGTAGCACTTTCCCTGCCGGTTTCCAACCAATCGACAGTATTGGGAAACTTAGTGGAGGCGTGGCTGAGATTTCAGCGCTGTAGTGGTAATGTGGCAAACTATTGAAATTAGGTCCGGATCCTACCAAACATTCCGAATAAGTTATTATTAATCGAATAAGTAAAAATTTAGTGTTCAAAAAAATTTAAAAACACTCGTTTTTCACAACATGTTTATATAAACACTGATATTCATATGGACTTCCGCGGATTTCGACCTACTCTCAGTAGTTCAATTTTCTGTCACTAGTTGGCGTATCGAAATTCTAGGTTTCCCAATATCCCTGCGCGGAACGAGTACACTCTAAAGTGGAATGCAGTGTAGACCTCCCCCGCTTATGATGTAATAATAATTTTATTATTACCACTAGGATTATCTTATTATTATTACCACTAGTAATGCTTCTTTTTCTTTAAATTAATGCAAAAATGCATATCACAAATAAGAGTGGTCCAAATTATTTTTATCATTAATTACAGATCCAAAATTTTATGTGATTGGAAAATTTTTTCTCTTTATTCATTTTCAGTAACAGCATTGCAAATACATTTTTTTTTAGGTAAATTATATAAAATATATGGATTACTGGCATATCTTTAGGGTGACCATATTTCTTCATCAGCAAACCGGGACATGTAGGGTAAAGGCAGGTAATATGGAACATCTGATTTCAAAAGCTTGTCAAAAGTAGGGGAATTCGTTTTTTTAAATAAAACTGACATGAGGGGACGAAGGAAGTAATGCATAATCATATTTACATACTCAAATGTAAAAAAATCCAATTGTTTTGCAATTATAGTAAAAAAACTGAAAACTGTGAAAATCAGCAGTTCGAAAAAATGGGTCCTAATATGGAACACCTAGGAACGTTGTAAAGAAAACCCAAAAATCTTTACTTTTTTTTACTGAAAATAAAGATTTATTAAGTAGAAGATACAAATAAATAAGTACACATCATTTTTGGAATTTATTCCTGCTTTCTGCGTGTCCTACACGTTGGGCACGTGAATAATACGTCGGAAGCCCCACATTCTTCGTGTGCCCACTGAAAGCAGCGAATACATTGGGTCCTACATTTCATTGTCATTATTTTTATAATTACCATCGCAAAATAAGCATTCCGCATCATCGTCGTCGTCGTCATTATCAACTTCATCTATGTTACTCGGTATGTTCCATATTACGTACACACATGTTCCGACAAGAAATTAAGAATTATACTAAGAAGAAAGTAACTTTATTGGTAAACTATTGTTGAATAATCAAGAACACACATATTTAATGATAAATTATATCAAAATAATACTTTGTAACATACCTTCACTACAATATTTAACTGTTTGATGCACTTTTCAGAAACTTTTACACCCCACGAAAAATATAAACGTTTCTCTTTCAATGATAGATGCCCGACTGATGCTCAATTCTCAGTATCATCGTCTATTGTGTCTAGGGATCTAGTATAAACGATTAGCTGAAGAGTTCGTTATTTCTTTATCGAAATTTTACGAAGTTCCATATTACGTGCTGTTCCATATTACCTGCCTTCACCCTATATAAAAAAAACACAGAACAAATTTTTTTAAAAAGAGTACTTTTATTGTAGTGGTTAAAAAATGGCATAGGTACAACGAAAACCACACTAGTAATTACAAGTACGGCAACAATCCCTGTATCAGAAATGTTTCATTATTCTTAATCTCTTCGCAGAGTTCCGTAAAAAATCAAGAAATAAACAAACCGGGACGTCTGGAAAACGAAAACTGGGATTGTCCCGGTCAAACAGGGACGTACAACAACCCTTCATATATTTCATTACAAGTGCTATCATAACTTTATGTGAACAATGTTACAACGCTATACTTTGTACTTTTGTTTATAATTTTTAATATCATCGGGTTTAATATTATTATTATTATTCCACGGTTATATTACCCTTTAGTTTACAATGATAACAAATAAAGAAAACAGAAAAAAAGAATTACATATAAACTAAAATTAAAATTAACTTGGAGTAACGTACAACCAGACGGAAAGAATAACTACATCTTTATAGGTCATGCAGCATTTCTACGCATCAAGTCACGCAAGTGATTTTTAAACGTAGGGTGCCGCAAAAGAAACCAACGCGACTATTGCAGGCCGGCATAACCTGTTAACGGGTTTGTGCATTCCAATAACGGTGCTATGCGAGGACAGATAGAAAAGCCGAGAAGGGTACGTGGAAATTCAAAAGCGCCAGAAGATCCGGAGACTCAATGTAGCTATTGAGTGGGTTAAAAACGACTGCAAGGTGAGATAAGTGATCTCTGTTCTTCTAACTTTAGAAGCTCACAGGCCATTAGAATTTCGGTATAGTCATGAGGAAACCTCGCCTTAGCTATGCCGATTTTGGGTCCAAGCAGCTGTAAGAATCTATGTTGTACGAGATTTGATCGTTGAGCCAAGTTTTCCCAAAAATAATAATGTCATAACAGAGGCTGGACGAAACTAGCGCAGTGTGAAGGGCAGTCAGTTTAGTTCTGAGCCCGTGAACACTCGGGTAGTAACCTAAAGGGTCGGGAACTATTTGTTTAGTTTGGGTCTGCTTGGCATTTAGCGAAACTATTTTAGGCACACCACGAATGTAGATATCTTATAGTCATATTAGTATCTAACACCAGAGTCAGTTAACTTCTTTAGTTTTTCTCGGAGATTTTGGATGTGCTGCCATTGCCTTCGGGTACGGTCATCGTGGATCTTGACAGACCCAGAGTATTTCCCTTCACCCTTTAAAATCGTTATGGCGTCAGAATTCCGAGGTTGCGAACCGGCCTCGTTTTACCAGTCACTTTCCTACCAACCTTGGATAACTTCAGGCCTGAGATGTCCCGCTGCTGGTTGTGAAATAAGATTTCCCTGACTGCATCTGTGTCCGAGGAGGTTTCCTGCTGCGAAGACAGCTGCGACGGAGACTCTTCGAGACCATACAAAATAATATTATGAGATTTCGATTCTCTCTCCTTAATTTTAGTCAGCATAGCTTCATATAAAGAAGAATCCTCCGCTAAGATTGGAGAGGATGAGAGTTTGTTCTCCAAGTTTGTTCTCCAGCTGAATGCTGGAGCCGATATTTTCTAGCTGCGACTGATAAAACTCCCGAACGACAGAGAGGAATTTAGCGAACTCCCATTTAATCAGATCCTCGATATGAGTGCATCGGCGGATGTAGAAGGTGTAGCAGAACAGTCGAGAAATTGACCGTTGGCATAACGATGACCCGTTCTAGCAATACAAGCCGGAAGTGATGCGATATCACATGTTTTACCGGTGATTGGTTTAGCAACTTAAGCTTCGTAGGTGAGAGATGCGACGCGAAATGTGTTGAGCTACCCGAAACGTTCGGGTTACCCGGAAATGTTCGGGTCTCGGCTCAGCTCGAAAAACCGAGTCCCGCCCGGTTCACATTTCAAGCTACCTACCCGAATATTCCGAATCGAACAGCTCTAAACGCCGGGCCTGAACGTGTTTAAGACGATTTTGTGCTATCTGGGTTCTGAACCCTCCATATACAGGGTGTCTCACTTGAAGTTTCGCACGCATTTATCTCTAAACTATTCGTTATTGAAAGAAATGTTTCAAGTAAAACTTACTTTGTTTCGAGGGGGGGCATCTTGTGAAAGTCTTATCTAGGTGGACGTGCCTTCGAGATTTCAAGGTGACCTTTGCTTTTTTAAATGAAACTTATGTTTGTATTCAATTGGACGTGTAGCCCGTTCCGTGACGAATTCATCGACCTAGATATGTTTATGGTCCAAGGTCATTCAAGGTCATTTATTGGCATTCAAAACTTAACTCTGTTCCACCCTTGGTGTGGACTGTTGAACGTCCAGAAATTGTTCCTTATGTTCGGTATTCGAAATGTGGACCCCGGACGTCAAAGCATTTATTTATTTATTTATTTATTATTGTCAACGGGAAAAACCCTTTAGTAAACAAAGAGTGCGAGTTTAACAACAGCAAAAATTATTCAGTCTGAGGAACAAAATCAGCGAGCATTAAAAACTAGGTAACATGCGTGCGACACATCGATTATGTAGGAGATCCCGAACGGTGTTGAGGGAAATTAAACACAAGTCAACATCTGAAAGACATTTCAGGATCGGCCGTATAGTGGTAATGTGCCGGCAGTCTAAAATCGAAGAGGGACCTAGGTCGTAGTTGCCTTTAAGAGGCAAAGAAACTTAGATATACCACAAGCTCAAGATAATTATCTTGACCGTGAATGACCTTGAACAAAAAAGGTCATGTCCGCAACCAGCCTACGCTGCTCGAGAGTAGTAATTCCCAATGCTTGCAGGGCAGGACCATAGTCATGGTCAGTGATACTCGTTGGGTTACCCAGGGCCCTGGAAGCCAGTGTAAGGAATCTGTGCTGCACCCTTTCAATTCGACTAATATTCTGCTTCTGTTTCAGACGCCAAACTACTGAGGCATATTCCACCTGGGGCCTAACGAGGGCAAAGTATAAAAGCTTGACCGATTCTATGCGTCTAAAATGCTTCGCAAATCTAGTAATGAATCCCAAGTGTTTTCAGAGCCTTACTGGTAATTCTCGAGTAGTGGTTCCGAAAGTCGAAACACTAAGTTATTAAGACACCGACGTCGTTAACTTCCGATACCTCGATCAAAGACGCATTAAATAGTTTGTACGGATATACCACGCCGCTACTAGCCCTATGGTCTCTCATAAAACCGCACTTGGCCATGTTAAACCTCATCCCGTTGGCGGTACACCGTTGCTCAAATCTGTCCAAGTAATCCTGTAACATTTCCGCGTCCTGACCATTCCGGATCGCTCTAAAGATTTTTCGGTCATCAGCATACAGTAAGAACTTGGTGGTCCTGAATACACTGCTAAGATCATTAATGAAAAGGATAAATAGTAATGGGCCGAGATACGATCTCCGAGGAACACCTGAGCCGACAGAGATAGGAACGGATAACCGATTACATATCATAATGACCTTTCGGCCCCTTAAGTAACTCCCGCGCCAGGACAAGAGAGACCCACCGAAACCAATTATTGACTGTTCCACGAGTAATGTATCATGGCCAACTGTGTCGAACGCTTTCTGGGAGTCCGTGTAGACTGTGTCGACCTGCATCCCCGAGTCGAGGGCCGCGGAAACGAAGCAATGGTACACCGCCAACTCGTCGTAGTTGAGCGCCTTGAGACAAATCCATGCTGTTCGTCACATGAATGTTAATAAGGAGAGGCGTTAACTTCTCAGTGACGATTTCCTCGAAAAGCTTGGGCAACAGCGAGATTTTACAAATGGGACGATAGTTGCTAACGTAGGAGTGGTCGCCTACCTTGAATACAGGGGTTATAAGACTAGTTTTCCACGGTGTGGGGAAAATACCACAGGCCAGCGAAGAGTTGTAAACATGCCAAAGGGGTCTAGAGAGAATGAAACTACATTTTCGTAAGATCAAAAGTGGAATGCCACCAAAGCCAGGGCCCTTCTTCAAACCAAGCGAGCTAAGTTTGGCATAAATATCACTGATGGAAATATATAACGCATGAATATTAACACTGCTGTATGGGGTCTGACCCAGACTCAAGGTAGGCGCTGCCCCGGACGAAGGAGTATATACTGAGCCGAAAAAGGTAGCAAAAAGTTTCGCAACCGCAGAATGCATAGACGCAGGGGTATCATCCAAGTGCACATTGCACGGAATACCATGGCACCACGCTTGGTGTTGACAAACTTCCAGAAACACGACACGTCACTTAAAACCGAGTTTTCGACCTTATCAATGTACGCTCGATGGTCAAGGTCAGCCTTTTGCTGGTAAAGCGAACGGAGAGAGGAAAAGTTAAGGTAGTCGCTACGTGAATTTGACCCCCATAAGCTCTGTGCGTCCTCTTATTTTCCCGGATTAGGTATTTTAATATTTTTAACCGAGGTGAAAACCACTGCGCCTAACCCGTGCGACTGAACGTGCGCAATGGAACAAAAGCACTGATAGCTGACTCGATTAGACAATAAAGACGACCCAGGGCTGTACAAGGATCAGTTCAGATAGCTTCTCACACTACGGTAAACATCTCATTTAAAATCGTAATATTCGGCGTCATCGTCCAATAAATCTGCAGAATCTAGTTCGTTAAACCTGATGTACAATGGTGGATGATACGCGTCAGGCAAGACTACTCTATCCCTAAAAGATTGCACCCTCTCAATGTTGCAGAAGTAATCCATTGGCAGGCATCCCTACAATACCTATGCGATTATTCACCCAGATAGCACCCGAAATCTATAAGCCGTCATACGACGTCTGAAAAACGTCTTAAAGACGTCTATAGACATTTTTTAATGTCGTGAGTCAGGAAACCGTACGTCTTTAAGACGGCTTTTAAACGCCTTGAAGACGTCTTTTACACGCCTTGAAGCAGAGTTGGGCATCATTCGACTAAAAAGTGATTGAAATAACGTTTCGATTAAAGTTACTTCAACTTTTTCCTTACTCGACTAAAACTTACCTGAGTTAACTTTAGTCGAGGCGCCAGAGTTGAAGCTGGTTAGTCAAGAGCCGTTAGTCGTGGGTTGTGACTATCGTTGATCAGCTGTCATTCTATTATTAGTCGAGGAAACGACTAACCGGCGAAAGCCTTTGCGGCCTGACCCGCGCGCGGTCGCCTACCGGTCAGATTCTACAGAATCTGAATTTGTTTATTTTTCATCGTATCAATATGAAAGTGACGCCAATGGATTCTTGGTGTTCTCCCGATTAATTGGACAGAAAATAATTTAAATCAGACTATTTTTAACGAAACGGGCTTTGAATTCTGCAAACAAATTTTTCACGTAATATCCTTAATTATGGCCCGAATTGTATCATTTTTGGGCCTATTTTCATCGGGAAGACATGAGACATCGATTGGTAATATTCGTTGGCAAACTGTTGTTTTTTTTGTTAATTAACCCACCATAATAATTGTAGGTGAAAGCATCAGAAAGAATATGTATGTACAATCTTTCAATTGTTGAGACGCCTTGCTTTCTCCGCTTGCGAGCGAGGACCTTCGGGCCCCAGTAGACCGCCCGTTGACAGCCGAGAGCAATAAAACCGACGGGCCACATAAAATCTGCCTGTTTTTGATAAGTGTTAATAAAAGTATTACCAATCGATTTCTCATGTCTTCCCGATGAAAATGGGCCCAAAAATGATATAATTCGGGCCATAATTAAGGATATTACGTGAGAAATTCGTTTGCAGAATTCAAAGCCCGTTTCGTTAAAAATAGTCTGATTTAAATTATTTTCTGTCCAATTAATCGGGAGAACACCAAGAATCCATTGGCGTCACTTTCATATTGATACGATGAAAAATAAACAAATTCAGATTCTGTAGAATCTGACCGGTAGGCGACCGCGCGCGGGTCAGGCCGCAAAGGCTTTCGCCGGTTAGTCGTTTCCTCGACTAATAATAGAATGACAGCTGAAACCACGTTACTCACAACCCACGACGAAAGGCTCTTGACTAACCAGCTTCAACTCTGGCGCCTCGACTGAAGATAAGTTACATCAACTTTAGTCACCCTTTGACTAACGACTAACCGTAAGGACCTTTTAACTAGATGTTATCTAGATATTATCTTTGCCCAACTCTGCCTTGAAGACGTCTTTATAGACATCTTTAAGTGGTCGCGAAGACGTCCTAAAGACGTCCTTTTCAGACTTTTACGACGCCTCAAAGACGTCTTCGTAAGAACTTGATTAGGCCTACTGCAGCTCTTTAAAGAGATATTAGAAATTAATATTAGAATTAATATCTTTTAATGAAATTAAGTATTTTGAAAAAAGAAGCCCGTCGAGTAGCTGCTCTTGTTCTCATTTGAGAAAGTCTATTTTCATGCGGCTCAATATTTTCGTTTCTTCATAAAAAAGAAGAACGTCGTCTTGCAATATCGAATGATCGAGACATTTTTTAGCATATTCAAGTTCAAGTCGAAAATATAAATTTCCTTATTCAAAAAAACACCGGTACTCGAGAGTGACGGTATATGATCTGCCCGGCCCTCTTATAGGCATGACTGCTGTATCCCACCTGCGAGAAGCGCTCGGCCCGGTCGCCGCCTGGCGGTCGCATACTATCCATGGGTCTTTAAGACATCTAAACGCAGTCGTTTAAAAAACGTCTTGGCATGGACGTCTTAGAGACGTCCTAAACACTTACTCGGACAGACGTCTTAAGGCGGGATCTCCTACCTGCGACTGGTCGCTGCCGGTCGCAGCGACCAGACGCAGGCGTAGGAGATCCCGCCTTTAGAAACATCTCAGGACAGACGTCTTGAAGGCGTCTTAACACAGTCGTCTAAAAGACGTCCTGGCGCAGACGCCTTAAAGACGTCTTAAAGACGTCTGTAGATAGACGTCTTAGAAATGTCTCCGCACAGACGTCTTCAAACGCAAGATCAGGAACAATTTCTAGACGTTCAACGAAGGTAAGTTTTGAACGGCAATAAATGACCTTGAATGACCTTAAAACAGCAACATATTATAGACCGATGAATTCGTCACGAAACGGGCTATACGTTCATCTGAATAAAAACATATAGTTTCATTTAAAAAAACAAAAGTCAAGTCGAATTCTCGAAGGCACGTCCACCTAGATAAAATTTGTGGTCATCACAAGATATCTCCCTTAAAACAAAGTAAGTTTTACTTGAAACATTTTATTCAATAACGAATAGTTTAAGAGATAATTGCGTACGAAACTTCAAATGGAACACCCTGCATATGTATCTATTTCTGTATTTCGCACATAATTCATAGAGTTTTGCGTATTATACATTATCTAGTAATCAAATTAAAATTAATACCACTGCATACGGAAATTACTTAAGAATTTAAACCTAATTTCAAATGTCAAGCATTCGAAGTCATCACAATTTTTGGCTCCATATCAAAACTACACAGTACAAAACTACACATGCAATTTAGGACACATCAGAACAGTGCACAGAAAGTAGTGCACATGCAATTTAAAGCACATTAAAATTATAGTGTACATACAATTTAGGACACATGCGATTTAGGACACATACAATATAGGACACATGCGATTTAGGACACATACAATTTAGGACACATGCAATTTAGGACACATACAATTTAGGACACATGCAATTTAGGACGCATGCAATTTAGGACACATGCGATTTAAAACACATGCGACTTAGGACACATGCGATTTAGGACACATACAATTTAGGACACATGCGATTTATCATGGGCATAGCTAGGATTGCATTCGGGGACGGTGGGCCTAAAGCCCCTCTCATTGAGAGGGGGGGGGGGGGGGGGGGGGGGAATAAAAGACTCCTTCGGCTTCCAATTCGGCCATTTGTGCATTGTATTTTGAATTTATGTACTTATGTAGGAACCAATATAACCGGGGTCGTGTAATGCGGAATTAGGTCCCAATTGAATTTATTTCTATTTTATAATAGACTAATTTAATTTTGGATGAACGTTTAAGTTATTTTTTTTCCGGTCAGGGGGGCAAGTGAAGACTACGCCCATGCGATTTATAGTGCACATACAATTTAGGACACATGCGATTTAGGACTAGGTCCGGCGGAACCCATTATGCAGGTAATGCATTGCATAAGGGCGCCAGTCGAAGGGGGCGCTAAAAACTATATCGCAGACTTAATAATAAAGGAATCCAACTCTCATATAAACGAAATGTAAACGTAATTCTGTTTTTATTGTACCTCGTAAAGGCAAAACATATTAAATAGAAAACAGGAGCAAAAATTTGGGAGCACCAAAAATTTTCTTGCATAAAGGCGCCAACCATCCTCGTGCCGGGCCTGTTTAGGACACATACAATTTATAACACATGCGATTTAGAACACATACAATTTGGAACACATGAAATATTTTAATTAATTGTAGTTATAATTTGAATAAGGTTTCGTACAGTAGTGTGGCATGCAAGATGGCGCGTATGCAATTAAACCTACAGTATATTTAAAATTCGGCGCGCGTACACATTGACAGACAGCAAAATACCATACACACAAAATTCGAAACACATTTAAATGTTTCAAACGATGATCACAGTTTGGTAATAAACAATTCGGAAAGTAGCAACATGGAAAAGGAGCAATATGAATTAAACGCTTTTATTTAATAAATTATGACAGGACGAGCGTGTGAACAGTTTCAACCTTCCGCTATAGTTTCGCAAGCATAGTCTAGCGCTGTTCCTGACCCTGGTGGCCATAGGGTGGTCATAGATTGGTTAGTCGCATTTTTACATTGATTGGTTTCACACGCAAAACCATGGAATAATCCACCTTAAGCACTAATCATTTATTAACTAATATTCGTCATTTTTGCTTTGAAGCAACAGTTTAATATTAATATTGTTGCTATATATATAGCTATATATATTTTTACATTGATTGGTTTCGCACGCAATACCATGGAATAATCCACCTTAAGCACTAATCATTTATTAACTAATATTCGTTATTTTTGCAACAATATTAATATTAAACTGTTGCTTCAAAGCAAAAATGACGAATATTAGTTAATAAATGATTAGTGCTTAAGGTGGATTATTCCATGGTTTTGCGTGTGAAACCAATCAATGTAAAAATGCGACTAACCAATCTATGACCACCCTATGGCCACCAGGGTCAGGAACAGCGCTAGACTATGCTTGCGAAACTATAGCGGAAGGTTGAAACTGTTCACACGTTCGTCCTGTCATAATTTATTAAATAAATGCCTTTAATTCATATTGCTCCTTTTCCATGTTGCTACTTTACAAATTGTTTATTACCAAACTGTGATCATCGTTTGAAACATTTAAATGTGTTTCGAATTTTGTGTGTATGCTATTTTGCTGTCTGTCAATGTGTACGCACGCCGAATTTTAAATATACTGTAGGTTTAATTGCATACGCGCCATCTTGCATGCCACACTACTGTACGAAACCTTATTCAAATTATAACTACAATTAATTAAAATATTTCATGTGTTCCAAATTGTATGTGTTCTAAATCGCATGTGTTATAAATTGTATGTGTCCTATGTCGCATGTGTTCTAAATCGCATGTGTCCTAAATTGCATGTGTCCTAAATTGCATGTGTCCTAAATTGTATGTGTCCTAAATTGCATGTGTCCTAAATTGTATGTGTCCTAAATTGTATGTGTCCTAAATCGCATGTGTTTTAAATCGCATGTGTCCTAAATTGTATGTGCACTGCAAATCGCGTGTGTTTTAAATCGCATGTGTCCTAAATTGTGTGTGTCCTAAATTGCATGTGTTCTAAATTGTATGTGTCCTAAATTGTATGTGTCCTAAATCGCATGTGTCCTAAATTGTATGTGTCCTAAATTGCATGTGTCCTAAATTGTATGTGTCCTAAATTGTATGTGTCCTAAATCGCATGTGTTTTAAATCGCATGTGTCCTAAATTGTATGTGCACTGCAAATCGCGTGTGTTTTAAATCGCATGTGTCCTAAATTGTGTGTGTCTTAAATTGCATGTGTTCTAAATTGTATGTGTCCTAAATTGTATGTGTCCTAAATCGCATGTGTCCTAAATTGTATGTGTCCTAAATCGCATGTGTCCTAAATTGTATGTATACTATAATTTTAATGTGCTTTAAATTGCATGTGCACTACTTTCTGTGCACTGTTCTGATGTGTCCTAAATTGCATGTGTAGTTTTGTAATGTGTAGTTTTGATATGGAGCCACAATTTTTAATAACCGTTTTTGTCAAAGTTAAACCGCATGTAATAATAGTTGAACGAACTGCGAGTGATTTCTTTGTTATCAAGTTCATTGACCTGTTACGTTACTAATTATTTAACAGGGTGAATAATCGTTCGGTTGTATCGATTCCTCGAATCGATTATCCTACACTTCTCCGTTCTCTTAACAAAAATGGCTGCTACGGGGCACGCATGTCACGTTAGTTTTCGGTGTTGACAAACAAAGAATTTCGATAAAACGGCGACTGAATATTTGCTCGCTGATCGTTGGCAGTGTTTTGTCGATGTTACATAAACATAGAATTTCGAATAATTTTGAGACAGTGATAAAAAATTCACAACTACGACGGAGTGTCAAAATAACAGCAGCAACGTCGAGCGTGACGTTGAGGTTATGGACAACTTCGTCAAAATCGAAAAAATAGGGGAAGGGACCTATGGGGTGGTTTACAAAGCGAAAGATAAGCTGACTGGGAAGCTGGTGGCACTTAAGAAAATTCGTCTCGAGACGTACGTCGCTTGCAATATTCTGATTAAAAAACTCTTTAATCTTTTCGTACATTTCTATACCGGGTGACGTGTCGTTCGCGACACACTTACATTAAACGCGAAACAAGAGTACACCCTTAGCATCAACCGAAAGCTATTAACATTCCATCGAACAAGCTACGATACATTCAAAGATATATCAAATACATCGTAGATCCTGCGTTTTTGGTTTTGCTAAGGCAGTGAGGTGTAACATTTTTACGAATATCATTCCACATACATGTATATACATACGTAAACCTCGAGAAAATACGTTCAGCAATTACTAATACAATTTCCAATCCAATGGAAGCAAATTTTATTGTTCGGAGATTGAACATTATTATATATATATACACATGTATATTATATTTTGTGAATGTAATTAATCTGTACTAATTTCGACTGATAAACATTTTTCATGCTACTAACAAAAATATATATTATTTTTCGCTTTCTCAATATTGCAGATCTATGAAATACGCAAATGTAAAGCTGCATATTCATGAAAGTAGTTACTCAAGTAACGAAATATCGTTTTTAAACGACAATTTTTTAAACTAATAACCTGCTTGAGCTGCAAACCTCTGAATAATTTATATATATATATATAAATATATCTCAAAGGTTATCACGTCATTATTATCTGATTATTGTTCTTGGTTTTGCCTTACAATTTTCGGAGACAATCAGCTGAATTGTCATATAGGCAGGGCTTTTGCTTGTACACATTGCTAACACATCTGCTAATTCGCACATTGGGGTCAGCTGAATCTGCAGGGGCCACGTTACACTAAATTTTCGTAGCACCACATTATTCAGCTTGTCCCATTGTGTCACGCTCGCCTGGTTTTTAATTTTATATTTTTCAATTAATCCATCGCATTTACGAACGCCGTCAATGGGATTTTTTACCGAATATCTTCTCTAGTCATACCTACTTTTACTAAGAATAATTTGGTATATTCGCTATAGAGTTAACAGGATGCGCGTACCATTTCAGTTCGTTCGCATTGACTTTCGTCTGTTCTCTACTCTTACGAAGTACACAATTATATTAGATGCTTATCCAAGCATCCGTGCACGCGTACGCATATCATTTCGATTCTATTAATTCCACAAAACGATAGGAAAACAAGTGATTCCGTATTTATGTATAATGTACTATTTTCGTGTTCGTTTCTATCCGAACGGACAGAATGACTAATTTTAGCGCCGTGCGTTCTCCGCCGACGAATACTGATGCACGCGTCTAATAACGTTAATGTTGATTTGCATCAGGGAGAGCGAAGGTGTCCCGTCCACTGCTATCCGAGAGATATCATTGTTGAAGGATCTCGCTCATCCGAATATTATTCAGTTGTTCGATGTGGTAGATGGGGACAAACATCTCTATCTTGTCTTTGAATTCTTGCAACAGGACTTAAAGAAATTGTTAGATTCTGTTAAAGGAGGATTAGACCAAGCACTCGTGAAGGTATTGCGCTAAAACATAATCAAAGCTGCAAGTAGGTGCATGCATTGCTCAAAGACAAGTCTGTTATTGTTACAGAGTTATCTATATCAATTATTGAAAGCAATTTCCTTCTGCCATCTTCATTGCATTTTACACAGAGATCTAAAGCCGCAGAATCTGTTGATAGATCGGGATGGCCACATTAAATTAGCAGATTTCGGATTAGCTAGAACGTTCGGTGTTCCTGTCCGAACGTATACGCATGAAATAGTAACCCTTTGGTACCGAGCTCCAGAGATACTTTTAGGAACGAAATTGTATTCCAATGCGGTGGATGTGTGGAGTCTCGGATGTATATTCGCAGAGATGGTATCGTAACTTCGATATCAGTAAAATCGGAATCGTCGATATCGAAATATCGGTTGTTCCGTTCGCAGCTTTGATTTCTCAACATAGTAATGTCATTATTATAGGCGACCAGGAGAGCTCTGTTCCCAGGTGATTCGGAAATCGATCAGCTGTTCAGGATATTTCGTACGTTGGGCACGCCCGACGAGAGTATTTGGCCGGGTGTGTCCCAGCTAACCGATTACACATCAATGTTCCCAAGATGGGAACCTCGATGTTTAGACGAAGTTGTGCCTTCCTTCGATTCCGACGCCGAGGATCTGCTTTTGGTAAGGGTCATGTTTTCGGTAATCATTTAAAACGAATATCCTGTTTCGTGTTAATCGCAATAATTTTTGTTTCAATAGAAACTTTTGACTTACGATCCCAATCAGAGGCTAACAGCGAACAAAGGATTAAATCATCCTTATTTTAACGGAGTTACGTTAGTCCCACCACCACTGCCAAAGAAAAATTAATCTAGATATATGTACTATCTTCTAATTTACTATATTTCATAGTTCTTTTTCATGATAGCATCAAACTGCCAATAATATAACTGTGGAAATCAAATACTTTGGAAACTCTTAGTAACACTGCGGACTACATATCTATTCATCAACTTCTCGTTTCAATAAATATTTCTTTTTTCTGTTTCTGAACAGTCATCCTTGAATTACTTAAATAGATACCGCAATGAGAGACTAGCCAAGAAAATAAAAATACGACATAGTACCTCGAGATTAATCCGTAATGTTTTGAAATGTACTTCTAATTCCGACATACGAAATGCGTTTATGTAAGGAAGATATATTTTGCTATGTACATTAAAAACCACTTATACATACTTCTACTACATGTATATTATTTTAAAAATTTCTATACCTATTGTACTAGTAATTGCTACCATCCAGTTCCCTGTTGATATCGAGTAATTCCACTCGCTATTTATCTGGAAATATGCACAATTAATTATAACGAACAAAATTGAAAACATTTTGCCTTACTTTTGTCAAAAACTTATTTTATTCTTTTATGCCTACAAACGCAACTAACAATAATTATTTTCACCCTGAAATTGATTTTATACATAGTATTTTGAGAAATATAAAATTTTCTAACCAATTTTATTAATAGGCTACTTAATTATTTCCCATAATACGAACGGTTTTACAGGATAAACATGTTGCAAGAGAAATTTACGAATTTGTTTTAGAAGAAAATTATATGTAAAAAACATTAGTGATTTTCGAAGTTTTTAAAAAATGACCATGATAAAATTTTTGCTGCAATGTACTTGCTCTTTAAAAGTATGTAGACAAATTATGTACGAATCATACTTCTTATTATTGCAACTAAACCAGATAAATGGGTGACTTGCTTTCAGAGTTGGGCATTATTCGACGAAATTGTTCTTCGAGTAACCTTCGAATAAAAATTTCGAATAAAATGAAGCTATTCGTGACTAACGAATGAATTTTTAGTCGACTAAGTTTTTATTCGATGAACTCGAATACAAATTTCGAATAAAGTGAAGTTATTCGAGAATAACGAATACATTTTCAGTCGACTAAATTTTTGCCCAACTCTGCTTGCTTTGAGTGAAACATACTCTATTCCTGTACAAATTATAGTCCGATTATCTAAAGAAGACACCTTGGGACCGGGGCCAGAACTCGCGATGTTGCCGCTACTCCATGCTCGTGATTGGTGCTTCCCCTACGCGGCTCCCTACGACTTGGCCAATGACTTTCGACTACTTAGCTGTGGGCCTAAAGTAATCGTTGTCTTTGTCGGGTGTATATCGCTATTCTCTTCGAGAGGGCGAGGCCAACGTCTTTCCCATAGAGATTTGACAGAGTGTCGAATCTTATTGGCGATTGCAGAATGAATGGCGGACAAGTCGAGGAATACAGGCTCATAGGATTCTTATTCTATTTAGGGCCATTCCACGGCAAATCGATCATTTTTTGCACTCGATGTCAGGGATATTGTTCAAACTGAAATATTAGGAGAGGGTTTCAGTCATCACATTGCTGGTTTTGAATTTGTTTAATTTTTACCTATTTTCATGAAACCGAGCTGTAGTTATGAATTTTCATCTCGGAAATTCTTTATCGTATTGAATTCGTTCTTTTTTCATTTTAATCTAGAAAGTGCGGCCTATCCTAATAAAAAAAAATTATATTGAAAAATTAATTTTGTAATTTTGAAAATTATGACCAAAGTTTTATTCTGCAAATTTCTCCTCGAAAGTCGCTTGTTTTCACATGTAAAAAATATATGCCCATATTTCTTCAAATTCTGCGTACGAAATAATCTGCTTCCGAGCATGGAATTTTGAAAATTAACGTCCGCATGAGCTGTTATTAGCCGACGAATTTTTATGATAATCGGGTTTATACATATCACCTTTTTTAATAGTTGATTATTTGTGAAAAAGGTGTCATTGCTCGATGGAAATCACGAGAAGGTGGTGGGTTTCTTCCATCAGGAAAGGATAAGGATGGGTGGGGATGAATAGCATGCATAGGAGTGCAAGAATTAATCGATTTGCCGTGGAATGGCCTACAGCAGCGAAGGCCAGTTGGAGTCATTTGGGAGCTCGGGCTCCATGATGTTTACCACAGCCGCGCTGAAGGGGAGCTCGAAAGCCAATAATAACGTGGGCGCGCAACGGATAGGGAAAACTGTAGTAGTGTGTGGTGCAGCCTCATACCCGTACGATAGGCTTGAATGACTGGGATTCTTGGGGGCCCCAGTGATGGCTGCTCCTCTTCCGCGCGGCTCTGGTAAACATGATGGGGCTAGGGCTCACAAATGACTCCAACTGGCCTTCGCTGGAGTACACTATACTCACGAGGGTTAGTATCCATGTAAAATTCGTACACACATAGACACATTCAGAAAACACCTACGAACATAAGCCAGAGCCACGCCCCATGGTTAAATAAATCTACAATATATTGATATATCACATTTATTTCTTTGGCCCACGCACCATAATTTATCAGTAGTCACATAAGCTGAGGTTCAACAAACAAGATTTTGCCGAACAAACATGGAAACCGGGTGAGTACATTCACTCCGACGCATGTGGACCATTTTCCAAGTCATCCATAGGTGGATCTCGATTTTTTCTGTCATTTAGTGACGAGACATCAAATTATAGGACTGTGTACTTCCTCAAACACAAGTTGGATCAAACAAGTTCGGCTACAAACTGAATTGCAATTAGAGACGTATGCGCGACTTCAATGGGAAGAAAGTCGAATACACTGATGACTGGAACAAAGAAATTAAAGCAGGCCAGTTCCTGGAGGAAAACCCACCATACCGCGTAGGAAAGTCTACGGACGGGTCCCAGCGCTTCAAGTGCGACGAGTTCAGGAAAACCGGCCCTCCTAGAACGAGTGGAAATCCACGTGTGAAAAACGTCATCCTAGACCCAGCTGAGTGAATGAACCTGTCTGGGCAGATCTAGGTTTCACTGGAACTTCACTGGAAACTAGGACATACTCCCAGAACCCGGACTTCGCTGGATTCCGAGTACTTATGGAAAAGACGTATGCTGAGCTGGAGGGGTTTAATCCTCACCTAAGGCGAGAAGTACCATACTGCGCATGCCAGCACGCATACACTGGTACGCCCAATGGCACAATTACTGATCACATTAGAGTGGATAATTGTAACGACAGATTTGCGGAAGAGGAATCGAGTCCCCTCTAATCTGATCACCTAGTATATGACTGTGCCCGCTCCAATAGCGGAATACTTTAAGATGGCGACAAGTGCTAACACCCCACAGGGAGATGTTGTTAAAATCAACCTTCCTGATGGTGGCGCGCCACATAGTCCTACGCGGGCGTGAAACTACCTAAGATACCGCCTGATAGTTTTGGCTGTATTACGGAACGTAGTCATAACGCTTACGAATGTTATGTTTCACCCTACATAACATCGATGCAGAACACTGCTCGAGTCTCTTAAGCCATGGAACCCGTTGCCTGATGGCGCGTTCCCCGTAAACTGTTTGCCTAACAGAGATCTGTTGAGATAACGGGATGTTGAACGCTTAACTCCTGAGGGACTATAGTCATTAGCCGATGTGGAATTCCCAGACGCTGATTGCAGGTCCATTCAGATGGTCCCCTAAACTGGTAGTTAGAGTATCTGTACATCTCAAGGAACTTGCTGATAGGTACAGGGTGGTGTATGGAAGACCAACACATGGAACAAGCGCTGCGGCGTTTGGCTGGATGTGCGTCCAAATTGCCGGTGCGGACGCTATTGCCCATAACACTTGAAGAGGGAGCGAACTGCAATAGGTAAGGGGTTGTGTTACACAACTGCAGCTGGAGTTGCTCCTGCCGGATGGGATGCCAACATTAATCGCAACTATATGTTGTTGGAGCCATTTGATCCGTTTATTGGGGCAGATCTGCCAGCGCTGAGAAGTGCTAGGCACTCCCAAGCCGCATAAATGGGAGACAGAAGCCTCCTTGTGGCTATCTGGCTGAAAAAGTTTGAGATCAAGAAGTAAGCAGGTACAGTAAATATTCGTTATATGATCGCCAGAAATATTCGTTTTATGATCGTCACCTCGCCTCATCATCTGGGGGATCTCTCTTGGAATCAGTCAAGCGTGGAAGGCGACACGAGTCGAAACACGACAACCGTGAAATAAGACACGTTGTAAGAAGCCAAAGGCTAGCATTTAAAGATCACAGCCTGATGACCAAACACAATGTGATATGGATCATATTCAGTTATTTTCTTATTCGACTGCCGTTCATTATTTCTCATTCCCTCCCACTTTTTCTTACAAAACAAATGCGAGCCCCAAGCTCAACGGTATCGCTTGAATAAACAAGCCAGCTATAGATGGAATTCGTGTCCCCTATACGTTATATGATCGTGTTCGGTCCCGAGTGGTGATCATATAACGAATATTTTATGTATAACAATAACCACAATCTGAGTCATTGGTCAGCGGTCCAAAGAATTTTCAAGTACTTGGTTGACACTGCAGAGTACGGTATCCCCAAGATCGGGCTCCATTCCCTTTCAAGCATTATTCCAAACAATCCAAACCATACAGTAAGTAAATTTGCTGTTAGGCAGTATACAGTTCTTATTCTTTAAAAGCAACTACCACATTTTTCGGTGCGTTAGAACCAAGAGGTGGATTTAGTTAACGCGACAAATTATACCTTAAAATTTGTTAAGGTCAGGATCTACATTCGTAGGCGAATAGCTCGACTACACTTTGATATTTTTGTATCCTAGAATTCTTTATTTTGAGAGCAATTCAACCATTGAGTTCTCTCGGTGTTAGCCAGGCACTGCTTCGTCCGTGAAAACTCACCTTCGTAGTGGGTCCCGGTGTTACCCAGGCACCTGTTCGGCTATGACATCCACCTTGCTGCAGCTCCTGGTGTTACCCAGGCACCGGTTCGTCCGCTATTAATAAATTCAAACTAACAAATTCAATCTTTGGCTTTGCAGCTGCACTTCTCGGACCTCAGCCCACGATTCGTAACATCTACTTAATGAGGACTATTGCTGATAGTCCGAGTGACCGTGGGATTCTCATAATTGGAAATCGGGTAAACCTATACAAAGTTTGTAATATGTTTGGTTAATTCTCTATTTTACGGTCAATACATTTGTTTCCTTTTATTTTAATGGTCAAAATTGTGCTGTATTAGTTAATTTTATTTATTATTAGCCTCCAACCTATACCTGTTTGATTCCAGTGAAAGGGCCCGCATGGGACTATCCATTTCATATAAGAGTAGACCTACGCCTCTACCGATTTCCGACCGATCTGCGCAGCTCCCACGAATCTGACACACGCGATTGGTCGTAGCACTTTCCCTGCCTGTTTCCTACCAATCAACAGTGTATCCCTGCGCGGAACGAGTCTACTCTAAAGTGGAATGCAGTATAGAGCACCAACGATTCCGACAAGTACACCTTATCATTCCAATAAGGTTCGTAGATATATATATACATATATATGTATTTAATCGTAAGACAATTGTCTGTTACAAGTGCGCCGGGTTATCAATATTATAAAGTTTCACTATTCTTGTAACTTATTTTCAAGTGTCACATCTGTGATAGGACATGTGAAATTGATTGTTTTCGTCAGGAAGAAGTTGGTTTATAATTAACACAATCCTTGTTTTTTATCATTATTGTTTTCTAGTCTCTCTTATAATAATTTATTTGAGTTTTCACAATTATTTAATCATTTCCATACTCATTAATATAATAAAGTAAGTAGGAAGTACATAGTACATACTGTATTTCTTCGATTTTATGTGTACCATAATCACCTTGTTAAATTCGTCAAGTAGCATTGGAAACGAATTCACCTTGATTTCAAATATATTTCAATTCCTGAGTTTCAAGTATGTAATCCATAAAGTGATAATATAAAGGACTGACTTAATGTACGACGCGAGTCGATTACGTGAAAGGTTCAATTAATTTCGGTAAAGTAATTGGAGAATGTGTGTCAGAAATGGAGGTAGCTTCTTGTGGTGTGGGTGATTGTGCTAATTTTGGAAATCGTAACGTTCCTGACGATGTTTTCCTAGACGTACCAGGGGGAGATTTGTCTAAATTCTTTTGTTGAAAACTTTTCGGGGTTTGCGGAGAAGTAGGTGATTTCATTGTTTTGTCTTTTGTTGTGTTTTTACTGTCTTCCCCATTTAGACTTTTTTCGATTCCACTTTCCACATCTGAAGTTCCATAAGGTAAGATTTTTTGAGATCCTACGACTTCCGGAGATTTGGCTAAACCAGTTCTAACTGCTTTAGGAGTCACTACGGATGCTGTTGATGCTGGCTTTTGTGTTTTTGTTGGAGTCGTTGGTGGTGGTTGTGGCAGATCTTCCTTTCTTTGCTCTGCAGGAAGAGACTTCATCTCATCAATGATTTTAATCTGGAAAACACAAATTGATGATTAGAGTGGAATATTGCAAGTTTAGCTTCAACAAGTTTGAAAAGAACTCTGTGATGGTAGAACAGTGGACCTAGTTTCTACTACTGCTAGATATCATCATACACTGAATTTCTTCTTGAGTTCCTTACATACACAACATTGTATTGGGACACAGGGTGTCCCAAAATAATGGGACACTGCGAAGCATGCAAATTGTTCATGCAAAAAGAAACCAAAAAGTCCTTTACCGTTTTGGGATCCGAGGCTTCGTTCTCGAGATATTAACAGTTGAATATTAGCGCTCGAACTTCCCAGCCGCGCAGTTTAAAACCGAAACAGCTGAGCGCCGAGGAGTAACCCCTCGCACGCATACGCAGGAAGCACGCGTAGATACAGATCCCCGCACACAGTAAAGCCGACCGCACTGGTTCAAACCGTGAAAATGAGTCAGTGCAGTCAACTCAACTGTGTGTGTGAACCTGTATCTATGCGTGCCTACCTGCGCGTGCAGGCTTACGTACGCTGCAGCCGGCACAGCTGACTCGGCTTTAAACTGCGGGGCCCGGAAGTTCGACCGCCATTACATTCAACTATTAATATCTCGAGAACGAAGCTTCGGATCACAAAACGGTGAAAGACTTTTCGATGCCTTTTTGCATCAGGATATTACATGTTTCGGGTTGTCCCGCAATTTTGGGACATCCGGTATATATATACAATGGAACTACAGTATGTTCTGATTTTTGTTTGAAAATCTAACTTCCTTTTCTTCCTATTTCTTATTTTCTCTTACAAAGCATGTCTGGTTGTTGTTACTTTAATAAAATATATATATTATTATTAAACAAACTCCAATCATGGACCTGTCAGTACATCTAACAATTCTACATTAATAATAATTAATGGCAGCTAGGGTAAAGGCAGGTAATATGGAGCATCTGATTTCAAAAGCTTGTCAAAAGTAGGGGAATTCGTTATTTTTAATAAAACTGACATGAGGGAACGAAGGAATTAATGCATAATCATATTTACATAGTCAAATGTAAAAAAATCCAATTGTTTTGCAATTATAGTAAAAAAAACTGAAAAGTGTGAAAATCGGCAGTTCGAAAAAATGTGTCCTAATATGGAACACCTAGGAACTTTGTAAAGAAAACCCAAAAATCTTTACATTTTTTTACTAAAAATGAAGATTTACTAAGTAGAAGATACAAATAAATAAATACACATCATTTTTGGAATTTATTCCTGCTTTCTGCGTGTCCTACACGTTGGGCACGTGAATAATACGTCGGAAGCCCCACATTCTTCGTGTGCCCACTGAAAGCAGCGAATACATTGGGTCCTACATTTCATTGTCATTATTTTTATAATTACCATCGCAAAATAAGCATTCCGCATCATCGTCGTCGTCGTCATTATCAACTTCATCTATGTTACTCGGTATGTTCCATATTACGTACACACATGTTCCGACAAGAAATTAAGAATTATACTAAGAAGAAAGTAACTTTATTGGTAAACTATTGTTGAATAATCAAGAACACACATATTTAATGATAAATTATATCAAAATAATACTTTGTAACATACCTTCACTACAATATTTAACTGTTTGATGCACTTTTCAGAAACTTTTACACCCCACGAAAAATATAAACGTTTCTCTTTCAATGATAGATGCCCGACTGATGCTCAATTCTCAGTATCATCGTCTATTGTGTCTAGGGATCTAGTATAAACGATTACCTGAAGAGTTCGTTATTTCTTTATCGAAATTTTACGAAGTTCCATATTACGTGCTGTTCCATATTACCTGCCTTTACCCTGTATATCTGTTTAAAGTGCGCATTTTCAAGCGCAAACTGATTATATATGCATGTATAAAAGTTGCCATCTTCTATTATATGGTACAAGCATTTATATAGTGCAAAATATTACATAGTGTGTAAGTCTATTTTATCAAATTTTCTAAAGTAAAACTAAAACCAATAATTTGCAGAAAACAATTCTTTCACCACAGAATGAATAGTTATGAATTTAGAAAAATAAGAAGTATTTATGGAATGTAAAATTATGGGATATCGGCGTAAGATGTAGAATAGTTGGAGGGAAATTATGCAGAACTTAGTTTTTTCACAATTACCACAGTTAGTCCATGCTCAGAACTCTTTTCAAACTTGGGGTATACATTTTTCACTTAATTATATTTAATGCAGATTAATTTACTTCGTTTATGTATTATAACTATTGAAATCATATTTTTTTTCAACAAATTTAATAAATAATACTGATTACTATTACACTTGTGCTGTTTCTTATTAAAATTTTAAACGCTAAATTCATTGCCCATACTTAAGACTACTTTATAGAGTATTTTTAAGTACATCGATGATTCGTATTTTGTTAGAAATGCAAGAAAAATACTCCTACAAAATTATTAAATTTTATACCTCGCACTTATCAGTTAGATATTATTGACTTTCTAAAGATTGCAAAGTGTGTGCAAACTGACCTTGGTTTATGTAGTAGTGAATGGTAGCGAGCTTCTGTGTCCACTCTGTGGTATGTGATATGCAAGAGTGAAATACACGCTGTGCTTATTAATCCACACAATATAGATAAACTCACTAAATATATCTAATATTACAGAAGAAAAAAGTTAAAATACTCATTTCTATTTTCAATGTTAGCTTTAGCTTTGAAAGTAAATTTAACATCTGTGCTATTGAATCACGCATTATGTGCGATAAATAATACTCATAACTTATTGAAAAAGATTATGATAATAAAATAGTGCATCCGAGTAGTGTGTTAATTAAAATAGCAATTTTCAAAGAAAATATTTATAAAATACTTGTGTACAAAGATTGCAAGCTTCCATAGAACTTTTAAAATATGAGAAATTGAACGGAACGATATTCACATTGCTTAAATAGGAGTACAGTACTTCCCGAATGAGCGTCCACTACTTCCCAGATTAACATCCTCGAGTCATTCACTAACGAAAATTTAAATTATCATATCTTTCATTATATCTTCGTAAGAGCATTATCAATGGATTGCTAAGACTTCAAGTTTATTTTCGATGAAATAAGTTTATTTAAACATATTTTTCTAGCAAATTAATCTTTTATGTGATTTCGTTAATTATAGCCCGAATGATGTCGGTTTTGGTATCATTTGCACTGGGAAAACACAAGGAATCGATTCGTGTCATTTTCGTGAAGATCTGATGAGAAATGTGGAACTTGACATTTTTTCCTTCTGAAATGGCTAGTGTCATCCTTATCTTCCCGGTTCCGCATTGCCGAGTGCCGAAGCCCATAAAATTCAGTGAAGTGTCACAATGTGACAATGAAACAATGTGATTGGTATCCTCTCCGCTTCTTCTGTTCTTGCTGCGGCGAATGAGATAGACTGCGAATGCGCGAGAGGGACCAACAAAAAAATTTCGGTAACTCGAAAATTCCGATTTTTATCAAACTTTACAGGTTCGTAGGGGACCTCAATAGAAGTATTAGACATTTTTTCTTGTACTATTTTTGTGTTCGCCAGGGTAAACACACAGGTTAAAGGTTAATGTGTGTTTTCCTATTTTCCTGTATATCTGGAAAATAGGAAAATACACATTAACCATTAAGGCTTAAGGAGCATCGGTTAAAATAGCACCGAAGCCAGTGATAGTCTGAAAGAATGGCAGAGAATGTTTTTTACTATTTTAAGCATAGGATCTCATGAGAATAAAAGTAATACATACCTAAAAATCCATTTGTCTTTTTTTAGAATGTTATTTCAGGGTCAACTTAATTTTTGTAATGGATAGCAATATTTTTATGTTGATATTCTGCTAGACAAAAAAGAGAATTTAGGGATGTTCTATAATGCGATCTGGAAGCAATTCACTTTTTTTTTTTATTTAACGTGTTGACATGGTTTAACTCGACTATTATGTACCCAGGGGCGGATTTGAAGATTTGGCACCCCTAGACAATCTTAAAATTAATTCAATATGACAACCTACATATGAGTTGTTGCTAATTTGCTAGATGAAAAAAAGTGAATTGCTTTTTCAGTTGTCTCGAGCCTTTGTGTTTAAACTTTTTTCAATTTCTTTCGCCCAAAATTTGCCCCTGTAGTAGGTACTTCTACTTTCGCAGCCATACTTTCCCCCTTTTTTTATTTTACTTGACTAATAAATTGTAAATCTCGATCTACCAGATGTACTTTTTACCAGGTATTATGTGTCTCTAATTCATCGAATGTTGCAACAATATTTGCCTTTGGTTCCCCAATGCTTCTGTTATCTGCTTAATAGACTGTTGTTTTTATAAGACTCGATAAAAAAATCGAATAATCCCCACAGATTTTCAAAGTTGTTTTTCTCAATAATAGATAGAAGGTTGTGCAAAAAAATTATTTTATATTTTCGATTAGTTTTTGCGTGAAGAAACTCGATTGTACTACGATAACTTGGACACCCTTATATCATTTTGTGATATATCTGTATGAGATGCGTAACATAAACTAGATTCATAATACCAAAATGATTATTTCTTTTTTTTTTTTTTAGATTTAACAACCACGTTTCTGCTGTGTATTCTTTCTCTTTTCATGCACTCCTATTATACAACCCTCGCAGATGTATCTATCTTAATCTACCTTATAAGATAGATTTAAAAACAACTTCGTATATGTGGAGAAAAAAGTGTAGGGGAAGTCTAGCTGCTAAAGTAGAAGTAGCTGCTCGAGTCGGTCGATATACATACATATGAAATGGCATTCTTTATTATAACTTGACATGCAAGCTCACGGTGCTTAGTTTTCTCAAGGTCAAATTATAGGGCATCGTTGTGTTCGTCTTTTTTTATCTAAGAAAAATATTAACATAAAAACTCAAACCCGAAAAAATCAAAAAATTCTGAAACTTTGTGAATATGTAGGGGATTTCCTCCTGATTACCACGCACTTTTTGTTTGCCGCCGAAATTCACCCGAAGGGGGTGAAATTAACCCCTGAAAATTCGGCTATTTTCCGATTTTCTGTTATAACTCGCGAACTGAAAGTGATAGAAAAAAGTTTCAAGACAAAAGTTAGGTACTTCTTTTAATTAGATCTATCATTTGGTAAAAAAAATATTTTACAGTTCACGAGTTATAACACAAAATCGGAAAATAACCGGATTTTCAGGGGTCAATTACACCCCCTTCGAGTGAATTTGAGCAGCAAACAAAAATTGCGTTATAATCAGAAGGAAATTCCCTACATATTCACGGAGTTTCAGAATTTTTTGAATTTTCGGGTTCGGGATGTTCCCTTGTTAGATCCCATCAAATTGTATTATATAAAATAGTAAAGATTTTTCTTCTGTCATTTTCAACATCAATGGTTGAGGTGCTATTTTAAACGACACTTATGTCGGGATACCCTGTACATATATGTACATACATACGAAGCCAATACTATAAGGCCAGTTTCACACACTCACGGCACGGCACGGCACGGCGCCGTTTCTACGGCAAAAGGAGCGAAGATCATATAGAGACCTTTTACACGTGCCGTCGCTAAATAGACGGCGAACGGCCGCCGCGACGTGTGAAAGGTCTCTATATGATTTTCGTTCCTTTTGCCGTAGAAACGGCGCCGTGCCGTGCCGTGCCGTGAGTGTGTGAAACTGGCCTAACTATATTATCATCATTGCTTATCGATTAGTTACATGTTGGCTGTTAGTATTTTTGTTTCGTTATTCAAAACTTAACGAAGACACGTCTCAAGTAGAAACGGTTGGGTTCAATAAAAATGACCGGAATATAAATTTAAAAACAAAAATATTATTATAATGGCTGCCCTGTCACCTTTGCCAGGTATACCTGCTGTTCCTTATACAATTGTATTCGTACGAAGTGATTACTCGTGATAATTGCGATGATTTAATATTATTTAATTCTTTATTGCCGAATATCGGATGATTAGTCGAATCGAAATATATGTATATTAATCAATATGGAAGCAATAAACTATAAGTAATGCGTATTACATAGTACTTTCCTATTGTAAGTTGCATGAATTCTTTAGAAGTAATGCGAACGATATACTTCTCTGAAACATTTGCATAATTTCAGATAACTTCGCCTCTGTTTCTGTTGACACTGCTCTCGCTGTTTTAACTTTTACCTTCCATCTCATTGCGAACCAGCGATGCGATCTTACTATTTTCTTCCGGGGTGTGCAACAAATAAAGATAGTTTATATATCTACAATAACGATTACGAATTTATCTTATTCTATTATTTAAATACAATATGAAACGTATCCGATGCAATCGCGTGAATTGACATTTATCACACGATCCATCGAATATGATTGCGCGTTACGATTCTATTAGCATTTTCTTCGGTTTCTGAGGTTTAAACGGGATTCTCTACTGATCTACGTATATGAAAGTAATTTATCCCGCAGGATGAGTCGCTCGTCACTCGATGCTTTCGGAATAAATCGACGCTCGATGTCACGCAAGGGATTATCCATTAAAAACGTTCTCGCTATTGGGTAATTCCAGTCTGGTTGCCTCTTGAAGCTCATTTTGACACGCATCATATCAATATCACTGAAAATTCGTACCATCGGCGAGTGCAAATACGCCTGGTGTACACTGTTGTTTCTCGAACGAGAATTTTCCGTTCGCCTGTTGTTGAAACTGAACGTATTATAATAATACATGGTACGATAGTTTGTCTTTGACGGATAGATTCGTCTCGAGAGAAATGCTAATTTGACAAAAGACAATATCGTGCTTAGATTAACTCTCAAAATATCAAAATAACATATAGGGTAACTGTACTCGAAGTTGACAGTGTACCAATAGTTGACACTTTTATTTTCAGTCACGAATAATAAGCTTTCTATTCAAAAAATGTTTTTGACTAATACGCTATTTGAAAAAGTAACTGTACTCGTAGTTGACAGTGTACCAATAGTTGACACTTTTATTTTCAGTCACGAATAATGAGCTTTCTATTAAAAAAATGTTGTTGACTAATACCTACGCTGTTTGAAAAAGTATTAGTAAAAAATATTAGGGTAACTGTACTCGTAGTTGACAGTGTACCAATAGTTGACATTTTTATTTCCAGGCACGAATAATAAGCTTTCTATTCAAAAAATGTTTTTGACTAATACGCTATTTGAAAAAGTAACTGTACGCGTAGTTGACAGTGTACCAATAGTTGACACTTTTATTTTCAGTCACGAATAATAAGCTTTCTATTAAAACAATGTTTTTGGCTAATCATTAAACTTTCTATCAAAAAACATGCTACACTGTCAACTACGAGTACAGTTACCCTATGTATATTTAGTGAAAATACTTTTGACTAATACGCTGTTTGAAAAGGTATTAGTCAAAAACATTTTTTTAATAGAAAGCTTATTATTCGTGACTGAAAATAAAAGTGTCAACAATTGGTACACTGTCAACTACGAGTACAGTTACCCTATGCAGTTAGTAGTTGCACGAGAAAAGGAGTATTAAGTGAAATAATTTGTACAGGGAGCTAAAGAATAATTTAATTAATTGCGTTGTTAGTATCAAGTGACACTTCGAACATCGTACAATGAGAAAGTCTCTAAGAGCAAGTTGCACGTTACAAAATTATAGTTATTAATAATGGTAACTAAAAGTTTTTCCCACCACAACATTAGCAGCATTAAATAAGAGAAGAATAATATAGACGTAAATAGAATCAATTCTATTTTGACAGTTCGAGAGTTAAAACAAGTCGATTGAATGGATATGATGATTAATAAAAAATGTGAAAATTATTGAAGCTTATGTATCATGTACGGAGCGTACTCTGGGTTTTACGGTGAAATCGCGTTACATGATAAAATGATAGTTTTATTGGAAACTTCGTGTCGAATGTACAATTATAATCGTTAAGATATTCAGCATAATATTTTTATCTGTACACCTTGGACTTAATAGAGAACGATTGGCGCATCGTTGCTCGATTAACGTATACTCCGCACATGCTTTTAATTAACAGCGATGCACAAAAATAATTAAGTCGTTTCCTTCTGATTGACAATTTATTTTCAGCTGTCAACTTCTGATAACATCCAGTTGTCATTATTTGAATTTATTTGCGTGATTAATGTCAGAACACATGTAAAATGGCAAAAATGAAACCTGCAGAATTGCAGTTGCAATATTTGTGCATCACCGTATTATGTATGTCATTTATGTATATCTCGACTATCCTAAATGAAGTATTTGGTTTTATCCCGGAAGTAGGCGAGTTTAGGTAAACCTCTTGTATTAATTACGGAATGTCATTACGTTCACAGCGTTTAAATATTCCACGGTTGTTTAATGTTATAATACAATCCACCTTGTGTCCACGGTAATTTTGACCTGTTAAATACTTTCCACTAATGAATCATTTGTGCATTATACTTTCCACAAATGGGAGAAAAACTCTGGTGTATCTTCATTGATCATACTTTCTGCCATTATCTTGTGCATTCCTCGTTCAGATAGTAAATCCTCGCGTTTCCCTATAAATTGATTTCCAAAATGTCATCGATAGTCTACTATAGTTTTTTAATTTTTATTCTTGTACTAGGAATAAAGGATATCGCAAATACATTTTTGTATTATACTATACACTAGACATGGTTACAAATGCACGGCGGGAAAGCTGTAATCAAGTTCGTTTCAATTCAGTTGAGTAGTTTATATAGATAAGTTACCGTTATCTTTAATAAGATTATTCGTTAATTAGCATCACTTCCTTCTTTTCTTTCTCATCGTTTGAGCATATCCAAAGCTTTCTTTCGTGTCTGTCATGGTAATTATCTCAGAGATAGCCTGGACATTCCGTTGCACTTTGTAGGTTTAACAAAATTACACCTACTTCCGGGCGATGAAACAGATTACTAATCGATCCGAACATTGAGTCTGTTACTATACGATTCGTACGTTGCATACGCGTTTATATTTGTCCCGTTGTGATCACGATTCGTTTCTACGCGATCACGAGAGACGACAATATGCTTTTTTTAACCTAAGCGTATCACGTTACCGCGCTGCCTTTTCAGATCGGAAAAATGCCATTAGAAACGTTCAAGTCTTGACTACGCTTTTACTGTGCTAGCGATGTAGCGATCGTGTTGCATTGCGTCATGCATGTGTACAGCATAGTATCGTCGCGAGATGTCTTTCCAAGCTGCAAACAAAGAAAGCTAGCTTTGTTCTCCCCTATTTAAACATTCCCTTGCCGTTCTAACGCTTAGGTTCGCGAGAAAATTATATTCTTATAAAAATTTTAAAAACTCTGTACATGTATCCGTGAGCTGTTGTCGCTGGGTGGCGTAGTCGCGCTGGAAATAGATACAGTGAGATGAATAGCGTGGCTCGCACTTTGCATGTTGTACGAAATGTACCAAACACATTTTTACAATCTGAAAAAGTGTCGCGAACAGTCCCCCTTTCCTTCGAACAATATTCTTTTAATAACCGTTCTACCAACTCTACGTGCTGCTCCCTACATTCGGCTGATCCTCCTCGGGCGATCTTCACGACAGTGCGTAAAATCGAACCGCTCGTAAATCAACGACGCTGTAACGGGTATTTCGCGAATAAATGCGCTAGTAGGATAGAAAAGAATGATTTGTCGAGTTGCAAATGGTTGCCGTGTCGCGTCAAGCATGTACATCGGGCAGGTTATCGATCGGAGGGGCGCACACGTACGAGGGAGAAGGTCCCTTTGCCTCCTCACAGCTGACCTCCATGATTTGAATGATCGTAATTTCGTGCAGAATAGATCCTACGTATGGCACGCGAGTGTATTGCGGTTGGTAGCGATAGAAAATAGTAGGAAACACCAAATTAAGTCGGCTGACATGTACTGGTATGAATTGGCTTTTAATTTCACTCCGCAGCGCGACGCTTAAATCAACTCGATGGTTAGTTCATCCTCGTACGCGTATATTGCTCTGACGCCTTAGGCGGGTGAACATTGGCCCTTCGATCTAACCGTAGCGAGGAAGAAACGTACAGGTGATTAGTTAGACGGAAATGGCATGAAAAGCGGGTCTAGCGGTCGAGTATTCGTGATCTAGCATTCCTGGTTGAGGTTCTCGTCCGAAGTGGGCAGACCGTTGTTGCCGACGGTGACCGTGCCAGGGGGCACAGGGCTCTGCGGGCACAACACACGTATCAGGATTAAGGTGGCCCATTAACCACCGCATTACGACCTCGCGAGGTCATCTTAACCCTTTGAAGCATGTGCTTTTCCTCTTTGCACAGCACCGAACATCGACATATGTACATATTTATCATCAATTTCCACGATTAGGTAAATTATGCGAAGGTTTCGACTTAGGTAGGTATGCGCTGAATGAATATTCGAATTCAGTGCCGAGAGAGTCGAGAAGGTACTCTCTTACCAACACAGAATGTTAAGTATTACACGGTTCGACAGCCATCTGGACTTGTAACATTCAATAGCCGTTACTGGTAGGTTGTCGTGCGCTGAAAACGAATCCGCAAACCGTTTGTCGCCATCAACCTCAGTTTTTGAGAAATTCGATTTTGAAAAAAACTGCAAATTTTCCACTTTGCTTGGTCCGTCAAATTATTCTACGAACCCTCCCGAGTACAACGATATAAGTTATTAGTGCATTATGAATGTTTAAATATGTTTAAAGAAGGATCAAAGGGAAAAGAACACCCAAAATGCACCCATTTTTGCAGATATCTTTCAATTTATTTCCAAAACTGAGGGTCTAGGAGAAAATCTGACTGCTCCACGCTATGCAGCAGACATTTTTCCTTCGGGAGGCTTCAACAGAAGTGGTAAGTCGCGTTTTGTTTTCAATATTGAAGCGAAATAGTTTGGCAAAAAGTGCGGCGCCGACAGTGGGTAGGCACGCGCGTTGCGCGATTGTGTTGCGCTGAGCGGCAGTTGATGATCGCGCGCCCAGCGTTGCCAGGGATTGTTTGGGGCTATACACCTACAGGAGTGGTGGTAATGTGTGCGTGAACTGACGCTAGCGCCAAGGCAGCCAAGTGGCCCCAACGCGAAGCCAACCACGGCCAACCAGTGTCGACAACAGATTTCTCGCCGACACTGGTTGGCCGTGCTTGGCTTCGCGTTGGGGCCACTTGGCTGCCTTGGCGCTACCGTCAGTTCACGCACACATTACCACCACTCCTGTAGGTGTATAACCCCAAACAATCCCAGGCAACGCTGCGAGCGCCGCCGTTGACTACAACTGTCGACGGCGCACGTTTTGCGAAACTCTTTCTTTTTTGTATTGAAAACAAAAGGTGTTTTAACACTTCTGTTGACGGTTTCCGAAGGAAAAATGTCTTCTGCGTCGCGTGGAGTAGTCAGATTTTCTCCTAGACCCTTAGTTTTGGAAATAAATTGATAGATGTCTGCAAAACTGGGTGCATTTTGGGTGTTCTTCTCTCTTTGATCATTGTTTAAACATATTTAAATGTTCATAATGCACTAATAACTTATATCGTTGTATTCGGGAGGGTTCGTAGAATAATTTGACGGAACAAGCAAAGTGGAAAATTTGCAGTTTTCAGCGCACGAAAACCTTTAAGAAACAACTATTGAATGTTACAAGTCCGAAAAAAAGTCAAATTTTGCCCAACTGTGTTATTAATGACAGAGTTGTAATTCCTCTTTCATTATACCAATTTAACAGTTTTCGCATTTCTACTCGTTAAACATATTGTATTATATGTATATAATATTTAAATAAGTTCAATTGTTGATATATTGCGTATTCCATTTCTCATTATAGCTTTACGAATAATTGAATAATTTTACACAGATATAATTAAATGCCTTAATGGTAAATTCCTTAATGAAAGTATTTTATCGAAACTAATATTCTCACTTAATAGGATTTAGATAATATGTATATGAATATTAAAGAATGTAAATATGCAACAGACTAGGAGAGATAATTGTTTATTGAATATGTTTGGATAGTTTTTTCAGCACGCCTCTATACTACCTATTAAAATTACGCTTCCTGGTAATTTAGAGAATTTTACTTTACACAAGTTTTTACAGTTCTGTTGACAGCAATCCCATTATCGTAATTATTAGGGCGTTTGCAATGAAACATTACCAACTCAGTGCGTTATTAAAGTTACTCTTCACACAGAAAGCATACATATAAGCAAACTGTATGATCAAGGTTGTTTATAATTTGATGCAGCTTTTTTATGGAAGTAGATCGAAATACCTGTACTACAATAATTCTCGATCTCTTTAAAAGGCATTGCCGTGACAAATTACATACGTATGTGCATATATTCTCTTTTGGAATACATTCTTCACGTTCGAAATCTTGCAAATTAGCAATTACTTTGTACGAAAAAAATTAGTCGCATACGAAACTATGAAAGCGGTTGAAAACGTGCTTCAAAGGGTTAAGCAACTACAGTACTTATTGACTCCAATAGAAAAATATGTGGATTTTATTTTTCTATTAATTTAATTTTCTTGTCATTTCGTTTTGCACGACTGTACGAATGTTACACACTGCCAAACAAGCAGGTACCCCCTTTCTATAGGAAAAGTTATTTCTGACTCGAAAACAGATTAAAAGAGACGTTTTATTTCGAAATAACTTTTGCAATCGATGAATTTGATAAAGTATAAGCTTCGCGGTGAAATAATTTCTATCACACGATTTGCGTTGCAAAAGTGCTGATATTGTAAAATAAAATTTTCCAAGGAAACAAGTGGGAAGCGTTCTATGCGTGTTGTCAAGCCTTTAAGTGGAACGCAATGCAAACGTAAATGACCGGACAAAGAGTTTCCAGAGAAGTGGGTGCAATTTTGAAGCGTTAAATACAGAAGACTTCTCTCAAGTTCTATTTGACTGATTATTTTAAGGTAACATATGTTCAATGTAATTTAAGCAGAAAACGCGCGGATATTGTTACTTTCTTCGAAAGCGAGACCGACGTAAAAAAATGAGATTATTATAATTATTAGATGTTTAAAGTGCGTTTAAATAGATCATACCTGCGATCCACTGCCGCTGAGGCTTTCTACGTTCGAACCAGTTTGTCGAAGATAATCTCTGTCGTTAAAAATCTTTTTATCGCCACCGCCTGGCTTATGCTTCACGTTGTCCAAGGACCCAATTTTGCTCTCGGCTTTCACGTCAACTTTTTGTATTTGAATCTGAAAATAGTAACAGAGAATCCACCGTTTACTACTTATAGTGTCAAATTATAATTATGTGTAGGATAACATTTGCGATTGAGATTTTCGAACCCTTAACAGACAAAACGTTTATTGATATAGGAATAATAATAATAAGAACAGATTTCTCTCAATATGTGTAGAATTTTTCATTTGTTTCATTCTCGTTTATGGAGTCTCGTGTGCTTTCTAAACTAAAATTGATTTCAGCATACAGAAGACTGACTATTCAAGACGAACATACTAATTTTAAACCATGCACAGGCATGCTTCAGCTTTCTCCGAGCTGAATTTACTTACTTACTCGGCGTTCATTTCAGCAGTTAAAAAATATATTTTCTACTTGATACAATGGAAGGTGAATTTTCGCATTGATTGTTGCAAGAGAAGAGTATCTAAATTTGGCAAACTTCAATTTTCCGAAAGTACACGAAAGTAACAAACTTTAGCTCGAATTGACACATCATTAGCCTAAGTCTTATTTATTAATCGTAATTACTTTTAAGTGGAAATTTTACTTGCACATTGCAATGGCATCAGGTGATATTGGTTGACACTAAACAACGCATTTATCTCCGGAGAAAATCAATAGAACAATATTTTATGAAATTACTTATCGTACTTACGTCGTTACTCGTATCCTGTGGCGTCTTAGGAGGGGTAGCCGATGACTGAACACCAACAAACAATAATGACTTGTTAATAATGATGGGTGGCAATGCATGCGTACAAGGTTCAATCTTTCGTCGATCATAGGGCGCTACTTTTGTCGCTGATTAAGGTGTCCGCGTGTCCGCATTTAAAACAGACACATTATGGTACGCGTAAAGCTTCTTTCTCATCAAACAGTATTAAATAATTATTAAAAAAAAACATTTAAAATATATCGAGATATTACATAAATCGTACGGACAAAGGACAATGTGAAGCCGCAGAGGGGATTAGTGACCCACGAGCCTACAGCGTATGCTATACACCGTTGGAAAGATCTCGCCAAGACGATTCGATTGATACCATTTTTAACTTCGAAATCAGATGGGATCATCTCGAAAAATGGCCTCACAGTTCGAGATTTTGCGGTTTTGAACAAAAGAAAGTGGTAGTAAAATCCCATCCGGCGCGAGGGACCTCGGGTAGGCACCTGAGGGAAAACCGAGGGATGTAAGCGATACTCTAGCAGGCTGGGGCGGCAAATGTGCCCCCTACTACCTCTTGCAGGACTGTATTTGGACAAAACCGGGGCCCTAAGGCCCTAAGGCCAGGACAAAACCGGGGCCCTAAGGCCCTAAGAGCAGGACAAAACCGGGGCCCTAAGGCCCTAAGACCAGGACAAAACCGGGGCCCTAAGGCCCTAAGAGCAGGACAAAACCGGAGCCCTAAGGCCCTAAGACCAGGACAAAACCGGGGCCCTAAGGCCCTTAGACCAGGACAAAACCGGGGCCCTAAGGCCCTTAGACCAGGACAAAACCGGGGCCCTAAGGCCCTAAGGGTCTAAATACAGTCCTGCAAGAGGTAGTAGGGGCCACGTTTAGCGGCCAGTACCCAGCAGGGTGTCGGGTAAGACCCCGCTGAGTGACTTCACACCTAAGTCACTATAGTTCGTATAGGTTCTATACATCCCTCGGTTTTCCCTCAGGTGCCTACCCGAGGTCCCTCGGGCCGGATGGGATTTTATTACCGGTTTCTTTTGTTCAAAACTGCAAAATCTCGAACTTTGAAGCCATTTTTCGAGGTGATCCCATCTGATTTCGAAGTTAAAAATGGTATCAATCGATTCGTCTTGGCGTGATCCTTCCAACGGTGTATAGCATACGCTGTAGGCTCGTGGGTCACTAATCCCCTCTGCGGCTTAACATTGTCCTTTGTATAATGTGAAACAACAAATTTTAAGTTATGAATCAATTTTTCTACTTACAGTGGCATCTACTAAATTTTCTTTATAAAAATTTATACTTGACATATTTGTTGAGCGCTACTATTATATAGATATATTAAAAGTTTGGTAATGGTGGCAAAGTGCAGTTCATTAATTACAACGCGGGAATTGAATATTGCGAATTTACGGACGAAATATTTGTTTCACGATTTAGGAGCTAATAAAGTGCGAAGTAATTATATGCCTTAATGTTAAAATTCTTGTTGTCCACAGACTTCTAAGATCCTAATTTTTGTAATTAAAAAAAATGTAGGCACAGCGTAGATGCGAATTTGAACATTCTACATGCAACAATGCAATCATTGTTTAAATATTCTCATGACGTATGAACGATGCTATGGTACTACGAAGAAACGGATAAATGTTGGAGACGGAAGGCAAGCATTTGTTTGGTTATGAAAATAACTTGTCGCCACAATAAGAAACACTATTAACATTTAAATAATTTCAAGCAAAAACATAGCAGATTATTCAAAGTAACAAATAGTTTAAAATTTGGAAAAGCACATTTACACACATCGATTATATTCACTTTCTGCAACTATTTAATCACGAAAATGATGGAAACACTAATGTTAATAACCTTAGATTCTATTATCTTTTTAAACTGCATTTATGAGAAATAAATATATCTGTTGTTTGTTCAATGACGCCATCTTTGTTCTCGAACTGCATTTGACATTTTGAGTTCGCTTCAATTTAATTCATTCTTCATGATAATTGTGCCGAATCGTTCGTGACTTTAAATAATATTTTCACGCGTAATTAAAATCCAATAACATGGATAAATTGATGAATTAAAATTTTTAGGATAACGGAATGAAAAAAAAAAATGTTGCATTAGCGAAACTGTACTGGTAGTTGACAGTGTACCAATAGTTGACACTTTTATTTTCAGTCACGAATAATAAGCTTTCTATTAAAAAAATGTTTTTGACTATTACGCTGTTTGAAAAAGTATTAGTTAAAAACATTTTTTTAATAGAAACCTTATTATTCGTGACTAAAAAAAAAACTGTCAACTATTGGTACACTGTCAACTACGAGTACAGTTACCCTATTACAATATTATAAGTTGCACTGAGAGAAATTCAGATATGATGAAAGGAGGCTATTAAAAAATGTACAGAACTTTTAAAATTAATGTCAAACGCAGATGAAACGTCAATTCAGAATATCTATGCTTCTAGAACTACTTAATCCTTTAGACGTATAAGTGTTATTTCTACGGAAACATTGTCAAGTAGTTTAAAAAATAAAAATCTTACTTTCACACTACCGCCGCCAGGAACATGTTTAGCGTTGTCTTTGGAGCCCACTTTTGGCTTCGCCTTATCCTTGAAGTCAAGCTTCACAGTTTCTATTTTCTTGTCACCACCGCCAGGCTTGTAGGTCGCATTATCCAATGATCCGACTTTTGGCTTAGCGTTCCATTGAAGCTTAACTTGAGCGATCTGCGTTCATTATCCAAGAAAAAAATATAGGCTCATTTATTATACAGTAGGTACTCTTACATTCGCGGATACGAAGAGGGTAGCGGAAGAAAATCACCATTCGCAGCACGACATAATATCAACAGCGTGGGGGAAAAGAATCGGTCGCACGGTTTACTCGATCAAGACTTGAAGCCTAAACTGTTTCTATATCGACTGCAAATCCAAACGTTTTGCTTTTCACGTAAAATTGCCTTTGCCAATGAAATCGTTTAGACTGCTTGCAGATTCTTTCTCCCTATTTAGTTGCGATATTCACACGGCTGCCTTCTATAAGAGGAAACTTACAAGGGAAGTTTGGCAACCCGGAAATTCAGAAAATTATGAAACTCGGTGTGCAAGTAGAGTAGTTCATCCGTAACGCAAATCTATTTTTTGTTGGTGCCATAATGCAATTTTTGGGGATGAAATCACCCCTTGAAAAAAGTGCAGAATTTTCTTTTCCGTGGAATATCTCGAGAGTGGTGAGAGATATCGAAAAATAGTATAAACAAATGTTGCATCTTACTTCTGTATCTACAAAATTGCATGAAGATAATTTTCGAAAAATCCATATTTTTCAAGTTACCCCCACCACCAATCCTTAATTCCATAATTACTTTTACGCGGTTTTGTAGATATAAAAAAAGGATGCAATTTTTGTTTAAACTTCTTTTCGATATCTCTCACCCTTACCGAGATATTCCACGGAAAAGAAAATTCTGCATTTTTTTCAAGGGGTGATTTCACCCCCAAAAATTGCATTATGGCACCAACAAAAAATAAAGTTGCGTTACGGAGGAACTACTCTACTTGCACACCGAGTTTCATTATATTCTGAATTTCCGGGTCGCCAAACTTCCCTTGTTAGATAAATGAATATAGAGGGAGAAAATTCGAAAAGATTGAAATAAAAAGTCAACCTTCTTGTCGCCACCACTGGGCGTGTATTTCTCATTCTTTGCAGCGATCTTCGGCTGTGCCTTGCTGAAGTCCAGCTTTCTATTCTCGATTTTCACCTTCCCGCCACCTGGCTTGTAACTTGCATTGTCCAGCGAACCAATTTTCGATCGTACCGTTTTTAGGTTTGGAGAGGGCGCTGCGCCCACTTGAATTTTGTTCATAGGCAGTTCTGCACGATTTAACAGAAATTACAGGCACATTTGTTTCAAAGTGTATAATAAAAAATGTGAAAAGTTTTATTATTGTTTTGAAATGGCATGCAATGAATAATTTATAAGTGATCTCAATATATTATTTTGAATAACAACGTTATTAAATATTAATTCACGACGATTCTACTGTTTCATAGAAATTAATATTACACGAATATTTCAAGACTTGTAATTTTAAAAAATACGTTCCAAGTAAATTCAAAAGACATTTCCTTCTTGGCATCTAATGACACATTATTTATGATGTAGAGAATTATTCATACATGCTTTTTTTATATAGATACAATTACAATTTGTTTTTAACCGCCAGCACACTAACAATAAGTCATGACAAGTTGCATACACTCGTCACTTTCATGTCAATTTCTATTCTCTGTTCATAAAGTTTTTACGACCGTTTTCTCGCATTTGGTCTGGTCTGTAGGGTTTGTAGGTTTTTAAAAACCGAGTTTGAAAATCGTTTTTTTTTTATAAATTTGCAAAATTCGAAAATCGGTTTTTAAATTTAAAAAACCGGTTTTATATACTAGGATTAATATGTAAGAATGAATTAATTATTGAATTAAAAGGATTAACATTTTGGCTTGAAATCGCCTCGGACACAAGCATATTGTAGTAACAGTTTACTGTAAAACTAATCTTCATGAGTTCATCTTTTCTGAAGAAAAATACTAAATGAAATAGAGATTTCTAATTTATATTTACTACGGATTTTAGTTATTTTAGGTTTTCTTCATTTGGTTTTGTATGCAGTGTATTTTAGTGTTATATTTTTTTAGATCCATAAATATTAAATGAACTCAAAAATTGTACGAATTTTTTTTCTTTATTTGGTTTTATATGGATAGAGTATATTTTATTTTGTTATGTGTTTGTAATTCCATAAATATTAAAAAAAAAACTGAAAATTTTTAAAAGAAGTACAAATATGTATTTACAGTACTCCCTCGCTGAGGGCTCGATTTGGCGTACACGATGTGGACTTTTCGCTATCCCCACCAGTTCTGTCTCACTCTTGTCCGGCGAAGGTGAGAGCGAGATGGAACGAGAGCGAGTGAGGACGGTAGGAGCAGACGTCGCGCTGACGTTTTGTCTCGCTCCCTCCTTCTGACGCATGACACTCCGTCCTTTGCGTGCGCGACGGGCGTGCGCGATGGTTGCGAGCAGTCAACGTGGACACGAAACAGCTTCAGCAAAAGTTTGACGCAGGCCCGGCTCAAGTCTTCTTTGCGCCCTAGGGGAACTTGTCAAATTGCGCCCTTTATTATATTACATTTATTTGAGATTATTTATGACCTTACTGTGAAAAATTAGGCAACTGCCTAGGGCGTAAGGTTGACAAGAGGCGCAAAATGGTCTTTTCATTGTTGGCATTGTTGAAAATAAACTTTTAAACGAAATACAACAAATTGTTCTGCAACTGTTTTAAACTACGAATAAAAATTCAGAGTAAGGTCATCAATAATCTCAAATAAATATATTATAATAAAGGGCTCAATTGGACAACATTCACCTAAGGCGCAAAAAAGGCTCGTGCCGTGCCTATCTGACCGTGGCGCGCATGCGTCGAGCAGTCACGATTTCATCTGAGCGCTCGCGCCCGTCGCACACGCAAAGCGTTCCATCTCGCTCCCCCCTTCGGCCAGAAAGAAGCGAGAAACGAACACTCGGAATTAGGCAATTAGGGCTCCGTTCACGATATGGGCTCAACGCCGGTCCCGACCAGCGAGCCCTCAGCGAGGAAATACTGTACTATTTTAATTATATTTTTTTGTGAAAATTCGAAAATCGGTTTAACCGGTTTTTTTGGGAATAGTGGAATTCGGTTTTTGTATAAACCCTACTAGTATGCTTCTCGTGACGAGTGCGAGTCTCATATTTTCGGTTTTTATACTCCCCGCGCGTAAAACGACCACATCTCTCCACTCGTTGTGGTTAAATACGAGTTAAATCTTCATGGTTAAATACGAAGTAAACATTCGTGCTGTCTACATAGTTCATAAAATCATCGATACTCGTACACTCCTATCCATAAGTTACTGAACATTTATCGAATATGAATGAAATCTGATATATTTTTGCAAATGTCTACATTTTTTTAAATGGATGTTTTTGTAATTGAGCAGTGTCATATCTCAAGGGCCCCATACACGTTGAGATCTGTATGGATACATGTTGCAAGTACTTATCAGTATCGCGATACAAAGCTCAACGTGTTTTGACTGTCTCGATATCTATGATCGGTATCAGCTGGTATAGTCGTCTGCATCAATGTCCTGAAACGTTGATACCTCGAGCGTGCAATCGATACAAATATCTACATATTCCATCCAGTGTATACATATGTATGTTGTTGTCGCGCTACCAAGGTTTACTTCTTTTTCATAGGCAAAGACTCTTAGATGTTTTAGATGCAATAACTGAGAAATAAGTCCTACTGTGACGGCCCGAAAAAGTAGGTAATCTTCTGATGCGAATTGTAGAGGAACTAATCATCCGATTAAATTGCCATTTGGCACTTAATTTTGGCATATTGTAAAATATTAAAAACAATTATGAAAGTTAAAAAAATATATAGATATACTTCAGGAGGTGACTCCGAACAACAGACGGTCTTTTTTTACGGTGGGTAAACGGTGTACCTCTTAACTTCATTTTGGATTATCTGAAATAAAAATTCGAAATTTTTCTGTTAAGTATAATGTAATGCCTAGGCATTGACGGAGTCGTTTTTTAATATTTTGAAAATTCGCTGAATAACAGCGTGTTGAAGAAAAGAATTCCGTTTTTTTCGCGAAGAATTAAATCGGCATCCTTTCTTCAACTCGCTGTTATTCAGCAAATTTTCAAAATATTAAAAAAACGACTCCGTTAATGCTTAGACATTACATTATTCTTAATAGACAAATTTCGATTTTTTGTTCCAGATAATCAAAAATTGAGAAAATACTTTTAATAGAATATTGAGAGCAATCAAGTCACATAAAAAATGTACAAATCCATAACACAAATAATGCAATTGTACCGTGTGTCAGGATAGAATAGCCAATAATTATGTTATGAACTGAAGTCATAAGAACATAAATCTTATTACACTATTTAACTCTTTCTACTATCATACTTTAAGCAAACAGAAGATGTGAGAAGAAATGTATTAACTATATCGGCATAATTTATTTATTAAACTTCATAATACATAGAATGGTACTTCAACCTACATGGAGTTTGCTACTCTTATTTAAAGAGGTCAATCGAATTGTAATTTATTGTTAAAAATATTTAATAAAATAACTATTAAATTGCATCATTTTTAACCTGTTTAATTTCTAAGACAGTGTACGTATAAAAAGTTCCAAAGAAACATAGGTAACTATCACTTTTGATAAGCTGGGTTTACATTAGTCCAGTCCAGTGATCCAATCCAGCACTGCACTGGAAGTGGGATAATGTAAACAGTGTATTAAGCTGGATTCTCACTAGCTGTCTAGCCGGCGGCCAAACGGTTAGTGTGAATCCAGCTTTAGGCTCGCGTCGCGGCAGACACGGCGTTGCCAGACAAGCCGTGCAAGGTACACTAAGGGACAGAATCGGCTTCCCTTCGGAAATTTGGCAACGTTGCATGTCGGGTGCCCCTATGTCGAAGAATCACTGAGTTATGCCTAGTGACAATGGTGACAATTTTACAAGTTATTATTTAGTTTGCTAAAATGGATTTTGCTTGATAAAACATTACACGTAAGAGGATGATGGGCTCGATTCCTCATCTATTTGGCAAAGAAGTAGCATGTATCGATATTGCTCCTTCGTAAGAAATAACTAGCCTCTTCGCGCCAATTCGCTGCACAGGAATGACGGAGAGCATGCGGTAGACAGGGATGGTGCTAAACAAGGACAGAGCTTTATGTGCAAGTGAGAGGGTCTTATGCGGCCGGCGGCTACCTGGGGGTCGCGGCGGCCAAAACGCCTTCCCTCGCCTTCCCGTGCTGGAACACCGATATAGGGATTTCGTGCGTTTACCTAGACTTCGGCCTGGCAGTCTAAAAACTTTCTACCTACGATACATGCTACTTCTTTGCCAAATAGATGAGGAATCGAGCCCATCATCCTCTTACGTGTAATGTTTTACCAAGCAAAATCCATTTCAGCAAACTAAAGAATAACTTGTAAAATTGTCACCATTGTCACTAGGCATAACTCAGTGGTTCTTCGACATAGGGGGACCCGACATGCAACGTTGCCAAATTTCCGAAGGGAAGCCGATTCTGTCCCTTAGTGTACAGCGTTGCCCAGGGTTGCCAGGGATTGTTCGTGGCGCAACACGTACAGGAGTGGTGGTAATGTGTGCGTGAACTGACGCTAACGCCAAGGCAGCCGAGTGGCCCCAACGCGAAGCCAACCACGGCCAACCAGCGTCAACAATGCTAACTACGGCCAACCAGCGTCGACAATCTATGTCCCGGCGACGCTGGTTGGCCGTGGTTAGCTTCGCGTTGGGGCCACTTGGCTGCCTTGGCGCTAGCGTCAGTTCACGCACACATTACCACCACTTCTGTAGGTGTTGCGCGACAAACAATCTCTGGCAACCCTGGCGTTGCCAGAGAAGTGTTGCTAGGCGGTGAGCCGGGAGAACTGCGCGCTGCGCGGCCGAGGGAGTCTGCGTCGAGCCGAGTAGCGAGATACATTATATGTACCCCTCTTTTGTAACGAACTCAGAATATATATACCTATTTCACTGTTACCCAACAACAGTGTGTTCATTCCAGTACAGTGCTGTCAATCCAGCAGGTTTCAACTGGATCGAAAGTCTACTTTTCTTAATGTAGACATCGACTCGATTTCCAGTCAAACCACTCACTGGATCCACCGACTGGACTAATGTAAACCCAGCTTTATGCACCGCGCCTGACCATAGGTACTCCACTTTCACTTGCTCTCTTATACAGGGTGTCCGGCAGCAGATGTCAGGAACTTTAAGAGATGATTCTAGATACCAAAATAAGACGCAAATCAAGAATGACGAAATCGCGTTTGAGGAATAATGTGTCGTTTCCGAGTTATTAATTGTTGAAAATACGCGTAAAAAGCGTCTGACGCGAAGGACTTAAACTACTGGCGGCGCGCAGTAGTTGTTAGCTAGGTCAGGCAAGGCGTGGCCAGTGCCGTAGCCAGCGCAGCAAGACTCACTTGACGCGTGGCATCGTATGTCATTACTTCGATCGCGATGCACAATTTTTAATGTTTTTGTGTTTTATTCCCAAACGATAAAAGATTACATGCGCCACATAATTGTGAAATATTATTTACTGTATAAAATCAGAATAGTAGAAACTAGTGTACCTGGAAAGGTAGGAAGAAAAAACTTGAACTTATGATCATTAAGTTATAATTTGGTTGTGAGAGATGTAATGACAAGTAAATATTATAAAACGTAATATATGTACCTACATTGTCAGATATTTCACCGTAAATATTTCTATGCTTTCAATGATATGAAAGTGTTTTAGAAAGAAATTGTTTGCTTAAAAAAAGTTAATGTTTTGATTGTTGTGATTTTTTTCAATGTCATATTTTTCGAGATTTCAATGGCATATATATTTTCGTTTAATGGGACTATACGGGGGTTTATAAAAATGTGGGACTTTTTTCAGCATCTGTGCGCTATTCACCAAAATAAGAAAAAAGTTGGTATACGCATATGTTCTATAATGCTTAGTTTTGCAATTATAAGCATTTTTATATTTTGTAAAACACGGGCTGGAAACGTTTATTAAAGTGTTATTCACTGAAGCCCAGCTGTGTTTCCGCTGATCGATGTATTGATTATCATCTCGCCTTTGTGTTTTTAGAGGTGAGAAGGAAAGGATAGGCATGCAAATATAGTATATTAGCCCAACTGACGAACGCGCTTGTTAGCCGGTTGCCCTGTTAATAGTCATTCCGGGCCTGTGTTCTACGGAATCAAAAAAAATGATTACAACTGAAAAATATACCAACTTTTCTTATTATTTTGGTGAGTAGCACCGATCCTAAAAAATGTCCCACATTTTTATAAACACCCTGTATACAGTGGTTCCCAGTTAACTCGATAAATTTACTTCGGTTAGGTTAATACAAAATCATCCCCACTACTATATTTTGCTTGGAAACTTTCCCGTCCGAGCGCCCGGCTCTCAAAAATAAGGGACGGAAAGAAACAAAGATATAATGCTAGTCATTAAAAAGTGGAAATATCAAGTTCCGCATTTCTCATCAGATCTTCACGAACGCGACGTCAATCGATTCCTTGTGTTTTCCCCGATTAAGAGATACCAAGTACTATGTAAATCGGGCTATAATTAACGAAATTACATAAAAAATTGATTTACACAATTTAAAGTTATCTTCGTTAAAAATAATCCGATTTACATGGAATTTGGTGTGCTTTAATCGGGAGATTGCCAGGAATCAATTGCTGTAACTTCCGTGTCGATATGCTAAAAAAATAAAGAACTTAACTTTCTGTAAAGTTGATGACATCGCTCGAGCGGTGGCGCTTGGCGAAGACCAAAAGACGCTGCGTCGCGCCTAGAATCGCCCGGGCATTTAATTCACAAAATAAATTCTTTGTTTTTGTTTGAACTGCATGTGTAATTATTGTAAAGAGTATTATTATAATTATTATTATTATATTAAGTTTATTTTCACCTTTCGTTAAATAAAGCAGAAAAATATATAAAAATGCATGATTTTTCTTAAATGACTCGTTCTTTTCAAAAACAAGTCATTTTGGCTACTACGGTAGAAGTAGATATACATATAACTCCTTGCGTGAAATATTTCATGAAAGTGACAAGGAACATTATTATACTAACCTGATTGGATAACAGATTCTTTTGTGACGCACATGAACTCAAATAAAAATCTTAACGATACTTACTTTTCTTCTCTTGGACGGCTGTCGATGAGGGTGTCTCTGGAGTTCGTGGCAATGATTTGACAGATTTACTTGGTGACTTTACGGGCGAACCAGCCGCTGACCTTTTGTCAGCGTCCTTCGATTTAGATGGTGATTTTTTCGTTGGCGAATCCGAAACTCCATTTGTGGTTGGCATCTATGAAAATTATTGTGCTGTCTTACTAGGATGCGGAAGTAAAAGATGTTATAAAATATACATACCGACACATAGTATAAACAATGGTATTTACCGTATCGAATTGCGCCGCATCATACGTTGCATTGCCATTTTCAATCTCTGCAAAAACGAAAGAATTATGTACTGCAGCTTTTCTGTGAACGTGAAGTAAATATCAAAGTGTGTCCTTGCAAATTGAAGCAAAATCTCAGTGAATTTGTGAAGATACTATCTCTTTAAGACGTTTCAATAAATGTAACAAATCTAATGTAAGATCACAAAGCTTGAGGCAAACAAATCTACTACTTTAATGTGAAATCAAACTTGCTGTTCACTGTACTGTTAATAACGAAACTTTGATATATGTATTGGTTTTACACGTCTATTCTCAATCTTATCATACCGGCTAAGTTTTTAAATTAATATCTTCTAAATCTGTTTCAAATCCAAATAAAAACCTGGCGTTGCTGAAAACTTCGTCTCTGATTTTTCATCCAACTTAGCAGGCGTAGGTGCTCGTCCAATTTTAGGTGCAGACGGTTTCGATAAAGTTTTCGCGCTAGCTGCCTTTTTGCCGTCGCTTTCATTCTCGCCGGTGGAATTTCTGACGGACGTGGCATTCTTCTTCTCGTTCTCTAATTTTACACGACGGGTGGGTGACGTCGGGGAAACTGGCGACCGAGGGCTGCAAGATGGCGAAGATTTTGACGATAACGATTTTCTTTGACCGTTATCGAAGCCTTTCACAGTTTCTTTAGGAGATTTAGGGGGAGATAACATTGATTCTGCTGCCGACAATTTTTCTTGACTCTTCGGCGCCTCAGCGGACATTGGTGGCTCACTAGCTGCTGCTACAAGGGCAGGTGAATCTGCACTGCGACTAATTATATTCGCTTCCACGGAGCCGCGCACAGGTTTATCGTGATGAATATTTTCCTCAGAGACTTTCGCTGTAACACTATCTATGCCAATACTTTCAGGTGTTTTAGTCGATTCTTCAATTAAAGGTTGGTTAGTCGAGGAAACAGTAAGAGAATTCTCTAATTCTTTCTCATTCAGAGAACGATTGAGACTCGTTGGTGTTTCCTCGGGTAACTTTTCAGAGTGCTGAGGCGGTGCTTTGGATTCCACTTCTGCTGGCTTGTTCAGTTCTTTGGATTCTAGATTTAATTTCTGTTCCTCTTGAATGCTCTTTGTTCCTACTTGAGTCTGATTAATCCCAACTGGTGTACTCTCGTGCGATTTTTCCGCAAATTTGGATGTCACCTTTAACTCCTGTTCGCCCTGATTCTGGTTCATCGCTGCTGAAGATTGCTCCCGAATTTTTCCTTCCACTGCTGGTGTACTCGCGTGCGAAGTATCCGAGAATTTTGATGGCACTTGCGATTCTTCATCAGCTTTAGTTTGATTAGTTTCCGTTGGTCTACTCGCCTGTACCTTTTCTGGCGATTTGGATGGCATCTTCACTTCTTCTTTTCGAGTCTGACTAACTTCTGCCGAGGCAGTCACGTGTGTGTTTCCTGGAGATTTAGATGTCGCCTCCAATTCTTGTTCCCTTTCAGTTTCACTTATCCCTGCTGGTGTACTTCCGCGTGACTCTTGTGCAGATTTGGGCACTGCTTTGGATTCCTGCTCATTTGGTCTTTGGTTCCCTTCGACCGGCGTATCTGGCTGTGTTTTATTTTGCGATTCTCCTATCGTTTTTAAGCTTTGCTCGTGCGAAAGATCTTTGCTGAGCTGAACAGATGTATCAGGGGCATCTGACTTGGCAAGTTTACTCTCTGTAATCGTGGGACCCGACGAAGGACTTGTGTTCTTCTTCATCGACGGCTCCACTGTACAATCTTTAATCAAGTCCACCTTGTCGCCAATATGTTTACCTTGGACTGTCTCTTCCACAGGTTCTGTTAATTTGTTGTCTACCTTTCCCACTACTCCTCTATCAGAAGCTTCTGTGTGCGCCTTTTCATTAAGCTTCGCTGAGGATAACCTGCTATCAGCATCTATGGCACTGGAGCCCTTAACAGATTCTTCCGTCTTACTTTCTAATTTATCCACCTTGTCATTGGTTGTAGAGTCATTACTCTTCTCGTTAGCATTTCCCACAACTGTATTGTCGTGCTTAGCGTCCATTTTCCCGTTCAGCGTAGCAGTTTCCGGCCTCTTCAGCGATTGCACGATGTTCTCTTTGTTCGGTGATTTCGACCCGACCGACCCATCTCGATTGGAAATATTGCTGCCAGGTCGCGGTGATTTTTTACCGTCTATCACGACGTCGTCGTCGTCGTCGTTCTCCGCACTTTCGCGCATCTTCTCTTTCGTAACCGGATTCTCAAGTTGCTGAGGCTTCCTCGCGTTGTCAACATCAGCCATCCTTTCGACTACTATTCGCGGGAGTGGAGACCTTTTATCTTCCTTGGTGGATGACGAACTTTGCTGGGGTGTATTCAAAAGCGACTCATTTCGTTGCAGCTGGTGTTGCGCGATTCCTTGCTGTCGCCCTAGAAACTCTGGGTTCCGCGTTTCTGGTGGGATGTTCTGGTGCTCGGGTCTCGGCTGTTGAGGCTGTTGTACGCTTCTTTGGAATTGTTGCACTTGATAGTTTACAGGGCCTGGCAGTCTAGGCCTTAGTTGCGGATTGACTTTGTTGGGCGGCGGTGGAGGGAAACGCGAATTTAGGACGGGTGTGTTTTGACCTTGTTGCGGTGGTTTCTGAGGCAATGTACTCCCCGGCGGTCTTGGGGGCCCGTATGGTCTGAGCTGCACGAATTGGCCAGAACTGGACGGCCCGAAAGCAGTACGGCCGTCGAATCGAATTTGCTGCGGCTGTCCTCCTGGTCGTGATTGTCCTATAGGACCATTATTTATAGGGTGTCTCGGTGATCCAGGTGGACCTTGCGGTCTCGCCCGAAAGCCAGGTGGTAATGGTGGGTTTGCTTTTACCTACGAAATAATAACTGGTGAAAATTCCTGGCGAACACGTCTCAAAATGCGGGTACAGAGAAATCTCAAGCAGTGGATTTCGAGGTACGAAATCATGACTTATTAATTAGTGTTTCAATATTTTCGCGATGGTTTTACTCGCATATTAGATTTATATGAATGTCAGAATGTATGGTTTATTATTATACAAATTACATATCGTCATATATTAGTCATTTGACTAGAAATAAATTTGTATAAAGGTGAGCCTTAAGGACAATTTAAACCACAAAGGATCAATGCAAAGACTATTGCATTACCTAAAACAACCTAGGTCGCTAATAATCTATGCAAGTGGTTGATGCGTCATTAAATAATAGAGAAAAAAATCGTATAATATTATTTATGACTCGAGTTGTGTTGATAATTTTCTTCAAAAGCTTTTCTTCATTTAATTTAATTTCAGATAATCAGGATATTTTTATTATGTGATATTACGTGTTCTAGGTATAACACTGGTTTCTCTCCTTATAGTAGAAGAACTGGTATAATTTATGTATAAAGATGGTAGCAAACACTGCACTATAAATATGTTTAAAATTTAGTTCAGCCTGAATATCTATTTAAGAGGAAACACCACTTTGAAGCTTTCAAAAGAATTGGTGTTTTGTGTATTTTCTTAACGTATTGCAAGAATACTTTTCTGTAATATCAGGGCAAAATTCGAAGTAATAGTTCAGATATAATATTTTTCGCGGGACGTGTCTGAACGATCAGATATGCCGCAGAGCTGTAAGGTGGCCGTTTTTCTCGCAATTGATTTTTTCAAACTTGTCCTCAAAACCTACTTGGCTGCTCGATTTGAAATCTTAACGCTACTTAAAATAAGGTACTATATTCTCGTGTGTATGTATTTTATTTGTTTCCCTAATACTATTTGAGAAGAGCTTCAAAAACTGCCAAAATTTTGTGGCATTTCACCTTTTTTATTCCAAAGTAAGTGATTTTTTAACAAAATAATATTTTTAAAGATTTGTACATCTATAGGTAGCTACTTTTTCTTATATCACAAAATGTGGATCACGGCGAATAAAGAGATCAGTGCTACAATATGACTATGAAAAAGTATCAGAAAGATTCTCCAAAACATGTGCTTTTAAGGGGTTATACCTAGTCACGAGGCTGAAAAGAGGCGAATGTTTGTGAATTTTTTTTGGAAAAACGGAAGCATGTATTTTTACAGAACTTTTTGCGCTTAAAAGAGCAACATTTAAAGAAGATTTGGTCATTTTTTCGTAAAAACATATTTACGTTTATAATAAAATTACATATCCAAGAAGCCTCTTTAAAAAGTTATTTTGCGGCGAGCACTGCCATTCGGAACCAGATTATCCAAAATCAAAAAACAAAAAAGATTTCGTTAGTATATTAATGTATCTTTCGATTGACGGGGGGAATTTCCGAATTATTAATTTAAAATAAAATGGCGGCTATTTAAAGTTTGAAGTCTTGATTTTCGCGCGAAAATCCGCCATTTTTCGTTGATAAAATCGAAAATATAGATTGAAAAAAAATGCGAACGACATTCTGAAGATTTTTATATGAATAATAAGCCCACAAAATTTTAGAAGAATTGGCGCAGTGGTTATTGAGATATCTTACTCACCGTTTTTAAAAAGGCTTCTTGGATGTCGTTGTAGTTTTATTATAAACGTAAATATTTTTCTACAAAAAAATTACCAAATGCTCTTTAAATGTTGCTCTTTTAAGGGCAAAGAGTTCCATAAAAACATATGCTTCCGCTTGTTCAAAAAAAATTCACAAACATTTGCCTCTTTTCGGCCGCCTGACTAGGTATAACCCCATAATGCGCATAGCAGTAGAAGAATTTTTTAAAAAGTGTTGTGTTATGAAATAAAGATTCTAGAAAACAACTTTTCCTTGCTCCTCAACGCAATGTCGACATTTGTTTCATCAACTGAATCCTCGCTTACAATACAAGTTTGACTTAATTCCAAAATGTAATTTTTATCCAAATCTGGCCCCAACCAACTACCGATCAGAGTTTCTTTGCCATCGCCGATGTTTTCACGAATATGTATCTCGAAAACTAAAGCCGAGCGACAGTTACATGTATAGGGAAGAATTGTTCAGAATGTTGACCTTGACGTCATCGGGGCTGACAAGGGAAGATTCCAAAGTCGAAAATTCCAAAAATTCTGAAACTTTGTGAATATGTAGGGGATTTCCTCCTGATTACAACGCAATTTTTCTTTGCGGCCCAAATTCACTCGAAGGGGGTGAAATTAACCCCTGAAAATTCGTCTATTTTTCGATTTTATGTTATAACTCGCGTACTGTGTGGGATAGAAAAAAAGTTTCAAGACAAAAGTTACTTCTTTTAATTAGGGCTATCATTTGGTAAAAAAATTATTTTACAGTTCACGAGTTATAATACAAAATCGGAAAATAACCGGATGTTCAGGGGTTAATTACACCCCCTTAGAGTGAAGTTGGGCAGCAAACAAAAATTGCGTTATAATCGGGAGGAAATTCTCTACGTATTCACAAAGTTTCAGAATTTTTGGATTCTCCAGGTTCGGGATCTTCCCTTGTGAGTCCCCTTTTGTCAATATTTATCAAAATTATTTATAAATCTTTCGGATAATTTTAGGATAATTTTGTTAATTCGAATAACTTTGCTTCTAATAATTCTGAAAATAATTAACAGTTTGAAAGATATGAAAGTGCAGGAAGGAAACGGATTCCTGTGTCTAGTCAGTCTAATGTATAATACATCTGAGAGACAAGACTCAAGGTAGCAGCGGGAAGTGAATTCCTATAGTCAGACGTGTTTCACACGCAACATGATAGAAGCTTTGAGAACAGTTTCAGCATGCGCAAATTTATCAGATTTGATTTCTTAGTTATACATTTACACGTATATCTCTTTACGACGAAGTTACGTATAGCCCTTTCTTGCGTGTAAAAAACACTTGTACTTATCACATACTCATGTGACAGAATTAGCTATCGTTCAGTTCTCAACTCTTCTATTCGTGATATACGTAAGTATTATAAATAGAGAAAAGGGCAGATCAATAAACGTTTGAGGATTCTAATTGAAACAAATACACGCTAGACTTGCAGTCAATTTATAAAATGAATTCGCGTAAGTGTTCTAGCACTTTTCAAACGCTTAGGAGGATATAGTACAATTAAAAATCTCAATGTGTGAGTCCTTTCTAAACCCTTCAAATAAGTTCTTTGAATCAGTGGTTTAGAATAGGGACTATTCGAATAATTTATTATTCAAATATTTTACAAGTATTCGAATGTTATTATTCGAATACTGATGTATTTATGATGGATTGTATGGTGTGAAGTGGGTCAAAATTAGCTTACAAGATTTCACCCTGACAAATGAACCTAAAGAACTTGATTTATAATTCACACTATACTATTCGAATATTTCAGTATTCCAGTATTTCAGTATTCGAGTATTTCACTATTCGAATATTTCAGTACAGTAAATCCTCGTTTGGAGCCCGTTTCTACCACGCGTTAGGAGCCCGGCGACTATCCCCACCATTTCTTGGAATCCTTCGGACGAGAGTGAGAAAACCCAATGAGCGAGCGAGAGGAAACGAACGAGTCGACACGAAGTTGCCGTCGGCTTTCGTCTCCTCTCGCTCGCTCATTGGGTTTTCTCACTCGCGCCAGTGGCCGCGCGGAATAGTGTCCAGTCGCGTTAGGAGCCCGCCGCCAGCCCCGTTCGACGGGCTCCTAACGAGTATTTACTGTATTCGAATATTTCAGTATTCGAATATTCCAGTATTCGAATATTCCAGTATTCGAATATTCCAGTATTCGAATATTTCAGTATTCGAATATTTCAGTATTCGAGTATTTCAGTATTCGAGTATTTCAGTATTCGAATATTTCAGTATTCGAATATTTCAGTATTCGAATATTTCAGTATTCGAATATTTCAGTATTCGAATATTCCAGTATTCGAATATTTCAGTATTCGAATACTATTTGAATGCATCAGTAAGCTTCAAAGTCGATCGGATATGTTGAAGTGGGTAAAAATTAACTTACAAGATTTCACCATAACAAACTAATGAACTCACAACTGAATCTAAATAAAAGCTGGTAAAAATATGAACCTAAAGAACTTGATTTATAATTCGCATCATACTATTCGCATAAATCAGTATTCGAATACATAAATATTCGAATAGCATTCGAATACTTAAACATTCGAATGGTATTCGAATACTTAAACATTCGAATGGTATTCGAATACTTAAACATTCGAATAGTATTTGGATAGTTGGATATTCGAATTATATTCGCCAAATAATTGAGCAACCGAAGTATTCGAATATTCGAATACCGAAAAATTCGACAAATAGTCCCAACCCTAGTTTAGAACGTAGAATTAACTTCTTCAACACCAGTCGTGAGACACCAAGCCTGTGACCCAGCTTAAAATTTATGCCAACATTAACTTTGCAACACAAAAAATAACGTTGACTAATGATCCATGGCTGATGTGATCTAATTAGTCATTCATAATAAAGTCATATTTTCTCTGCACTGTTAAACATTTTAAGAAATAATTAACACGAGGAGCAATCAGTGTCGGTGATGTAATTCAGTTCTTCTTTATAGTAATCCTTGAGTATGTTTCATGTTTGACATTGCAAAAACTGAGTGATATCAACCATGAAATTCAGACACACACTCTTCCCTAAATTTATATTCGTTGTTTACCACACTTAATTCCATTTAATGGTAGGTAATCTAATAAAGAGAATTCATTTCTGACTAAAAACATCTTAAAAACAGTCTTCCTAACATTCAAAGTTGAATACGAATGTGTATATTAATAAAAAAAAACTCCACTAACAATAAGCGTATCTTGTTTCTTGCATTCTGTGAAATTCTTCAGTTCAGTCTTTCAAAATGAAATAATTATTAATATTAGTTACATGCACTTTAAAGGAAACCTACACTTTCCATGTTCAAAATGAACTTAAACAGTACTGTAAATAACCATAAAGTTATTTTTCCATGAATATAAAACACTCTCTAATAACTAATTATACATCATAATAATTCACTCACGTTCTTAATTTTTATCTAAATTCCTCTTTACCTGAGTTACCGGCATTTTTTACATTTTATGGTAGATTTCACGTTGAAGTCGAAGGTTTTATTAAAAAAATGAATTCACATAAATATGAATAAAAATCCCCGTCGCAACGTACACCACAGTTCCTTTCCTGTCCCCAGTCTCGCGCCAATCCCATCCGTTTGGTTAGAGTTGTGCACCGTTTCGTATTGTTTTTTAGGCGAATGCTTATATCGCGTTTAAGGGATCGATTGGCGCAACGGGAAAGTGATACGAATGAAAAGTTTGAATGCGCACGAGAAATTTGGATCGCCGGCGTTGGCCCTGAGCCCATCGATCATTCGGTAATACAAAACGGTGATGTCTCGAGGATCCATATTTACCGTACCTGCCACCGTTCGACTTTCCCCCTCGTTATGGGATTAAGCCACGAATGATTATAGTACACCCGTCAACATCTATCGCGATTTCGCGGCATTTCAGGCTGCCGTGACCCGCGGCAGTAGCTCTCTTTAGGGCGATCGACTGTTTCCCTTCGCTTCTTCGCGGAATTCATTAGCGAAAACGTACGAACGGATTGCGACGTTGTTTGCGCCAGTAAGCACGTATGTCCCGAAACCGAGGCTCTTCAGATAGTGTGAAGCATGAAATGTGTTTAACGCGTAGGTAATGCAAATTAATACTGTTTTCATGAGTTTCATTTTGCACAATAGTGTTATTTTAATAAAAGAGGACTGTTTCTTTTCGAATTACTTATATTTGCGTTTCATTGGTTCGTGTGAATTGCTTGTAGGGTAATTACGGGAGAGATGCCGCACTGGGAGAGACGCCGCACTTTCGGTATTTCGGGGTTGCCGGGAATAAAATATTAGCGGCGTCGATTTGATTTGATTTGAGAACGTGTTTGCCTTGTTTCATTTTTATTTTATGCGTAATTAATGTGGGAGAAAGGAGAAAAGAGAATTAAATTTAGAAAAGCAGAAATAATAGCTGCGCCTATTCATTTTTCCCATTTTATTGTATTTTGTAACTGTATAAAATAATAATATGTTTCATTTTACTTTGCTTTTACTACATTTTTAAATAAACACGTAAAATTAACAAATCTAAATGGAAAATTAGTCGTGCTTCCAAATGCAGCATCACACCCGGAAGTGCGGCGTCTCTCCCAACAAAAGGATGTTTTTGGTTATAATTTTTTAAGGGTGATAAATATTAAAATTTTATTTTTCTTCAAGTAGTAGCAAGTAGTAGCACAAGATGTTCAAGTAATAATATGTATCCTTCGGAAAGATTCCATTGCAATATTTAGATACGGTGATAATTGGGGAGTTGCCAGTATTTGAAAAAAAAAAGGGAAAAGTAGTGAAATCTACAGATTTATTAATGAAAAGCCTAAAATGATAGAAATAATAATAAAACACTTATTCGTTTTACCAAAATTTAATAAATAAAATTGACGTTTTTAAGTTGTGAGTCATGTGATCTCAAACGCCAATCACGGCGCGTGACGTCATTGTGCAGTAAACAGCGATTTATATATAGCGACGAGTGACACTTCGCGCGTTTGCTCATACAAGTTTATATTAAAAAATATCGTTTACGAGTACTTATTACTCGATTTCTTAGGTAAGGAAAGTATTAGGCACTCACTCATTGCAACATGTTCCAATCAATTACCAATATCTGACACACAATCTAATATAACCTCAATGAAATGAAATAATAATAAATGATAGTTAATAATAAGTTAGTTACTTACATTCAAATGGTCTTCACAAAAACATAAATTAGATTTTGAAGACAACTGATAGTTTATTCTCGCAAGATTTAGCCACTTATTGCGAATATTTGTTTCCAGCGGAACATGAATAAATAACTTCTTCGGTGTACGTATTGAAGTGTTCTCACAACAGGGAACAGCACAGTATTGATAATAATTTTTATTATCCATTATTTTTGTGAGAAAAATTCACTCCTTACTGTCCCTAACCACAACTTTCGTTGTTTACTGCACGTTGACGTCACAAATGGTCACGTGACCATGCAGTGCGTTTTCGCGGCAATTTTTTTATTTCAAATAAAAATTACATTTGTTTCATGTTAGAGGTGTAGCAAAAAATTAATATTTTTTTTACAAGCATATTTTATCATAATGAACAGTTTTAAATACTTTTAAAAATTTTGTCAACTCCCCAATTTGCGCAAGGTGCGGAAACTCTCCCATAATTACCCTAATTGTTATTGTAAAATGACTTTTTAGTCTGAAACTATATCTATAAAGGTAGATGTTTATTTAGAGCATCATTTTGTATGAAACAATAATAAATACCTACATGCTTAGAGAATTTAAACATTGCCTATGAGAATGGCATAACAGAGAATCCTAGTGTTGTAATAAATTAATTTTTAGAGGCTTAAACTGAAATTCTTTAAAAATTCCTCTTTTTAAAAATAAAAAATCTTTGGGTTCTAACGTTACTTCTCATAATCACAAATTGGGGTTCACTGCACCCCAGCGTTATTTTTGAGTTACAATTTTTGTATTTTTGAATATTTTAACTTTTGAGTAATAATTCTCGAATCATGCTCTAATAATTTTTTTTCTAGAAATGTAAATTTTAATGTGTTGAAATTTGTATTTAAAAAAAAGTTGTGAATAAAGGTTTTTTTTTTAAAAAATCCACCAAATTTTTAAATTTCATTAGTAAGGTCAAAAACTTACAGAAATATTGGCAAAGCCATGAAGGGTTAAAAAAATAATACAGCATATTTTGTAATTTAATTTGTGGAATTGAACTTGGAAAAGTGTTCGAAGAATTTTGAAATAACATACATGTAAGGTAAGAATAATATCAAATATTATTTTTGACAACAATTGAATTTTAATATCATGGTATAATCACTTCATAATCATAAATGTGCACTTGACGAACAGAAAACCGATAAAGTGAGGCCCATTTCTTTCTAACGAAACTTCACGACACATTTTTCAAAATTTAAATTGTAAATTTTCACCAACTGCTCCTGTTCCTGCTATTCGAAAGTAATAAATGGTCATGTTCAATGATTCATAACTAATTTATTACCTTCCCTTTTATATTCGCATTCTGTGTTTCGTGTACGTCACATTTGTCGTTTATAAACTTTTATCGTAAATTGTAAATAAAAAATATGCTGTTATCACTTTCTTCCGTTGTACATTCATAATATCCTGTATTCCAACTAGATGATTTGTTAATTATTTCAAAGAAGAAGACGAAATAAAATTAAAGCTTGCAGTTGTTTCGTATCCTAATTTCTTTTTACTGTGAGTGCAATATAGGAGCGAATAAGTTTTTCGTTACCACAAATGATAAATATCACTTTGTGTCCGTTGTCTATAATCGCAAATAAAGGACACATTGAAGTTGTAAGGTTTTCGTCGAGCACAGGTATACCCACAAACATTTACTACTATTTCAAATTTGTAGCTTACCACGTTTCTTCCGCGGCCCGGAGCCGACTCGACCGCGTTGCTCGTAGCTTCTTGCGAATCCATTCGGAGTTTGTTCGTACGCAATTAGAGTTTAGGCTGATTCGAGGGTCTCTTCACCCCTGACAAAATATTTCTCCGTAAACCTGTTGCGTATCAACGGCAGTCATTGCATCAAAGAGATCATACGATTCTGCGTAAGTGCTGAATGAACATCCAACAAGTCTACGCTGTGATCAATGAACTGTACCGAATGAAGAAGACCGCTATTTAGTCTTTTGATGCGTGAGTCGCCATATTCGAATGCAGACGGTGCTTGAACAAGCACATTTAACCAAGTCATCGTTGCTGAAGTACTAGTCCAACGATTGCAATAATTACGAAAGTTTCGGTCGGGATTCTTCCAAATTTATTTAATACAGTCAAGATTAGAAAGTATTATATTTAAAATATAAGATCTTGTCTCTTACGTTATACTGAATTTGCAGTACTGTGTACGCTTAGAGAAATAAATAAGCACTCTAATGCTATTGTAATTTATTATAAGTATTAGGTTATAACATAAAAGATATCTGCCTAAACAATCCCATAATGTTTGCACACGATGTCTTTTTTTCAGTAGTGAAATGTAACTTATACACTTTCGTTTGTAACTAATCATTAGCTTTGTATGTATATAATGTGATAAACAATTATAACTATTGTACATATTCTTTTACACGTTTAAACCAAGGAATTCTTTGACAAACATTGTATCTAAAATTAGCAGAGAGGAAGCGTTACTTAATAGTTAATACGTTCCTCTCTCAGTATATAGTTTTGTCTCGATAAGAAGCCGCGAATTGGGCCCGGGCCCGAGCTCTTTTCGAGACGGGTACACAGTCTATTTGGCTAATCGATTTGCCTTTGCTCTCTGCCGTGGCGAGTGAGAGGGACTAATTGTAAGAACAAGCGAGAGGGCACGCGACAGTAGGATGGGCCTTATTTATACGTGTCGAAATTTTTTTTTGTATTTCTTTACTCTCACCCCCTAGACCGGTGCCATTTGATAAAAAAATAGTCTCTGAAAAAGTTTATTGCAACCGGACGGCAGGAAAGGGTGCCGCCCAGTGCTTAAAGTTTAGAATTCATCAATAGTTTGGATTTGAAGAATTTCTCAAAAATGGTAAGCCCTATCGAAATTTTGTTTAAATAATAGTAAAAGAGCATGCAATTTTCTACAATTACTGTGTATATAATTTTTTCGTGCTTCCAACCATTTTTTAGATAATAGTGTTTTAATATAGAGAGATGTGCACATCGCGCGTCCCACCTGCATGTCTATGCGCGCGTAGTGCATACCTCTCTATATTCAAACGCTATTATCTAACAAATGGTTGGAAGCACGAAAAATTTATATATACAGTAATTGTAGAAAATTGCATGCTCTTTTAATATTATTTCAACAAAATTTCGATAGGGCTTATCATTTTTGAGAAATTCTTCAAATTCAAACCATTGATGAATTCTAAACTTTAAGGCCTGGTTGGCACCCTTTCCTGTTGTCCGATTGCAATAATCTTTTCCTGGGACTATTTTTTTTATGAAATGGAACCATATCAGGTGGTGAGAGCAAAAGAAATCGCAGGTTGAAAATAAGGGCCACCCTAACGCGATAGCGACAAGCCATAAATTACTATCGAAAAATGTCGGAATAGGTCACTTTGGCAGTTCTCACTCGCCGTGGCAACTACAATGAAAGAAGTATCAGGGTTAGCGACGGCTTCTTTTCAAGACAAAAGACGCGGGTTCTTTTCGAGACAGCGCTTTATTTTCCTTTAGCACTAACAGTCTTGAAATTAGTCATGGAAGATTCAGAAGTTATAATTGAAACAGATGAATAATTGGCGAAACAAACGAACTCAAACGATATATTGGGAAACCTAGAGTTTCGATGCGCCAGCTAGTGGCAGAAAATTGAACTACCGAGAGTCGGTCGAAATCCGTCGAAGTCCATATGATTATCAGTGTTTATATAGACATGTTGTGAAAAGCGAGTGTTTTTAAATTTTTTTGTACGCTAAATTTTTACTTATTCGATTAATAAATACTTATTCGGAATGTTTGGTGGGATCCGGACCTACTTTCAATAGTTTCCCAACTTACCACCACAGCGCTGAAGTCTAAGCCACGCCTTCACTAAGTTTTCCAATACATTAATACTTTGAAACTGAAGTTACATACTTTATATGTTATAACCCAATACATAGCTAAGCGATTTTATATTATTTTATAATAATCCTTCGTAATCTCAACAATAGAGCTTGCATTTTACCCTAAAGATTCTGAAGCAGTGTGTTTCGATTACATAGGTACGTATATTCGCCTACCGCAAATCTATGTTTAACACTACTGATTAACACGTTTACGTGAATGTGTAGTGAAACAAGATGAAAGATTGCTCGATCACTATGCAACCTATTCGAATAAGTAAATATCTACAATGCGTGCAACGAGGGTAACCTCCAATTATACATTATCACCTGGTTTTACGTGCCTAAGAATACGGTACACGCTAACAAGATTATAGCATTGGAATTAACATCAATTTGTTTAAAGTGTGTTTTCTTACGTTTGTGCGACTACTATAGTGATCAATTTGGACGTGCTACCATAGCAAGGCGACTACTTGTCCTATTCGTTATGTAAGATTCTTAAAAACAAGGGGAATGAACAATGACAATAAAAAAGGTTCTACACCCCTAAAATTCTAATGGATATGAAATATTTATTTAATGGATATTTTCATTCGGTAAAATAAATAAATCGTATATTGCTAAATTATAAACAAACTTCCTATAAAATCTGAAAAATACATTATACTGCATACATAAATAAATTTACTTTCCCAATAGTTCATGAAGGCAATAAAATTTTCGCTTAGGAATACCAAAATACCATTTAAAAAAATTATAATATTAATTTGAAAACTGTATAGGTATTTTCTGAATTTCTTCGCGTACAGAATTGAGAGTTTTTAATATTCAAATAACATGTACTGTGGTCGAATTCCCGCGAGCTTCGTTAGTTGTATAATAAATGACACAATGTCTACTATTTAACGGTAAAGCATAATTACATGTCTCGGGTGTGACAAGTTCGCTTGGGAACAACAAAAGTATAGAGAAGAAAGAAAAGGTAGGTAAGTTTATGGTTTCAAAGACTGAAAGTAGGGACGCATGCAACGTCCCTAATTGAGGCACTCGCAATCAAAGGTATCGTGTATTTCTATACACATACATAGCAGTAGTATGTAATCGCTAACCTTGGTAAATACACTCCTGTGGATGTCACGAAACCATGGTGGATTCGTGCGAAAGGCTAATATAATTGAAGTAACGCACCTTCAATTTCGCAACAATTACAGTATTAGAATGCCACCCAACACTCCTTTAAGCGTCAAAACGTTTAATTTTTTTAGATCCGTTTCTGCAATGCACGCGATTCTTTTACTTGCGAGCTTCTGCGTGTTTAGTACAAATGCGTAATTCGTTTCTGTAACTCATACCACGTTTATAGAAAGCAAATATATTCCAATTTAATATTATCAAATGTTCACGTTATGATTTAAGATTTAAACCAAGCACGGGGGGACATTTTTCAAAGAAGCGACAATTATATTGTTCGTAAGAAAAAAGTTAGTAAGTTCTTGTCAAACTTTTACAAACTATGTATATTGGAATGTATAGCAAAACTTAAAAAAAAATTAGAAAAAATAAAAAAATATTTTATTGGCAAATTGTTTACTAGTAAATATTTATTATAGCATTTTTACTTATATTGTACTTAATCGAACGTCTAACAAAAGTTACTAATTTTGTTGTTAGGAAATTGAAATTTATATAAATTATATAAATGTATTGCAATTAGGGTTTATACAAAAACCGACTTTTGAAAAAACCGGTTTTCGAATTACACTATTCTCAAAAAACGGTTTTCGAATTTTCACAAAAAATAGATTTAATGAAATAGAAAATAAATATTTATACTTATTTTAAAAATGTTCAGTTCTTTTAATATTTATTGAATTACAAACGTATAACAAAATAAAATATCATCTATCTACACAAAACCAAATAATAAAAGAACTAAAATCCGCAGAAATCCTTATAATTTTTGAGTTCATTTAATATTTATGGATCCACAAAAATATAACACAATAAAATACACTGCATTCAAAACCAAATGAAAAAAATTAAAATAACTAAAACTCGTACAAAATATAATTTATAAATCTTAATTTCATTTAGTATTTTTCTTCTGAGAATATGAACTCATGAGAATTAATTTTACTGTTACTTACATATGCTTGTGTGCGAAGCGATTTCAAGTCAAAATGTTAACGTTTTTAATTAAATAATGAATTCATTTTTACATATTAATTCTAGTACATAAAACCGGTTTCTTTTTAAATTTAAAAACCGTTTTTCGAATTATACAAATTTGTAAATAAAACCGGTTTTCAATCCCGGTTTTTAAAAACTGACAAACCCTACTTGCAATTTATCCATATAAAACTCCAATTGATTAGATTAATTTTACCAACGTCAAGTGAAACTATGCGATGTTTCCTGTCAAATCAAGTCACGCTATCAATCGCGGCCAAAATGTTTGATTAAATGAAACTGAAAACGATAAGGCATGCGTTGGAATATTGCGACTTAAATAAACGATAAGATCGAGAGACACATTTCAAGTATGAGGGGAATGTACCGCCTTTCGTGTCTCACTAATGTTGTCCAGCGCGTAACCTTCTGGTGACCTCCAGACGTTTTATCGGCCGCAACATTTCTAACTGTACCTATGTTGATATTTTTTAAAGGTATACACGAAACTAAATGGAAATCTCATCGGCGTCCCCCCCCCCCCCCCCCCCATCTGTTTAGCCGACGTGGCCCGTGTCCTGATTGAAATCTACAGAAATACGAAGATTCCGTGTGAACTCTGTTTTTGAACAAGCGATTAGGATATCTGATGGTCAGAAATAACTTCACCCTTTGAAAACAGCTCGTTTAACGCTATTGCTATTCGTCCCGACGCGAGACGTGCACGATTAACTTTCCAACGAGAAAAACTTCTAATCAATTTATTCTTTATCAGAATTTTCTATCCGCGTTTCCTATAAAGAACCTGCAAAGATATTCAATTCCTTCTTATGCGAAACAAGGGGAAAACGAATAATAGTTTTTGTCTAATTGTCAAGATAATTATCTCTTCGACTTACTAAAAGAGAAGAATACTCTGAATTTAGTAAGACCATTTGTTATTACTTATGAATCCTACTTTTATATGTTTTTAATCATTCCATAAAGCTTAAGAGGTAAAAGTTATTTTCTTTTAGTTAAAATCGTTTGAGCTTCCTGCTTTGTAGACTATTTTCTTATTAAATTAAACTGTTTTAATTTTTTCAAACCAGTAGAATAATTAAGACTAAAGCAATGAAACTGATATTGCTGGTTGCTTAATTCTCAATATTGTGGATTCATCGTATCATCTTACTATCGATTAGTCATATTATGTCGAATCCACAGTACATCGACGAATACACTGTAGCTTAACATCTTGAATAACTTCTTAATTTTGAATGTCAGGGAAAAATGTCAAGGGAAGAATATGTTCCGATGAATGGAGCATATCGAATACAACCCTTGGCAATAAGGGTGGAACCAAACGCGAAGATACGAAACTAACGAGAAATAGCAATATTTTTTATAAAAACTTAAGAGTAAATGTTATCGGCGCACAGATTCGTTCTATTTAGAAATTCTAAATTATTTTAAGCAATATTTTTAATATATAAAATGCAACGGTAAAAACACCAAAAATAATTAAGAATTTCGTTTATTACCTATGTAATAAAAAATATAGAAGAAACAAAATGTTGCTTGGAAATAAGTATGGAACATTATGAATTTGCAAAGAAATTAATAATAATTTATTTAATAATTTATTAATAATAATTTATTTTATACCACAGCTCGTGTATGTTTTGGCATCGATGTAATCAAGTCTTCACACTGTGATGGCAACTTGTGATGAACTTCTCGTTAGTTGCGTAACTTGCATATCTTTGCGTTTGGTTCCAAACTTATACTCAGGGGTTGTACATGACAATAGTTTTTTATAAGACGAATTCAATAACCCTATTTTATTATGCCCTTGAATCTCAAGATTTATACAGAGTTATTAATTGTAAATCCTATTTGTAGGTTTTCTCTTAAAAGTGCTCCATAATCATCGACTGTTTCCACCCTGTGTTCATTTACGTCAGATTTGTATTTGTACGCCCGGATATTTTCCCTGTGAATATTTCGATTTAAGATCAGAGTCATCTCAGAGTCATAAGACTGTGCCATTAAAATCGTCTTTCAATCAGCTACAGAAGTTTACGATGAAAAATGTTGCATTAAAACATTTCAAGATGCCCCTCAAATCATAAAAACTAGGGGACTTATAAATAATTCCTTTCAGGGAATCGATGGTCTCCGCTCAACAGAATATATTAACGTATTCTTCGATATCTTTTCCTACTGCCCAAACTAAAGGATTTATTACAGGCACTAAGGCATAGGAACTTGCTCTGTGACACACAAAATACGAAATTCCATTTAATAATACCTAAACCTATTGGGAAACTTAGTGGAGGCGTGGCTTAGGTTTCAGCGCTGTGGTGGTAAGTTGGCAAACTATTGAAAGTAGGTCCGGATCCCACCAAACATTCCGAATAAGTATTTATTAATCGAATAAGTAAAAATTTAGTGTTCAAAAAAATTTAAAAACACTCGTTTTTCACAACATGTCTATATAAACACTGATAATCATATGGACTTCGACGGATTTCGACCTACTCTCAGTAGTTCAATTTTCTGCCACTAGTTGGCGCATCGAAATTCTAGGTTTCCCAATAGTACTAATAAAAATTTACTCCTACGTCGAACTGACATTCTCTACTCAAAACTCCAACACTTTCCCGACTTTTCAGCTCAGTTACATTACGATTATTTTACGAATTGACATGCCAATTTACCAACAGCGTTGTCAACTTTCGACCTCTTACTTTCTTTCTGGCTACGCTAAATCGATTCCTGTGTCAAGACATAAACTCGAAGCCGCAACGTCAGGCTTAAGAGTAGGAAAATTTGTAACAAGCATCAACCATTTCCTAGAAAAATCGTGCACGATATAAATCGAGTGTCTGTCAAACAGATTCGACCTAACATTTTCCTTCGATGTTTACCTGAAGCAAGCTTTACCCAGCAAGTGTCAGTGTTTATTAAAATGCGGTTGGTTAGCTGAATTCCGGAAAGATGATCGGGGAAGACTTTCAAGCGACGGCCACAAGCACGCCAAAGACTTCCGTTCTCATTTTCTAGGGAGAGCCAGAAACAGGTCGTCCACAGCGTGTCTGTGCGACTCGGCAAGTGCCCATTTCTGAAGTTATTGATCCGACACGGTGAGCGTGTTCGACTCCGGCATTTATATGCACGTGGATGCACATCGTGTAATACGGTTAAGTTAACTCGCTAACGAGTGCACGTGTCATAAAGGGTTGTGTGACACCTTCGTCGCGGGCGTCACGCGGGCCATTAGTGGATTCGAGCCACATATTTCGCGTGGAAGCAGTTTCAAAAATGTCTGGCCGTTTAAGTCTCTGATACGCTTCTGAAACGACTGCTGCATACAGCCCATATCCCTGGGAAAACGTAAACAAATTGAGCGTGCATGGGCTGACTGGATTTACAGACGATGACAAGTTACTTCGAATAACTTCGCTGTGATTATGAGCGACGAAACTTGAGCTGGCTTAAATAGGTACTATAAATGGAATTTCAAAGAAGATCCTGGATTAAGGAAACAGGAAGAAGATCGCAACTGATAGATAAGCTGTGTTGAACCTGTTGAAACTCCTGCTCGAGCATGTTTCAGCGGCTGCAAAGTTTGGTGAATGTATCATTTGTATGTGTTTCGAGCGATTGGAGGATGAATTGGAAAATGTTGACAGAAACGTCGGCAAAATAGAACCGAGTGTCTTCTAGATCAATCTATTCGTTTTATTGTTTTTTTTTCTGTAGCCAAAATTAGCTATTTGTCGCCGATTTAAAGTAGATTCGAATTCTGGGGAATTTTATATCGTGGAAAGTCAGCAATGTGTAAATAATTCGTCGAGGAAAGTTCGCGATCACGTGCGCGCACGCTAATTTTCATTATTTTCAATTGCACACGATCAATAGAAAGTCTATTGTAAACATAATTCTAACGAACTGTATTCAGGTCAACGAATAAAAGTAACATGACGGAACTTTCAGTCACGCCTCAGGTAGCTATAATAGCGAAGAAGTTACTTGAACCTCGTTTTTTTTTGCACTGTGCGTGAGTGGAACGTAACTGGGACTTTGAAAAGCTGCGTAAATTTATTCAGCAACCATAAGATATAACGTATTCAAAATTTGCAACACTTTTTATGTAATCATGTTACTGTAGATTTTTTAAAAATAATACCATAGATGTGGTTATTTTTATTTGTATATATTTAATAGTGTAAAGAAATAAAAAAATTATTGTCACTTTAATAGATATAGGGCAACTGTACTCGTAGTTGACAGTGTACCAATAGTTGACACTTTAATTTTCAGTCACGAATAATCAGCTTTCTATTTAAAAAATGTTTTTGACTAATACGCTGTTTGAAAAAGTTATTTGCTCCACTTAGGGTAACCGTACTCGTAGTTGACAGTGTACCAATAGTTGACACTTTAATTTTCAGTTCCGAATAATAAACTTTCTATTAAAAATACGTTTTTGACTAATACGCTGTTTGAAAAAGTTATTTGCTCCAATTAGGGTAACTGTACTGGTAGTTGACAGTGTACCAATAGTTGACACTTTTATTTTCAGTCACGAAAATATTTTTGACTAATACTTTTTCAAACCGCGTGACTAATGTCAAAAACATATTTTTAATAGAAAGCTTATTATTCGTGACGGAAAATAAAAGTGTCAACTATTAGTACACTGTCAACTACGAGTACAGTTACCCTAATTGGAGCAAATAACTTTTTCAAACAGCGTATTAGTCAAAAACATATTTTTAATAGAAAGCTTATTATTCGGGACTGAAAATTAAAGTATCAACTATAATTGGTACACTGTCAATTACGAGTACGGTTACCCTAAGTGGAGCAAATAACTTTTTCAAACAGCGTATTAGTCAAAAACATTTTTTAAATAGAAAGCTGATTATTCGTGACTGAAAATTAAAGTGTCAACTATTGGTACACTGTCAACTACGAGTACAGTTACCCTATTTATTTTCTATTTCTGCTTCGTTTTCCTGGTCACAGTAGCATATAAATTCTTGTACTTTCTAATCATTGTGTTTAAATAAAAATAACGTCTTTTTCATATTTTATTCAATGAAGAGAATACTGTGTCAAAAAATTGACACGTAGAGATCTTTCAGACAAAATAAAACGCACTAATACATCGATACAAATACACTAATGAATTTAAGAAAAATAATTCTGAATATTTTTTAGTAGTATTATTTCGATTATCTTATTATATCGTAGAATTTATTGACACAGAAGCATAGGGATTTCTATGGTCATTTATTTCTTTCTTGTGTTCAAGTTTCTTCAAATATACAAAATATAATCAAACACTTGTTTTTAATAGAAGTATTCAAATGCGTATCTTACAAATAATAAGAATAATTATTCGATTAAATAACGCCAGTAATCGAAAATAAAACAAAAGTATGAAATTTGTATTAAAAAACTAGTAGAATGTCGTCATTTTGTTCAGTGAAGTTTAAAATATCAGAAAAGAACATTTCTCCTTAAGAGTTATGTTCAACCAAGAAAATATCTCGAGTATAATGCTTTATGTGGTATACCGGATACACATGTAACTTTATTCTTCCATCAACTAAATTGAAACCAATCATGTTTACAAACTCTGGTTATTATTCTGAACCAAATACAAGCTATGAAGTTTTGAATGTTATTCTATTCTCCTCCCTTATTGACTTTCCTGTTTGCGACCTTAAGGTGAATTTACACGGTTCCCTTTGGTTGAACACTGCGTTTGATTCAACGAAATTGAAACAATGAAATTGAAAGGCGAGTGTTTACACATTGCAATGAAATTTGCCAAACTTGTTCACTTGATAATGGCCCGCACCAAGTAGCACGTGCCGCTGTGATAATAATTTGTGAACATTTAATGGCAGCGTGTCAGGAAATAAAAATAAACCTAAATAAAAACAACAGAGAAATCGAGAAATAATAAAGTCTATTCAGATGTACTACAAAATGTTTATAATATTCTGATTGCCATTAAAAACAATTTTCTGGCACAACACAGCAAGCTCTGTTTACAAACACTACATCGACACAACTGAAATAAAACTTTTCAATGTTCAAGATGTCAACTTCTTTCAAATGTTCAATTCGGTTGAACACTTTGATTCGATGGTAACCGTACCCTTTGCTTTCAACTCTGTTGAATCAACCGCGTTGTTCAACCAAAGTGAACCGTGTAGATTCACCTTTAGTTGGGTGATGTCAATGATTATTGACCGTCAAAGTAACTGATGTACCAATCGCTATAACCGTCCAACAATTTTATACTACAACACCACTGACAGAATGGATCCATGTTACCAAGGATAATACCCTGGCCCCTAGTAAACATTTTCACGTGCACCTTGGACATTTACGACTCTTTTTTGTGGACAAACTGAGCAGACAGATTGGGGGCAACGACTGATAACTACGGCAGTGGCAGCGTATGAACAGGCGATGTTGCATTATCTCGCAGGAACATCTTTGAGACACCTGCAGCGGCGATGTGCAATTGTCACGTGGGCATAGTTATCGGGAATGCATCAACGCTTCCTGGATATTAACCTATTTACCTGCGCCACGAATGTTACACCGATAAGATTCCTCGCTGATACTGTTCAAACATTTGTTGCGTTTTTGATTTTCAGATTTTGATTTGAAGCCAAAGGAGACACACTCGATGTTTGGAGTAACATAACTCAGCATTTAAGTTTAATCCGAGAAATGTCAATAAACAGATGAGTCATACATTCTCGTGTAACAAGTTTATTCAATAATTCCTGAATTCACAATTGCTCATAGTTTACATGTGCTTTCGCAGAAGTGAATATTTAAAGAAGTATACAGAGTACAAATTTGAAAGATGGTTCAGGTTGTAAAATGGTCAGAAGTGTTGAGTAAGATTAAAAACTTTTAGCATATAGGGTAACTGTACTCGTAGTTGACAGTGTACCAATAGTTGACACTTTTATTTTCAGTCACGAATAATAAGCTTTCTATTAAAAATATGTTTTTGACTAATACGCTGTTTGACAAAGTTATTTGCTCCAATTAGGGTAACTGTACTCGTAGTTGACAGTGTACTAATAGTTGACACTTTTATTTTCAATCACGAATAATAAGCTTTATATTAAAAATATGTTTTTGACATTAGTCACGCGGTTTGAAAAAGTATTAGTCAAAAACATTTTCGTGACCGAAAATAAAAGTATCAACTATTGGTACACTGTCAACTACGAGTACAGTTACCCTATGTATATTTAGTGAAAATACTTTTGACTAATACGCTGTTTGAAAAAGTATTAGTCAAAAACATTTTTTTAATAGACAGCTTATTATTCGTGACTGAAAATAAAAGTGTCAACTATTGGTACACTGTCAACTACGAGTACAGTTACCCTAATATTTTTTACTAATACTTTTTCAAACAGCGTATTAGTCAACAACATTTTTTTAATAGAAAGCATATTATTCGTGACTGAAAATAAAACTGTCAACTACGAGTACAGTTACCCTAATGGAGCAAATAATCTCCTACCTAATAGAACTCTAAACACGAATTCTTTTATTGCTTTAACTTTTTACAAGATTATTAAATTTCCACCCGCGATAACATTCGCAATGCCTCTTGAAAGAAATACACTGTTACGGTCGAACACTCTTATTCGTGTATTTCAGACAGTTCCATCCGAATTAAACCGTAACCTTCACCTACTCCCTTCGATGATCGAAAAGAGGGAATTCCGCAAAGAATAGCTCGATAACGATTGGATCGGCTATTCGCGGCGATAATATAGTAAATCATCTGTAGATTTCGAAAGTCACGTAAGAAAGTCTAGATTAAAGTGATGTGAGCGCCAACAGAATGGGTAGTATAATCGATAATCAATTACGATCGACGTTTCGAATTCTGTGCTTAAAGATAGACGTAGCTCTTGAAAAGGTTCTTTCGCGATACTGTGCCATGATTATCGAACGAATTCTCAACGGAGACGAATCAGAGACACTCGAAGGCTTTTTCCACCTTCGAGGATATCCAACTTTTCGTACAAAAGCTTCGAAATTTTCAGCGTTGTCCGATACGTGCCATCCCTCTCCGTCTCTACGTAAAAGTATTTCATCGATACTCTTTGTTCGGTCAATATACCACCCCAACTGTCACAAAAAGCTGAACGCCCTATCGTAATATTTACCACGCCACGTCTGTTTATGAAATCTCACACTGACAGAATACATCGGCGTACGTGCATTGCACACATTTCACAATAATTTCCGGGGCGAAGGAAAGTACTTATTCTTGCCGTGCCTATATATTTAAATAAACTAACGCGTCGAAGGAACGTCACATCAAAATATTGTGATAAATAAGCTACATGAAGGGTGCACTTCCAAATGTGCGACTTACGTTTTGTGCAAATATTCTATACCTCTATAAACGTCAGCAATAAACATTTTTGTGATCGAATGCGCTAATAATTCCAATCTACCCGCCAGAGTCGTTTAAAAATAAATTGTCGACGTTCTAGCTCAAACTACGAATTGCGTAAGCAGTGCTATGTATTTGCCGTTGCAACAGCTGGATAATTCTTACGACATTCTTTGTAACGAGCTTCGTTTTTAGTGGAAAGCAATTGATGATAATCGTTGCGATACAAAATTGGCTGCGGCTTATATTACATTAAACAATACTTTTCCCCAATGTGTTATTGCGTTCCATTTCATCACATTGAGAAACTCAGAGAGGAGAATCGAGTTGAAGAAATTCGATAGTTAAAACTTGTAGGTGGTTTCGGCTGAGAAATGAAAATTCTCTAGTCGGTTAGAAGAAATGTGAAAGATAGTCGAATGTTCTCACCAACTTGACTGCGAGTGCAGGTCAAAGAATCCGGATTCTCCCGTGAACCAAAAACGAGTGGCATTGGAATGACGCCACGAAACCCGGCGGATAAATCACATCTACCGTCGTCAATTAATTCGCGATCGTCGCTTGGATTCTCCGGAATACACCAGTTTTCCGGGTATCTTCGACATTCTCGCGGTATCGACGTCGCGAGAGACGGTCCAGAATCCTTGCGATTCGGAGCTGCTGAAGGGACCGGGGGATGCCGTTCGAATGTCGATTCCGCTTACCTGGTCTCAAATTCTAGGGTGGTCCTCGATGACAACTGTCGCACACGAGCTCTGCGCTGTCTGTCGTCCAGTTTCTCGCGAGAAACTAGCCTGCGTAGAGGCCTGGTAGTCCTTCCACGGCAGGGCACGTCGTCCGTCAGCGAACGTCCGTCCGCTTGTCCTGGCATGCTCTGCTCCTGCGCCCCGACGCCCAACCGCTCGAGAAGACAACCTAACCCAACTCACTCGATAACCCACCCATACATACGTGACTTCGTCGAGCTTTTACGAAACAGTCTATTGATAAATTATGTAGCAGTCCTCTTTTTTCTTCCACACGCAACAACAACTAAAGTTTTCCTCCTGCCTGTACCCTCCGAGGTAAAGAAACCTGACGAAAAGGGTTGCAAATACTTCGCACGCCCTTCGAGGCTCTCCTTCGTGAATATCAATGGAAAATAGCCGGAGTTTTGCAGTGGAATTGCTGAAAATAGCTGGCAAAGGAAAAAGGGAGGGTAGCAAAAGATTTATTTGTATAGTAGCTGGAGGCAGTAGGCGAATTTTGGTTGGAGCTATATATGTCAACGATGAATGGTAGTTAAATTTAAAAAGGGTAAGATTATTAAAATGATAAATGTGCACGATAGGTGGATTGTTTGAATAAATAGTGAAATAAAATTTGGAGGAAATTTTTTTTGAACGCCTATTTTGATTGCAAATTTAGCCTAAAGTACTTAATTTATTTTCGATACATAGTGTTTGATATTTATAATTTAATGCTGTGCTCAAAATCAATTCATACTTTTTTGCATTTGTTGGGCAGAAAAAGTATATCTCATTGTGAGATGTATTATTTAAGCGATAATGATCGTGATAATAATGCGTTTGTTCTATGTTTCTTAAATGTTCATTCATTATATAAATTTCTACATTTTTATTATCTTATTAGTTTTCAGCATTTGCTCTATTTATACTCGGGAGTATTAATTTTTTATAAGCAACCTAAAACATTCACTTAGGAACAAGCAAACTACCCAATCAACCAAAATGTTTAAGTGTTAGTCGTTTAAAGCTATTGTCACAGTTGTTTAATATGTTATTTAAAAATATACCAATCGCTTTAAATGACACACATTTAAACATTTTATTTAATCACCGTTGTAAATGTCCCTTTCTTTTAGTAAAATTATTTACTACGTCTGCATCACAACCTAAATGTAATAAAATGTAAAAAAAATTAAGACCGACTTCAAAAAAATAAAAATGCACTGAAAAGTAAAAAAAAAACAAGTTTTTCCTTATTTAATCTATGACACTCAATTTTTTTTATGTCGGCGCCTCATCATTTCCTCTGTGTAAATCTGGCGCCCGCTTAAAAAATGGAGAATCATGGTTTAAATAAGGAAAAAACTTATTTTTTACTTTTCAGCGAATTTTTAATTTTTCTGAAGACGGTTTTAATTTTTTTAAATTTTTTATTTTTTGCTTTTCAGTTATTCAAGTTGTATAACTACATTTATTTTAAAAAATATGGGCAGGCTTCCGTTTGCTAGAAACGGAAGATTCCACTAATAATGAAACAGATTTCTTATTTTTGGTGTAACTTCAAAACTGCTTAACTGATTTTGATAATTATTTCTCCATGACCTAAGTTGGTTGGAGCTAAACTAAACGCAATAATTTCCACGAAAATTGGTCCAGTATTTACGGAGAAATTTGCGGACAAACATAATACAACACATCGAACTGAGAACCTCTTTCTTCTTAAAGTCGGTTAATAAATATCATTTCGTCTTAACTAAATAAATACGTATCTCCGTGAAAAATGTTAACGAACATTTTGCGCGAACTTGTTAGCTAACACGCTGTTCGCCTCGACGAGGACGCGGAATAACAATGTTCCCTAACAAATGACCCTACTATATAATAAGCGCGGAATGACCCTAAAGTTTGCAAACAAAATCTAGGTATCCACCAAGGTTGGAACATTTGGGAAAAACATCGGGTGTTTCCTCGTCTTTGCTATCCCCTTCAATTGTGGGACTGCTCGTAAACAGGCGACCCTCTACGACAATCCGCCAGCAGGTATTCCAAAGAAATATATAGAATATGTTACAAGCACGAATAAATTTTTAATTTTGTTTGTTTAAACTTATTGAGAAGATTTCCAACGTATTTGCAAGATTTTCCCGATGAAAATGAAACCAATCACGACATAATTCGGAGAATTCTGAGATCCAGTTGCAATACTTTTCTATACTATTTAGTCAGTAACACTTACTTGACCACCAATATTCATAAAGATATCCGACAAATTATTGTTCAAACATACGCTTCATACATATTGTTGAACGCGTCTTGTAGCACGTAATAAACTGGCAATAATAGAAATATATATTTCCTTGAAAAAATTACGTTGACATTTAAACACGCCGCTTGGAAATACATCCAGCAACATTTCTTTCCTTCCTGTCCTAGTCCATATTATAGTCGAGGTCAATTCTTATCGTGTGTACTTCAACTGTGTGTAGGTTACTCTATTTCATTTTATTTGTGTTAGTTTTAGTTCTATTCTTGGTTTTATGTTCTTAATGGTTAGGTTTATTAACAGTATATTTATTACTATTACTCATCCTTATGTATTACATCATTCAATCGAGTAATAATAATAATAATAATAATATTGAAATCTCTGTAAATAACCACTTAAAAAAATTCAAATATTTCATTAAGCGTCGTCCATCGAATTAAACAACTTTCAACCAATGTATTTTTTTCCTATTTTCATCAGTGCAAGAAATAATAGCGTGTGTGTACTTAAATCGACCATACATACATAGTATTGTACACATATGCACAGATATGTAAGGGAAATGTGTCTAAAATGATGCCCTTAAGGCGTAATTCATATAAAAAATACAAATGCACATTATTTAAATGAAAGTAATGTACTTTTTGTAAGTTAAAAAATTTAAATAAAAACAGAAATTAAACCGAGTCACAAAATATGCGAACATGATAAATTTAAACAATTTTTAAAAGAAAATCAAATCTGGGATAATTTTTGGTACATAATCAATGAGTAGAAATATTTAAAATCAGCCAACAAACATAAAATGAGAACAGCTTCACAGACTCAAATTTTTTCGCGCACCCCCTGGGATTCCTGGGATCATTTTACCCTACTAGAGAGGGATCATATGACCCCAAACATCAAACTCACATTCAGTGGTTGAATATAACGTCAAATTATTACATTCGGTACCGAAACATACATTAAATTATTGTTGAATTGTCATTAAATTCGCGAACAAAAACAGCTGTCACACTAAGCCGTTTGTGACAAAAGTTAAAAGGCAGTAATTTTTATTTTTCCTTGTTTATAACACACACAGCGCTGATATTTACATGGCACTTCGTGTGACACTTGACGACGTACGGGCTGAACTTTTCGATATTACGAAATAGCACTAATAATAGCCCCAGAACAGCCAGGAATCATTTTACCCCGAGGGATCGTTTTAGACACATTTCCCCTATATTATTTTTTTTCTTTGATTAGTTCGCTGTTCTGAAATGGGCAGACTGGAACATCTCTTATTTTATTGCAGACAGAAACATCTCTTTTCCTTTAAAGAGCTCCTTAGCTACATTCAGTTTATTTGAAGGTGCTAAAAATAGTTTATGACTCAGAAAATTATTAATATTTTACTTCCGTACGTCCACAAATGTCCAGGTGTTTCCCTGATAATGTGAGAGGAACAGAAATTATAATTCTTTACTGTAACGGTCGTCGGCGTCCGATAATTCGACAGTAATGCCATTACGAGTAATCTCAAAGAATAAATGCACCATTGCATTATTGCATAGTTTACTTTTTGAGACTAATGAATAGCGTCCGGCGTGAACGGAAAAACATACAAAAATCGCGGAAAATGATATTTTGTACACTTACGATTTTCTTGAAGGCAAACCTAATTGTTTGTGAGAAATAGAATAATTTTAAACTGATAAAGATATAATTCAGTGACACATATGTGTACCTATATATAGTGTACTACAATTATGCAATATGTAGAACCAAATGAAGGCTAAGGGGGAAAACCGGGGATGTCCATTTTTCGTGATTTTGCGATTTATAGAACATTCTGTTGGTAGCAACTGGGACTACAGAACTGTCGAATCACGAAGGGTTATAAAGTTCAAATACTGCTGCACTGGAATAGAAATGCAATGTCCCCAGTCTTTGCCTAAGTATACACTTCTGCCGTCAAAGTGAAACAAGAAATTATTTAAGAGGAAAATTATGTAAGAAAATTAAATGCATTGAACCTTGTTTCTTTACTGCTGGAGTAAAATATTGAAACTTAATTTTATCGATAACACTGTTTTGTGACTAGGGTTTATACAAAAACCGGTTTTCGAATTCCACTATTCCCAAAAAACCCGGTTTTCGAATTTTCACAAACAATATATTGTGCAAATAAATATTTGCACTTATTTTAAAAATGTTCAGTTTACTTAATATTTATGGAATTACAAAAATATACTGTATCTATACAAAACCAAATAAATAAATAAAAATTAAATTAACTAAAATCGGTACAAACCCGTACAATTTTTGAGTTCATTTAATATTGATGGATCTACAAAAGTATAATACAATAAAATAGACTGCGTACAAAACGAAATGAAAAACAGACTAAAATAACTAACATCCGCACAAAATATAAACCTTTTACAGTGGTAATAAATTATAAATCTTTATTCTATGTAGTATTTTTCTTCAGAAAATATGAACTCATGAAGATTAGTGTTACAGTAATGAATAAACTGTTACCTACTACAATATTCTTGTGTCCGAGGCGATTTCAAGTCGGAAGGTTAACGTTTTTAATTAATTCATTTCTGCATATTAATTCTAGTATATAAAACCGGGTTTTTAAATTTAAAAACCGGTTTTCGAATTTCACAAATTTTTAAATAAAAACCGGTTTTTAAATCCGGTTTTTAAAAACCGACAAACCCTATTTGTGACATTCCCTGTTTTTCCTCTTACCCTTCAAATATATGTATAGCCCTGTCGACTGCTCCAAAGTGGTCAAAAGTCGTCAAAATGACCCGTGCGCGGCGTGCGCGCCAATGGGAACGACGAAAGTGACTTTAAAAATGTCACACGGATGCCCCCAACAGATTTAAAATATTTTGTGACATTAATTGGTCCATAAATTGCATGACAGAACACAAATCTCAGCATCTCAGTTAGTGATAGACTGCTGACAACAGTCAGATTTCTAGCAACGGGGGGTTCGTATCAATGTTTAATGCAGGAACAAAGCATCTCTAGAATTAGTAGCAGAGGTCAGAGGTGAACGAAACATTGATCAACGGATTAAGGGATATGACAAAGGTAACTATACTTTAATTAATAGTACTTTATTTTATACGCTTTACTGTCTTCATTAGATATTAATATAATCAATTGTGCTAACCGGTCTTTCTGAAAAGTGTTTGCGACTTCACCGCAAGAAATTCTTACTTAGTTAAACTTTTATTCCAGCTTCCATCAACGCCAGCAGAATGGCTTCAAATGGAAGAACAGTTTAGCGACAAAACAGACTTTTCACATTGTACAAATGCTATTGATGGAAAACATACAGTGTTACAGGCACTTTCAGAACTGGGACCGATTACTACAATTATTTATTAACAATCCCTTATGGGACCTTTTAGTATCGTCCTCCTGGCAGTTGCCGATGCGGTATGCAATTTTATTTTCCTAAATATGGGTTGCCAGAGAAGTGTTTCTGATGGAGGTGTTTTCAACAACACGTCACTCTATCAAAAAATCCACGACAACCATTTAAATCTTCCGCAGAGCAGGTACTTGCCCGGAGGAACCGCAGAAATACCGTATGTTTTTGTTGCGGACGATGCGATTCCACTGCAGAAACATATTCTGAAGCCTTTCAACGGGCACTAAGTAGTTACGCGGTACAACCAAAGAATATTTAACTATCGGATATCCAGAGACCGCATTGTAGTTGAACATGCTTTCAGCATATTGCTTACGGTGTTTCGCAGTTTAAGGCGACCACTGGTGTTGTAACCCGATAAAGCAACAGTAGTGATCTTACCGTGCGTTCATCTCCATAACTTTTTAAGAAGAAATGACAGCGCACAATTCATATTCATACGCGGGGATACCCAAAAGAATCCGGAATTCGTTTGTGGTTAGCGGGCCAGGGTTATCCACTTAACTCAGAACCCGCGCGCGCGATGACAGATGCCTTGCGTAGCCTTTTTCAGAAACTCGGCTCCAAACTTGTCCTCAGGTTCAGGGGAAAACGACGCAAAATCCCTGAGCAAGGCGTTGGAACGTTCAAAATCCAATTTCTTCTTTAGGACAGGGATTGACTACTTGACCATTCATCTGTAAAGCCTTGTTTACATTAGTCAAGTAACTAGGCCTAGTGAACTGGGCCCAGTGCTCGGCCCAGCTACTATGCTGCCCGCTCTGCCACTCGACTCGGCTAATACTCGCCCGTTTACTCGACTTTTTTACTCGACCAACTGTTTACACTAGTCGAGTTAGATATGCTTTTTCACACTCGCCACTCTTCTTTACCGTTTACTTGACTAATGTAAACTAGGCTTAACCGCGCGCGGGTTCTGGATTAAGTGGCTAGCCCTGTAATGCCGGGTTCTCCCGCTAGCCAAGTGTACTAAACGCCTTTCTATATCAGGTGACCAAGCGTCGTTGTCATGCGGTGGCTGTTCCTCTCGTGACGATTGTTTTCCTTCAGCCTCACCCAGCCCATGCGTCGTTTTCGCGATGGCGGATAACAAGGAACAAAGACAGTGCGTGAAATTCTGCTTTTTGTTGAGGAAAACGACGGCGGAAACTGTTGTAATGCTTCGGTAGACACCTTACCTTGAAGGTCTGAAACGGCTGCGCAACTGTGTTGCGAAGAAAACGTCCTGACTTGTGGTAAACAGGTGATTGGTTCCTGCATCGCGGCAATGCTCCCGCACGCACCGCGTTGAGTGTGCAACATTTTTTGACAAAACCCGGCATGACCGTGATTTCCCTCCCTTCAGATACACCTGATCTAGCCCCGTGTAATTCTTTTCTATTTGCTCGAATGAAACGAGAACTAAAAGGAAAACGTCTCGCAGGTGTGGAAGAGGTTAAAGAGAAAACGACGGAGGCGCCAAAGGGCATTATGTGTTAAGGTCTCATCGAGAGTACCTTGAGGGTAATTAAACCATGAATGTGTTCAATGGAATACACGATTTTTTAAACCAACGTTGTTGTTTCATTTGGGGACCCCCACATATTCACCGCCCGGTACTTTGGACCTTTTCGGCTTCATATTCAGGGTGTCCAAAAATTCGGGGACATCCCGGAACATGCAATATCCTGATGCAAGAAGGCATCGAAAAGTCCTCTACCCTTTTGGGATAAAAAAGATATACGTACAGAATTTGGATTTTTTTGTAGGCCCACATGGACATATAGAAATACAAAATAAATATTTATAAAATGTTTGTGTGTGCAATTATTTGCGTGAGAATGTCTGTATGACTGATGCGTTTCTGTATATGTATGTAAGTATATATGTATATGTATGTATGTAGGTATACAATATATCTATATAAATGCATATATAACCCGTTAAAAATTCCTAATTATTTCTTATTAATATCCTATAATTTTAAATTCGAATCATCCCCTAACAAGAATTCTATTATCTTTCTTTTAAAAAAAATGTATTATTGAATAATACAGGCCTGCTTACACGAAAATGGTTACTCCTACGAAAAAACTCATAGAATCCTTTTTGTACAGAATTTCCTAAGCTACAAATTTCGTAATAACTATTTTGGTCGTGAAACTGATAGCTAACGAGATATTCGCGAAAAACAGTTTTTTTTGCTTCAACCCTCTGAAAATTTTTTAGCGGATGTAGGATCGATGAGGACTTTTGACATATGTGACTTCCTAAATGTCCATCAGTCCCGAAACTGAAAATATTAATAAAATTTAATAAAAATTTCAATTGGGACGAATACTTAAAGTTGGACATTTTAAAAATAGCATTTTTCACCAGAAAAAACTGCTTCCTTCTTAGAGATGCCGTGACGACTCTGTTTAATATTTTCTCTCCGTTTTTTTTTTCTAGAATGAAGAGCATTCTTTTGCGTTAAGAATTAACACCGTTAACTAAAAATTACTGTTCATAATGTATTAAAAAAGTAATGCTCAATGAAATAAAGAAAATTGTCAAAGTTCTTTACAATTCACAAGGAATATCTTTCAAGTTCCATCGAGTTCCACGCTCTAAGCAATTGGAATATTTTCAGCACACCTTCTTCTACAGAATCAGGGAAAAATCATTTCCCCCTTCAGCCCACTCTTCAAATTATTAATGTTGAAAACTGTCAGCGTTACGGCATTTTACGTATATACGGTTTTTACAAATATTTACTTATATATTCGGCTCTAGTCCGTTGAATAAACGAATAATAAATGAATAATAATGTTTAACTAAACTGTAGATTTCGTCACAATTTCTAATAGACTTAAATTACTATTTGACTTTTCCTTATAACTCGGAAACGAATAGTTTCCCCAACATGCGATTTAAATCACTTATAGAGCATTAAATAAACTACTACATAAACAGTTTTCAATTTTTTTATAACAGTTACGTTGAATAAATTGAAGAAACAAACATTAAATAAACGTACAATATATTCAATTATAAATCTGAATTAGAAAGGAATAATTTTTCCTGCTTTTTTGGCGCAAATTTCATTCCGATATCTTTTCTAGTTTAAAACTTATACACGAATGTCCCCTACTACCCCTATTCCGACCACCGTGCGTCCTGAGGAAAAGGAGAAGTCAGTTGTTGAAGGACCACGAAGCGCGTCGTTATATATTTTCACATATTTTATTACATTTGTATACCTATATTCTCATCATTCGTAAAATACCAAATCACTAGCTTATCTTCCCACAAACCGCTCAAGACCCATCCAATCATACATGTATGACCTTAGGAAGAACACGAATGATGGTTTAATGCATGTGCCGCTTTCATTTTAATTACTACAACTTTTTCCGTACGTTATGAGCAAATATACATTTATCTTCTAAGCACGAAGGGGTCAAATAACCGGTAGAACAAATACATAAAGTGTGGCGCACCTTCTTCTGGCCGACCACTTCAATTCCACTGTTGCGATGATGCAGTCGACACCCTAGTTACTTTTATTCAAACCTAAAGGTAACCCTGCACTGTGTGTCTATGATTTTTAAATTCTTTTGCCTTGCAATGACGGCGTTGCTATTAATGAAGTTTAAACAAAGAAGTTACATCTGTTTTTTATATTTACAAAACCGCGTAAAAATATTTTTCGAAAAATTCAAAACCTTCCAAGTTACCGCCACCAACAACCCTTAAAATTCATTTTTTGTACTTTGTAAATATATGCAGAAATACCATTGGATAACCTCTGTTCATACATATAAATAGTGTATGAGTTATGTTTTTATTTGTATACAAATAAAACCTTCATTTTTACCACTTTTTAGTTTAGAACAAAAATAACAATATTTTTTAAATCAGCAATCGAAATACGTAGTAATAATTTGTTCACAATTTTTCCCTAGAAAACACACCACTGTGCGCCGCCGTCACCCTAGTATATGAAGTTTAATTGTTTACCGATTCTTCGTTGAATGTTTTATATATATTGTACTCTTTCATGTGCTGCAGGGTGCCATGACTCTCGGCGACGCTTTCGCCGCACCCATCGACGTGGCGGACGGCGTCTTCGCAGGGGGTTGCGGCGATCGCCGCGCCGCGCCGTGGCTATCGGCGTTGTTGGCAACGCCGTGGCCGTCGGCCAGGTCGGCGTCGTCGTCGCAGCGATCACCGCCACTGCTACCACCGCCGCACTCGCCGCCGGCTTAATTTTTTTTATTTTTGATTTTTAATTTTTATATTTTTTCTTTTTAATTTGTAATATTTTTATTATATTTTGTAAATATTTTTTATATATTTTGTTGGCAACCGCCTGTGTATGCTGTACTCTAGATTAATAATAGTAATTATTATTATTGTTATTATTATTACTGTTATTATTATTATTATTATTATGTAAAAGTGATTTGATAGACGTTCGGGAAGAGTTTGATGGGCGCTCAATGTAAAGAAAGGATTTGGAATGCGTTGGAAAGTAAACGGTGAGATAAAAAATAAAAAGTAAAAAAATTTATTCTTAAGTATCACCACTCGGCGGCTACATCGATGACTCCCCCACTCACAATTGTGTTGCAATCATCATCCGTTGTATCGAAATAGCTGCCTATGCAGTGACGGCAGCGCCCTGCCGGACTGCTCGTATAGATCGGCGTCACGCAAATTCGGCAATAGAGATGCTGCTGGTAATTCGCGCGAAGTATCCGAATGTGATTGAACGCTCGCACGTAAGACGCTCTGCGCAGCTCTGAGAGGTCGATGCAGCACAGGGCGCATATTCGGAGCTGGTAAATATCATCCTGGCGGACATACAGGGTGCTCCCTGCCTTCCTGCTTCGGAGGCACACCTGCCTCAGCAGCCTCGCGTATACAACTGGGTGCTCCTCCGGCAAAACCCCGTCCCACGCCTCGTCGTGTCTTGGGGCGCTGAACTGCAGGCTGTGATAGACTGGCATTTTTGCAATATGCTTCTAAGAAATTTAATTTTTATTAAAATTCCGTTCCTCGATTAGTATACGTGTATATTAGGGTGGCTCTTATTTTCGACTTTTGAATTTTCTTCGCGGCCCCCCCGCCCCCCCCCCCCCAGAATAGTTCCGAATAATACAAAAAAATCTGCGTAGAGTTTGAGCCTGATCGGATAACGGGAAAAGGTGTTCCTGGGCCCTCGAACATTTAAATAATTATTTAACAGCTCGCAAAGTCGATTTTACGTAATATATTCCAAGTTATTGATTACATAAAAAAATATGTCAAACAAGATTTGTAGATCCAGACAAGGAGCATTTTTTATGTTCTATTACTTTTTCTCGTGCGATAAACGGTTTTCGAAGAGAGTCCGAAAAACTGGAAAAAACTTTTTCTTTTCTCCAAATTTTGAAAGCTTAAATTCTTCACGAACACTTTTTATTTACGAAGGCGGAAAAAGAATTGTAATTTATATTTTCGAGGACTATTTTTTAAACATTTAAGGGGGCATATACAGTATTCAACCGATTTCCTTCAAATTTTGCATGGCTATATGACACACTATTACTCAATTTTCTGACAGTGCGGATTTTTTATTTTATTTTATTGTTTGTAAACGAGAAGGGGTTCCCTTTAGTGTACAGGCGTAAGAGGGTGTATATTAAAAAAGAAAAAAAGAAAAACAACATTAAGACAGATGACGCAGGGTACATAAAATAATTTGTCTGACAAGCTCCGGTAATCGAAGTAATCGCGTTAGCAAAGTGTAGAGCTAAAATAGAGAACAGCTGATGCATATCACAGTGCATTAATTACAGAATTTAGATGACGTTTGAGTGCGGAATGAGATATGGCGAAAAGATCAAAAGAATTGGTATACTTATTTGCTACTTCACAGATACGATTTATTGGATCAGAGTAGCCAAAATTCGATTTAGAAGAAGCATCCCTGAACTGCCTAGGCGGAATATGAAAATTAATAGAACACAATATCTGTGGACCGTTAACTAGACCATTGACGATCTTGTGAATAAATAGCAAATCAGATACAATTATGCGGTCTTGTAAAGTAGAATGTTAAGAGATTGCATGAGTGGTACATAGTTATTAGTTATGATCCCGCCTCGCCATACGTTTGACCACAGTTTTATATGCAGCATTTCTCAGGAATCTATGTTGTATCTTCTCTAGGAGATAAATATATTTGGAATGATGGGGTGACCAGGTAGCAGAGGCGTGATGTGACAAGCGAAAAATACAAGAGTTTGAGAGAACATAGATTCCTGAAATCGGTTGTATTACGCATAACGAAACCTAACATCCTCGCGGCATCCTTAGCGACATTATTTTTATTTGATTCATAGTTTCATTTTAATTGCCTAAAAAGTGCACGATTTCATGTCCGATTTTTTTTGGAATTTTGAAAATTTAAATGTATCTCGAACATGTCTTATTTATGAAGACTAAAAGAATTGTGTATTTTTTATTTTCAACCCAGGTTAATGCTTTTACGTCACTGTCACCAATGAGCATACTTCACTTCTAATGTCTTCGATATTTTTGCGAATTTCGGTCCCTAATTTTCAGGAAACATTCATGACATATAAAACACTGAAAACATGGAAATTTTTTTTTATCTTTTTGGCATATCTTGGTATATGCTCCCCCCCTTAAATGTTTAAAAAATAGTCCTCGAAAATAAAAATTACAATTTCTTTTTCGCCTTCATCAATAAAAAGTGTTCCAGAAGGATTTAAACCTTCAAAACTTGAAAAATAAACTTTTTTTTGTTTTTCGGACTTTTTTCGAAAACCGTTTGTCGCACCAGTAAAAGTAATGCATAGAACATAACAGATGCTCCTAGTCAGGATCTACAACTTTTGTTTGGCATATTTTTTTACGTAATCAATAACCTGGAGGATATTATATAAAATCGACTTTGTGAGCTGTTAAATAAGTATTTAAATGTTCAAGGGCCCAGGGCCATCTTTTCCCGTTATCCGTACGGGCTCAAACTTTACACAGATTTTTTTTTATTATTTGGAACTATTTCCTTAGCCGCGAAGAAAATCTTGAAAAAGAATTTCACCCAGAGTAAACAAGAGCCACCCTAGTGTATATGGTAGAAGTGTGGGAGAACCCGAAAATGTCGGGTCGGGACGAGAATTTTTCTCGGGATCGGGACGGGTTCCCGAGAGTGCCGGGATTCCCGAAAGTGCCGGGATTCCCGAAAGTACCGGGATTCCCGAAAGTGCCGGAATTCCCGAAATTGTCGAGATTCGTATTATTAGTACTGACTGATGTTTGTACTTCGGGAAATCAACGATGTCTCTACACTTTTTGTTACGACGCACAGTGCGTTGATACATGGACAAAAATTGAAAAATCAAATATTTTGCAGGGTGATAATTATCATCTAATATTTACATCAAAATATTCAGGAATCGAGTTCGGTTATGGTGGCTCGGTTACCGTAGTTGTTTACGATGTTATTTACCATCTTAACCTGGAATCTAAGGACTTCAAGCGTCACTCGAAATTCATACGCGGTAGAGTTACTTTCTTTTTTTTTATTTAGACCTTCAGAATATTTATTATTCTTGGCTCACTTTATTAACCACGGATTCTAGTATTATGGGTATGTGTGCTTCAAAATTATTGTTTAGGCTTATGGCCTTACTGATCATTAGAAATCTTCTTAGTCCCGAGAATAAAAATTTTATTTCAACCGACTTTTTAAAAAATACGTAACAAAACGTATCCGTGATTTTTTTATATTTGGTTCCCCTAACTTTATACTTTATGAAAATAACGCGCTTTTCTGCTACTACTTGCAATTATTTGAGAAATAAATTTTTTTAGGAAGAAGTGTGCAGATCAAGAATTCTAATGTCTGTGAAATTATTATTATTATTAAGCTATTATTAAACTAAATTAACAGATATTACTATGAAAAGTTTATAATAACAATACATTACGTTAACGTATTTAGAGTCTGCTTGTTTTTTAGACTAAATAAGCATATATATTTAAAATATATTTTATGAAAAAATTCTAACTTCAAATGCACGTGATAAAACTAATTCGATAAAAAAAAAATTTGAACAAAAGTTAGTCAGTATTCAGTTGACAACAAATTGCAAAAGTAAATATTGATAAAAAACTGTTTATTCAATAAAAAATCGAGATCACCTCCATTTTTTTTAATACAACTGTATATTTTTTCGACACCAATCGATGCATATTCTGGTTAAAAAAGTATTTGGGTATATAAGTCGAAAACTGATTAGTTCAGAAGTTATGATTTTTGTCCCGATTTCCCATTGATTCAACGCACTGTGCGACGTGTTGAATGTATGATGTCGTATTCATTAAATTCGGGACTCGAAACGGCAATCGGGTCCTTGGAATTTTCGGGAATCCCGCACTTTCGAGAATCCCGGCACTTTCGGAAGTCCCGGACATTCTCGGGAATCCCGAAATCTTCGGGAACCCGATCCTACCCGACCCGTCCGGACCTCAGGATCCCGAAATCTTCGGGTTCTCGCACACCTCTAGTACATGGTGATTTACTTACTTTTCTTTCGGTAAATCCACCGTTTTTCCTTGTATCCTAGTGCACACTTTCTGCCACTATTTTGCGCACGTCGAACACAAAAACACGACGTGCCACTGTCGAATGTCCAGCGATTATAATAGCTTCGTAGCATCTTCAGGTCCGCGCCTATAATTCTTATCTTGAAACCGTAGAGTTGCATGCGTTGCAAAGTGGGATGTCTCTGTTCTTCGCATTCTCTTCGCTGACCGGTCCTTCCCATTCTCATTCTTCTCGCTGACTTTGCTTTTCTTCAGCAAACTAGAACTGCGCGTTAAAACGATGCCTCTATGCGTCCCAAAATTCGTGATTCGTCGCGCGCACGATTCGCTTTGAATATTGGATATCCACCCGCCTTCATAAGGTCCAATATCTTACGAGACGATGTCGAAGCCGATCATCTGCCGATGGTTTGGCCCGATGCAACTTCTGCTGGCGCCTCATAATCTTTCTCCGCGCCATCAAAATGACGTCATCTCGCGCAGTTGCCTTATCCTCGAGGGTTCAAATTACACGCGACTCCCCACGACGTTAAAATCCAAACGTTTGCAAACACTTCTTTAACGCTCGTGGCAAATGTTAAAACAAATTACTTAAATCTTAAATATTTATCTATTTGGGCCGCGCCCAGTAGCTTCGCTCGCGGTTCCTCCTCTACGCACCTCGATAGCTTAGATTGAAAAACAGTATCAGACTTTTTCTGCTTACGTACTTGAGTTGTGCAATAAAGACGCTTAATAATAATAATAATATCGGGTCGGTATCGGTTCACTATAGGTGCTGTATATCGGCTCGGCATTGGTTTGCTACATATTGATTCGGTAGATCGGCACGGGAAGATTTCTGTGGTGGGCCAGGTCTGAAAATTTCTCGGCGGTGCACGGTGCGTTGATACATGGACGAAAATTGAAAATTCAAATATTTTGCAGGGTGATAATTATCATCTAATATTTACTAAATTAACTAAATTAACAGATATTACTATGAAAAGTTTATAATAACAATACATTACGTTAACGTATTTAGAGTCTGCTTGTTTTTTAGACTAAATAAGCATATATATTTAAAATATATTTTATGAAAAAATTCTAACTTCAAATGCACGTGATAAAACTAATTCGATAAAAAAAAATTTTGAACAAAAGTTAGTCAGTATTCAGTTGACAACAAATTGCAAAAGTAAATATTGATAAAAAACTTTTTGTTCAATAAAAAATCGAGATCACCTCAATTTTTTTTAATACAACTGTATATTTTTTCTACACCAATCGATGCATCTATATATTCTGGTTGAAAAAGTATTGGGGTATATAGGTCGAAAACTGATTAGTTCAGAAGTTATGATTTTTGTCCCGACTTCCCATTGATTCAACGCACTGTGCGGTGGGGCATGTCTGAAGGCAGAGTTGGGCATCATTCGACTAAAAAGTGATTGAAATAACGTTTCGACTAAAGCTACTTCACCTTTTTCTTTAGTCGACTAAAACTTAACTGAGTTAGCTTTAGTCAAGGGGCCAGAGCTGAAGCTGGTTAGTCAAGAGCCTTTAGTCGTGGGTTGTGACTATCGTTGATCAGCTGTCATTCTATTCTTAGTCTAGAAGGCGACTAACCGGCAAAAGCCTTTGCGGCCTGACCCGCGCGCGGTCGCCTACCGGTCAGATTCTACAGAATCTGAATTTCTTTATTTTTCATCGTATCAATATGAAAGTGACGCCAATGGATTCTTGGTGTTCTCCCGATTAATTGGACAGAAAATAATTTAAATCGGACTATTTTTAACGAAACGGGCTTTGAATTCTGCAAACAAATTTCTCACGTAATATCCTTAATTATGGTCCGAATTATATCATTTTTCGGCCCATTTTCATAACAGTTTGCCAACGTTTGTTTTTTTTTTGTTAATTAACCCACCATAATAATTGTAAGCGAAAGCATCAGAAAGAATATGTATGTACAATCTTTCGATTGTTGAGAAGCCTTTGGGCTCGGATTATCGGGAAAGACCTACCCACCCCACCGTTTTGCTTTCTCGCTTGCGAGCGAGGACCTTCGGGCCCCAGTAGACCGCCCGTTGACAGCCGAGAGCAATAAAACCGACGGGCCACATAAAATCTTCCTGTTTTTGATAAGTGTTAATAAAAGTATTACCAATCGATTTCTCATGTCTTCCCGATGAAAATGGGCCGAAAAATGATATAATTCGGACCATAATTAAGGATATTACGTGAGAAATTTGTTTGCAGAATTCAAAGCCCGTTTCGTTAAAAATAGTCCGATTTAAATTATTTTCTGTCCAATTAATCGGGAGAACACCAAGAATCCATTGGCGTCACTTTCATATTGATACGATGAAAAATAAAGAAATTCAGATTCTGTAGAATCTGACCGGTAGGCGACCGCGCGCGGGTCAGGCCGCAAAGGCTTTCGCCGGTTAGTCGTTTCCTCGACTAAAAATTTAATGAAAGCTGAAACCACGTTAGTCGCAACCCAAGAGCTAAAGATCCTTGAATAACCGGCTTCAGCTCTGGCGTCATGACTAAAGCTAAGCTAAATCATCTTTAGTCACCCTTTGACTAACGACTAACCGTAAGGACCTTTTAACTAGATGTTATCTAGATATTAGCTTTGCCCAACTCTGTCTGAAGGTAATCCCCTCGTTAGTTTTGGATAATTTCCGGCGGCGAGCCGGTAAGGTAGGTTATTATTTTGTACACGTATAATGCAAGAAACTTGCACTACTCTTTATAACACAATAAATAAAGTAGGTAATGAAAATTTGTACCGCACTTATAACTCCACGTTAGTAACTTCATAAAATGTTATCTGGTTCTTGATACATATCATGGATGTCACGGAACTTGTCTACTCATATCTCTGCTACTAATACGTTTATGGATTAATGGCCACCTTTTTAAACATCCCATTGATGCTACCGAGTTATTTAGTGCCCCATCGTGATTCGCGTGTCGTTAAGGGTATGCGGATCATACGAAGCTTCTTTTTCGTCGAAACAGTCCTTCTATTCATTACGTTCTGCATCCCGTGCTGCCACGCTCGCTGCGGAGATGTTATCGACAGAGAAACTAATGTGTGCAGTCGCAGCCTGTAGGCGCCACATCTCCTCGCAGGAAATACGGCAAAAACAAGATCGATGAATGGAATTTTAACATTGTTTGCGTGCGGACACTTTGTCGATGTCATTGTTTACCAGAATTTCGTAATCGTTAGAGATTTTGCTTCAGATTTGCATAATACTTCTCCATGGTGCAACAACGAACCCTTTGCTTCCTTTACCTGAAACACAGAAAATTTACCAATATTAAATGTGTATTTGTTATATTTAGATTAATGATTATATGGTTTTTATGTTTAAAAATTCAGTGGCGTCGTTTTAAAGGGCATGTTGAATTTTATTGAAAGCTGAAGATAAGCTGTGGGGTATATGTCCGATTTTTTTATCGGGTCTTATGAAAACAATAGGTTCGAAAGTATTGAGTAACCATAGGCCAACATTGTGGCAACATCCGGAGAAATTAAAGACACATAATACACTGCAAAGAAAACTAAAAAATAGTTTAATTAACCGAGCACACATCTGTATATAGCAATGCGGGTAACATTTCGAAGAAATTTTTTAATAAAATTCATCTTAGAAGGTAACTGTCTTATCCTTACTTATTAAATCATTGTAATCTAATACAGTCTGTTACGAGATCCGGTAGATTGAAATTTACAGTTATTCAAGTGCGCTTATACTAAAAAAATTCTCAGTGATATTTTTAAATAATGAAATTCGTATAAAAAAGTTTTATTCTACGTTTTCGTTCCGTTTTTGCGAGAAGAATCAGGCTCTAAGTACCCGGATGTGCTATGATTATTGAAACACCCTGTATATTTGTATATAGTGTACTGAGAAAACTATTATCGCGTAATTAATAACTTCTAAAGAATGTATGTCTAATGGTCCCAAAAAATATAGTTAAAAATGAGAAAATATGATCGTGCGTCACTTTAAGATCACAATCATAAAATATATGAAAAAGAGACGCGTATCAATGTGAGTGTGGAGAATCAATATTTCACACATGGAAAATTGTGACGAGTAAGACAAATATTTTGCGCAGTATTATAACTACGAGGAAATAGCTTACTCATTGAATTATTGCAGGGCATACGTACTGACTCATATGGGAACTTCGGTAACCCGAAAATTCCGATGCTTTTGAAACTTTTCAGTTTTGCAGGGAAACTCAATAGAAATATTAGGCAATTTTTTCTGTTACTTCTCGGTGTGAAAACACCCCTTAAGGGTCAATATGTGCTTTCTTATTTTTCTGTATATCATGAGAACTATACTATATAGATACAAAAACATTGTTTATAGTGAAGAACGATTTTTATTTAAATTACCAATTTTAAACAATTTTATGCCAATTAATTGAAAATATTTGTTATCCTGCTAAGTTTAAAAAAATCGGAATTTTCGGGTTACTGAAGTTCCCTTGTCCGAGACATTTTAGCATTTCTCCTGAATGTAATTGAGGCTATCAGTGCAATAGTGGCGTAACCCACATTTTTGGGTGAATTGACATTTCGTCCTAAGCCACTTCTCATACTGCAAAATTTTAATTCTATAGTGTCCCGAGCAACCCTACAAGAACATACACAAAATGGCAGCTCAGAAACGTATTTTCGCACTGAGCATTTTGTTAATTTACGGCGGAAAATACTGGCCTGTGCAGCATTGGTCATTATTTAATAGACTAATAATATACACCTTAGCAATTATATTTTGTAAAAATCGTACCTATGTACCTAAAAGTAGAAATTTTAAGCAACGACTTTAAAACGTCAATAATTTTATTAGCCGTTATCTCAAAACAAACATTTTGAGGTTATGCCACTATTGCGCTGATAGCGTCAATTTTGTGTAAGGAAATTTGAGTGTTTTAGCCTACCAACTTTATTGGTAACATTCACATTTTATTTTCAAGGTCACGGCAATTTGCTGCCAAAACGTACATACACTTGTTAGTGTATATGTACATAACGTGCGAAATGGAAATTAGGTTTTGAATAGTTCCTTAATGTATATACATACATATCTTGTTAAATTAATTATGAAACAGATTCCTATTGCGATACCTACGACAGAATGAGATACTTTGTAGGTACTTATATATATTTTTGTGTGAAATTTATACGAAGCGTTTTAAATGAAAATTATTTAATTTCTTTTTTCTATAAAAAATAAAAAATCATGACAATTTGAACTTTATGTAATTACAGGATGTTAGTTTCAAAGTTCTTTATTTTGGTTAACTTTTTCTAAAGGATGTTTAAATTAATCTGACAGATTTTTCAGTATTGACTCCTCACGCCAAAATAATAAAAAAAGTTCATATACGCAAGCGTCTAATACCCTATTGACCTTTAGTTGTAAACAATTTCCAAAAGTTAAGCATAAGTGCCTATTAAATTGCAAGTCAGCCTATTGGGAAACTTAGTGGAGGCGCGGCTTAGATTTCAGCGCTGTGGTGGTAAGTTGGCAAACTATTGAAAGTAGGTCCGAATCCCAACAAACATTCCGAATAAGTATTTATTAATCGAATAAGTAAAAATGTAGTGTACAAAAAAATTTAAAAACACTTGTTTTTCAAAACATGTCTATATAAACACTGATAATCAGACGGATTTCGACCTACTCTCAGTAGTCCAATTTTCTGTCACTAGTTGGCGTATCGAAATTCTAGGTTTCCCTATATTACGTTGCTTGCTATTGTACTTATGCAAGTTTTTAATCTTATATTTTAAGGTGAGAACACCTTGTATGAGAATATCAAACTAACTGATGCACACGGATTTCAGACAGTTGCTCTTTCACAGGCATGTATATTGGAGATTTTTCCTGAAAGAATGCATCTCTTTTACATTCTATATGTTTTATTAATAAAGAAAACAATACCTTCCTTTGCTGATATAATTATAGACAGTACAATGTTTAATGCTAATTTTTTTATTAAAAATTTTATAAATATATCAATGAAGCAACTGAAATGACGATAATAATGACACGATTTATAAAAAAGTAGGAAGTTAGAATGGCCCCTTTCTAATAATAAATCGAGTTTTACCACACCATTGATTAGGGCTAGCAAAATAAAATCAATACTAAACTTTCCAACCGACCTACGGTAAGAATCATTTGTTGGCAAAAGCTATGGTAACTTCCTCAATTGTTTAAAAGACACGTTTACCAACAGAGGTAAAGGAGCAACAATATACCGATTGCAGGTTTATTGATTTTTGATGTTCTGTAAACTTATTAGGTTTGCATAATTCTATTAAATGTGCAAACACCATTGTCTCTTCTTGTAAAGTCGACGAACGTATTCATTGTTCTCATTCAGTATTCTTTACGCATTGTTTGTATAACTATCCAAGTATTGTTGAATAAATAATTATACAAACAATATGTAGGTATGTTTTCCAATTTTCATTATATTCTGCAGCAGAAACCTTTCACACTTTCATTCAAGTATTACCTTTATTTATGTCCCTTAAGTTCTTACACTTTAATAATAATATTACAAATTTACAATACCACATGTGTATCCACCCGTATTGGTTATAAATACTACACCACCTGTATTCTTTACTAATTTTGTGTATGTATAGATTCGACCTAAATAACATAAAACTGCCCTTAGTGTAAACCTACTCTACTCGAAACAAGTAGGTAATAATGGCACTAATGTATCAGATCCAGCGGAAAGTTCTTGCATTTTCTAGTAGTGCATAATAAACTAATCTATTGTTTGGTGTGGATTTGCTTCAATATTTCACGCGGATGAAGATTATTAATTATGATTCTTCACAACCGTTGTCTTCCTACACATGGATCATCTTCAAGAGTGTCATCTCCAGATCGAAATTTCGTAAATCAAAATTGTGCTTCCCCAAATGCTTGACGTATATTTCGAGCTGCTTCTGTTGCTTTTCGACCGAGTTTGAGCTCGTAAAGCAAAACAGAGCAATTCTACATATCCTAACCTAACACATATCGTGTTTAAGATTTAAGCAACTCAAACAATGCAGCTCATCTTAAAGCAAAACGAATGACGAATCTGTCGATATACGATGTTTGGTAATCAGGGAGAACTATATGTGAGAATAGTACTACGAAAGAAGCGATCCAAAGAACGACAGAACTTTATTGGGAAACTTAGGCCGGTATTCACAAACATGTCTTAAGATTAAGCAAATGCTTAAGTATTCGGCATCCTTTACTAGCTACTAGGGTTAGTAGAGGATGCCGCATGCTTAAGCATTTGCTTAATCTTAAGACACGTTTGTGAATACCGGCCTTAGTGGAGGCGTGGCTTAGATTGCAGCGCTGTGGTGGTAAGTTGGCAAACTATTGAAAGTAGGTCCGGATCCCACCAAACATTCCGAATAAGTACCTATTTATTAATCGAATAAGTCAAAATTTAGTGTACAAAAAAATTTAAAAACACTCGTTTTTCACAACATGTCTATATAAACACTGATAATCATATGGACTTCGACGGATTTCGACCTACTCTCGGTAGTTCAATTTTCTGCCACTAGTTGGCGTATCGAAATTCTAGGTTTCCCAATACTATAGTCGATCATCGCAGCGAAAGGGTTAAGGGTTCATTCTACTTTGTTGGTTGAAAAAAAAGGCCTATTTTCATGATTTTTATTTCAGGAACTATTGTACGGATTTTAATGCTTTTTTTATTAATTGTTTATTATTCCTTGCTGTATAGAATCGTATTTGTTATGTTTCCAAAATATAATTGCAAATGTGTGGGCTTAAGTCGCAATGTTTGTGACATCAGTGAGAGTGTTCTCAGTTCCGCAGTGTTGTGGAAGTCCTCCTCGGCGTCCAAGTGGTTCTAAAATGATAAAAATAGAATGATTGTGTCCTATAGGGGTGTACGCATAAAGTGGACTAGAATTATTGATTAATCAACAGTGGTTACAAAATAGCGGCCTCGTAAAGAAAAAGTTCTGGATTTTCTGCCTATTTTTCGATGTTTTTTGTGGATGCAACACAAACTATTTTTGATACCTGGATGATTTAGTCCGCTTTACGCGTACACCTCTATAGGGCATAATCATTCTATTTTTATCATTTTAGGACCACTTTAAGGCCAAGGAGGACTTCCACAGTGGGCCTGTGTTCTCACTGAGGCACAAACATTGCGATTTAAATCCACACCTTTGTAATTATACTTTGGAAACATGAAAAATACGATTCTGTAGAGCAAGAAATAATAAACAATCAACCAAAAAAAAAACCTTAAAATCCGTAAATTAGTTCGTGAAAAAAAATTCAAGACAATAGGCCCCTTTTTCGACCGGCAAAGTAGAATGGACCTTTAATATTTGAAATTTCGACCAACTGTTTCGCAAAACAAGGAAGAAGAAGTTACTAAATTTGATTCACTTTTCGACGAGTAAAAGAGGAGAGATAATTTTTTTCCTTTCGCACTGCCTGTAGCAGGCGTATGTCTAGTCGAAGATTACTAGGTATCTATATGTATAATCCACAACGATGGAAGCCTAGTAAGTTCCCCCTTGGAATCGAGCCATGAACCGATGTCTCAAGAATCGATAGTCTTGTCCATCATTTCCCTTTTCTGTATTTCTCATTCATATTCATTATGTGATAAACCAAGATACGTTGCACAGTTGATACTGAAGCAATTAAAAAGGTTTAAGGTCCTAGAATATCAGCTAAGCGGATTAAGATTGAGATGAAACTGCAAGAAAACTGTAAACTTTCCGATCTGAGATTACCTAATGAAATTGTGAGTAAAAGTATACTCAACTTCGTTTTAATAATTATATAGTGCGCACATAATAATGTACATTTTTATTAATTTCTATCAAACATACAGAAACGAAGCACAATACCTTATTCCCTTAAAACACCACCAATATTAATTTAATAAATGAAATTTATATTTACAATCGTGCCACTGTTTTATCCAGATAAACATTTACAGTAGTAGTGATATTAGCAGAGTGTGTGAAATTGACAATACATATATTTCTTGCTTTCCAATTTGCAAAGCCTGTAGTACCTATATATCACGTATAAAGTTGTTAATAACAGTGTAATTATATATAATAGGTCTATTTAAGCGTTAATAGTACGCAACTCATGTACGCAAGAAAAATAGTTCTTTTTTACGAAAGTGTAATGACTCGAGTGGCGAGTTTCTATGAATATCTCGCCGCAATGATTTCGTTGACCGAAATATTTTTAAACGTGCCTACGCACGCGGTAATTTTATAATCGCCTCCGTGTCGCATCAATTCATGCATGGGCGTTGGTTCTATGCGTCTGATAACGTGTGCCCAAATCGTACTTCGCAAACGAGCATATGAGCTCGCGAAAACGTATCGTGACATTTATGTAATTTTAGTGTTCGCAAGTCGTCCCAGATGACCGCTTTGCAAACACGCAACCGCCGCTTTCGTCAGAAAGGACAATCTGGTGGTAAATCACACACTATGTATTGGGAAACCTAGAATTTCGATACGCCAACTAGTGACAGAAAATTGAACTACTGAGAGTAGATCGAAATCCGTCGAAGTCCATATGATTATCAGTGTTTATATAGACATGTTGTGAAAAACGAGTGTTTTTAAATTTTTTTGTACACTAAATTTTTACTTATTCGATTAATAAATACTTATTCGGAATGTTTGGTGGGATCCGGACCTATTTTCAATAGTTTGCCGACTTACCACCACAGCGCTGAAATCTAAGCCACGCCTCCACTGAGTTTCCCAATAGTCAGACAAATGTGTGATTATACCCCAAATGAGAATGAACATCGGAAGACACTGATTTCCTTCAAAATAATATACCACATAGATACAGCCGCCGAAAATGTCCGAATGCCATTCAAATTCTTCGTAATTGCATAATATCGCAATTCCGGTTTGATGAAACTCAATACACGTAAATATTTAAAATAAAAGTGAAAAAACTGATCTATCTTTATTAATTATTTAATTCCTACTTCATGTAGTATGTTCCCTTTCCTGTTATTTAGTCGCTTTTTTCATAAACAGAAGGTCACGCTTATGATTCAGCCATTAAAAAAGAGTATAAGACTCTGCGAACAAATTTTGAAATTTTACCATTTAAGACCTCTCATTATGGACAGTTATTATGGTGATGCAGCTATCCTATGAGATTGGGTAATAAAGTGTTTCGCATAATGTTAAAACAGTCTCTTCAAAATACAATAGTTGAGAAACCTTCACGTATGATCAGGGCCGTTCCTGGCGGGGGTGCAGAAGGTGCCCCCGCACCTGGACGGGCAAACCTAGGGGCGGCCGCAGGCCGTTTATAATATGTAAAATTTTGATTAATAAGAATAATAATCGAAACTTGTTTGCATGATACATAGATATAAAAGTAAGCACTGCATATTAAATTCTTAATTAAAGAATATTGAATTAATAAGGGCGGCAATATTGTTTTTGCACCTGGGCGGCCAAAACCCAGGAACGGCCCTGCGTATGATTGTGTCAATTGTAAAGACAAGGAGGTAACAGCCTCGAAAGCTATTCTGTACGCCGATAGTTGCATCAAGAGCACATTAACTTTGTCTCCTGACCTCCTCAACATGTACACATACCTACTCGGGGATACTCATGCGAAAAGAATAGTGATCTCAGCGTAACTGTACGACGCATTCATTCCATTCACCTTTTCTGCGACCTCGTGTTTCCATAATACGGGACGTTAAAAGAAATATAGTCTCATTCCCATGACAGTACTCGTACGCGTAACCGAATTAATCGTCACGTTTTACGTACGTAAGTACATATGTACATACCAATTAGCCGTCGTGGATCGAAGGTACATAACCTCATTTTAACGGCGATTAACCGAACTGGTAAAATACGTGGCATATAAATGTTGCATCTAGAAAAATTGGAGGAAAATACGAAGGTGACACGCCGTTATTTTTGGATCCTGAACTGTAGAGAGATACTTGTTTAAAAGATCTGGCGATCTTACATGGACGGACAAGCCCACGCTGAACGCGGATGCGCATGACGCATTTTCTCTCGCTCTCTCCCCCTTCTCTGGCTCCCATTATCCACATTTAAATAGATGCCTTGCGCCGGTCGATTCACGCGTCACTTTAAAGTCGTCTTTGCTAATTACGCAGGTAACCTAAATTCCAACGATGTGATATCTTTTAAATTCTAAAGTCTCCTAGGTGAATGTCAATATTATAAAGTATAGGTAGGTTGTTCTGTTACTTTCTCTTTGATTCCATACTAACGCAAGACTAATATGTTAACAACTACTTTCGAGTGACACCTGCCGTAGTAAAAGCAGCATATTCATCACAAGTACACGCACTGTACTTCTATCGCTCTTTCTCAATATCGTCAAACCAATATAAATTAGATTAAATTATTTCACATTTGAATTCACGTTTTTAGGTTAGTTCAACTTCACTGACTAAATCCAATTAAACTACGAAAAACTGGGCACGTTTAATTGAAACGGCACCGAGTCGTTTAAAGGTCTAATTCTTCCGATCAAGAACGAACTGTTATCCGTTCCATTTTTGACATTGCGGATGATGTAACCGGTTTTTGTTGACAAGCGTTGAACGATTCTACGTCTGAGACGACGATCTGGCCCATTAGCCGTACGTCGTGAAATTACCGGTAAGAAGATATGCCACATTGGCGATCCTACACCAGCAATTAGTTACGCCACGACATCGAGACCTATAATGACAATTGACAGGGGTGTGTCCGTCAATCGTATGAAACAACTTAAGCAGAATCGGTTGCAATATAAAGAGATATATGTATGTCGCGATGTTTCTTCCAGGCTTCTATGATAGTTCAATTAATGTTAAGATTGCAAATATTTTATATTTCGAAATATGTAATTACGGTAGATTTTACACTTATGCCTATTTTTGGTTTTTATTAATTATAATGAATCTCATAATACCTAACTTTATGCAGAATATAAAGTTTGCCCTAGAATAGGCCCGGCCAGCTGGTCGATTTGGGAGCAAGAGCTCTCCTTGTGGCTCCCAGAGCTGCGTGGGAGCCGAGCCCGGAGTCGATGATATATGAGCCGTTGTTTTTGAAAGTGGTGTAAGTCCATTTATTCGTACATTGAGATATTTAAGGGTTTGCGTTTGAATCAACTTAAAAATATTCGCGTACGTTAATCAATTCGGGTAATGTTTTTAAAACTATAAACTTGGTAAATTTTATTATGGAATAATGATCAATAAAAATGTTAAAGAAAATAAACGACTTTTTAGCTACAAATGGGCTTATACCACTTTCAATAATAACATATTATGAAAAATATAACCAAGAGCAATTTTAAATTTATATTTTTATTGAAGTTGGCTTTTGTGAAATGTATTTTTTAATGTTAAAAACAATAATTAAAACGCAGACATACGTGTCTTCATTACTTACAAGTAAATGAATAATCGAGTTTATTAAGAAATAATTTCAGTTATATTATATGGAATTTATAAATAAACTAGTATGAAAAGTAAATTACATTGTTAAGATAACTAATAATAACAAACTTATTCATATTTCAATCTTATGACTCCTTTACACTTAGCATAGTGAAGTATTTTTTCCAAAAAATGGACTTATACCACTTTAAAAAAAACATTCCTGCGATAACATTTTACAGTATTACTTTTTTTGATTAATTTATGAGGATATTGTACACCATTGACTATGTGATTATAAATATAAAAAGAGGAAATCTATATCTGACGAAAACTAACATTAACTCATTTTTCCAAAAAAATGGACTTATACCACTTTCAAAAACAACGGCTCATATGTACGTATACCGCGCGCATACAACAGACGGGGAAAACTATAGTATATGTATACATAATATGCGTACAGGCTCGTACCCGCAGTTTTAAATAACTGGCACTCTTTGGGGCCCCAGGGAGCCAACTTTTGTCGCCCCTTTGCATTATTTCGGGGCTCCTTGCTTGCTATTATACAGGCTGTTCGGTAACTGGTGGTACAACCGGAAAGGGGGTGTATCTCGCTGTAAATTACTTTCTCGGTTCAGATTTGTGTTTATTATGCAGCTAATCAATAATAAATTAAAACAGCAGAACTCGCTAGATAGTGTTCACAGAAATTTAGTTCGAAGAGCAGAACAGACATTTGCACCAATTTCTAGAATAATAAAATTTATGCTACGTACAATAAACACAAATCTGAACCGGAACAATAATTTGCAGCAAGATACAGTAAGTCGAGACATAGTCAAGTGCACGTGCACCCAGCGAATATTTAAAGTCGATTTTCTCGAAAACCAAGCCTCGTATGAAAAAATATTATTCTATGTTTTCGACTTAGTTTTTCATGCAGAGTCACCCTGTTTCCGCCTGCGCCACCAGTTACCGAACACCCTGTATAGTAAAGGATCTGAGGTCTGTACTCTCACGGATTCCCCCAACGGATCGCTGCTCCCGACAGCTACACATATAAATAATTATGCGATTCTGAGCTCGCAACGGAGTGGCTCCTGGAGACATGAGATGGCCAGGGCTGCTCTAGAATGTTAATTTTGAAAGTAAGCGATAAGCATACATTCCCCATGTATTCGTGTATTAGAGGAAGTTAGTTTAAACTACAGTCCGTGTTTTGAAAACCTTCTCAATTTATTAATCAGTATTTGTCGTAAAGGTAAATTTCTTTATACTCGTAGTTAATATTGAGACTTAAATTTCATTGAAAACTAGATCCGTTATGCTCGCATTTTCAATCGTTGAGCGAGTAATTTTCTGCATTATCCTTTCATCACTGACCAGACTTCCAACGTGTACACTTTGTCTTGCTCATTTACGATTCTTTTAAGCATTCCCCTTTATTGTTTGGATCAGCAGCTGCCCTTTACTCGTTAGCCGCTGCGTGTCATTGTCGTTTATTTTTCGTCCACTATTTTTCAGTGGCACAACGTTTTACAGATTGATTATATTACGCTTGCAAAATATTTTTTGTTATTATAAATTGCCTGTATTATATCCTGTTCACTGTTACGAAGGTAATATTATTTAGAACTGGAAACGATTTGATATTTAAAAGAGTAATTCTCTTTATATGTTCGAAAGTTTTATTTAATGAACCAATACGTTTCATAGTGTTCCAAAGTTTACAGCAGTATATTTTACAGCAAATTATGACGAATTAGCCCCAAAACACAATTACGAGTCTATTGTATGACTTCCATTTATTCGCTATCGTGTAGAAATCGTATGAAGGGCATGGTAGAGTTTTATCGATTATACTGTACCTCTCAAGTACCTATTCATTGATGAATATTATGAGATTATATAGTCTTCATTAGTATTCTCTCCCCAGCTGTGAAAAACAGCCTCAATTTCGCTGATATCGACATTTGCTGTCATTTTTACTAACGTTTGTAACTATGTTATTTGTGATTTGTATGAAACTCGTCTTAATGCCTACATATGTATATTTGCATCAATCATTGTTATTTAAATATTAATTCAGATTACGATTTTTATGCGCTTAAGTACTGTACGCAAAGCGCTAATGTGACAATTCGGTCCTGATCATATTTTCACAATTATATTACCTCCTTGGAATTATTTCTTCGTTCGTCGAAAAGCATTTTGTACTCATTCTCATGCACAACTACATATGCACTAAATGTTGAAAATAAATAAATATGTTTGGAATACTCTAGATGACACTTTTCCCTTCAGTCTATACATTATTTATTGAAAGGGTACGTAATGAATATGCAATAATTCACACGTGATAGCAGTGTTAAACATCTGAATTAGGGCGGGGACTATTCGAATAATTTAATATTCGAATATTTTACAAGTATTCGAATGCTACGAATAAACTTCGAATATTTAAGTATTAGAATGTTATTATTCGAATATTTCAGTATTCGAATATTTCAGTATTCGAATATTTCAGTATTCGAATATTTCAGTATTCGAATATTTCAGTATTCGAATATTTCAGTATTCGAATATTTCAGTATTCGAATATTTCTGTATTCGAATATTTCAGTATTCGAATATTTCTGTATTCGAATATTTCAGTATTCGAATATTTCAGTATTCGATAATTTCAGTATTCGAATATTTCAGTATTCGATTATTTCAGTATTCGAATATTTCAGTATTCGAATATTTCAGTATTCGAATATTTCAGTATTCGAATACATCAGTAAGCTTCAAACTCGATCGGATATGTTGAAGTGGGTAAAAATTAACTTACAAGATTTCACCCTAGCAAACTAACGAACTCACAACTGAATCTAAATAAAAGCTGGTAAAAAAATGAACCTAAAGAACTTGATTTATAATTCGCACCATACTATTCGCATACATCAGTATTCGAATACATAAATATTCGAATAGCATTCGAATACTTAAACATTCGAATAGTATTTGGATACTTGGATATTCGAATTATATTCGCCAAATAATTGAGCAACCGAAGTATTCGGATATTCGAATACCGAAAAATTCGACAAATAGTCCCAGTGCTAATCTGAATGTGATAAATATTACGACCGTCCGTACATGAAATACATATAGGTGCAAAATGTTTGCAGGGTTCTCAATAATTTCGATTATACGATGACAAAAATGGACTAAGTCAATATATGTGTATCTCTCTGTATAATTTCTTTGCGTGAAATCTAGGTAATCATAAACGTTTAAGAAAAACACTTGCATGCTGGTGGAGCATGGATGCTGTGCGACGTCGCGTCGTTTTATTATCGATTCTCTTGCCCGGCGTTCGTGCACACCCTCTCTTCTGCACCTCCCCCTGCCGCTGCCACTCCTTTTACCAGCGCTCCTCGCCCTTTACTTAGCTTTGTGCGAGCACGAGCAACCCCTTCCTGGTTTATGTGAAACACGGGGCTGCGGTTACAGTGGACGCGATTTCGCGCAGCACTGAAGATTTTTGTTTTTTTTTCCGTTCATTCAGTATTAATACTACATATTTTGTTTACGATAATTTTACATAGGAAGGCCTCGTAGTAGAAGGCTGCTTTGAAAAATAGGGAAGATTATGATTAAAGCGTTTCGTGTGGAATCAAACACTCTCCTGACGAAAAATGTCAAGGAATAATAACGCAGTAACTGTTCTTAAACATGATTGCATTTGGTGTCTGAATAAATCTGTCGCGTATCTATCATTGTATTTAGAAATTTTACTTATTTACTTACTATTAATTGAACAACGTTCTCGCGTATATTTGCCGTTTAAGAATAAAAATTTATGTCAAACGATTTTATTAAAAATGCGCTAGAATCTAAAATATAATTATTTTCTTGTACCACAATTTCGATGGTGTTTTTTCACTTTAAATAAAATCCTGGAGCAGGATAGTTCAAAACAGAATATGAATCAATTTAATGCAACATCACATGTCGAAATGAATATGTTGTGAGATATGCTGCACCACGATTTTATTTAAAGTAAAAAAACACAATCGAAATTGCAGTACAAGAAAATAATTATTTCTTAGTTTTTAGTGCATTTTTAATAAAATCGTTTAACATAACAATTTATTTTATATGTTTTTTTATTTCATCAATCATATTGTTATGGAAATTGTGTGTAGGTAGTTCGTAAATTTGGGAGTGATGCAATAAATATTTCCAGTACTGTACCTACTTTCAAAACTTATAATCAGATGTTTTGACCTTGCAATTACATAATTCTTTTCTGTAGGTCTCGTGGGAACCACAGGCTTTATAAAAAAAAATGTATGTCCTGAAACACCACACGTGTAAAAGTTATCCACTTCCTAAATATGGATTAGAAGATATGCATGTGTCCACTCCACGTTCGGAAATCATAGACAATCGCAGCATCGTTCTTAATTACTTGCAGTCATTCTCAAGATATGACATCATCGATTATTATAATTTTGATCCTCATGCACCGACCACTCTATCTTGCGAATGGAATAAAAAGATATTCAATACACGTAAGGGAAAAATAAATGGTGTTAATATCTTGTCTTCATTAGAAATTGTTATTGCTACTTATAAGGCGCAAAATTAAGCTTTTACGAATAAGAGTTACTGATAAAAGAAAATATTTGCTAATAATGCTAAAAGTAATAAATACCATGAGAAATCTCACGTTAGAACTCTACAGGTACTCTACATATAGCACTGTAAGTTTGATTAAAATGATTTCTTTTTTCTTTTTCTAATTCTTAGGAAAATTAACCATTTAGTTTGTTCAGTGTAAAAAAGATTTTTATAATCTAGTAGATAATATTTAGAGTTCAATACTTTCCTTAAAAGTTACTTAGGTACAATTATAAGTTCCATTGATGACCTCCGCTTACATTCTCAGTCGGAAATTTTCAAACAGTTGATTTTATATTTTCGTGGCAAATATTAGGTATGAAATATACCCAAATATTATAATAATGCAAAATACCGTTAGGCAATTTGTTATTAATTTCACGTTTTTAAGTAATAACGTTTGCTATGAGAAATTCTCCACCATCGCGTTTTCCGTACCTTACTTCGCCGGATATTTTTCTCTGGGATTTTATTGAAGGAACAGTAACATCAACGAGATCTACAATTCGTAACAATATGAAAGGTAGGGTCTTACAAGTTTGTGCTGCTATTACACAACGAATTCTGTCTCTCTGAAAGCACATAAGTAAATATGTACTTGGAAGTTGGTGGAAGACTTTTTAAATTTTTTTTTCAAGGAAAATTCAAGTTCGCGTGTGCGCGTGTGGATGAATCTAATTGGTAGGCTGGGGAATTCGACGACGAAGGCAAAATGAACGCCTAGGGGTAAGACCGCAACGTTAATAAGTTTAGCGTACCCCACTTTAGCTCTTTCCTTGCTTCACTGCTTTTCTTTCTGTCATCCAACTTTCTTCCCGGTTATTACAAAATATATTAATATTTTGCTCAGCATCCGATTTAAGTTTTACTTCTTAAATGATAATAAAACTTGTAAATCGCAGTCATTGATAGATTTTACAATAAACTAACTAACATTTATAAATTACGATGTAACAGGGATATCAGTGGGAATACTGTAATTATTATCTTACCTATTCCAGATTCCTCACTGAATCGCTATGAATAAAAAGATACGGACAACATATGCGTTGGCAAATTTTTTATAATTGCGTTATTATTAAAAATACCCAGATGTTCAGACCAATAGGATGTTAAAAAATGTGGAAACTGACCTATTACTTTGTTAAACATTTTGGTGTTACCACTTCCCTCCTACGACAAATACAGAACTGCAATTGGTCGAAAAGTGGTGATTTTTCATGCAGAATTAAGTTGCAAATGTGGAATATGTTTTTATGTGGCGGAAGGATTTTTTTTCAATGTACAGTTTCGATTATATCAACGAAAAATGGATTCATTGTTATCACTAATGGCCGTTTTTCGTTGATAAAATCGAAACTATACAATGGAAAAAAATCCCTCCGTCATTTAGTAGATTTTTATATAAAATAATACGCCCATACAATTTCATAAAAGATTGGTGCGGTAGTTTTCGAGATATCTTGCTCACTGTTTTTACAAAGGCTTCTTGGATGTCGTTGTATTTTTATTATAAACGTAAATATTTTTCTACAAAAAAATTTCCAAATGTTCTTTAAATGTTGCTCTTTTAAGTGCAAAAAGTTGTGTAATAATACATGCTTCCGCGTTTTCAAAAAAAATTCACAAACATTCGCCTCTTTTCGGCCTTCTGACTAGGTACAACCCCATAAATCGAGGCCCCAAACACGGTCATTCTGTATTTTCAACTTATTTTCCATGTATGTAGTATGCATTTGGATGGCCCTTATTTTTCCACATCCAATTTCTACTGCTCTCACCCCCTAGAATGGTTCCATTTCATAAGAAAATAATCCCTGAAAAAGTTTATTGCAATCGGACAACATAACAGGTGCCAAGCCTTACCATTTCTAAAAAATGGTAAGCCCTATCGAAATTTTATTCAAATAATAATATTAAAAGAGCATTCAATTTTCTGCAATTACAGTATATATACATATATAATTTTTTCGTGCTTCACTTTACGCCACACCGTATATTCAAAAAATGCAATTATCTAACAAATTTCCTGCTGTCCGATTGCAATAAACTCATTTTCTTCCGAAAGGGAACCATTCTAAGGGACGAGAGCAAAGAAATACGAAAAAAATTTAGAGACGTATAAAGAAGGGCCACCCTAACTTTAAGCCAACTTAAGGGTTTCATGCTGCAAACAAAAATGTAGAATCTTTTGTACTTAGCTGAATATTAATAAAGCTGCCAGCTGCCAGATTAAAATATGATTTTAAAGCAACATGGGCTACATTCGTTCTCTTCTTTTACAATACAAAAACGAGCATGTTCGTATCTGAAATCGTTCTGTGGACTTCAAACGATAGTTAAGCACCTCGCGACTGGGGTATCAATGTGGGTCCCAGAGGTGATTGCGTTGCACGATACACTTTTAAAGCTGACGTAATGATCGGTATGCTAGGATCGAGGCGTTATCGATGGACGGTTGTCGCACAGGTAGAAACGACATGTCAGTCGTACGCGCGTATGTATGTATCTTTAAACCGCGTCTCCTTCGCTACGGATTTGGTCGTTCTGAGGACGCGTGTACGTCTCGGAGCTCAGCCTGCAATGGAAAGCGGAACGAATCTGGTAAAGGGACGCCTATCCGAGTCCGGTTCGGACACGACAAATTGATACCATGCGCGACTTCGATGTTCTCGTTTAAGGAAAGCCGTGCCCGCTTGCGATCGTATCAGTTATGTAGATTAACCGCCGTTGCACCAAGCGCGGCTTAGATTTGTGTCCGTTACGTGATCCACTCGCAGGCAAGTGTTACGAGACATTCGCACGAAAGTAAACACGCTGTGACCAAAATCGCGGCACATGGTACACTCCGCTCATTCACGATACAAAGCCGCGCGTGACACGATTATGCGTAATAAAATAGTCACGTATCAGTTGCACGCAATGCTTTTACTTCACCCCGTTACCTTCTTGCCATGTTAATTAGTGTAATTCTTATACCGATGAACGTTCATTTGGTGTGTTACCGGTGGCGGATTTCACAGGACGGCCGATGAGCAGTTGCCGCCTGGGCCCCCGCCCAGAAGGCCCCGCCTGGCCCCATCCTTAAAAAAATTATGATTTTATGCAAACTCCATTTTTTCTGTACTACTACACTGAGACCGTTTTTAGTAAACTACCTCTTCATTTTCCTGGGAAAATGGGCCCCTCCAGAGGGCCACATCATTAAAAAAAATTATGATTTTATTCAAACTCTATTTTTTCTGTACTACTACGCTGAGACCGTTTTTAGTAAACTACCTCTTCATTTTCCTGAAAAATGGGTCCCTCCAGAGGGCCCCTGGGGCCTCATCCTTAAAAAAATTATGATTTTATGCAAACTCCATTTTTTCTGTACTACTACACTGAGACCGTTTTTAGTAAACTACCTCTTCATTTTCCTGAAAAAATGGGCCCCTAGGACCCCATCCTTAAAAAAATTATGATTTTATCCAAACTCTATTTTTTCTGTACTACTACACTGAGACCGTTTTTAGTAAACTACCTCTTCATTTTCCTGGAAAAATGGGCCCCTCCAGAGGGCCCCTAGGACCCCATCCTTAAAAAAATTATGATTTTATGCAAACTCCATTTTTTCTATACTACTACACTGAGGCCGTTTTTAGTAAACAACCTCTTCATTTTCCTGGAAAAATGGGCCCCTCCAGAGGGCCCCTAGGACCCCATCCTTAAAAAAATTATGATTTTATCCAAACTCTATTTTTTCTGTACTACTACACTGAGACCGTTTTTAGTAAACTACCTCTTCATTTTCCTGGGAAAATGGGCCCCTCCAGAGGGCCCCATCCTTAAAAAAAATTATGATTTTATCCAAACTCTATTTTTTCTGTACTACTACACTGAGACCGTTTTTTAGTAAACTACCTCTTCATTTTCCTGGTAAAATTGGGCCCCTCAGAACGTTTGCCACCTGGGCCTTTTTGCTTAAATCCGCCCCTGTGTGTTACCTAATATCAGTTCCTTTCTTACATATTAATAAAAGTAGCTAGGCACACGATGCTTGAAGTAAAACGTTCATGGTGAAACTCGAGGCTTTAGGGAAATTTGAAAACTTCCTGAGTTATGAGGACATTATTTCGCCGAGGAAGGTAATTAGGGTGGACCTTATTTTTCGACTTTCAAATTTTTTCCGGGACACCCCCCAGGATTGTGTCATTGGGGGAAAAAATAATGTGTGCAAATTTTGAAATCGATCGGAACACGGAAAACCGTGCCTCATCGCATTTGAAATTTTTTTATTTTTGTAACTCATTTTTCTCCCATGTAGTATATCTTTATTATACATGTTTATATATCGTTGAATTTTTCTTTTTACGTTCTGCAATAATATAGAATCAAAGTATAAAATTACTTTAAAAAAATCATGACCTTGAAATCTCATAAATTTACCTTCAGAAAAAACTTTTTTCGTTGGCATTATTTTTACCTTGTCAAACAGTACGACTTTTGTCTAAGAAATTTTTTCATATGTTTATAAACTTTCTACAATTAATTTTTGTAGAAAGTATCATACTGTTTCAACTGCTGAAGATTTTCCATGAAAGAAAAGTGACGAAATGATTTATCAGTTTTTTAAAATAATTATTAGGTAGCTGAATACGATACGAATTATTATATAATTACAGTGCTAAATAATCAGACCTATTCATTTCTAATTGTTTATTTATTGCCATGTGACAATGCGCGTTATCTGTACTATTGGCGAAAGGATTTTACAGTCTGAGGAAAGATGCAACCAAGGTCGCAGTATAGTGTTCCACGACACATATACACCGCGAATTATTGCATAATCGTGAATTGTCGGAACGCCTCGTTCCAAGAATAGATATGATTCTAAAGTTGTATTTAAGTTCCGTAAAAAGGATCGCAACCTCTGTGTCATTTTGCGAATAGCGATATAGTCTACCGATATAGCGACAGATAAAAATACAATAATACTTGTATTTTTTTACAGTAGATTTTTTATATAAATCGTTTAATTTGATTCGACACAAATGTTAAACAGAAATGCACTGTTGAACAAATGACACGTTTTTACTAGAAGGTAGTAACTTTATCCCTTTAAAAAAATCATTATTCTTACCAAATATTCTATAATTCATAATAATTTTAAGAGATAAATCACCCAGAATAAATTTATATTGCTGGCAAAATATATAAAAGCACTTCATTACATAAGCAATCACCGGTTAAGAAGCTGAAGGATGTAAATGTAATCAATTCATTCACTAGTAATAAGTGCAGTGGTACAGGCTGAGTCACGTAATTGGGGCAAGTCATATGGCCTGTTTGATAGCAATTCAGAAAAAGTGACAGAGGAAACAGTTGAATGCTTTAAAGGGATCTAAATTCCTATACTGAAATCTTGCACGCCAGTGTAACAATTCATGTGCAATATGTAACTGCATCTCCTTTTTTTACATAGAACGATATATATATTTTTTTGCGTAAATCGATTCTTCTGGATGTTCTGGATGTGAAAGTACTAGGCTACTAATACCTACTCAAGCTTATTTCTGTATGTAGAGGCATTAAATAACGGATTGGAGTAAATTGCTCAACAATAATTACAAATCAGTTTGATTCAGGCATGGAAACGACGAAGGAACTATGCACAAAGTGTTTAGAATGTAATGGTGGATTTTTTCTACTTTTTGGATTCTCGATTGTTCTGTTGTTCGTCTAGAGCATCTTTTTCCGGTGTGTCGCCAGGGTTGCCACCTTATCACCATATAAATCCCGAAGTGCCACACATTCCATCCCGGAGATTCGAATATAAACCCGGAGATGGGAAAAGCAAAAAAAGTTTTGTTCTCGAATATCCAGAAAACAGATGTGCGATTCTTTTGAGCTCAAACAATTCAGAATTTAAAAGTATGTTTTTTTAATTAATAACTATTATTGTATATAAAATTGATACCACAGTATAATACCACAATTTCTTATTATCTCATTTTTTCTACAACCCGGAGATTTTTTCAGTAAAACCGGAGCCCGGAGATTTGCTTCAAAACCCGGAGTCTCCGGGCCAAAACCGGAGAGGTGGCAACCCTGTGCGTCACATAGTAGCATGTTTGCTGTATCACCATTTAGAGCGGAGTAAGTAGTAACATGTTACAATCTACCCCGAGCTTGAATTTTCGCGTTTTATCTCAGCAATCGAGAAACTAAACATCAAATTACTAAAAAGCGTACACATTATAATAAACCAATACTGATTCGTTTGCGACAAAGGAGCAAAAATTCAAACGGTTTCTAAGAATAACTTGCTAACAAGGAGAGTATTTTAGGTGTCCGCCTCCGATCATTTTGATTTTTGGATATGTTATAGAGGACCAAAAAATAAGAAATGCGTGTTTTTTTATTTTTCCCCGTTTTTATATTTGGGGGGTGAAAACTGCGTTCAAAGTTAGGGTTGAAAAATCATTTTGTAAAACAAAATTTACTTACGTGCTCTACGTACTAAAATTCTGGGCCATAACCTCAAAATAAATGCATAACGCTCGTTTGTGTTACAACCAGTGGTGGGTTTACCACGTTACATAGAATTTACTACGTGACACGCGTAAAAAATGTAAGTAATTGTATAAAATGTATAAAATGTATTCAATGCAAAAAATTCAAATACAAATTATTAACCTCTACCTATTACATTGAATTTTACTGCACACTATTTTAAATTACTTTAAAAAGAAAGATTGGAATGTAATTATAAAAATGATAAGTAATTTGAAATTATTTAGTAAATTTCATATCTTTGGTGTGCAAAAGATACTCGAAATTTTACATATATCAACATGGATTCTGAAGAAATTAATAAAGCTTTAGCAGATTATTTATTTTTGATGTAACATTCCATTTAGTATTATTGAATCCGACCACTTCAGGAACTTTGTTCATAAATTGAATCCAGCTTATACAATTCCAACTCGAAAGACATTGTCGAATAATTTACTTAACGCAAAATTTTAAGATTACAAAAAATCAATAATCGGTGTGGAATGCGAAGACGCAGTTCTGTTTTTAGATGGTTGAAAAAAATGTATCATCCAATATTAAGTATGTTGTTGCAATTCTGAATTTAATGAATACGATATGTATGTCCATGCAGGTTATGGCGTTCCACGGTCTGCAACGGTTTATTCAAACAATATGATTTTATACAGTAAAATACATGAACGTAATAAAGTTAAGCTATTTACTACGTCTTATTCTACACATAGAGAATTCACTTTTCTACGTCAGGTAAAATACGGACCCACCACTGGCTACAACCTACCCCGGTCTCCCCTACTCTAGCGAGCAAAACTAATGCAGCAGCGTAATACAATTATTTAAATATCAGTCGACAAGTTGTCCCTCCACTTGATTTTCGCCGTAGCCCAACGGTTGTCAAGCTCCGAGAAAATTGCAACAAAGGAGTCGAGAAATTTAATACTGTAGGTACTCAAATCATCAGAGCGTGCCTCATTAGAGGTCGCCACCGTACGCCTTCAGCCTATACAACCCTTCATAGGAAGGAAGCCCCTCCAAAGCTTTGGAAGTGGGTAGATAATCACGGATGCTGTGTAGGTGCGTCTTGAACAAGACGGGGTCGAGGGCTTCTACTATTTTCCCGCGTATTCACCGCCGGTGAACTCAAAGAACTTCGCCGGTCGGTGACCCTACTCTCCTCGGCCGTCCATTGACTTTCAATACATTTAAACGGCGGCCAATAAAGAAATTGGTTCCGTCGCTAAACTAAACGCGATTAATCGCGTACCGACGTGAATTCCAGGCGGTTACGGTATTTCACTAAAAGTTTCACCAATATTCCATGCAAAGCACAATACACTATTTTTCACGGGGTTTTCGCGATATTTTCACCAGCCTCTCGACGGGCTTGATAACTCGCTATATGCCCTGCTTATATCGCGTGGGAACAGAGGAATAAACTGTAAGAGGAAAATTGATCTCTAATTGCATTCCTTACAGCTTCTATTTATGCTCGATTTCTGGGCGCTAATTACAGAGTGATTTTAGTAACTGGACCGGGGGTGTAGCTTTGATTTAAATGAAGATACGATTTTTTTTTACAACTGCGTTGGTGGACTTCTTTTTTTAATGGAACGCTATAATTTCTTTGAAATAATATAATATAATTAATGCTATTGAAAATTCGATACTTTACGAGATATTTCGCGTTATTACTTTAGCCATGTTAGGAAACATGAAATATTGACATTAAGATTCAATGTTAGACGCGATATGTTGGAATATACAGGGCCGTTCTTGACGGGGGTGCAGAAGGTGCCCCCCGCACCTGGGCGGCCAAACCTAGGGGCGGCCGCAGGCCGTTTATTATATGTAAAATTTTGATTAGTAAGAATAATAATGGAAACTTTTTTGCATGATGACTGTTTAAAATTATGTATGTATAGATATAAAAGTAAACACTGCATATTAAATTCTTAATTAAATAATATTGAATTAATAAGGGCGGCAATATTGTTTTTGCACCTGGGCGGCCGAAACCCAGGACCGGCCCTGGGAATATATATTGACGTAATACCTAATACAAAATGTCTCGTAAAGTATTGACACTTTGTATACGCAGAATGATTCAAGGAATCGATTTATGTAAACAGAAATATAAGGTTTCTGTGAAACAAAAAAGTGTAAGTGCATCCTGCAAATGCAGCAATGTACTTGCAGAAAAATCGTATTATGGTTGGATAGAACTCATTAAGGGGTTAGGCCACCTTGGACGGAGCAAAGTTGCAGTCATTTTCGGCATTTTTTTTTTATGAAGATAATGAAATAAACAGAAAATTTAATATGAAGCCTGTTATTATACAACTCTCGCCGGAAAAAATCATATTTTTTTTCTTTCAAAATGGCGGCGTTTCCACGGTGTTCAATATCACGACTATACCGTTTGACTTAGAACAAAACACCAAAAAGTTTTATTTTCTACTTGGGCGGATCAAAATTGCAGCCATTTTCGACATTTTTTTCAAGTCTTTTCGGGACTTTTTTAAATAAAGGGTTGTATATTCGAATGTATATATTTTGAAGTTCTTGTAGCTTTTTTTTCAATGCGATATCTAAATAAATAATGGAATTATAGGCGATCACCTGGCAGCGTTTCTTTAATTCAGCACTTTACGGTGACCACTGTAGCTTTGACCTGGTTCATCAGAAATAAAAAATTCGACAAAATTTAGTTAGTATATTAGATTATCTATTCCTTAATTCTGTCTTTTTCATTTCCGTTGCGTACTTTTTATTTTACAGATGAAAAATGAGGAAAAATACTTTTACTATGCGAACCCGCCATTTTGTAGGAAATTAATTTTTCGGCATAATGAACGATTAAGGACTAGATAATCTAATATACTAACTAAATTCCCGCGAATTTTTTATTTCGGATGAACCAGGTCAAAATTAGAGTGGTCACCGCAAACTAATGAAAAAAGAAATCGCTGCCGGGAGATCGCTGATAAGTATATGTTTTATTTATTTATATTTTCCATAGCAAAAATTACTACAAGTAGTTTAACATGTACACTTTCGAATAAATAAAGGTTTGATTAAAAAAGCCTTCAAGTTTTTCCCCCAAAAATTCCCGAATACACATGTTTTTTCAGACCTCGCAAGTAGGCATAACCCCTTAAACCATGCAAAATTTTCCTCCACAATTTTTTTATATCTCCACTTATAGAAGAAAGCTTTAGCCTGATGGTAACATAAAAAACTATCATTATGGAAAAGTTTTGCGAAATATAATAGGCCTTCATATTTCAATAACCAAAAGTAATGCAACACCTATTTTCGCAGAAATCACAATTTAACGACACATTGTCGCAGCAGCCGTTTCATTTGCCGCTCATCGTAAACTTGATAGGTTGTATTAGGTACAGCTACTACCTATATGAAATCGAAGCCCCTCGGGATGTATGAAATTTCAAACCCACTTAACAACTTGCTGATCGGCATTAATAAAGTGTGAAGTCGCTTGTTTGTTTACAGTTAGGTCGCTAAAAGCCGCACATAGAAATAATAAAATCGTAGTTGCCCGACAACAGCTTACGAACAAACGGTAGATATTAGAAACACATTTATGCGCTGGCGATTATGAAAATGACCTACATAAGTCACATATATTTCACATTAAGATATTTATTTTTTTGCGTTTGTGTGTATTAAAAAATTCGAAGAAATTATGAATGCAGTTTTATCAGATTTCTTACTTAAACCACTTTCATTAATTTTATTATTACTGGCACGTACTGTGTTCCTAAAATTCTTACAGCCAGACAGAAATGACCATGAGCAATGCGATAAGTAAATTTTTTTAGTAGTCTAATATCAATGCATAAAATGTGCTACACATTTATTTTACAATTTATCATTTCCGACACAATTATTCGCGGAAAAGAAATGGCCGCTTTTGCGAATGGAAAGATGGCGAGAAATATTTTTAAAAACTGAAAGTTTTCAGGTATGCTAATTGAAGTGGAGTTATCTGTCAGTGACTGGCACGTTGCAGTTGCATGAACATTCAACGAGCACGAAAGCACGATGCAAATCGTTCTAATAATCACGAGGTACGACAGGGCTTAAAGCGGAACATGGGTAACAAGGAGGACCTTGGCCCCTTACTCGTGTAACGATAAGCACTCGCGTAACGATAGGTACTCACGTACAGTTACGGTATTAACTTTATCAAACCATTTGCCAAAGTGTGACTACTCGTTGAAATTCGTTTAGAAAAATCGTATACAACCATGTTACTCGTATAAATTCCTAAATAATAATTAAAACAATGAACGCGTCATTTCTTTCTCGTGGCTCAAACTGTCTGCCACAAAAATGCCTGATATTAATCGTGTCCCGAATACCTATTCCACAGGTATTCCCCAAATTCCATTTCCATCGTTTGTGAAATTGCAGGAAACGATACGAAATAAATTTTTTAATTCCAAATAGTAATCGCGGCTTCGTGTAAACAAGATTATTACATCATTCAGCATCAAAGTGATATTTGTTATTAGGATGGATGTAGGGCCTGGTTCTCCGGAAGCGATAAACAAATTGCGGGCAGCAGTTCGCCCAAAGCGACGCTCCATTTAAGGACCAACGGAGGGTCATTCGATTAAGGCCTCATGCTCATCGCTGAAGGTGAACCCCGCCAATTCTGCAATTACACGCCCACAAACATCGTCAACTCTCTGACGCTCGTCCATTTCCTAATTGGCACACGATACAGCCTGCTTTCGACCGATTTTTTCCGCCTCGTCTAGCTGACAAGGTATGTAATTGGCGGTCCACATCGTTTACGGTAGTGACACGAGTTAAACATTGCGTACTAACAAACCAAACAGCGATCGGTAACGAAATATTCCAATGATTAGCATATGTTTTGCAACTTGCTAAAACCGTCGAAATGGCACCTTTCATTTTTGCGGCCGCGAGTCTCAAGCGTCAAGGTAAGTGTTTAATATTCATCTCGGATTGAAAATTGATTCAAAGATTGGAGAAAAATATTGCACATCTTGTAAATTTAATTAGGTAGATACCTATCGTTGGAAAGAAGATAGAAATATTCTATGATTTATATTATTAGAACTATGCTGATAGTTTACTTTTTCAATACTGCAGTTAAGTGGAAACAAGTTTCTAAATGAATTTTATTGCATAGAAAGAATATTCATATTATAAAATTTTTGCTTAAAGCAACTAATACATTAGTCATTAAGGAAGGGCAGAAATTTGTGTGTCCGAATGCACGACGTACAAGAAGCCGCGACGCTTTCAAATATGTAACAAGTAAATGACTGAAACGAGCGCTGAAACACTTAACAACGCACTTCAGCCGTGCGCGCTGCGGATTCTCTTCCTGTCATCCTCATTCCAACGAGAACGTAACGATTTCATGCAGGCTTGGTACCCACAGCGAATAACAATAGTCAACCGCGGTTATCTTGATTCGAGTAACTGAAGAGCCAGATAAGAAATCGGAATTAATTATGCATGGGGTGCCTGACGGCGGGCCGCAGTAAGTTAATCAACATCTAAGGGACTTCCCAGTCTTGCGATCCAATATTATGCGCCCGGTTTTCTCATCACTTCGAGTCTAATGCCCCCAGACACGGAGGCCATTGTACAGTCTCCAACGTAAACATCTGGTTATGTAGGAGTACCTCTTAATTGTCTGTTCAATTATTGCATATGGCATGCGGAGCTCATAGTGACAATAATTGCTTTCATTCTGTTACTTGTTATGTCACGTTTTTTTAGAAGTGCATTCATAACACCGAGTATGTGCATTCAATGTTGCAAGATGCACTTGCATCGCGTGTACAGTTAATATTTTATTCTGCACGACAAGCTTTATAAACGTGTAAATGTCTATTATTCTGTTCGCATCTTGGTGTCACTTAGCGTAGTTTTCGTTTTAAATTCATATCAATCCTCATCTTCAGCGACACCATTTTGCGGAACATTGGCACCAGCGTATGCGAAAACAATTGTTTAACCAAGGCACATTCTTAGTATCATAGATACGACTGATAAGTTATCGATAAGCTACCTCGTGACGTAACGAGATTCGTACACCAAGCTGCAGCAGCGAACAGCAGTAGCGCCAGCTGACTCGTAAAACTGACGCGTCAGTGAGGCTTCCGACAGGACCGAATCCTCCCTGCCGTTTAAATGCCGCTAACCCGGCCATAAACACACCCTCGGCTAGACACCATTTTCGCGTCCAGAGAAAACCCGTTTCGCGAGGTGACAAACAGGTAGCATCGTGTTCTGGGTAATTTTCGTTGATTCGCCGCAAACGTGAATTTGGCTGGCTAGGCGATGAGACGAGTCCCGACCATCCCGGAGATAGACGCAAATTTCCGGCAGCGTATTCGCCAAGATGGCGAGACGCATGTTCGGCGGATGAACATCGCCGTGGTTCCGTTTCAGCCTGCACGTCTAGAATAGCCCGCCGTCAGAAGCGGCGCGCATAAGAATCACCAACCTGTTCGCTGCGTGACGTCGTCGCTCTGCTGCAGTCTGCTGCCAGCGTCGTCCTTGCCCGGATTCACCTGCACATCCGTCATTTTCTCCTCGGTCGACGGCTCTGCGCGTCGCTCTCGTCAGGGCGAGGATCCTCGCTTCTTGCGGTGATCGAGGTTCTCGCGCGCCGCTCTTCGCTACGCGCGCGTCAGGATCGACCCTCGCGGCGGGAACCGGTCAAAGCGATAGCGGAATAAGAGGGATCAGCCGCGACACTCTGGTGCAATCAAACTGGCAGCCGAAACGCGCGACACTTGCGACGCATTTGAACTGACTGGCTCGGCCGCCGGCTTCCCGGGATCACCCGAACACCCCACGCCTCACCATCGGAAATCGCCGAGAGTCTACGAACCTCTCGCTATACAGGGTGCGTCACGCAATTGGGACAGGTCGTACCTCTGTCTCGTTGAAGATGGAGCACACTCGCAGAGGAGACTGTCGGAGGCTATGATAATGTCTATCTTTCTACGATCTCGTGTGTTTCGCACGTGTAGCAATACTCTTGCGGAATACTGTTGCAACTTCGTTTTTCAAACGGAAACACGTGTTTTTTTTTTTGTTAGATAGATTCCTGTCAGCGTTTTATATATCGACTAGCTTTAGTATTCGGCTTCGGCCGAAATTTAGATTCTGATTTTTTTTTTTTTTTTTTTTTTTTTTTTTTGGAAATAGTCACATTCGTCTGGATTAGTCAGGCATAATGAGCTGATGCACATTTCGTGATCCCAGAGTTTATCGTTCGAAAGTTTTTAGGCGACAGACAAACACAGGCATATAGAAGCTTTCTGCTTTATATATTAAGATGGCTTATAAGGGAACGGAACGCAACTTTGTGGATTTTTAGAGTGACTCAAAACAAGAACAACGGTGTGTTTCATTTGGGCCCTATCGCCCTTTAAGGGGGTGGAAACTAACCTCAAAGTCAACTTGGCACTACCACTTTTTCGCGTATAACTCGCAAAGTACAATAGACAGAAAAAAATGTTTCAAACAAAAGTTTAATGGTACAATAAGCGCTGAAAACTTGCGTTAACGAAATTTTGAAAAGAGCTTAAAAAGAAAAATATCTGATGAAAAAAAACTTTTTCAAATATTTTGTTAACGCAAGTTTTCAGCGCTTATTGTACCATTAAACTTTTGTTTGAAACATTTTTTCTGTCTGTTGTACTTTGAGAGTTATACGCGTAAAAGTGGAAGTGCCAAGTTGACTTTGAGGTTAGTTTTCACCTGCTTAAAGGGCGATAGGGCCCAAATGAAACACACCGTTGTTCTTGTTTTGTGTCACTCTAAAAACCCACAAAGTTGCGTTCCAATCGGCGAGTCCGGGTTCGCGGTGTTCCCTTGTTAGTGCACAAATATTGTATGTCCACTTTTAGGGAAATTTGAATTTTTATATGCAAAAAATAGTTCTTGACTCTTTCTTTACCTATGGTGTATAAAAATCACATTTATATCTACTTCATAACTTTGTCAAAAGTAATATTTTTGTGGATTGTATGCCCCTGAATCTTATGTACCAGTGCATAATTATTGCAATAATTATATGACGTACAATATTTGTGCACTAAGCTATCGATATAAAAGTATTATGTGGAAGTGTTCGAAAAATGAATATTTCGTAAGGCGTTTCAAATTTTTAAATAAGGTATACGCTTTATGTAAGATGCTGCATACAGTGGGGTACAAAAGTATTTCGACAACCTTTAAAACATAACTTTTTTAAAATTGGTCCAAAGTACTTGAGTTTTTTTTTAGAAGCTAGAAGGATTAGGTTACTAGGTAACGTGTTTCGGCGTTTTGAAAAAAAATGTAGTTGGTCGTAATTAGCGAATAAAACTGTATAAGGCATGGTAAGGAAATCTTCATCAAACAAAGGCTGGAATATAGGCGTTGTGTATTCCAGATTCTTGGAAATTCTCGAGGATATTTTCTGTATCAAACGTTACTTTCTATGAAACTAGCATTGTTAAAAATAATTTTTATAACACGTTTACGAAATTTGAATTAACATTTCGTCACGGGTAGATAGAGTATTTACTAAATGGAAAACAATTAAAGAAATAATATGTTTCTGTTTCATTATGATTAGAAAGGATTTTGGCAGTCTGTAGATATACAATATCCTTTATCTAGTATTTTCTCATAGCTCGCTTCGTTTTCGAAACAATTGACTTTGAATTTCGGTCGGATACGCGTGCATCGAAACATGTACTTACAGTTTGCGGCGCTAGATGGGGGCTCGCTTAGAGTTAAGGTGCGATCCCACGCGCATGACTTGGCGACGCTTGTAGGCTAGTGACGGCTAAAACTATTATTTGTGAATCACGAGTGATTCGATCACGTTTGTTTCCAATCACGGTGATCTTCACAGTGACTCGTGATTTTTTGTGATCGCCTCTGATTGATGGAGATCATAACTGCCCTTTGCACGCGTCACATAACCCGAATTTCTTTCAAAACATTCTCAAGTTATAGAATCTCAGTTGTACATTTTGAAATCCAGGATTGACTAACTGGCGGGGAGCCGTTCAGCGTGGCAGCAAGGCGGAGGTGGCTCGCTGACCTCCAGTTAGTCATCCCTCCTTTGAACAAATGTAATCGTTCTTGATCTATCTAAATATAACGTATATTTCTTCACTTTAGTTAAAAAATATAATGTATATGTGAATACTGTAACCAATTAAATCAGTGTCTGCACACATTGACTAGTGAATGTATACAGGGTGATTCTCCAGCGACGCCTGTCAAAGTGATGCCACCTGATATCCCATGGCGAGGACAACCCACGAAGGGTTTGGAATACCATTAAAAAGTGAGAAACGTCCAGGATTTCCGCATTTCTCATCAGATCTTTGCGAAAACGACGCCAGTCGATTCCTTATGTATCGCCGATGAAATTGACACTAAGAACGACGTAATTCGGACCATAATGAAGGAAATTCCATGAAAAATTGATTTATATCATTTCAAGTTGACTTCGTTAATAATAGTCCGATTTACATGAAATTTGATATGATTTCCATCGGAAAAACATAAGGAATCCATCGGTGTCACTTCCATATCGATACGATAAAGAATAAAGAATTTCTTAATACGCTGAAATGAATACTTCACATTTTCACCCTCGACAGCGGGGCGCCGACCTGGAATCGCTGCGGACCGCAGTCTGCGGTCGGCCAAGGATTCATACCTGTTTCAGAAATAAAATAATTCTTTATTCTTTATCGTATCGATATGGAAGTGACATCGCTGGATTCCTTATGTTTTTCCGATGAAAATCATACCAAATTTCATGTAAATCGGGCTATTATTAACGAAATCAACTTTAGATGATATAAATCAATTTTTCATGGAATTTCCTTCATTATGGTCCGAACTACGTCGTTCTTGGTGTCAGTTTCATCGGCGAAATATAAGGAATCGACTGTTGTCGTTTTCGCAGAGATCTGTTGGGAAATGCGAAAATCTTGGACATTTCTCACTTTTTAATAGTATTCCAACACCTTCGAGGGTCGAGCCATAAAATTCGGTGAGGCACTGCGGGGGGTTGTCCAAGATAAGGAAAACACGATCACTGTGATAAATCACTGTTAGTGATTTTGCACGCCATCTCTATTGCAGACTCGTCAAATTTGTTTAGCGAACGCGAGTCGGCAAGCCATGGGCGTTTCGACGACGCGGCTGGTACGGCACGAAACTCGCCGAGCCACGCACCGTGGGGTCGCACCTTAAGAGAGAGGCTTCTGGTTGTAAGCAAGAACCCACAGTAAAGGAGCGCATGCTTCTTCATGCGTGTGTGTGTGTGCGGTTAGTCCAAGAGAATCAACTGCACTCGGTGTACTAGCTTCACCCAATCGAGTAAGGTAAATGTACCAGTGCCCGGCCATGTCCCAGTACCTGAACAACAATGCGAATTTTATTTATTTTTAAGCTTAATTTTTAATGTAATTAGAAACAAAAAATAGTACCATAATGCATAAGTATTTAGCAATATTAATTAAAATCATTATTATAGAAAATTGAAAATCGTTAGATAGAAATAATTATTTTGTAACACACTTCGTACGCATAGCAGATTTCGAGAAATTTCTATGGCTTCCGTTAAGAAACGCCACTCATTTACTAAGAAAATATTGACTGCATTTCTTATTTATATATTATAATAATACATTATTATAATAGTAAATAGATTTAAATTTAGTTTAAGATGGTTAAACTTGCAAGAAAATTAATATTTTTTTAAACAAGTCTAAATGTTCGACTACTGGGACGATATAATTCAGATATCGGGACATCAGGACATGCATTTTTAGGTTGTCCGCTTACTGGGACGATATAATTCAGGTATTGGGACATGCAGTTTTAGGTTGTCCGCTTACTGGGACATCTGCATGTTTTCGTATTTTCATTAATAAATACGTCTATTATAATACATAAACTTTTTTTTTCAGTTTCCAATAGTATAATATTGTGTTATCTTCAACATTTCAACAACATTTTTTTATTTCATGATGGTTTTCCAAATTAAATTAGGAGACAAACTTTGCCGCTATTCCTGAAGCCCCTTCAGCGGTCGGGTATTGGTACATTTACCTTATCACTTCATAATATTAAAACTAAAATATCTCCTAACCTATTAACTCTTCGATATAAATAGCTTAATACATTTTTTTACGGAATCATGAGCTGCATCGATTAGTGCAATATAAACTATGTGGATCCATTTAAAGAAACAAAGCGGACTCTCATATGCTCCCTACACGTCCACCTACAAAAGCTACTAACAGCAAATTCCCCCTCGGAACTATTCAACTTTTGTTTGAAATATTTTTCAAAATCATCAACAGTTTCGAAGATATTCCCGGGGATCGATTTAAACGAGGCATAATAGGGTGACTGTACCTAATATCGCCAGGTAAAAGTTAAATCGCTGTCAATTGAATAATAATTGATATATTTGCATGCAGTTCGTTTCAAAGTAAAGAGAAATTATTCATGTTTCATGTAGCATAAGTTAGAATTGTTGAAACCTACAAATTGTTAATTAGGACTCAAAAACGTAAGACATGCAACAATCGGGACCTGAAAAAAGTGTACCTAATATCGCCTACTCAAGAAATATTGATTAATTCATATATATATATGAGTTTTCAAAGTCATTTTCACATGTGCTTTTATTATTTCTTGCTCTATAATTGTCTTTTTATCCATCTTTGATTTCATTTTTATTAGAATAATATAGAAATTTAAAGATATAGATTTTTAAAATATTTTACTTTTTACGTTCCGATGTACATATTGGACAAATAAAGTTTATTTCGGTTGCTCCGCACATTTCGTGACCTCACCTGTAACAAGCATTACATCGAAACCATATTGTTCTCCGGTAGGCGGTATTGAGAACACGCATACTGCTAAAAGAAAAACGCTATTTTCATTACGAAAATTATTTGAATCGATTTCATTTCTTAAGTACGTCATTAATTAGGTATTTCTAGTAGATATTCTTGCATTCACAGATTTATTAGAGTTACCTTCTCCGAATGTGACGTAAAATTGTGATAGTCCAATAAATTTTTACACTATTAAGATTCTCTAAAATCCTTCCCTTTCTGTAATTGTTGATCACATGATGCTGCAATTACAGTATGTCTTCCTACATATGTTTAGGTACTAATTCAGTGGATAACCGATAAATTTTAGAGCTTACTTTGCGAGATATAGCGAGTGGCAATATTAGGAACACTGGCGATATTAGGTACAGTCACCCTACATTCTCGTTACAAATAGTCTGTTAAAGCTTCATCCTTGACAGACCCAACAGTCCAATTCTCAAGCCCAACAATATAATACCTAAATGACTAAGTTAAATGAAAATTTAGGCAGTCCGCAATTTTGTAGAAAACATATTTTTGTGATTTTATTTACATTATAAATATAATATCATTCAAACGTTCTTTAAATCTCCAATAAATTCTTTTATAAATGTCGCTCGAAAAGCTTGACAGATAAAACGTAGACACATGTACAGATCCGGAAGTATTCCTAAAATCCCATTAGAAAACTGCTGGCAACGTGAGAGTTTTGGCACTCCTCGTTTACGAGGGGTACAGTTTATTCAATTAACGATAAGGATGTAAAATAACATTGATCTTTTAATTCGGCCCTGTACAATGGTAATACATACATAGAAATATATTCAAGTATTTATACGATAAATATCTATCGCACTCGTTAAAAATATATAGCCTGTGTTACAACAGTACACGTCACCGAATCAAATAACGACGGCTTTGTGCGTCCTCTGTGCAGTTCTTACATTGTCTTTACATTCACAGGATTCGGTAAGAGTTTCTCAATTTTTCATTTCCATATTTTTCTCTTGGACGCGACGACGATGCCCGTTTAGAATGCGTTGCGCGGCGTTGAGAAATGTCTCGCGTATCTAATGATTTTTAACAGGGGATGAATGATATGATGAATATAACGACCAAGCATGCTCCTCGTTGACGTGGGGTTTACCAGCGGATGAACGGCCGACATTACGGCGAACGCGTTGTCACTTCATTCTGCCGCCGCCCTGTCACACAGTCTACGAAGGAACGCTAGAAATAAAACGATCAATATTAACGTTTTGAGCGAAAAGCGGCGCAAGTCGAATGACAGTCGGCGAAGAAATATTTACAGTTGTCGTAGATCGCGGATTCGGAGAACCGCCCAATGCCAATCGGACTTAGCGCCGTGCCACAAACACAAGCGACGTCGAATGTACATGGTAAGCATTAAGAAAGTCTGAATTGCAATGTCACCGAGTCATGTAAGATTCTATTACATGCGTAGTTTCAGCTTTGCAAGATCTTCGAAGCTGATCAGATTCAAGTGTATCGCGGAAACGGTGATATTTCTTCCTCTGTTTATTGCGAATAGAAATAAAAACGGAAAAGAAAGCAGCCGCTGATGGAATGTTAATGCGATTGAAGTAAAATTTACGGTTGAAACGAAGCTTCGTTTTCAACCATAGAAATCCGTGACGCGATGGTAAATCAACATATTGTACTCAAGTACAACTTTATTATTCGCAAGTAATTATAGCTAAATATTCGTGAGAGAATATAAGTAAATTTTCCCAAAGCTAACCGTGTATTTACACGTATTCGTAAAAAGGCCAAATTTCAAAATTTAAAAGCCTACTGGGCGCGAGACTCTCAAGTAAAATTCAAGATCTTCGCCCAAGATTATTGGAACACCTAGCTACACAATTGTATTCGCCAAAAGACATCGTAGTGTGTTGTGTCAGCAAAATGAAAAGAATGCCCTGAAGTGACTCTGATGAAATCAGTGATGAGTTCGAGAATTGTTAAACGCGAAGATTGTTTCGTGAAAATCAAGCTGTCGAGTCACAGATCTCACGTATGACCGACTCAAGCCTTTGTACGTGTTGCTGTGCGAGAAGCGGGTTATCGATTTCAGCATCCCTGCCACATTGAATCGTTGCGTCCTATAAATTATAAGATGTGCGTGATGAAAGGAGAGAGGAGGATAACTCATCGTGTTAGTTTGCAGATAGAAAACAAAACAGTGGAAAACAGCAGAAGGTTGACGAAGGCATACTCTACGGGGAGTACTTACGGGGGACGACTTTTGGTCACACTGACATCCAATTTGTTTACAATAACACCATCATCTTCTTCAAGAACGCTGTAGAACACAAAACACGTGGAAATGTTAAATAACAGGGAGCGGGGGTGACAATGATTTATTGATTCCCGTGACACGCCTGGGCACTTCGGGCAGCTGCGTGAAATTCTCTGAGGATCTACACTACTATACAACTACTGTACACCAGGAAAAACGGGGGTGAAGGATTCTTGTTTAGATTTTCTACTGCAAAATCAACATCTACGGATAGAACGAGTGTAAACAAAATGCATTTCCTATGGCTGTGTTCCGCATTTCCGCTGCTTCCCCTCCAACTAGCAATGCTCTACATTAATATTATTTCTCACTGATGCAGCTTTTCTAACACTCTTAATATCTTTGTCTATTTCGCGAGATGCATGTGGCTTTTGCTATAAAGATGAATCGATATACTTACGGGCATATGGGATGAAACCATCTTCGTCCTCGGGGTCCAAGCATTCCTTCAGCACCGTCTCCACTTCGACATCGGCGAGTTTCTCACCTATCAAGGCGTACACAAACTTAGTTGAACAACTTTTTTTTTCATCTCTTAAGGGGAGACTGCGCGTAGGTAATTCTTTATGAATTTTTTGTACAAAAATGGTTCGACAAATTAATTTGAGGTTCGGCAGGCTGTTTTATTGTATCCTGAACTATTGTTATGAATTTTTGTGTGACAGTGAAAAAGAAGACATGGCAGATACAGAGAGAGGGTTGAAAAATAATCGGGTGGACTTGACGTTGATGGAAAGGATTGTAAGGGTTATCCGAAACACAAAAAGGAAAAGGGATGCTTAAACTATATGAATGTGGCTATGGGTGGTAGAAGATTTATTCAGGGATCGAAAAAGTTCTGGGACTCTTATTTTTAAAAAAAATCTGTTAGAACTTATATGTTTCGTTTAAGAAAATATCTGTTCCTGTGGAATTTTTATTGAAAGAAATGTTACCTTTAGGAACTTTTTTAAAATGTGTTCTCGTGGAACAGATATTTTAGAACCTATATAATAAAAGCTCCATGGAAACAAGTTGCATTAGAACATTTATTAAAAAAGTTTTCATAAGATAAAGAAAAGTACTACAAAGAAATAATATATTCAGAATATCAAATTAACTGTAAGAATTATTTAATATTGTTGTCGTACTATCCATTGACTAGTATTCAGTATTTGTTACAACGATTGAGAACTTTTTTAATATTGGTGAACAAAATATCTGTTCCTGTTGTAGAGACATTTTTAGTTTTATATTTTACAAATTCCATTCCAACTAGAATTTTTATTTTGTCGGTTCTTCTTAGGAACTTATAATGTGAGAACATTTTTAAAAAAGTTCCGCGGTACATGTTTCAAATAGAACCTATTAAAAAGTTCCAGAACTATTTTGATCCCTGGATTATTTCGACGTGCGTTACGAAAAGTAGCACGTTTCAATTTTCTTACGAAAAGTAGCACGTTTTGGTTTGCCACGAAAAGAAGCACGTTCCATCGTTTCTGACGAATATTAGCACGTTTGGTCTTCTGCCGCGAAGACTAACACATTTGACTGCCTCGCCACGAAGAATAGCACATTTCGTACTGTTGCGACGAAAACTAGCACGTTATACTGTTTCGCCACGAATAATAGCACGTTTGGGAATTTATGGCGAAAACTAACATATTATCCGGTTTGGCCACGAAGAATAGCTCGTTTTGGATTATACTGCAGACTGCAGAAACTATCGCGTTTCAGCGCGTGGGCAGTTTAAAAGAATTCAACTGTTGAAAATATTGTTTAATAAATAATAATTCCATCTAATCTCCAAAAGACAACACATATGAAAATTTTAATCTACACAATTTAAGTAAGTACCGCTCTAACGTGCTAGTTTTCGCAGCGAAAGACGAAACATGCTATTTTTCGTGGCAAACCGCTCAAACGTGCTAGTTTTCGCAGCGAAAACCGAAACGTGATAGTTTTCGTGATAACGAAGGCAAACGTGCTACTTTTCGTAAGAAAACTGAAACGTGCTACTTTTCGTAACGCACGTCGATTTATTGCCGTATCCGTTCCTTTTTTATTTAAAGAAGTTTTCCCGATTTTGGGGCAAAACCTTTCTCAGACTCAAATCAGGGCGCTTCAACTTCTTTAAACATTTTAACATTTCTTTATTTTTCTTAATGCATCTACTACCACCCAAAGCCACATTCATATAGTTTAAGAATCTCTCTTCCTTTTTGTGTTTCCGATAACCCTTACAATACTTTCCATCAACGCCAGGTCCACCCGATTATTTTTCAACCCTCTCTCCGTATCTGCCATGTTTTCATCTTCACTGTCGCACAAAAATTCAGAACAATAGTTCAAGATACAATGAAACAGCCTGCCAAGCCGCAAATTAATTTGTCGAACCGTTTTTGTATAAAAAATTCACAAAGAATTACCTACTTTTCGGGCCAACAAGACGCAAACCCCCCTTAAGTAGCGCAACTGGTATCCATTTCATTTAACACACTTTATAATAAAAATTCACACTTAGGTCTTATGCCTTCGAAAATGTTGAAAATGGACATAATTATAAATTATAATTTCTTACTACGTTTAAAAATAAGAGCATAAAGACTGCGATGTTAAATGCTTTGACATTTTTCGCAACAACGAAAAGAGATGTAGGTTTAAGCAAAGCAACGGCTGTGTCAATGAACTTTAAAAAGTCAGCAAGTTGAAGAAAAGTCGCGAGAATAGTTTTCTTTAAAATAAAAAGGTAAAAAATAATAGGGTGACTGTACCTAATATCGCCAGTGTTCCTAATATCGCCACTCGCTATATCTCGCAAAGTAAGCTCTAAAATTTATCGGTTATGCACTGAATTAGTACCTAAACATATGTAGGAAGACATACTGTAATTGCAGCATCGTGTGATCAACAATTACAGAAACGGAAGGATTTTAGAGAATCTTAGTAGCGAAAAAATATATTGGACTATCACAATTTTACATCACATTCGAAGGTAAGTCTAATAATTCTGTGAGTGCAATAATATCTACTAGAAATACCTAATTAATGATGTAGGTACTTAAGAAATGAAATCGATTCAAATATTTTTCGTAACGAAAATAGCGTTTTTCTTTTAGCAGTGCTAAAATTTAGTAATGCTTGTTACAGGTGAGGTCGCGAAATGCGCGGAGCAACCGAAATAAACTTTATTTGTCCAATATGTACATCGCAGCGTAAAAAAAAAATAGTTTAAAAATCTATATTTTTAAATTTCTATATTATTCTAATAAAAATAAAATCAAAGATGGATAAAAAAAACGATTTATAGATCAAGAAATAATAAAAGCACATGTGAAAATGACTTTAAAAACTCATATATACATGAATTAATCACTATTTCTTGAGTAGGCGATATTAGGTACACTTTTTCAGGACCCGATTTTTGGATGTCTCACGTTCTTTGAGTCCTAATTAAAAATTTGTAGGTTTCAACGATTCTAACTTACGCTAAATGAAAGACGAATAATTTCTCTTTACTTTGAAACGAACTCCATGCAAAAATATCAATTATTATTCAATGGACAGCGAGTTAACTTCTGCCTGGCGATATCAGGCACAGTCCCCCTATAATGTTTCATTTCTTTGGTATTGTTAAAGGGAATCGAATTTTTTATTGTAAACCACGTTGCGCGTTTACGTGCAAATAATTCTTCCCAATTAATAGCCACTATAAAGCTGAATGATTACCAAGCGAGAGCAGTATGTGCGAGAGTTCAGCGGCCATCATAGTTCCGTCTTCCTGCTTGTCGTAGAGTTTCAAACACTCGATGAAGTCCTCGTAGCATCCCTGCTCCTTGTCCTTTTTACACTGGCTGTAAATCGGCAGAAACTCGTCGAGCTTCAGCAGCTTCTCGCCCTTCTTCTTCGTCCCGCCCAGCTTTTCTATGGTGGCGTTTGTGGGATTCAGGTTAAGGGCCCGCAGAACGTTGCCAAGGTCGACGGCATCGACGACGTTGGAGCCGTCGGCGTCGTAAATGGAGAAGGCAAATTCTGCCTCTGTTTAATAAACAAGGGAGTGTTTAGCTTGGCTCGTGCTATCCGCGGCGACGCTACCCTTTTCCCCCGCGTTCGCTTTAAATACTTAATATTCCGGATGCTTCGAGACTGGGAGAGCTTAATTCAAAGGTGCATCCGTTGGCGAACGATCTTGCGTTAAAGTGAAATAAACCCCTCGACGGGCTCGACTTTAAAACACGGGACGCGAGATTTGGGTTCACATCAGCTGAAGCGCGACTGTTCGTGCGTACCTGGTTCAAAAATATTGCTCTATTTTAGGACGCAGCGGCTCCCACCCGGCAACCGATTCAAGAGCTTGCTGGTGGAAGTAGTGGGTCAGATTACCCCCGCCGAGCCATATAAGAACAGAGCGCTAACTATTTTTGAAATGCTGCTCCCCATTCGGGGTGATTACACATCTCTTTTCGCCTCGCCGGTTACTGGCGATTACGTAATACCACTGTCACGTCACGCGAATATTGTGTTTCACGTGTGTAGATAGAACGCTTTTAACGCTAATATACGCCGAACAGGTTTATAGGATAGTTAAACATTTCAGCGTTTTTTCTCTCTTTGCTAAAAATTTAATTTATTTTAAATAAAATACGTTTTAGCGTTAAAGGGATCTGAATGTTGTGTAGATCGGCGCACAAAAATGTCACGTGTTTAAATCCGCGATTACAACTTCTATTCTCGCAACGACGTATCACGAACGCGTTCTTCTTCGATTTTTAAGACCTTCGCGGTATTTCAAATTTCGCGAATACTTCTCCGCACCTTGGTCCGGATGCTGCCACGCGTTTATCGGAATGCGCAAAATTATTCATAGAACTCACTCGGTACTCGGTAAGTACTTTACGAATCATATTTTATAACTCATTACTCCAGCCCTTTAACCGTTCGTTTGTGACGCACAAGCAAAGTTAAGCACATATGCCATATTTTACTCACTTTCGACATCCTTGGCGCTAAGGTCTGCCTGTAAAGCAAACGGATTATCTTTAAAATTCTGGTTATCAGAGATTTGTTCTGGTGTATTATTTCAGTGATTTGTGCTGCTAATATAAGATATCCAATAATCTTGATGGAACTGCAATACTACTGGAAATTGTTGAATTTAATACGTTCGCAATTTGGGGTACAAAAGTCGAAACTTAGGGAGGAATAGATATAGCCGTGGGAGTAAACAAAATAACAAATAATTCTAGAAACCCGTCGAGCATAAAGCTGACGAGTATGCAATAAATAAATCAATCAGCGAAACGGATAGATCCCTCGTATCGTATTAAGGTCCCGAGGAAGAGATTGGGGACTCACCATTGTAGTCTATCTGGTGCCTGTGGATGCTAACCGAACGGAGTGTGAACCAGAAGTGCTACCGGGTGTTACCAAATTTATTCATTTTATTTCTGTAGATGGCGCAACGGTCAGGACACACGAGAATTATATCAGGCGGTCCAGCCTGAGAGCTCGCCTCGGGCGGACAGGGTATCGGCAACGCCGCGGTCCAAAAACAGTTCGAGAGGTAATCGCGGTTTAAGCTTAAGCTGCGCTTCCTACTACGATAAATGGTTTTCGACGGTGCCGTTCGTATGTCAGGGCTGCCAGATCTGTAACGCGGGTTTTGCGGGCCAAACGGAAATATACCCGAGGCGGCCTTCGATGTCGGTGTACCTGTTGCGCCCTTACCACCTTTACCTTCATCAATACCGTCGCGCGACATGCTAAAGTAAACTCTTATATGGTTACCAAAGGAGTAAATTGTATTGTAATAAATTTTTCAGCTACAACTGTACTCCCCGCGGTGCTCTTAGGAATGCCGGGAATTTATTTCATGTCTGATATAACTCCGCGAAATCGTTGCACGCGCAGGCCACGCGGTACTCGTCGCGGATGATGACTAAGCTGCGGGGTTATTTTTATCAGCTCGTCGCCGACGAATAAGGCATTTCTTTTTAAAAAGTAGGTCCCCAAGTGGACAGCGCGACGCTCGAGCCTCCGTTAATTCCTAACTCCGTCGAGAAGAAACTATAACCGCCGAGCCGGATCAGTTCTTTCGCCGGCCGAACGCGGACCCCAGCAATTTCCGCATTCTAGCTAAAACGCTTCTCTTCTTCGGGCTCTTTGAGTTCGATTCGTCGCAGCACTTCTTCTTGTTCCTCCTGGACACGCTCCCTGATAGATAATCGTCTGTTCGAGCAGGCAGAGGCGAGGGTGTGATCTCTTCGATCGCTACTTCCTCCAAGCTGATGTTCTTCGAAATAGGCGTTGAACACACGACGGGCGACGATTCCCCGCACACGAGCTCGTTACTCTCGTACCGGGGGCCGATCGGCTTCGACTCGGGATCGTCAACACCCTCGATAGTCCGTATGAATTGCTCTTCCGTTTCCTCCCAAGCTGCGATCCCTTCCTTCGCCACGGAATCCTGCTTTTCCTCCGACTCCGCGCTGGCCTCCTCCGTCTTGGTTTCCAGTTCCTCGATCATCCGATGAAGCAGACTGACGGAGATTCTAGTGGCCTCGCTGGTGTCGGAATTTTCCTTCTCCTTGCGATTACAAGCCGGCTCTATTGGCGTCTCGATAACTGCATCGTGCATTATTTTCTGCACGTCACCTTGGCCCTGCGGGGTGTGCATTTCTGGAGACTTGAGCGGGTCTGCGAGCGAAACACTGCCGATAGTAGATATAGCATGTTTCACCTGTTTTAACATGTTGGATATTTAAGAGACATAGAGGGTGAATAAAACGTGGTGTGACGTATTTTGATTTTAATTTCAGGCTTATTCACTTCGTGGTCACGCGGGGTGTATCGCACCCCGAGAGCAATATTCGATTTGAAATGTCGCACATTCACGTCTTCCGAAGGGGATTTATCGAAAAAAAAAAATAAAATTTTTTTTTAAAAAATTGGGTTTTCCCACAACCGTGGAAAAACGCTCGTTTTCAACTACAAATTTTATCATACCAAAATTTACATTTCTAGAGGAAGACTATTAGACCATGACTGTATAAGTATTACGAATGGACAATTATCACTGGAAAGTTAAAAGATTCAAAAATACAGTGAACCCCGTGTGACCAATTTGTGGTTATAAGATGGTGTGACCACGAACGGTTAAATACTTTCCCGAAGAGTATTTATTTGGGTTATATTATTACTCTGTTCTATAGCCAGAGGTTATAATATGGTAATTTGGGTTTGTCGAATTTTTACCTGCTTCTCTAATGTGGACAACGAGGATGGCACTGAAGTAGAATCTCCGATTTGCAAGTTACGCAATCCACGCACCATTTTCTGAATAAGTTCCGCGGTTTTTGGTTCGTTCTGATCTGCACACGAGCTATCCTGCATTCGTTGTGCTGCACGCGCTGATTGCGATCGAACCTCGGCTGACTCTTCTCGACTATCCAGATTTCGCAATTTGTCTGATAACGGTTATTTTCATTGATTGGAATGTCTTACAGTCACTATTTTGTCCCTAATTTTTGTTAACTACACGTCTATTAAATACACGGCTATTTTAATAAAAATGTTACTCGGATTTCAGTACGTGGGTATTCTGTGAGTCGGCAGTGTACACTTTCTAGATGCTAATTAACCAAAATAAAATCTGGACGCACGGTTTTTTTGTATAGAAAAACAATAATTTACCATTATCAGTGTCCATAACATTAAAAGCTTCCATCATTATCTTATCGATCAAGCCTTTTGCAAATGCCTCGACCATTATTTGAGGCATTCTCATGTCGATAAGCAACTGAAGTCGCAGCTGTCAGAATGCGCAAGGCGATTGTCAAGTTTTATACGTGCACGGCAAATACGTGAACACTTGACATTTGTTAGGTATTTGTATATGTTTATTATGTGTACTTTCTATTCAAGCAATTTCCGTGGAGTAAATTAAAAGTAAATTCAAGCTTGAGTCATATACAATATTTATACAAGGTTTGCAATAATCTAAAATAATTTCTCGAAATATCATTGACTCCTGCTTCGAACGTCGTCGCAGGTATTTCTGATTGCAAAGTGTCGTCCTCTGACTTCGTACAAACTGGTTAAATACAGTAAATAAATTACAATTTCGAATACATTCTTAGCAGTTATATTTAAAAATTAACGTCACCTACTTGAACAATAAATTTAACCTATATCTATTAAAAGTATTGCCCATGCAATAACTGTCAAATTATCAATGGACTTGAACAGGTTATGAAGCATGTTCGATGAAAACATCCAGTAATCGCCTGACTCGTATATTAAGAAATTTAGAAAACAGCTTTTACCAAAGATGGACGAGGACAAATACATTGAAGTAAGGATAATCGACCCGGTCGCGAAAATCCCAGCGTCCGATATCGCACGTTCTGCGAAAGCATTGAGCACGATTCAGGAGCGCGCAGGTGCGAAAGCTTTCCGTTCTTACGCGCAGAATGGCGTCCAAGGAAACGCCGAAAATTCGAAGAAATTGGAATCGAACGAGGGATGCTTGCCATCTTCCGCGCAGGGGGCGGACCCGTTTCGGAATTTAAATCAATCGTTTGATATTGACCTACTTTTGAGGTACTACGCGTGCAATGCTAATATGGAGAAGTCAATAAACAAAGTGCTCACAAAGACGGAGGAGAAATGTTTCAGTTACTCCAACGATCCGCTGGTTGATCAGGGCTGCAAAGACAGGGATGCAGGTCCATTAATCGAGCTGCGTGCACTTTATAAGATCTTCGATTCGGTGAAACGACCATCTTCAGAAGACACCTTTTTGCCCGCATTTCGATTTCACAACGCGATAACCAAGTTACAGTCGCTCATAGCACGATGCACCGACGAGCAGTTGGAGCGGATCCTTTCAAGCGACCCCTCCATGAAAATGTGCAAGCACTGCGGCGTGATTAGCTGCTCAAACTCTCCAAACGCTTCCATCCAACCACGGAAATCACCACCTAGGACTTCCTATTTCTTGAACACCCAAATACTCTCAAGCGATGATAATGATGACTCAAAACTCTACAGGGAAATGGAGAAGTTCAGGAAGAAGCAAGCCGCAACGCGCGCTGGAGAGTGTTGGGACGCGCAGAGAAGTGCCAAACAATTCGCCTACACGCGATACGCAGATAATAAAAGAGATTATAGTTCAAGAGGTGTAAATTTGAATTTCAGACGCCGCGATAAACTGGGCGCGGGTGTTCCTCGAAGAGCTGACACTATGGTAGCGGAGCGTGAAAATGATAACGTGGCGCGGGGAATGTGTAGCATTCAGAGGCCGGCTGAAATAAATTTGGGGAACAATAAGACTGAAACACGTGGCAACGTGAAATCGTTCGCGATGGAATTGCGGGGCAGTGACACGCGAATGGCAAAATTATCAGCTGTTAAAGAGGAGAAGCTTAAAATAGAAAAAACTGATAAGATTGTAAATAACAGTGGGGCGACGCGACGAATGAAAAGTAATTCTAACTTTGAGGTTAGAGATAAGCGTGACAGTGGCGCTACTGGTAACTTCTCAGGCGGAGCCGAGGATTTAATGCTCGGGGAGCAGAGCGAGCAGAAGGCGCTGCACAGAAGCCAGCAAAGCGTCTGTGAGTGCAACGAGAAGGTTGTAAAAAATATCCTGTACGTAAAATCGCAGTCAGATTGCATGAGAAGCGAGCAGAGTCGATTGCTGAATTACCCTGCTACTAATAACATTGATTCGATCATCGACCTAATGACGTACTTGGCACACGGTGGTCTCAAATCGGCGGACAGGAAGAAAAAAGAATTTCTTTCGCAATTCGACGAGAGAACCTGCGTAGCGTCTAGACGCTCCAACAATAAGTCTAGCTTCGTTTTACATGCTAGCAGAGATGATCATCCGCAATTAGACTCGGCGTTCAAGCTGTGCGATAAATTAAAATATTCGAACGGGGCAACTAGCAACGACTGCGAAGATCAGAAGCTTCACCCTAGAAATTATCATATATGTCCGGAGCATTGGGAATACACTCGATCGGCCGCGAATAATAAAGGATCGAATAGTGTCACTTGTTTAATGGAAGACGATTCACTCGAGAACTGCACGGCTTTGGCCTCCGATTCGGCGGTGCAATCTGATCCAAGCTGCACCACCAACTGCAGTTCCTCGTCCGCGGAACACATGATACGTGAGTGGGTGAAAGCTCTACAGGCTGATAAGGAAAGTGGCGCCTGCGATAAAACTTCCGAAGAACCGGTTACACGAAAGTCTTCGACAGTTGGGTTAAGTGTTAAGCATCGCTGTTCCGAGGCTACCAAAGATTGCCCTCACTGTTCGCAGGCATCGGTTGGCAGGCATTCGGAGTTATCAAGAAATCAGAGTGCAAATGAGTTTCCAGGTGAGCAGACTATGCCGCACGTTTTTCGCGACGATTCGACACTTCGAAACAGTCAAGAGCCAACAAATAAGAGTATAAACAGAATGAACCCCAAAAAGGATGAACAATTTGGAAGTAGAAAATTTTTTAGCAAACAGTTGTTTGGACCTTTGAGATCTATTAAATCCATGAAATCTACGAAATCGGAGGGACACAAGCATTCGAGCAATAATTTGTTGGACGATCATTTGAAGAATATCACGCGGCGAATTACATACAGCGAGTCGTCGTTCAGACCTGTCCTAGCCGATGACGGTAGATGTGGCGAAGTGGCAAATATTTTGCTGCTCTATCGAGACATTCTGCAGCAAACGGAAGGTATGGATTGGAAGAGTTTCCAAGAATTCGTGGAGAATTTGCATCCGAGTCAAAAGGACTTGTGGTGCGATGTCTGTGAAGCTGTTAACAACGAGGCGAAAAGAATAGCCGGCAAAGGCAACGTCGTCACGGAAGTGTGTATAGAAATCAGCGCGGTTCCCCGCAAAGGAACAAAGAGCGAGGGAAGAACGTGCAGCAACGAGATCGTGTTCGAGATGGACATGGCGCTTGGAGATGTTGAGAGGTTTCTCGGCTGGAGGTTGGCTTCCACCGAGAAAGCACAACTTGACACCGTTCAGAGAGACAGTCAAGTTATTGAAGTTCAAAATGATGACGTTTGTGATACTGAAGTGCTCTCCAATCAAGCTGACTAAACAATATTCGATGCTTTTCAGTTTGCTTGTACGTAACATTCATCTTTTCTTACCCATATCCAATTTACCCCGAGCACTTAAGGAGACCTTCCGGTCTAAAAGTCGATTTTTTTTTCATTTTTCGAACGTTCAACCTTTTAGGAATACGTGTTTTAAAGGATTTGTTGAAATTCGTAAAATTCCCCAAGTTATAGGCATTTGAGTAGCGGCAAATGCATGGGTCACAACCGGCCACTCGGCGCTCACGTAAAACTTTAAACGCGTTTTTCCCGAAACAGTGTTCTCAAAATCGGTGGGACCTCTATTTCCAAAAGTTATTATCCGATTCGACTGAAACTTTTTTGATTTTGAAGAATATACTTCTGGCTAGGGGGGGGGGCAGAAAAATTACAAAAAATTGAAAATTTATAATTTTTAAACGCGTTGAAAGGAGGGAAAATATAGAGAAAAAGTGATTTCACACTGCAAGTGTTGATATTTTCTCAAAAAGTGTCATTTTTGTAATTTTTGCTGCCCCCCCCCTAGCCAGAAGGGTATTCTTCAAAATAAAAAAAGGTTCAGTCGAATCGGATAATAACTTTGGGAAATTCAGGTCCCACCGATTTGGATCAATTTTTTGACGGCTTGACTTTAACGACTCCCCAGTGCCGTCTACAATGATTAATTATAAAACAAAAAATATATTTCTATATTGTAAGACATCCTTAATGCAATGCAACAAGTCCCATTATATTATATATAGCAGTTTTCCTTTAATTAATTCCTAAAGATCACCTATCTTCTTGGGCTCTAGACCCGAAGGTCCCCTTAACTTTACTCTAATTTGGATCATAATAAAGTTCTATGGTTTATCATCTCTTATTATTTTACAGTCAATTTCTCGATTAACTATGTGAATATCCTGTGAAATAATATTAGATGATGTCGATTTATCATAATATCCCACGAGATATTAAATACAAAAGCTTTCAGTCCTACAGAAATTAATTTCTTGTTTTTATCATGGACACGTTTTAAGAAATGTTAATGTCACACGTGGGTCATTCCATGCGAAATCGGATACTTTTCGGAGTAACATTTCAGATTTAGGTGAAACTTGGATATGTTGTAGTCTTTGGGGATATATAAACATATCTCGACGGACTTTTCAAAATGTCAAAAATTGTCGATCTTACAGCTTTTTGAAATATAGTGTTAACTTTTTTTAAAAAAAAATTATAACTGTTGAACTAACATACTGATCAAAATGAGCTTTTGGGTACTTACAATCAAGACATAAGAGTACCTAATAAAAATTATTTCACTGAAAAAAAAAATTTCGGATCCTTTATTTTGCAATAGTTCTAAACAAATGCCATGTTTTAATAGCGGGGCACTATTTAAAATTTTGAAAAAATGAGGATATAGTCCTATTTGTCCTCTTTACGGACCCGTTTTCAGAAATACGGACACTTTAAAATTGGCCAAATGAAAATTAATTGAATGTGACGCTGCGTCGCCCAGCACCGGCTCGACTGGCTGATCCGTGCGTCCTGAAATATCGAACTATATATTTCTTTCATTCCTGACCTTGCGTGGCCTTGAAAGTCATAGTATACCATATGGTTGAATTTGTCTCGACAGTCACTTTCACATCGGGTAATCAAATATGTAGCATTCCATTTAAAAAACTGAAGGTCACCTTCGGTTCACGGAAAATATCGCGAACACCAAAAATTGACGTACCGTATTATGTTGGGTATAAAAAACAGTACAAGTTTTCCTTTTTCAGTTTTTTTCAAATACTTACCATTTGCGAGAACCCTGTATAAGAATATCAGGTATAGCCGCTTGGCCGCTGCTAGTACCGCACGGCTCAGCCAGTCGAGCCGGTACTGGGCGACGCAGCTTCACATTCAATTAATTTTCATTTGGCCAATTTTAAAGTATCCGTATTTCTAAAAATGGGTCCGTAAAGAGGACAAGTAAGACTACATTCTCATTTTTTCTTAAATTTTTAAATAGTGCCCCGCTATTAAAACATGGCATTTGTTTAGAACAATTGCAAAATAAATGGGAAAAATTTTTTTTTTTTTTTCAGTGAAATAATTTTTATTAGGTACTCTTATGTCTTCATTGTAAGCGCCCAAAAGCTCATTTTGATCAGTTTGCTAGTCCAACAGTTATAATTTTTTGAAAAAAGTTAACACTATATCTCAAAAAGCTGTAAGATCCCCAATTTTTGACATTTTGAAAAATCCTTCGGGATACGTTTATATATCCCTAAAGACTACAACATATCCAAGTTCCGCCTAAATCTGAAATCTTACCCCGAAAAGTGTCCGATTTCGCATGGAAAATGACTCGAACGTTAGATAACAATGGTAACCGGGTTAGTAAGTAGGAAGATTGTTGTATTTAGCAATCGCGTGATTAGGTACGCAGAATGATTGCGGCTTGGTGGATTTTGTTGGAACAAGCTGGCCTAGGTGGTTAAGTGGGTTGGTAGGGACGTGCCTAGCGCGAGAAGGGTGGGTCGCTCCTAGCACAGTGGGGGTGGTCCAGCGAGCAGATTCCTGGGCTGATCGATGGAACGACCGGCGCATTGGATTTCCCGAGAGTAGCGCGCGCATTCCCATCCTTTCCAACAGCATTACGTCCGCCGTGTCTTTCAGTTACGATCCTGCGGTGGTGTTGCATCCAACCTTTCGGTGAGTATTCCACCTGACACCCAGGATGATACAACTGTGTCACTAGGCCGAGTGGCACGTGATCCCGCCTTCGCACTGTGCTGCTCCTCCTTGAATCCATCGCGACGTAGTGCGATCGTGTGAATAATGCGTTCCTCGAATTTCCAAGGGATCTGGGACAGTGTGCGAGCAACATCTCGATAGAGACCCCGTTGAATCAGAGTCCTTAGCATTGTGTCGGCATTGTACCGTAGGTACGTAACAGCGCTCCATTCCCGATTGAGCGACGAACAATCCGTTACGGTGTTAAGAAACGATTGATTTGTTGGATCACAGGGTGAGACTATCGAGTCGCATTTATCGGAACGCGGAAGATCGCCCGATGTCGCTAAGCAGTGAACGCAAGAACATTTGGTATCGCCAGGTGAGACACGTGGCGATGTGTACGTAGAAAGTGTAGAGATCTCCGTTCGAACGCGGCCAAATTTCTTTGGCTTTTCCTTCTCCTGGATGCCCTGGCGTAAATGATACAAATGATTCTAGACGTTTTTCATTGAATCATGGATAAACGACGGTCTATCGATGGACTTCTGCAGGAGCAGGCTTTACCCACCCCGGTTCAGATGTTCCTTTGGCGGCAATTGAGGTACAATATGCCTGAGAACATCACTTTCGATTTTGTTTATTTGTATATTAAGTGATTAAAGAAATAGTAACTTTAGATGCTCGTTAGTAAACAATTATGAATTTGGATTTTGAATATTATTAGGATTCGAATTTATTTACTAAATAAAAGTTTTCGCGGACAAACAACGATACAGATCAACGTTTGATCAATGTTTTTCCTCGATCACTAATCGTGCATAGAAATTACATAAAATTATTAACTGTTATGCATATATATTTCATAAAATTGTATTTACGTTCCCTCGGATTGTTATATAGGATTCCCTGTCGTTTTTTTAGTCGGTTTAATTTCGTACGCTCTGGTGTAGCGTGCTACTGTTAGTGATTCTTAAATGCTTGTATAATGATTATGTGATGCAAGATAATGTTTTCATATTACAGGCCGTTCATACGTGCGAAATTGGGAAAGGTGCATGAGGCGTCCTGCACGGTAAAAATTTACATTTTCATTTTTGTAAATATATCTTGAGTTATGAAAGAATGTAAGACGTGTATGTGTGTATATGTATGCGTGCTCACGCGTGTGGACAACAGGGAAATTAGTATAATACTGCAAAAGTATCTGATGTTTACGAAGCGCTGTAGCGAATTTCGTGGGAAGAAATCTAAGAAATTTTATAAACACCACAGCTGATATTTCTCGCTGCTCAATTCAGTAATTAAAGGAAAATCAAACAGATTCGTCTGTTCTCTTCGCTTTCGTGGTGGTTCTTAACAGATTTGTGCTTTTTGTTAGAAGCCTGTAGTAGTATTTACTACAATCAGATAAGTGAATTTCATTTTAAGAAACATAAATCTGTTTCTACCAGCTATAACACAGCTGTTATATACGAAATCAAGGGAAAGTAAAATTTAGCATCTTAATATTTGATGCGTAATAATAAGCAAACTGTTCCGAAATAAATATTCATTATTCGGAAATTTCTTTGTTAAACATACACATCACAGATTAGAGACTACTGAAAGACAATTTAAAACGAAGATTAAGATTCGATATGGAACAAAAATTAACAATGTTATGTTTTAAAAACCATATGTTCAAGCTTTTTTGCAGTCATGGAATCCAAAATTTTGATATTACAAATAAATTATATGAATTGCATTGAGAATTGCTTTTAAGAAGAATAGGGTAACTGTACTCGTAGTTGACAGTGTACCAATAGTTGACACTTTTATTTTCAGTCACGAATAATAAGCTTCCTATTAAAAAAATGTTTTTGACTAATACTTTTTCAAACAGCGTAATAGGTAATTAGAAACTTTGTGTCTTTTGTATTTAGGGTAACTGTACTCGTAGTTGACAGTGTACCAATAGTTGACACTTTTATTTTCAGTCACGAATAATATGCTTCCTATTAAAAAAATGTTTTTGACTAATACTTTTTCAAACAGCGTATTAGTCAAAAACATTTTTTTAATAGAAAGCTTATTATTCGTGACTGAAAATAAAAGTGTCAATTATTGGTACACTGTCAACTACGAGTACAGTTACTTTTTCAAACAGCGTATTAGTCAAACACATCTTTTTAATAGAAATCTTATTATTCGTGACTAAAATTGAAATTTTACGTAGGCTAACTGTACTCGCAGTTGACAGTGTACCAATAGTTGACACTTTTATTTTCAGTCACGAATAATAAGCTTTCTATCAAAAAAATGTTTTTGACTAATACGCTGTTAGAAAAAGTATTAGTCATAAACATTTTTTTAATAGAAAGCTTATTATTCGTGACTGAAAATAAAAGTGTCAACTATTGGTACACTGTCAACTACAAGTACAGTTACCCTACGTAAAATAATAATAATTTCTCGATAAATACTATGGGATTTCATGTCGTGCAAAATTCCTTATCAATCCCATCAACACTTTGTATTCCAATACCTACCCGGCCTGCACTAACAAAGTAAACTCCTCTACTCTGCCGCCTCCACGTGTCACCTGCAGTTCTGTCAACACGCGCCAGGCCATCATGTAAGTTCGCTAATTGTAAGCTTGATACCTGCCTGCCCCCGATACTTTCAATCCTACCTACGCAATTATACATTTACATTCTGATTATTCTGATTATGTTACTAGAAACAGCTTACTATTTACAAATTATATTATTTTTTATGACTTTATTGCATGCTATCGATACGAATACCGATATTCGCTTTAATGCTTTCAGATGCGATCCTGAAAAAGCTTTCCAGCATGTATTCTTCGTCTAAATACTGTGTAGCTTTTATTACTATTTAATTTCGAAATAAATCCTGTATGACATCCTGTATTTTGTTTCTCATATTTCACTGCTATTAGAATCAAATAGATACGAGCTTATTTTTAATCTTTGTGTAGTTATCGTGCATTTTTAATTATTATGTAATTTACATATTCTGTAAAAATCGTGCGTTTAGTAACATTCAATATTCATGTTTTTTGTATAATGTTTTCGAGTATATAGCGACTATACGAAATTGTTATGTTGACGGGTGTTCTATAAAATTTTCGGCGCCACATCTTCAACAAATTCGCACACGTAGTTTCGTTAATCGTGTAATACTGTAATGCAATAACTTATGACTAGGTTTGCATCGTAGCTTATCGCAAGTGCATACTTACATTCCTCTTCCTTACTTTCTTACAACTTTGAATTCTTCTTTCTACTATGTCTTGCAAAAATAAACATCAATCTTGATCATTTGTTTTCAATGCTTACACAGGAGACGAAGGAAGCTTGTACGGTTCGTATATAAAAAATATAACATCTCTACCAAACAGACTACTCCTAAAAAGCAGCGATAGTACTCCTTCCATTTTTACAAATAAAATGACTCGCCAATTCTTTAATTCTTAATTAATCCGTTTAGAAAGGACGTAACGACGTACGTCAAACTTTTTTTATATTTCGTTGTATATGTAGTTAAGAAAATACGACGAATTTCAATTCGAAAAAGGAAAGGTGTGCTACCACTACCCTTGGGAATAGTGTGTAACGATACAACATGTGTCACACAATGGACTCTGTAACAAAATACGTTCATTATTACAAAATAATTTTGTAATAATTTGTATAAAAAATTCTTTTAAACTTTTTCCTTTCTGAACAAAATCAGTTCGCTTCAAACAGAACTATGATAAACACAAAAGTAATTACATCAAGTAATATGTAATAATTATTTAAAAAAACTTCTTTTTTGTTCGCTATAAATTTTATAATCCATGTTAGTATACCTAATAAAGCGATAGCCTTGTAAATAATATTTACTATATAATAATAATATTCACTATTGCATGGTAGGTGTATTATTTCATTAAATTTTAATATAAACAATTAATTTCTCCAGAATATACAAGCTTTAAGTAACTTTTGAATACACGCTTGCAGTCCCTGGAGAAGGTGCTGGTTCAGAATCTTCACAATGATTTGACACCCTCTTTGAGCCTGATATTGGGCAACGTGCCACGATGGCGTTTGATCCAAACCGCTCTACCCTATGTCCTCCATGCCACGGCCAATCTTCTGCACAATAGGTGAGCCATCTGCTATTGTGCTGCCTTCCCATGAAATCTTTCTACGTGTTTTCTCTGTTACGCGAGAATTGCTTCCGTTAATCTTTAAGGAAAGACTTTCAAAGCCTCGGTACTATGGAAACGACGCTTCTTTACATTCTTCATTGGATACTTCTTGATGCTGCTGAGGAATGTTCCGAAACCGAAGCCGATCCTGCGAATCCTTTCTATTATTTATTTTCTATACCCACTATGACCGTAAGTAACTTCTTCTTCTTCTATTAACGCTTAATGAATAATTTTAACTATCTTTAACAAATTGTAATATATCTGTTTTTTTTACACGTATTCAGTATTATAATCAGTAACGAATGATGCTCAACAAAAACTCTTCTCCAACGATCCGGACGTAATCTATTGAAAACGGTGTACATTTTTATTGTCCACAGCTATTCGTGTATCTGTTCGCGCCCTTGTGCAGCCACTTAAGAGACATCGACTTTAAAACTAACTTACGCTTGGAAAACGGCATGAAAATATGGTCGGCTATGTATGACTGCCGTCATCCGGATACATCTTGTTTTACTACTCATTGTCGAATAAAGCCACAAGCTCTATGGAATCGATACTTTAAGTCTTCTAAGCAGAATCCGACGTCTGATGACGTATTTGTGGGAGGAAGTGAGTTGTTTTAATATTATATTGGAGAAATAATATTGTATGTAAATCCTTAGTTCCTTTACTGGCTTGAATTTTATGCTGTTTTACTTACATTAGTGTGTAGATTTGACCCCCGAAGTATTGACATTAGGGCTGGGACTATTCCAATATTTTACAAGTATTCGAATGCTACGAATAAACTTCGAATATTTGAGTATTCGAATATTTGAGTATCCGAATATTTCAGTATTCGAATACTATTCGAATATTTCAGTATTCGAATATTTCAGTTTTCGAATATTTCAGTATTCGAATATTTCAGTATTCGAATATTTCAGTATTCGAATATTTCAGTATTCGAATATTTCAGGATTCGAATATTTCAGTATTCGAATATTTCAGTATTCGAATACTATTCATTCGAATATTTCAGTATTCGAATACTATTCATTCGAATATTTCAGTTTTCGAATACTATTCATTCGAATATTTCAGTATTCGAATACTATTCATTCGAATATTTCAGTTTTCGAATACTATTCATTCGAATAATTCAGTATTCGAATACTATTCATTTGAATATTTCAGTATTCGAATACTATTCATTCGAATATTTCAGTATACTGACCCACTTCAACATATTCGATCGACTTGAAACTTTGCACACATACATAGTTCAATTTTGGGTCAAAATTAACTTACAAGATTTCACCCTGACAAACTAACGAACTCACAACTGAAACTAAATAAAGGCTTGTAAAAAATGAACCTAAAGAACTTGATTTATAATTCACACCATACTATTCGAATACAGCAGTATTCGAATACTGATCTATATTCGAATACTATTCGAATACTTAAATATTCGAACAGTATTTGGATACTTGGATATTCGAATACTTAAATATTCGAATAGTATTTGGATACTTGGATATTCGAATACTTAAATATTCGAATAGTATTTGGATACTTGGATATTCGAATTATATTCGCCAAATAATTGAGCAACTGAAGTATTCGAATATTATCACCCTGTATACTTTTACCTGCCAGATTTTGTTTTGTATATGTCATCGCCATCCAGTTATCCGTTGGTATAATATTTCTCATATTGCGAATATTCTTAAGATGCAACAATTCTCATTTTTTAGTCCTTTACGTTCCATGGCCACCTTCCCCTGTACCAAAAGGGTGGAATGCAAGAAATTGCATGACACACGAGACAGTATTGTTAATCAATATTGTACTTTACACATCCCCGTATTTAAACGAATTTGTTATATAATTTTCAGACATCGAAAGTCCACCTAGTCAGTCAGCTAGCGGCTTTTCGGACCAAAGTAATGATAAACCATTGTCAGGAAAACAAGCAGATGAGGATGTAAGTATATAAAATAAACATGGTGGTTTTTAACATGTACCACAATTCCTACCACATATTAATATCAAACCGTTACTAACGCCTTAAGTTAATAGTGGGATGAGAATATCGTTAGATTATAAACAAGGCTATAATTTGAAGACAAAATTAATATCAAAATAATAAATAAAAATGGCATATAACATACTTAAAATGGGTGGGACATAACTCGTGTTACAACCGGAAATAGGGTAATTATTCATATAAAGATAAAGCAAAAACATACAAATGTATTTTTTTACGAGCTATCGTTCTCGAGAACATCGACTATGAGTCCCTGCGGTGTGCGTAGGATTGAGCACGGCTGACGATTTGTCTGACTATTACTCGCTATTTCTACTTAACGTGGTAGGATTTGCAGCATTGATGGTATACAGTAATTCGTAGTAATAGTCCCGACGAACGGGGCTGGCGGCGGGACAACAACGCGATGCGGAAACTATTCGTAACCGACGACAAGTTCGTGTCGACTCTTTTGTTCTCTCGCACGTTCTCGGATTCTATCACTCTCGACTGAAGGATTCCAATAAATGGTGGGGATAGTGAGCGGGACTATTACGCATGGTAAAAACGGGACAATAACGACGAATTACTGTATTTGCAATAATATAACCGACCTTGAGGACTATTTTTCCCTTATTATGTTAAAATGGTAATGGGAAAATAAATGGTCCCAAATTTGTTTTTTTTTTCAGTGAAATAATTTTTATTAGGTACTCTTATGTCTTCGTTGTAAGCACCCAAAAGCTCATTTTGATCAGTTTGCTAGTTCAACAGTTATAAATTTTTGAAAAAAAGTTAACACTATATTCCAAAGAGCTGTAAGATCCACAATATTTGACATTTCGAAAAATCCTCCGAGATATCTTTATATATCCCTAAACACTACAACATATCCAAGTTTCACCTAAATCCGAAATGTTACTCCGAAAAGTATCCGATTTCGTGTGGAATGACCCGCGCGTTAGAACGCGAACAGTTCAGTGTCTAGAAGCTTACTTCGACTGCCCCTGCCATTTGAAAATAAAGATTATTTACATAAAACAATTAATTTTATTGCCAGAGTACTTGGGTCTCGTCGCCAAAGGACACAGTATTCCCGGAAACGATCCCTGAAGAAAGTTCTGGGGCTGAGGACGAGCACGTAGTGAGTATTTAGAGCATACAACTCTTAACTGGCGTTAACCAATTTCGTCGATAAAATAATAAGATGTTCCCATAAGGTTATCTTCAGGTTGCCGTCTCTCAGTGAATCGGAAAAAGCACTCGACGGGGTAATGAAAACAGCATATGCTATTTGCAATTTCGCAGGAACAAGCCTGAAGTGTGTAACATTTTCATTATTTCAGGGTGAAGCCAGTATCTTTCACGTAGCCATGGGTCGGACGACTGATTTCTCGAAGTCCACATTAAAGATAGAACATGTCACTGCATTCTCAGGGCTCGACACTTGCAAACAGTACCAGGAGAAGCCTCTAAGCATAGGGTTAGTTGCACAGTTCTACATACTTTCTCGGTTGATAAATAAAACGTAATTGACTTGAAAGTCGTTCGTCTGTTAGAGGTGCAGAGAAGGAAAAGGAAGATAAGTGTCATAAAACGGAGAAGGAAGCGCAAGACACCTCCAAAAGAAAGTCTTCATTGACACAACCCAAAGGTCCCAGCGACTCAACTCTCGAAGGACTAAGCTGTTCCGCTATCGACGCAGACGTTCGGGCGGCCACCTTTCTCGACGTATCTGTTCTCAGGTGCCTTTTCGTTCCTCAGTGGCAAGAGGAAGGAGTGCATTGGGCTCTACAATTTTTATACCATCGGTAGTTATTTGTTACGTTCCTATACTGATTTTCTTTCTGACCAAACTCAGGGAAATACGTTCTAAAAAAATTCTCCATTATCTACAATTTATAAATTGACGCGTTTTATGCAAAGGTTTTTGTATTCAAATGAGGGACACTTTAACAAGTTATTGTATTATTGTTATCGCGTAAAAGTATTTAGTTATTGCAAAATTACAACTGATTTGCCGAAAGCTGTTTTTAGAAACACGTTTCGCGGTGACCAACATTATTCAGAACTGGGTTATCTGAAATAAAAAAACGAGGAAGATTTAGTTTGTACAATAGTTTATCTAGTCTTTAATCGTTCCGTTTTATAAAATATTAATCTGGGACAAAATGGCGGGCGTTAAAGTGAAATAAACGATTTTCGTGTAAAAAAAACACTCATTTTTCATCCATAAAATAAAAACTATGCATTGGAAAAACATATTCTTCGATTAAAGACTAGATTCGAATGTCTAGAAGAAACCTACAAGGTTTCAGAATGATTGGTGAAGCGGTTTTTGAGAAATCGTGGTCACCGCAATCGAAAAACCCATTTCGGGAAATCAGTTGTAATTTGTAATAAATAAATACTTTTACACCAAAACATGATATAATAACCTGTTGAAGTGTCCCTCATCCGAATACAAAAATCATTGCATAAAAATATGCATGTACACTTTCTGAAATAAATTCCTAAAGAATCGTTCTTCTTCTACCTCCTGACTGCGAGTAACCCCTTAAGTTACTATATACAGAACATTGTAAAACGACATAATTACTTAATATCTGCGTGACTTCATTGTATTTTACCGTAAAAAATATGCCGAACTTGAAATCAACACATTAACGAATATAATGTTATTCCCAGTTCGCTTAAGACACTCATCAGAAATTTTTATTGATACAACAGCAGAGATGTGGAGGACGATTTAAACAATTAATCGTATGAAGTGCAATACAAAATAGTTCCAATTAAATTGACGATTTGTGTGTACAGCAATCGGAAATTTTATTGGAATTTTATAAAAAAAATTAACTACTCTGAAAGTTATTCTAATTCGAAAAATTCTTTACAGATTACGTATGATTAATGAAGAAAGATCAGTGCAACAAATGCCACGTCGTCGCAGCAATTCCTTGCCCATACCGAAAATCGAGGTGTCGATTTATCAAAGTCCTGAAACTAAAAAGAAGGACATGGCGAAAGATTTCATAGAGATACCGGAAGTTCGAGATGTCACCTTGGTAACTGGTATGTGTTAATGCCATTGATTTCTTGTGAAACATTTAAGGGCGAATTCCATTTTTCGTTTTCAAAATTATGAAAAGCCAGCGGCGCTGGCCGTGATGGACACACCGGTTCTCGTTAGATCACCGAAGTTAAGCATCACGGGGCGGGTACTGGGGAAGGATGGGTGACCGACCGACCACCTTTTTCTCCCGGTACGACGCTCGCTGCTGGGACCCGTGGGAGAGGAGAGGAAAAAAATAGGACTTTTTTATAGTTCGTTGGGCTAAATATATAAGCGATATGCTGAAAATGCCATCCTGCTAACCACAGGAAAAACAGAAACAGAAAATTATGAAAATCTGAAATATTGAATAGAAATCTGTGAAAGAGTTATCGGAAAATTACAGGGTTTTAAATATAAATTACGAGTCGAAAACAGGAACATATAATTTATGATATCCATTTTAATACAAAAGCGGGAAATTCCTGCGCGGGCGATTCGGGCGTAAGTGGAATTCGCCCTAAATTGATTCGCCTCTTCTGTTAAGTATGTGACTTTTTGCAGCTCAAGATAGCGACTCAAGTCATACGAGACGAGGCAGCGAGAAAAAGAGAAGAATGAAAATGGCAGATCTAAAAGCATTTGTTGAGACAAAATTGTTATCTAAGTCGGAAAAGGCGCTTGAGAAAATTGGTCAAGACGATCCAAAGATGATATTCGCTGAGGTAAATAATTATTTAATAAGTTTTTCTTTTTCTTAACTTTTTCTGTCTTTCAGTTTAAAATATTTTCGTTAGCAATAAAAGCGTAGAAAGTGATTTTAAGAATAGCTGCATGAAGTTGCATTTGGGAATACGTTGGAAGTCTCGTACAAGATAAAAATTTTGCAGGATTTAAAAAAAATTATTTTCTTTTACAAACGCAACACTACACCGGCAGAGTACATCTACAATATTCGAAGGTCATCGATGTTTTTTAAATAGCACCATATATTTTTTACTTTATAATATCGTAGCCCACGGTGTAATAGACAGGTGTTCCGACTTCTGTCCAGAATGTGTGACTTTTTCGTCCTAGTTCTTCTGGCGGCCGGCAGATTTCGTCAATGTCGTAAAGGTATTTACATATGTCCTGTTGTGTCTAGCAAGCCCAGTAATACTACTAAAATCTCTACTACTACAGTGTCATTAATACATATGTATATGCCTTCTAAGTCACGACGCCTCTCGCGACGGCCAGGGGAATTAAACAGAAATCGGCACACAAAATCGCTGGGGTAAAAGGTACAGAGTCGGAACACCTGTCTATTACACCGTGTCGTAGCCCGCCTCAAAACAAGTTCAATGAAGTACGACAGCCTTTTGTAAAATAAAATTTTATCATTTTTTATTTAATTTATTGAGTATCATATAATTTATTATTATTAATGTACAACGTTAAAGATATCGCGGAAAGTACATCGAAAAGTGAATACTGTGTCACGATATTTGAAGACACACCGTATTTAAAGTTGCATTCGGTTTATCCGTATTACAATATCTTACAATTAGTAACTTTTCCTTTATTTGAGACAAAAAACATGTCATGTACACTTGTGCTCTGTGTCTCTCCATTTTTTTTTTTTAAATATATCACAATTTACATTAAAACTATTTCGATACGTTAAAGGTCGTAAGGTAGTCAGGTAGCACGAGGGGGTGTTTTCACCCTTAGGAACGTTTTATTTCGTCTAAACATACTAGACTTCAATTGAACACCCGAGTATGGATTCGTGGCCCTTTTTATACTATGAAATTCGGCTAGAAAGTGTTAAGGGGCTAGACCACCTTGGCCAGGTCAAGAAATATCGCATCTTTGGGAATTTATTTCTAAGTGACAAAAACACTTTTATCGATAAAAATTTTTGAATGAAAATAGCGACATCTTTGAATAATATATACAATTTTTTTTCAAATATCAAAACATTACGAAAACTTTAAATGCGTTTTTCTCGAAACCACGTTTTCCGAAACGGTGTACGCTGTAATTTGAGTAAAACTCTATGGATTTTTATACAATTTTGCACAGATGTTCTTAAATGTATTCTCTATCGTCCGACCGTCAATTTTTTCGATTGATTAAGAAATAACCAAATAGCTACACTTTGAAGCAAACAGCTCATTTTCGTGTGTACGAAAATGGACTTTATCTACGCATAAGTCAGGTAAAAATTAAAATATCGAAAAAATTGACGGTTCATATGATCCGGGCTTTGTGAGTCTGTGATTGAAATTTATCTGCTACTGAATTTTCAAACTCGATTTTCTCGATAACTAAGCCTCGGATGAACAAATTTTATTCTACATTTTTTTCTGAGTTTTTCATGAACAATCATCGCCCGCTTATACACATTATTCGGCCGCACCCTGTACAATGAGTGTATAAAACAAGTATAGTTCATCTTTCTTTATAGCAGGCTTTGTTTGAGGTGGAACTTCCAAAACGCAATTAAGTTTACATTACGAATAGCGAAATATACAAAGTTTGCTTTGTAATCTGTAACAAGCTCCTTTTCCATTACATAGTAAATTCATTTGATTAACAATAATACCTATGTATAATAACTGATAACACTGAGCGTCATTTTTAAAAGTAGAATAATTAATTTCTTCTCGATATTTATGAATTGTCGATAGTCTATTAAAATAGACATTAAAAATAGTTACAGACGTGCGTTTTCTTCCCAGGATAGCCATAGATCTCTCGATACAGGGGACGATCATTTAACGAGACCTACTTCGACCACTTCGAAAATCTTTGAGGCAAAAGATGTCAGTCACATGAAGCACCCCACGAATTTAATAAAAGGAAAAAGCATGCCAAGTTTAAGGTACGCACTACCGTTTCCAGATCAATGCAAACCGTACCTATATCAAAATATCTTACTTCATAGAGCATTTCTCTCTTTGAATTAATTTCCTCTCGTTCGTTCGTACCTACATACACCCGTGTTCTCACATAGCTTGGTTTTCGCTCGGCATTGTGCTTTTAATATTTCTTTCTTCATTTACTACTTCATCGAACAACGGAACGTCATCCAACGAGATTCGGATCACCGATTTGACTCACATTTTGCATACCATGTAGAATTGTATATCGCCCTCGTAGTGTGAACTGTTTACAACTTTGCGAGAAAATTGAATGCAAAATATTGTCCTTTCCAAATCTTGTTCATGGATACCTATAACTGCCGAAAAGTGTAAGAACGCCACCGTAATTCAGGTGGCATAATGCCGAACTGTAAATGGCATGATAAACTTTTCTGCATGTATTGGGAAACCAAGAATTTCGATACGCCAACTAGTGACAAAAAATTGAACTACTCAAAGTAGGCTGAAATCCGTCGAAGTCCATATGATTATCAGTGTTTATATAGACATGTTGTGAAAAACGAGTGGTTTCAAATTTTTTGGAACACTAAATTTTTACTTATTCGATTAATAAATACTTATTCGGAATGTTTGGTGGGATCCAGCCTACTGTCAATAGTTTGCCAACTTACCACCGCAGCGCTAAAATCTAAGCCACGCCTCCACTTGGTTTCCCAATACAAGGTGTTCGACTACTGGTGGGAGAAAATTTAAGGGGGTGATTCTAGACACCATACTAAGACGAAAATCAAGAATAACGATATTGCGGTTGAGGCTTCGTTTGTTAGTTATAAGCGTTTAAAGATATGGCTCAACGCAGAGGGCGCCACAGGCGAGGGGTCGAGCAGTGGTATTCAAAGCCACTCACCTCAGAGATGTTGCGACGAAATTTATGTCTTCTTCTTTATCACTTCATCCAAAATTGAAGGGTATCGTTGAATTACACCAGACCTGCCCTCTCGTTAAAATCCATTGTTCCCATTTTGTCCACTAATTGTACTTATAGTCAATTGAGTTATCTCTTCTTGCAGACAGGGGAGATGGCGTAGTTATGATTAGGATAGATAGTTTACTTTCAAATTGTGAGTGAGAGATGACTCACTTCCTAAACTTTTATTCTATCAGTTAAATTTACAATGTTTGGGGGGGATTTTTTATTATTTGTTTATTATTTTTCAATTATTATTTTCTTGTATTTATTTTATTTATTCACTTTGTGTTCATTTGCTTTGCTAATCAGTAGGTATTTCACTTTTTGTTTGATGTGTTCTTTACTTGTTTGGCGTAAACAAATAAAATTTCAATAAATCTGTAGTTGTAAATAATTTTGATTTCTTCTTTGTTATTTTTTCATCAATGGTTATGTGTGTCATCTCTTCCAAAGACGCGAACAATCTCTCCTAACGACGAAAGCTATCTCTCCTAGCACCTTAGAAGAGATGGTTAGATCTGATGAGTTCAGTTTTCGACCCGATTTTCAGCAAATATTGTCTTACAGCAAATATCGACCGGTTTTTCTGAATCAGCATAAAATTCTGAACATATTAGGTTTATCCAGATAAAATAAATAATATCAGTAGACATTTTCATAGCCATTTTATATTCGGTGATCCGACTGTCCTCTACTTACCCTAATTTTACTAATTCTCAATTATTTTCAAGGTTAATTATTTAAATTACTCCCGTTCTCATACAGGGTGAGTCACGAGAAATGGAGCACCTACATATCTCTGTTAGAGTTAGAGATAGAAGAAAATGGTAGTGCGTAAAGTTGCACTGTTCATGGGGGCAAATATACTAATTTGAAGGTCATCGATGTTTTTTAAATAGCCCCATATATTTTTGACTCTAAATATCGTAGCTTGTTTCGAAACAAGTTCGATGATACATGACCCCATAACCTTCAAATGACGTCGGACTCCCAAGGGAACACCGCGAACCCGGACTCACCGAACGGAACGCAACTTTGTGGGTTTTTAGAGTGACTTAAAACAAGAACAACGGTATGTATCATTTGGGCCCTATCGCCCTTTAAGGGGGTGAAAACTAACCTCAAAGTGAAATTGACACTTCCACTCTTTCGCGTATAACTCTCAAAGTACAACAGACAGAAAAAAATGTTTCAAACAAAAGTTTAATGGTACAATAAGCGCTGAAAACGTGCGTTAACAAAATATTTGAAAAAGTTTTTTTCATCAGATATTTTTCTTTTTAAACTCTTTCCAAGATTTTGTTAACGCAAGTTTTCAGCGCTTAGTGTACCATTAAACTTTTGTTTGAAACATTTTTTTCTGTCTGTTGTACATTGAGAGTTACACGCGAAAAAGTGGAAGTGTCAATTTGATTTTGAGGTTAGTTTTCACTCCCTCAAAGGGCGATAGGGCCCAAATGAAACACACCGTTGTTCTTGTTTTGAGTCACTCTAAAAGCCCACAAAGTTGCGTTCCAATCGGTGAGTCCGGGTTCGCGGTGTTCCCTTGTCAGACGTTTAAGATCGAACAATGGAAACTTTAATGTGAAAGATGTGCCAGCAGCCAGACCACGGAAGTGAACATAAAAAGACGAATAATTAGAGCTTGTGCATCCATTAGTTAGAACATCAGAAATACTTGAAAAAGCAGTTCAAAATCTTATTGAATACAGTTCAAGTGCATCATTTTGAACATTTAATTTAATTTAAGCAAAATAATTTAACGCATTAAACTTTCCATTGTTTGATCCTAAACTTCTGAGTCCAAGGTCATTTGAAGGTCGTGGCGTCGTATCATTGAATTGCTCTTGACGCGGACTACGATTCCACGAAGTTAAAAATATATGGTGACGTTTAAAAAAACATCGATGATTTAAAATAGCATTGGAGGAGAATTTGATTTTTACCAGCAAATCTGCACCCTTTAATAGTGCAACCTTGCTCTGTAACATTTTCTTCTATCAAGCAAAGATATTGAAGTATTCTGCTTTTCGTGCCTCACCCCGTATACAGGGCGTTTCATCTAACTACATCCCCTGAAATATTTCTGTTATATTCAAAATTTCATATAAATGTTTCCTACAAAAATTGCATAGTTGGTTGGGTCCCGTCGTGTGGTATCAATAGTTTGATTCTGTTGGGAGTGATTAATGAGATACGAAGGTCAACTGTTTTTTTAATGAAACATTTTTATGAAATTTTAGATATAGCAGAAATATTTCAAGCGATAAAGTTAATTGAAACACCCTGTATACACGCATATACAAAATCTGGTGGAGGCGAAACATTGTAATGTATTTTCTCGCAAAATTGTAAGTAGCGCATTCGCCACGTTTGATAGGTATATGTATAATTCTACGTAACACGCACAAGCTGTACGCAAAATTGGTGGTCCGATCCTCGTGCAATCCTCGTGTAAGTTTCTTCCGAATTACGTTGCAAAATTTAAAAAATTTTGAAGAATCAGAATAGCTTTGAGAATTCGTGTGTATGTTCGTGCTTATGGATCTGCAGTAGAATAGTAAAGGATTTAAAGTATCAAGTTAAAATGAGTACTCTTACAGAAGGACGTACGTAGTTCCGCTTGAGCTGTATGCAATAAAGATCAAGCGTTTTGTTAGACCGATAAGGTTTCTCATCAAATGTAGTCTATAATCAGTGTTGGGTAGTGATGATATTTTTAACACTCTGAGTAGCATTGTCAGGCGGGATATTGTTTCAAGTTGGCCAGGCCTTGTTGAGCAGTCACTTCTGTCTCGCGCTTTGAAAGTACATATTCCCACACTGATGAGAATTTAAATTTTTATATTTGCGATTAGATCTTCATGATAGTACTATGAATAAATTGGCAAGGTTTTTCTGACGAAAATAAGTCCAAACACCACCCACCCCGTTTGGATTATATTTAATTAGGAATGCGAATCACTTCTGAATTCCGTAGACCTATTATTGGGAAACCTAGAATTTAGATACGCCAACTAGTGGTAGAAAATTGAACTACTGAGAGTAGATCGAAATCCGTCGAAGTCCATATGATTATCAGTGTTTATATAAACATGTTGTGAAAAACGAGTGTTTTTAAATTTTTTTGTACACTAAATTTTTACTTATTCGATTAATAAATACTTATTCGGAATGTTTGGTGGGATCCGGACCTACTTTCGGCGCTGAAATCTAAGCCACGCCTCCACTGAGTTTCCCAATACATCATGTGAGGTCGAATTTAATCTCATTTTCATCGGGAAATTCTCACTAATCCATTGGTAATATTTTGACGAAGATCTAATAGAAAATGCAGAAATTTACATTTTCGTCAGTAGATGATTCATTACAGGCTCGACTGTCGAGTGAAAGAGCGGTCGTGGCAAAAGCGACGTACGAAGGAAATTCCGAGCTTGATTTGTTTTCAAAGCATACATTCGCGAACTCTCAAACAATACTTTCGATGCTTTCCAGAAAATATAGGCTTGAAAAACACTCCATTGCCATGCATAGGGTGGAAATCGCGCGGCGCGGCGTGAAAACACGCCTATGCCCAGCAAAGACTTGCTGAATATAATATATACGTTTTTATACCAAAATTACATTTCTCGTATAATGATAGCAATAATTAAAGCAATACATAGTTATATAGTTCTTGTCTCGTTGAGCTTATAGTTTTGCACTGTTAGCAGTATATTATTTCTATGTACATTGTAGCTCAAACTTCAAGAATTATTGTAAACAGTAGTAATTTAAATTCTTATAAACAATTACTGACAAAGGTATATACATTATTATTTAGGTGAATAAACACTACTAATTCTGTTATTATCAACAGTTGTTGAAAGCTTTTGAATCTCTAATGTTATTTTAAGTAGTCCAATAATTAAGTAGTAAATAATTAAAATACGGTGATCGTATTAGTCGAAGTACAGATTTTTTCTAAAGTTCCTAATGCTCCAATAAATACAATATTGTTTAATAGTAATATGTAGGTACTGTTTTACGTTATGTACTTATGGATAATGTAAGAGATAGGTACTTATTAGCATGATATAGCCTGTGTCACAATACAAATAGAATAAATTAGCAGTGCATTGAATTCAATGTTATTATTATGATATTTCCTTTCTTGAATTCTATTAAAATTTCGAAGTATCTATTTCTTTCGTTTTTAGTAAAAACATTTTTCAACTAATCATTCCTATAAAACAATATAAATGAATTCTCTTTAAATTGATATTTCAGCTTCAAATTTAGCAGATCTGTAAGAAATTATATACAGGGTGTTTCACTACAGGTGGTCAAACCTTTTAAAGAGTGATTCTACAGGCCAAAATAAGACGAAATTATAGAATAAAATTTTTTAATATCGCCCTTCGTTTTCAACGATTTTCGGGAAAACTGACTGAATTTTATTCAAATGCACGTGCACCGTAGTACACTTTTTGGCGCCCCGATTGCTTTAGTTTTCTGATATTATTAGAAGACCGAAAAATAACAAATACGTGTTTTCCTATTTTGGCCCGTTTGCATATTTAAGGGGTGAAACCACCCCTCAAAGTTCATAAGAAGAGGTACAAAAGTTCTTATTGTTTAAGGAATATTATAACATTGCGTACATCAAGTATTTATATAAAGTTTTATTGAGTACAATGTTATAATATTCTTTAAACTAACAATAGGAACTTTGGTACCTCTTCTTATGAACTTTGAGGAATGGTTTCACCCCTAAATAAGCAAACATATTTGTTATTATTCTATCCTCCAAAACATATACAAAAATCAAAGCAGTCGGAGCCTAACACCTGAAATTAGGCGCCTAAAAGTGTACTTCGGTGCAGACGTATTTGACAAAAATTCAAAGTCAATTTTCCCGAAAACGAAGCGCGATATTAAAAAATCTAATTCTGCACTTTCCTCTTATTATGGCCTGTAGAATCACCCCCTAAAATGTTTACCACCTCTAGCGAAACACCCTGTATATATATTCGTATCTCTTACCCAACACTGACGGTCACTTTAAACTTTAACTGAAAGTTTATGGAAAATATCTGAAAACTTTGTTACATTAGTGAATATGCAAATTCTTGGTAAAACCATAAATAGAAGAATCGTGTATCGTTTTTTTCCATATGAATTGTTGTTCATTAAATATAAAATTCATTAAAATTCATCTACAAACTTATATGCTTTTCTGTTATTCTATAATAATGATAGCCCATTCAAAATTCAATTTAAAAAGCGTAGATTAGAAAGCATAGGATGAATTACATAGATTTTAAAAATGAAATTTATATAATTTTTGTAGAACACTTTCATACTGCATACACGTTTCATAGAACTTGCTAATGTATCTCTAATGAAAGATATAAGAAGCCCGGGCAACGCCGGGTACTTTAAGCTAGTAGTAAGATAAACTTTAATTTTTGATGAAACTATTGTAATTGTATTAAATTGTCATCTCTATTAATATTTCCATTTCACGTATTTAGCATACAAAGTACAGTACTGTTTGGGTAAAGGCTCGGATATTCTGCTCGGTTAAAAGCTCCCCGCTCGAAATTAATTATGCACTACTGAAATTTTCAATTTTCCTGCTTTTCATTGCTTCTTCATGAAAATGGTTTCAATAAAATCCTGAAATTTCTTAATCAAAATGAGTCCAAACGCTACGTTATTCGGACTATTTTTAATGATATGATAATGGAAACTTGACTTGCAGAATGTAGAAATAATTCCAGTAGAATAGCGTTGGAAATAGTTGAAATAACGCCGTGTTTGGTTTCATTTTCACCAAGAGAACTTCAGCAATTAATTGATGTTACTCTTTTAAGAATATAATGAACAATATGAAAATTTAAATTTTAATTAGTAGATGACTGACCGCGAAGGCCGTTCCATTAGATTTTCAAAAGATTTGTATCAATAAATTGCTGAAGTTCTTCTGATGAAAATGAGACCGAACACAGCTCTATTCGAACCATTTGTAACGAATTTCGAGTGGAATAATTTCTACATTTTGCACATCACTTTTGCCTCAATCAGTATCGTTGAAAATACTTCGAATAAAGTGGAGTTTGGAGTAATTTTGATTAAGAAATTTTTGGGAATCCATTGGTATTATTGCCACGTCCCAGCTCCACATGGGATTGCGACTGTTAGTGCTCGCGAGCGCCACCAGAGGTCGAATCTTCCATACGCTTTCTCGCAAGTGTCAGACCCAGTCTCGTTTGTATATATACAGGTTCCAAATTTATTCCTATCGGTCACCAAATGTAGAGCACTAAAGAGGTGAGTATACGCATCCGCCATCTTGGGTCCTCTGGAGAGAGAATATTATTGAGAACCCGCCTTTTTGAGTATTGTCAAATTCGCTTTATAAACCAAATATAAACTTAAATATAATATAATACTCTAATAATGTGTCGTGCTACCATGTATCGATATCAACAACGCATATTTTGTTTATAAAGTGAATCTGACAATACTCAAAAAGGCGGGTTCTCAATAATATTCTCTCTCTAGAGGACCCAAGATGGCGGATGCGTATACTCGCCTCTTTAGTGCTCTACCCAGGGTTGCCAGGCGTACTGAAAAAATGGCGGTGTGCTGGCCTATATGACGTCATACGGTGTAGGAGAAGGGGAATACTTATATTTGATTGGTGACGCCGTGACGTCATGTCAACGCCGAGCCAATCCAAGCTAAGTGACGTCATATATGCCAGTACGTGTACTGGATCGCCTGGTAACCCTGGCTCTACCAAATGTCTATAGTCCTCATTAGTCAAATTACTTGACTTTTTCAAGTCGCTTAAATTCACGTAGCTTTATTTCAAGTTTGTGTTCGGTAGTTATTTATTATCAGTTGCCTTCAAGTAACTAACTTTTATGATTACTTGAAGTATCAGTAGCCTTCAAGTAACTTTTAAAATTACTTGAAGCAAGTAGATATTATCTAAAATAGCATCAAAGAAAAAAAGGGGTTGGTGTGTGTGTGTTTGCTGGATTGTGGATGATAAGGAAGGAATAATGAAGGAGTTTTTATATTACAAATATATTTAAAAAAAATGATTAAAAGGAAATGATCATTACTCCCACCCACGGTGTAATAGACAGGTGTTCCGACTCTGTACCTTTTACGCCAGCGAGTTTGTGTGCCGATTTCTGTTTAATTCCCCTGGCCGTCGCGAGAGGCGTCGTGACTTAGAAGGCATATACATATGTATTAATGAGACTGTAGTAGTAGAGATTTTAGTGGTATTACTGGGCTTGCCAGACACAACAGGCCATATGTAAATGCCTTTACGACATCGACGAAATCTGCCGGCCGCCAGAGGAACTAGGACGGAAAAGTCACACATTCTGGACAGGAGTCGGAACACCTGTCTATTACACCGTGCTCCCACCTATTCTCTTAGTCATTCTTTTATGATTATAACCTCACTTTTCGAAAACAATAGGCGATCAGCTTACTTCGAATGACTTCGCACTTGTACTTACGTTCACACTTATCAAGCTGTATCTCAAGGCAAGTAAACGTTGAAAGACTCTCTACTTCGCTTGAAACTTGAAAGAAACTTGAAAGGATATTTTATGTCAAGTGAATAACAGGTTCACATTGGTAAAGTAGTTTCAAATTCCTTGAATGTAAGCGACTGGAACTCAAGTAACTTGACTAATCTGAACGAGGCTTTAGGAATTACGATTGTGCCGGAGGCGACAGAGCAAAATTCCTTTCTCCCATTTTTAAAAAGATGCAATGAAAACTGAGTAACGTGAATATCTCATTGTCAGTAGTGCATGACTCACTACAAGCGCCGAACTAATCGCGGTTTCATCGTCAACACGGTTGCCGGGAAATATCCTGCAGCAGCGGAGTGGGAGCATACGCGTAGTGGAGATGGAACACCTACAGCAGTGGCGGTATATGTATGCGTGAGACGCCATGATGGGAAACAATGGGAAACGAACCGACGCCAGCGCCAAGCCAAGCCAAGTGACGCCAACGCGAATCCAAGCCAAGTGACGTCACGGCCAACCAGCGTCGACAATCTATTCCCCGGCGACGCTGGTTGGCCGTGGCGCCACCTGGCGTGGCGCTGGCGTCGGTTCGTTTCCCATCACGCACACATATACCGCCACTGCCGTAGGTGTTCCCTCTCCACTACGCGATGCTCCCACTCCGCTGCTGCAGGATATTTCCCGGCAACCCTGACTGTCAATCAGTTTGCCCATAAAACCCAGTCAAGCGTTGACAGATATGCTACCATTCCCCGGTTAAGGGATCGCTTGCGGTCCCCACTAGCCGAGCCTATAACCGGGTGGCACTGTATTTGGTGTGTGAAAATTGCTTGTTATCAGGTTAGCACTCAAATCTTATATTGAATCCTAATTAGTGCAGCTATTAAGCAGTCTGCTAATTTACGCAATTTCTACACGCCGGTTCCGTACTATTCATTCAAAACTAACAAGATATTAAATTGATTTTTACATATTCTCCAGAAATTAATTACGCTGTATTACAGGATTGCGATGAAACATGGGGATTCCCATATAATTGGCAATAGCAGGTTAATCACCCACACGTTAGATATGAATTTTCAGTTTGAAAACCGCTGCGGAACTTCAATTTATACTTCTGTAATGGCTTTGCCTATTTTCATCTGTAACATAATTTTTGGAACACTGCATAAATTAATAAGCCCATCGTTAAAACTTATGCGTAATGTGTTTCTCTATGTGTGTCTTTTCTCTCTCTCGTTCGCCTTTTCACACCTGAACTCGTGCTCAGCTGCTTGATTAACGAGCTGACCGCGGGAGGGTAAGTCATCAACATCACTCGAAGGAAGTTTCGTACCGCAGCTCGGTTTACACGCTTCTTTTACGAGCTTCCTGCTTCCGGTAGGGCGCACAAGTATCCTTAAAACACACACCCCCCCCCCCCCCACCGCCCTAGCCGCCCCGGCACGTTGGCAAGAAACAACGGACACCGTAAACACGTCACTTCTTCTGCATTTCCGTTCCTAACACTTCCAAGACGTTCTCTCACTGCCAATATCAACAGTCCCCGATCAGTTAAATATGTATTTTATATTGTGTAATTTGAATTCCATCATGCACAGGGCATAATGAAACTTAGGTCACCATGTAATATTAATAATTTAATTTATTTCACTTGCACAGTTTGTGTACACGCGTATGCCTTATTGCGCGTGTATACCTTGTACAGCAACGAAATTTATTTTCTTTTTCGTGTATGTATCCGCAAATTATGTGTTGCTGTTTGTGAAGCTCAATGCTTTCTAAAACAGAATCCTCCACAAGGTGAGGAATATATTCACAGTACGCAACGAGATACACAAACGCTGAGTGTGATATACACTTAATAATGTATACAATGTGTAGTAGACATTGTCTAATAATTTAAGGTCAATTTGTACAGCCACCGATACAGGAACAATCCAAGCAGAAATATCGACGAGTGTTCAGCGGGCGGGTTGCCAAATTTTGTGCTCGCAACAAGTACAGCAGATTTTAGCACAATGTAATCTAATTACTAATTACGATCGAAATGTAATTGTTAATTCAACTAAGAATTACTTTCTGTAATTGTTAACTTTTACTGACCTCAATTACAATTCTCATTGCCACATGCAATTGCAGGGCAATTGCAATTACAATTGTGATTGTGCAGACCAATTGCAGTTACGTAGTGGTTAATTGTAACTGTCCAGAACAATTACAATTACATAGAAATTTTATTTTTATTTATTTTACTTATTCTACGTTAGATTTATTTGGTGTAATGATGTAGACGTGCTATTTAAAATGTAAGATACTGTTTTTGTTACATAACAATGCAGAAATAATAGGAGTATCATTTTAATTATTCCAATTGCTTCGTTTTATTTTTGTAACTGCAAAGTAGAAATATTGAAGAATTATTTGTTCATTGTCATGATTTCAGTGAAAATAGCTAAATAACTCTTTATTCTTTTGCACATTGGTGACAGAATTTTTGACAAATTTTCACAAAATTTGTAATTTGTTGTTTTGTTTAACGACTGATAACAAATTTATATTTATAAACGATTATAAATATTTACAAACATTATTTATTAGACTATCTTTGTAATTGTATTGTAATTGTTTTGCACAATGACAATTGCAATCATAATTGCCTTGCACAAATACAATTTGGACCTATGTAATTGCAATTTTCCTGCAATGACATCTGGTAATTGCAATTGTAATTGTGGTGAGCAAAAATGAGCGATCACAGAAACTAATTTGTAGTTGAATTATCGTCTAATTAGTAATTAGTAATTAGATTATATTTTGCTGAACTCGGCTATGTGTTGCGGGCATAAAAACTGCCAATGTTGCGCTAGGATATGGCACGGATAGGGCTCGGAGGGTGATCAACAGAATCCCTTCATTTTTAGTTTTACTTATAAATAAATTGTACATAAATCGTAAATAAATTATAGTTTCGTAAAAACAAGGATGTCCGAAAATTGCTATATCTGACCCCTTCTGGAAACGAAAAATTCATTCTAGACCTTCAAGAGGAGCCCGTAAGGAACAAAAAATGGCCGTATCACTTTCCCAAAAAACGATGGGGAAGTCGTCAAAACTAACATCGATCACTTTCATCCTCTCATATTTGCACTTATTTTTAACAACTTTCGCCTCGTTTTTTGCGATAGTGATAACGATGTTTTTTTGTTCCTTAAGAGGTATTCTTACAGGTCCCGCATGAATTTTTCGTTTCCAGAAGTGGGCCAAAAATGGCCATTTTCGGATATCCGCCCTTCTACCTTTTCAACTTCCCCAGTAGCAGCTAATTTTTGTTCTATGCGAAGCTAAGGCCTTATTCTTTAAAATACAAATAGGAAGCTCACTGAGCATTACTGAGAACATTTTGTAACAACGAATGAAAATGGAACATTTTCACAAAGCCATAAGTCCGAAATGGTCAGTGATATCAAAGCGTAATTTGGCACAATTCAAACACGTACCTGGTTCACTTAATTCCATCACATATAATTTAATTTAAAATAACAACGAACCCACAAATGATATTCATAGTTGATGATATTATTGTTAGTTAACAGCCGAAATTTTTTGATTCGGCGATACTTTTTCAAAGTGCCCCGTAGCACGACGTCTCGACGAGCGCTCACCGATTTTCCCGCTCGAATTGTTCCCACGTCGGTGGTTCTATAAATTCTCCTTTTACGGAATAACAATTGAATGCACACACATGTATAAAGTACATACACTTCTTGCAACACACTCTTCTCCTTACTAGTAAATCTATCACTCTTTAGTTTGTTACTAGCGATATATTGGAGTACAAACTATTCTTCGGTATACAGTTTTATTTGAATTGGAAGAATGGAAGTATTTAGCTTTGTGATAACAAATTCGGGATTATGTACGTGTGTACGTAGTGAGCCACCGTTTGAGGGACGCATCGAGCATGCTGCGTGGAATGGCAAACGCACCAAAGTAGATAAGGACCTTATAGATCAGACAGTAGTGCTTAGCTAGGATTCACGATGAGAGGTGGCATTGGGAGGGCCGGTACCAAACGTCGTGTTTCTCATTAAATCTAACTCGTAGGTACATCGGCGACACTCGAATTGAGAGGAAGCAAAGTCGCTTTTATAGTCAATCGTACACCACCCCGAACCCTATCATCACGGTCACGGAACACACGCCCGCGCCATCCCCAGATTATATGAAGCGACAGGTAGGAAACACAATTTACAACATTTTTATCAGTTCTTTGTCGAATTTTCGGTCAACGTATGGAGGTGGACCACGCAACTGGACAAGTTATATCTCTAGTTTGGCTGCAATTTGAAGGGAATGCTACAGAAAAATTTGAATGGCCTAAGATCTATTTTCCTGTGACCAAATCTTTTGCACGAGTGCAACGCAGCACTGTGTTGTCCCGTTATAAGTCCAGGTCCCCTGCTTCGTTTCAAGTACATTTCTACTCCCACCGCTTCTTCTGGAGTCGCCGCGACGAGTGCGGGAGACTGAGGATGAGCGGACGGCACGCAAGAGCTTACGCAGAGACGGCTTACTGAAAGAAGACGGCAAAGAACAAAGACGAGCCTTCCTCCGAGGTTCAGCCTGTCCCCCAAGCGTCGGAATTATAACGAAACGAAGCTGTATTTGCAATATGCAGTTGCACCTTTCTTCTGAAATAAGTTTAAATAATAGTTTATGTTAGGGACATAAATCGACTGTTCTCGACATGCGTATAAAAATATTAGGGCAAAGTGCGCGAGAAGTTAATACTTTGAACCTTTAATTAGATATGCGGGGTGTTCTCAGCACCCCCGTTGTTATTTGTGGGACATTCTGTCCAATGAACTTTATTTTGTAATCATGTTCAATATATATTAATAATAAGTACATTAAAAATATTTATTCATTTTGATTTATTATGTAAAATCATTTAGTAAAGAATTTACAAAAGAATGATAAAAATTTACAATTACGAATTTGAAGAATTTCTCAAAAATGGTAAGCCCTATCGGAATTTTGTTCAAATAATATTAAAAGAGCATTCAATTTTCTACAATTATTGTATACATAATTTTCTCGTGCTTCCAACAATTTTTTAGATAATAGTGTATGAGTATAGAGAGATCGGCGCATCGCGCGTCCCACCTATACGGCGTGACGTATTGTCTATACGCGCGTAGTGCGGACTTTTCTATATTCAAACGCTATTATCTAAAAACTGGTTGGGAGCACGAGAAAATTATATATACAATAATTGTAGAAAATTGAATGCTCTTTTAATATTATTGGAACAAAATTTCGATACGGCTTACCATTTTTGAGAAATTCTTCAAATCCAAACCATTGATGAATTCTAATCTCTAAGGCCTGGTCGGCACCCTTTCCTGTTGTCCGATTGCAATAAACATTTTCAGGGACTAGTTTGTTATGAAATGGCACCATTCTAGGGAGTGCGAGCAAAGAAATAAAAAAAAAAATCGACACGTATAAATAAGGGCCAGCCACCCTAGTGCCGCATACCTAATTAATAGTTAATTGGTTTATCTAAAACTAGAAACTAAGGCCTACTCAGTACTCAGACCCATTTGTTTCCATAGAAGATTTAAAACAACCCAATTAGAATGTATTGCGTAATAATAAATATTCGATTTGTGTCGGTGATGAAAACTTCGAAGGAACAATGCGCGCAGTGTTCACAATATAATAGTGAAACGTTCCAGCATCTTCAAAAACAGTACACTAACGGAATAATTTGAAATATCGTACGAAGTATTAACTCTCGACCACTAAACATTACCCAAATACTTGTAGGTACCTATACTTGGAATGTCGAAAAGAATCAATTAATGTAACAAAACATATAGCTACGCTTACATTTAAAAAAACAACTGCGCAACTGCATAGAGCAGACGCATCGGTGCAATTGCGAAACAGATTTGGTCACAGAAAAATAAATCTCCTTGAACCAATCTTCTTCCTCTGCCATTTTCTTCTAATTGTAATCAACCAAGAGATATGACTTGTCCTAGTTGCGTGGACCGTCCGGCGATCTTGTACTTTTACAGCGTCCCACGTATTCTTCAGGCTTAAAAACATCTTCTATCATTTCGTTTAATCAAAAATGTCCATGGCTCATTGTGGTCTTCATTGCAGGGTTCAATCGACAGTCAATTAGACGTTATTAGCATGCACGGCAGTCGCTTAGATTCCGAACGGAAACCTAGTCTCACCCGGTCACAAACAGACTCTAATATCACTTATGCCAGCGATGAAATACCGGAGGCACCTGGATCCTCTTCTTACATCACCAAAGAAGGCGATATTGATTTGCAAGTAGTTTTAAAGGTAAGTAACTGTCTTCCAATTGGTATGTAATTTTTTCTACGTAATCGCTTTTGTCAGTCATTTTTCTCTAAATTTTATTAGGCTGTGCATTTAGTTGCTTTGAGGGATACCAACTGTTGTAGCTTAAGGGTGTGCGAAATCATTTTGAATTTGGTGGAGCTGTTAATGGACATGGGGGTGATGAAACATTGTCTTCGCGAAGAAATGATGGGCAGCATAGCAGGTAAAATTATAAAATAATTAATATTGTTGCGGCGTTGAGGTGTCTCCTCTTTAGCCATCGTTATTTATTATTAGGCACAGTAGGTATGCACAATAACAACTTTATACAATTTCTGGTTGGTCCAAGTAGCACACGGTGCTCGCAACAATATTATCATACAACACTCATTTCATCGTGTAATTTGTATAGTAACGGTTCCAAACCCATGCAAAAATTGATCCCCGTAATTTTGAGGAACATTAAGTGCTGATAACAATTGTTTATTAATTGAACAGACTGCTATGTTTAATTACTTCTCACGGGTCCGCGAATAAATAGTATCATCTTAAAGAAACTTTTAATATTAATTTGCAACCGAATTAAAAGCACTGCTTTCTGTACAAATAAATTTTCTATGCCCAGAATTTATCAACAATTTTGTTTTACATCGCATGTAGAGACTATTGAATACACTAAACTCATTACTTCTCGTACCTGGTGCTCTACAAGTTTCCTCATTGGATGCGCTTTTAGAGTCAACGACAGTGGTGGAGAAGTTAGACGGTGGAAAGAAAAAAGAGTCTCCTGATATCGAGCAAGAGTATCGGCGCAATCTCCCAGAGAAGAACAAATACTCGGCGCACAGTCTTCTAATGAATTGCGTGATCAGAGTGCTGAAGCATTTGGGCTGCCCGCATAGCTGCGCGGAAGGAATACGCGGACCTCAGGCGGACTTCTGCCGCTCGCAAGGACTAACGATCCTTACCAAGCTGCACCGGGTCAGCTCGAAGCAGTTCTCACGATTCTTGAGAACAATGGTGCGGGAACAACCGATACCAGAGCTTTTGGAGTTTTTTCACGCATTCATTGGATTCTGCGTGGATCCAAGTTCGTTGCTATCTCCACTTAGTGAGTAAATCGAGGGAAACGAAAAAGGCTTCGAGTTCACTTGTTCGCTACAAAGCTTACCTACAAGCGTCATTTAATAATGGTTTTTAAAAATCATTATCGACCGAAGTGCATTTGAACACCTTAACGTCTACGCCGCCGATGCTTCGTTGCCCTTGAACTCTAGCTTTTATGTCTTTCAACAACTCTTATTTGCTTGTTCCATGATAGATCAGAAACGGGGGTCGAACAAATCGCCAGATGTCGGGTCACAGGGTGGATACGGGGCGGCGTATGGTACTAATTTAACCGGAAATGCAATGACTGTTGGAGGCACATTCGGCAATTCAAACGTATGCGGTGCAATGGGAACAATGGCTGCAGCGAACTCTGCAACCGTAGCCTCGATCTATGGTCTTGGTGGGCACAGTACACGCGGGATCGAGGGTCAGATTTTTAATTGCGTCTTCAAGCCACTTGTCACGCGGTTCGTGAAAACGCTTAAGGAAGTGAAGGCTCAAGACAATATAAGCTTGTACTGCGACCTTCGTCAGTTCATGGCTTACGTGAAGGAAGTCCATGGAGGTGTCTTCCGTCGCGTCATTCTAAGCGGGATCCTAGACTCTGCTGATCGGCCTAATAAACGGTACAACAGCAACGTTCAGACAACTCGTGTTATCAGGTAAAGACACTTGCCAATATGTTATTTGTATATAACAGAGGATAATTTGTTACAAGAGAATTAAAAAAATCTTTAGACACATCCACCAGTCAGATCTGGAGGAACACGCGGACATCGGGGGAGATACTTGTTACACTGTGGACGACAGAGGAACTCGGAAGTTTCTTTTCAAGAAAAGGAGTACATCCTCTACTTGCGCAGTACGTATAAACACAAATATGTCGCTTAGGTTTTTCTAATATCACGATATGTACTATTCCAGAGTCTTCTTGAAACAGAACTAAGCGAGGAGAACGCAAAAATCAGCCAAAGCCCTATGGGGAATTTAAGGAAGAAGCATCATATACTTACACCAAGGCAGAGCGAAAGAAATTTGGGAATAGACTCCTTAGGCTCTGGGAAAATTCGGAAATCAACTCGGTTCCAGATTGGTGGTATAGGTAGGTTTCTTTGACTTCATTTTGGAATATGCTACACCCACACGAAGAATGATTATGCCCGCGGTAATATAGCAGATGCGTGAGGTGTAAATGAAACTATTTATTCAAATTTGTTTCGACTAATTTCAGTTAATTGGTTCCGAAAGGAGTACGGTAGAACTGATTCCACTGACAGTCACGAAAGCAGCGAGTCACCAACAGACGGTAGTTATGTTAGGCAACCCAGTCTCCATTACGGCCATTATCGCAGCGCGTCTAGGTCAGGACGTGGGTGAGTTAGTTTTCATTACAAATCATTGCGGGGAACGGGGTAGCGAGGTAAGATGGGGTATCGTAAAGAAATGATAATAGAAAGATGCTAGACATTTGATGAAAGTACCAAAAGGAAACCGTTGTATTGTAACAGTTAGGTCGTTGATAGAAATGAGTGGAGAAGCACGCGTCTTTGGTTTAGAGCTGTGAAATCGTCCACATGCTGCGTGGATCTTATTTTGTATGCTAAAAAGACTTATAATGAATATATATTTAGAAACGGTAAGTCAATTATTTTTGTTACATTATAAATATCCATTCTATTTACTTTAATGTACAATATTAAAATTTTGAATATTCTTTTATTTGTTGTGCAAATAACGTCAGTCTCTGGAAAACGATGGTTTGAGGCAAGATGGGGTCCTTGATACGGGGAATGATGGGATACCCCATCATATCACATTGCAGGAACGTTGCAGCAGCATTGTGGAAACGTTGCCATAACGTTGCAGCAAACTTGCAGGATCGTTGCAGTGCAATATTGCAACGCAACATTGATGCAACTATGCAGCAATAATTCTATGTCCGCCCCGTGCAATGTTGCACGGCAACGTCGCAGCAAAATTACATCGACATTGCGCTGCAACCATCCTGCAACGTTGCCGCCACGAAGTGTACTGTACGGGTATAAGAAAAAACTAGACGACGAAAATGGTCAAAAGAAGTTAGGAAGAAATCTGTAGATGAAGTTTTAGCAACAAAATGGGGTACAAGAAAGTGGCTCGAGAATATTGCCTTCCACAAAACAACATTGGAACGCCATGTCCAAAAATTGAAACAGGGAAATGAAGTGATCATGGGTTTACCATTTGGTCCAATTAAGAGTGTATTTTCGCAAACAAAAGCGGAAAAACTTGTCGAATATTTAAAAGATATAGTCACAAAACTTCTGTGCGTGGGTAGGAAGAAAATAATTTAGAAGAAATTCATATTTGCATCGATCGTGGAAATATTTAGGGGAACCGTCTTCCCCCATTTTCGGTACCCCGTCATACCCCGTGGCAGGGAAAATATGGTTTTTCATTACTTTTTTGTAAAAGTATAATAACTTCACATTTTTATTTAAATGTTGCTCAAATTATGTACCAAAGGTTAAAGTATTAACTTATAATTATATACTGATTCATAAAAACTTAAATAAAAGGTATAATTATCAATTTTTTTGCATGTTTGCTTAGCTACCCCATCATGCCCCCCCCCCCCTACTTGGGACACCTGTCTACTATTCTGGCATTTTCTTCCGCTTAAGGGTTGAACTAATAATCTTATATTTAGAATTATGGAACTTATTCAAATAATAATAGTAAATATTTAATGTGTAAGTGTTGGGCTAACTCTGCAGAAGGCAAAGCGTCGAATGGAAGATCAGCTAATCAAAATCGGTTTCGGGAAGAGTAAAAAGAAGGAAAGCTTGGAAGAAGTACCTGGAAGTTGTAAGTGAAAACAAATTATATAGGATGAGTCACGTCACCTCTTACAAGTAAATATTTCAATGATCAGTGGAGATATGGAAATTCTTGGCGATAGTTTAATGGCAAGAAAGTATGTATTAGAGATTCAGATTTCACGTGTACGACTTGTACACGTGTACACGTGTAGTTAATATATCCGTGTTCTAATCCGTGTACTTCTTAATACACGGATACACGGGTATTGAAATACACGTGTACCCGTGTATCGAAATTCACGGATCGTAGTATCCGTGTACCCGTGTACTGAAATTCACGGGTACACGTGTACTGAAATTCACGGGTACACGTGTATCGAAATACACGGTTTCACGTGTATTAAGATATCCATATTTAATTTTTTAACTAAATATCCGAATGTTTAGATTTTACGCGAATAGTTTGCGATAGGTAGGTGCAGACATAATTTACTAGGTTGCAGATGAAAATAAAAAACATCATGATTTTGGTTAATAAACTTTAATCTATTAATCTTTTGTTTTGGTGTAAAAATACTAACGTGTTAACATTCTCTGGGAGTAAACGGTTTCTTTTTTTGGTTACAATGCTTCCAGCACACGAAAAACATCTTTCCGACATCGCCGAGGTTGCTGGAATGGTTAAATATTTTTTGGCAACATGGGAAATCGCCGGGTATTTATGTGCCCCAGCCTTCCACCAGTCAAATGGGTCTAATTCGAAGCGTAATTGTGGCTCGGCCATATACGTTTCAAATTGAATATTTATATCATTATTGTCTGTAATTTCATCATATAAAAACTGAAGAGCACTTTTCCCGCGTGACTTTGTTTTGCTAACTGTATGGACCGGTGCCTCTTGAAGTAAACGTTGTACTTCTGTACGAATCACTTGTCTCACGTGGATTGATTCATGCTCCAGATTTTTATATCGCGGATCAAAGAAGCAGGATAGGGTGAAAGCACTAGTAGTCGACCACTTAAAGCTAAACTCGAATGAAAAGTACTGAAAAAAAAATGAACAATCAATGTTATAAAATATATAAAATGTATTGAAGTAATTCAAATGTATTTAATGTATCACTAAATATTTTGTGTTAGTAGGAAAGTTCGGGGAAAATAAATAATTAGCGTTAAAAATAAAGTGTCCGAATGCTTTAATAATCGACCGCTTAACTCTAAAAGTCGACCGGTCCGATAGCTAGTAGTCGACCACCTTTTTTAATATGAAATTCAAAATAGATTATGTGCGCATTAGGTACAAACTAAAAATTATTTTTAAATATAATGTGCAACATCAGTAAATAATTAATAATGACAGGAATAATGCGTAACTAAAATAAGTTCTTTTAAAAACTTTATCAAAATTTTAATAAGAAATAGAAATTATTTTTTTTCCAATGTAAATTAAATTTTTCGTTTTTAAGATAGGAAGCAGTAACAAATTTTAAGTTTTTAAAGTAGGTATTTGTATTCTATAAATAAATTATATAAACGTGGTCGACTATTAGCATTCATTGTGAATGCAGTTAGCTTCAGAAGTCGACCGCTGTGGTCGACTATTGAAAATTGAAAGGGAATGATGATTCAGTTACTGCCCTCCCATAAATAAATAAATTATCCCATTTTTTTTAAATTTTTGAAACGCATATAAAATTGTCGATGCTTTTTCAGTGGAATAGCATAATTTTCCAGTAAAAAATGTATAGAACTGAATTACATTTGTCGTTTCTATTCAAAGCACACTTATGTTTCTCGGGTTAGAAAACAGCAATGGCGCATGTAGAATCAAAATTAGTTTACAAATTACTTTAAAAGCATTTATTTTTTTTACCTATGAAGGGCGCTTTTTGTCGTATTGTAAAGTTAGAAATTCAAAATATAATATAAAATTGTCATTTAATAAATTCTTTAGTTCAGTACCTACTTATTTCTTTAAGCAAAATAATAAAAGTGGTCGACTACTAGAGGGTGGCCGACTACTAGTGCTTTCACCCTACATGATTTAATGAAAGAGTATCACCTTCGTTCCAGTCGAGTTTAAAACGTTTTGTTATATCCGAAATCAAAATCTCCTTTAATTGACACAAAACCATGTCATCATCACCTATCGCCTATCGCAAACTATTTGCGTAAAATCTAAACATTCGGATATTTAGTTAAAAAATTAAATATGGATATCTTAATACACGTGAAACCGTGTATTTCGATACACGTGTACCCGTGAATTTCAGTACACGGGTACACGGGTACACGGATACTACGATCCGTGAATTTCGATACACGGGTACACGTGTATTTCAATACCCGTGTATCCGTGTATTAAGAAGTACACGGATTAGAACACGGATATTTTTACTACACGTGTACGCGTGTACACGTGTATCTTCAATACACGTTCTACGCCGGGATCTCTAGTATGTATAGGTCATACAATTTCCTGAAAGTGCTGTTAGTTTTTTAAATCTTTAGGTCACCTTAAACTTATTTCTATTAAACAATATATGTTTCTTGTATAAGAAATTGTAGAATAAAAATCAAAATGAATGCAAATGCATACATTCTGGGCAACCTTGAAGTGTCTTTGATATCGTTTTAGATACAATATTGGATATTTATCTCAAGTTGTATTTTCATCATATTTATAAACAATTCCCTTTTTTTAAAGATGTGTCACTGCCTTTTGGTGTGCGCACCATACTTTTTTGTAGAATTTACTTAAAGACGCGATAATACAACGGCACCGAAAACGTTTAAAGCTATAAAAGACAGCTATTGCCCCGATTGTACTAAAATTACACCAGAAATCTTTAATACATTAATAAGTATAAGAAAATCTGTTTAAACATTTCTTAATACGATAATAAATTTCTACCTGACATTACCATAATAAGTTGTTTGCCCTATTAAAAACCTACTTTCGTGATCAAGGGCAGCTCAAGGTCACTCGCAAGGGATGTTCCGTTACCTGATTTTTTTTTAAACTGTGCAGGTTTGTAGAGAACCTCCATAGAAGTCTCAGGCAATTTTTCGTTCGTGCCCATCTTCGGTTCTTCAGGGTGAAAACACCCCTTAAAAGCTAATGCGTGATTTCCTACTTTCCTGTATATCTTGAAAACTATAGTGGATATAAAAAAATTATTACAATGAAAATTTAACGGCTTTATATGGCCTATGAAACTGTGCAATCAAATTGGAAATTGTTTAAAATTTGTAATTTAAACAATAAACTACTAGTTGCTCACCACAATTTTTAAACAATTCAGTTACATAGTTTTATACAGCATAAAAAACCATTAAAGTTCCTTTATAACAATTTTTTTTGTATCTACTATAGTTATTAAGATACACTGAAAAATAGGAAAACACTCATTAAACTTTAGGGGCTGTTTCCACCCTGAAGAACAAACAAAAAATTGCCTGAAAAAATCGGGATGTTCCGGTAACCGAACTTCCCTTGTCACTATATTTATTTGTTTTTTTCACCTCCGCGGTACAGTCATGCAGAAAAACATTGGTTGCTCAATAGAAAACCTAATGCGAGCTTGATATCGACGAAACCAACACCACTTTTAAAAACTTATACAAACTATATCATCAATGGTGCACCTTCCTATGCGATTAAACCGCCATTAAGAATTTTTGCCAAATCTTCGCTGGTAATATTAAGATATTAACTTGCAGCAGATCATTTGAATCACTCTGTACATTTCTTTGGGCCACACTCAACCTAAATCAAGTTCGTAAAGGTAGATTTCTATTGTACACAGATTTGAGCAGAAGAAATTCTATGGAGTTCGGCGAGGCTTCGAGAGAGTCCGAGTTCGTAGTGTTGAAAGAGAGGAGGCTGGTACCCCGCAATGCTGTCTTCGACGGAATGCTAAGATTCTCATGCTTACTGGAGACTTGCCAACCCGGTTCGGTCCCTGATCACTATCTAATGGCGGCGATCTTAGATCTTGTAAAAATATTTCATTTCTATCCAATATTAAATCAGTTGCACGAGCTCTTATCGAAGAGACTGTTGATCCTCCAAGAATATAAAATAATTTACGATGCGTATAAATCGCTGTATATGTTTCCATGTGTAGCCCCATGCACCGGTGGTCGCGCGGGCTTGTTTGCTATTAGAGTGCGCCCATTATGTTCACCTGTGCAACAAGGGACAATGGCCAACGTGGATGAAATCGAACTTCCCAATTTTTCGCCCATCGGTGCCTATGAACAATCGGACCACGTCCACGCTGCACACAAGGGTCCACGTACTGCAACGCACTGCTGGGAAATTATTCTATCAGTGGGCTGAGGTATTCGCAAGTACTAATACTTTTAATTCATCTCACGAGAAGAATATTATACCTAATCGTACGTTGCACGCGTATTGGACAGGCCATTGGAGCACGGCTGGAAGAATTAATGCTCGAAGACAAACAGAATGTTGATCAAATGATAGCAATGGTTTCTGACGAAAGCAAGCAGAGGGACTTAATTATCGAGGACGAGGAAGAAGATTTTCTTGATGAAGGTTTGTGATCTCGCCGAAGAAGCATAACTTTATCTACTGTAATTAATATCTTTCTAAATTTCATTATATCACTACAATTTATTAACAGTATATTGTTAATTGCACATTCGGATATCTGGAGAGATGTGAGAAAATTCAGGGATTCGTTGTATTTTAGCTAGCATAAACGGCTATGGATCTCAATGTCCAATCGCGTTGCGTTCCGTCGCCTGCATTCTGCTATTGGAAGTAACGGCGTTTTTAAGGGAGACTTACCAAACGTTACCGAAGTTTAATAAACTGTTGACGAAAGAACGGCCACCCCCTTGGGAAAAGATGTGCAGTAGAGAAGCAAATCGGCGATGGAGTATGGCACTGTCGTCGATGGGCCATTCCCAAACATCAGCTCAGAGCCTTCAGTCGATTGTAGGCGATCGGGAGGTAGCACGTAAGTGTCAAACACATTGCTATTCGAAATAATAAGGCTATAAGTGTTTCTCACAAAAATTAATAAATTCACTGCCGTTCATAAATATTAGGGCACCTACTGTGTGTGGAATAATTGTGAGAAGCGTTGCAAATTTATTAAAGAACTCTAACAAATGTTACTTTATTTGATGTTTTAAATTAAAAGCAGCGAAAAGTATTTGATATTTACCAAATATCACATTTTGTGCGAGTGTCCTAATACTTATGAACAGTAGTGATCGATTTTATCTACATGCCTATTAATTATTTTTACTTGGATAAGAAATAAAATTTGTTTATGAGAAATTCGACCAAGGAACATCACCCACGTGTCCGAAATCAATGTCCTCCTCCTATAAATGTGCTGTTAAACATTAAAATTGAATAGAAATGTAACTTTTTATTCATCTTCAGTCTCAAATTTAGAAGCAAAACGACTCGTGGCGAAATGAAAATTATTATTCTTTAACTGATCAATTCAGCTTAGGATTAGTAAACTTTGAATATCTCTCACAGACGAAGAATATTTTAGGACAGATACTTACAATTATTATCAGTATCACAAGAAACGAAAAGTAGATACGGTGTAGAACAGACCTGGCCAGCTTGTGGCTCCAGGAGCCGCGAGTGTGGTAGTTTAGAGCCGCCGAGCTATCAGGAGCCTGGAACCATGCCTCCGAGAGCCCCGGTCCGTGCTGGGGCAGTCTGTGAGTGTAGAGACCTCATCCTTTATTGATGGCAAGAAAGGAGCCCCGAATTGATATAAAGGGGCCGACAAAATTTTGCTCCCTGGACCCTCAAGAGTGCCTGTTATTTAAACCTAAAACGGGTATATACAGTATTTCCTCGCTGAGGGCTCGCTGGTCGGGACCGGCGTTGAGCCGTCATCGTGAACGGAGCCCTAATTCCGAGCGATCGTTTCTCGCTTCTTTCTGGCCGAAGAGGGGAGCGAGATGGAACGCTTTGCGTGCGCGGCGGGCGTGCGCAACGGCACGAACGTTCAGATGAAATCGTGAGTGCTCGACGCACAGAGTTGGGCAAAATGTAATCTAATTACAACTGACAAATTACGATTAAAATGTAATTGTGTAGTTGATTACACATTATTTTCTGTAATCATTAATTTAGGTAGTTAACCATTTGGTTTCGTCAACTACCTAAATGAACGATTACTGAAAATAATGTGTAATCAACAACACAATTACATTTTAATCGTAATTTTCAAGTTGTAATTAGATTACATTTTGCCCAACTCTGTCGACGCATACGCGCCACGGTCATATAGCCAGGCACGGCACGAGCCTTTGTTGCGCCCTAGGCGAACTTGTCCAATTGCGCCCTTTATTATAATACATTTATTTGAGATTATTGATGACCTTACTCTGAATTTTTATTCATAGTTTAAAACAGTTGCAGTACAATTTGTAGTATTTCGTATAAAAGTTTATTTTCAACAATGTCAACAATGAAAAGTGTTGCCTAATTTTTCAGAGTAAAGTCATAAATAATCTCAAATAAATGTAATATAATAAAGGGCGCAATTTGATAAGTTAGCCTAGGGTGCAAAAAAGACTTGAACCGGGCCTGCGTCAAGCTTTCGCGGAAGCCGTTTTCGTGTTTACGATGAGTGCTCACGGCCATCGCACACGCAAAGGACGGAGTGTCAGGCGTCAGAAAGACGGAGTGAGACAAAATATCAACGCGTCGTCTGTGTGGTTCTATCCTCGCTCGCTTTCAGTGCCTCTCACTCGCTCTCGTTCCATCTCGCTCTCGCCTTCGCGGGACAAGAGTGAGACGCCAAACCGAGCCCTCAGCGAGGAAGTACTGTACTACAGTTTTTCCCACCCGTTGTATGCCCGGGGACCCTGCGACTCCTTCACGCTGCGCGGCTCTGGGAGCCACAAGGAGCGCTCCGGCTCCCAAATCGACCACTTGGCTGGGCCGGCTGTAGAAGTAGAAAGCTGCGGAAGGGGGGCTCCATATCAAAATGACACAGTACAAAACCACACATGCAATGTAGGACACATCAGAATAGTGCACAGCAAACAGTGCACATGCAACTTAGAGCACACGAAATTTACAGTGCACATACAATTTAGGACACATGCGATTTAGGACACATACCATTTAGGACACATGCGATTTAGGACACATTCAATTTATGACACATGCGATTTAAGACACATGCAATTTAGGACACATGCCATTTAGGACACATGCAGTTTAACGCACAGCAAGATTTTACACACAAGAGAGTACACAGAAAATAGTGCACATACAATTTAGAACACATGCGATTTATAGTGCACATACAATTTAGGACACATGCGATTTTGTACACAAACAATTTAGGACACATGCAATTTACTACACATTCGTTTTTATAGTGCACATACAATTTAGGACACATGCAATTTAGGACACATACAATTTAGGACACATGCAATTTAGGACACATACAATTTAGGACACATGCAATTTAGGACACATGCGATTTAAAACACATGCGATTTAGGACACATGCGATTTATCATGGGCATAGCTAGGATTGCATTCGGGGACGGGGGGCCTAAAGCCCCTCTCATTTGGGGGGGGGGGGGGGGGGGGATAAAAGACTCCTTCGGCTTCCAATTCGGCCATTTGTGCACTGAATTTTGAATTTATGTACTTATGTTGGAACCAATATAACCGGGGTCGTGTAATGCGGAATTAGGTCACAATTGAATTTATTTCTAATTTATAATAAACTAATTTAATTTTGGATGAACGTTTAAGTTATTTTTTTTCCGGAAAAACCAATATAACCGGGGTCGTGTAATGCGGAATTAGGTCACAATTGAATTTATTTCTATTTTATAATAAACTAATTTAATTTTGGATGAACGTTTGAATTTATTTCTATTTTATAATAAACTAATTTAATTTTGGATGAACGTTTGAATTTATTTCTATTTTATAATAAACTAATTTAATTTTGGATGAACGTTTGAATTTATTTCTATTTTATAATAAACTAATTTAATTTTGGATGAACGTTTAAGTTATTTTTTTTCCGGAAAAAAAATAAATTCAAACGTTCATCCAAAATTAAATTAGTTTATTATAAAATAGAAATAAATTCAAACGTTCATCCAAAATTAAATTAGTTTATTATAAAATAGAAATAAATTCAATTGTGACCTAATTCCGCATTACACGACCCCGGTTATATTGGTTTTTCCGGAAAAAAAATAACTTAAACGTTCATCCAAAATTAAATTAGTTTATTATAAATTAGAAATAAATTCAATTGTGACCTAATTCCGCATTACACGACCCCGGTTATATTGGTTCCAACATAAGTACATAAATTCAAAATTCAGTGCACAAATGGCCGAATTGGAAGCCGAAGGAGTCTTTTATTCCCCCCCCCCCCCCCCCCCCCCCAAATGAGAGGGGCTTTAGGCCCCCCGTCCCCGAATGCAATCCTAGCTATGCCCATGATAAATCGCATGTGTCCTAAATCGCATGTGTCCTAAGTCGCATGTGTTTTAAATCGCATGTGTCCTAAATTGCATGTGTCCTAAATTGTATGTGTCCTAAATTGCATGTGTCCTAAATTGTATGTGTCCTAAATTGCATGTGTCCTAAATTGCATGTGTCCTAAATTGTATGTGCACTATAAAAACGAATGTGTAGTAAATTGCATGTGTCCTAAATAGTATGTGTCCAAAATCGCATGTGTCCTAAATTGTATGTGCACTATAAATCGCATGTGTTCTAAATTGTATGTGCACTATTTTCTGTGTACTCTCTTGTGTGTAAAATCTTGCTGTGCGTTAAACTGCATGTGTCCTAAATGGCATGTGTCCTAAATTGCATGTGTCTTAAATCGCATGTGGCATAAATTGAATGTGTCCTAAATCGCATGTGTCCTAAATGGTATGTGTCCTAAATCGCATGTGTCCTAAATTGTATGTGCACTGTAAATTTCGTGTGCTCTAAGTTGCATGTGCACTGTTTGCTGTGCACTATTCTGATGTGTCCTACATTGCATGTGTGGTTTTGTACTGTGTCATTTTGATATGGAGCCGGAAGGGGTGAAAGCAAACGTTTCATTGAAGTACCTGTTTTCGCAAGATGCATTTATTTATTACTAGGTACTAACAAGGGAAGTTCGGAAAATCGAAAATTCAAAAAAATCTGAAACTTTGCAAAAATATTGTTCAAGTGATGCTAATAACGTAACTATTTTTTATTCGGCAATGAAACTGTCCTAAGGGTGAAAACACCCCCTCGAAAAAATGGTGACTTTTCAGATTATCATGGATATCTACGAAACTGTAAAAGATGTCAAATACAACTTAAATTCAAAGTTATAGGGTTTTTTATGTCTTATAAAATAAAATGGCGATAAGGAATTTGCGAAACACCTTATTTTTTTCTAAATTTATTCCCACCACTAATTTTTTTTGGCAATTCTTTATCATTATATTATAGGATATCCAGAGCTTTAAAACTTTGAATTTCACTTTTTTCGATATCTTTTACGGTTTCGCAGATATTCACGATAATACGAAAACTCGCAATTTTTTTGAGGGGGTGTTTCCACCCTTAGCACCGTTTTATTGCCGAATAAAAAAATTGTTATGTTATTCGCATCACTTGAGCTACATATCTCCAAAGTTTCAGATCTTTTTGAATTTTCGAGTTGCCGAACTTCCCTTGTAATTTTAAAAATTCTTCGGTCCGAAAAATATATGACGAATGCAAGGACAACATATTCCATCACCAATTGCAATAACTTAAAGCTACCTTTATTCGAAATGTTGAAATGAATTTAAAATATCCTATGTATTGCTTGTAAAATATTTTTGTATTTATTTCATTGCATTTATAAGTAATACATACGCATTTAAAAAATGTAGCAGCGAACAATAAATGGCCGCCCTTATCTGCTTTATTGCTCTCGACTACCACTACTCCCTCCCTTCTGTCGTTTGTAATATTAGCAACAGTTAATCTGTGTTTGTTCCAAAATATTTATTCTTCACGTGTGAAATCTTTGTAACTTATCAAAGCGAAATTGGTCATTTATAGACTCACAATTTTTGAATTTCGAATGGCGGTTTACTTCAATACAGAATAGAGAATTTAATAAAGCAGGAATGCCTCTTAGATTGTGATGTTTAAACACATATTTCAACGAGAAGAAAATCGATTCCAGATACTTGGTTGATATGCCTTGTAGGTAAATATTAAACGATGAAGCATTACTTCACTATAATCAATTTCGTCATTTTGGATTGGGTTTTTCAGCGGAACGCAAAATCAGTTTTGTTCTTTACGAGCCGGATAATGAGTCAGAAGGTAGTAGCAAATCGACTGTTACAATTCAAGGGGAAGATTTTCAAAATGCTGAAAAAGAAAAGGCTAAACGCGTGCAACCACCGCAAGGACGGCCATTCCTTCTTCGCCGCGGTACTGCCGAAAATGCAACTGGCTCTTTTAAGAAGAGAAGCTTGAAGCTTCGACGTGGTACCAAAGAAGGCAAAGACACGGAATGCGAAGCGTGTAGGTATTAAAAAGAATTACTCGTAGCGCAAAACTATTGATGAGATGGACAACACGAATTATACACATATGTGATCAAAAATAAAATTTTTACTATTTTGTGTATCTTCTTCGCTTTTTATATTCATATGGAGAAAGTTAATTGTATAGAACAGAATTTTTATATGGTTCTAAAGGACGACCGTGATGAACATAATTCTGGGTTATCAAGAGTAAAATTTGGTTTAATGGCACCTACAATATGTAAAAGCAGAAAACTATATTGAGGGAAATACATTACGTTAAAATATCTAACTTCTGTTACACAGGGTGTTTCTTCAATGTGGAACCCAACTCATCGGTAAATGGGGGACACAAAAACAATGAAAAAAATTCATATAAACATATGTCCTATTTGATCTTGTTCCCGAGTTATCACCATTTTTGTACACAAAGTGAACACTCTACAATACTCTACATACTTAAGCATATACATTAACAAAAGAACAAATTAGAGAAATACGCCTTCGAATAATGAGATCATATCGTAATTGCCCGATCAAAAGTTGCATAAATGTAATTATTCTTAGAAATGTTCGTTGGAGCTTTAAATATAATTTACAATTATAACAGATAAATGTAATTTTTAATAATTAGATACAGTGAAACGAGCAGATTCCATCCAGTCGAAGAGGAAAGTGAGCTCATTGTCAGATAGAAGTGACACTTCGGAACCTGGTTTTGGGGGTGAAATTAGTGGCGAGGAATTCCCAGGGATACTCGTGGACGATCAGCCGCCAGAGAGTCCCAGCGACAGTAATGAAGCAGACGAAACTAATAAAAACTTCCCTTGGATGAAAGTTCTGGCACAATTCGCCAATTCATTCAACTTCTACTGCTCCCATCAGAATTTTTGCCACCCCTATTGTCACCGACGTCAAATGAGGGCCAGTAGTAGACTAATCAAGTCTGTGAGGAAAATTTATGGGGAGAAATTTGGGATTCTGAATGGCACGGGGATGTTTGACTTCGACACAGAAAAGAAAGAGGGGAATAAAAAAGAAAAGCGTGGTCGCAAGGTATCGGAACAAACCAGTACACAAGTGTCGCCTGTACGGAGAAAGGACAGCGTGGGAAAAAAGTACAAGTAATTTTTTTCGAAAAATTACATTTCTTAAAAATTCACTAATCCTAATACTCATTTTCATCGACAGAACCTCGCCAATCAATCTGTACTATTTTCATAAGGGTAGGATAAAAATTATAGAAAAATAAGTTTTGGTCATTACACGAGGACCAAGTGAAAATTTTTATAAAATAGAAACAGTCGTCGTTTGACCACGTTTTGTCCAACCAAAATTTGCGTTTGTCCATCCTTCAAAAATAAGTTATGACCAAATTAAAAAATTTGTCATCAGCACATTCATGAACATTTTTTATTGATTTTTAAGTGGGCGATGATTGTCCACGATTTGTCCACCCACAATTTTTGTTTGTCCACCCTTAAAAGAAAAGTTATCACCAAATTCCTTCCTCGTTCACTTTCCTTGTCAATATGCTAATGATCCCTGCTGGCAAGAATTTGAACGCGCGGACCCGACTGATTCTTGAACTGGGCACTAAATATAGTAGGCAATACATATACTGTCTGGTAATAAATTCCTTTAACCTTCGTACAGAATCGACAAAAACATAGATGGCTCACAATCCGGTCGATTCATGCAACGAGACTCGTCGAAGGACTTAGCCGACCAAGATTCTGAGAAAGGCAAAGAGTCCTCGAAAAAAGCAGGAGCCGACGAGTCAAGGAAAGAAAACCTGGCAATTTTAAAGTACATCAAGACTCAAGTGAAGGACGTGTTTCACGCGCCGTTGGCCACTTTAGTCAAAGGCGCGGTAGTCATGACGGAAGAATTATTCGTCGAGGTTCTACCTGTCGCCTGGGAACTGTTACTGGAGTCGAATCAAGAAGTGGCGGCATCAGCCGCGTCCCTCTTCATAGTTGGAGCTGTACGAGCTCCCAACCAGGCGAGCGATCTGATGCACCGTGGCCTCCAGCACAGCAGCACCAGCGTGCGAATAAACGCGATATTGAGGTTTCAAGTTCTGTGGAAATTGCGGTATCAAGTATGGCCGCGAATGGAAGAGAATGCCCATCTGACTTTCAAAGTGCCACCGCCTGGAATAGAGTTTACCTTGCCCTCGCCGAAAATCGGCATCGAGTCATTGCCGGTTGTCGATCCACCGTGGATGCCGCAGGTGAAAACAAAGGTAGAAGAAGTGACTATCAATCAAGAGCATCATGTGAGTCTTAACTAACTGGCACGCATTAGTCGCTGTTTAGACCATCGACGTTCCGATGGATTAAGTAGAGCTTACTATGACTATTACTTAGAGATCTCTGGTGACGGCAACGAAAACGCGTAAGAAGCAGCAAACTGAACTCATAAAAAAGGCTTTGCAGGCACAAGACGATAAGAAGCGCGAAGAGAGGGAGAACTTCTTAATCACGACTATACCGATAACTGTGCAAGCGGCGTATGAACCCAGTCCTGTCGGGGATGATCACGACGAAGGTGTGTGTAGCTGATAGTAATTCGATAATCAACGATGGCACATTTGAAGAATATGGGAACTGTGATGAGAAACAAATGCGTTAACATGGCAATGATTTTCTTCCGTGCAGGGAATGTTGGAGACGAAGATGGCGGCGAAACAATACAAAGGAACACATCTCATCACGGCCAGTCCGCACCTTCGTTGTTCCCTTCTTCTTTGTGTTCAGCGATCGTCCAGATCATTCACTTGCTCGACGACGCTGCTGTTTCCGACGATGGTAGCGCTGTTTACGAAGTTGCATATCAAGTAAGGAATTAACTGAATTTGAAACTAATAACTGGAGTTACTCAGATGAGTAAGATTTTCTTGGTTTTGTTTTTAGGTAATTTGGAATTGTTTGGTGGAGGACAGTGCACTGTTCCTCCGCTACGTTTTGGAACGTCTCACCAGGGATAAGCAGGAGCTGATGTTTAAAATTTTGAGGCACCTCATACGATTTGTACCAAAGCTACCTCAGCAGGCTGCCTTTGCTCTGTACAATTACATCATCGGATACGTCATGTTTTATGTGCGTTCTCCGCACGAGGAAGGGCAAAAATTAATAGGAACTGCACTTTCCATATTATGGATGGTAATTACATTAGAGAAAATTCGTTTTGTTCTGTGTGTTCGTAGCACACACATGATACGCGGTACTCATTCTTGAGAATTATTTCCCGGCGAAAATTAACTCTGAGAGACGTACGAACAATTAAAGATGTAAAATCTAGCAAAGGTGTCCGGCCCAGTGGTGGATTTAAGGGGACTAGGCAGTCAGAAACTCGATTTTTTTTTGTTGCATTTTTCGAAAGTACCACCCTTCCCGATTAAAATGCCGTTTGGTTTATGTTAAAATTCGCAAAATTGAGGATTTTACAGCCGAAAAGGTCGAGCGCGCCATAAACCATTTCTGTCCGCACGCAGGTAGACTAGATTCCTCTTTCGAAACTTTAAGCGCGTTTTTCTCGGAATCATATTTCCTCTTCGTTTTGCAGTGATTGGAAAAAAACGGAGGTATCAGTCTATTTGAAAAAAATTCAGCATATATGAAACATGTCTAGTTACGACCTGGACCTACGCATAAGTCTGTAAAAACTCCTGGTTTGTCAAAAAAAAAAAAAATAGAATGGCTCTTTTCCCTGGCGAAAAATGACGTTTCTTTAAAATTTGCCGTTTTGCAGCCACCATTTCTATAATTTTGATTTTTTTTCCTTTTTCAATAGGTTCGGGGCACAATAGGGGCCAGAGCAAAGTATAAATTTCAGAGGATATTTCACAATTAAATTTCTTACGGCCAGAATCACTGCAAAATTACAGCGGCTCCAAAAAAAACGCCTACATATCAGACGACTGTAGCGCTGTCATACATATGTATATAATATTCAAATCATTTATTTTTTACAGTTTATAGTATTAATAAACATTACCCGAACGTACTAGTCACAATTTGTGTTCATCTCCTTGTAAATAATTCGCCAAAAATACTTGATTTTCGAGCGATCTGACTGCCTAGTCCCCTTAATAGGGCGGCTGAAGAGCAGTTGCCGCCTAGGCCCCTGCAGAGAAGGACCCCGCAGGGCCCCATGACCAAAAAAAAAATTATAATTTTAACCAAACTATATTTTTTTCTGGACTACTGTCACGTCCCGGGTTAAGGTCTTAGGGGAATGACATTGTTGGGGTAGATTAAGAGGATATTTTGGCACGAAAGTAAATTTCGCGGCACAAAATTGGGTAAGAGTCTCGGCACGAAAGTAAATTTCGCGTCACAAGAAGGGTAGGAGTCTCGGCACGAAAGTTGATTTCGCGTCACAAGAAGAGTAGGAGTCTCGGCACGAAAGTTGATTTCGCGTCACGAGAAGGGTAGGAGTCTCGGCGCGAAAGTTGATTTTGCGTCACAAGAAGGGTAGGAGTCTCGGCACGAAAGTTGATTTCGCGTCACAAGACGGCTAGGAGTCTCGGCACGAAAATTGATTTCGCGTCACAAGACGGGTAGGAGTCTCGGCACGAAAGTTGATTTCGCGTCACAAGAAGAGTAGGAGGCTCGGCACGAAAGTTGATTTCGCGTCACGAGAAGGGTAGGAGTCTCGGCACGAAAGTTGATTTCGCGTCACAAGAAGGGTAGGAGTCTCGGCACGAAAGTTGATTTCGCGTCACAAGACGGGTAGGAGTCTCGGCACGAAAATTGATTTCGCGTCACAAAACGGGTAGGAGTCTCGGCACGAAAATTGATTTCGCGTCACGAGAAGGGTAGGAGTCTCGGCACGAAAGTTGATTTCGCGTCACAAGAAGGGTAGGAGTCTCGGCACGAAAGTTGATTTCGCGTCACAAGACGGGTAGGAGTCTCGGCACGAAAGTTGATTTCGCGTCACAAGAAGGGTAGGAGTCTCGGCACGAAAGTTGATTTCGCGTCACAAGACGGGTAGGAGTCTCGGCACGAAAATTGATTTCGCGTCACAAAACGGGTAGGAGTCTCGGCACGAAAATTGATTTCGCGTCACAAGAAGAGTAGGAGTCTCGGCACGAAAGTTGATTTCGCGTCACGAGAAGGGTAGGAGTCTCGGCACGAAAGTTGATTTCGCGTCACAAGACGGGTAGGAGTCTCGGCACGAAAATTGATTTCGCCGCACAAAACGGGTAGGAGTCTCGGCACGAAAATTGATTTCGCGTCACGAAACGGGAAGGAGTCTCGGCACGAAAATTGATTTCGCATCACAAGACGGGTAGGAGTCTCGGCACGAAAGTTGATTTCGCGTCACAAGACGGGTAGGAGTCTCGGCACGAAAGTTGATTTCGCGTCACAAGAAGGGTAGGAGTCTCGGCACGAAAGTTGATTTCGCGTCACGAGAAGGGTAGGAGTCTCGGCACGAAAGTTGATTTCGCGTCAAAAGAAGGGTAGGAGTCTCGGCACGAAAATTGATTTCGCGGCACAAAACGGGTAGGAGTCTCGGCACGAAAATTGATTTCGCGGCACGAAACGACCAGGGAAGGTTTCAAATGTGGTGCGTATCTGAGAGACACCCGTTGGGACACTAATAGCTTTGTTTTGATTTACCGTTGCATTATTTCAAAGAACCGCTCGCAGTATTCCACGAAATACGTTTAGACGTGCGGATTCAGGAAAGTCATGTGAAAGAAAAGTATTATAAACATAACAAGAGCTCTCGCGTTCACGAGACGAGATCAGCTGTTGCACCGGCTTGTTATGTATTGGAATCTTATTATTGTAGGATCGACGCAATAATTCGAAGCGTGTTTTGTAAATAAGAACGTTTGTTTATTTTTGGTACCGTTTGTTTTGTCGTGTACCGTTATGCACATATGATTTGAATGTGGTAATAATGATACGCATGAATATTAGTAATGAGCATGCAATACAAAAACAGACCAATAGGTTTTAGCAATATGCAAGTGATACAAAAATAAACCAATAAGCTTTAGCAGCAAGCTAGTAAAGGAAAATTTACCAATAAGCTTTAGCAGCAAGCTAGTAAACGAAAATAAACCAATAAGCTTTAGCAGCAAGCTAGTAAACGAAAATAAACCAATAAGCTTTAGCAGTATTAAACGTTATAAATGAATAGTTAAATAAAGTAAATGTTTCGCAATTAGCATTAATAATATAAATGAATATGATATACAATGTTTATAATATAATAATAATAACGACTTACAATAAGTAGTGTAGGATGGCTATCCTTCTTGGAGGATTCGCACTGATTTTATGACAATGGAATGAAATTCGAAGATTCGTTGTAACACTGTTAAAGATCGTAATCGCGAGGATTGTATTGACACTCTTGCAAAAATGGTAACGAACTGTTCGCAAAAATGGTAATGAGCTCCGGCCTCTGTGGACCTTATATTTATAGCTAAGATTGGAATGTCAGGTATGAAGGGTGAGCGCGGTAAGTCGCCATGGCACGTAGTTAGTAAATAACTTGGTGATGACTAAGGCGCAAAATATGGGGTTTTTATATGGGGTTTTTGAAAGGGAATACTCAACCCGACGGATTTGGAGTAGTTGGATGGGTACAGGGGTAAGAGTGGAGTCAAATTAAAGGTCGTAGAGAGGGGCTGAGACGTGGTCTCGAATTAGTAAGTTATGGGGCGAGGGATTCGTTTAAATTGAAAGAGAGGGAGGAAATCGTGCCTCGTAGGCCGAAGAAGGGAAGGGGATTTCTTGATTGACCGTTTCGAGATGGGGACCACTAAGGTATATCGTCCAAACGATCAGTTGGGTGAGGGAGAGGGGTATGACTCGAGATTGAAGGTTTTTGATGGAGTTGTGAATTGATTTACGAGGAGATGGTGGAATAATACCGCGCGAAAAATAGTGGGACGTCACACTACTACACTTAACCCGTTTTTTGTAAACCACCTCTTCATTTACCCCTAAAAGTGGGCCCCTCAGAACGTTTGCCATCTGGGCCTTTTATCTTAAATCCGCCACGCCACTGGTCCAGCCATCTAGCTGTTCCTTTTTTCTTATATTGATTGGTGTTAAATATAAACATTAAATGTAAACATATTTAAATGTTCATAATGCACTAATAACTTATATCGTTGTGTTCGGGAGGGTTCATAGAATAATTTGACGAAACAAGCAACCGAATAACTATTACTGTTTCGACACAAAAGATGTTCAAATTTGAAAATTTGCAGTTTTTTCCAAAATCGAATTTCTCAAAAACTGAGGGGAATGGCGACAAACGGTTTGCGGATTCGTTTTCAACGCACGAAAACATATAAGAAACGGCTATTGAATGTTACAAGTCCAGATGGCTGTCGAACTGTGATAATTATTCGCTTATGACTATACTATCAGCAGAAAATTTATTTCCTTTAAATATTGTTGTCTGAAGCAAATTTCTATATTGTCTGTGCGATTCCAATAAAGGAACAGTTCAACTTCAATAAATATTCTGCATTGTAAATAAATAACGATACGGCGATATGTATATGTATACCCGGCATCAATCATAAAGGGTTAAAAAAGTAAGTAATTAATGTTTGTTTCTCTAGGTGGTACACAGTGTTCATGGAATAATGTTTAAAGATCTGAAACAAATATTACGAAAAGAACAATGTGATGCTTCGATTTTGTTAACTGCAAACGTCCCTTCGGCAAAAAGAATTTTAGTCTATGGTCCTCAAGAACCAGATGCAGGAGAAATTCCTTCAACATTTCCGGTGCAAGAAGACACGCAATTTTGTCAGATACTGCGAGAATCTTTGGACTATCTTCGCATAGAAGAATCAAAACAGCGGGAGTACTTTCTTGTTGACTACAAAACACGTTTGTACTAATCCATATTATTCTACATCTATTGCTCTTCAATTTATAATTTCTCCTTCCCTAAATTATGAAATGAATTGCTTGAAACAGTGTTTTAAATTACACCAAACGTACAAATAATTTTAATGTCTCGTGTATATCAAGCTCCATATTCAGAAGGTATTAATTTATCGTTTCAAACGCTCTAAATAATATTTAACAATACTTTTAAGGACACTATTAATTGTGGTGTAATTATTTGTATTTACTCGTTTATTTACGAAAACAATTTGTTTATTATATGGATTTGTTTTAGTATACTTGATATTTGCCAACAAAGCGATATTTTTTAACAATTTAAATCTGAATTTTTAATGTTTATGGCTAAATATAAAACACTCATATTTTCGTATAGAGGAAAATGAAATCCAATTAAATGAATAAATAGAAATCAAATCATTCTTTCGAGTGGTATTTTGAGTACATTCATAATTAAATTTTTCGGTCGATAAGGGAAAGAGTTTACAAACCATTTCTTAACATTACCTTATTTCGATGCATTATTATTATCCTCGTTTATTTGCAATCTGTTAGAAAATTAATAATAAACAACTGTTTTGGTTTTTTAAAATATACAATATATTGTATATTATATACTATAGTGGTATATTGTATTAGCCTACTAATCGTAGGTATTTTACGTATTGGCTCATATCTTCTTTATTTTATTGTCGTCTAATGATTTAAATCGTTTAAATCTGCGTGGCTCAAATATTACTCCATAATTCAATTCAATTTTACATTTCAGATCAAATCCGTAATCCATCGTCGTACGTTCGAGATTACTACTTTTTTAAAGGGAGATCTCAATTTTCTCAAATCGAATTAGTTCATATGAAACCAGAAGATGCATTCAACGCTCTGCAGCGTCAGGAACTGGTTCACAAATTTGTAGAAATAGGAAAGGTTTTATTAACATGGGCTATTTTGAAGAACGTGGACATGGTAGTGCAAAGGGTAGTTTTCCTTCATGAAGAATTAATGAAGCTGCCTTCGTTTCCAAGAAGAGCGCTGGAAGCAGATTTGGATTTATATAAAGGTGGAGAAATTGGCAGAGTAAGTAATATTACACACAGAAATACTCAAAATTATCTATTTAATGTAACGTGAAATCCCCATAGAGCATTCTCAAGGAATGCTTCACTAAAATCGTCACGTCAATCGTAGGTGCTCGATAAGAAGGGGTTTTTTTAAATTCCAACCCGAGGGTGTAAAAAGGGGTGAAATATTTATTCTCAGAATCCTTATTTTTTCTTAGGCCTGATTAGATATCAACTTGGTTTTCACTTACAAAAGTTACCCACACAAATGCCTAAAAACCAGCTTCAGCATTTTGCCCCGATCAACCCCTAAGGGAGTAAAAAGGGGTGAAATGTGTTTCCACGGATTTCTTAAAATCCCCTCGATCCGATTAAATATCTACTCGGTTTTTACTTCGAAAGGTTGCCCACATAAATGCCTAAAAACCAAATTCAGGGTTCTGCCCTAATCAACCCCTAAGGGGGTGGTGAAAAGGGGTGAAACGTGTTTTCATAGTGTCCTTAAAATCTCTTAGGCCCGAAGCGAAGCGCGGGGGTATTTTGCTAGTCCCTTCCAAATCTGCAGGGTTGATTATTCGATCCATATTAACGAAGTATTTTTTATTCATTGTCAGTTTCGCGACAGTTATGTAGCCTATAAATATTGAACACTTTTTTAAAATACCATGCACACTATAAAATGTACTATACACACAGAATATTGCATATGTTTTCTTTACATAGGAACTACTTGGTCTGGATGTGATGCACAAATTTATGTGGGTCAGATTGATCGCAAGAATGTTCGAAGCAATGGCAGGCAACTTTGCTTACTCAGGCGACATTCACCTTTTCTTGAACGTTTTAAACGGCGCCATAATCCTTCACAGCGAAGATTGCTGCATTTTACGTTATGTCGTAGCTACATATATAAACGCGGCGCACAACTTCAAGAATATTTTCTCAACGAACGGCTATTTGTTGATTATGCCGACGTTGTTGCAATTATATTCAACTCATCAGACGAATAAATTAGTAACAACAACTGTTGAATATGCTGTCAAACAGTTCTACCTAATGAACCGGAAGCCCTTCATTCTCCAAATGTTCGGAAGTGTTTCCACCATATTGGATACAGATGAAACGAGTGTTCACGGAGATGCACACAAGGTATCATACCGAATAGTATACTATTTTATTAAATATGATTTCACAGATAATGTTCAGTGAATAATGAACAATTAGTAAAAGATGGTATTGAAATAAATCTATTACAATGAATTGAGACTTAACCGGTTAACTGTCAATGTATCATATATGATCAAACAAAAATCTGGCCAATTCTGTCAATGTATCATATATGATCAAATGGAATAACTTTTTTGTTTTTCAACCGATTTGCATGAAACTTGGTATGTAATGGTTTTTGGGGTCGCTGAATCTGAATTTGGCATTGGAATTGTAAAATTCAATATGGCAGACTCAAAATGGCGAACCAAAATGGCCGCCAAATATTGAAATACTATCGGGATATAGAAAAATTGTATACTATAGGGGTTTTTGGGATCGCTGAATCTGAATTTGGCATTGGAATTGTAAAATTCAATATAGCAGACTCAATATGGTCGAACCAAAATGACTAGCGAATTGTTGGGATTTGTATAAATTATTCGTACTGTATTCTATTTCATAAGTAAACTCTTACTCCCGTAGTTAGCTGGTGAAAATTTCACGACCCCAGCGTCTACCGACGAGGAGGTTACTTAAAGATTTTACACTCCACTTTTTTGTTTGGTTTTTTCTTACTTTTTTGCATTATTTTATATATTTTTTTATTTTTATTTATTTCTTTATAATTTTTGTGCTTTTTTTTACTTTTTTCAATACTTATAGTATTTTTTTCATCTTTTTAAATTTTCTTCATTCATTTTGATTCTGGTGAGTATGATAATTTTTAAAACAAGGTATTACACACAATGGGATGTTGTTGCAAATGTTACACATTGTAGTAACCCACTTTGTTTTCTTATTTTTATAGCATAGAGCACATTGTTTTCTAATTGACAAACTCACCCCTAAATTCTATTTTTTTAGGGGTTGGGGGTGTCAGATGAAAAAAATTACCCCCGGAATCGGTTCAGCGACTCAGAAAACCCCTGTATACCAAATTTTGTGTGATTCACTTAATTATTCGATGGTACCAGTTTGGGCCCGAATAATGAAAAGGACCGTGCCAGTTAACCGGTTAAGGGGACCTACCGGTTTAAAAGTCGATTTTTTTTATTTCATTTTTCGAATGTTCAACCTTTTAACAATACGTGTTTAAAAGGATTTGTTGAAATTCGTAAAATTCTCGAAGTTATAGGCATTTGAGTAGCGACAAATGCATGGGTCACAACCGGTCACTCGGCGCTCACGTAAAACTTTAAACGCGTTTTTCCCGAAACCGTGTTCTCAATATCGGTGGGACCTGTATTTCCAAAAGTTATTATCCGATTCGACTGAAACTTTTTTTATTTTGAAGAATATACTTCTGGCTAGGGGGGGGGGGGCTAGAAAAATTACAAAAAATTGAAAATTTATCATTTTTAAAGGCGTTGAAAATATAGAGAAAAAGTGATTTCACACTTCAAGTGTTGTTATTTTCTCAAAAAATGTCTTTTTTGTAATTTTTCTGCCCCCCCCCCTAGCCAGAAGTATATTCTTCAAAATAAAAAATGTTTCAGCCGAATCGGATAATAACTTTTGGAGATACAGCTCCCACCGATTTGGATCAATTTTTTGACGCCTTGACTTTAACGACTCCCCAGTGCCGTTTGCAATGATTAATTATAAAACAAAAAATATATTTCTACAATTTAAGACATCCTTAATACAATGCAAAAAGTCTCATTATGTTATATATAGTAGTTTTCCTTTAATTAATTCCTAAAGATCACCTATCTTTTTGGGCTCTAGACCGGAAGGTCCCCTTAAATAAAAGCTACAATCAAATATACGTTTCATTTGACCTGTACTGAAATTTTCCGCGTGTTCGAGCATACAATAATTGGAAATAATTTGACATTGCTCCAAGGTTCCTGCTACGTGCTTATTCAATCTGTTATTAAGTTTGGAGACTCCGTCACCAGACCCTTTAAATATAGACGAATTGGTGAAAGAAGAAAAGCCCTTAAAAGCAATTGACTTCTGCTATCACGATGAGAACGAAATGGTCACTGTATTGGACTGCATATCCCTTTGCGTGATGGTGATAGCTTACGCGCCGGATTCTGTTAGAGGGCAACAAATGTTGGTAAGGCATTTATTAATTAATAATATCCAAATACAGGACATCCTACCATAATTTCCAGCCCAAATAGCTCCCAAACTACTGATGTTGCGAAAAAGTGGCAGTGAAACAATCTTTACTGCTTAAAACAATTGCAATTCTTCAGGCCACTCATTGTCAGCGTCAAAGAGTTGGCTGACTTCCCCGCTCTCCTTTTCGTAACTTCTGTAACACAGGGTGTTCGGCAACAGGTGCCAGAAACTTGAAGTTCTACATGCCAAAATAAAACGAAAATCAAGAATGACGAAATTGCGTTTAAGGCGTGCATCGTTTCAAAGTTATTAATTGTTGAACGTACAGTACGCACTCGTTATAAGCCCGACGAACGGGGCTGGCAGCGGGCGTACGGCGCGTTGTGACACTATTCCGCGCGGCCAATGGCGCGAGTGAGAAAACCCAGAGCGAGCGAGAGGAAACGAAAGAGCCTCTCGCTCGTTCGAAGGATTCCAAGAAATGGTGGGGATAGTCGCCGGGCGTACAACGCATGGTAGAAACGGGCTTATAACGAGAGCCTAACTGTACGCGTAAAAAGCGTCCGACGCGGGGGACTTACAAGGGAACATCTCGAACCCGGAAATTCGAAAAATTCTGAAACTTGGTGAATATGTAGGGAATTTCCTGCTGATTACAACGGAATTTTTGTTTGCTGCCCAAATTCACTCTAAGGAGGTGTGATTGACCCCTGAAAATCCGGTTATTTTCCGATTTTATGTTATAACTCGTGAACTTAGTTAGATAGAAAATAAATTTAAACAAAAGTTGCACCTTTTTTCTATATTTACGAAACTGCGTAAAAATAATTATCGAAAAATTCAAACTTTTCAAGTTTATAGAAAAAAGGTGCAACTTTTGTTTAAATTTCTTTTCGATATCTCTCACTGCTCTCGAGATATTCCTCGAAAAAGAAAATTCTGCGTTTTTCCGAAGGGTCTCTTCATCCCCTAAGATCGCACCATGGCACCAACAAAAACTAGGTTTGTGTTACGGATGAACTACTCTACTTGCACAGAAAGTTGCATAATTTTCTGAATTTCCGGATCGCCTAACTTCCATTGTCGATACAATGTGAACTTCTCTACCACTTTTCCATAACACACCAATAGTATGGTACTTATCGTTAGACAACTTGTATAATTACAAATTAGCAAAATGGCAGTTTATAGCAGGTTTTCTCGAATTGTACAGATTATATTAGAAGCAATTCTGCCTTGTTACGTTCAACAAATTCAATCACCGACTTATAACAGAGAAGGAAAAACCGAGAAGGAAATAATAAATCAATTAGCTATAGCTGTAAAAACTTTGGTCAATAACTCAGAAGCACTTACGAAGTAAGTTTCGGTATCCTGTGTTTACATCGAATGATTGGTTGTCGAAATTATGTATTCATACGTTGACACTCCTTCAGATATTATAATGGGCCACAAAAGTCAAGTCCCGAGCATAAAGGGTCTAGTCAAAGGAATTATGGCAAAGGGCCGTATTCGCCTGGTTTCGATTGCGAGGATGAGCCGCACCCTACGAAATATATTGAGCACTCCAAGGGTCGAGCCTTTTACGATCGAGATAACGATGACGCCGAAAGGTGCCATAAAAATGAATTTCGACGGCCGCGCGATACATTACTGAATATGGTGGGCGATTTTGTAGCTCGATGTTCTACCCGTTTGATAGAAATAAATAAGAAATCTCAGGACGGCAAGACGATCGAGTTGTTAGACTCCAAGTGCCATATAGTAAGCAATTCCTTTATTTTCCTAATGTAGAGTAATTCGGAAACAAAACGCTACATTTTGGGGGTATTATTAATTTAATACTTACCTCAAGGGTGAAAAAATCAAAGATACACTCGTACATGTATATATGAAACTTGAGTAAAATGCTGTCATAAAATTTGATCACTTATTAGAGTTAACAGAAATGCGACGAATTAATTTTTAATTCAAACAAACTTCGTGATTCATCAACAGCGGCTAGCAGACATCGCGCACAGTCTCTTGAAAATATCTCCGTACGACGCGGGAACAATGGGTTGCCGTGGCTTAAGAAGATATATGAACGACATTCTACCCTCAAGCGAATGGTCCGCCGATGATATGAAACCTGCACTAACAATGATTTTAAGAAGGCTCGATAAAACCTTTAGCAAAATACATAAGAAGTCCTCCATCAGAAGAAACACCGACTGGACTGCGGCGAGCGACCTTTTGAAAGGAATTTATGAAACACTGTCGAGATGTCCCTACATTGCACACTTTCAAAATTTGAAAACTTTGCTGAATACCTGCCAGGTATTGTAATAATTAAATATTTAGGAATTGAAGTACCTAAGAAAAAATTCCATGGCTTTTGTTAAAAAAGAAACTACAATTATTATAAAATACGTAGAAATATAGAAAGGATGTTGCTGTTTAATTAATACGCATCGAATCACGAATAATGAGTACCAAAAAAATGATGATAACCCGATTACGTATTGAAATTTTTAATCTGAGTTTTTTTTTTTACAATAAGTACACGAAATAAAAAGTAATTTAGAGATTTTTACTAGAATATTTATATCGGTAATTGATTAAACGAAATCAGTCTTTAATTTTCAATCAATTCTGCAATTTAATTTACATACAGTCATTAATTATTGGAGACGTCCCGCCAGAAGACATGGCTTCAGCTTCTTCGGCCGCCTTGATGAGCAAAATACCTCCGCAGCATTTCTGCTCGACGGTTCTTCGACTGATAGCTCTTCACGTTATTTCTCTTGGTGAAGGATATTCTTTCGAAAATGTGTGCGGTGGTCACGCTATGTTTGCTACTCAAACTCGTACAGAGAACATGCTACTTAACTTACTGATACCATTGTTTCTACGTGTGGGAACTGGAAGGAAAGGTAACTCATAAACGTAATACGTATTAGCAGATAAAATAAAATATTTAGCTTGATAATTCTTTAAAAAATGAGACAGAAAATGCTTCAAACTTCAAAGAGGAATAAAACTGAACGAAGAAAAATTATGTTAGCTAATAAATTAATAATGAATGTGACATTTCTGCATCTGAGAAAAAAAGGAGAAAGATTGAAACATACATTTTTTTAGATGTACCAAAATTGAGGCAATCGGACATAAATTTTGCTTTAACCGCTGTACTAAACACTCTGTGGCCACCGAGTACGAAAACAATACCAATAACTAGTCAGAACCTGAAAACTACAACAGATATGAGAGCGGGTAGTTTAACATTTGTAGCGAGAGATTCAAAGACTTTAACGAAAACGTCGTTGACGTTGTATCAAGTGGCTTTCTTAGGTGAGTAATAAAACAAGTTTCGAACAATCATTTTGTCATTTCGCATACAGTAACGTTATCAATAAATATTTCAATTTCTGCAGCACTGAAAATAATGACGATATGTTTTGAGATGGAGTTGAAGACCGAATGGCCAAGAATTCTGCGCACAATGCGTTTATTGAACAAACGAAACGAAGCTTCCAATTATCTTTGGAACTTCATAGAATTCGTGGTGACTCATCGAACCGCATTATACATTCAGATGCTGCCGTTCATCGTCCACAAGATCGGCCAAGCACCGATTTCAGAGCACGAGAGGAACATGCAGAGTACCATACGTGGAAAAATCAATGGCGATACTGAAACGATACCAAAGTCTCATGGTACTTTGCTGACTGATCTTATACACGAGCTGAAAGACCTGAAAGAAGATATAGAAGACCGGAGATTCGGTTAGTAATTGAAATTAATTGGATGTAATATCGCTATGAGGTTGCAAAATTTTGCATTTAGCTGAATGCTGAAGGGGTCATGCCTAGTCAGGAGGCCGAAAAGAGGCGAATGTTTGTGAATTTTTTTGAAAAAGCGAAAGCATATACTTTTACAGAACTTTTTGCACTTAACAGAGCAACATTTAAAGAACACTTGGTAATTTTTTTGTAGAAAAATATTTACGTTTATAATAAAATTACAACCGACATCCAAGAAGCCTTTTTTAAAAAGTTGTTTTGGGGCGAGCACTGCCATTCGGAACCAGATTATCTAAAATAAAAAAACAGATATGATTTCGTTAGTATATTAATGTATCCGCCGATTCACGGAGGGAATTTCGGAAATATTAATTTAAAACAAAATGGCGGCTATTTAAAGTCGAAGACCTGATTTTTTCGCGTGATTTTTGCTTCTGCTTCTTGGATGTCGGTTGTAATTTTATTATAAACGCAAATATTTTTATACAGAAAAATTACCAAAAGTTCTTCAAATGTTGCTCTTTTAAGTGCAAAAAGTTCTGTGTAAATATATGCGCCCGCTTTTTCAAAAAAAATTCACAAACATTCACCGCTTGTCGACCTCCTGACTCTTTAGGTATAACCCCTTAATTCGGTAACGTTGAATTACGAAATCTGTATCTTAATCGCTTTTCCACGCACACTCCCATCCATAAGTCACCGGACAACCGTTACGCGTGTGCAAAACGTGATATTTGACCCAGGTTACATATTTTTCACCACTTGTATTACCTCGTCATACACATATAGTGTAAGATCATAGTGAATAATATTTATTAAAAATAATTACTGCTTTTATAATGATTGAGCAGGAGTTTACTTCGTGCTCGATAAGTGTCCGGTGACTTATGTATAATATAATTTATTTTTATTATCATACTCAGATGAAATGCAGCCAGAGCCAAAGAGGAGCGTCGTAGACATGCATTCTGGGAATGAAGGACAGCCTCGTACGCAGAGGCCATCGTTGTTGATCGATCTTCTGACCGGAGACCTTGGGTCCAGAGCTCATATAAATCGTACACCTGCAGAAACTCCAATTTCCCACTCAACGGCTCCTCAATCCGCCCCTCATTCGACTCACCAGTCGAATTCAAGCAGTACTGTCAAGACAGCCCAACCGAGTCAAGTATCAGCACCGCCAAACGGTATACATGCTGCACGTGGTACGATCCCAATTACATTATTCTTCGTTAATTACAAATACCGGATCTTCCGTAATAGGTTTTTCTCGTTGACTTGTATTTACCTTTTAAAAGTAAAAGTAAAAGTTGCAATTATTCGTACCATATATTTCTAATTTTCTTCAGGGGGAATCCCATTCTTTGGACTAAGAACATAGCAAAATTTGGGATTTTTTTTTTAACAAACGAGCGTTTCGATTCATCTGAAATTTGGATCATGTTTTGGCGCATCTTTGAGGAAGCTGCAGTTTTTTTTTTATTAATTTTTAACCGTAAATATAGTAGTTATGCATGATCGACCATCACGCCGCGCAAAATTCGTCGGCCGTTGGTGTGCATAATATTTGGCGAAGAGTTTTGCGCGGCGTGATGCATGGCTCCTATATTTATTATTACAAATGAATACAAAAAAACTGCAACTTCTTCAAGGATGCATAAAAACCTGGTCCAAATTCCAGACGAATCGAAATGCTAGTTTCTTATAAAAAAATTCCTAAATTTTGCTATGTTTTTAGCCCATAAAATAGGATTCCCCTTAAACGATATTATTCCCTCTTCCTTAAACTACTTATTTAAATTCCTTTCATAATATATACTTGTCTCTTCTGACAAAACTCGTTACATTACTCAATGTCTGCGGTGCCCTAATGTTGTTTCTTCGTTCATTCAGTTTTATTCGTTTAACGATAATAATTAATAATATTGTCGTCACTGACGTTTCAGGGTCAATTTCAAGCACAAGCGTGGGTTCCGCCACTCTTCGCGAGGCTAGCGAGGTTGGGGTTACCGAACAACACACGGAACAACGACCACATACAGGTACTTAGTCCCTTCTGAGGAATTCTTAAGAAACGGTCCCGAACTCTAAGTATTATCGGTTCGACTGCAAGCCTCTCATAAATGTTTCATTGTATTTCAAACCGATTGTGAAACGGTTACCACAGTTGGATCGAGCCATTGTCTACAGTACACTGCCACCGAACTTGCCACGTTATTAAAATCCGTTAATCCAATCTACAATATATTATTCTATATTTCGTGAAACCAACGGCGCATTCCGTTTCATTCGCTACAAACGAGGCTTGCGATGAAGCGTGAAAGTTTGCTTGAGATACCTACTACATACATACATACTACTATACTTCTATAGGAATAACTTTAATTCGTTTTGCATTGCTTCCACATACTTTCTTCCTCACTTCTCCTTTGTTCGGGCCTTTCTGTTCGACCGTATATTGACACATTGATCATTGCGTTGCTTTCATTGCTAGCTAGGGAACAGAGGTAAGCAGATTCTATTAGCAAATTCTGCCACGATTTATAATAAACGTCCTGTTGTTGTGTCCCCTTATCACGCTTCCCCGTATCTGGTAACTTCGTTACACTTTGCCCTCACTAACTCACTTTCCACCCTTCTGTGATCCACGCGGCCACACTCGTGTCGCTGCTATCGCTTTATTGTTTCCGTGAACAGAGATTCGACAAATTGTCAATATACACCTGCCCGTTAATATATATATATATGTACCAAGTAGCTTATAAATTATAATACTTTAATATTACAACGTTTCTTTCGTCCACTGTTTCAGTTGGGTTTTAGAATTAAACGCGTACCGTGGGGAATATACGAATCTCATTTTCACGGTGTTCTCTATTAGATTATTCTGCTACAACTGTCATGTCTCCCATCACATTCTGTACACGATCGTAACCAATTTATATAGCAGTATTTAGACAATGGTAATGTCCAACAGTTGGTATCCAGTTCATCGTTACGTAATTATACTTCACTACAACGTAGTTGCTTCGACTCTCTATTGCTTACCCTCTCTCACTTAATCACATGATAATCTCTGTAATAGAAGCTACTTCCATTTGTCAATCAAAGAATGCATACATCTCATGTGTGCGTGCGCGTGTGTATGTGCTTCTTACATACTCTATATACTATACTTTCAGTGTTTCACTTTTACTTTTCCAATCAGATCCATTGATAGATAAATCTTCAAGCATATATCTTCTCGCAAGACTTCCATGATCGAAGCAACCCCGTAATGAACCCTCTCCCCCCGAAAACATATCGTTATCAATGTTATGATATCTACTGTATAATTACACCCCATTTCATATTTAACTCTGTTATTCGGTTCAGATTCAATATTGGCAAAGTCTCTTGTGTGCCAGGCTGATTTTCGATATAACGATGTAACGATATTTGCAAGAGTACATATATATTGTGCTTCGCTCACGTTGGACGCTACGTCGTCTCTGATTTTAAACACCGATTCATACAAATGAGTGCAATCGGCTTAAACAATGTACCCCCCCCCCCCCCCCCCGCGTAACAATAACGGCGTCACATGGTCTGTCTTATTTATCGTCTTTCCCTTCATTCTAGACGTTGAATGTGGCATGTTTCAGATAGATCCCAACCATCTTCTACTAGCGATGAACGTAACCATGTTAAGCCTCATCCTATATTAACTCAACAAAAGGCGCCAAAACTGCGCTTTCTCTCTTCCGTAGAATGTAGGCACTCATCAGGTAAATTGCGAGCCCCTGTTCTACATAGATATATCATACTTGCAGCTACTGGCAATGCCAAAGCTACTTCGATCAGTGAAAATAATATTAAAGCGTATTTTAATTGTATATAACGATATACAGTGTTTCTTTTAACTGGAAACGCCGGGATATCTCGTTGAAGATATGAACAAATTGTTATTATGAGAGTTCTTTGGTATGGAAGGGGACATTGTGTGGTGTATATCAGTGGTGGATTTAAGAAAAAAGGCCCAGGTGGCAAACGTTCTGAGGGGCCCATTTTTGGGGGGGAAATGAAGAGGTAGTTTACTTATAACGGGATAAGTGTAGTAGTACGAAAAAAAATGTAGTGTGGTTAAAATCATAATTTTTTTAAGATAAGGCCCTGGGGCCCTTCTGGGCAGGGGCCCATTTTTCGGGGAAATGAAGAGGTAGTTTACTAAAAACGGGCTAAGTGTAGTAGTACGAAAAAAAATGTAGTGTTTGGATACCTATACCTAATAATTTTTTTGGTCATGGGGCCCTGCCGGGGCCTTCTGTGCAGGGGCCCAGGCGGCAACTGCTCATCAGCCGCCCTGTTAAATCCGCCACTGGTGTATATAGGTTTTTTTATATATGAAATTGTAGAGAAGACTTCGAGATCAATTTAATTGTTTTAAACGGGATACTATACATCTTTATTCATAATGCTATAAAGTTTGTTAAAACGAGTTCAACGGTATGTTACATAAAGTCATTGAATGAAGTAGAAGGTCAGAAATTAGTGAGATCCCAAGGAGTTAGGTCAACGCGAATCACGGGTTGTCGGTTAGAGAGTTACTATTTACACAACGCGTGCCACTAATCGTCGAATTGCCGTCCTTCAAGTGTTCCTGACTCGAATTTTCAAATATTAATAACTAAAAACCGAAACCTCCACCGCAGTTTCTTTACCGGTGGCGAATTTAACGGGCGGCCGATGAGCAATTGCCGCCTGGGCCCCTGCCCAGAAGGCCCACTGAGGCCCCATCTTCAAAAAGAAAATTATGATCTTATCCAAACAGTATATTTTTTTCTCTGTTCTGCATACTACATTTAGCCACATTTTAGTTAAACGACCTCTTCATTTTCCCGAAAAAATGGGCCCCTCAGAACACTTGCCACCTGAGCCTTTTTCTTTAAATCAGCCACTGTTCTTTACTCTTGATTTTCATCTTATTCAGTCACGTAGAATCACCCATTTTTCACGTTTTAACGTTGCTTTTTAATTAATATTCGAACTTATTGTGACCAAGCTAAGCATTGCCATTTTTCTTTAAAATGTTGACAGACGTTACAGGCCTTGCTCAGACCAGCGATTGTGACCGCGCGGTCTGTAGTTTCTTTTAATCAAATGAAATCTTTTACGGAAAAACTTGAGACCGCGTAGTTCCGCGATTCGATTTCCAGGTGATACACAATCCATCATAAGATTTCCTGAGCGTGAAATATCATTACATGTTTTTGAAATAGTCGAAAGATGCAATAGATATTCTGAGGTAATTGAAAAATCTTGGCTCATACAGTCTCACGATCAGATTGATATCGATGATCCATTAAAATTTGATGCACCCCATATTTTCCTGAATTTTTCATATTTTTATTTTTCTACCGGCGATAAACAGCCCAGGTGCATACTGCTTCTTCTACTACCATAGCGCACCTGAACGAATATTTTCATGTAATCTGTATCACCTGTATGTATACATATGTATATTATGAACGTACGAATATGTTGTGTGTGAACGGTTGCCATCTTTGTCCGCGCGGTTAAAACCGCCGTGCTTGAACAAGACCATAGTATGTGTATAATGCACAGACATTTTTTTCATCATCCATGTTGTTTATGTAGTGTTATATGTATGTATATTTTTGATACAATGTTACGACTGACGTAAAGACAAAATGCTGCAATTCGCGTGAAAGATTTTGGATCTCATTTTTCAAAACATAGGTAAAGTTAATATTTAAACTGATTTCAATATTTTCAGAAATTAGTTGTAATAAAGTTATGCCACATATTGTCGCTATACTACATATATGGTAAAATAAAAAATCTCAATGACTGAACCATGTAAAGGCGATAGCTTCACCATACATTAAGGGGCCATATACCTACGTTTCCCCATTGGAAAAATGCATTTCTTTTTTTTGCATAATTTGATAGGTGCATATCTTAGAAATATTTTACGCCTAAATAATTATTGGCGAAGTTACTCCCATTTCAGATTTACAGCGGGCTAGCGGTATAGGTCCACGTCGCACAGTGGTCCCAAACAGTGTTCACGGGAAATTCCCTGCGTAGTAGGATACTCTAGTCGCAGGGAGGGAGAACGCATGCGCGCGATGACGCGGTGACGTCAAACCAATCAACGCCAAGGCGGGAAAGTATGGGAAACGAAACGGCGTCACGTCACTCGCTCGGCTTGACTTGATGGTGACGCCGTTTCGTTTCCCATCCTTTCCCGTCTTGGCGTTGATTGGTTTGACGTCACCGCGTCATCGCGCGCATGCGTTCTCCCTCCCTGCGACGAGAGTATCCTACTATGTACGCAGGGAATTTCCCGTGAACACTGGTCCTAAATCCCGAAAACGTGGCCAAAACTCATAACTTCGTTCGATTTGCATGAAAACTGGTATTTTTATGTTTTTGGGTTCGCTGACTACGATTCTGAACTTGAAAGTAAAAAAAAATGGCGAATCCAATATGGCGGACAAGTATACAAGAAGAGTTGTTAGTTGTACTTGCAAAATGTTTTTTTTGGGGGTATTTCTAAGGTCGCTGATCAAAACTCTAAACTTAAAATTTTGAAAAGCAAAATGGCGACTCAAATATGGCGGACAAGTATACAGAGAAATTGTTAGTTGTACTCGCAAAATGTTTTTCTCTGTGTATAAAATGCCCTAAAAAATACAATGATTCATTTATTGAAGTAACAAGCATTGCTGCACAAATAAATTTTGCTGAAATGCAGTATTGAGGTAATGAGTCCCTTTTTCTCTTCGGATAATTCATACGAGCCATGCAATTTTCTAGACATTTCTTTTTCAATAATTCTATATATTATTGTCGCGTTATCATTGAAATGTTCTTTAAATAGAAAAAAGAGCTCTTTTTTAGTTAAGCCTTTCGATTTCTTTGTATTTAAAGAATCTGCAATATAAAATAGCAATGATAATGAAATTTGACGAATAAATACAATCGAAATTTTATCATCATATAATAAAAATATAACTTCATTGTTTCCTTTTGGCAGATTTCTACAACGTTGAATAAAAAGTTGCACAGAATCCGCATCCGCAGCTATCCGCAGCCAATTTTTACGTAGTTTTATAGTAAAATGTTCATATAATAACGTTTAATAGGTCTCGTGACAGAACAATGAAGAACAACAAACTGTTTCTCTGTTTGAATGTAATTCTCCTTTTCGCGACTTCAATAATTTTCAAAGAATTTCTTGCTAATTTGTTACTAAGTACGTTACTATTTTAAACTTTGGTTTACATATTTTAATTGTACATACCTTCAGTAGATAAATCCATTTTACCAAATTAAAATTGATATACTACACGACTCACAGTGCACTGCGAAATACAATATTATTTTTCGCCTTTTCCGAACGCTCGATGGGACGCGTGCGAGAGATACATTCGACATTAATTTTAAAACAAAATAATAACGCTCGTTACATAGCAACTCCCAAAATAAATTCCCAAAGCGATTTACTAGCGAACCCAATAGTGAAAGTTCCTTATATAGAAACTTCATTTTTGGAGTTTTGGCCACGTTTTCGGGATTTCGGACCACTGTGCGTCGTCCTCTAAATTGAACTCCGATAATTGTGGAGACGTAAAAATGGGGGAAACCTATCGTAAAATATGTTTGGAGTGTCTGTATTGTATTTATAGGGCCCATAATTAGCTATACGGTCATCACTTTATCAAAACTCTTCTAAAACGTTAAACGCTTTTTTCTCGAAACAGCATTTTTCAAGACGGAGGGCATGATAATTGCCTCGCCGTTCATCCGATTAACTTCATTATTTACACACATATTCTACATAAGATTCGTTATCCCGTGACGTTCAGCTTTTTAAATTAAATTGAACCATTTTTTAATAAGAAGCAAAAACGTACGACTTTTGTAGCGAAAATCACGACCCTTTTCTCCAAAGTGCTACCATTGCCGCAATTTTTTTTTATTTTTTTTTTTAAATGGCGACATCGCCGGACAACTACGATTCCAAAGATTGTTAAAAAAAATCGGGAACAACAATTAAACCAATCGGACTTATAGTTTATCCCTGAATCACTCCCAAACATTGGCCACGTTTTGGTGCCGAGAAACGTATATGACCCCATAATGTCTCAGCGCAAAAAAAACAATTATCAAAGTGGCGGATTTAAAAAAAAATGAATAGCATAGGGAAGTATAGTAAATACCATTACAACGTGGTAAATACTTTCCATTAAAGAGATTTTCATTGAGATTTAAATACAACTAGGTACGTTCCAACAGAGCGTTCGATTCATCTTTCCGTCAAATTATGTGTCAATGAAAATGTACTATCATATTTTAAAAAAGATATGGATGAAACGGACAGGAAGTGATGAAACTTAATCGGCCTTTCAGGACAAACAACGTTTACGTCCAAAATGTTTCCTATCATGCAGAAAAACAACAGATATAATTAATGTGATCACAATTTAAGAAACACCCTATATATTTTACATACAGGCACGGTAGAAAAATCCTTTTTAGGTACCATTTTCCTTCTATCTCCTTTTACTTCCTGTATTTTATAATTACCAGGTGCTCGCTGTTTTACTGTTCTCATATTATCATTCTTCGTAATTTAATAAGTAATACATATACGTGTAAACGCGCAATTATTTATACTTGTAATACAACATCTACTTATGCGTACTCGACGCGACAAATTACCCTTGAAAACTGTGGTCTTTTAGGTGCTAAGTGCATGACTTGTTTCTTATTACACAAAGTTTGTTGCAAGATGATAATTAACACGACACTTGATCACAATATCGTATTCAATATCTTGCGTGTCAAGCTGAAAGATATACAGTTATGTTCCTAACACGATAATCTCATGAACAGGATCACCTTGTAATACAAGTAGAAATTACCAAGCACTGATTAGCAAGTACGAATTACATAAAAATTTAATAATTGCTAAACAGATACCTCTTTACATTAGACATAGTGCGATTGTAGGATACTCATAGTTCATGAAACACTATTGTGTTTCACTTAACAATCGAAGAAACGGATCAGATCGGAAATTAGTAATTTTGGAAGAGCAGCATGAATAGGTTCTAGAAAGTGTTCTAGTGTTTAGCAATTAAAAAAAAAATTAATCAAACACTGCACTCTTAGGGGAAACTGTAACGAGCCAACTCAGCCCAACCAGCCCAAACGAGGACAGTTCAGGCGAATCCCGCCCAGACAAGCCACGATTACAACGCTCTATGGGTCAAAGCAAGAAGACTTTCCGACTAAGAAAGAGTCGAAGAACACACATCGAAGTAATGTTCTTTGAAGCTCATATATACTTGTAAAAATAAGTGCCAATGATACTGCAGGATATTTAACTGCTAATCGCAGACAAACTATCAACATAAATTTGCGAATAATTAGCAGACACTGAAAGCAATTATTGCAACTTCAATTTTTTATTAAAAAAATTTTTCACTGTTTAGAAACTGAGTTTGTATAATGAACACTCATTTTTATTCGTGTGATGTAAAAAAAAACAGATTTTCTTTACATGTATGAAAGAATATTATTGAGAGAACTGGAAACGATTTTTCAGATATCTCACATGAAGTCTGAACAGAGTAACGGTATGCCACACGTACAACCAACTGCTCAAACGCCAGTCTTAACACCACCGATGGAACCTTCAATCTTCAGCATTCCTTCAGACTCGTCGTCCATTCGTTCAAGGCGAAGCTCCTCAATTCGGCAATCAGATTGTGAGAAGGGCAGTAGCGTGCCGAATGATCAGCAGCAAATGCACAGCAGCTTGCATCACCACCACCACCATCATCATCACTGCGTGCATCATCTCCATCCCCAAACGTCAGACGTTTCGTGGGACGAAGATACGTCTAGCACGTCCGGTTATCGTGAATCGTACAGCATGCAGTTGGTATCGTTAGAAGGCAGTAACAATAATACTCGCCCCGTCGAAGCACCACCCTTGGCGTCGCCAGACTTGAACGACGTGCCTTCGATCAGTAGCACTACGACTAACGTTGTAGCCTTCGATGGCAGTTCACCAGATTGCTCTATCAACGGAAGTGGCGGGGAAAAAACTGCGCTATTAACTTCCAGCCAAAGAACGACCTCTCAACATTCCCTACTGATGGTTTTTCCGAATCAAGACGAAGACACGTTGATATAGGTGATCAGTAGACACAGTGAGTGTTTCTTGTTACGTCTACGAGACTGATTACGGGGGTTAATAACCTCTAATTGCTAACGGAAAGTCCCAATACATATCTGTTTGCTATATAACATTAATTGTCAATTAGTATATAGTTCAATTTATAACGCTTTTTCCCCACAAATGTATAACATTAAATAGGACAAGAACGCTATTTTTTGCGCAAACAATTGGCTAGCATTAACCGCGATAAAAGCTTACGTTAGCAATTAAAGGTTTAGTCGGAATGTAATGTAGAGAATTTTTCTTAATAATGTAGACCTACTGCGACTTAATAAAACGATCAAATACGGTTCGCAATGTTTTCATTAATGCCCGCCATTGATCGGAAAGACCAACTGAAGATACAGTTTGTGCCCCGTTACGATTTCGAGTTCCACCCGCACCCTACCCAACCAACCAACCAACCATTCGTTAATTATAACAATATTTCAGGGGAACATTAAATTTTTGTTAACAATTCAACCGTCGACTGGAAATTGTACCTTGGTTTCGAATTTCCGCATTAGGCCTCTTGATTTTAAAGTTGAACGAATAAATCCGTCCCTATTCTCGAAACCCACAACTTTCTGTGCCGATTCCGAGACCAACTTGACACATCTCTCCACTGATTGCGTGTGGGATGGAAAGTCTCTTATATCCCATTCCGGGACAAACCCGCTCTCGATCAGGTGGGAAATGTGCTCGTTCGAAACATTGCTCAAAAGAGAAGGCGACGATAACTTTGCGGAGGACCAATCAATTATATTAAAATACTCTTGAGCATCAAACTTGAGTGTGGGCACTATAAAACTTCGTACCTTCGTTTTTTGCTTACAAGGGGAAGGCACACCTGCTGCAATCGGTTTTGGAATGAGACTAGGTGGACATTGTAGTACACACCTAGTGTTACAAAACCATTAAGCGTTTTATCAAAATGGGGCTTCGTTTTCGAGAAATTTGAGTTCAAAGTTTTGCGCGATACTAGTAGTTCAGTTGCGCAAACGTTGTTTTCAAGCAACGGTCGTAGCTGCGGTAGTAAGGTGTTTGGCTACGGGGAGCTGAATAGGCCACGCATGTGATTTGTTCAGCCGTCATACTGCTCCGAGTTTTTTTCGCGTTTTTACCCGTTGTAAATCAATATTCTTCCAGTGCAGTGTGTTTCCGTGACCCCCGAAAGTTGCCCTCTACTCTGGTCACCAGGGTGTGCGGGCCCAGTAGCGCAGCGGGAGAATCCCGCGCGCTTTCTCATACCCATGCCGAGCCAGTTGCCCCACGGGGCGAAGCGTCGTGGCTCTCCGGATACCAGCGATAGGTCGAGCTCTCTATCAGAAATTGGCTCAAAAAGGAACTTCTTTAAATCCCCAAAGCTGCACCCGTCGCAGCTAGATCGTCTTTACAAGGATTTTTTGAAAGAGAGTCATTCCAAAACCAATAGCGGGCCAAAACCTAACCTGAGCGGGACTCGTAAGAAACAATCGACTGCTCCCCCGTCCATATCGATACCTATCGATCGCTCCTCTCTGGATAGCTCGCAGCAATCTGAAGGCTGGGTCTTTCCAAAGAACACCTCTAAACCGACCACTGAGCCGACCACTTCCTTACCAACAGAAGATGATAATAACCGTTTCCAGCTTCTTAGTGGGGATTGCGAAATGGATCCCGATGCGGATGATGAAGCCCCGCATCCCAACCCTGCAGAGAGTGTTAGACCTAAAGCCGTTAGGCCCCCTCCTATATATACTATGAATTCCAATATCAAAGATATCATTTCTATTGTAACTGGCCTGAATGTACCTAAATCTGAGTTCCAGATAAAGGAGTCTGATCCTGCTGACCATGCTATATTTCTCAGCACTAACGAACACCATGGATTAGTGTGTGACAAACTTCGGGAACTTAGAGTGCAGCATTTTACCTACACCCCGAAGCACCTTAAACCTAAGTCCCTCCTCCTAAAGGGCATCAGAGGTGATTTCAGTGATGAGATTATCAAGCAGGAGATCATTGACCTCAACCTTCCTAACGTCAACGTCATTAACCTACGATAAGAACCGCCCCGATAAATACCACCATTTGGTCCAACTCTCGAGCGATAGCAAATCTGCTAACCTCTTCAGGGTCAAATCCATCGCTTATCAAAAGATACGATGGGAGCACCTCAAGAAACCCGCCTTATTTCAATGTAAAAATTGTCAGAGGTTGGGCCACGCTAGTAAAAACTGCCAGCTTCAGTTCCGATGCGTCAAGTGCGCCCAATCTCATGGTCCCGGTGCTTGCCCCTATTTCTTCTCATGAAGACAGACTGGCCTTAAAATGTGCAAACTGCAACCAGCCGGGACATCCGGCATCGTACAAGGGTTGCCCTTTCATCAAGTTCGCGCTTGCAAAAAAGAAAGAGTCTACCGCAACACGTGCTCGTCCAACCTGGATGAAAATAAACTCCATTTCGGCCTCTATCCGTGCGAACACCTCCTATGCCCAAGCGGCGGCCACCGCTCCCCCCCGCCCGCATGATGCCAGATCAAGTTGGACCCCACCTGCCCTGGATTCCAGGCCTCCATTCCCGATGACGCCTCCTATCATCCATCCTCTTCGAGATGAAAGTCATCACGCCCCGCCACACCCCAGCTGGTTCACCGACTTCAAGAAAGAAATATCTACCCTCATAGCCGCCCAGTACCAGACCCTGGCTATGCAGATTGCCGCTAACGCGGAAAGAATAGATTTAATTTTCAACTCCCTTTTTAACAGTTCCAATGCCGCACACCCTTAGGCAGATTTCCCAACTTAAGATAGCTGCGATAAACGTCAATTCTATTGTCACGCACCTCCGTAGACTTGAGCTACTTCAATTCTTACGCGTTCATAATCACGACGTAGTTTTCTTATCCGAAACGAAACTTAATGTCTCTCATAAATTATCTTTCAAAGGCTACACCCTCATTAGAACAGACAGACCCAACTCGATCCGGGGCACTGCAATCCTAGTAAAAAAAGGCCTCCCTTTCGAAGAGATCTTCCTCCCATCTTCAGCGTCGAATTTGATCATTGAGTATACCGTTATAAAGATCCCTACTTCCGACAACAAAGTCGTCTTTCTAGCTAGCGTCTACGCCAGAAGTGACTGCAGAGTTCTTTTTATCGATGAGCTTGAATGCCTGTTTCGAGGACTCAACCTAAACCACGATGACTCCTACTATATTGTGGCAGGCGACCTTAATGCTAGGCTGAAAGCTTGGGGTGACCGTACCAACAATCAGAGAGGTTCCCAAATTTCCCGCTGGGAGACTTCCCATGGCTGTGAGTATAAACTCAATATTGTTCCGCCTGCATTCCCCACGTTCAAACCGGCTCATACTTTTTTAGATATTTGCCTGGCTGACTCCAGACTTAATCACGCCAATGACCTTGGAGGGAGAGCGCGTACCGTCCCCTATGACAGCGACCATGCCGCCATTTCACTCACCTTTGAGATTCCCAATGACTCTATCTCTTTGGGCGACCCTAATGCGGGCGAACATCGCCTTAACTTTAAAGCTACCAACTGGTCACGCTTTACGCGGAAGTTGGCGGACCTTTACCCGGGTGGGGTCCCCCCCCCCCCCCCCCCCCGATAGGAACCTGTCGATTGCTAAAATCGAATATTTTCTTCGCATGATTTCCGACTCGATTACGGCAGCTATTCACGAGCACGTGCCTGAGTTCCCTTTCACCAGCAACACCTGTAAATACCTCAATACTAGAATCAGAAAACTCCAAAAGCACAAAAAATTTGTTGTCTCTCTACTCCATGACCTCCATAAATCTGACCCTCGTGCCACCCTCAGGCTTACCAGGATCGCCAAGGCCCTCCATAGAGAGTTGGTTGCCGCTCTCCAGTTGGAGTTCAAAGCCTCAATAGACTCCTTTTGGTCAAATCTTATAAAAAAAATAGATTACAGGTGTCCTGACAACTTCTTCCCTAGGGTTAACACTATCTTTCGCCCCAAAAAATCGCCTTGGTATTGACGTCTTACACGTTCCCCTAGACAACGGATCTCTTCTAGCTCGTAGCACTTGCGACCCAGTGAATGCGCAGTTAATTGATAACTGCTATGCCTTCTCGGCACCGGCTGACAAGCTCAATATCATGGGGTCCTACTACGAGTCGATTAACTCGCCCCGCCACCTAAATTCAGATATGTGCCTAAAAGAGTTAGTCGACACCACGGTTACTGCTTTCGAATTGGACCTTATCCGTCGAAGAGAACTAGGTGAAACCATAACTGTCTTCAGTGCGGATAACCCTGCCGATGATCCGTCACCCACCCTCGATCCAATACACCCGTTCTGCAGTCCCCCTTCCGTGGCTCTGATCCTAAAGAGACTCCCTAATAAGACTTCTAGCGGGCTAGATGGGATCCCACCAATTGTCCTTAAGCACCTCCCCTCGAGAATTATAGTTGACCTTGCCATTCTTTTCAACAACGCTATCAATCACAGCTACTTCCCTAGCTTCTGGAAGAACGCAAAAGTACTACCCATATTAAAGAAAGGAAAACCCCCCACGGACCCGTCTAGCTACCGGCCTATAAGTCTGACGCCCAGCCTCAGCAAGGTCTTTGAAGTGGTTATAAATAATGCCTTGTTGTCTTTCTGCTCTATCAATAAGGTGATCCCCGACCACCAATATGGTTTCAGGCATCGCCATTCTACCACCCATGCGATACATAAATTCCTCTCGGACACCCTCTCAAAGGTTGAGGCCAGCTGGTTAGTTGGTGCGGCCTTTCTTGATCTTGAAAAGGCCTTTGATTCAGTTTGGCTCAAGGGCCTTATCTTCAGGCTCCATAGGAAGGGCTTTCCCCGTTGGATGGTCTCTCTCGTCTGGGACATGGTCACTGGCAGATCCTTTTTCACCTGGGACGGCAAGATGCTCTCCTCACTGGAGTTCTTAATTAAAGAAGGTCTTCAACAGGGTACTGTAAACTCGCCCATCCTCTTTAATATTTTCCTATGTGGCCTCCCGAATCTTTTTGGTCTCAACCAACCGGGGAATGCAGGCCTCTTAGCCTTTGCTGACGACGTCGTTATCTATTTAGCGGGGAATCGTGTCGAAGCAATCCAGAACGGGCTTGACACTATTGTAAATAATGTAAATAGATTTTATTCTTCCTGGAACCTCCGTCTCAACCCTTTGAAATGCGAGACTATATTATTTCGCAAACCGCTCGCGAAGCTGTCTCCTAAAACTAAAGCCGGTGCCAACCAGTTCCAAATCTCTGCTACAGTTCCTGGGACTTGTAATAAGGTCCTGATACCCCACAGAAAGGTGGTCAAGTACCTGGGCGTTCACCTTGACTACCTGCTACGGGGTAACACACACTTTGACTGTCAACTTGAGAAAGCATATAAGGCCTCCAGGGCCAACAGCTGGCTCTTCCGCAATAAATACCTCACTAATAAAGCGCGTGTCATTTTGTACCAACTTCTGGTGCGCCCCATTATCACATATGCGGCCCCTGTACTGTGGAATTTTAATCACACGGATGTCACGCGTATTGACCTTTTCATAATCAAACTCACCAGAGATTATTTTGCGAACCTCCCTGCTGTTGAAAACGACTCACTCAAGCCCCTCGCCTCCCAGAACGAGCCTACGTCTAGGAGGCAACTTACTTCCGGCTACGTCGCCCCTCAAGCTTTCCCATACTGCGACAACGCGGGCCTAATCCAAGACGCTAACAACGTCCCCCTCATTTACCACTGACGGCGCAACAAGGCCAACAAGCGACTAGCGCTCGGCCCCGCTGACCTCTTAACCGACAGGGACAAATTCAGGTTTTCGACTACGATCCCCAAGAAGGACTCGCTGGACTTCCATCGACTGAACTTCGTCAAGTACTGGTGGTTGTCTGATGTTAGCGAACATCTCCGCAGCCACATAGATCGCAGGCTACTACTCCTCCGAGACCGCCCCCTCCCCTAGCCCCCGAAGGGGCTCGCCATTTGAGCCGCAACCCTCCTTCCCCGGCACGCCCATTGGACTCCTGTCCTACTCATCGCGTCCCATCAAGGCTTCCTTGTACATAGCCCTAGTTGTAAGTCTCTAGTTTATAAGCTTTAGTCTGTAAGTTTTTCCATTTTTTACTGAAATTGTTACAGGGGTTTTTGTTACGACTTTCCCCACGCTTCCCATTCGCCCTGCGAGCTTGAATGTACTCATGTTGTATATATGTTTCTCCTCCTCCTCTGGCGGGGACAGTGCACTGTTGTGTAGGTGTCTATCTATGTTTGTGCATAACTGAGTGTTTGTCCGGAAGTCTTGATGATTATCGAGCAACCAGACATCATGTCAAATATCTGGGCTTTTTTCTTAAGTTTATTGAGCTCTACTTTAACCTCTTAATTGTACTTATATTATTCAATAAACTTCATGATATAAAATAGGTGTTCGGCTACGGTGCCGGAGGTCTTCGGTTCGATTCCCGTGTTCCCCTCTTTTTTTTTCTTTTTCTTTTTCTTACCGTAGTAATACAATGGCTGCACCTAAAATTATTTTGCGTTGTAATGGCTGCGTCAAACAATTTTTATTTTGTTCCAATAATGATGTTAATAGTATATATTATTACAATAATACTCCATACAGTATTATGATTACAAATTACAAGTATAATACAAGTACAGATATAATATAAATATAATAAAACCGCAAATTACAAATAATATCATTGCAACAATATTAATATTATTATTATTATCGATGATGCGTTAAATTTACTACATCTACAAGTGCGAGTGTTTTTATATATTTGAAAAATATGCCGAAGTCGTCGATGCTGCAGACTGTCGAATAGCTGACGGTCATACCTGACCGTAGGGATAGTCGTATACCTGGTCAAATAACTGTTCGTAGGGGGTGGGTTAAAATAAAAATTGTTTGACGCAACCATTACAACGCAAAATAATTTTTGGTGCAGCCATTGCATTACTACGGTAAGAAAAAGAAAAAGAAAAAGAAAAAAAAATAGGGGAACACGGGAATCGAACCGAAGACCTCCGGCACCGTAGCCGAACACCTTTTTTTTTTTTTTTTAATAAAGTGTTTATTGGTCCAGACAGTATATTATACAAATGTATGATGGCTCCAAAAACAGATAGGAAAAATAGCCAGACAAACGTGGGATCGAATACTATTTGTTCGACGCAGCGAATACTTATAGTTAATAATCGTTGTTGCTTGTAACTAATGTTGTATCGATATGGTCGTAATCATGATACAAAGAAATTAACGCTGCCACTTCCGCTTGTGACATAATAAATGGGAAAAATTACAGCGGCCGTATAGACGGTAAAAAACCCATCCGTAGCCGAACACCTTACTACCGCAGCTACGACCGTTGCTTGAAAACAACGTTTGCGCAACTGAACTACTAGTATCGCGCAAAACTTTGAACTCAAATTTCTCGAAAACGAAGCCCCATTTTGATAAAACCCTTAATGGTTTTGTAACACTAGGTGTGTACTACAATGTCCACCTAGTCTTATTCCAAAACCGATTGCAGCAGGTGTGCCTTCCCCTTGTTAGAAGGTAACGATCTTGATTTGAGAATTCTCTTCAGAGCAAGTTCTCTCACGTGCCTCCGTTCATCCAGTGCTATAGTCAGAAGCAAGCTTTCAGGGTGTGCGAAATATGCATTTCGTTGAATGACAGGATCAATGATTTGAAGGATATTGTCAGGTAAGTACCTTGACGTTTGAATGGCCATGAAAAGGTGCCGTGGACCACTTATTATTGAACTTTCCTTTCTTATAGAAAACCACAGCGGCATATAGGAGGTGAGTATGAATTTCACTATTTCTTTCAGTTGAGAGGAGGGATTGGGTGTTGAAATGTATAGTATAGTATAGTATAGTATACATTTCAACACCCAATCCCTCCTCTGAACTGAAAGAAATAGTGAAATTCATACTCACCTCCTATATGCCGCTGTGGTTTTCTATAAAAAAAGGAAAGTTCAATAATAAGTGGTCCACAGCACCTTTTCATGGCCATTCAAACGTCAAGGTACTTACCTGACAATCTTCTTCAAATCATTGATCCTGTCATTCAACGAAATGCATATTTCGCACACCCTGAAAGCTTGCTTCTGACTATGGCGCTGAATGAACGGAGGCACGTGAGAGAACTTGCTCTGAAGAGAATTCTCAAATCAAGATCGTTACCTTCTAAGCAAAAAACGAAGGTACGAAGTTTTATAGTGCCCACACTCAAGTTTGATGCTCAAGAGTATTTTAATATAATTGATTGGTCCTCCGCAAAGTTATCGTCGCCTCCTCTTTTGAGCAATGTTTGTCCCGGAATGGGATATAAGAGACTTTCCATCCCACACGCAATCAGTGGAGAGATGTGTCAAGTTGGTCTCGGAATCGGCACAGAAAGTTGTGGGTTTCGAGAATAGGGACGGATTTATTCGTTCAACTTTAAAATCAAGAGGCCTAATGCGGAAATTCGAAACCAAGGTACAATTTCCAGTCGACGGTTGAATTGTTAACAAAAATTTAATGTTCCCCTGAAATATTGTTATAATTAACGAATGGTTGGTTGGTTGGGTAGGGTGCGGGTGGAACTCGACGTGTAGCCACCTTCTCGTGGTGAGTTCTGAGTCGTCCTCAATTTCATATGGACGAGCCAAGAGCTGCACAGTAAATTTTTATAGAAGCTTCTCCCCCAAGCCATTGAAATAATAACTGAAATGTTATACCGGAAGTGTCTTTTGGTGCGTTTAAATATCATTTTACGACTTCGGTAAATGTAAATAATACGAGGAAAACGTTGTTCAACTATTTTAAGAAATTGAGTATTTTTCCAAAAATTTGAATTTTTGACCTCGATGCGCGATGGTCAAATATTATTCGATTTCAAATTTTTTTTTGCGTTGAATTTGTACTTGCGTAAGGCAACTTTCGTGCACTATTACATTTCGAGTTTAAAAAAAAATCGGAATTCGACCCACTCTAATCAACAGCCTAGCTGCTAGGACCTATTTAGCATGTGGACATGAAATACTTTGTATGCGACGATGCCCTGTTATAAAAATAAATGCATTTGAATTAAAAATACTTCGTGACCAGTAATATGGTTTCTTCTCTATTTGCTTATGTTTATTATAACCATGATATTGATTTTTATATTTTTTGCAGATATACTATTAATACGAAAGATCACATTCCCGAAAAGAGTTTGAATTAGCGAGTCCCTAACATTAGTGTATATTACTATCAAACTTATCATTTAATTATGGAAATAAGACTAATCATTTCCTCCCATTTGTTTCTCGTAACCATCGCTAATGATAATCGTATTCGTGAATACATATTTACATATAAAATCACTTATGCCTGGGAAGATCAATACTAAGATCAGCAAGCACGTATGATACTGCTGCAAACAAGGCTGTTCCCCTATCAAGAGCTCCTGGGTTTTCCACCAGCATAGTGTCCGCATTCGAGTGATGATAATAAAAGTATTTTTCGTTCTGTGTCCAAAGTGAAGCTCCTGGTACTCCTGCATCAACCCACAATGATATATCAGGTCCCGCACTAGGACTACGCAACTTCATCTGTCCCATTGAAGACAAGAGTCTGTAAGCGAAATAAAGAGAAAAACAATTATCTTTACATTTCACACCTTCTCGTCTAAATTTGCTTCATATACTAACTTCATAATTCTTTCCAAGACGCATTTAACTTGCTCTGTTCCAGTAAACTCAAGACCTAACGGCATAAATGTACCCATGTCCGATTCCATCACAAATTGTAAATTTTTTTCTTCAGACTTGTGAGACTTGAAGTATTGTTGAGCTCCTATTAGGCCAACCTCTTCTGCTGTCCACATGATCATTCTGAAAGTTGCAACTTACACACTTTGTTTTCCAAATTACGCATTACGTTGCTTATAAAATTACGCTACTGCATTTTGAGTTTAATATTCGTAAGCCTCAAACTTCAAACATCTTTTTCGGTAATTATTTACTTTAGCGATTCCTCACCGATTTCGATGACCTTGAAATATGTTGCCAAAGTCATCATTCTGAACAACTTTTTTCTATACATGTTACTGCCGCTCGGCCTTAGTTCCCGAGATATTTGCGAAAAACTTCTGTTGATTTCTTCCGACACAACGTATTCCACTTTCCAACTTGTCCCGGGTATTAGTATAGGTTGGGGCTAGATTAGAGCGGGGGCGCGCGCCCGCCCGCGGGCGCGTGAAGCGTGGTGGCAAACCGATGTGAGTTTGGAGATTTCAACCAGGCCCGGATTAAAGGGGGGGGGGGGGGCTAGGGGGACTGCAGCCCCGTTCTAAGCCTTCAGTTCTAAGCAATTTAAACTCGTTATTGGTTAAAATTTTGTTACCCCCCTCCCCCACCCCCCGCTTTTCAACCGCTGGGGCTCTCGAAGGTTGGATAGCCCCGGGCCCAAAAAATCTTAACCCGGACCTGATGTCAACTAAGAACTTACGGATGCCGTCAACCCCGCCGGCGCTGCCGGATATTAGGATGCCTCTGGTTCTAAAGCATATTTTTTTTTGCTATGAAGAGGGTGCTTTCGAGAGCACCTGTTGGGTATGTGGGAGCTCCCGTCAACACCCCGACTCACATCGGTTCGCTACCTTGCTTTACGCGCCCCCGCGCTAATCCAGCCCCAACCAATACCCGGTACAACTTGGAAAGTGGAAAGTTGTGTCGGAATAAGTCAACTGTGGTTTTTCGCAAATATCTCGGAAACGAAGGTCGAGCGGCGGTAACATATATTCTTCAGAATGATGACCTTGACAACATATTTCAAGGCCGTAATCCAAAACTAACCCAAATTATAACACCGGAGCAAGAAATTTGAAAAATATTTTTGCGAATATCTCGGAAACTAATGCCGCGTTTACACCAAGGCGAACACGAACAAAAATATTGTTCGCGAACGTTTCCGCCTGTTCCTGTCGTGTCCACACCGCCGCAAACAGAACAAAACGTTCACATACGATTCGTACGCTGAGGTTTGTTCACGTTTGCGGCGGATGTGGACACGACAGGAACAGGCGAAAACGTTCGCGAACAATGTTTTTGTTCGTGTTCGCCTTGGTGTAAACGCGGCATAAGACCGAGCGGCGGTAACATGTATAGGAAAAAGTTGTTCAAAACGTGGAGTTTTACAACATATCGAAATTTCATCAAAATCGGTGAGCAAACGCTAAAGGAAATAATTACCTCTTTTTCTTATAAAACCACGTTTGAACGAAATCAATTGTTAATTATCATAATAATCTCTAAAATTATTATTCTCCTTCAGATTTATTTCCTACCTTATCGTTCGACGGGGTCGATAGTTAAGCTGCTTCAATAATCTCAAAGCTTGCCATGAAATAAACGCGCCACCTCCATCATCCATCGCTCCTTGACCAACGTCCCAACTATCTACATGACCAGACACAACGACTACTTTCTCCGGCATTTCAGAACCAGCTATTTCAGCTACTACATTTCGCGATATTTTATCCGGCAGGGTCTTGGCTTGCATTTGTAAATTTATTTCTATGGTCTTGCCTAAAGGATCATAACAGTAGTTAATTCAAATATACTGTCGGTTCTTATTGTATTCGTATGCTTTCTGAAAACAAAGGAAGAATACTCTGTATGCCCCTTATTTACCTTTATTCGATAGTCTTCTTAATAAACTTGCATCCTCGGCTGTAATACAAGCTACAGGAATTTTTGTTACGTTTGGCGCATAACTCTGCATGCCTGTGTGTGGTGTGTACAAAGAGTATGGCGTAACTGATCTGATTAAAGCAGCAACAGCACCGTACTTCGATGCTTCTGTTGCTCCCTTACTTCTATACTGTACCGTTTCTCCGTATGAAATATACTCCTCATTGAATACAACAATCTTTCCTGGTACCTAAGCAAAGGAGAAAGAATGAGATTTAAATAAAAAGTAATCGACACGGAGAATTTATATTTTGCAGAAGATATTTACATCATACTTTCGTTCTTCGAGTTCTTTAAAACTATTCACAACGATAGCCTCTCTGGTTACACCTTCAGGTGGTGTACCAACACTGTAACCTAATCCCAACAGAGCAATATTTTTACGCCTCGGTTTCAAAAGGGTTGCAGACTCCTGCCCTCTGAAAGATGAATATTTTCGGAATTGAAAGCGTAAAATTTTTAGTAATAATCCCGCGACGGAAATTTATTTAACTTCGATTTGCATAGATCTTATCAAAGTTGAACTTCACCTAACCCAATGAGGCACTGGCACAGGTTCCCCGTGTACATTTTCTAAACCAAAGCCGGATGATTTATTTAGTACATAATCGATTGATTGTTCGAGCACTTCAGTGCCAGCTAATCTTGGACCAAATTTGTCAACAAAGTCGGCCAATTCCTTCCATGTGACTCCTTTGAAGGAGCCTGATATAGTCTCGTTTAGTATAGATTGAACCAATCCACTATACGAATTTATTTCTTCGATTAATTTTGCTGGAAGGGGACACGCGTTAACTTCATTGTCTTCAGTGCCACCCAATGTTATCACAAATTGTGCCAGGAAGAGCCATGTGAAGATATGAATTTTTACGGGGTACAACATCATGTCGAATGATGTAAATATTTTTATAAATTGCACTGAAAGAAGATTATTTTCCAGAATTAATTATTTCTATTTTCACAACTGCTATATTCACATAATGTATCCTTATACATACGTGTATGTATATACTTATATATGTATGGCACTGAAGTCCTGAGTATATACAAACGGAGACAGTGATCGGCAAACGTCAAAATTTCATGCATCATGCAATCGACATCATAATAATAAAATTACTTGATATCTTGGGCGATAACAACATTGCAGTACAATGTGCGTTGGATCGCTGTTTCCTCGCCCCACTTCTTTCAGATTACATATATTCCACTTGACCAGGGTATCAAATTGTATTTAGCGCCTCCTCCTCATGATCACATCGTAGTACCCCTACTCTACGCCAGTGTCCATTGGTGTAACTAGTTAGGGGGCCGGGTGGGCCTGGCCCCCCAAAAATACGGATTGCCCCCCCCCCCCCCAAACGCGGAATGGCCACTCCCTAGAAACTATCGAAATAAGTAAAAAGCATTCGCCTGTTAAATAATCAAAATTTTTTTATTCACTTTAGGTAAATGATTGTTATAAAATGTGTACGTATATAAAGATTTCCTCTACCAATAAAAAAAGAGCGAGAGAGAGAGAGAGAGAGGGGCAGAAGATGGGACCTGGACCCCCCCCCCCCCCCCAAACAAAAATCCTAGTTACGCCAATGCCAGTATCGTCGCATTTTTAACATAAAACACGCATGCGGCGTCGGCCGCGATCTTCATTCTCTTCCTATGTGTCGAGAGTCGCACGTGATTACACGCAATGGATAGGAACTAGGAAGATGTCTAGACGAAACGCCTTAAGAGATTGGAGAAGGAGCTAAAAAATATAAAGAAAAAGAGGAAATCGCATTGTCGCAGGCGATCAGCTTCGACTCATCACGGAGTTCTTTTCTTCAAGTAGCAGTAAGAGGAATTTCTCTGGCTGTTCGTTACCAAACCCCTTAGCGGGGAAAGATTTACATACGTGATGTACGAAAATATCTACAGGTTGAGGGTTGCCGAGGAACATTTTTCTGGGCAAACTTATTCGGGAGGGGCAGAGTTGTCAGATGGTTTTAATGTCGAGCCCCCAGATTGCGTAGGAAAAGTAGCCCAAAAGCGCAAAAATTCAAATATCTTGAATGAAAAGGATGTTTAAATATTTTCTTAATACTTTCTGGAACTGTTTTTTTTTTATTTCTTTTAGATACGACAAATAAACTTTATTTGAACAAAAAGAAATTTAAATACAACTGATGTGAAAATTAAAATTAACATTTTAACACAACTTCGCTTGGCTACACGGGAAACCGCCAGCATCGTAAATATCGTGATATCGGTGCTGATTGTGAGCAGTACTCAGTGAGCACCCCATTCACAACGGTGTCCAGCACCGGAAATATCGGTGCTGAGCACCGTTCACAACGGTCTTCTTGATGAACGCGCATCTATGGGCGGTATTTTCAGTCGTTGCTTATTCTTAAGCAAATGCTTAAGCATTCGGCATCCTTTATTAGCTACTAGGTTAGTAGAGGATGCCGCATGCTTAAGCATTTGCTTAAGAATAAGTAGCGACTGAAAATACCGCCCTATGTTTCCATGGAAACCAATGAATGTCCATGCGCCGACGACGTCAACAATTGTAGGCTTTCCTTAAATTATTATTTCCTACGTTAGTCGAGACACAAGCGGAATTATATTCTACATACTTATTTTGTTCACTTCTTACCTCTGACGCTATAACCTGTACCACAGCCGTCTTTAATACTAGCCGTGCTGAACATAAATCTGGCAACAGGGCGGGAGTCCGGTTTTGGTATAAACGTAACCCAGTCGATGTAGCTGTCCGCGGGTTTAATAAATGTTTATTTGTGCCATTAATGAAAATAAAATGTGATATAGTGCAATAAATATAGTGTAGTGCAATAGGATATGTAATGTAGTACAGGTTTTTTATTTATTTTATTAATTACGTTGATTTTTCTTCCATTTGTGTGTAGCACAGTTGCTTAGTAGAGGTTAGAGTTTTGTCTTTTTCGTTTTAGTTTTTTACAGTAAGATTTTCTAAATTAACAATGCCACGACGTTGCTGCGTTCCCGGTTGCAAGGGGAATTATGATAGCACTTTAAAATCAAACAATTATGTTTCCGTTTTTTTATTTCCAAAGAATGAAGAATTGCGAAAAAAATGGGTAGCTGCTATTCCGCGAAAACATTGGACACCTACAAAGTACTCTGCTGTTTGTAGTCTTCATTTTGCCGATAATGATATTCTTAGATATGAACAAGTTGCTTCTTCTAGTGGAATACTTGAGAATATTTTACTGAGGTGTCCAAAGCTTATAGAGGATGCAGTACCTTCTATTTTTCCCAATTTACCAACTTATCTTTCAAAGCCTGTACTGCCACAAAGGAAAGATCCTGAACAACGTAGAAAAGAAGTCATTCAAAATCATGAACGTATAGTTCAAGAATTTGAAGACTTAGATTTAATTAAAAATTTTTCAGATTTAGTAAGTAAGTATAAAGAGAAACTTGAAATTTCAGAATGTTGGAATATTCAATTAGCGAATTCTAGAATTTATTTTTATAAACTTGATTTTGACAATGATCTTTTAGTACTTAATATTCAAATTGTAATTAATGACAAAATGAAATTACAAGTTTTTCATCAAGGTAATGAGATTTCATTCAACGATTTGAAGTGGGTATTGCCTCTTGACATGATATTATCTAGGTGGTCCCAACTTCAAAATTTATTGGCCCGATATAGATTCGCGCTACTTGATGTACCTGTTAATGATACTAATGTTATTGAAAAACATCTTGACAAATCTTTGGATGAACTCAATAAAGCATATCTTATTGCAGAATCCATTGAATTTTTAAATGTTAAAAATCTTGAAATAGTAATAGATCAAATAAAACAAATTAGAAACAAAAAAAATAGATTCAGTTCAGGAACTATTATTATGGCTTTTATGTTATATTCACAATCATCGGCTGCATATAACTTATTACGAAGTTTTTTTATTTTACCACATAAGAGGTACCTGCAACATCTCTCTTCAAATATGGATATTTCTCCTGAAAATAATGTTAAAAATGAGCATTACCTTTACAATATTTCTTCAACTTTAACCTCTAAAGAAAAAATAGTAATTTTATTAATCGATGAAATTTATGTAACAGCAAAATTAGATTATAGAGCAAAAAAGGTCGCGGGTTATGCTTTAAATTCCGATGAATTAGCAAAAACCATTTTAGCGTTCATGATATGTTCTGCTTTTGGAAATTTTTCAGAAATTGTCAAATTATTACCAGTTTACAATATTACGGGTGAGCAAATGGTACCAATCACCCATAAAGTCATTGATTTTATTCAAAAATGTGGTTTTGAGTTATTATGCATCGTCACTGATAATCATAGAATCAATAGGAACATGTTTAGTAAATTAGCTAGTAATGGTATAAGTTTTCCTAATCCCTCTCAATCTGACAAAACCATTTTTCTATCTTTTGATACTGTTCATATAATGAAAAATATAAGAAATAACTGGTTAAATTTAAAAAATTTGGATAAAGCTTTTATTTTTCCTGATTTTTACACGAATGAAGTAAGAATAGCTAAATTTAATGATTTACGTACTGTGTATAATTCTGAAAAACATTTGGTTGTCAAAAAAGCTTATAAACTAAATTACAAATCATTATATCCCAGCAATCTCGAACGACAGAAGGTTTACCTTGTCGACAATATTTTTCATCATTCGACAATAGCATCTATGAAAGATTTTAATTACAGTGACATTGCACATTTTTTAGAAATAATTCGGAATTGGTGGGATATTGTGAATAACACAAGTAGTTTCAAAGGTAATATTAAAAGAAATGAATTCTGTAAGCCAATTTCTAGTTTTAATGATTTTAGATGTGAATTTTTAAAGAAATTTTTAATTTGGTTGAATTGTTGGCAAAATTTAGAAACAAATGGTCATTTAACCTCAGATACTTTCACAGCTCTTCATCAAAGTATTACTGTTCTTTTATTGCTTACGGAGTATTGCTTTAAAAATTTTGATATATCATATCTTTTACCAGGAAAATTTACGACTGAGAAATTAGAGAAACGATTTGGAAATTATAGACTTTTGTCCGGGTGCAATTATCATATTTCCTATGATGAAGTAATTTATGCCGAAAAAAAAATTAGATTGAAACATATATTTAAAAAATCAGGAAACTCATTTTCTTTTGCTGACATACAAAATAAATTTCAGAATTGTAACAACAGCAACAATGATTGTCATGATTTTTCGGTTGATGTAACTCGATTTTTAGAAGTATTTAATAATGAATATTTATCTGAATCTGTTTTAGACGATTCAATTAAAATTTATATATCCGGTTATGGATCTCATTCTGTTTCCAAAAAATTAAATTGTAACATCTGTAAATTATTGATTGTAGAGGATAAAGGAAACACTGTAGGAAATGTATATTTTGATCATTTACAAAGAGGAGGCCTTTCTATTCCCACTGAGGAAGTAACAACCTTATTGATTCATATGTGTGCAATAATGGAAGCCATAATAAATGATAATCATTTGGAATCTCAATTTTTGCGGTCTGAAAATCACAAAAATATTTTATGTAAATTAACATATCTTAGTATCAGATCAGATTCGGATTACTTGCCATTTTCTGAAACGTGTATTTGTGGAAAAGATTACCGCGATATTTTGTTTAAATTATTATCTGTTTTTTAAAATATTTTATTGAATGACTATGTCAAAAATAAAAACAATAATCAGTTAGATATAAATAGAAATGTTGCTTCTAATAAACGAAAATTGAAGACTTTTAGTTAGATTAGTAACAAGTTTAACTTATAAATGTGTATTTTCTTTAATATGTATGTATATATGTAGTTTGTTTTATTTGATTACTACTCTATTTCAAGATTTAACATTCTATTTAATTTATTTCAAAGATTATTTCTGTTTTCTTTCAGGCAGATTATATATCATTGTTATTTTTTTTAATGTTTTCTTTCAGGTAGATCAAATTATTGTTATTTTTTGTTTTCAGTTTTGATCACATTATTATTTTTGTTACGTTTTTATTTTATTTTATTATGTGGGATGATATGGCTATTGGCGAACCACCCACTTTATGATTCAAACGGTAACGCGCCATGGTAATACCCCTGAGGTGGTGAGGAAATTTACCGAACTACAAAAAATTGTAGTATTTATATATTATTTGGTATGTAATTATTAAAAAATGTCGTATATTTGTATCAATTTTTCTAAAAAAGCGTTAATCAACGTCTATCAACAAAGTTCGCCGCAACACGTGCCAGACTCCCAAGATTCAAGAGTCGGACTCGGTCGGACTCCCGATTCTTACATGAGCGGTGTTGCCACGTTGTTCAGCACGGCTAGTATTAAAGACGGCTGTGCCTGTACATATGTATAACCCGCCTGATCCGCCACAAAATAATCTCATCAGCGCCATCTGTTACAAAATTCTTTCAATTGTATTGCTCCCAGCGCCCGTGGTGGATTGTACCCCTAACTAAATTTTGCCAACAGAATTATATCGGGAGTGGACACCCCTGGTCTAGATATACTAACCATAAGTAACCACCATTTTGATATAGTATGGACATCTGTTGTATCAGCAACAACTTCTTATTTACATATCATATGTTCTACGAAATATTGCGTTACATTTTCATGACTCTAACTTAGACCAATATTGTCGACGGACAGAGTTTGCTTCAAGGGTTTGTTCGTTTCTACGTGGTGTACTGTGTGTACTTGCATAAGGCGCGTACACACATAAACCGCATCCATAGTGTCATGTATGCATATAGTAACGGGAAACAGAGTAGAGGACGCTGTACGAGGAGCTCAAGATCAAGAACAACTCGTGGACAGCAGTGTTTTGAAGAAATTGACAGGTATACAAATAGTGGGTACAAAGGTGCAAATATACCGTATTATTTAATGATAATATAAAGTTGACAGTGAAAGTAGTGATTTTGTGGTGTGAAGTAACAATAAGTGCGGTGGATTCTAATTTCTCTGCTGAGAAATGTCAGATTATTTCGATGAAATGGGATGGACACCGTTAGGAGACGGTGAGGCTCCAAACCATTTGATACAAATGGCAAGACTTCTACGAGATTTTGGTATGTGGGATTTGTTGGGTCAAACCACGAGGCTACCACCTCCTGCTTCAAAATCTGCGATTGAAAATTTAAAAGAAATTGAAATCAGATCCTCGGACTCGAAGCAATGTCCTGTGTGTCTAAAAGACTTTGATGTTGGAATATCTGCAAAATGCATGCCTTGTAATCATGTTTTTCATAAAGAATGTATAATACCGTGGTTAGAAAAGGTATCAATTCTTACTAGTCATCACTGTTGCATTCGCGATGGAAGCGTACAGTTCGCTTGGTAAAGCAGATTTCTCATTTACTTTCAGACAAACTCGTGTCCACTATGCAGACATCAGTTACCGACAGATGATGAAGACTACGAATTGTACAGGAAAGAAAAGCAACGTGCAGTGGAAAGAAAAAAAGATCTAGAAGTTTTACACAATTCGATGTTTATGTAGAAAAATATATATTTATATGTAAATACGAAATATTTTATTTTTAACTATTGGACCTTCACCGATATTAAACTATAAACATTATTAGATGTGTCAATTACGGTGACAAAATGTTAGACATTATACAAAATTTTCCTGCTAGACCTATTGAAATAATCTTTCTTACTGTTTAATTCCTAAATATTTGTTTGACTCAAGTAGATGCAAATACACGCATTAAAAATTGAATAGTAAAATATATATATTATATTGCAGCGTTTCCCAACCTTTTATGCTTCACGTATCCTCTGGAGATGTGTATATAACTGGTGTAACCGTTGTATAGATAGATAAAACTAGTTGTCATGTAACAATGGGAATAAAATAAAACAGGGCATTAAATTTTCTATTCATAAATTACATAGATTGCTGAACACAAAGAGTGATATAAACAATTTAATATTCGCCCGGAACACACGTAGCCAATTCGGTATCTCGCACTCACTCTGTGCTAGTGCCAGAAAATGACTTGTATTGGTCGATTCTCATAGAGCTATCTTCATCTCTGTCAGAAACAACCAATCCAAGTAATTTTCTGGCACTAGAGACTATGGCTGTGTTCCGATTCACGCATAATGCAGTATAATGCGCATGAAGTGCATAGGGTACGTGACATATCCTATGCAGTCTATGCGCAGTATGCGTGAATTGGAACACAGCCTAATTTAAACGAATCAAAGTCGGTAATAGATTAAGGGAGATGCGGAGAATGTGGAACACTTTGTTTTAAGTCGACTTCATATTTTTTTTTCTTATATAACGACCCGCTAATTCCTTAAAACCGAAGCTGAAAATCTGAGCACTGAATTGATTTGTGGCCAATGGGAATGTCAAGTATAAAACGTGACAGAGGAATCAGTGTTCGAGCGGAGAACGAGAATACAATTGGAATTAGCAAAGTTGATTTCACAATCTATGCATGTGAACTTTTGTAATTTTTTTCGCGAATTAAAGGGAATTAGCTTCTTTCATACACGAGCCATGTTTATACGGGAGGATTTCATCACTTTATTCATAATTTGTGAATTTTTGTTGCGATGTATTAGATAGGCATGTAGCTGTATTATTTAAAGTGGTTATCTGCAAGTGAAATTAATATGGGAAATATCTGCATACAGGAAACAGAATTAATGGGAGGCACTAGCTTCATTTAGCGCTATATTTGAATGTTACTTTAGCATATCCTTCCATTAATTATCTTTATTTTCTAGAATTCTACAAAGACTCAATCTAAATTGTATTGTATTCGAGTGCTAATCCATACTCTAATGTAGCGAAATACATATTTTTAACAGTAAATATGGTGTACCTTGGGTTCTAAGTTTATTAAATATTTTATATTAATTAATCCTACTTTTAACATTGATTAAATATGTAAATTATGTTATAAGTATTCAGTGGATTGGTTTAAATTTGAGTTCTCAGATATGAAGCAACATACAAGAAGCGAACAGAGCATCGAAGCTGAATAAAATAGTTTAATTAATATCCAATGTCCCAATTATTTTTTTTTCTCCTCTAAATTAAACATTTTTCCATATTCATAATAAAATTCGATTTTGTATATACATATTTCATAAAACTCTAAAATAAAATTATACACGAAAATTTGCTTATTCCATTTGCTCGTGCAGCGGTTACTTTCTCCTTCTCTTCTGGTTCGATTACCTGTAAATATATAAAAGCCACATTTTAGTTACAACTTAACGTAAAACTTATAGAAAAAGAGTGGCCTTTTTCTATAGTAAGTGTAGAGACTACATAATGTGTCCAAAGGAGGTGACAGCGCATGGCAGAAGGTCGTGTTGTAGTAAATTTAAATGCTAATGGTAATTTAGCGAAAATGAATGAAGAGATCCAATATATTTTTAACACGCAATGGCTATAATAAAATTAATAATATTAATAAAATTAATTTAGTATGTTTATTGGTGTATTGAAATAAATATATTGCTAATGGGAAACTAATAAAATTAATTACCAGCGTGGGAACTACTGTGGATTTTAAAGTATTACGAATGTCTTTCACAAAAGATTGAAAAGTATCAAGGGAGATGTGTTTTCAGCATACTTTCTTCACCAATGTGACTTGCTCTACATTGCAACCAATCCGCCATAATTTCCCTAATTCTTTTGACAAATTTTGTCGATTTACCTTATTTTACAATTTTCCAGAAACTTGCGCGAAAGAAGATCTGTTGAACCTTCTCTGTACAAGTTCCAAGTCGCACAGACGTCCCCTTCGTTTCTATAAGCTGTACATAAAAAGTCTATTAAGAAATTTGGGTTCTATAAGCTTTACATAAAGTCTATTAAAAAATTTTGGCGACTTACCTTGTTTATTAAGACAATAATTCAGTGTCCTATAAGGTGTAAAAGCTCGTGACATTTCAGGATACTTTGACAAATTTCCTTAATTTACACCTGGCAGGTTATGATTGATTGATAAATTTATGGATAAATTTTTGTGGGGTTATTACGCGGCCACGTGTAGTACACGCGTATCCCACACGAATATATTCCGTGTTCTTGGTGGCTCGGGAACAGTGACGAACTGCGTGTTGCGTTTTCAGAACAATTTATATTTTGATAACAAAAACTTAACACACTCCTACTCTTCATAATCGGCCGCAGTGCCGTAATCTCCGTTACTATCTAAACCGCGTTAATACTCGCTAAAGCTCCTTTGTACTGTAATGGCGGAATTGGGCGGAATGACGAAGGGCGTGTTCCAATTCACGCATTGAGTGCATAGCCCGTAGCGCAGTCGCTTGCGCGCATTCATAGCGTTCCGTTTCCAACAGCGCATGAACCGCAGTAACGAAACGGAACGGTTCTCGATGCGTTTGATGCTCGTAAGGTTGCGCGGGAATGTTCAAACTTACTTACAATAACTTATGTAGTTGGATGGATTACGTTAAATTTAATTCGCGACTTTTGGACGGTAGTCGAAGCACGCTTCCTAACTACATCGGTTACTTCGTCCTAAGGATCGGGGACCGACTCCTAACGAAATTTGATGTCTTTATTGGTTCCTGGATTTTCTCAACCCGAGTTATTCTATTCTTCTTGAACAGCGGCAATTATTGAAAGCGAAGACCATATTTCATGAGTGTTACAGGACGAACTGCTGCTTACCCAGCGAAATTTGGTAAGCAGATGTGTAAAGGAAAAGTGAAGTTATTTATTATCCGCGCCCGGGGTAAATTGAAGGTTTTGAAGGCTATTGAATACAATCGCAGGCTCTCGTACGTCTTCTGGATTAGAGTACAGCTGTAAAGTTAGCATTATAAGAACACGTTCGAAAATATTAGCACTAAAAGCCTTTAAGAAATAACAATGCGCGCCACGTATTTGCTTCCTTTCTCATCTTCCGTTTCGACGCTGCCTAAAACCTTCTAGGGGTGCGTTCCACTTGCGCCCAAATCGCCCGCAACGCCCGCGATTTTCATTAAGGTGGGTTCTCCTATACGCGACTGGACACAACGTCAAGAATTTCAAAGTCGATTTTCTTGAAAATGAAGCACAATATCAAAAAATCTTATTCCTCTTTTTCGACTTATTTACTTGTTATACGTCGAAAAGAAAGAGTAACTTTTTTTTATATCGCGCTTCAGTTTCGAGAAAATCGACTTTGAAATTCTTGACGTTGTGTCCAGTCGCGTATAGGAGAACCCACCTTAATGAAAATCGCGGGCGTTGCGGGCGATTTGGGCGCAAGTGGAACGCACCCTAGATGTGCTGTTCGCTTCGAAATTGGGTCCGTTGCGTTGGTTGCGTTTTGTAGCGGATCTCTGGGGAATTTCGCCGACAGAAAACTCGCACGGGGTATTAATTTCACACCCCTTTACCAATACTGATAACAAATTTATTTTAATAATCTTGCGTAAACAATTCAGCTTTGCTGTAACAAATAAAATACTGAGGTACTCGAAGCCTGCTTGCACGCTATCTATTAGGCCGGTATTCATAGTCGCTACTTATTCTTAAGCAAATGCTTAAGCATGCGGCATCCTTTTCTAATCTGGTAGCTAGTAAAGGATGCCGAATGCTTAAGCATTTGCTTAAGAATAAGTAGCGACTATGAATACCGGCCAAAGACTACTTTTTCGGCCATCTTATCATCTTCCGGCTCGACTCCACTTCCATATTCGCTCGCATCGAGGCGCTGTCGCTACTCGCTGAAGTTGCCTCTGATGTAGCGGTCGCTACTGTTGCGCGATTCAGTGGAGTTTTCGATTAGACGGCGGGTCCGTGCCCGCGGAGTGCTGAAGCACTCAGCTCACGAGGTTGCGCGGGATTTTCAAGTTATGGAATGAAATAAATGTACACTTCTGAATACTTTCAGTGTCTGGATTTATTTGGTAGCTCGACGTTTACTGTTGTACTAACAAGTTCGATCTCATCTTCCTACAAATTAACTCCTCGCTCGTCACCTCCGAGCGCCCTACTCCTCTAATTTTGGCGTGTTCTTCCGACTCCCTCCTCGGATCCCTTCGCCCAATCAAGACGGTGTTGTCCCTCAAGCTTCGTTAGTGGGTTGTCCTCTAACCATCTCTCCGTCCTTGGCCCTTCCTTCGCGTTTTCCTCCACTCTCGGCTGGTGGTCGAGGCACGCTTTCCGTTTACATACTTTACATAGGCTGCGTACAGTACATACATTTCTAACAGGTAGGTAAGCGCAACCCCCAGGGTCAAGACGACGTCGCTGGCGCAAGGTTTATGACTTTATGACTTTCAGCCTCCCCCGAGCTGAGTTTTTACCCTAACAGGACATCGGCAATTATTGAAAGGGAAAGCAGAGTTTTAAATGGTTTTACAAGACGAGCAGCTGCCCGCTCAACGAAATTTGGCACGCAGATGTGGAAAGAAAAGTTAAGCTATTTATTATCCTCGCCTGGCCTAACTGTAGTTTTGAGAATTATTGAATGCAATCCCAGGCTCTCGTACGCCTTCTGAGTTCAGGTATCAGCTACTAATATTGTACGAGCACGATCGAAAAACTTGCAAGGAAAACCCTCGAGAAGCACAACGCGCTCTACGTGTTTATGAGTCCTGCCTAATAAACTCTTCCTCGTCCCCCATTTCAATCTCGCTTAAAACCTTCCAGATGTGCTGCTCGCTTCGAACCCGCATGCCTACAATAAATCTTTCTGCTACAAAGGATTTTGAATTACGCTCTACATCTAACCTCGATCACACATATTTACACCAGCGGAAACCGCAACACCTCCCTCCATATACAAAAGGTATTTCGAATGGAAACAACTTTTCGAAAGGAAAACAATACATCAATACTAACTTATGTATGTAAAATTGAATGAATAAGTACTTTAAATGAGTGATTATAACTACGCCTCCTCTTCCCGCGCCAGCCCCGCGGTAAACGAGTTACTCGGTCCACCCATTGTCCCGAAGGAAGCACGAGTTGAAGAATGATAGTTATATCACAACATTTTACAATAGTAAGATATCATTATTCTATTACTAGGTAATATTAAATCGATTATAATGCAACGCATAGCTAATATCCGGGAGTAATTGAACACCCTAACTAAACTTGTCTAAATATTTCCTGCAAAAACGCTATAATCCTTATTCGATATAAAATAATCATAACCCATAACATAGTGCCGCAATACATCCGATACATACAATTTACATTACTTGTGATCAATCCAGTCTTATACAAGCTAACTTAAGTTCATTCGCATGAACTATCTTAGTCCTATTTCCTCCCAATGCTAATTCAATTGTTAGATCATTAAATATTTCAGTTATTTTATATGGTTAGGTCCTAACCAACTCGAATCGAACTTAGATTTCTTAGGTTCCCTAAGTTTTCATCGTCACCTACAATAAATTAACGGGGATTTACGTTTTTATCATAAAATAACTTGCTTCTTTCTTTTGGCCGTTCTAAGTTAAGTGCTGCCGTAGCCTGAGTAGTTGTAATCCTAGTAAACAATTCATCCAGATGCTCAACAAAGGTCGTGGTATTACCTGACGACTAAATTCTGAAGGTATTATGGCTTTGGTACCGAAAATAAGCTCATGAGGAGAGAAGCCTGTAGCCTCATGTACGGGTGTATTATAGGAAAATATCCCGAAGCGTATCCAATCATCCCAATCAGTTTTATTGCAATAATGTTTCAAGTAATCAATGAAGACACGATGTGCCCGATCAAGAGATCCCAATGATTGAGGATGAAATGTTGTTGAAGTAATTCGCTGAATTTTAAATATTTTGCAAAAATTATTCATTACCCTACTAACGAAGTTACTTCCTTGATCAGTTTGAATAACCCGGAATGAGTCAGGAACCTGGACCGACCGTTGAACCTCCGCCTCGACCTTGGTTACGGGTCTCAGGATGCCGATCCGAAGCGCGGTGTCTCTTGTCGAGCCCTTGGGTACCCTGAGACACGGGGGACAGCCTCTAACGATGTCTGAAGCGGGTGTCTCTAGCCCGCTTTTTAAAACAACGAGCCTCCGTATGACCCGATTTTCTACGATACGTGCATCTAAATCTCTCCTGAACCTGTATATCTGAGAAATTCTTCCTGTTTCGAGGACAATTTCCACGATAATGCCTTTCCTGATTACAACTAAAGCATCTAATATTGCTGGTACTGGCGATGGGAACCCGAACGTCACGAAGCACAGATGACGATGGAAATTGCTTTACAATTGCTCCTCTAGCATGCTCGCGATACTAACTATATCGTCAAACGTTTTATTCCATACAGTAGAAATAAAGAGCCTTAAATTCTGATTCTGAAGACCACGTTTAAAATTTCTGACGGCCGCCTGATCTAGCAAAGCCGCAGTTTTTATTAGCTGTTCGGAATTGAACTTGTCCTTAGCTGCTTCTAAACCCCGGCTTAATATTTCACGGCCTCGGGCCCCATAAAACTCTACCGACTCCTGTATCCCTTGTTGCAAACCCCACAGCTCATCATGGATCTCGTCAACGTCAAAAGACCGCGCGTACACCTTTTTTAACAGGCTAACGACCTCGTTTACAGTTGTTGGCTCTGGACGATTTGATATTAATAAATCCGCAGGGCCTTCGATCTTGTTCCGTATTATAGTCAACAAATTCCCACGGTCGGAAGGTTTGACTCGAGAATCAATAAGTTGGCACTGCTTTATGAATTTAAGCAGAGCACTAGTTTTTCCGTCAAAACGCGGAATCAAATCCGAAGCTAATTCCAAAGACAAATAAGAAATCTCGGGAGACTCAACTGGCGCCAGGCTAACGGCACTGATCATCTCGGGACGATACGTTTCATTATCTAAACTCGGCGAATCAACCCTTGAGGTACTCGCTCGCGCCGGCAAAAGACTCAAAACACCCGGTTGTGACGTAGGATCAATGGCCGATTCTCGAAGCAATTCCGCGGACACATCCTCGACTTCGAACTCTCGGGATCTAGTCGAATCGAGTACACGACTCGAACGTCTCCAACGTCTCCTCATTACTCTACGACTACGCAGCATCCTGTCCGAATTACAAGCTAACTATGAATATATATATCAGCCAAAATACTATTCCTAGACCTTAATATACTCGCAAAAGAAGATTACAATCCGTCCGATATATATATATCTTATAAATACTTATTTGCTGTCTGAAACTACTGCGATCGGAGCGATTGGAGTAATCGTCCGTCCGCTTCCTAGGTGCTGCAACGAACCGTCCACGAAGTCCAGGTCCAGTTCACTCTCCAATAGGAACCAGTTGAATCCAGCAACGCAGCAACGACGATCAGTACCTGTGTTTTTCAGGGTAGCAAGCACTGCCACTGAAAACACCCGTCTCCGGTATTCACCCTTCCGCTCACAGGAAAAACCGTGCCGAAACCAGGGTGAAAATGAGGTGGTACTTACTTAATCGCCAACAGTTCTGTTATCGCGAAACGGATTATGATCACAGTTCACAGCGTCCAATATAAACTAAGCGTTCCTTCGCACACAATTATTGAGTTCAAATCAGCGTCCAATCGCAATAGACTCTTCAAAGGCGCACTCGCGAGCCGGCCAAAATCAAATGTCGGAAACTTCCGTTCACAATTTTAACTCTCACTTTAAATCGCGTTAATGATTTTCTTGAAATATCTATTGAATATCCCACCGCTGTCACCAATGTTGTTGCGCGATTTCGTGGGGATATTTAATTAGACGGCGGGTCCGTGCCCGCGAAGTGCTGAAGCACTCAGCTCACGAGTTTGCGCGGGAATTTCAAGTGATGGAATAAAATGAAACACTTTTGGAATAATTACTATCTTTGGATTTAGTTTGTAGCTCGACGATTACCGTATTGCTAACAAGTTCGATCTGCCGTTTCTACAAAGTCGCTCCTCGCTTGTACCCTCTGAGCTCCCTACTCCTCTCACTCCGGGGTATCCTTCGAAGTTCCTCCTCAGGTCCTTTCGTCCAATCAAAACGATGACATCCTTCTAGTTTCGTCAGTGGGTTGTCGTCTAGCCGTCTCTCCGTCCTTGGCCCTTCCTTCGCGCTTCCCTCCACTCTCGGCTGGTGGTCGAGGCACGCTTTCCAAGTACATAGTTTACATAGGCTACTTACATTACATACACATCTAACAGGCAGGTAGGCGCAACCCTCTGGGTCAAGAAGACGTCGCCCGAACAAAGTTTATGACTTTATGACTTTCGGCCTCTCACGACCGGAGTTTTTACCCTTACAGGAAATCGGCAATTATTGAAAGCGAGGACAGAATTTTATAGTGGGTTTACGAGACGAGCCGCTGCCCGCTCGACGAAATTTGGCAAGCAGATGTGAAAGGAAAAGTTAAGCTATTACTATCCTCGCCTGGCCTAACTGTAGTTTTGAGAATTATTGAATGCAATCCCAGGCTCTCGTACGCCTTCTGAGTTCAGGTATCAGCTACTAATATTGTACGAGCACGTTCGAAAAACTGGCAAGGAAAACCCTCGAGAAGCACAACGCGCTCTACGTGTTTATGAGTCCTGCCTAATAAACTCTTCCTCGTCCCCCATTTCAATCTCGCTTAAAATCTTCCAGATGTGCTGCTCGCTTCGTACCCGCATGCCTACAATAAATCTTTCTGCTACAAAGGATTTTGAATTACGCTCTACATCTAACCTCAATATCCCTATGTCTTATAGCTAACTTCACGCAATCACCCATATTTACACTGTTGCGTGATGACGCGAACGTAGCCACGGAAATGTATATTATCGATAGGTAAATTAGGAGCGAAGTTGGAAAGTAGATGTTTGCGTATGATTAAGAAGGTATTATTAAGGATGTGCGATGCGGGTGGCATACGTGGGAAAGATCTTAGGCAGAGTTCGAAAACAGGAAGAGGACACCAATAAACAGACCCGAAACGAATCGCGAGTTTCTTCTAAGTCACGTAATCTCTTGAAAAGGCCTTGTCCTTTGTTAGTCTTTAGCAGTGTCAATTGACTCTTGAAGTGTTGGCGACGCGAGGGAAGTTATAAATTTCTTTCAAGGGTTGTACGCTCGATCCTCGGAGCAGAGCCTAACTTTCTCTTCCCACGTGGGCACCCCGTCGTGTAACGGAAAGCGCGCTATGACAGAGTTTCCACCACCACCTGAAGACGGAGGGAAAGATGGACGCCGATTCGCGGGGGCGTACGAACATCCGAAGGACGGCTTACCGCTTGGATCTGATGCATCCTCCATCCTGATTGGACAACGAGGATCTATGGGAGGACTAGGAGGATTCGGCCAACGACTCCGGCGAGGACCTCGGAGGATACTTTGAAACGCTACTGGCAGTCTGTCGCTAACCAGCATGCAGAACAATCTAATAAAGTCCAGTATTTAACTTATAAATAGTTTTCTTGTGTCTCATTTTATTTTGAACTTCCCACACTCCGACGAGCAGAGCGGTTCAGCGCTCCACGAGCACCAACCCGCGTTCTGATTTTAAAAATCACCGCTGAAATACGCAACAACACCAGCGGAAACCGGCGCCTCAAAGTCCCTACATTCTGTGTTGCGTGGCCGCCTGGGAAAAGAACTCCTCTCCAGGGAATTCAGGCGCGGGACCAGGGGTGGGCACTCCGTATATCAATCTGTTGGCAAAATTTAGTGGACGGCACTTTCCACCGGAGGCGCTGGGATCAATAAAGTTGAAAATATGTGGTAACAGATGGCGCTGATGAGATTATTTTGTGGCGGGGAGAAGAACATATGGAACCCGCACACGCCGATTTTAATGGAGCTTTTGTAAGATGTTGTTCTCAAAATATTTTTCTGAGAACTACTTCATACAAAAGCCCCATTAAAATCGGCGTGTGCGGGTTCCATATGTTCCCTTGTTAGGCAATTTTATTACCTAACCATTATATTCTGATTGCTGTAGTGACGCCGCCACTGGGCTGCGCTGATCATGTTCTATTGTAGGCACCCAAGACGGTAGAAATATGAATTCTGAGCACGCCTACTTTGCTTTAGATTGCAGATCCATTTGTGGGCGAATAAATGACTCTCCACAATTACTAACAAAAATGGTTTTAATAACCTTAACAATTTCAGGTACAACATGCTCTCAGAGCGATGCGTACAGTACGACACGTGAAGCCAGAATGGCGTTCCAATGGCGGTCGGCGTCTTCTTCTCCTTCTTCTCCCCGCCAAAAAATAATCTCATCAGCGCCATCTGTTACCACATATTTTCAACTTTATTGATCCCAGCGCCTCCGGTGGAAAGTGCCGTCCACTAAATTTTGCCAACAGATTGATATACGGAGTGCCCACCCCTGGGCGCGGGACGATGCCCGTGGAGCGCTAAAGCACTCTGCTCGCAGGACGTAGATTTTAAAATAATAAATATGATGAAAACGATAATAATAAAGACAATTATATAGGATAAAACAATTGAAACACAAATATCTGATAACTTTAATGAACTCAATAAACGAATTTAAACGATACAAATAAGTATTTCGCAAGATTTATTATCGCACGTCCGTTCACTTTCGCTCTCGAGATTCAAGTGCAGTTTCAAAGACAAACGCTTTTACATCTTTTGTTCTTTACAAGATGTCCTTAAAATCTAAGAGCCAATAAAATATTTATTAACTATATTCTTATTGGTCAATCTATTTCCTTCACAATTATTGATTTTTAGAATCACGCGTTTAACAACATTGTTTTGGAATTACATCTAGGAGAAGGGATCAAAGTGCAGTTCATTTATTCAAACACCCGTTTCCAAGCGGGTATTGATTAATTTATAATCTTGAAGTTTTCTCATTAAAAGAATCTCTAAACTATTTTCAAACCCTTCGGGACTCGTGCGAACTTCGTTTTGTTTCTCTTTCCTCCCAGATAGCACACCTCGTCTTTAAGACGTCTAGTTTAGGTCTATTTTAGGTCTGAACGTCTTGATTTGTAACAAGACGTCTTTAAGACGTCTTTAAGACGCCTTTTGGACGTCTTTAAGACTTTACCAGACGTTGTGCTATCTGGGCTATTACACTTAGAGCATATACTCCCAGATAGCACACCTCGTCTTAGAGACGTCTAATTTAGGTCCATTCTAGGTTTGAACGTCTTGATTTGTAACAAGACGTCTTTAAGACGTCTTTAAGACGCCTTTTGGACGTCTTTAAGACTTTACCAGACGTTGTGCTATCTGGGCTATGGAGGTCTCATTGAAACTTAGAGCATATATACATGGAGGTATCATTGCCTTAGAGTGACTGCCTCGAAACTGTCGGCAACATCACGCGAGAGAGAAAGACATGTGCCACTGGTGCGAGCGAGAGAAGTATATGTCCTAATCCACCGTAATGCGCATGCGCCGATATCATGCGAACGAGAAACCATCGTGCGAACTGGTGCGAGAGAGTGAAGTATAGATTCTCTCGCTCGCAAGATGTGTTTCTCTCTCGCACAATATCGGCGCTTGCGCTTTACGGTCGAATAGGACATATACTTCTCTCGCTCGCACCTGTGGCACATGTCTTTCTCTCTCGCGTGATGTTGCCGACAGTTTCGAGGCAGTCACTCTAAGAGCCGTTTCACACGACGATACGTGTATCGCGATACGTGTATGATGAATACCGATGTTACATTGATCATTATGGGACCGTTCACACGACGATTCTCAAAAGAACAATGAAAATCGGTATCCATCATACGCGTATCGCATACTTGTATCGTCGTGTGAAACGGCTCTAAGGCAATGATACTGGTGTGATCCGTTTCGAACTTCGCGCTTCTAAAGTTTGTGTCGAACGCCGCTAGAGCGAGGATCGCAACTCGCAACATCTGCTTTTGAATGGCGATATCTACTGGCGTCAAGTGTAGTAGGAAAACGTGACATCACGAAAACTCTAACTGTCTGAACTCTTAAAACAATTATCATTTTGATAATAATTCAAATATTGAGAATAATTCTTTTGTCTTTTTGAAAAACAGTTTGATACATTAAGTAAAACGACAAATGGGTTCGAAAAAAAATAATTATTAGGAACTAAGTCTAAGATAAGATAATAAAGCCAAAATAGCTGCTTGGTACGAGGCATATCATAAGATTACCATAATTTATTAATCATTTTTTAATGAGTTATTATAGGAAGTCTTCAACATGATAAATAAAAGTGTATCTCTGTACACAGAGGATCCCGGTAGGTTGGTGCCAATTTGATACAGCGTATTTAGGAGGTCAAATAGTTGAAAAAGTTAATATAAACCCATGTCCGCAAATAATTTATTAAGGAATTATAAGACAGCAAAGATTCGTTACATCGTAAGCGAAATTGTACAATGCTTCTCCGTTGTATGGGTCTGTAGAGTTGCTGATTGATAAAGAAATGAAGAAATTTTTATTTCGACATGAACATTTCAATTATTTGCCTCCTGAATATGCTGTATTAATTTGGCATCGGGACACCGTGTATCTAAATTCTCACCGTTATTATAACTTTCATTGCTACCGCTTGTCGCGCTGCACTCTTCTTTCATGCTTAGCCGTTAACGTTGGATGCGACACGAAAATGGTAATGAGGCTCTAGAGCCCCAAAATCGAGGGACACCGAAGACAATAGGATGAGAGGTCTATTCTATACCTGGTCTGTGATACCACTAAAATCGCTACTACTACAATCTCACTAACGCGCACGTAACCACGGTTTTTCATACACCGTGCACGTAACATAGCGTACCACGGCGCCTCTCGCGCCGGCCAAAGGAACCACACAAAAATCATCACAAAAACCCACTGGGGCAAATTGCATAGTAGCAGTTACACGCTATTACATAATTCCACACTTATGCAATGGACGAAATGGTGTTATTTAAATAGAAAGTTGCTCCGTTACTGATAATGAGATAATTGGTTTCAGACTCCATTGTAACTAAATAACAATTTAGATTTATGATGCGTAATTCATGTCCAAATATTAAGACGATAAATCTGATTGGCTGTAGCATTTTCGAAGAAATTGAACAGTTATTTTGTAACAGATGGAGAACCGAAAAAATAACAGTTCTAGCTTAGAACCGTAACCACCCCGATATAGTCACAATTTCGGTTGCTTATAACAGGTTCTTCATAACTGTTTGAAGAACTGAAACCGATATCATAACTGTTTTCAATCCCTCGTTTGTACAGAATAAAAACTAGTATTTCTACTACATAGAAGGAGTTCGCGTAGCGATAAATAAAAAGGCTCTCGTTTATTAATAGGAAATAATGTTTATTATACAGTGTACATATTTATTAACTTCATTTATTTTATTTCTGTTATAAATTTTATATTAATAATTGTGTTATGCTTTGCCGAGCGACGAATGCCTTGATCAGTGTGCGCTTAATCTATAACAATCTCCGTAAAAAGTATAGAAACTTCTGCTTCATATTTTGTTTGTTTCTTTTCCATTCTTCCCCCCTGTCACACCCTCTTTTCGTTGACCTTTCGCACCCCCCGTCCCCGCCCCATTACATCGATCACCGTGAATTATACCACCAAAGAGTATCGCCAAAATATGTTACGCTGAAAACGGCATAATCGTTCGGCATATACAAATAATATGACTGTCAATGTTAAAGTAATTGGCGGTTTATTCATTTCTTTTGTAACGTCATTTCGTCCGAAATGGCGCGTCGCCGTTTTCGCGCCATCGTGGCCGCGTCATTTTCAATATCTCCTCCACTCGAAATACTTCACCCTAGGATTATTTAGTATCTGTTATTAATTATTTTTATAATATGCATAATAATATAAATGATGTCGTTAATATACCTATAATGATTACCGTTTCTTTAATGATAAACTATCTGAATGGTACATTTCCTCTGCTAACGGCCATGCCCATTATAGCTAATTGTAAAGTCTGTTATGCGAGCTCCGAATGGGATAAGGTACGTCGTACAGAGAACTTTTCGGCTCGGCGTATTTGTTTTGTTTTTTCTTTTTTTCGATAACATGATAGAAATCAATAGAACAAACCAAGAGTAAAAAAATAACTATTCGTCGAATATGGGAACACGTCTGTGGCGGGAAAATACGAACATCGAGGAACCTTCCTTCATTCACCGATTCGCGAGACTGTTGCAAAATCTATCTTTTCTACTTCATCCGTCGTTACTTCTCGTCGTTTCTATCGATTCGGAAAGGCTGCAACGTCAGCAACTTCATCATCCGAAAGAGAAGCTAAGGGTGCGCTTTCCGTGATACTACAGTAACCATGAGAAAAGTTGATGCTTTCAGTTTTGCATGCCAAACAATTACAAGATAAAAGGAACTTTTATCACCGACATGCAAAACCACCTTGCACGATCCTCGACGAAATGTAGGTTCCCTCGAAGTACGGTAAACAAAAATTTCTCTCTCTCTCTCAATCTCTCGCTCTTTCGCTCTCTCTCACTCGCTCTCTCTCTCTCTCTCTCTCTCTCCCTCTCTTTCTCGCTCTCTCTCGCTCACTACTCTGACTTCACGCACACGTCACCGTGTTCTAATCTTAACACATGTATAAATGTACGACGTTGAATGTCATGTCAACCGGTTTGTGTGGGTATGTGTGCGGGGGGGTTGTGTAATTTCGTACTTTTTTTCTCTCGCTTGCATGAATGTATCTAGCTTTCTAACATAAGTGTTAAGTATAATTATTTTTATTTTATATAATGTATTAGTTTTTTTTTGTTATAATAATAATAATAATCATCATTCCATAATAATCATAATCGGTAACCATAATAATAGTAATAATAATAATATTAACCACCGTCGTGTTCATAATCGCGATGATGCCGTTAAGTCGTTATATCGATATACATTACATATTTATATTACACGTTCCTTATGAAAATAATAATCCAAACTGGCGTGCCTTCCGTTCGCGCTGTTTACCAAGCTCCCCCTCAACACTCTCGGCTCATCCCTATTTATCAAATGTCTCTCCTCTCCCTTCCCCTCGGCCCAGTATTCTCGCCCTCTGCTTTGTTCCGTTCATAGACTTCTATAATATAACAATTTTATCCCCTAGTAGAAACGGTTGAGTGCTTCGCAACCTGGAACGAATTTTGTGACGGGACGCGTTAACGATTAACCAATCGCATAGCGATCTGATATAACTCTACTTCACAACGACTTTACATCCTGCCGTGAAATCATTAACATCCGCAGCACGGCCGTTGGCCGTTCTTCGCATGCGCTTAAAAATTTTACCAGCAGCTTACCACGGCCACGGAGATCATTTTCTTTTTAAAACCGCTTTATTTACAAATTTCACGACGATCTGTCGCGTCGCCTCTCGCCCCTGCCATTTTCTACGGGTCGTAAATTTGTCGTCCATTGTCAAGAACTGGTAATAACGAAACGTATATCGTTTAAAGGTACAATATTTCATCAACGTCGCCGTGTGCTTTTCTCGTCTACGAAGCCTCAGTAAGCCGCATCAACCCTCTCGTTCAATTTCCCTCCATTTAATGTACATACATACATTATCGAAATAGTTTTATAACCGCGTGTGCCTCCGTAAAATTGATTGCGTTGATATGCTAAAACTCTTCCTCCTGCTTACCATATTACCGATACAAATTACTTCTTATCTATACTGCCCCCCACGTGCCGTGTTCACCTAGTCGGGCCTCTTTGGCTTCTCACGGCTGCCTCTCCCTTTATTTCATTCACACGCGCATCCACTTGCATACAATTGTTCCTTTCTTCGTTGCAAGTTACTTCGACTCGCAATCCTTTTTCTTCTCCCAATACAATAACCACTTGTGTTAAGCATAATTAGTAATATCAATAAAAGCGATAATACGATAATAATAATAACGGTATTAGTGGTAATCAATAATTAATAATGACAGTACAATAATGCCTCGCTACTAAACAGTCGCCGGTTTCCTCATTTCCGGGAGATCTTTGGAACGAGCAATCCTTCGCCTACATACGCATTCTTTTTTTATCCGCTCGTGAGAAATTCAATTTTGACACCCAAAGGCTAGACATTCCCAAGGAAAATGACGTTACACACGATATTTTCCAGTGTACTTTTATTATACGTAATCACAATACTTTTTTAATCCTGCGAATCAATCGCACATTGCATATAATAAAAATAGTCCGAGTAAAGTTGCGCTCCTATTCATTTCCATTTTCACCGGGAAAACCTCGCCAATCGATCATGCAGATTTCAATTGCATGGCGATGACACGCGAAACATATCAATTTTTATTAGCAAACGACTCGTCTGACACGCAGGCCTTATCGTTCCCGACTGCTGGTCGCAGTGCGGCCAATCCATGGCATGGTAGGCGCCCATCTCCTTATTGGCTGATACAGGCGTCGGACGTCGCGGGACAATTAAGCGTGCGGAAATCTCGTTCTGAGATCATCGCCGGCAGCGGGTTCACGACGAAGTAGCGAGGCATCGCTGTACTTATAATAGTATTCGCAATAATAGTTTTACCGTGCGACCAATTCATGAATGTAATTTTATATTATATCGTTAGCAAGGATTAATACTGTCGTACTTACAATAAATAGCTTGCATAACGTTCGTTTCCCCGTCGTTTTACAATGCTTGGAAAATTTACTCGACTCGCCTTCCACACACCGCATCGTCGGTCGCATTCCTCGGTTCTCATTCGATCCTCTCATATCTTACAATGCTTTAGTCTCGTCGCGTTTGAACATAGAATCGACACAGTAATCATCCGATTACCGAATCCTTGAATGAAAACTCTCAATCGAAATCCGAATCTCCCTCGCGCGTTTGCCAATGAGGCATTCTAATAATAACTACAGCTGCGCCCAACGGTTCGGTTAAGAAGCACCGCCTAACCTAACCCGTAACAAAAGATACTTCGCACTATGCGTCAACGCAACTGGTCCATACGCAAGAGCGCATGATCTAAAGACGAGCCGGCGAGTTAGTAATCGAATTCGAAGAAGTCGCGACTTAATGAGCCGCCTTGTAGAAACATCGCATCGGTCGGCTGCCGCGTGATTTCTACACGAGGAATCGCGGCATCGAGGGCGAGACTCGTCGTCAAGGGGAAAAAGGGGGAGGGCGTCCCAAAACTCATCATCCGATACGCGCAACGAACGTTTTATTATTTCCATGCACTATATAGTTAGCGCTCCGCTATGTAGGACATCACGTGTGCGCACCGGCATGCGTGCACACACTCTGTGCCGTGCTGCAAATTTATATATACAAATCCTTTCGGGCCCGCACAGACGTCGACGAGTTTTCGGAATCGCGAAGCCTCGTCCTGGATCACGGGAGGTTCCTCGACCACTGCCGCGCCGGTGGGAAGAAAATTTTATACTCGGCTTCCGGCGATCCACAGCCGTCTTTAATACTAGCCGTGCTGAACATAAATCTGGCAACAGGGCGGGAGTCCGGTTTTGGTATAAACGTAACCCAGTCGATGTAGCTGTCCGCGGGTTTAATAAATGTTTATTTGTGCCATTAATGAAAATAAAATGTGATATAGTGCAATAAATATAGTGTAGTGCAATAGGATATGTAATGTAGTACAGGTTTTTTATTTATTTTATTAATTACGTTGATTTTTCTTCCATTTGTGTGTAGCACAGTTGCTTAGTAGAGGTTAGAGTTTTGTCTTTTTCGTTTTAGTTTTTTACAGTAAGATTTTCTAAATTAACAATGCCACGACGTTGCTGCGTTCCCGGTTGCAAGGGGAATTATGATAGCACTTTAAAATCAAACAATTATGTTTCCGTTTTTTTATTTCCAAAGAATGAAGAATTGCGAAAAAAATGGGTAGCTGCTATTCCGCGAAAACATTGGACACCTACAAAGTACTCTGCTGTTTGTAGTCTTCATTTTGCCGATAATGATATTCTTAGATATGAACAAGTTGCTTCTTCTAGTGGAATACTTGAGAATATTTTACTGAGGTGTCCAAAGCTTATAGAGGATGCAGTACCTTCTATTTTTCCCAATTTACCAACTTATCTTTCAAAGCCTGTACTGCCACAAAGGAAAGATCCTGAACAACGTAGAAAAGAAGTCATTCAAAATCATGAACGTATAGTTCAAGAATTTGAAGACTTAGATTTAATTAAAAATTTTTCAGATTTAGTAAGTAAGTATAAAGAGAAACTTGAAATTTCAGAATGTTGGAATATTCAATTAGCGAATTCTAGAATTTATTTTTATAAACTTGATTTTGACAATGATCTTTTAGTACTTAATATTCAAATTGTAATTAATGACAAAATGAAATTACAAGTTTTTCATCAAGGTAATGAGATTTCATTCAACGATTTGAAGTGGGTATTGCCTCTTGACATGATATTATCTAGGTGGTCCCAACTTCAAAATTTATTGGCCCGATATAGATTCGCGCTACTTGATGTACCTGTTAATGATACTAATGTTATTGAAAAACATCTTGACAAATCTTTGGATGAACTCAATAAAGCATATCTTATTGCAGAATCCATTGAATTTTTAAATGTTAAAAATCTTGAAATAGTAATAGATCAAATAAAACAAATTAGAAACAAAAAAAATAGATTCAGTTCAGGAACTATTATTATGGCTTTTATGTTATATTCACAATCATCGGCTGCATATAACTTATTACGAAGTTTTTTTATTTTACCACATAAGAGGTACCTGCAACATCTCTCTTCAAATATGGATATTTCTCCTGAAAATAATGTTAAAAATGAGCATTACCTTTACAATATTTCTTCAACTTTAACCTCTAAAGAAAAAATAGTAATTTTATTAATCGATGAAATTTATGTAACAGCAAAATTAGATTATAGAGCAAAAAAGGTCGCGGGTTATGCTTTAAATTCCGATGAATTAGCAAAAACCATTTTAGCGTTCATGATATGTTCTGCTTTTGGAAATTTTTCAGAAATTGTCAAATTATTACCAGTTTACAATATTACGGGTGAGCAAATGGTACCAATCACCCATAAAGTCATTGATTTTATTCAAAAATGTGGTTTTGAGTTATTATGCATCGTCACTGATAATCATAGAATCAATAGGAACATGTTTAGTAAATTAGCTAGTAATGGTATAAGTTTTCCTAATCCCTCTCAATCTGACAAAACCATTTTTCTATCTTTTGATACTGTTCATATAATGAAAAATATAAGAAATAACTGGTTAAATTTAAAAAATTTGGATAAAGCTTTTATTTTTCCTGATTTTTACACGAATGAAGTAAGAATAGCTAAATTTAATGATTTACGTACTGTGTATAATTCTGAAAAACATTTGGTTGTCAAAAAAGCTTATAAACTAAATTACAAATCATTATATCCCAGCAATCTCGAACGACAGAAGGTTTACCTTGTCGACAATATTTTTCATCATTCGACAATAGCATCTATGAAAGATTTTAATTACAGTGACATTGCACATTTTTTAGAAATAATTCGGAATTGGTGGGATATTGTGAATAACACAAGTAGTTTCAAAGGTAATATTAAAAGAAATGAATTCTGTAAGCCAATTTCTAGTTTTAATGATTTTAGATGTGAATTTTTAAAGAAATTTTTAATTTGGTTGAATTGTTGGCAAAATTTAGAAACAAATGGTCATTTAACCTCAGATACTTTCACAGCTCTTCATCAAAGTATTACTGTTCTTTTATTGCTTACGGAGTATTGCTTTAAAAATTTTGATATATCATATCTTTTACCAGGAAAATTTACGACTGAGAAATTAGAGAAACGATTTGGAAATTATAGACTTTTGTCCGGGTGCAATTATCATATTTCCTATGATGAAGTAATTTATGCCGAAAAAAAAATTAGATTGAAACATATATTTAAAAAATCAGGAAACTCATTTTCTTTTGCTGACATACAAAATAAATTTCAGAATTGTAACAACAGCAACAATGATTGTCATGATTTTTCGGTTGATGTAACTCGATTTTTAGAAGTATTTAATAATGAATATTTATCTGAATCTGTTTTAGACGATTCAATTAAAATTTATATATCCGGTTATGGATCTCATTCTGTTTCCAAAAAATTAAATTGTAACATCTGTAAATTATTGATTGTAGAGGATAAAGGAAACACTGTAGGAAATGTATATTTTGATCATTTACAAAGAGGAGGCCTTTCTATTCCCACTGAGGAAGTAACAACCTTATTGATTCATATGTGTGCAATAATGGAAGCCATAATAAATGATAATCATTTGGAATCTCAATTTTTGCGGTCTGAAAATCACAAAAATATTTTATGTAAATTAACATATCTTAGTATCAGATCAGATTCGGATTACTTGCCATTTTCTGAAACGTGTATTTGTGGAAAAGATTACCGCGATATTTTGTTTAAATTATTATCTGTTTTTTAAAATATTTTATTGAATGACTATGTCAAAAATAAAAACAATAATCAGTTAGATATAAATAGAAATGTTGCTTCTAATAAACGAAAATTGAAGACTTTTAGTTAGATTAGTAACAAGTTTAACTTATAAATGTGTATTTTCTTTAATATGTATGTATATATGTAGTTTGTTTTATTTGATTACTACTCTATTTCAAGATTTAACATTCTATTTAATTTATTTCAAAGATTATTTCTGTTTTCTTTCAGGCAGATTATATATCATTGTTATTTTTTTTAATGTTTTCTTTCAGGTAGATCAAATTATTGTTATTTTTTGTTTTCAGTTTTGATCACATTATTATTTTTGTTACGTTTTTATTTTATTTTATTATGTGGGATGATATGGCTATTGGCGAACCACCCACTTTATGATTCAAACGGTAACGCGCCATGGTAATACCCCTGAGGTGGTGAGGAAATTTACCGAACTACAAAAAATTGTAGTATTTATATATTATTTGGTATGTAATTATTAAAAAATGTCGTATATTTGTATCAATTTTTCTAAAAAAGCGTTAATCAACGTCTATCAACAAAGTTCGCCGCAACACGTGCCAGACTCCCAAGATTCAAGAGTCGGACTCGGTCGGACTCCCGATTCTTACATGAGCGGTGTTGCCACGTTGTTCAGCACGGCTAGTATTAAAGACGGCTGTGGGCGATCCCGAAAACCTCGAGGTCCCGCGATTCGGCCGAGGAGAAACTTGCATTGTATATCTGTGTTTGATTATACTACGCAACGTTTTCGGGCCCCGAACGCGAAATAACGGCCAGGGCCGCCGGTTATAAAATTTTATTGTATACCACCCCGAAATCAACAATAAAACTGATTTCACCTTCGCGGTCTGTATAATGAGTATATCCCTTCTCTGAAGGCAGGAGAATGTTTCGTTCGCGGACGTGCACGCGTCTGGATTCGTGTGTACGTGTATAGTGTCTGCGTGTACGTGTACAGATGTGTGTGTGTGTAGATGTGTTCGATTTATTTTATCGAGGTATACGCGTGTACATGTACATAGTCGTGTCTCTAACGGTACTCTGCTGTTCGCTCCTGTGTCCCGTGTCTTTTAAACGTGTAGTCTGCTCGCCTTCGCGCCCCTCGCGTCAACCCTTAATTCGTTCCCTATATTTAATATGTAAAAATATACAGGTTAGATTATAGTCGTAAGTACAGTTAAAAAAGTCTACATTCTTAGCCGCGAGCACGGGATGCAGTCAAGTTGTTCTCGGAGCGTCAAAAGCAAGCCTTTAATCCCGAGAACGCGAGTGAAACGTCTGCCTCGACATCGTCGATTGAATATCTTCTCGACAAATCAGAATCCCCCGGCAACTCTACACCCTTCCCGAGAGATTCTATTCCTGCAACGAAAAAATATGTAAGAAGCTTGCGATCCGCTGAATCGTCGTTTTTCTCGCTTCCTTGCCGCTTTGTGTGCTCGGAACATGACGAACGAATGATAGGTACTCCTGTCGTTTGCGACAGTTTCACGCTTCTATCTGAAATCTCTTCGTTTTTTCGATAAATTGGAATTCCATCAGATCAGTCGAGTTGACGCGTTTCGGCATTAATTAGGTTAGATTCATTTACGATGTACCCTACGGCTGCTCATACTCCGACCACTGCTGCGCCGTGTGTGTTCGCTAGTTCGATTAGAAAAAGAATAACATCCGATGCGCGTCATCTTTGGTACATTTTTAATATCAATAATGCTCGACAACAGTTTCGGATAAACATTCTAAACGATCTTGACTAGAAGCTACCAGAGATTCTTCCGTTATGCGTCACGGTCTGCCGACTAGACGCGCAGATCTCGCCGTCTCTGCTCTGCGCTGTCATCGAGATCTCAGCGGGCGAGTTGTATAAATCAGTCTCAAAATAAGTTGCACGTCTTTATGGTGTAGAAAACTCCTTTACAATTTTATTCGACCAACGACAGCCGCCCGAGACGTGCATCTACAACATTCTACACGCATCATTTCGTTCGTAAGCCTGCCACGATTCTCTGAGGAAGAAGCTAGTAAAATCGATCTATAATAATCATTATAAATACTGCTGCGCCGCTTCAATAGCGTTAAATCTTTACAGTCGTTAAAAAGCTATCAGGCGAACGTATAACGAAATTCCACATTTTTCTGGACGGTACGTTCTGGGCGTGACTATTCCATTCCAACTTCACGCAGTTGCGAACTCTTCTTTATTTCGCTCGCGTCTCCGGCAACTGTCGTTGGTTCGGAAAAACAGCAAGCAATTGTTTGCAACGTCGTTTAAAATATTCCAGCTCCTTGTTCAGTGTTCTACCTCCGAAGCGATCGGGCTTTTAATTCGCAGTGCTACTTGCTTCGCAAACAGAACTCCCAAGTGTTTCTCGCTTGAGCAGAAAATCACTACGCAACTATCTTCTTTACGGCAAGCCTTTCGACTCTTTCCGCTTCATCGAGCTGGAATTGAAAATACGATGGCAATGCCGCGTTTTTACATGTAACGTAGAGAAACGATCGGTGATTAAATATTTGCGGCACAGTGTTAAACAAACGGAATCGAAACGTTGTTCTTTATAAGCGAATAATGCTACGAGAAACAATCCGTCCAGAATGCTACGCTCAACAATCAAGTTTGTTGAAATAGTAGAACACAGTGTCGTAGTGTTAATCAGAATATTTTTTCACCAACAAATGTTCAGATCGATTGTATATCATGGGTGAAGTTTGCAATTCTTTCAAGACTTTCTCCTTTGTAGCAGTAAATCTTTAGATATTGGTCTTCTAAGATTTTATCCAGTTTATACAGGGTGTTTCGCTACACGTGGCAATACTTTTAGGGGGTGGTTCTAGAGTCCAAAATAATTTTTTAATATCGCGTTTGGTTTTCGAGAAAATTGGCTCTGAATTTTAGCCAAGTAGAAAACGAAGCGTGATATTAAAATTTTTTATTCTTTATTTTCGTATGATTTCAGCGTGTAGAATCGCTCCTTATAAGGATTACCACCTGCAGTGAAACACTCTGCATAAAATCTACACAAATATTTGACCAAAGGGATGAAAACATGAAGAGTACGAAATTGCTCAAACATTTCGTGTCTTTCAACTCACAAACCGCTAGGTTAACATTAAAAGAAATATGATGAATTTTCCTCGACAATGAAAAGCCGCAGCTGAAAAGATTCAAGCGTGATTTTATCTCGACAACGCCTTAGGATTTATTGCGCCCGGTGATCTGAACGCGATGGCGTTTCGTGCGAAAGAGCCACTTGTTAGCCAACTGTTGCACCGCGAGCAGGCGCCGAAGGGGCACATTACAATTTCCAAGAACCGAGCCACTTCCCTGAACAGCATTTGTCTCTTACCAATTTGTAAGGAAAGCTAAATTATTTATATCATCACGAAAGCTGATCCAAGCTTTTATGAAATTTCGAAAATTGAAACAATTCGAATTATGGAACTGGAACCAAGTCAACTCCGATAAGAAATACTAACTGCAAACAGAATGGCAGAAAAACGATTTGTAACATGCCTGCGTTAATTGATAAATAATTCCTTTTATAATATATTCTAATATTGTCTGTCGCTACGATAGCTGATTTCTGTTCAATGTAGAAATTCATTTGGAAGATTCAACGTTGGCACAATATTCTGTTCCGTACATGTTGCCCCGAAAATACTGGTTCAGTTGGTAAGAACATATAGTGCAATTCCCTCCCGATAAAAACACGAAAACAACTATCGCGTCTGGTTGTAGGTACCGTTTGTTGACTGTGCCACTCCATTTCTCGATTCATGACAATTATATTATGCCCCTATGCGAACGGAAAGATGCTCCCGTTGGGTGTTAGAAAATCGCGAACTGCTCGAGCACTACGCCCGTCCGCAGTAGGTGTCCAACAAGGTGGAGGCTAGGAACAAAAGTGTAAACAAATCAAGCTCTGAAGATATCCGAGACGAGACGAATATCCAGATCGTATCTTGCTGATCGAGGCAAATGATCGAGCAACAAGGTCGCTCGAGGTTTCACTGGCGTCCTAAATTCCTCTGAACTTGAAATCTTGAGATCCATCTTAATTCAAATAATGTCTTGATGTCTACCCACGCGTGGCTGTTTATAAGTATGCTTTCGGTTTACATTTAATTTTAGAGTCGACTTTCAATCATTATGCATTTATGTATATATATTTGTTTCTATTCCGTATATTATTTCGATCTTACGCGCTAGGAGTTTAGAGTTAAAAACTTATCGTTTGGCGATTAATTATTTAAAATATGTTCTGTCTGTTAATAACTTTTAGTGTTTCGCTCTTTTTCTCCTATCTCTCTCTTTCTCTCCCTCCCTTTCACGCTCTCTCTCTCAGCCAACCACACGTTCCACCCCCAACGTGTTTATTTATTCCTAATTCAATCATATACGCGCGCGATATATAAGATTTATATTTCTCCACCTGCCTACACCGTAACGTGTATCTTCTGTGTGTCTCCTCCAGCTTTCCACACCCCGGTATAAGTGATTATACTGCATATTTTGTTATACTTCTTTTTCTTCATAACCTTACGTATTAGCAATAACCATAGTAATTGTTTATGCATTTGCTTATACGCCTAGATGGCACGCTATATAAAACTATGCTGTATGCAAATTTTTCTTCTCACAAACTTCTAATTTCAACGTTCCCGCGTGAGCTGTCCATATACGCATACATTGTTGTACATATGCAATTTATGTATATAGGTATCTGTACATGTATACATGTATGTTTGCATATATAAACACCTCACGCTTGTTTACGCTTACTGTTTTTTTTTCCTCTCCTTTTAAATCTTGTTTACGTTCCCCGCGCCAATCAATCATCCCCCTCTTTTTCCGCTTTATCTTTCGCTACGTCGCCTAACTACATTCTAAACGCAAGATTTTTTTAGTGATTTCCTAAAGTCGATTCGTCACGTGTAGCCATCGGGTGGCGCGAAGATATCATCGCCGGAATCCTTCCGCCACCGTTCCGCCCCACGGTGTCGCGATCCTACGTACGCTCGACGGATCCGACAGTGTCGAATTTAGTAAGAGTTCACGGAACGAAATTCCCGAGCGTTTCTAGCCGCCCCAAGTTCCCCAACAAAGATCATCGTGACGTTCGAAAATTCATTCGGAAAATAGTTCGTGGCCGATTTCTCTTCCTTACTTTTCCATCCCCTTTCGCCGCCTCGCAATCGGGTTCCGTGTAACTCGCCTCGCCCCTTCTAACTCGGGCTCGCCTCGAATAGTCGCGAGCGAGAATTATTACTCGCCTCCGCCGTATTTAACCATTGTTCTGTTAATCGTTCCCGAAGCCAGCGCGAGGAACGGAAAGAAAAGGCTAATCGTGGTCTGTTCTTTTAGACATAACTACCTTCCCTTGCTTTACTCAGCTTGCCACACGTTCGCGAGTCTACGAGGTTCCTTCGCTCAGCGTCCCAATCGCAGTAGCTGCTGTGGGACTATCGATGCATCGAGCCGCGACTAGATCACATCAAACGTGTGCTTCGATAGAACCAGTCCTCGCGGCCCTAGCAACGTCAACCGTGGACTAACGCTCGTCCGAGTGTCCAAGGAGCGATGAATAACACCGCTAACATTAACCTTACTCTTCTCGTAGACCGAAGTGCGTAGCTTTCAAGTCGGATGACGCGGCACTAGAAGAACGACGAACAGAATGCCAACAATCACTCTACAAACGCGAAGGGATAGCTCTGGAAAGTACCTACTCGAAGTAGTGTCAGCCGTATCGTCCCGCTCTTCTCAACGACAACAGAGGTGCGCGAAAGTAAGTCCGTCGGGCTGCTCCGAGACACGACTGGGTGCCCAAAAAACAGGGGGCGATTATATCGAATAAACTCTGCAGTCTTATCAATTTCATTCATTCGCACGGAGGAAAAAGACTCTTTGCATTCCTCTTGCCGGCATGACGAAAGAAACTCAGCTATCATCTTTAAGCTCGTTAAATGTGGAACACGAAGCCCCCCCGGATCTTCCCTCTGATATATTCCCAGCTACGCGTTTGTATCCGCGAGCAAAAAGCCTTGTTCGCCTGCACGCTGCTTTCCTCTGCGACTTCGCGCGTCGTTGGTCCAAGACGGGTACTCGCAGTCGAACCGAAAGGAGAACATAAACCGTGCTTCCGTACAACATTACGCTATCTAGAGAAAGTAATCGGCCAAGGAATTTCTTGCATACCGAACGGCAGAATTAGGAAACGCGCTGTTTCGAGTCAGAAATATGATTGGTCCCGGATAGTTGATCGAAATGTGGCCGGGTAAATATACAAGATACCGTTGACTATTTTTTTTTATTTATTTGTTCTTCCCTTTTGATTCTCCTCGTGTCTACGACTCGAATGAATGGTACTACGTAATTTTAGGTGACCAACGACTACAACAATCGTGTACCGATTCCTATCGTTAATACAATCGTAAGGAAAAGACATCGATTTGGTACGTTAGAAAAAACCGAATTTACGCATTGTTCTCGCGATAACGCATAAGCGTACCTGAAGGAATTGACATCGGTCGGCTTGCACTTGTCTGAAGTAACGCCGATTTTTATTTATTTATTTTTTTTTCATTTATTTACGTTTTTTCTCTCTCTCTCTTTAATCGTTAAGTAGCTGCGAATCTGTTTTTAGATTACGATCTCGACTAATCACCTATAGTCCGCTCCACTTCTTCCCCGGCGTGCTGACGCGCGAGGATGTCGAAGCGGCGGTCATGTGCTTGGTTAATCACGTGAGAAAGGTACAAAGAAACCGAAGGAACGCAGAAAAGGGAAGAAAGAACGAGGATGTTGACTCGCCTGACGCTTCGATGATTAACGCGACGTTCGTGTACAGTTTCTCTCGCCTCTCGTATTCAATACGATACTTCAACATTGCTCGTGTTTGGTTATGGTAGCAAGTGGCTAACCTCGAAATCAACGTAAGGTTCGATTGAACGAAATGTACACGTCACAGAATGTCTGCCTTTATACTTGAACAGCGCTCCGTAGTATTTCAAACTGTCGTATTGGAAAACGTGACTCGAGAGGACCGATCCCATAGCTTTTCGTCCTCAAAACCGTAACGACGAGGATGACGATGAAATTCGTATCTGGGGCCTGCGAGTTCGGATGCGACCACGCTTAAAGCCTACGATGAGACGCCTTTACTTTTAATATTCATGCAGCTTTAAGATAAGTACGATTACGTTAAGTGTTTAGCTCCGCTTTGCATCGCATGCTATAATGCGTGCGTCGCAGTTCCCGCGTGGCATCCGTGTATACGTGTTCCGTGTGTGAAGGTGGCGTGGCGTGGCGTGGCGTGTGCGTGCATGTGACAGTGTACTCTCGCGTATAATGTGTATACGTGTGTAGTGGCGGTTGGTGAATGTGCACGGTACAAGTTGGGCACGCGAGCGGCGTGCGTGTACGTATGTGTTTTATTTCGTTTTGTTAGTTCTTTACAAGTTACGCAAATAATTGCAAAAACATACCCTGTTTCCTAATATCACCGACACCACGGCTACTGGATATCAGGTCGCGGCGCGCATGGCTCGAGTCTAATGTAATTCCACGTAAACGGTGTTGTCAATGACGCGTCGTAGCGGTGCCGAGAGGGTTGATAATTCTTTTAGCTGTTTTCGGTGCGAGTGTGGCGGTAAGTGCTAGTATGTTTTGTATGAGATGTTTGATCATTATTATTATTATCGAGGTTATTTATATATTAATCGAGAGCGGAGGATACTCGTTCCCGTTTCCCATCGAATCTTCGTGCGTGTCCCCGTGGCCGCCATGAAAATCCCGGGAGCTTTGTCTGCTGGATGCAAGTTGCAATCAACCGCTGCGACAGAATCGTCGCGCATAGACGAATATGCCACCGAGGCGCGCAGAAGCTGCTTGCCACTTCTCGTCTGGCGAGTGTTTCCAGGCGATTTCTATGGTCGGCCGTGCCATTGGACGACGACGACCACGAGTACCGATTTCATATCCCGACGAGCTTCGGCAATGGAGATCGCAGCTCGAGAATCGTTCATGTGAACGGAGCCTTGGCTTCGGCCGTGTTAAAATCAATACAAAATTCGATACTCGAGTGTCCCGTTAATTTGCGACCAGCGAATTTGTCCCAGTATTACATCACGTCATGTAAAAATAAATTCAAAGCTGATCCTCACAGATTACTATTATCATTATTTCTTCATCTTAGAGCTAAGAATACTTTTTTTTTCTCTCTTTCTTAAGTCTCATTTACTTCATAGCAAGATGCATACTACTTCCGTTGTAGCAAAAACTTTGTTGGATAAAATAGTTATATTTTTTTTTTTGGTTTGTTTACAATCGTCGTTACCTTCGTATTTATATATATATATATATATATTTATATGTGTATATATTCATATTTATATGAATTTATAGTTATTTATTGGGGTATTTTATTAGTAGGGTTGGTTGTGTTCTTTGATATTCGCTATTAGTACTGTTAAACATTAAAAAGCTTAGATCATAGTGATATTATCAATTGGTGCTTGCGTACAAGCTTTTATCAGTATACATGTTTTTTCTTTCCCTCTGTTTCTTTGTGTCTGTGGTAGCGCGGGCGCGCGCGAAACAAAGTGTACTGTGCGTGCGTTTAAATGTAACCACCTTGGTGGCCGAACGTCTCTTCGTCTAATCATGCAGTATCGTACAGTCGTACGATCTTCCAATTTCAAACTCGATCCAATCAACTAAAAACAATAGAACGCTATTAAAAACGAGTCTCGAAATCCGAAGACTTTGCATAAAGGAATATCTGAGGTAAAATTCGACGGAGCAACAAGAAACTAAAGCCATCGTCAACTGTGTGAGATTACAAAGGGTAAGTGACGTATGCGATGCGGTGAATAGTTGAACCTGGGAAAATTTTCACTTCTCAAACAATATCGCGGAAACTAATGAACTCAGCTGTAACTGAGGATCCGTTGACTATCGAGTCGATCAATTATTCAGCAATTATGTGAATAAAACCATGAAGGGGGAGCTTGTGACGTAGTACTAATAGTGGTAATAGTAGCGGATAATGTTGTGTGAAAAATGAAACGCGGCGATTCGAATCTAACGGAGAGATCAACCGGCCAGACTGTGGAATAGGAGACTCTTAGACGCCGAGCGTCCAGTCGAGTTTAATCGGGCCAGCCTGTCCGCCAATCGCCTTTTGCTGGACGTGTGCCGCGGGGTGTTTCGCGGAATCACGTGAGAACTGAAATGCTCACCCCGTAGGATGTACTGCCGCAGACCCTGTCACAGACTGGGCACGCGATGCATCAAGCGAGTAAAGATAGACACGAGCGCAACGCACGCATTTCCTAATTATGTTTACACTCGTGTTTCCCATGTTTCGGTCACCGTTTGCGTACTCACGGTTCTTGATCCGCGATTGCTCGTATGGCTCTCTAATCGCACCAAGAATTAGCAACGCATTCGCGGATAGCTGAGCCTGATTTTCCTGTAAAGTTCATCTGTTATCAATGGATATTCCGAGGCTACGACCGATATTGTTACTATTGTTCTTTTTGAAAGCGGATGATAAGGTGTGTTGCCAGTTTTGCAATTGCGATGTACGACCGATTCCAAATGTATTTCTCGAAACATTGTTCAAATATGAGATTTCTTTAAACTCGCATAGGTAAAACATTTCCCTTGCATTTCAGCAGCGTCGTCACGATAGCGTTTTACTTCTTCCAACATCTCGAATCTGCGCTCCCCGTTCCTCGATACATCGGTCTACGTATACATACATACATATATATATATATATATATATATATATATATATATATATACGCGTATGCAACGAGATATATATATATTTATGTACGTATAGGTATAAACAAATTTAGCGCTCCTAAAAATGACAGGAATATATATATGTATGTTTACCGTGTAGTATAAATTATGCGTACATACTATAAGGTATCCTTATTATTATTAATATTATTATCGTTATCATTATTAATATGATTAATATTATTATTATTGTTATTAATTAGTTAGTAGTATTAAATGTTTTTTTTCATCATATAATGTAATAATATTTTATATCGTCAATAACTAGCAAGCCGCTCGAGCTTGCGAAGGGAGAGGAATGTATAGCACACCCCTTCTGTCGTTTTAATTTCATTAGTACTTACTTGTACGCACCTCCGCGATCACATTCGTGTAGCCGCGCGTACGTACACGTGTGCGCGCCGCGCCTCTCGCATTAATACTTGTGTATCGATTTCATGCGTGTATGTATGTGTGACGTTACAATAGTGTTTGCGTGATTTGTGTGCGAGTGTGTGAACAGGCATGAAACTTATGAAACGATCGTGAAGCAAGGAAAAGGGTTGCCTGTCCCTGAATTCCCTAAAATATAAGTACGCTACTTAATATGTATATTTATAAATATGTAAATAAATATATAGATATACGTATATAAGTATAGTGCTATACATATATATGCACATATATATATTCGTTCATCTATTTACGCACTCATCTGTAGCAATTAATATATTTATTCGAATAGCGTATAAATTTGCGATGTACGCGCCATCTTACTCGCGTCAGAAATTGCGCCAGACTAGAGCCGGTCCTCCTTATTCCCCGCCCCTCGAAATAATTCATTTTTATGTTGATTTAACTAGATCTTAATAATTTACTAAGTCTCTAGTTTCTTCAATATATATATATATATATGTATACATATATATGTATATATACATCGTATCAGATATACATATATACATATACATATATACACACACATCTGTTTATTATTTATTCGTTTATTTTATTTATATTATACTTCATATTTATAGTATTTATATTTATATATATATATATTTATATACTTCTTCTTCAATAATTTATATTTAAATATTTATATAGAATAGTTGTTGGTACTTTGGTTGATTATTTCTGCTAGATCAGAGTTTTCCTCTCCGTTCCATCGCTCGCCTACACTAGTTCTCTACCGTACTTAATGCATTTGGTTTCGTTTGAATAACCCTTTCCACCCCCTATTTCCCCAATCCTCTATCGCTGACTCCTTCACCTGGCTTCCGTCCGCGATCGTTCATACAAATCGAAACTCGTGGAGAAACTGCGGGATTCGAACGGGCATCGCTCGTCAAATGTCTGAAAGTTATACGTATTCGTCGTGCTTAAAGGAATCCCCCAATGTCGCGCCGCTGCCCTATAAAAATCTCCATCTCTCTGAACCGTCGACAAATCAATTGCAATAACAAGCAATGCCAACGGAAACAAATGCGGAATAATAATTCGAAAGGCAACGTAAGGTACCAAACGTCACGAGACTAGACTAGATTGTAACCTGTACAATCATGAATCATGATTCTCCGTGCGTTCGAGATTAGGTGTAGCTGTGAAAAATATAGATGTACACGGAGGATTGTGTGTGAATCTTTTTTCCAATTTTCATATTATACCATGTAAAGGTAGTGCGGAAATAAAATTGCGGGCTGCTTATTTCAACTCTTTCACTGGCGGCAAAGCGCCGGATAGTGCCGCATACCTAATGTCGGACTGGTCTTTTCACGCGTTCACTACACGCAGGAGAAGTATTGCCCAGCTTATCTTCTACAACTCCAGGAGTTGCTGCTAACATAAATTTCATTTTCTACCGTTCTATTGATTAAAAACTGAAATTTGCCGGTATTTTGGACAAACACTATTATTCTGTTTGTATAAATGCTACAAATTCGCCTACGTCAAACCTGATGATGTCTATTTACGTTGTAGGTTGATCGTGGACTCCAATATCCGTAATAGATCAAATGCGCAGGCAACACTTTCTCTGCCGCCTTGGTGTGAAAGCGTGTAAACGCCAGGGAACGGTTAAGAGGTGAAAGCGGGTGTACCTATGCCAGCCAAAGAGTTGACCTCTTTCACAAAAATAAACGCGTCGCTTTAAATATTAAGTACTTATTCTCATTTCGAGTTACTATAAATTTGACTAATCGAATGAGGTTCCTTCCTTCGTTTCACGAGTTCCGAGAACCGCTATCGCTCTACGCAGATAAAATTAATACATTATCCTACGAAACGTGTACAAGCAATAAATAAAATTGTCCTATCAAAGAAAAAAACAAACAAACATTTGGTAGGTAACGTGTATAAATGACTAGACATTGACTAGGTAAATAAAATTAAAGGAAAAGAGCTCTATGCGTTTCAGCCGGTTTCAGACGATCTGCCATTTCTTTTGTATCACGAAGAAATTTGATCTAACCAATGTCGTAATATTCTCTGTTCTTGGTACTTATTCGTTTTGTCTGAATAATCACAGCCTAATTGACACTTCTCGGACGATGCACGTTTGGCCAGTTAAATGAGAACGATCCTATGGATTAGTCAAGCTACGAGATCGAACAGCAACAGGATCCCGATCCCTCCCGATCGCGAAGCATAGCGAGCAGCTCGAACGATCCTGCGAAAGGAACTCCGATGGAATACAGTCTCGGCCGGAAATTCGCTCGCTCTTTTTTCACTTAACGGTAACCGTGATTAACAATCGTGATCGTAGTATTAGTGACGATGATGATGACAGAGGTAATTAAAATACGCGCTTAATAGGAAGCACAAGTGCCGCGGCGGGGTCAACCGACGTTTTAGATCAGGGGTGTCGAGCAGGCGGCTCGCGAGCCGCAGTGGCGCCATCTACTATTCGCCTGCTCCGTAGAGCCGTCGGAGAACGGCCCACGCCGCGCCTGCTTCGCTCTGACGAATTTCTCCTGGGGAAAAATAAGCGGGGGATTTGGCTGACCGGGGGCCCGACTCGTGCGGCTCTCGGGGCGGAGAAGTTCGACACCTCTGTTTCAGATGACTCCGCATTCACGCGGCACTGATAGTTCCTTTAAATACCGTATAGAAAAGAAATGAATATACATATCAGCAATATGTATCAATATGCATGCAAGGAAAACTGATAATCTATGAATGTCAGGTCCAGTATGCGTGTGTTCTTTATGTAATACGTGTGTGTGGGTGTGTGTCGACACTTTATATGCGTATATGCGTCTGTATGTATATATATAGATATATGTGTATGTGTGTGAACGTGTTCGTGTTCGTACGTAGTTTTTTTGGTTTTAGAAATCTTTAGACGTTACGTGAGACGAGCACCCTGTATACGTGATTGACAAGTTTACGTTAGGAGGAGAGCGCGAACACCATGCCGTCGGTGTTGTTCGTACTCATTAAGCATAAAGACGATCCTAACGATGTCACTATATCGATATTACAGCAATCGCGCGTTCTCAGACCGAGCTTGAGATATCCTACTAGATCCGACAGTACGTTTCTATTCGAAATAAAAAGAAATGGCGAAGTTGCTTTGTAAACGAATAGACTCAACTTGCAACTGGTTTCGTGCTTCTCGAAGAGGTCGAAGAGGTATTTTCTCTCGTATTCTATGGATCGAATCGCTGTGATAGTTAACTTTTTAACAATCGGCCGGCGATAATTGCCGTTCCGTTGCATCAGGAACTAAGAGTGTTCTTTGGTTATTGTTGGAAAGTCACCCGTCTTGAACGTTTATCGTAGGAATTAGTCTGTCGTCGGAGTAATTATCTGAGCGAGAGACTCTAGGCTCCCGCGTTACCTTCCCGGATGATCGGACGTCCGAACTCTACTAGGATGCTCAATTCAAAGATGAATGTCGTTTTGATACTGTTCTCGCTTGGCAGTAGGGCGTTCGAAAATGAGGAAGAGAAAATATGCGCGCATCGAGGGGAGCAAGGGGTGGAGGGTGTAAAGAAGGGGATGGGGAAATTGATGCGCCCCTAGTTAATAATTCGTTCTGCCCGAGCATCCGAGAACGTGGAGCCGTGCATCGTTCTCGCATATTTGGTTTCTCGGACTGACGTGAGTTCAGGCCTGGACTTCCGACGTTTTATCATCAGCCTCTTCGCTCTCGCCGCATAACTACCGGCGAAGCCGCTCTACTGACTTCTAGTTTTTATCCTCTAATTAATTGTCTAACTAGTATACTAGGTTATTATAGTGGAGAGCGTTGTAACGGCGATTTAAACTCGTCACTTCTGATCATCGAGCGTTCAATGAGCCCGTGTTCTTGTACGACATCTGCAATTAGAAATCGTCAGAGCTATTTAGTCTCTCGTTTTCAAACTGAAAGATATTTCAAAGTTAAGTTATAGACAGGGGTGAGTTACGTAACATTATAACGCCAAACAATGTTTGTTTATTTTGACAGTGCGAAAAAATGTTCGATGAAGAAGTTATATGGTTTGGATATTTTCCGAGATTTCGAAGTCCTCGATATTTTTTCAAAATAGCCTTATATACGTTTTTGTACAGCGTCGTAGATGGCAGGGAGATGAATTTAAGGAACTAGAACCACATGAACTTCAAATAATCTAAATGTAGTATTATAAATTTTGTTTATATCTGTTGAGAATTTTTTAAGCCACGATTAATAAATAATGTAACCATGTTTTATTAGTTACACATACTGTTTATTCTATGAGTAGATATTGCGATAGATACTCAGAGTTATCACTTTGAAATTCATTATTGATAAAGTTATGTGTTACTGCCTTAATAAATAAGACAGAAGTTAATGCCTACAAACAAAACACTATATAGATCGATAAAGTTTTCCCGATGTCAGCTACAACCAGAATTGCCAGGGATTGTTTGTGGTGCAACACCTACAGGAGTGGTGGTAATGTGTGCGTGAACTGACGCTAGCGCCAAGGCAGCCAAGTGGCCCCAACGCGAAGCCAACCCCGACCAACCAGTGTCGACAACAGATTTCCCGTCGACGCTGGTTGGCCGTGGTTGGCTTCGCGTTTGTGCCACTTGGCTGCCTTGGCGCTAGCGTCAGTTCACGCACGCATTACCACCTCTCCTGTAAATGTTGCGCCACAAACAGTCCCTGGCAACCCTGGCTACAACCATGGACCTGAAGGACAGTGCATGAGCTAGACTTATAGACGCGGGGGTGTAAGCGAAAGACGCAAGGGGAATCAAGCTGTTTCAGCCATCTTGTTATGATATACTAGTGGTGCCATCTATGTCATACCGTGGTAAACTTTGAAATTTTACACTTGCATTACTCAGGTTTCATAAATTGATCAATGTTTTTATAAATAATACATATTTATACGAATTGTAATACATAGGGTGAATGAAAATACGTTATATTTAATTTCCAGAAAATAACTATATATATAATGGGCTATAGAGTGCACTACTAGTATATCATAACAAGATGGCTACACAGGCGATTCCCCTTCCGTCTTACGAGTAAACCCCCCGCAACTAGGCATTGTCCTTCAGGTCCATGGCTACAACACCTTGCGCAAAGAAATATGTATGTAGATAGTCGTATTTGAAAAAGAACAAAGCACCAGCGACTTATAAGTCCCCGACAATTAATATGACTTTTCAATCTTCAGCTAATCATAAAGTTTTTCACACCAAGCTAAATTATTTTTGTCCTCAGACATTCTTTCGCATTATCAAACGAAACGGAGATTTTTTGGGTAATAACGTTATGTGATTCAGCATATACATACGATTGTAAACATTCTAACTAAGTTATAGTGTTCTCTTACTAACATGGGAGCACCACGAACTCGCAGTCACCAATTGGAACGCAACTTTGTGGGTTTATGGAGTGACTGGAGACGAGAACAACGGTATGTTTCATTCGCGCCCAATCGCTCTTTAAGGATGTGAAAACTAACCTCAAAGTCAAATAGGCACTTCCACATTTTCGCGTATAACTCCTAAAGTACAGGAGACAGAAAAAATTTTCAAACAAAAGTCTAATGGTGTACTAAGCACTGTAAACTTGCGTTAACGAAATTTTGAAAAAGTTTTTTGTCTGGTATTTTTTTTAAAACTTTTTTCTAAATTTTCTTAACGCTAGTTTGCGGCGCTTATCGTACCATTAAACATTTGTTTGAATTTTCTTTATCCCCCGTATTTTAGGAGTTATACGCGAAAAAGTGGGAGTGTCTATTTGACTTAGATATTAGTTTTCACACCCTTAACCCTTTTTTGACACTCTGGGTGTGAGGCACCCGTAAGCTGATTTTGACGCTCTGTACCTTCTATATGCAAAATGAATACCTTTTTCCAACGCCGACTTACAAACTATATTTTCTCTCAAAATATTATATCCGAGCAACAACTCTCTAGATTTTTAGCTTCTAATATTAAAATTTGTGAAAGTTACAATTTTTTAAAAATTTTCTTCCTTTTCTCTCGACATGTGGTGATCTAAATTTTTTTACAGAAACTGTGATTAAATTTCAATAAACAAATTATTGGAATACATTCTAGAGACCTTAAAACTGACCCATGATTTTTTTTATGACGATTGGATTCTTTAAATGAGAATGGCAGTCGTTCAAAAATTGCTCAGGGTGTGAGCCACCTAGGTATGTCAAAGTTGATCGAAAAAGGAGGTGTGTCAATGAAGGGTTAAAAGGCGATTGGGCGCGGATGAAACATACAGCTGTTTTTGCCAAGAGTTACTCTATAAGCCCACAAAGTTGCGTTCTAATCGGTGAGTCCGGGTTCGCGGTGTTCCCTTCTAAAAGCAATCAAGTTCGTTTGATATACACGCCCGCCACAAACTGAGAGTAATTTCCCAAACTTACTCTGTAAGTAATGATGTAAGGTGCGTATCGTCCAGTTTCTCTAAGCTAGGACTTTGGTTAGTAGGGCCGGCTTGCGTCCTTGGGCCTCTTTAACTGGACTTTTAAACGTTTCATCCCTATCTGGAAGCCGTTCATTGCTTGGATTGCTGTCTGCGCGCTCCCTGGGTTGTCGAACGACACGAAACCTGAAATAACCGAATGATAAGGCTGTTGGTAAATGGCAGAACAGGAGATTACGTCATATAACCTACTTTGGAAGCATTTCTTACACGATAACATTAACTATAAACCCATAGACCGATAAATATTATTTCTACAATATTATATTGATCGTTCTAGTACGATTATATAAAATTCCGATTATACAGAATTATACAAAAAGTATCAGTACATATCGCGACGAAAGTATATGAAAAATTAACTCCGGTATTTTCAATAAACAATTGTTTATTTCATTTATATCGTTTCCCGCGTCGAAAGCAATTAGAATGCCTCGGATTAGACGCACGAGTTGAGGTGTCTGATCACCCCATCTGTAATTATTAAACATGAATGTAGCCCGGTTTGTTTATAAAGTTGAAAATAATTTATGAAATTCTATGAAAATTAAGCCGCAGTGAATGGTGCTTCAGAGTCCAACTGAAGTGTTAGTTTGATACTGGTTAACACCAAGAAGCAACGACGATCGGGGCATTTTTATTTAACTGTTGCGCTGAAGCCAGGCACTGGCCATCCTCGGGGTATTCCCATGAATCGAGGTATCGATCACAATGTAGAAGCACCGCGAGAATGTACTGCAAGGGGCGGTCGGAATTGTTCTTGTATAGGTTCAGGAAGTGGCTCCTCGACTTATATACGTTGGAAACGAGAAGTTGAATATCGACGCCGAGGGGCATCGGATTATCGCAAAAGGGTACTCACGAGCTAACCAGTGATTTAGATTAGGAGATTCGCCGCGAGGAATAAAAAGTTCTCCGCGAAGTGGCCCTGGTATTATCAAAGTTTTGTCGAGAACGGGGGGGTGCAGAGAGAGAGAGAGAGAGAGAGAGAGAGAGGGAGCGAAAAGGTGTACGATAACGAAGCTTTTAACAACAGGAGCACCGCTGAAAGGTCATCAGGGCCTTCCCAGTTTAAGCCAATTTTGACCATTAGCCCCGATCCAATTTTAGTTTTGCCATCATGGCGGCCTACTGTCTGACCAATCGCGGCTGTTCATCGCTCGGCGACCACCGCTCCTAGTCGAACTTTGTAAATTACTTTTACCAAGCGCACCGAAGGGACTTTAACTCTTGTTCGATAGAAAACATCTCCGTTGCCCTTTTTTTTCGGGGGAATCTCGGCATTAGTGGATTTTCGGAAAATAAGTTCGATGCGCCGCGATTCGCGTTGCACGGTAGAACGAATTGCTCTCGTCGCGGCGCGCAAAGTACAATACTCCCTTTTTCCGCCGCGTCAAAGAATTATTTGCTGCAAGCTGATCAGAGCCGATTACAACGCGCGTGGTCTCAAACGAGCGGTGCGCGCGGCTCGGACATTCCGCCTCTTTTCCAGCAACGTTAAGATAAATATACGCAACGGGGTGTATCATGAAACTGCGGTATAATGACACGTGTTCCTTCGACGACGAAATTCATTGGACCGTGTCCGTCATAGTTCCTCTGTGATCGCGCAGTCACAGAATGAAAAATATTAATCGCGCTGCTTATTAATGAATAGCGTACGGTGGATATGAACGAATGCATCCGTCCAATTATCTGTGACTACATTCGCGCATTCATCCTGGATAGGATTAATCAAAGCCCCCGTGGGCAACTTTTTCAGCTTCCTTTCTGTTTTGGTCCCCTTCGATTTATAAAAAAGGACGGGCTTCCTGCTTTCATCCCGGGCGAGCTGCAGTCAGATGAGTTATTTCTATTCAGCGGGGAATTTGTGTGTGTGATTTTGTGAAAAATAAAATAAATCTTTGCAGTTGCTAAGGCGAATTGAAAATCTACAAGGAATGAGAATTAAAAGATTCGATTGTAACGAGTGTTAAATTTAGTATAAACTAGTGAAATTAGTCTACGCACCATTTCTGGAAGCGTTGACTTGAATTTCAGGCTAAAATACTTTGACACAGTTAATGGAAAAATATAAACCCATGTTTTTAAATCGACTAGATCTACTTGTGCCTGGATATTGTGTCAGATGCGTGAGATGTTAGCCTGATTTTACAGAAAGAAATGGAAACTTCAGTAGCCATTAAGTCTTTAGAGTGTGATAACGGTATTATCTATGTATAGAGAAACCTAGGAGAGTTTATTAACACTTACTAGCATAATAAATAATTTTAAGAACAATCAACAACTGGTTTCCAGCACATGTATTCTATCCTCCTACCAGTTGGTCCCAGCGCAGTCGCCGACACACATCTTCCGCCTGTCCTACCTTTCGAAGATACCATCGTGTCGTTCGGTTTACCCCTCCGACGGTCTTTGCTTTTCTCTTCCGGGCCACTCTTGATCTGTTTCGCGAGGGTGGCAACTTACCGAAGCATTTACTCTGATTGGTGGCCCGGTCGATGAATACTTTGGAGGATATGACGTTGCCAAAAGGGATGAACATCTGCATGAGCTCAGTGTCTCCGAACTCTTGAGGCAGGTGATAGATGAACAGGTTGCAGCCCTCGGGTCCTGAGATAGAGCATCCTACCATATAAATCAGAGCACATCTAAACATCTAAACTTGAAGTATAATACTCAAGTTAGAATGTTAGTTCTGGATGAGTTTTCGTTCTTTGCAACACAATGATCTCGACGCGATAGGAGGAGCCGCCTCGCGCACAGAGGCTAAAAACACTTTGCTCTCCTTCCCTCATTCTTCCCGGTTCCCGGTCTGGATGCATTTTTGATGAATGAAGATGAAGACTCGTGATCGTTTCTCGACGACAATCTGATTTCTCTCTCGTCGCGTGGAAAATCATAGAGGATGACAGCCGACGGCGATGTCTCGTTTGATAACGAATCGCAGGGTAGGCGATTCGAACGAATGTTTAACGAAAGGTAAAACAGAAATACGTGTGGAAGTAGAGAAGGTGAGAGAGAGACAGAGGTAGGGGCGAAAGAGGAGCAGGAAGATGAAAATAAAGAGAGAATGGTTACGTGAGAAAGAGGAGAATAATGGTGGGAGCCAGTGAGAGGGAGTGGTGCAAGACTGTCGACGAAGAGAGCAACGATTAGAAAGTCAAGGCAATGTCTGTTACGACAATGAGATTCTCCGCGGTTCAAATAACGTTGAGTATTTATACTTTCAAATATACAAACACACAACACTGGGACTCACAACACAATGACGAGCGAGGTGATGGGTTGTTTCAATGAATGCAGATGGATATGAAAGGGTACAGTGATAGTAGTGATGACATTGATTACGATAGTGCGACACTTTACATGAGTTCGTCATCAGACATATTAATCCATCGTCTTGTTACTATATCATTTCGGTCTACCGTGTGAGCTGCGTGAACATGAATTCTATTATGCTTTGCGTGGAAACTCGTTAGCGAAATACTGTAGCCTCTTAATTGATTTTAACTTATGTATTAACTTTGTCAAACGTAGACTTCAAGTTTCAAAAAATTGAAGTCTAATTTTTGCGTAAATTTCAATATCTTCGAGCTAATTTATCCAGGTTTGTCGATTACTTTACGTTTGCATTTTCCCCCCGAACTCCATAATAATTCACCTCCGTTCGACGAACCGGCGTATCAAGGCGTTCACGAAATTTCGTCAATGTTTCGAATGGGACGCAATTCCTTCTCCAGTTTAATTCCGCAGCGTTCGTCGGACAACGAAAAATTCTTCCCTTACTTTATGTCAGTCACGGGATGCACGAAGACAACCGACGATTAATACGTCCGCGGAGAAAAGTCCACCGGAAGAAGCAAAGCGAGGGGTCGGAATAACGAGAGTCCAAATAAGGATTTAGCTAATTTCACTGAACTTTATAACTCCGACGTCAATTAGCGGCGATTATGACCGTAGAAACTTCTGCTCTCTTGGCCAGCACTTCTCGACTAACGGACGCATTTAAGTAATGAGATGACTGCCACTCAACTTTTAGGATCCTACTCATCGCGACTCGCCCGTTCCTTGGCGAGATTCAAACCCTCCGTCACTTTCTCGCCTCTGCGAACAACCGTCGCCTCGTCGAATTATTGCCGAGTGTAATTGTCCACTTCCAGCTCCGCGAGCAATTAGAATCTTCGTTCATTTGATAGTTCATAGACGATTATACCTTTCCGCGTCACTTAAAAATGAACCTCGATTAAATGGCTTCTCTAATTAATAGCTGAGGGCAATCTTTAACTATGACCCCTGGGAAATTCTGCGAGCATTGAATTCACATAGAAATTTAAGATAAGGGCCTGGACGTGGGCTGTAAAATATTCAGTGATAATAAAATATAGTTTAAAAGAAACATCTCTTGATTTGAAGTCGGATTTGAATTTTATAATATTTTATATATTTTGTAATAGGGCACTTATGCGACTTTAAGAGTGCCTATTAATTATTGGCAAACAAAATCAGCGATGGTAGTAAATTTATTTTTTCTTATATATAACACGAATACTTAATCTGAAAATTCGACTAATATTTTCAATAATTAATAATGGAATTAATAATTTTCATTTCCAGGGAAATCATCAAGCTGACGTTTGAAATGAGTATAATTCCAATTCTGAAAAAAAGTAAGGTTACAAATATTATTAGGGAGACCTGGAACATCACAATGATGACGTCTTGTTTCCCCATTGCGAAACATCTTTATCACAAAGACGCTCAATCATATCAAGTTGCTAAGAATACTTTTCTGCGTTCATAGTTTCTATTTAAACTCTATTTAACTATTCTTATAGGCGCAAGCCACAAACATTTTGCAACAACCTAATACTTGTGATACGTCTGATTCCAGTGTCACGGTTCGCGCGAGGAGTAACAAATGTTCTCTCTTTCGTAAGCACGGGCTTCGTCTCGGTAATAACTCGGTCGTAGTTGTCACGTGAAACCCAAATTAGAGCTGGTGTCGACGGGTTTCCGGTTCCGACGATGGGGAGAATGGAGGAGGAATTGCGGTGGACGCCGGAATCACGAAGAACGAGCCATAAATTCGACCACGTCGTCGTACCGTGCGATCGTTGATCCTGAAATTGGTTTTCGACTCTCTAATTGGCCCACGCGCAGGACGTGCACGCGAATTTAATGAAAGCAACATCTCCCCCAAGCTCGAGGGGGAAGTATCAACGGCTAGGCAAACTGTTAAGTTGAGAATCCGCTAAAGCCAGTGTTTAACAGTTCGACAAGTTCCTTCCTTAAACACTTTGCACGGCACTCTTTTCCACAGAATCCCTTTGTTGTCCGAGTAATTCGAGCTGTCAAATTGTACGTAGGGTGGATGTCCACTTGATTTATTATGTGTAATAAAAACGTGACGTATAAAAAGAAACGTACAAAAAATAGTTATTATTAAATGGAGATTCTGATTTACATTAAAATAAAAAAATATATGTACTCGTATGTACCTAGGACAAGATGATTTTTCAGGTGACAGTTATAGGTACACTAGGATCGCTCGCGAATTTTAATTAATTATTAATAAATTCTTCATATTTAATTCATGAAACTATTTTGTTTTAATGAAAGAGATGTTAAATAATATTATGTTTCAAACTGAAACAATTTTTAGGTCACGCAACACGCGAAATGATTAAATGAAGTTCGGTTATAATCTGTAAGGTGGCAGTAATTGGGACATCTACCCTAGAGTGACCACTGACTTCTTCCGTTATAATTTAACGAAAACGTATCATCATTCTTAGAAAACGTGTAGGTATATTTTCTGCAAGAGTCGGTTATAAAATTATGTTGCCATCCTTATACCAATCAGATACTTTCTATCGAACTTTATCCAAAAGATTTTTTTTTCAGGTTTACAAGAATATATTTAAGAAATAATGCTAAATATTGCGAACAATAAATTCTCTAAGACACAATTCTCGTTAAAAATCTCTGTGGTGTTCTATTATAAAACTATTGAATAACAAATTATCTATTGATAATTCCTATTATTTGTCCATACGGTGGTATTTGAAAGCAAATATGTTAAAGAAAGAAAACATAAATATGTAGAGAGAGTTATCTCAGATTGGTCCCCCGAATAATTCCGATAATTTGGGAAATAATAGAAACGTTTGAATATTATTTCTTCGAGATCCGCAACTTAATATTTCCATACGCAGAAAAAAGAAACTGAGTTGCACGTGGAAGAAAAATATAATTACCTTAAAATATCTTTAGCGAATCCTGCTTGCTGTTATATAATTCCTTATTGAATACAGTGGCGCACTCAGGATTTAATCTTGGGGTAGTCGAGTTCAGGGGATAATAATATTTTTAATGTAAATTCAATGAAATTCATTAGGTGATTATAAACATTTATTTAAAGAATAAAATCCAGTTTTCCTTTCTTCTTACAAAGCCCCTTCTTTGTGGGTGCTAGGCTCCCTCTGGGTGCGCCATTGATTGAATATCAGACAATTCTTACGCATTTCAAATATTTCCTTCAAAGATATCTAAATTATTCTGATAACCGATGTTAAGCGACACACCTTATACACACGGTGATTGCAGTAAACGGCCCACTCTGTACATTTATTACGACTCTCGGTTAACCGGCCATCGCGTAAAGGCAACGACCAATGCTGCTCAACAGCGTAAACATCGGACACAGCTAAATATGTAAATCGATGCTGGCAAATGAGTGCAACGATGAAACACCAATGCAACCCGTCTAGAGGATGGAAGTACAGTTTCCGCGGACCGTTCAAAACACCGTGGGCACAACGACTGACCAAGAGAAGAAAGGAGATACACGAACATCGAGAACACCTTGTAAGACGCATAAAACACTGAAACAGGTTAGAGAAGCAGAAATGATCGACGAAGTTACAGTAAATACAAGAAGTGATAACACTGTCGTGCAATGAGAAGAGAGCGTGGAGGACCATGTTTCTTGGCGCGGCAGTCGCGTCCTCTTCTTTCAGGCTACCTATGTCTGCGGTCCCTGTTATTTCCCTTCAACATCGAACACCGTTGTTTGGAAAGCATTGTACGCACAGACCCGCTCAAAAGCGGATTCCTCTGAGGAGGAATCGTATCAGGAAGGTGAAGCTTGGTGTGTGTGATTGGTGCTAATCCCCATGAAACACATTCGCTACAATTGACGCTTCGAACTCGTTGCCCCGAGTGTCCAGCGTTCAAAACATTCAAAACCGACGAAATGTTGTATTAATCGAACTTGAATCGGTCCTAATTGAGAACCTGCCGGTGCGATTTTAAACGTTGCTTCGGAGAGTAATAAAAAATATGCAGATTCATTGCCGGGAAATTTAGTGGAACTGTGAGTTTCGTTGCAGCGAACGTGTCGCACGCAGGATATATGCGTCTCGTGGAAGCATGTCAGAAAATTGCGTCGACGAGATATTGTGTGTTCGGAGGAAAAGGCGGCATCGGAGGGGCGAGAGAGGCAGGGGATGCCGGGAAACCCTAACCGAGACAAGGAAGAGAAAACGCTGTCGCGGTAAACTTCCCATTATCCTACGGTGTAACAACGGATCGCCGGCAGGCGTAGCGGCAAAGTAATTAAAACTTTCGTTTTATTTGCATTATCTCATTGTTAGGCGTCGTATATTCTAATAATGGCGAGTTGTTAATTGCAATTAAGCGTTGGCTCGGCTCACCCTCCCCTATCCACCTTCCCGGCCGCGTTTTTATTCATCATCGCTTGCTGCAGTCCTCGTCTTTTCGCTCACAAAGGTAGCGTCGAAGCCAACGTCCAACGCGGCTCCTTCCCTCGCCCGTCTCCTCCCGCGGCAACGTCGGTTCCGATTAATCTTGCACTTTCGATCCGAGCCAATCGATTTAATTAATAGTGGGTATCTCCCGCTGGCCGCCGCAGACAAATCCGATTGGACGCTGAGACTTGTACGGGGGAGCACCGAGAGGCTTGACGCGGATCCCCAACGTGCAACGTTGGTTGTCCATTCTTTCGTTAACGCGGCAGTAATTAACGGACGGAACAGGATGCGGAGGAAGAGGCGCGTGTCGTGCCGCTTTCACGGCGGGGAAACCCGGTATTATTCGCGATATTGGAAAGGTAACATATCGTAGTTACATGAAAATTCATCAACAGTTGTAGGTCATCCTTCCTTTTTACAGGCATGATTAAACTAAAAAAAAAAAGACCGCGACCGTAGCTGGTCGAATTAAAAAAGACCTGTCGACCGTGCCGAGCGCGCCGGCAAAAAGAATTGGAATTTTTCCCTCCCCGCCCGTTTACTATTTCGCCGTTCAGTTAATTGTCGCAGAGAAATCGTAGTTTCTTTCATGTCGCCCTATGAAAAAATAAGGCCTGTCTTGATTAGAGGAATATTTCGGCGTAACGAATTTTCCACGCAGCATACACACACGCGCACACAGTTCCGTTGTAATTGAATGGAACACATTGCGGCGCAACGACGAGGGATAATTCGTGTCTGGACGTTTGGGACTTGGATATACACAATCTCGGGACTACAACTGTTCGTGTTTACAGTCAACAGTTAGACGTTGATGAGTGTATTGTACTTACCTTCCCTCTGCGTGGGGGCCACGGCGGCGGTCATCGGCTGAGGAATAGCCTGAGGAAACTGGCTGTAGACGGCGGGATAAGCTGCGACAATAACAAATAACAGATACATCATGATGTGTCCACATCTATACGCGGGATGCATGCTGTTTCGTTTCTTATCATCCCTATCTTGCTTCCGTTAAGTACAGCTTCTCGTGGGCATCGGCGTGCGCTTTTCTGAATCGAGACAATCCTATCCACGGAAGCAACGTCACCTGCACGGCGGTCCAGGTCCTCGGTAAATGAAACGCTTCATCCAGCATGTTCCAACTACTCTACGCTCTACGGCCACCAGTTTTCTCGGCTGACGTTTAGATTTCGTAACTCGGGTTTCTTTAAACTCAATGGATAATTTATAATCGCTCCGAACGAGCGCGAGCTGTAACCGGAACCGTCACACGACTCCCTTCGCGGAAGCAGAGAAGGAACCGCCGCACAGTGGGCCGGATTTAAAATTTCCCGCCTTTCGGGTCTTCTTTTTAAGATATCGGAATGAAATTTACGCCTAAAAATAGGAAAAAATTATTCCTTTCTAATGATGTATAATTTAATATCTTTTACATTTATTTATTTTTTAATTTTTTTCACTTATTTGTGTTAAAAAAAATTTAATTCTGTTTATTTGGTACCTTATTTAAAGCCCTTTACAGTGGTTTAAGCAAAATGTTTCGTGAAACTTTTCGTTTCCAAGTTATAAGGAAAATTCGAATAATAAAGAAAAGTAGCAACAAATCGGTTTGTTTAAATTAAAGACCAGACTTTTGCGATAAATATTTTCTTTTATTAGTAACTAATAAAAACAACCCATTAAAAAATATTTTTATATGCATCATTAAATTTATTTAATATATTATTATTATTAAAAATATTTTTATATGCATTAATTAAATTACAATAAATACTGACAATTAAATATTCATATATTTTTCTATACAAGCCGACAACAACAACAAGAACAATAATAAAAACAATAACGATATATAAGAACAGGATAAAAACAGATTGTTTCGCAAGTAATATATATGAATTATTCAAATTAAGGAGCTTATTTTTAAGTTAAAGTAACTAATATAAAACATTTGATGCCTATTAACCAACTGCAATTTTCTAATTATTTAAAATACATATATTTCTTTGCTTTCTGTGCTACAAGCTTTAACTTTTCACACAGTTTCCTTGTAAACATGCATGTACTGTACAACTTTCATTTCACTTTCCGTTCAATTATTTAAAGTAACGGTGATTGTTATTTTTCCATTGCGTCGCTTCAATGCAGCCTGCGATTGGCTTTACATGAATGTTGTTTTTAATGAAGCCATTTTTCATGACTGAAATAATTAATTGATGACCTTTTATAGATTCATTTACTGAAGAGAAGCTGTGGAAGCTGCTGATATTAAATAAATTAATAGAGGATTCTGTGGCAGAGAAATATACAAAAAGAATCATTCATATATTCAAACATATAGTAAAATGAGTAAGTAAATTTATTATTTATCTCATTTCAGCACTTAAAGTTGTAAAATTATAAAATAAATGCATGTATTATTCCAGGTTCATTACACGCTGCATGCAGTACATTTTAAGTAAAGAGAGCGGAAGAGCCTGGAACTCCACATACGCGGGTTTGAGAAGATCCACCAGAGCCAATACTATTATTATTTTTATTGTTTTTATTATTGTTCTTGTTGTTGTCGACTTGTATAGAAAAAATATATGAATATTTAATTGTCAGTATTTATTGTAATTTAATTAATTTCCTTAACCGTGACCATTGCTAGAAAATGCCCGGAACGTTCCATGAAGGTGGCTAGAAAATGCCTGGAACGTTCCATGAAGGTGGCTAGAAAATGCCCGGAACGTTCCATGAAGGTTGCAGGAAGGTTGCCGTGCAATGTTCCAAAAGGGCGGACATAGGATTCTTCATGGTACGTTCCATCAATGTCCTGCTACATTGATGGAACCTTCCTGCCATGGGAGTGTGCTGTATGGGTTGGAAACGAAAAGTTTCACGAAACATTTTGCTTAAACCACTGTAAAGGGCTTTAAATAAGGTACCAAATAAGCAGAATTAAATTTTTTTTTAATACAAATAAGTTAAAAAAATTAAAAAATAAATAAATGTAAAAGATATTAAATTATACATCATTAGAAAGGAATAATTTTTTCCTATTTTTAGGCGTAAATTTCATTCCGATATCTTAAGAAGAAGACCCGAAAGGCGAGAAATTTTAAATCCGGCCCACTGTGCGCCGGGGGGAGGCGGAAAGCTACGTCTGTTCGACTTTCCTCGCACGCGATTCTTTTATAAACGCAGCCCGCTCCGTCGAATTAACGAGAAGAGCATTGCTCCGGCCGGCGGGCGAGCCGAGAGCAAACGAAAGCCGAGTCGCCAGACCCGGGGAATCCCGTTCCACCGAAGCTTCCCCAGCCGGCATTCGTTGGCAGCAGTTCTCCCGGCAAGGATATTCGACTCTCAACGTTCTCATCGTTCCGCGACTTTTAACATGATACTTTTGTAGCTCGCAACGCTCCTGCCAGATATCGCCGTGACCGTCGACAATGGCCGACACGCGATATTGCTTCAAAGTCGCCCGACGAGCTGCGCCGCGCGTTACGAGCGAGATAACGCGAGCGACGATTGTCGCTATTTGCATAACAGAAGACAGGCTCGAATCAAGATTACGCACAAGTGAATACGTGCAAGCGCACCGCGATAAAATCACGCGCGCCAAGTAACCCGAGAGCCCTCGCGAGGTGGGGCTGGTAATCGAGGAGCGCCGGCGAAGGGAATGCGCAGCCACTCGGTCGGCGAGATGAAAGATCGAAACACGACGAACGGCTGTGGATTCATTTCGCGGGGTGAAATGTTTTAGAAATTTCCGATCGCCGGGAGCTCGGACGGGTCGGCCGCCGATCGATTGAAACAAACAGGTGGGAGGCTTTAGCGCACGATATCGGAGGTGAGCAATTATAACGGCATTAATTACACCTTTGGCAAATATTTAAAACGCGCGCGATTAATATTTGACCATCGCTGATAAACGCGCGGGCGACGGTGGGGCGGCGAGGGAGACGGAGGGACGCTCGCTCTCAGATTAGAAGAGGTACGATTCTCGCTTGGAAATTAATTATTTCCGTGCAAACATCACTTTAATATATTCCGATTAACGGTACCAGCAGCTTTCGGAGCGGCGCGGAGGGGCGGATCGACGTTTGACGTATGAAATAAATACGCCATCATACGGCGGTTACCGTTCGCCCGGATAGAGGGAGCCACGGTATTGCGGATTGCTTTTTTTTTCCCACCGGCTGATCTCCGCGGACTGTGTACACCGGGACTAAAATACACAGAAAAAGAATATCCTATTTTCGAGTCTTCGGCAAACACCGGGAACCGACGCGACCCAGACGCGCGTACGTACCTGTGTACACCTCAAATTTGATGAATTCCTACCAATTCCTGCGCGCTCTGAGACAGGAGGATACACAGACAGGGGGCGCGGAAAAAAGTGCGGAAAATATAGACGCGCGCGCGCGTGTGCGAAAGTAATTGTTATCGCGGAAAGTTTCCGCCGGGCCCGGTGTTTTTGTAGCCGATAATGAGACACGGTTATCAAACTTTGCGAAACGCAATTCGAATGCCCCGTTATTAATTTAAATCAGCGCGACGGAGAATTTATCAGAGCCGTGCGTTAATTGCTAACGGCGAGCGGTGCGAATCATAGTTACGACGGGACGCTGATTATTTCTGAAACGGGATCGTCCATTTTGATGCTGGTTATTGGATTATAATTTCTGCCGCTGCGCCGCACTCAAGCCCTCGGCACCCTGCGCCGACTCCGCGCTCGGTCTGCTGTGTTTCTTTTTTTTTTTTTTTTTTTTGCGTATTGATGATCATGCATGGTACACGACACGATCAAAACTTACAATATTACAATGACGTACACGACGTATATTAAGGAACATCGAAGTACACTGCATAACACACCAGAAGCATTACGTACGACATGTTAACCCGCCAGGTCTATGATACACAGAGTGTCGAAATAATGGGATATGCGTCATGTGAATTCCTCGTGTAAAAAGAAATTCATATGGTCTTTATTATTTTGGGATTTCAGACTTCGTTTTGGATAATCTACATCGTGTGAGATCAAAACCATGTAAAGAAGAAAATTAAGTCTCGGGACAGGGATTTCTGTCTAGCAGTAAGTATTCTTCTAAAACGTTTTCCAAATCCTTGGTACATATTTTCTCTGGTCTTAACGCTGCTCCATACACTAACAAGGGAGCATCCCGAACCCGGAAATTCGAAAAATTATGAAACTAATTTCCTCCTGATTACAACGCATTTTTTTTTACTGTCCAAATTCATTTTAAGGGGGTGTAATTGACACCCGAAAATCTAGTTATTTTCCGATTTTGTGTTATAACTCGTGAACTGTAAAATAATTTTTTACCATATGAGGGATCGAATTAAAAGAAGTAACTTTTGTCTTGAAACTTTATTTCTGTCTCTTACAGTTCGCGAGTTATAACAGAAAATTGGAATATAGCCGAATTTTCAGGGGTTAATTTCCCCCTCCCCCCCCCCACCCTCGAGTGAATTTGGGCAGCAAACAAAAATTGCGTTGTAATCAGGAGGAAATCCCCTATATATTCACAAAGTTTCGGAATTTTTTGAATTTCCGGGTTCGGGATCTTCCCTTGTAAGACCACACCCTCTCTTTAGTTTTATGATTTGTAATATATACGTAATGAAATCACATAAAAAAAATATTTTATATCAAAAGCAACAATATCGCTGGCACATTAATAATCTGTAATGCTTGTTCCTCTTTATTTTTGTAGAATTAAATGCACAGTAAAATGTAGCGCGGTAACAATTTGCTTAATCAATGGTTTGCTGATTTTCGTTCACGAGCAATAAAACTTGAATGAAAACTAATTTTATTCGGTTAATACTCCACTCACGTTCTGACCTTAGCTTTCGTGTTGCACGAACCAGTCGTGAGGAATATTTCTCAGGTATTTTTTACTTTTACCATCAAAATACTACTTCATTACTTTTAGAAAATGTACAGTGAACGCATTCGCCTCTTTTATGTGACATTCATAAAAGTAAAAGGAATAGGTACATAGTTCTGGCATACGCAGCACTGTTAAGGCCAAAGAAAATATGCAACAACAGGTTTGAAAATGTATTAGAAGGTTTAATCCCAGATGCTTTTACTGTGAAATGAGAAAAAACTTCCGCTTTCTTTGAGTATCGGGAATTCATGTTTCAGCTTACCCTATTATTTTAGGGCATACTGTATAAGGGTGGCGGCGACGAGACATCTGTGTACCTGTACGTATGTATATGTGTGCCTGTATATAAATTAATATACATTTATATGTATACGTATATAAATGTACACATGCGACCATAGTTGCATGCAACAGCCAGAAACGCGACCAGCGAAATCGAATTTTTCAGAGTTAAGTGCTCGAGTGCTCGGATAAAAGCATATTATAATCGAACGTTTAGATTCAAGTGCTTTCGCGCCCTATGAATCGACTTCCTCTAAAATCGCCCTTGAAAGGTACGTATCAGTTTTTTCAATAGCAATTCCTTTCACATACTCGCCGATTGTTAAAGAACCTAAAAGAACACATCTGACGACAAGAAGTATTACCATCCCGTGTACTCCGTCTACACGATCGAGCGTTGTTGTCTGCCTGCCGAGAATGTACAGCATTCGCGGGAAATCGAAGGCGTAATATAATTCGGGGAGTAATCGAATTCAGTCTGCCTAATAACAATTTCCAATAGTCTCTTCACCGACTGATAACGTGATAATTTTGATTGAATTTTCCGGGCGAGACTCGTTACAGAGTCAAATATGTCGCTCTTTGGAAACCGGCCTTGAGCTTCGCGCGATTATCGAAAAGCGCTACGAGACGCAGTCCCGCGAGAACTCGCTGCAGATGCGGGGGATCGACGGAATCCCCGATAAAACGAAGGGGAACGGTAAATGGAGAAGAAAAAACTTACCGACACCAGGGTAGGGTTGCATTCCTGGATACCCGGTGGCATGCTGAAGTGTCGCCTCCCCATTGGGCAGCCCTTGTGCTGGAATGGACAGATGAAGGGCATCTACACTTCAGTAAGCTCAGCTCTTATCGGGGACAGACCTACGTCTAAGGCCCCTGTCGCAATGCGTGCTGACCAATCGATAACGCGCGGTACCTATCCTGCACTCTTAGATCCCTGGCCAGTTTAAACTGATTTCACAGCTAGCTGCCAGGAAAAAAGCAGGCAATTCTGCGAATACTTATTCCAATAGAAGTTCTTCACTTTCATCTGCACTTGGCAGAAATAATTCTGATACGGGAGCACCTGATGTGGGAATTAATTTTTAAAATTTGGATATTAATCGGAAACCTCCAAGGATTTCATCCGTCCTATGAACACTTTGAGCTCCATTTAATATTTAAATCGAAACGCAACGAGGCCAGATGTAGAATAGTACAAACCAATTCAAAACCTTTAATAGAATCAAAATCCCTAGCTTCATATCACCGCGAATTTGCTCCGAACAGATGTTAAGAATATTACTTAGCGCGAGGAAGATTATTTGCGAACGCATTCGTACAATTAGCTAGGAAGTAAATGTCCTCGTCGTTCGCATTCGTGTCTGAACAAGTTCAAGCCTCCGGAAGATCCGACGTGGTGCCCTGTAATGTGGACAATGTAGTATCGGGGTTGCGTTGCACAGGTTTCGGGGCGAGGTTAGTTGCTTATCGTCGGAAATGCGGAATAATAAAGTCCGCCGTCGATTGGCCGAGCATTGCGCAGGGGCGGCACACTGCGCCTGAGTTGATACTCACGTCCCGCGTAGGTCTGCGGTATCCCGTTGGTGTAGACACCTGGATCCGAACCTGCTGGCTGACCGTTCGGTGTTTGTGCAGCCATGTTGAAATTGGGCATCGTTGGCGACGGTAACGACGGTATCGCCCCGTTAACCGGCTGCCCTGTACCAGTACCTACGAGCAAACCTGATCAGTACACACCGATTACCCTCTTGCTCTTACAACACCCGACCTCGGTCGCCCCTCTCGCAGCGCGCGCGCGGCAACGGACCGGGAATGCCCGCGACGTCTGTCTAACGTTTAGCTAGTTGCCCTCTGTACATCCTGTTAATCGATTCACGGTATATACCGTGTAATTGGTAAGACGTCGGAGCGGGTTTGCGGGTGATCCGTATGCCTCGCGTCACATTCGAGGGGTCCGTATGATCTGCGGATTGCCCGGATGTTGATCGGATCTTAGAACTAGCAACGACTCGCAACAGCCGAGTGTGCACTGCGAATTAATCATTCGCAAACGCGCGGGACTCGATTCGTTGGACTCGGGCTGGTCTCTTGTGGATTGGATGTGGCGATTTAAACCGGAGATGACGGCACTTCGCCTGGTCCACTGATACTTATTTTGACTAGCGCGTAGGTGTTCTACAATAGATGCGTAGCTTCGATTGTACGCGTTGGTGGGTTGTTTGTACAGGGAGGACAAGAAGCTGTGGATCGGATTTTGCTGGATTCGGATTCGAAACCTGGATTTTTCGCTTGTTAGGGGACAGCTTTGGCCAATTAAGCTGCACAGACTGTCGACGAATGCTTTCTCCCTAATTGTAAGCCTCGTATGTATTTAAAATGGCTGTCGTCTGTACTTCGAAATGGAAGGGTTGTTAAGTGTTTTGTGTATGTTTTGAGCTCGCACGAGGCTCGACGGTTGATTTACAAAAAAATTATTACGTGTTGGAGATATCTTCTTGCTTATTTATAAATTGATGTACAAACTTGATTTCTTATTTTGTTTCGTATGAAATACTGAAACGGGGGAATTCATTTTCGCGCGTAAGGGCATCGTTGGAAACAATTGGTTGTGAATACCGATATAATTTAGGTTATCTTTTCCTTTTGTTTAATACTTTAGAATCTGAAGAAAGAAATGGCATACGCATATCTGTACCAGGTTGCTACGATTTCATTTCCTATTACATAACATTTTTATTTTCTAATTATAGTTTGTTTCATGTTTATATTTGGTAGAAATAACCGAAAAATATTCCCGAAATACTGTCTGTTATATTATAATATATTTTATAATAAGGAAACACTAATGTTACACATACAGGGTGCACAACGTAACTCGATCACCTTAATTATTTCCATTACTACTGGACAAATTCAAATCATTATTTTTTAAATATTTTAGTATAAAGGGGCTGGCTGTAGTATATTTTTTTGTGAGGTATTTCTTTCTAAGTTTTCATGGTCCCATTTAGTTTCTTAAGTGTGCCGGTGATTATGAATGTGGGGTAAGTCGTGTATTTTTCGTTTCGAGATATTCAGACTGTTGCGTTTGGGCGCACTAAAAAATATTTTTCCATTATTGAACAAAATGTTTCACAACATATACATATGCTTTTCTAATGTCAAATTTATCTATCATTATAAATGTTATGCGTAACTTGTAAGAAAATGTGTCTCTTAAACTTTGAATGTCTCACCAAAATCAAAAAGTGCTCAAGCATAGTTTTTCGATCTTCACAACTTAATAAATCCAAACATTTATTCGAATAAAAGCAATTTTTATTTTTAGATACTTTGCCACTAACAATATTATCATTTTTGGAAATGTATTCTTTTCCACTATTTCTCCTAGTTTTTGTCATATTTTCAGCATAATTAAGTATATTACGCGTTTTTTTATTTTTTTTATTTTCTTGCCACACATCGAAGCAATTTTTATTTTCAGATACTTTGCCACTAACAACTTTACCATTCTTTGAAATATAATCTTTACTACTATTTCTCCTAGTTTTTGTCATATTTTCAGCATAATTAAGTATATTTCGCGTTTTTTTTTATTTTTTTATTTTTGTTTGTACATCCGCCTATCTTTTAGCGGGCAGAGAGGCAAATTCGACAAGCACCGCAACATACTTTTTTTTATCATGAGAACTGAAGATATGGTGGAAAAATGTATTTTAGAGGAAAAATATTTAGAGTCCTAACTACTCAAAGATTCTAATTTGATAAGATTGATAAGTAATTTTGTTGCTGAGCATGTAACTACAATTCCTAACATGACTGACTTATGTCTCCTAGAGCTATCAGTACAGCGGATATAAAACATTTTAACGTTTATAAACGTCGCGCAAAAGGTTGGACCAATTTGATGAAATATATTTGAAATATATTTTTCCACCACGTCTTCAGTTGTAATGATAAAAAAATTGTCACAGTACTCACCGAATTTGTTTCTCTGTCCAGCTAAAAGATAGGCGGAAAAAGATCATAGTGTCCTATTTAAAAACACTAAAAGTGGACCTAGAAAATTTCGAAAAAACGACTAAAAAATATAGGTATTGTAGTCAGTTCGTAGGCCCCTCTAAACCAAGGTATATAAAGAAAAATAATTTGAGTGTGCCCAATAGTAACGGAAATAATGAAAGTGAAAAGTGAAAGAATACAAAATTTGGTTTATCTTCTTGAAGGAACCAAATGATTTGGTAAATACAGACGAACATAAGACGCAGAAACTAATAATTTTTGTTCGACAAAACTTTTGGAACACCCGGCGCATTCGTTGACATTCATTTGTTTGCAATTTACAATAACTTAGTACAGTACAACTCCATCGATCCGAACCCGTCCGGGGACAAACAGTTTATATAACTTGATCGTTTGAATCGTAGTATTAGAAATTCATTGATTCTCCCTTCCATTACATGCTCGAATACAGCATCTTTTGTTTTACTGGTCGGGTACAAGGAAACATTTATACGTGTTTTGCGCAACGCTACAAGTTCGTGTAAGTACTATTGGGAAACCAAGTGGAGGCGTGGCTTAGATTTCAGCGCTGTGGTGGTAAGTTGGCAAACTATTGACAGTAGGCTGGATCCCACCAAACATTCCGAATAAGTATTTATTAATCGAATGAGTAAAAATTTAGTGTTCCAAAAAAGTTAAAAACACTCGTTTTTCACAACATGTCTATATAAACACTGATAATCATATGGACTTCGACGGATTTCAGCTTACTCTGAGTAGTTCAATTTTTTGTCACCAGTTGGCGCATCGAAATTCTTGGTTTCCCAATACGTAAGTGGTACGCCGCAGGACCTGGGTTCGGATAATAAGAGCTCAGCAACATGTCTGGTAAACCAGGTACTGCGACAAAATTAGTTCGGATAAATGGAGTTCTACTGTATTCAATTTATATCGACACGCGACAAAATTTTACGACTGTCGAGACTATCGGGCGTACCTGCCATGTAAGGATTTAAATTAATGTCGAATGGCTGTTGAACGTTGAATTTAATTGTGCCAAAAGAACGAGCTGGAGATTGGAATAGAAAAGGTTCTCGATATCTGGATCTTATTACGTGCATAGAATATGACTGACGCGGCATATCGTCCGTTTAAACTTGAATATCGATATATCTGCAGGTTTATTCACATTCACTTTTCGAAAACGAATTTATGTTTCGAACACGGGTTACGCTTGCCTATGCCATGGTAAACGTGCTTCTATTCGATTGTTACTTTTTCAGTAATAAACATTTAACCTTTTATATTAATAAAGCTTTTGCTCATTCTAATCAAATCTCACTGTATCACATTTTGCGCTGATTTTAGAAGCATAAAATTAACCCTTCGTTGACACATCCCTTTTTTTCGACCAACTTTGACATACCTGGTTGGCTCACACTCGGAGCAATTTTTGAACGACTGCCATTCTTATCTAAATAAACCAATCGTTATGAAAGAAATCATGGGTCAGTTTGATGGTCTCTAGAATGTATTCCAATAATTTTTGTATTGAAATTTAATCACAGTTTCTGTAAAAAATTTTTAGATCACCACATGTGGAGAGAAAAGGAAGAAAATCTTTAAAAAATTGTAACTTTTACGAATTTCAATATTAGAAGCTAAACATCTACAGAGTTGTTGTTCAGATATAATATTTTAAGAAAAAAAAAAATAGTTTGCAAGTCGGCTTTGGAAAAAAGTGATTTAGTTTGCGTATAGGAGGTGCAGAGCGTCAGAATCAGCTTATGGGTGGCTCACACCCAGAGTGTCAACGAAGGGTTAATCCTCCAGTGAGCGCGTACACATGTGCATACTAACAATAAGTACACGCATGCTAAGTAAGGTAGGTAGGTAGGTACTTGATACACGAGTATTTTAGAATAAATTCTTCGAGTAAATTCGTGGGCAATCGTCCATAATTTTTTATCCGTTCTCCAAGATCATCTGGGAGGAAGAAATTGGAATTTTTATAAAACGTCCATAATATGTTTTCTTCGTCTTAGAAGCAGCCAAATGAATGGATTCCGCGTCGCCACATTTATATAAATTTTACGTAACAATGTGTATGTTTCAATAAACATTTTGTAAAATTGTAAGTACCTACAGAGGGTTGCCACTGGAGGGTTAAATATGCTTGGTTTAAAGCGGCAAATGAGAATGAATAATTGCTGAACGAACGTAGCTACTTCTGCGGCACGAAAACTGCAAAAGAATTCTCGCGAATTCTTATAAATCCTTTCAAGTAAATCGATCGCTTTATAGGAGCAAGCGTGTACGCGCAGGAAGTCCATAGTGGCAGGTACGGTGACGTGGTCTCTGGAAGAGTAAAAACGCACCCGGCTTGGCAATCTGCGGGGCAGGTAAGCGGGGGAGAGGCTGGGAGTGGGCGGAGAGGAAATAAAATATTATTTCCCTATCAAACGGTATTACCTTTCGCTCGACGAGGCTCGACGTGTACCAGAGCGCTTGCGGAGAGCCGATTTCCGTGCTTACTTGTCTGTACTATTCCGTCTGCTCCTCTTCCGCTCTGCGTGTCTGTGCGCGGGGCGAACGAGAGAAATGGGGAAAGAGAGGCGTAGCAAAGGGCGAGGGAGCAAGGGAGAGGGCAGAGAGCCGCGGGGTGGCGCAGACGAAGAGAAAGCCGCGCGGTTTTGGCTTTTCCTCCTTCTCGTTCGGGCGGGTTTTCGATAAAGTTTCGCGGCACGGGCAATATCTTTCGCCCAAGTCACGCTCGGTGAAAATGTTGTATTGATTTACGAGCCGGTTATAAGGCAGCGGACTGCATGCTCCTGCTGCCGCGAGGTCCGGGCGGAACAAACAGCGGAGCAGGATAAAAGGGGGAAAGATAAAGAAAGAGCCTTGCGTCAGTGAAACCGAGCAATTCGTCGGCAGAGTATACATATGTGGGCACGGACGCTTCAGAACTCGTTTCTCTGCGTACACCCCTTTCGCCGTCGAATGTTTTCCCGGCAATCGGGCGTCTCGCCGGTTTCTCTTACCTTGGTAGGATGTTAAGTCAAAGCAACCTACTCGCATCGCCGTCCAGGACAACTCTTGGACGACTGATAGCTTGACAGCCCTGGTAGCATTTTTGGTTGGCCAACGGTTGCCAACAGTTGGGAATTAGTTGGGATATAGTTGGTGTTTGTGCCTATAAATTCCCAACATAGGGCCTACGGCGAAGAAGTTACGACAGTTTGCCAACGAATATTCAATGTTGGGCCTACAATTGTTATGGTTGGTTAATTAACAAAAAGTTACGACAGTTTGCCTACGAATATTTAATGTTGGGCCTAAAATTATTATGGTTGGTTAATTAGCAAAAAATTTACAACGATGATTAAATGTCGTCTTACAAACGTCAGAAAATTTGCTACATCAACAAACCTGTTGTGAGTTTTCTTTTCTTATTTATAAATACGTAATGGAGACGTCTGTCTTAAGACAAATGTGAAATTTTAAGGAATGAGTCTAAAGGTCGGATGATGATATTTTGTAGAACATTTCGCGTTACTGCGCAGTTTACATAAACAATTAATACTAGTTATGTAACTAGAAATTACAAGTGTTTACAAGAAAGTGTGTTTGTTAGTTGCGAACAGCGGTTGCTTTGTAAGCGGAAAGTTTGGGTTGGATTCTCCTCACAGCGAATTTTTTTTTTCCTAAACCGGACCTGAAGAAGACGTCTTTACGACGTCTTTTCAAGTTCTTTAAGACGTCTTCTGGACGTCTTTAAGACGTCTTTTGGAAAAAAGCCTTCAGTGGGGCCTATGGAAAGAAACCTTCAGTTGGGCCTACGTTGGTTACAATCGTTGGCCCATTTAAAAATAGCGCGACACTTCAACAGTTGGCCAACGGATAACACGTCATTGGCCCAACAAACTCCCAACAAATAAATGCTACTAGGGAGTCGATGACGCGAACGGGCCCATTTTGACCCACAATACAATATCATTCATATAATTCTCCGAATAACCTTTGGCATTAGGTGTTGATCAGTGGCGGATTTAACTGGGCGGCTGACGAGCAGTTGCCGTCTGGGGCCCTGCCCAAAAGGGCCCCAGGGCCCAATCTCCAGAAAAAATTATGATTAGGTGCAGGTATCTAAACACTACATTTTTTTCCGTACTACAACACTTGGCCCGTTTTTAGTAAACTACCTCTTCATTTTCCCGAAAAAATGGGCCCCTCCGGAAACGTTGCCACCTGGGCCTTTTTTCTTAAATCCGCCACTGGTGTTGATCTCGTTATAATCTAAAATTCTAATCTTCTTATAGCAATTATATTGATAAGTATACCTTAGTGGGTGGCACAAGTGGTTTAGGGTAAAAGTACGCCTGTATCCGCCAGGGGTGCTTAAATTACGTAAGGGTAATTTTGGCGACTTCTTACCCCCTCGCTCCCCCAGTATAAGAATTCGTAAGATTTTATATTCCAACCCTCTCCGCTCATTCCTTACATAATATTTTTTACATTGCATTTTTTTAGTTATTAAAATTCCTTTAAAGGTTTATATAATTCATTTAACTCGGTTTCGTGTATGTGATGAAACATCATTTTTTAAAATTAGTTTAAAGAAATATTAAATAAGACGACACCTGACTCCCCCTAGTAAGAAAACGTAAGAAATTCGCGAACCCTAACCTCAAAAAAGCCTTACGTAATTTAAGGAGCACTCTTCGGCAATATGAATACACATATGTAACCGTTGCTACATACTGCGACTGCGTTTGAAGCGTCGAAATTGATAAGGTGTGGAAAAGAGAATGAACTTACCCGAAGTTGGCGGGACGACGGGGTTTGGCATGCCATTTAACGCGTGTGGCAATTGTCCGGTCGCTAACGCCGCCATCGGATTGATGTACGTCCCCTGCGCCGTTGCAGCAGCCATCAAAGCCGCTTGCTGCTGTAAATAGAACTTTTATGTCGAACGGGTTTCCATGAGAATATTTTTTGCTCGAATTGTTTAAGCTCAATGGATTTCAATGAAAGGGCATGCTCATTATCGCGGTCGTAGTACAAGGAACGGAATGCCCGACCGACTACAAAGTGTTAGGTGACTAACTTAGGTCATCTCATAAGGTTTTTGGTACGTAGGGTAACTGTACTCGTAGTTGACAGTGTACCAATAGTTGACACTTTTATTTTCAGTCACGAATAATAAGCTTTCTATTAAAAAAATGTTTTTGACTAATACTTTTTCAAACAGCGTATTAGTCAAAAACATTTTTTTAATAGAAAGCTTATAATTCGTGACTGAAAATAAAAGTGTCAACTATTGGTACACTGTCAACTACGAGTACAGTTACCCTATGTATATTTGGTGAAAATACTTTTTCAAACAGCGTATTAGTCAAAAACATTTTTTTAATAGAAAGCTTATAATTCGTGACTGAAAATAAAAGTGTCAACTATTGGTACACTGTCAACTACGAGTACAGTTACCCTATGTATATTTAGTGAAAATACTTTTGACTAATACGCTGTTTAAAAAAGTATTAGTCAAAAACATTTTTTTTAATAGAAAGCTTATTATTCGTGACTGAAAATAAAAGTGTCAACTATTGGTACACTGTCAACTACCAGTACAGTTACCCTATGTGTATTTAGTGAAAATAAACAACTACCGTACAACCAGTCGATTTCAACTTCTGGGCTGATTTTTCAATAGTTATTATTGGACTTCGCTCAAAGGTAACCCCTAAAACGTCTTCATCGAACTCTCCAGGCCTTCCGGCATGAGGTTCATCTTCAAGATTCTAGTTCCCAATTCGAAAATTTTTAAACCATCTTGCTTGCACTAATACTCTACCCATACACTTCAAATATGTTTTTCTCGCTACAGTTGCATCGCTTCTATCGTTAAACTCATAAATCATAACACTCCGAATATGTTCTTTCCTCACGCCCATTTTCAACGTTTGAAGTAACACTACTTAATAATTGCAATATTCAATCTACACTCGGAGACTTTTGATAAATCATTGCCTGACGGTTTCTATTTACTGTAGTACAGTGACGCGCCCAGAGGGGGGGGGGGGCTAAAGGGCCCTGGCACCCCCCAAAGAAGGGGTTTTGTGAAAAGGAAAGAAAACTGGGTTTTATTCTTTAAATAAATTTTTCCAATCACCTAATGAATTTTATTGAATTTGCATTAAAAATATTTTTATCCGTTCAACTCGGCTCCCCCGAAAATTAAATCCTGAGTGCCCCACTGCGGTAGTACCAAAAAGAAAACCCGCATTACTTATGGGATGACCTAATGAAGCGTCACTTTTAAGGAAAATTTCTTATCGCTCAAAAGAATATTCTAGCTTTAATGATAACACTTTTTATTCATTATTCCACATGTATACGTTTTGTCGAATGCGTTACTTTGAAAATATTTTAAGGAGAAATTGTGTTATCGTTTCAACATTGTTTTACTGCCACAGGGAAGTAAGAGGGTGGTATCGAATGTCACCTATCGTTTCTAACAAGACAGAGACTATTACAGGTTTGCGATTCGTGATAACGAGGACAACCAGGCGGTAATGTGGTAACATGAGAACCATTGATGGTAATTCGACCCACCTGAGCGTAAGCGCCGTAAGCGCCGAACTGATTGAAGACGAAAGGGTTAATAAGGCTCATGTTCCCGGCCATTTGCTGCATGCGTCTTAGTTGTCTTTCTTTCTCAGTATCTGCGAACTTTACCACTAAGCTGGATGACGCACCCTGAAACATATATTATTTCCCATTATTGTATTACAGTTCTATATATTGTACAATCGTGTTTGTATTTTTTATTTCTAGCTATCACTATACAGGAAATATCTTTTTATTATACAGTTCTTTCTAAACATTTGGCCCACCTAAACCGACGCAATTCAGGAGCGCGATTAAATTTAAGTATCTTCTGTAATGTATAATTTTTTGAAACACAGCAATTCGAAAAAAAATCATTTGCATATTTAGATTCTTCTGACATGTTTCTAACAGTATAGTTAATAGAATACGCCAGTAAACTTTGGCCAGACATTTTAGAAGTAGGTACATTGTATATGTATTGACCACGAAGAAATTGATTCCGAGCACCAATTAATAACAATTAATTGTAGACAATGACTCAACTTGATCGTCCTTTCTGTTAATGCCAACTTCAAACGATTTAATTAATCATGATAACACTACTTAATTTGTCCACGAAGTCTAACCAATAATTGAGCCCCTTAGTTGACAAGTGAATGACCCTTTTCTTAGTATTGTGAAAATTGGACTTTCGTGTAATGCTTTGTAAAATATTAAGAACAGAATGTAGCTTTATTCTAAGGAGATAAAGTGAAAGAATAGTAATTATGATAACATAACTTGAAAGAAAAACTACATTTCTTTCAATAGTAAACTGATGGAAATATAACGAATAATCAAGTGCCATTATTGCATTGAATTATAATATCGCTTCCTTGTGAAAAGGTGAGTTACGCCATACGGCAATTGATGTATTAATAATCATAACTTATGCGAATGTTATTTTCAAGGCACTACGAGAAAAAAAGTCAACACTTTCCACTAAACACAGTATATTTTTACATTGAGTATTTTATTTATTATAATAGGTGTATTAAGAAACTCATTCCTTGCTGGATTCGTCATCACTTTTTATAATCGTACTGGTTTTTAATGCGTGGAAAAATGTATGACGAATCGGAGGAATAAATTTTAGCAAATCTAGCACGTCCTTTTTAGCCGCTTTTGACAGTCACTTAACTAAGGCTGTAAAATTGACTCTTATTTTTTATTAACATAAAAGAAAATATACACAAGGTAGATTGGTAAATAAAACAAGTATTCTTAATACTTACTATTCCTATAATAAACTCATTTTTCGTAATTTTCGACAATTGAGGGGCTCAATTTGTAATAGACAATATGTTTCTTATTAATTGTACCAAGCACACAGTGTAATAAGGTAACTCAAGTAAGCTCTTACAAGGAGAGGTTCCCAGGTGTCCGCCTCCGATTGCTTTGGTTTTTGGATATGTTTTAGAGGACCGAAAAATAAGATATACGTGTTTTTTTTATAGGGGCCCGTTTTCATATTTAGGGGGTGAAAGCACCCCTCAATGTTATAAGATTTGCGGGTGTTCGTCTCCGATTGCTTCGGTTTTTTTATATGTTTTAGAGGACCGAAAAATAAGAAATTCGTGTCTTTTTATTTCGCCCCATTTGCATGTTTAAGGGGTGAAATCACCCCTCAAAGTTCATACGAATAGGTGGTGTCCGCCTCCGATTGCTTTGGTTTTTGGATATGTTTTAGAGGATCGAAAGATAAGAAATACGTGTCTCTTTATTTTGGCCCTGTTTACATGTATAGGGGGTGAAACCACCCCTCAAAGTTCATAAGGGGTACAAAATTGTGTTGAATAAAACTTGATATAAATTTAATTTGCGTTGTAACTTGCTGCATGGATTATGTTCTTGTCGTCAGCCACCGTTATTAAGGGGTTAACTACCCGTAATCGGTTAACTGCGCATTTGAGAGACTCGAACGTGTAAAAAAATTCATAAAATTCTTAAAAAAACCTTAGACATAACTTATTTTAGGATGGCATATTAGTGATTTTATGGCCTCCCATCGCTACTAACAATGAGGGGTGGACCACCTCTCGGGTAGTTTACCCCCTAAAAACGGTGACTGGCGATAAGAACATCATCCATACAGCAAGTTATGCCGCCAAATGACATTTATATCAAGTTTTATTCAAAATTACTTCGTACCACTTATGAACTATGGGGGGTGGTTTCACCCCCTAAACATGCAAATGGGCCAAAATAGACAGACAGGCATTTCTTATTTTTCGGTCCTCTAAAATATCTCCAAAAACCAAAGCAATCTGGGACGAACATCTGAAAATATTATAACTTTCAGGGGTGGTTTCACCCCGTAAGTATGAAAACGGGCGCTATAAAAAAAACACGTATATCTTATTTCTCGGTTCTCTAAAACATATCCAAACACTAAAGCAATCAGGAAATGCTTCAACCCAGCGCAATGTAATAATTGCGAACCACAAAAGTCCTTCACCCCACGAATTTCCGAAACTGTACGCACGCGATGAAACTAAGAGGATGCTCACTGAGCGGTCACGTAAAATGTAACTGATGCGTTGCGGGAGGCCGGCCTGAAGGGGTGGTTGCGCGATTTATCGTGTCAGGATTAAGTTGCTCACAATGTAAATTGCCATCCTATGACAAGCGGGTCTGAAATGCAGGATCAGATACTGCTGTCAGACGTCCCGCTTCGTAATTTCCATGAGACGAAGCGGCGCTGGAGCAAGGGGATTACCGTCGTCGACGCAGAGCCGCATAATTTTCTGGAATCTCGCATTTTCTCCGGCTCGTTCTTTATAAATTTGATTGTGCGCAGGAAATTTTATAATAACTTGTTTCAACAACAAGCATAAGTAGGTATCAGAGAACCTTAAGGCCATTCCCATTACTTTGCTAGAAGTCAACCAGTTCATCAACTGGTTCACATTCCCCTACCGCATATTTCATCGTAATTTCCCTGATCTTGGCGGGCGGCGCGAAATATATAATTACTAATATATTATTATCTACATTTCGTCCTTGAAAGCATTGCGATCTTTCTTGGTTGGAAGGATTGTTTTATCATAAAATTGCGTGATAAACTAGTAATCGAACGGATAAAAGAGCTGACAAGGGACCATATCGAACCCGCACACGCCGATCTTGATGGGACTCTGCGGATTTGCAGAGCAGTGAAAAATATTTGACACGTATTTTTCGTTACCGGCAATCGTCCATGTTGAAGCGGTGAAAACAGCCCCTAAACTTGGGCCGTCCGAAATATATTTCCTGGAATATCTCGAAAACTATTAGGGGTAGGAATTTTTTAAAGAGTTTCTTAAAGACGAATTCAGCCCCCTCGCAGTTTTTAGAAAATTTCAGAAAATATCTTTTCGACCCCCAACTTCAGGGGCTTTTTCATCCCTTCAACATGGATGATTGCCGATAACGAAAAATACGTGTCAAATATTTTTCACTGTTTTGTAAATCTGCAGTCCCATCAAAATTGAAAGTTCTGCTAACGAAACGTTAATGTTCGACAGCTTATTACTATAATTCTGTTTGCAAAGTTATTCTCGCGCGGCAGAGGTTTTTAACGACGCATTCTTTAAGGACGAAAAGATTAGTTACTGGCGGAAGTCTCAGTATCGAGAATAATTCAGTTATAACATATTGCGAGCTCGTGGCTGACGCGTACAAATGATATCTGATGCAGAAAATATGATGCTAACCCTAACCAGCTTAGGATCCATTATGTCGTGTTGAGGTAAAAATTGATGCATCACGCGGATTACTGACAAGGGAGGAAATTATTACGCACATTTCTCAAGGGTGAAAAGGCGCCTCCTTTTGAGACGCTTACGAGGATACGTAAGGCGATGACGCTCTCACCACATCTAAAATATAAATGGAAAGGCAACAGGTGGTCAGTGGCCATTGTGGCTCTGGAGAAAAGCTCTGCTTCCGAGCTTCTGGCGATATATTATATTCGTGTCATCAATGCAAATGCTAGTCGTGTCTGAATTTATGTAAGGAAAGTAATAGTGTAACTCGCTGACAGGCTTGTTGAAGTATCACTTTCTTCTTACGCATTTTTTGCGTATTTTATACTCTTGGTTTTTTTCTTTAACATCGTTTCTTCTGTACCGTGTCTATTGTCTTCTGTGTGAATCATTGCTTTACCTTGTAGATATTTATCGTCCCTCATAAATCATGTATGTAAAATGTAATTCGATTTCTTGATATTAATTTATCTAAATAAAATGATTTAGAATTTCGACAGTAGAGAATTTTTAAAAACTTAAAAGTAAATGTTATCGGCGCACAGGTTTGGTCTATTTTTAAGAGATTAAATAAAAGCTGTTGTGCAAATTTTACGATCAAATTTCCAACGTTTCGGTCACTATTGCGACCATTATCAAGGAAGGAATTAAATCAGGAAGAAAACTGCGTTTGCTTCTATAATTATTAATTTATCTATCTACAAATATTTTTTCATCATTATACTTTCTAGTTTTATCTATTATTTAAAATCAGACTGGTATTGGCTAACACATTGGCAAATAATATGAATTATTTACTAGCTTATTGAGATATCTACGTTATAATTAATGTAAATGTTATGTTTAGAATATAAATGGTGACATGTTTAAAGTACTTCGTTATTTCAGTTGTTAAAACGTTTTATAAAATATAATAAAAGCAGTTTTAGTTTAATATTTTATTGGTGAATAGTTTTTGAAATTATCAATGGAATACAACAAATTCGTAAATTTCAGTCCAGATTTGAAAATATCAATGCCATGGTGCATTTTGTAATAATATTTATTTCTCTATTTAACTGCCATGCACTTTGCAAATTTGTAAATTATATTAAACAGAGGGGAAATAAGGGGAACAGAAACGTGGAATATGAGGGCCACGTGCATTCTTTGAAGAACATATAGAATAATTTACGAAGTGGGATGGATTATATCTCCACTTTGATTGAAAATAGGCAGAAATAATAAAGAGAAAAATCTGATTTTTCAAACCATTTTTTCCCCACAAACACAACGATGGACAATTATTGATTAGGTAATTTAAATTCGAAAAAAGTTTAGTAACTTTCATTATGTAACATATTATTCGCGAAATTTATTTAGAAATGTATTTAGAAATCTATATTATATAGTAATACAAAATCTCACTTTTTTTTATTTTTTTATTTTTTATTATGAAACCTACTAAATCACACTTGATTGAAGTGAACCATATGCGTTTCATTACTTATAAACATACATATACATCTCTATCCATAAAACTTTGCGAAATTCATAATTTTATAGTGAGCACTTTAACCCACAAATCCTTTTTCTGTAATTTTATTCATACAATTAAAGCTTATCCCATATATTATTTTTAAGAAGTTCTTTCAATATCGAAACATTGTTTTTTATTTCCAGGGTAGTGTCCCTAAACCTTTGCTATACAACCACCCGTTAATACTGCCATGATAGGTTCAATCAGATTTCTATGATTGTACGTAGAATATGACACACGTTGAAACGAAAAGTTGCAACTTTTCTGCAAAAAGAAGTAAGTACTGTATGATAGAATGATGATGGTTATTAAATAGGTATGGAGCTTCGGGTTTGCTCGACATCAACCTACTTCATTAACGCTAATTTCACCGAAGATGAGGATGAAGAGGAGAACATGTGTATAACAATTCTTCTTCACGTTCAGCAGATGAAGTTTTGATTTACACGTAAGTTAGAGGATAATTCTAAACACATTTTTGTAAATATCTGCATCGCTTAGTATAGTTGTTAATTAATCCTTTTTACGTTACCATTTTACGCACAGTTCGAATGGTTGCATTTCATGCATTCGCTTCGAATTTAGGATCATGTGAAGTCGACAACTTCCAAGTTACCGCCGGATGCACTTTGCTCTTTATCTATATTTTTTCAACTTTCCCATCGCATTTGGTGTAAAAAATTATACTTTTATAATTCCTTGGGACCTATAGAATTATCTACTAATATTTTAGGTGTAGGAAAAACCATAAATTTGGCCATTTTGCACTACTTTCTTTTTAAGAAAATTATGTTTATGAAGATACATTTGTATCTATTGTTTATGTTTAGAATAAACGTAAAAGTATTACTGAAAATTTTATTCTTCAGAATGCAGGCTGGTATGCTTGAATGTTAAGTACATATTTATGACTAATGTTCATAACAAATTTCAATGATAATGGAGCATTATTTCGTTATTAAGAAATTTGTCGCATTTTCTAAAGTATCCATTTTTTAAGGATCTTTTTTAAAACTCTCCTGCATGTTGAATATCCAGGAACGTGGGTTTAAAGAAATAAATGCAGTTCCTTGAGAAACAAATTATTTTCCACAGTCGCGTCGGAGAACTTATGAAGAAATGAGGTCGTAGGAAGTCGCAGGGAAAGTTTAATGTCGCCGTGTGGTCTATCATCTTCTTCTACATTCAATAAAAAAATGATATACAACCCGCCTCATTTATGTGACTCGCCCCAGATAGGGCAGCCATTAAACATGTCTAGTTGCTTACTTGCTGGACGAAAAGAGACATGTTTTCGTGAAAAATTGTACCCTAGCATGAAAAGCAAATTTGTTAAGATCAACTCGAGCACAAAAAATCGAAGTTAGGCTATGACCAATCAACTACACTGACAAATTTAAGGAATATTCACAACCTTTCTCAGCATTTGATGGGGCAAGAAGAGTGTATCACTCTCCTAACTACTTAATCCTATACTGCCCTTCTTATTTAAAATATTCTATCTAGAATTTTTCCATTTTTCAAGAAATAAACCCTACGTGCTTCGTAGAGATCTAGAAACAGTCTAATTTATTTATTGTTTTACAAGGGCCGCACAAAGATAATAATAAAACTTCAGTTTTCTGGAATTTTTCCAAATGCTATATAGGACATTTTAAATAAAGTAGGTAGTTGCAGTGGAACTGTATTTTCAGAATCTTGTAACTGATTAGAGTGCTTAACCCTTAAGGGCAACCCCTAGGTAGTCGTTCGTGTCTAAAATGAAGTATTTCTGTTTCAATTAATTACAAAGAAACCAATTGAAACTGAGACTTGTTCTTTAGCATGAAGTTTATTAACATCATAAGCTTTAAAAAACATGTTTGTTTAGTAAAAAATATTCATTATATATGACGCTACAGACGGATCATTAAATAGGCTTTTTAAAAAAAGTTTATTTTTTTGCAGTGATAACTCAAAAACGGAGGTTCCATTCGATTAAAAAAAAAAATCGAGCATCCTCACAAAATGTGTAGCTTCGGGCCAGACTTAAATTAAAGTTAATGAAAACTCTTATTCTTTATGAAAATAAACTAAAACCTCATCTTTTGGGGCTTGGGGGATGGTAAAACCCCATCAATGGGGTCTCAATGGGGTTTTAGTTAATAAACTCCATGCCAAAGAACAAGTCTCAGTTTCAAATTGTTTCTTTGTAATTAATTGAAACAGGAATGCTTCATTTTAGACACGAACGACTGCCTATAGTACCCTTAAAGTAACAATTAAGCCAAGACAATCTATTTTACGGTAAAAAAACGTCCAATTTTTATTTCGCTGCATTAATTTAATAAGCATGTACTTGTACTTTGTTTATAACCAAACTTAATCGCAAAATTGAAAGAGTAATTTCACTGTGATGTTAACTGCAATTAAATAATCGATGTTAAATAGCATTTTTCTATTCAAAATTATACTCGTGTTTTTGTATTAAAAGAATACCTATATGAAACTGCGCGCGGCACGTACAAAAACGGATGCTACACATTTTTCTATAGAATTAGTAGAGCCGATTGTGTGCGTATTAGGTGCAGCCAGAAACGATTTTGTAGGGTGTGTCATCAATGCTGCCGAATTGTATGGTGGATATTCCACTCACTATGAAAAGCCCTCTCAGTTTTATTATTCTCGTGTCGAACATTTTAGGGCCGTTATCAGAGGTGCAGATAACGTATATGCTTCCGAAATTCCTAAAACTTTTTATGGACGGTTTTTTTAAATCCCTTCCATAGTCTCACCAAATATGGTTGGCAGAACGAGTGCATATAAAAATCTATAGAATTGATAGAACGTCCAGGGCGGTGCTGTCTGCAATAAAGTCAAATAGAGAGCCAGGTCCAATGGATGAGAAAAATTGAAATGCTTTCTAATATCTGTCAGTTCCATGTAACTTTCTGCCATTTATCGATACTTCTCCGTGTAAAAAGGGTTTGGCACTAGAACTATCCACTATTAACGTAGGTACATCTATTTCTGCCAGAGCTGTCAAATCAATAGATGTTTGGAAAAATATACAATCCAAGGAAAATGTAGTGCCATTGCCATATTGCAATAAAAGTCGCGGGAAAACTCGAAAACTGCACTGTCATTAGGGTTTGTCGGTTTTTTTAATAAATTTGTAAAATTCGAAAACCGGTTTTATGTACTAGAATTAACATGTAAAAATGAATTAAAAATAGTTAATTAAAATATAATATAAAAATTTTATTTTGTACGGATTTTAGTTATTTTAGTTTTTTTTTCATTGGGTTTTGAATGCAGTGTATTTTATTGTGTGATATTTTTGTGGATCCATAAATATTAAATGAACTCAAAAATTGTACGGCTTTGTACGGATTTTAGTTTTTTGTTTTGTTTTGTATAGATAGATTATATTTTATTTTGTTACATGTTTGTAATATAATAAATATTAAGAGAACTGAAAAATTTTAAAATAAGTATAAATATTTATTTTCTATTTTAAATATATTTTTTTGGGGAAAATTCGAAAACCGGTTCAACCGGTTTTTTTTGGGAATAGTGGAATTCGAAAACCGGTTTTTTAACATGTCGGTTTTTGTATAAACCCTAACTGTCATAAATTCGACTAATTTTTGTAAGAAATGCAAATCAGCCATAATCATTAAGGTAGTTCTCAGGTTAAGATAAAACACAAGGTGCACGGTTTACCTGCAAATGTTATAAATATCACCTGAGAAGCCTTTTGCCCGCTGCATTGATACATCGTACAACTGTTAAGTGAAAAGGATCGGGATCAGAAGAATTAACGCCCCAGTAACATCGAATTCGCGAGAAAGGTTAAAAGCTTTTAAATGGGGAGCATTTTTCATTGCCACCGATGCGAGACATTTTCATTAGCATTTTATTGCGCAGCACTCCTTTGCCGTTGGTCACGCATGTGAGGGTCGAATACAATCGGTGGAGCCGTGGCTTGTGCTCGGGAAGGACTCGTTTGGAAGAAAAAGAACGGCTGGCTGGCAATTATTAGAAGTTTCGTTTACAGCCAAGCCGGATGGAGCCAAACGCGCGTATAACCGCCTCAGCAACGTTTCAAGGAAACCTGCGACTAACCACAGTTTACAAGGCATAAAAGTTATGCAGGTCTCAGGGTCGGCCGCAACTTTTCACATTACGGTTACTAATATCAAGAGCATGTCCTCGTGAATCTTATACGCGTTCACTCGACTTCTTTGTGGAAGAAAAGCGAGCAATAATGAAAAATAGTGAAGGCTAAAATAATTTTAACTTAAGAGGACCTTCCGGTCTGAAAGTTGATTTCTTTTTTATTTCATTTTTCGAATGTTCAACCTTTTAGGAATACGTGTTTAGAAGGATTTGTTGAAATTCGTAAAATTCCCGAAGTTATAGGCATTTGAGTAGCGGCAAATGCATGGGTCACAACCGGCCACTCGGCGCTCACGTAGAACTTTAAACGCGTTTTTCCCGAAACAGTGTTCTCAAAATCGGTGGGACCTGTATTTCCGAAGGTTATTATCCGATTCGACTGAAACTTTTTTTATTTTGAAGAATATACTTCTGGCTAGGGGGGAAACCAGAAAAAATTACAAAAAAATGAAAATTTATAATTTTTGAAGGCGTTGAAAGGATGAAAAATATAGGGAAAAGGTGATTTCAAACTTCAAGTGTCGTTATTTTCTAAAATAAAGTGTTATTTTTGTAATTTTTCTGGTATCCCCCTAGCCAAAAGTATATTCTACAAAATAAAAAAAGTTTCAGTCGAATCGGATAATAACTTTTGGAGATACAGGTCCCACCGATTTGGATCAATTTTTTGATGCCCTGACTTTAACGACTCCACAGTGCCGTCTGCTGTGATTAATTATAAAACAAAAAATAGATTTCTATAATTTAAGACATCCTTAATACAATGCAAAAAGTCCCATTGTATTATATATAGTAGTTTTACTTTAATTAATTCCTAAAGATCATCTATCTTTTTGGGCTCTAGACCGGAAGGTCCCCTTAAGGGGTCATGCCTAATTGGCAGGCGAAAACGCACGTGGTTTTCGGGAATTTTTTGTGGATAATCTAATGTATACTTTTTGCGCAAGTACGTATATTCAGCATCTCTCGGTGGTTTTGTTACAGAAAAATATTAAAAAATGAACGAATAACAGCCACTCTGCCGGAAGCTACTTTTTTAGCACGATTTCTCCGAACTGGATCATCTGAAATCGAAAAGTGAAGAAGATTCTGTTAGTATATGAGTTTATTTGGAGCGTGAATGAAGGATTTTTTTTATAAAAACTCTTTTTAAATTAACGAAACGCGAACAATTGAGACATCGAAAAATCATGATTTTGTGTTAAACGGCCGCCATTTTATCTGAAATCATTTTTTTTAAAAATCCTTCGTTTAGGCACCAGATAAACTCATATATTAACTAGGGTTGGAACTATTCGAATAATTTAATATTCGAATATTTTACAAGTATTCGAATGCTACGAATAAACTTCGAATATTTGAGTATTCGAATGCTACGAATAAACTTCGAATATTTGAATATTCGAATGCTACGAATAAACTTCGAATATTTGAGTAAGTATTCGAATGCTACGAATAAACTTCGAATATTTGAGTAAGTATTCGAATGCTACGAATAAACTTCGAATATTTGAGTAAGTATTCGAATGCTACGAATAAACTTCGAATATTTGAGTATTCGAATGTTATTATTCGAATATTTAAGAATTCGAATACTATTCGAATTCTATTCGAATATTTCAGTATTCGAATACTATTCGAATACCATTCGAATATTTCAGTATTCGAATACCATTCGAATATTTCAGTATTCGAATAATATTGTATTGTCATCGGAACTATGTATGTGTGCAAAGTTTCAAGTCGATCGGACATGTTGAAGTGGGTCAAAATTAACTTACAAGATTTCACCCTGACTAACTAACGAACTCACAACTGAAATGAAATAAAAGCTTGTAAAAAATGAACCTAAAGAACTTGATTTATAATTCACACTATACTATTCGAATACATCAGTATTCGAATATATACTTAAATATTCGAATAGTATTCGAATACTTGGATATTCGAATTATATTCGCCAAATAATTGAGCAACTGAAGTATTTGAATATTCGAATACCGAAAAATTCGACAAATAGTCCCAGCCCTAATATTAACTAGAATCTTCTTCACTTTCTGATTTCAGATGATCCGCCTGTATCAAAACAGCTTCCGCGAGAGTGGCTGTTATTCGTTCATTCTTTAATATTTTTCTGTAACAAAATTACTAAGAGTTGCTGAATATATGTACTCCTAAAATAAGGAAATAGTTGTAAGAATCATACATCACATTTTTCACAAAAAATTCCTAAAAATGACGTTCTTTTTCGCCTGCCAACTAGGCACAACCCCTGAACCACGGTCAATAAAAAAAAAAGGATATCACCAATGAATATTGTACAGACAGTTGTAATTACTTACATTACCGACGTCGCAAATGATGTCAAATATTACTGTTATATAACACTACTGTTTATCTTTTAACTTAATTTATTCGTAAAATGAAACGAAAGGAGAATATTCAGTCATATACGACGCCACTGACGCACTCAGGATTTAATCTTGGGGGAGCCGAGTGGAACGCATAAAAACATTTTTAATGCAAATTCAATAAAATTCGTTAGGTGATTATAAAAATTTATTTACAGAATAAAATCCAGGTTTCTTTTCTCTTTACACAGCTCTTGAATTACTTAAGCCACGATTACATTAATTTCCTTTTCCCTTTTTCTTTGGGGGGTGCACGAAGAGATTTAACAAACTCACTAAAATGAAATATCGAAGAAGAAATTTCGAATAAAACTAAAATAACAATACTAAGCAACCCTGTCGATTCAATTTTCCAAGGCGTAGCAAAATAAGCGTTGTATATTTTGCAGCAACAAATTCATTAAACGAACAAAGCCTTTCAGCCACCTCGCGGCTCTGCCTCTATTATCCAGTTCCTTCGAAAGGAGACAGCGGCAACGTCGACGTCGTCGCCGACAGAAAAATTTGTGCGGCAAAAATATTCAGGGGCGGTTGTTCGTAAAACCTGGGAGAAATATCGACAGGCTAGAGAGCGGCCTATAAAGAGAGGGGCGACGTTTTGTATTCTCTGCGCGGGCAGAGTCGCTGGAACAACTCGTTATGCGCGGTGAAAAGCATCGACGCGTGTTGTTGAGGAAAATAATTTGTCTCGCGTCAACAGCCTCGACGCGTTGGCAAGGCCTCCTCTCTGCGTAGCGATCGGCTGCGCTAAGTCGCGCGGCGTATGTGACATTTACGCAGGGCACATATGTATATCGATATAGAGAGGCTGGCAAGCAGGGGCCGGGGTAAGAAGGGTGCCGAGGTCGTATCAGAGCCAGCGAAGCCGAAGCCTCATTATTGGGGGATTACGGTTCATTAATTCCGATCCAACGTTCTGAACTACACGTGAGAAGAAAAAGCCACCCCCAATCGATATCACGAAGAGAACGTTTGAAGCTTCCACTTTCCTGCTCGTTATGCTTATCCCGTACACGTTAACGGTTTAGGTTGTCTCTTTAAAACTTGCCACACAAAAGTACCAAGCCTTATTATAGTTTCGAGTACACACCCCTCCGTTACATTCCGCTCGGCAGTCATTTTCTACGCGGTCCCACCCTCTTGCTCTGTCTTTGTGAGCATTTAAATCGCCGGAGACGAGAGGATCGGTACCTTTGAGGTTTTCAATAATCCTATTGTTAGGGTTTATACAGAAACCGACTATTGAAAAACCCGTTTTTCGAATTCCACTATTCCCCAAAAACCGGTTGAACCGGTTTTCGAATTTTCACAGATTTATAAATAAAAACCGACAAACCCTACACCCTAATTTTAACCCTAATTGTTTAAAAAAAAAAACAAACCGACAAACCCTGCCTATTGTGATGTTAGAAATATTGCAGAGCTATTTTACGTTAATGATTTCTTGTTCCTCGAACATAAAGATGTCCATGTACCTATTTTCAAACGAAGTACGACAACAGCTGTACTAATGATATTTGGAGAATCGTGTAGCAACATAGCTGCGGCAAGCATAAAACGATGTTATACAATATTTTATTCGGGAATTCTGTGGAGGAAAAATATTTATGAGTCTAGGAGTAATAAAAAAGCATCATCCAAGATAGGCAAACAAGAATTATAAAGATTATAAAAGTCCGTAACACGTGATCTTCATCATACAGCGCACTTCGTGGCGGCAACGTTGCAGGACGGTTGCAGTAACCTTGCAGTGTTGCATGGTTGCAGCGCAATGTCGTTGTAACGTTGCTGCGACGTTGCCGCGCAACATCGCACGGGGCGGACATAGGATGCATCGATGTTGCGTTGCAATATTGCACTGCAACCATCCTGCAACTTTGCTGCAACGAGAGTGTGCTGTATGGTGAGGAAATAATCTTTTGGAATAAATTTATTCTTGTCCCAATGCGATGAATATTCATGGTATTTTATTTGTTGAACAAGAATATTTTTCGAAGTTTCTAAACAAAATTCTAGACAACAAATAGTGTAACTATTTTGCCACCCGAAATGCCGCAAAATTTTCTACGTAGCTGAAATATTTGCTCGTCTCACGAAATATCTGAGTACGCAGAACATTTTATGTATTACTTTCGTGGTACACACGCGAGTTTAAAAAATCTATGACGCTTTGGGAGCGATAGAGTCTTTATAGACGAAGGCTTAGTGCATAGAGGCGCGATATTGCAGCAGACTTGGCAACGGAATGAAGCAATTACCTACTGATTGGAGGTTCTCCCGTCTGCCACACCATCACACTTGCCAATTCGCCAGCTGGTAATTTCAATAGACACAACTGGAACCCCAAGATCGGTTGGAATGCCGATTGCCTGTTGTCCGCCTGTTCCTCGGCGGGTCTCAAACCGAAGAAATGGATCCAATCCATTCAATTCGTTGGTGTTACAAAATATAAATTCAGTCTATTTATAAGAAGCATATCTAACTTTAAATTTGCTTCATCTTTTCTACTGTAACCCAGATACGTATGTCAGTTTATGAAAACCAAAAAATGTGTAGGTCGTTTTCATAGTGTTGCGCTATGCAATATCAAATCCATTTTCATATTAATTAAAAGACAAAATATTCCGGTGTACCAAGAAAGTCCTTTTTCACGAAGGAAATTGGTAAACTGAAAAATACTGATATTTGTAATTTGCAGGAGATATCTCAGGTGGGAGTCGGGTTTGTCGGTTTTTAAAAACCGGGTTTAAGAACCGATTTTTATTTATAAATTTGTAAAATTCGAAAACCGGTTTTTAAATTTAAAAATTTTCAGAAGAAAAATACTAAATAGAGCAAAGATTTATAGTTTGGTACGATCTTCTAAAAGAGTTTTGTGCGGATGTTAGTTATTTTAGTTTTTTTTTAATTTGTTTTTATATGCAGTCTATTTTATTGTGTTATATTATTGCAGATCCATAAATATGAAATGAACTAAAAAATTATACGGTTTTTACTTATTTTACTAATTTTTTTTTATTCATTTGGTTTTGTGTAGATAGAGTATATTTTATTTTGTTATATTTTTGTAATTCCATAAATATTAAGGAAACTGAAAAATTTTAAAATAAGTAACAAATATTTATTTACTATTTTAATTATATATTTTTCTGACAATTTGAAAACCTGTTCAACCGGTTTTTAGAGAATAGTGGAATTCGCAAACCGTTTTTTTCAAAAGTCCGTTTTTGTATAAACACTGGGTGGGAGGGTCTTGTAGTATCGAGGGTAGCTCCGCCAATTTGAAAACTGAATCCTATCTGTCCTATCCTATCTGTAATATTTTAATCTGTACTTATTGAATCAATTTCATTTCAGCCACGTCGCAGGCAACGTTGCCTCGAAGGAATCAGCTGACTATGTTTAAGCGGGAGCTCGAAGACGTCGAGCCTTAATTTGCCTCGATTTAAATTTAATCACGATAATAGCGATATTAAGAACCATTCCGTAGGAGCAGCGATCCCTTAGCAAAAATGGGATCCTACCGGGGGACCCCCATGTCTCGCGCTTGATCGCATTTCGTTCTCTTCGACGGTACTTATTCTTGCCCACGGGATTTAGCCTTCCGTTCTGACTCTCGATACGAAAGACTCGCCAAACAAGTAACAGTTGTACTGGAGATAAAAGCAATGCAATTACGAGGCAGCCGAGGGAATTACTCAGGGAATGTCTTTAATTAAATGTTGGAAGCAGTTTCCGAGCCTCCGTTAATGCAGAGACAATTTCCTTCCATCCACTTTTCGTTCGCTTCCTCGAAGAGAAAGGAACGTCCGCCCGAGGCTGGAGGGCTACTTCTGCCACTGACGCTACGTCCACCTACAACACACGCTCTAACCTTTCCCGGCTTAAGGAACTTTTCAACTTCGCCTGTCTAATCGCTCGCGTCAATGTTCGTTCGAAAGGATTCTCTCAGAAATCGAATTTCGTCACGAAACTTTCGCACCGGTATACGTAAATCGAACTTCTGCGCGTTGGATTTGCTGGGTACGCTTTTAGTTCCGATTGCATGAACTCTGTCAATGAGGACCGTTAGTGAAATGACGATTATTTTCGGTAGTTAACTGTACTGTTTCTTTTGAACGTTTAAGGGTTGTAGATAAATATCTGTTCTACTTCATGGGGAAATAATGCTTTACCTTTAAAAAAAAACTTCTGGGAAGTAAAAGAATTTGACTTGAGTATCTTTATAAGAATACTTTATAATTTGTGTTATTTTCATAATGACAGAATATTTTCACGTGCGTATATGTAATGATTGATGAAAGATCTTGAGACATTGGTTAATTTTTTCAGAATATTCGGGGAATTTTTTTGATTGTAGAAAACAGGTAAAAAATGTTATACGAACGTAGATCCTATTTATCACAGTGTTTTGAATTATAAGGGATTGAAATAAATGCTCGAAATGTCAGTTTTGTGTCGCAACGCACGATATGCTTCAATTTAATTGAGATTAAAAATGGTCGCAGCGTAAGAAAGAAGGTATAACACAACCTGCTCTTCAACCACTCTACAACCCCTGGAAATAAGTTTGCAATCAAATGGAAAGATACGAAAGTAACGAGAGACACGAATACTTTTTATATACACAAATTGGTCTATTTTAAAGTAAAAACACCAAAAATAATTAAGAATTTCGTTTATTACGTAATAATAGATATAGAAGAAACAAAATGTTGCTTGGAAATAAGTATCGAACAATATTTATATTACCTAGTATTTTTTTACATTTGTACATGCATATTAGTTAGTTACTTCCAGATTTTCATCTTATTATCCTTTTTTCAATACTCTTTTCCTGAAATCCGAATCACAAGAAAGCGAAAAAGTTCAAGACTACTTGCGACAAAAAAGCTTTCGGACAATAAAAGGGCCAGCAAATAGCCAAGATTTAAGTCCAATCGAAAATTTATGGGCACTCTGAAAACAATTTATATGCTTGAAAAAGACCTAAAAATAAGAATGGACTTTTAGAAGCCATTAAGTTGTGATGGAAACAAATTTTGCCATCGCAGTGTGAAAGCTTGATTACATCGACGCCAAAACGTATACAAGCTGTGATACTTGCACGTGGCAACATAAAAAAAATACTAGGTAATACAAGTATTAAAAAAATTATTGTTAATTTCTTTGCAAATTCATAATAGTATCGTATACTTTTTTCCAAGCAACATTTTGTTTCTCCTATATTTTCTGATTACATAATAAACGAAATTCTTAATTCTTTTTGGTGTTTTTACTTTGAAATAATCAATTTAACATTACCATGCGTTTCATATGTGCACCGTTGCATTTGATTTATAAAAAATATTCTCGTTTGTTTTGAGTCTTTGCGTTTGGTTCCAAATTTATTGACAGGGGTTGTAGAAGGGTGTTTGGTGGAAAATAATAGTGAAAAGTAACCTCACTTAATACACATGTTGGAAGAAACTACGAGCGTATAAATCTACTTTCTACAATTATATTTTCTCCCTATGTGAATTATTTCCTACCAACACACGTTGATCATATAGTGCATATATCGGCTATTCTGTCGGGTAAAACCTGTGAATAAAATAAAAATGAATGCAGGACCTTCAGCATAGTTTCTCAGAAACCATTTACAAAATATTCTACCTACTTTTAGAGAATAATCAATTGCTCAAGTGCTTGTACATGCACACCCCAAATGCTAAATTTAAAGCAGCTGCTTAGGCATGCAAAACACGCCCCATCATGATTTGTGAAATTCCGTGACAAGTGGATATTCTCCTAATGTCTCAAGTGGGGTGTGCAACAAGTTCGTCAAGATTGTCTTTTCCAGCCGAGGTAGACACGTGTCTCGGCCACCCACGATCATTTGCTGCCAAGTCGAATGTACCAAATTCTATGAGGCTTCTATCGATAAGAGTTCTACGATCCTAGAATCCTACGGCGAGGAAAATATTGCTGCTACGGACGAAGTGTTTCCCTCGCATTGCCACTCGCTCGACCGACTATTAAATGCATGCCCGCCACTTCAGCGTAAGTGCACTTAACCATTGCACTAATTCAAGAACACCACTAAATTCTGTTGGAATCAACTAGAGACAGCTCGATACTTTCTTTCACAGATACCGAGATTCTGGGCAAGCATCAAGTCAGGATAAAAATCGATTTTTTTTATTTCATTGTTCGAATGTTCAACCTTTTAAGAATACGCGTTTAAAAGGATTTTTTGAAATTCGTAAGATTCCCGAAGTCATAGGCATTTGAGTAGCGGCAAATGCGTGGGTGAAACCCGGCCACTTGGCACTCACGTAAAACTTTAAACGCGTTTCTCTCGAATCATGATGTTTCCGAACGGTAGACAGCATAACAAAATAAATTATTAACCGATTCCAAAAAACTTGGTGGCATTTTCTTTGTAATCGAATTCACTATCGCATCACCCTCTGACCGTTAATTTTAGAGGTCATAGTTCTTCGTTGTTAACATTTTTAGGCGCAGAATTACACCCTTTTTCGCATGTTTGTGTTCAAACGTGTACCAAACATCGCCACTTTGCTTTATTTGCCTTCTTAAAGGCTGATGCGACAGCGATTGATGTAACCTACAAGAATATTTTTGGTTTTTCGATTTCGGACAATCCTGCGTCGAGTTCTACTGTCCACCGTTTAGCCTCTTTTGTTGCAGCAGCTCACTGCGCGTCACGTAAAATTCGAACCATTATAGGAATATAAAGAAAAAAAAGTTTTTATATCCTCGAAGAACGAACAAAGAAAGACCATAAAGTTTTTTTACTGCAAGTTGTATTACTTTTCTGAAAAAAAATCCTAAAGATCACCTATTTTTCGAGCGTTTTGACCAGACGGTCCGCTTAAAGCAAAAAATGAACACTTCGAACGTATGCATCCCTTAATCCTATAACACTCAGAAACTACAAATTTTCTCGCTTAATTCAGTGCGCGTCCCTTCGAAATTTACCATCAAACATATGTGTGATTCAGAGTTGGGCATAAACTAAATAAAACATTATTTAAATAAGGGCTCAAATAAAAGTTACTATAACTACAGATTACTTAACAAATAAAGTTAATTTTTTTTATTCAACGAATTTTTGTAACTTCTACCAGTTATTCGAAATTTTCATTTAAATAAAACTTTCCCCATCTCTGCTTTGATAATTGAGATTAAATTCAAAAGGTACGCGCGAACAGGACCAGCTTCAAATTCCTCCGCGCGTGCTAAAGGGCGAAAGATATTGAGTGGTGGGGGCGTTTTTATTCCGAGCACTTAATTTCCGCAGCGACAGGGTGGCCGGGGGGGGGGGTGGGATTGGCAGGGGAGGACGGGGGGTGGGATTGGCAGGGGGAGGACGGGGGGTGGGCGAGCGAGGAAAATAAAAACGAAGCAGCGTTACGTAAAATTCTTGCGTTGGAAACGGCCGTTACGTCCTGGTACGTTTCAGCCGACACCGTGGCAAAACACTTCTCTCGTAGGTTTGCTTTTATTACGAGACATTTCAGGAGTTTGCAGAAACGTGGGGTAGCGAAGGGCGCGACGCGCTCGCGGGGGCGGGGGTTAGTTCCGCGAGCGTGTCGCGAGGCGTGACAAGAAATGTCACACGCTCCAGAAGGCATAACTACGCGCGAGGCCGGGGCTCGGCTCGTATTCCGCCGGTGACACATACCGCGGAGAGACGGACCGCGAACCTCGCAGAAATATTGAGCCTCCGGAGAAATATTGCCGGCCGCGTGACGTGCGAACACGCTGTCAATTCGAGTAGCGTATACCGCATTATACGGCTCGATGAGCCTCCAGAAAACAAATGATCGGGGAATTTGCGCGCCGCGGCCGGCAATTTTTCACTGTAATAACCCCCGGTTTAATGATCGATCAGTTGATGCCACGCCATGATTTCGAAATTGAGCCGCCCTCGAATGCCCGGAAACCCCCCCGGGGAAATATTGTTCCTCTACAATATAAATGTAAATCTGTCGCCTCGCTGCATAGAAACGATTGATTCCGGAAGTATTATTTTTCGCCTGCTTTTTTACGCTCACATTATCCGAATCTTCTCGGACGCATGCTCTTGATTACCGTGCAGCGTTTTATTTGAAGTTATCTTTTTCGGCGGAGAAGTCTGCAGTACCTTCACTAAATTATCTGAACTGTTTTCTGGTTATTTTAATTAATATTTTGAACGAAATAGGAAAATACATAAAAAGAAAATTGTTACGTAAGGTTTAAGTATTAACAATTTGATTAACTATGATTTTTAATATACGTAGCATATTTAGATGTATAATGTAAAATAAGAAGTCCTGACTGACTCATTAACGCATTAGGCACCCAATAAGGAAGAATTTTTGGAAATTCCGCCCCCAAGGGGGTGACAAGGGGTAAAGTGTGTTTTCACGGGTTCCTGAAAATCTCTTCGGCCGAATTCGATATCGATACTTAGTTTTAGCCTAACAACACAAATGCTTGAAAACCAATTTGTACATTTTTCCCTAATCAACCCTTAAAGAGTCAAATCTGGATCTGGTAATAGATCCTTTTGTAACATGTCGTACTAAGTGTACACTGAATTGGGGCGTCTTAATTTTTGAATAGTAGGTGTGAACGAACATATACATATATAAATATTCGTTATATAAAGGTTACTTTACAGAAATTACACAAAAAATTACTTAAAAAAACAGATATGAACATAATTCCTTTTAATTATTCTACCGTAACGAAGCACGAATATTTTGCTAGTTTAACATATGTAGCATGTGATACATTTTAATGAGTTTTTACCATCTCAGTAAAGAAAAATTATCGACACTTTTGTTTAGAAAACACATTATCTACCTATCATCTATTACGTTACTATTTCATTGAGTTCGCCTACGATCTTCGTACATTGAGTATTGTTATTTACAAAATAATATAGTATCAAAATTTCATGTCTATATTTTGTAGAATGCGTTTTGCACGTACTTACATATTTAGTTTGACATACTTGGGACTTGGCACTTGTCACTTTGGATTGTAAATCGTTCACATTTAAGAAACCAATGATAAAAATACCCTCCGAAGCCAAAATGAGTAGCTCACTTACATTAAACTCCAAAAAATTTTCCTAATGCGGAAAAGAACCAATTCGTTTCTTGCTTTAGGAACAATAAATACTAAAAAAAGTGTTCGACTTTTTGAACTCTAAGCATTACATTAATTCCATAGTGTGAAAGATGTTCAGTAACAACACAATATAAGAATATATTGAAATGGTAAAATATTTGGAACCTAAAATAGTAAAAACTTTTCAATTTATTTAAGTTTAAATACCTTTTCTGCTGCAATACTCAAAACTCATACACTCCTGGACACACGTGTGCTATCTTTTTGTTCAGGAGTGTAATTAAAGCAAGTTACAGACTTCCCATACAGCACACTTCGTTGCAGCAACCTTGCAAATGTTGCATGGTTGCAGCGCAATATTGCTGTAACGTTGCTGCAACGTTGCCGTGCAACATTGCACGGGTCTGACATAGGAATATTGCTGCAGCGTTGAAAGAATGTTGCGGTGCAATATTGCAACGTCCCTGCAATATTCCTGCAACGTTACGGCAACGTTGCGCCAGTATTGTGGCAACGTTATGGCAACGTTATGGCAACGTTACGCCAACGTTGCGCCAGTATTGCGGCAACGTTCCTGCAACGAATGCTGCAACGAAGTGTGCTGTATGGGTTGCCATATACCTATTATACCTCCGAAAAGTACATTATTCGTTTTTACACCGTGAACTCTAAATATTCTTCTGAAATGACAAAATGCCATAATATTACCAAAACCGAACTCGAACGAATTTACAATTGTCCATCAAAAATACGTCCTCGTAGAAGCTTGTATTCTACGAATTAATAGCGATAGAATTCCAAGGACAAACAAGATAATATTTCCGTATCGTCTGCCGATGAAAACTTACAACGGTAATACCGAGAAAAACCCGATTGTGATTGTCGTGGAAATATTACACGCTGAATTACAGCGGAGGAATGCTTCGGCTTTTCGAGCGGCGTAAATCACGTGCGCAGGTATCCACGGTTTCTGAATGCCCGGTGAAAAATGTTTACGGAACTCAAGTCATATAAAGTAGCAGTTTTTTCATTGCAAGAAAAACTGCAGCATTGACAGTACGAGATATTGGCTACAGAAATCGCGAAAGCATTGCGAGCGAAGAATTATCCTCCCCATTCAATGAAGTAGACTTTATCACCCCTTTCTCTTCTCCGATCGGAGAAAATGCTCCAAGCCATTCTACCGCATTTTTAATCCCCAAATTTACAAGTCCTTCGACACGTAATATAATCGAACTTTAGAATCTCCATTGTTATTGGGAAAAAAAGTGCTCTCCCACCGGCCGGCCCGGAGTTATTTTATAAAATTTCCACGCTGATTTATGCAGACCTTTGATCGAGCGACATTAATCGAATCCCCGTGTATTCCCTCGCCGGCTTTTCGTCGATAGTGACGATATCAAACGTCCTCGTCGATTCGCGTTACATCGCAGCTTGAACTTTCACCATGAAAGTACTACTTCCGTGGAGTAACGATAATAAAGTTTGAGCGCGGCATAAAGGGGAACTAAATTGCCCGCGGAGATGCTCGGGATCGCGTACATAGGCCGAAGCATCGGGGCTCGTAAAATGTTTTCGTACGGTTAATCGTGTATGATCGTCCTTACGTTTTACCACGCTCGCAGTTGCACTCGCACGGGGTAGTAGCCCACCGACGCAGATCACAGTATAAAACAGGCTTGGCCGCGAATTTTTATGCAACCATTCCCATGGAAACGTTTTGGGATCGCTCGATCGGCCGCGATCCCTTTTTAGTCTCGCTCGTTTACATTTCAGGAGCGCGGATAACTCCTGAGAAGCTGAGTTTCTCGGTCCGACAAGTTTTTAAAGGCGGAAATCTTGGAGGACAGGCTACCCCTGTTCCCTCGGCGCTCCCTCGCGCGCGATTCCGGCGTATTCGACGAGTCGCCCGGCCTCTCTGTTATCCTATCCGCCGTCGAAGGAAAACAGGGGCTCGATATTTCGAAGAAGGTATCTCTAACCGTGGAGAGCAGGTCCGACCTGTAGGTATGTAATCCACCGAGAACGCCCGCGTTTGACAAGGACGAGACTCGAGATTCCCCTCCCCTCCGCTCCCTTTGCCAGCCCGCGCTGCTTCTCCTTCGACGTGGAGAGTCCTTGGAATACCCCGGCGGATCCCTCATATTTGCGAGGTCCCAGCGCAATGCGCGCATCTCTCGGTTTAACAGGCCTTAATCATCACAAGGACCTTCTTCGAGCTGAACGTTTTCGTCCTGCGGCCGGTTATCCGGTGCCCCGGAGCATCCCCCGTAAATACGCTACCATCCTGCCCACTTAATCGCTCACCCCTTATGCAAGCAGCTCGCCCAGTGAACGTTTTGCGCGGATACCGAATAGAGAAAATATTTGACTAGCTCGGCGCCAGCGCACCGCGCTTGTGGAGAGGAGTGTAATTTTCGTTCTTTGTTGGATTCTTTTTTAGGCTATCAATAAATATGAGAACTGTTTGCGTTGATATTGAAATTGGAGTCGTTATGTGTAAAGTAATTTGTAATTAAACGGCAGCTTAAGAGGTGTAACTACTTTGACGGCCTGAAAAGGAGAGCGATGCTTGGGATCTTTTTTAAGAGAAACTCTCAAATTATATTAATTGAAAACTTTATGCTTATATTTGTACGTATTTAGGTAGTATTTAAAAAAAAAATAATTAAAAACGGTACCTAAAATTTTAAACGCGGTTTTTCTCAAAACGATGTTTTTTTATTTGGTTAGCATGATATCTCGAAAACGCGATTTTTGGGATTTTTTAAAAGAGAAACCCTCAAATTATATTATTTGAAAACTTTATGCTTATATTTGTACGTATTTAGGTAGTATTTTAAAAAAAATTTAATTTAAAAAAAAAACGGTACCTAAAATTTTAAACGTGTTTTTCTCAAAATGAAGTTTTTTTATTTGTTTAGCATGATATCCCGAAAACGCGATGTTTGGGATTTTTTTTTAGAGAAACCCTGAAATTATATTAATTGAAAACTTTATGCTTGTATTTGTACGTATTTAGGTAGTATTTAATAAAAAAAATAATTAAAGAAAGGGTACCTAAAATTTTTAAACGCGTTTTTCTCAAAACGATGTTTTTCGAATTGGTTAGCGTGATATCTCGAAAACCAATCACCCGATTTACTTCAAACTTGGTGTTTATCTTCAGTAGATGCCCCATTCTCGTTGTTACTACAACTAAGTCGGTTTTTTGCAAAATTAGACTTTTGTGACTTAAAAAATTAGCGAATTTTTTGCAGAAATCGATTTCTGTTTTAGACGCTGTCATTTTTTTTTACTTTTCAGTATTTCTCATTTATTCTAGTTCGGGCGATGGCCATACTCATACAGATTACGCAAGTTTTTAAATTTTCTGTTTCAGACTACTGCAACGCCTGATTTTATGCTAACGATGCGCAGATGATTTTTGTAAGGCGCTCTATTTGAAGCACTATAAACACTATTTTTGCATACCAATTTTTTTTCATATTCTCTAAAGATTGACCAATAAAACCACAAAGCTGGAAGTAAATATATTTAATGGTTTTGTTTTAAAAAATTCCCAAAGTTCGCATCATTTTTCGTCCGTCAAGGCAGGGAGACCCCTTAATTACGTGGTAGTATTCTTGTATGTTCAAAGTGATAGAAAATCTGGCTAAAGCAGGGGTTGAAACGATTTTCGAAACAACTGTTTCAAACTGTTATATTATTACATATATCGGTTCTTCACCAAACAGATACGAAGCTCTGATATTTCGAATAACTGTTATAATGAGCCGAAATTCTGATTATATCGTTTTTTCTTTCGGTTCTATATCGGCTTTGCAATCAATTCTTATACTGATTTTACAGTAATTGAAATCGTTAGTATTACGGTTGCATACGCTTACCTTTTACAAAATCATTATGAAAAAAAAACAACTAAAATAATTATGCATACCATTATTTTGTAAGAAGGAAAATATTCTTTAATGTAAGTGCTTTTACACAACAATGTTTATGCCACGTATCAGTTGAAAGTCAAAAAGAATCCATATTACATGATAAAAGAATTATATAGTATTTTTACGTACTATATCTTTTTCCAACAATATATAGTACACTAAACAAAAATATAGAACAATACTATATATTATAGTATGGTTGGCAACCCTAAATGTATGACCACTGAATACAATACAGTATGCACGATGTCCCACGCAATTGGATGGAGCTGTATTTTTAAAACGATTGGTGATAGAAAAAAATGTTAGATGATAAAATTAAATTAGATGTTCTACATTGCTGCAGTCTTGTGCATCGGTTCAGTTGCAAAATGCAATGCACTCTTTCTACACGTGAAACTGTCTATTTTTTTTTTTGCATAAATAGATTCCTCGAATTATTCTGCGGATAAAAGTATTAGGATTAGATAATCGGAAAGTAAATGATTTACGAGATATTTCAATTCCTTTAGTGAAACAAACCTTTGAGCACATTCTAGGTAGTAGGTACTGCCTGTGCTAACGGGCATATACTACTGTGGCCATTAGTCGAAGGTCTACATATACTATATGTAGACTCTATAGTCAAGAGAAGAGAATCTACAGGGTGGTTCACCTAAGTGTGCCACTTAAATTACTTGTAAACTCTTTGTTATATGGAAAACTGGTTCAAACAAAAGTTGTATGTTGTCAAGAGGGGTAGTATTTTGCTTTTTTTATTGAGAAATGAAGGTCACCTTGACTTATTTAATTCTAACGAGTAAAGTTTGACCCAGCAATTGTAAAAAGAGAGTTAAACGCCGAAAACTAATAATTACCTAAATATTCATTAAATCGTTTTTAATGTAAGTAATCTTCAAAATGTTGTTCATTACAATCTATACAAGTGCGTGGCAAATTTATAAGTGAAAATGACTAGATAATTATTACATTGTGTACTCCCTTGGTACCATACAACTTTTGTTTGTACCATTTTTTCATATAACAAAGAGTTTACAAGTAAGTTAAGTGGCACCCTTAGGCGAATCACCCTTGTACCCAATAAACTCCGTAGATTCTACTAAAGTGGTATGTAAGTTCGATGATACTCACGTTAGTGAAAAGATTTTTCCATTTATCAGAGGGCAGTAGATACTTGATTATTTGCATTTTATTAAATATGGACGCGCTATGGACGAGTTAAACAAATGCCCAGCGGACTTAGATTTATTCTCAGCCTCCCTCGCTTCGTTCAGGGGCCACCTGTTTAGTTTAATTTAATTCAAGTCATCGCTGTTTGTGGTGATGTTTCGCCGCATGTAGACTGTTATGTTTATGTTCTTGTTTAGTTTTGTTTTGTTACTTTCTATTTTTCCGTTTTCTCTATTTATTTTATGTTATGTTATCATATGTTATTTCAATATGTCTCTGTATTTATAAAATCTGTAATCTAAAGGGTTCTCCCGTCGATTTAATAATAATAATAATAATAATAATAATAATAATACTGTTCTTCTTCAACCTTCTTAACCTGGTCACTTAAAGGTAGATACTTACACACTTGTAACACATCAGCAAACGTAATGTTCGGCTTCTGTCGATAGCATCTCAATTGAGCCCACGTTTGTATATAACATTATCGCGTTATCAGAGTATAGTGTGCCGATACCCTACGGCGATTCGCGCTAAACTAGTAGCCGTGCCTTTAAATGGGGTCCCGAGATTCCTTCTTCAGTTCATGCGAGAAACGTGGGGTGAAAGGTAGGGATAAGACTGGACGGTGGTATAAGTGACAGAGTGCACCACGCATGCTCGATCTATCGCATATGTATGTAGGCTTAGGGTTAGGGATGGAGTGCAAAATCACTAACGGTGATTCAGAATCACGATCACGGTCGTGATTTAACGTAAATCACGACGGTGATCGTGATTTTCTTACCTCGAGTGAAGTTGTTCACTGTGAATACTGTGATCTTTAATTCTTGATCATGATTGAATTATTTTTTATAAAATACTTCAATATAGCTTGTGTTATAGTCAAAATGTGCTAATTCAGCGAATATATAGGGCGGTATTTTCAGTCGGTACTTATTCTTAAGCAAATGCTTAAGCATGCGGCATCTTCTACTAACCTAGTAGCTAATAAAGGATGCCGAATGCTTAAGCATTTGCTTAAGGATAAGCAACGACTGAAAATACCGCCCATAGTATAACATTCATAAATCGTCAATGTATGCACGCACTGATTTGATTGGCTAAAAGTATTCACATATACATTATACTTTTTAACTAAAGTGAATAAATATTCGTTAATTTAAATAGATCAAGAACGATAACATTGGTTCAAAGTGTACAACTGAAATTCTATAAGAACAATGAGGACTTGAGAATGTTTCGAGAGAAATTAGAAATTGGGGTTATGTGGAAGCGGGCAAAGAGCAGTCATACTCTCCACCAATCAGAAGCGATCACGAAAATCACGGATCACTGTGAAAAATCACCGTGATTGGGAACGAACGTGATCGGATCACTCGTGATTCACAAATCACGGTTCTAGCCATCACTACTTAGGGTGGCCCTTATTTACGCGTGTCAAATTTTGTTTTATATTTCTTTGCTCTCACCTCCTATAACGGTGGCATTTGATAAAAAAATACTCCCTGAAAAAGTTTATTGCAATCGGTCAACAGGAAAGGGCGCAGACCAGGCCTTACAGTGGAGAATTCATCAATAGTTTGAATTTGAAGAATTTCTCAAAAATGGTAAGCCCTATCGAAATTTTGTTCAAATCATATTAAAAGAACATTCAATTTTCTACAATTACTGTATATACAAGTTTTTCGGGCTTCCAACCATTTTTTAGATAATAGCATTTGAATATAGAGATATCAGCACTATGCGCGTGTAGACAATACGTCACGCCGTACAGGTGCCGACCTCTCTAAATTCAAACGCTATTATCTAAAAAATGGTTGGAAGCACGAAAAACTTATATATACAGTAATTGTAGAAAATTGAATGCTCTTTTAATATGATTTAAACAAAATTTCGATAGGGCTTACCATTTTTGAGAAATTCTTCAAATTCAAACTATTGATGAATTCTAAACTTTAAGGCCCGGTCGGCACCCCTTCCTGTGGTCCGATTGCAATAATCTTTTTTGGGAACTATTTTTTTATGAAATGGAACCGTATTAGGGGGTGAGAGCAAAAGAAATCGCAGGAGGAAAATCAGGGCCACCCTAATGTAGGCTTAAAAAATCGAACATCGACGTCAATCACACCAACACTTCACCACTTATAATTGTTCTTCTGTTGTGAGTTACAAAATCCCGTCTACATTAATATACTTCCCTTTTTATGTATTACATTGTAACATTTTAACAGAAATGTGTACTGAAACTTGCTTGATTTCTGAAGATATTTCAAATTGTACTTATACAGTGGCGTGCAAAAGTATTCGGCCACCCTTTGAAACAGAATAACTTGCTTAAAATTGGTTCAAGTGACTTGAGTTTTTTTGAGAAGTTAGAAGGATTAGTTTGCTAAGTGACGCGATTCGTCGTTTTGAAAAAAATTGCAATTGGTCGGGATAGCGAAAAAAATAGTAAATCTCGTGTTTTTCCACTTCTTTGTCTGTGCTCGTAATGAAAATTTGAAGAATGCCTTTTGTACATTTAAGTAAGTTGTATAAGTGCTGAAAATTTCATCAAAATCTGTTAACGCAGCTATGAGCTACAAACAGTTAAAGTTGGTAAAAAATCATACATTTCGGCAGTTTTCGGCAGTTATTCAGCATACTTTTTTAGTATTAGCGTTTTATAGTCTTAACACTCTTAAGCTGGGGGCACACGAGCGTTTTTCTCGAAACGTCCGAATTATTTATCGCCGTAATTATTGGATTACAGGAACACCGGACGGTGTTACTGGACGTTATAAGGGATGCTTCCGTGGGAAGATTTTTTCTTCGATTTAAGAAAAGGAGGTAAGCTAAAATTCAATGGCAGATAGTAATTAGCGCGGTAGATTCAAGATACATTTTTGTCCAATAAAAGCGATGTTGAATAAGGCACGAATGTTTAATAGAATCAATTGGAGCAGCAAGTAGAAGAGGACAACTTTCTGCAGCGCGTGTGTAGGACAAAGATGGCTGCAGATATGAAAAATGAATGGGCACAAGGATTTTGCGATAACTTGAATTTAATGCGTTTTACAGACACGTGGGATTGTCAGTTATTAACGTTCCTTCGAAGTTAACAAATCTAGATTCACCCCAACGAAAGGGCAAGCTGCGTGACGGGTTTCTGTCCTACGTTTTCGCACCCTCGGAGCGCCCGATGTGACGCAGCGAAATCTTGTAACGTTGGTGTCAAAATTTGCATAATTCGTCATGATAATTAAGCGATCTGCATATTACGTTCCCCTTTATGTCAGTTTCTCTTTTAAGGGCAAATGGTCCCTGGCACGATCCCGAAGTTCCTCTTCCGTGCCCCATAATTTCTCCCCCGTATTCCGCTATTAGATTAGAGCGTTATAACGAGTAATATTCACGTAACAGCCTCGCGTCTGTTCTCGCCTCACCCTTTAGACGGGCGCAATCCATGATTTCGCACACGCAACAGACAGACGCGGCGTGACACGGAACGGAAATCCCTCGTTGATATTGGAAAATACACGGTTGCCTTTTTTTATTTCCCCCCCGCACTGATGGACGCCGAAACAATTGCCGAATGCATCAGAGAATATCGGGTGTACATGGACTTTTAACGTTTTTCGCTTTCCCGTACATTCGTTTCCTCGTAATCGCGGTAAAGTGAATCGAAGTATAGTCCCCGTCTGTGTGTGTGACACGGCAATATCTACTTCATCACGATGGTAATGTTCGCATTGCGGTCGAGTATAACGTTGTACTTTATGTTCATATAATTCTTGAGACGCTGAGGATCAGTGAGTTAGGGTAGTTTTAGAAGAATTCGCATTCATCCCTTAACGAACGAGTTGCTTATGGTTTTTCTGCATGAAGTTAGAGTTTCCGAGCAGCATTCTAAATTTTTCGCATTTTCAGCAGTTTCGGATAATGAGAAAGTTGCATTCAGATGCAGGAAATGTGAAGGTTTTAAAGAAATTGAATCGATAATTTCGGGAAAGGGGTAGGCCCTCGAAAACTAATTTTATAGGAAATGGAACAAAAGTTTAGGCATCTGTTCAGTGAAATTTCATTGATTTTAAAAATTGGCAAGGTGGTAAAATTTCGTTTTTTGCTGTTTGGGAATAAATGATATCGAACAGGGAATTCGAGTAATTATTTAAGAGCATAAAGTGTAGGGATGGTTATATAAGACATTTTATTTTACTTAGAGCTGGAAATCAATCCGTAGGATCTCGATACCAACAAACTCAAACTCATTAGGGTAACTGTACTCGTAGTTGACAGTGTACCAATAGTTGACAATTTTCTTTTCAGTCACGAATAATAAGCTTTCTATTAAAAAAATGTTTTTGACTAATACGCTGTTTGAAAAAGTATTGGTCAAAAACATTTTTTACTGTCAACTCGTAGTTGACACTGTACCAATAGTTGACACTTTTATTTTCAGTCACGAATAATAAGCTTTCTATTAAAAAAAAAATGTTTTTGACTAATACCTTTTCAAACAGCGTATTAGTCAAAAACATTTTTTTAATAGAAAGCTTATTATTCGTGACTGAAAATAAAAGTGTCAACTATTGGTACACTGTCAACTACGAGTACAGTTACCCTATGTACATTTAGTGAAAATACTTTTGACTAAGGTAAATGGCCCAATGGTGAAACAGTTAAGGAAGCAGTTGAGATAATTGCAATTTCTTTTATATTTAAACAGTATAAAATTATAACTAAATATGATTATTCGAAAGCGTAAAATTTCTATTTTCAGATAAAGTAACAAGAATCTACATTTGTTAAAGGAAAAGTTTTGAATTAATTACAACATGAAACTGTTCATATGGCCCAGTAATTAAATGAACTTCATAGCGTGTCCCAGACATTAATTATCAGTGTCCCAATTATTAAATATATATTTAATTTAACTATTTCTATCAGGTAATGAAAATAAATCAATGTGGTAATATTTTGGGGTGATAACAACATTTCATTTATAATAAATTTTGACTTTATATGTCCGAAAAAATTAAGAATAAGTAAAAAAAATGATTAAAAGTATATTATAAAATGTTAGGTTATGTTAATATTATGACGAGTTTAAGATTAATTATCCTAATAATTCTTAAAAAGTATTATATTTTATAGTTATTATTAACGTAAATATGTAGGATGCAAAAAATACTTACTGTAGTACTTAAAATAAATGTTCAAACCAGTTCAAACCCCATTAAGCACGCGTTTAATAACTGGCCCGTGTCATGTTTTCGTGTACTAGTGGATAAACGCACCAATTTCAATATTAAAAACAAAAAAATAACAAGAGATCCAATTAATTTTCAATTCTTCAGTATTAATTAAATCCAAAACCACTGTACTGTTTCAAAAATTATAAAATAATAATTAATTACAACCTTAACAAAAATATTCTCTCGCTTGCTTGAGCCCATTAGGTAAGAAACGAAATTGAAACTGTTGAAGCATTACTGTACAATAATATTTTTCATGATATAACTATTCAGTTTTGTAAGCCTATAATTGTATCCATATAAAGCTAATACATTTTGCAATTATATTTCGAGCAGTTAAAACGTTGCAAATTAGTAAAACTGTTATTATTAACAAAATTTCTTCTCAATTTTTAATTATTGGGCCTTGTTTAAGCACTGGGCCATTTACCTTAATACGCTGTTTGAAAAAGTATTAGTCAAAAACAGTTTTTTAATAGAAAGCTTATTATTCGCGACTGAAAATAAAAGTGTCAACTATTAGTGCACTGTCAACTACCCGTACAGTTACCCTATGTGTATTTAGTGAAAATACTTTTTCAAACAGCGTATTACTCAAAAACATTTTTTTAATAGAAAGCTTATTATTCGCGACTGAAAATAAAAGTGTCAACTATTAGTGCACTGTCAACTACCAGTACAGTTACCCTATATATATTTAGTGAAAATACTTTTTCAAACAGCGTATTAGTCAAAATCATTTTTTTAATAGAAAGCTTATTATTCGTGACTGAAAAGAAAATTGTCAACTATTGGTACACTGTCAACTACGAGTACAGTTACCCTATTCTTAGTTTTAAAAAGGAATCAGGTAAGAACTGGGACAAAATGAAAGATATAATTAGGATCAGAAGTCCTGTTTTGGACATTCTTCACTCTCTGTTGTAAGTCAATTTCTTAGAGCTCTATTAAAATCCTTGAAATCTAGCGGGTCGTAAATCGTTGGCCCCTTTAGAGCATGGAGATTTGCCACCTTTTCGAGGGAAACGACGAGCCAAGGCCTAAAGAAGCCGAAAATACAACAAATTGAGTAACGCCAAAAATCGGACTTATCCCATTTTCGAAACTATCGTCGTCATTACACGTAGAGTCGTGAAAATGCGAAAGTTGAAATACAGCATCCGGATGAAACTTTACGCACTAATTGTGAACAACGCTCATCGAAGAGTGGCGTCAGATTGCGTGGCTGACATTCTGTCATCATAATTCCAATCGATTGCAGACAGCTAATAAAGTAATGGTCCGTCGTGAATGGTGAAGCGGACTCATTAAGCGGAATGCTAATAAACAAGAGTTTGAAACTTGGATATATCGATGGACGTCAATGAATGACGGTCGTGCGATAACAACGCGAATGATGGAAGAGGAATACTGCGCGGTCAAGTTCGGGCGGCGGCTTTGGGAACTTTCGCCAATCAGCAGGTGGAATCCCGGACGGAACTCACTGACAATTCAATTACAACTGGGAATTCCTGGTCCGACCCTAAGCCGAGAAAGTTCGGCGGTTTGACGGAGGCCAAGGGAGATTCAGCGACGGAGAATAACACTTCTCCAAGTGTTATGCAGATTTCTGTTTGGCCAGTCATTAGATTGCAGACAGGGGATGTTTGCAAGCACGACAGTCATTACTATAGACGTGCACCCCTGTACGCTTTATGTACCTGTTTCAGAGAATGATCATCCATAAGGCCGGGGTGCTTTTCGTCGTTTATAGTGTCCTGGACTCCTTTTCCTATGTTACACATATAATTCAATGGTGCATTTAGGAAATGCTCCTAGCATTGCCAGGTTAATTTTAATATCAATTGGTAGATAGTTATATGTCATTTATTGATCCGCTAACCCTCAAACACCACACTGGGTCCGCGAGACCCAGGCCGTTTGCAAGATTCGTAGCCACAATTGAACGGTAAATGGTGAGAGAAAAAACTTTGGGACTACTACTACTGATTCCGCACCATAAGACCCCTAATTTACCTGAAGAAGCCATCGTGAAAAAGGTAGTCTATGGGTCGCGCAGACCCACTGTGGTGTCCACGTCAGTTTTTTCGGGAAAGTGGAGTTAACAGTTGCTGCAGAACATTATTGTTTGTGCAGCGATTTGTTGTTCCGACAGTATTTCTACTCTGTGTAAAGTAGAACACATGCTTCTCAATCGGTAAAAAGTGTTTAAGATGCGATCGGCCGATGTGTGGGGAATATGTGGCGAAAATATGTTGCGACTGTTCTTAGTGTAAATGAATGATTTCATAGTGATTTATACTGTTTTTATAAAATAAATTATTATTCCAACCATTTCATTGTAAAAAATCACTCGACTTCACCTCTCGAAATAATTATATTTTTTAAACTGCGAGTAAACGAAGAAATTTTTTTTTTCAAAATATCTTGAGAATCAAAAGATTTTTCACCAAAATATCAATATATTCAGTGAAACCACCCTTCAAAATTATAAGATTTTCAGGTGTTCGTCTCCGATTACTTTGGTTTTTGGATATGTTTTAGAGGACCGAAAAATAAGAAATACGTGTCTTTTTATTTTGGCCTGCTTGAATGTTTAGGGGGTAAAACCACCCCACGAAGTTCATAAGGGGTACAAAATTGTGTTGAGTAAAACTTCATATAAATTTCATTTGCGTCATAATTTGCTGTATGGATGATGTTCTTATCGTCAGTTACCCTTATTAGGGGGTAAACTACCCACAATCATTTAAATACTTATTTAAGAGAGTTGAAACGTGTCAAAAAATGTATAAAATTCTTAAAAAACCATAGCAATCGGAAGAGGACACCTGGGAACCTCTCCTTGTTAGTTGTGTGTTCAATTTTTTTATTTATACTTTTGATAACAGAGCTCTGCTATCTGTTTGATTATTATTCAATAAATGAGAAGTTTTATTGTAAATAAGTAGATCGTTTGAGGTCAGCATTTGAAGAAAAAGGCGAAGGGTTTATGTTTTAAACAAGTATGTATGTGTACCGTTTAGAATATAAATATCAAAGTTCTGTAGCACCATTGTCGAATAACCTCGGCAGCTGTCTGACAGACTGTCATTGTCCTTCCAAAACTTTCTCCTATTATAAAAGAATATTGCAAGGCACGTGTTCACTAGAAGGAAGCGAGGTTTAGCCCCGAAATTTCTCAGCTTCGGACGTCATGAAACGTCCTCACTTGAAGGACAGCACGCAACTTGAAAAATTACAGTACAGTTCGCCTTCTCCCTCACCACTCGCCAACTTTTTGCCAGCCAATAAGAAAAGAGGAAAAACTCTAAAAGTCAGATTCACTTCGACGACAGAAAGGGAATTTGCACTGTTCTGAAGTCACTGTGAATGAAGTTTCTATTTTAATTAGTAATCTAATAAAAGTTGGGTTTGTTTTCTGTTTCGACGGAATCCAACACTATGCACCTTCCTTATAATTTATTATCTAATTTAATTCATTTAATTCAAATTAATAATCGTGTGTTCTCTATACTGATGGTTGGTCCAGACAATCTCAAAATAACATACATATGTACAAAAGACTTATATTTTCCTATCTACTGAAACACGATGCATTGTTTACACACATAAAATCCACCAATCATGTAAAGACACTTACCTATCCCTACCACTTATTTATACCTATTATAAAATCATAAGGAAACAAATTTTTTCAACCGCTATACACATTCAGCGATGATTAGTACTCAACAAGTAACTTATACACTTTGAATCAACCGCATGTTAGATAAGTATCCAAATATAGATACATCTAGTCACCGACGCTCTTCTAGTTAAAAAACGTTGGTTTCTACACCAAGTACCTTAATTTTATTTCGTAAAACTTAATCACTCCCAATACTCTAATTTAGCATACTACGAAGGACGCGTAATTTTTTTAAATTTACGTGACACAACATTTATTGGCAGGTACGATGTATTGTTCTTTTAAATGCAATACGTGTTTAAAGTTGTACTTAATTAAATAAGAAATAAGGTATAAAGGCAGAGAGACTCACCGGCATAGTTTGGCTCCCGTGTAAAGAATTGATCGCCGCTAGCGCTTCTTGATGTGACGAAAGTTTTACGAATGCACAGCCTGGAACAAAAAGAAATGTTTCGTTATTCTTCGATACTGGCTTATTCGTATGTTTCTTCAGGGGCGGATTTGGAGATTTGGCGCCTCTAGGCTAACTAGTGTCTGCCACCCTTTCCGCGAAATATTATTAAACATTTTAATTTAAAAGAGTCGAGACAATTTCAAAATTAATTCAATATGGCAACTCACATATGAGTTACCCCTAATTCGCTATATGAAACAGAAGTGAATTGTTTTTAAAGTTGTCTCCAGCTTCTGTGATTAAACCATTCCCAATTTATTTCGCTCAAAATTTGTCGCTCTCCAAAATTTGCCGCCTCCTGAATTTTCCGTTCCCCAAATTTTTCATACCACTAATAAATAAAATTAATACTCAATTCAATGATAAATGTAGTTTCGTAACGATTATCACCAAGTTCCTCGATTATAACGGAGGATTCTCCTGTAACAGCCCCCGAAATTAATGATTTTTTTTTTAAAAAACTATTGTTAATATTGCATTAAACTCTTTTGGGATATAAGAAGGCATCTTTAAACTTACCAGAAAATATTTTTTTATGTCGATCCTTCTTATTATTTATTAATTATTGTAAACCTCTTCGACGATGTTGGGGGCAGGTGTAGCACCTGTCACAGTCATCTGATCGCCAGAAGAAGAAAATATTCTTAAAGTTAAATAATTTACGCTGCTACTGGACCTACAATTTTAATTTTAGTTTTTATTTATAATACTTTCTTCGTCGATATAAAGAAGAATATGAAAAATTTGTGAAAGGAAAAAACATACTTCTTCTTCCAAACGCTATAACTCTTTCAATTTTTCATTTCTTTTCTTTAAACTGGACCAATCCCAGCGTAAACTATCCAGCTTTAAGAAACCTCTATTTTTCTCCAATCAGATGACTGTGATAGGTGCTACACATCCCGCCAACAGGAGTTACATCGTCGAAGGGGTGGACATGATCCCACAATAATTAGTAAACAATAAAAGAATCGACATAAAAAAAATATTTTCTGCAACTTTAAAGATGCCTCATTATATCCCAAAAGAGTTTCATCCAATATGACCAACAGTGTTTTAAAAAAAAATTCTTAAAAATCAGTTACTATTGGGGCTGTTAGACGAGAATCCCCCATTAAACAACACAGAAACATCCATAATATATTCGTCCTAATATTTGTCACTTTGCCAACATTCTCCGCAGTTAGAGTTCAACGAAACGCTGATTGAACTTTTATTATTCGCGTATTAACGAATTCGCCGGTGGCCCGCGACCATTGCGCAGCTTTGTGCTTTCAATTCTGTTTTCATACAGGAAAGTTCGCGCGGTACACTCAATATTCGGGAGGGGGTGAAAGTCGTTTTATCTTCGGGGAGGATTCGCGAGTGAAGAGCAAAAGGAGTTCCGTTTCCGCCATTGTCACAGAGCCGGGACCATGCTCAGCGATGATGGGACGATTAATCGCCACCCCTGCCTCCCTGCCACGCGCGCTTATCGTTATAGTTAGATGGAGACGCGAAGACAAAGAACTCGAGGGTGCTTTGAAAAATTGACGCGCCGGTGGAGCGCAACGTGCACTTAATAAAAGATGTTTACCACGAACGGAGAAATGCTCCGTAATCCGGCTGCGCCATTCCTGGTTTAGAGCAATAACGATGCGTATCACGTTGAGCAAACGATCGTGAAAAATTACTTCTATCTACGCCCGGGCGCGATAGAATCGGCACCGCCCTGTCCAGCCACTTGGAAATAATTTCAGCGCAGACGAGTCTTAATGGGCAGGATATTTATGGATGCAATTTAATTATCTCACTTCTGAATCTATAAGTAGTGACTATTAAGCGCAGTTGATAAATATTAAGCTCAGCTTTCTTTTACTTCTCATTACACTTTGTCTTGTGTTCTCGATAAATTTGCGCTGCTTCGTTCTATCTATCTTCTTCGAAAACCAGCTGAATTAAGGTATGCTAAATTTTCTCCCAGGCAAAGTCCCTGCAAAATCCTTTTTTTCTCAATTAAGAATTTTTATATCTGTCGTAGCATGTGAATTATAAAAGTATCTGCAAGAACAGGAGTATGCGTAATTAGGAAGCTGACGTCTTTTATCGCCACGTGCGAGGGACACGAAGGAACAAGAACAGGAATGAACATTTATCAGAATTAGTAATCTCGCTATTGAGTTTTAGAATTTCGACGGTTGAACGCGCCGAGAAATATAAATGAGGTTCGATTGCTACATGCCAGCGGGGATAGAGTGGGACAGGGTTGAAGGGAACTGGGGCGAAAAGGGCGTACTTACCCTCGTACCTGCTGGAGTACGACACGATAGCGTCTCGCCCATCCCTGCTTTAAGTTTTAAGAGCCTGGACCTTTTTGAGATCTCTTTACAGCTCTGGATTTCCACCTTTCAGCTTGCAATCGCTGTCCGAATTACATCGGGGAGTGGCAGACGATTTCAGACTCTTAATCGATATTTCGATGCTTAAGATTTCGAAGGGTTCTCAGGTTAACGATACTTGCGTGACATTTGTAGAGAAATTTTGCTCCCTTATTTAAATACATTGCGTATCGATTGCGGCGTTTGCAAAGAATGTGGGAAATTGTTGCACGCCATGCACACTCCTACTTGAGGACGCTTATATAACGTACAGTTTACTGAGGATGATGAAACAGGGTTGGTAATTTGTTATCGAATGCTCATTAAAAGGTTTTGTCTGGTGTCACCGTGTCTCGTTGCTTTATATATCTTCTTGTCAGACACACCTGGCAACCATTCTACCAGCGATAATCTCGAGCTCCACTGCTATGTTTATTAACGATTTTTTAACAACTTATACCAGTTATACCACCGTCATCCGGGGTTAGACTGTGACAAATTTTTTTAAATAGCTGCTGTACATTTTGAAGTTAATCTGACAACTTTCATCTGAAGATCATCTAATTGAATAAACAGCAGGGCAAAGACAGGTGATATGGAACTTCGCAAAATTTCCATAAAGAAATAACGAACTCTTCAGGCAATAGTTGATGATACTGACAATTGGGCATCGATCATTGAAAGAGAAATATTTCTATTTTTCGTGGGGTGTAAAAGTTTCTGAAAAGTGCATCAAACAGTTAAATATTGTAGTGAAGGTATGTTACAAAGTATTATTTTGATATAATGTATCATTCAATATGTGTGTTCTTGATTATTCAACAATAGTTTACCAATAAAGTTACTTTCTTCTTAGTATAATTCTTAACTTCTTGTGGGAACATGTGTGTACGTAATATAGGACATACCGAGTAACATAGATGAAGTTGATAATGACGATGACGACAATGATGCGGAACGCTTATTTTGCGATGGTAATTATAAAAATGATGAGAAGACAGCAACCAGGAATAAATTCCAAAAATGATGTATGTTTGTTTATTTGTATCTTATACTTAATAAATCTTCATTTTTAGTAAAAAAAGTAAAGATTTTTCAGTTTTCTTTACAAATTTCCTAGGTGTCCCATATTAGGTACCATTTTCTCGAACGGGCAATTTTCACTCTTTTCAGTTTTTTTACTATAATTATTGCAAAACAATTGGATTTTTTACATTTGACTATGTAAATATGATTATGCAGTAGTTCCTTCCCTCGTCCCCTCATGTAAGTTTTATTAAAAAAAAATATTCCCCTACTTTGACAAGCTTTTGAAATCAGGTGTTCCATATTACCTGCCTTTACCCTATTATTGATAATATGTTATTTAATTATATTCAGAAGTGATTTGAATTAATTAAAGAAGTGATTTAAAATAATTCGAATGCTGTTGTGCTGGATTTCCTACCGAGAAAGCCTCAAAATTACATTAGAATAAATAAAATAAAGAATACACACTTTCCATTTATCATCTGACGAATAACTCGTCTCGATTACTCGCCCCAGAGTTCCCACCAAACGGAACAATTTAGCACGGTTCCCAGTAATTTGGCACGGTTAGTCGATTTGTTTCTAATGCACATTGAGTGCCCCCTACAACCTAATATTCGTCATTGAATCGCCCGTTAATAATTGCCATTTTCGTGAAAGTTACTTATCTGTCTCTAGGATGAATAAAATAATTTGCAGGCTAGTTACACGGTCACCGCGGCGTACCATCGTATTTAAATTTTTGTCGAACATAAAATCGCCGGGTATTTAATTGTTCCCTTAGCGCCCCCGACATATTTCGCGAAAGTATTCGCGAGAAGAATGGCACAGAGCGTCCAAACTCGAAGATAAAAGCGATCCGGGGGTGTAGGTAGGTGGACAAGATTTTCTTACGACTCAAGTCCCTGTCGCTCAGCGACACCGTAAGAATTTGTCCAAGCTTCCAAGGCGCTCTGGCCCACCCCTGCTGCTTCTCCCCGGCGCAAGCGAAATCTCTCGAAGGCGAAGCGATCCTGAGAATTTTCCTCGCCGTTTCGAAGCGGGCGGGAGTAAGGGCGCGCGGAAATAAAAGAGTCGAATTTCTTGAAAGTTCGCGTATAGTTATAGGTACGTATATGTGCGTGGGTGTATAGGTACGTTGGGGCGACCGGGGCTAAAAGTTCCGATTTCGATAAAACATAAAAAAACGACTGGAAAATAATGTAGGTATTCTCTTCACTATTGACTAATTTCTTGTTGAACTTATTATATTTTATGATTTTAAGCTTGTATTTAATATATTGTAATAGGTTTTTCATAAAAAGTAATTTGTTTGTGGCCGGTCGAAGCGGACCTTCTTACCCCTTTATGGAGCAAGTTGTTATCGCATTGGGGTAAGTTGTTACTAAGATATAGGAGTTGCCTTTTAATGGAATATTTCATTTTCCAATGAAATAAAACATAATCTTATTAATAATGTTTATTTATGAGGGTTCGGATCAACAAAAATGTATCATCATTAAGAGAATACCAAAACAATATAATAACCATAAACATTATCTTTGGTGTAAAAATTAGAATCTACAAATCAGTCTTACATTCAACTGTTTGTGGGTACCTACTTACTGACAAGGGAACACCGCGAACCCGGACTCACCGATTGGAACGCAACTTTGTGGGTTTTTAGAGTTACTCAAAACAAGAACAACGGTGCGTTTCATTTGGGCCCTCTCGACCTTTAAGGGGGTGAAAACTAACCTCAAAGTCAAATTGGCACTTCCACTTTTTCGCGAATACTCCTAATTATTCGAATACTCCTAATTATTCGAATACTCCTAATTATTCGAATACTCCTAATTATTCGAATACTCCTAATTATTCGAATACTCCTAATTATTCGAATACTCCTAATTATTCGAATATTCGAATACTCCTGATTATTCGGAGTATTCATTAGGAGTATTCGATTATATGAATAATTAGGAGTATTCGAATATGTAATTAGGAGTATTCGAATATTCGAATAATTAGGAGTATTCGAATATTGGAATAATTAGGAGTATTCGAATATTCGAATAATTAGGAGTATTCGAATATTCGAATAATTAGGAGTATCCGAGTATTCGAATATTCGTTATAGTAACGGGGATAGAAATTGTTTATGGGGTTTTAGGTTTCTTAAAAAAACTCTGCTTATACTATTTGTCAGCCGCTTATGGCGGGACACGGGTGTATTCGAATATTCGAATACTCCTAATTATTCGAATATTGGAACATTCGAATATTCGAATACTACTGATTATTCGAAGAAATTATTCGTATTCGAAATTATTCGAATACTACTGATTATTCGAAGAAATTATTCGAATTATTCGAATATTCGAATACTACTGATTATTCGAAGAAATTATTCGTATTCGAAATTAATCGAATATTCGAATATTCGAATAATTACAGCTCTAGGTCAAGCACGCACATAATTGGTACATAGACCATGTATTTATATGTACATCCAGGAGTGTGCGAACGCACGGCGTGTACGCCGTTGTCTGTGTGTGCGTGACAGCTCCGGCGGCTCCTTCTAGCCTGCCTGAAAACTATGTTTGGCCCCTTGAACAACGCTGAACAACAAACACTGGACAAACCGCTCAGCCCTCCGCCCCCGTCGATGTAGACCAGTTTTGTGGATCTCCCCCGTTCCCATTTCGTCTCGAACCCTCCGGTCGACCCCTTCCCGACACCCCCCCGTGCCGGTGTTCTCTCCTTCTTCGCCTCTATGCCGCCACAGTCAGTCCGAACCAATCGATAACGCCTGCGAGACTTTCCACTCATATATTTGATTGCTCGGCAAACATGTCTAAGTTTATTTTGCGGCCCCCAACCACCCTCTTCAACCCACCTACCCCCCGATCGACGGAGCATTAACGCGCGTTCTTTGTGCGGGTATATCGGCGAATGCTACACTTTCCAATACACACGTAGAAATGCCCTTAACGGGGATGCAGAACGGCTCTTTTTTATTATTTGATCGTATTAGAGAGACGTGTATTTACGGTTCTCGATGGAGCCCCTTGTATAGAAGAAGATGGGATTCCCCATTTTACTTCGGTTACGAGATTAACCGTCAGCTGCGATTTCATCTGTGTAGTCAATTTCGAGGCGATTCGCTGCAATTTATTTCTCAAATTGGAAACAGCTTGTGCGCTCGTTTTCTGTCATTCTGAAGCTAATTCTGGAGAACGCGGGGAGGTAGGGAGCGGATGAATAAGTGTTGTTCGAGTGACACGGTCTGGTTAGTTTTGTTCAACTCAATCTTGTGGCGATAATTTTTAAGAAACTACTTTTAGCATTTATAATAATTACAGAGAAGTCAGTTTTGTAATGATTTAAATCCAAATCAGTTTGGCAAAAAGTTACTTGTTTTGGGCTAAGAGCGGTTGGAAGAGTGAGTTAGGATTCATTTGTCGTTTAATTGTACCTATTTCATGATTTGACCATTGCTTTTTTTATTTCGCTTTACCTATCCTTCAATTCGTTTTTCAATTTCTATCGGCATTCTTTTCGGTAAATATTATTTCTAACAATGGCTCTGCATATTCATGGGAAATTATTGAAACCCAATTTCGAAATTATTTATTAGAGAAAAGAGTAAAACTGTCGAGTGTATTAGCCCAACGTATAAAACTTACGGGAGTTTTAGAAAATTTGCGTGCTTTATCGATCAACTGGAAGTTAATAATTGAATTTATCCGAAGGTCGTCCGAATTTAATTATTTTCGGGATTAAGCGCCACGGCCGAGAAGATTATCGGTACCGTAGCTTACTTGAGAAACTCTGGATTTCGCAAGGAATTAACGAGCTTTTATTTATTTCGCCGTCAAAGTAACGCGGCTGGTATAAAGAAAAATAGTAACTATATGATCGATGTGCTCTGCTCTCAGTTTTTCCTCGGACAAAAAATGTGCCTGACTAACTGTTGGAAACTTTACAACTCGTGTATCCCAAATGCGAACGAACTTTGGACTCCGCGGTAAGTTGGCAACAAATGTTTCTGTAATAGTTCAAACCGGATGGCACCTACACGAATCGAATGTTCACATTTCATATTCTATAATATCTTACAGGCAATAGTAAAAAATAATAATAAATACTCCGCCGAATATTGCAATCTAATTAATGCTTTTCTTAAAGCGCATTATTTATATTCTGTTGCAAATGTAGGAATTCGGATGGATCGGAATGCAGAAATAAAGAATCTCGTTCGGCGGTGCAGAATAACAAATTCGTCAGCTGTTTGATCTAATAACAAAAAAATAAGATAATGAAAATGTACTGCGCGAAACGTGCAATAAATATCCCTCACAAGAGGATGTCCTACCATTTCGATACGTGTTTGCACGCACCTACGAACGCGTTTGGCAAGGGGTTGGTGACACGCGCCGGGACGTTATCGTAACGTTTCTGTGCCAACGGGTGGGTATTTTATTATTTCGTTAATGGATTCGGGTCGGTGGCCGAATGGAAAAAATACATTAACAATCGTGGGAACTCGTGGTTGGGCGCGACGACGTAGAATATTTAGTTTATGTGGGGTTTGCTATCAACCGATGCCGTGACGCGAAACCGTAGCTCAAACCACATCCTGGCTTCTGTTATTTATTCGCTTGATAAACGTAGAGAGATTTGTTGATAACACGAAACTGCGTAACAATAATTTAAGTATCTGCAATTAAATAGTGGAATCGAATTCTGAAGATCCAATTAAAACGGTTACTATTTAATGAAATTTCGCACGATAATTAGTATGCTTTGATAAATTTGCAACATCAACACGCCATTCATAACGTGATATGAATTTTGAATAATTTAAATTGTTGCTTTCGCAACAACTTTTACGTGTTTTGGATGAGTGTTGCTATGGCCCGTAGCTCAATTAACAATTTTTGCTGAGAAATAACAAAACGGCGTCGGTTTGATAGAAAAAGTTCAGCCCAAAAAGGGTGTTTTCTCGAATGTTCACCGAGAAGAATCTCGGTTATTTTTCGACAAAAATTGTTAATTGTGCTACAAACGATAGCGACATTCATACAGATTAAGAATCTTTTAGAACTTTTTGTTTTAGATAAAAAATCACCTGCGCCACGAACATACCTCTTTTTTTTGTAAGTGTCACATTGATGCTATAAAAAAACATTTGTAACAAATTAAAAAAAATCTTTTTAAATTTTGCTTGTATAATATAAAAGTAGCTTAATAAATTCCAAAAAGATTTATTTCATTATATGTCGTATTTGTTGAGAAAAAAATCTTTAAAAATAGCTTCACCTTTCGGCCGATCAAAGTGGAATCATAGTTTGTCATTAATTGGATATTTTATTTATACCGAGGGAACTATAAATCTTTTTACGGTAATAACGGCAGAGTGTAACGATTTTAATCACGGTCCATCCCGGAATTAATAACAACCCCCGTTGGTATATTACTTTGCATGCTTTCCATAAAGCAGATTCATTCGAAAATCATTTATTATTTGCTTTGAGAGATGTAATAGAAGCGACAAAATACTGCGGGTGCCTCAATCCGCCCAATATGAAAGAACCGACTGGAGCTCTATGTAAATCGTTTGAACGTATGCTCGATAGCTGTCGTTGGGGCTACCACCATGACACGCGGTATGTATGCATTCGTAAACGGACCAAATGAATCAGTCTCATTGATGAAGCTACTAAATCCGCACGAGTGGGAACCGAACACACGTAATTGGTAGAACGGGTTGGTTTTACAAAGTACATAGAGCTCGTTTGCGCCGTAGCCAAAAACGAGCTAAAACGAGCACGCGTAAGTACACGCCCACGCATTTGTTCCACATTTCAGAGAAATAAAAGGGCAGAGAGAGCATGTGAGACAAGCGAGAGCAAAGGGGCGGAATTAAAAATGCTGACAAGCTTGCTATATAAACATTTGTGTGTTTAGCTCTTTTTATGTTTAAGGGATGAATCCGGAGCGTAGAAGCCCCCAATAGTCGGCAGGAAAAGAAGTGCAAATGGAAATGTAAATGTAAAGAAACTGAGACGGAGAAAATGGTGGACAGGGGTATACACGTTGGACAACTAAGAATTCAGTGTAGGAGATTTGCAGTTTCACCACAAATTCAGGATGAAAGGTTTGTGGCTGAGGCAAGGCAGAATGTGCAACAATGGAGTAGGTCCGAGAAGATAGCGTCTCGAATTTTTTCGTGGAAAATAAAATCTCTTTTTATCCCATTTTCGCGAAGTGTTACACTTTTTGGAATAGAGAGTGTTTTAGGGGGAACCTTGAAACACTGTTTTCTTGTGTTAAGAGCACTCGGGAATCAGTCAGAGGTCGAAATAAAATTAATATTTTGTACTTATAGGGGAGAGTAGGCCCCCTTGGACGGAGAAAAATTGCAGTCATTTTCGGCATTTTTTTTTAGGAAGATAACAGATTAAACAGAAAATTTAATATGGAGACTGTTATTATACGACTCTCGCCGGAAAAATCGTATTTTTTTTCTTACAAAATGGCGGCGGTGGAGCCGTGATACGTAAGATCTTGAGCAGCGACGTTTTCCACGGTGTTCAATCTTACGACTATACCGTTTGACTTAGAACAAAAAACCAAAAAGATTTATTTTCTGCATGCCTGAAACTAGAGAAGTACGTGTCGGTTTTGCGATATCTTGAACATATTCTTTGCAATTGACACTTTTATAAAAAAAAAATGCACTTTTTCTCCCCATGTTCACCATTACGAGACAAATTAATGTTTCTGGATTTCCCTGCGTGCTACTCTAGTTTTAGGCATGCAGAAAATAAATCTTTTTGGTTTTTGTTCTAAGTCAAACGGTATAGCCGTGAGATTGAACACCGTGGAAAACGTCGCTCCTCAAAATCTTGCGTATCACGACTCTACCGCCGCCATTTTGTCAGAAAAAAATACGATTTGTTTCCGGCGAGAGTTGTATAGTAACAGGCTTTATATTAAATTTTCTGTTTATTTTATTATCTTCCTAAAAAAATGCCGAAAATGACTGCAATTTTGCTGCGTCCAAGGTGGCCTAACCCCTTAAGACAATTTATGTTATATTTCATATTTGGCACTAATTTGAACGCAAGTGACTATTGGATATTGTAGCTTGATCTTTTAGGCACCTACTATTATATGTTCAACCTTTTGTTCAGAGCAAATTAATTTGTTATTAATATTTCTGTGACATACTGCAAAAGGTACGATTTAGGCAACCGATCTCCTAAATCGTACCTCTTCTAAAAAAAGCGTCAATAACAAATAAAGAAGAAAATATTCAACATGACGATTAGTGGTACGCTTTAGGAGACATGATCAATTTATTTCTAAATATCGATTTAAACCTTATAATGAATGTAATATGCACATAAAACGAATGTAAAATATTCTACATTAAACCGGCTTTTAGAAAAATACAAAAATACAGGATAAAACTGCATTGTTTGATTATTATTACCTAAGATAAACTGGTAAAAACTGTACATCAATCATACCTGATTTTTTTAAATGTTTATAGCGCGCTCAAAATAGGGTGTAAGCTCTAAAGGTTTTGTTGCTATTTCTCATTTCGCATTTACTTGATATTTTTATCATCAGGTGTCTTTTATATTCAGTAGTTACCGAGTAATTGATGAGGTACGATTTAGGTGACCAGTGCGGTATTGGCAACTCTCCCCTACATGTATTTATATACATATATAAGTAAGTACTTTATTATTATAATGTTTAATCTCTTCGCACAACTGATTTACACTCTCACCAAATCTAACTACTAACAAGGGAAGATCCCGAATCCGGAAATTCAAAAAGTTCTGAAACTTTGTGAATGTGTAGGGAATTCCATCCTGATTACAACGCAATTTTTTTTTTGCTTCCCAAATTCACCCTAAGGGGGTTTAATTGACTCCTGTAAATCCGATTATTTTCCAATTTCGTCTTATAACTCGTGAACTGTAAAATAATTTTTTCACCAAATGATAGATCTAATTAAAAGAAGTAACTTCTGTCTCGAAACTTGTTTTCTATCTCTTACGAGATTCAACAATTCAAATTAAAAATCAAAAAATTCACCATCCCGGTCGCCCATATCGCCTGATCGTTAGTTGCCTCTTCTCGAGTTACGCCCCTCACATATAACATGAAAATACAAAACGTAAATGTAAAACCCAACCTAGACCCTAAACAACTTTCAACGACTCCACAGCGTAGTTGGCTGAACTCCTTTTAAAATCGATGGCCGCCCAATGAGGTGGAAAATATGGTATTCCATTTAAAAAAGTGAAGGTGACTTTGAGATGTCCTTGAAGCGTCCACCTATAGGGTAATACTTTCCACTACAATACGCCCCCCCTTGGAATCTAGCGTTTTTTTTTTTTTCGTTTAACACCCTCTCTTTACATAGATATATACTCTAAAGTTTCAAAGATAATTCCACCGATCCCCTCACACGATACACCCCGCATCCCCCTCGAATTTTATACATCCTTATGGCGAACGCGCGGCCCGAGTCTCGCAGGATTTCCCTCGATACGAGGAATTTGTCATGTATTTGGAGGCGGGAACAAATAAAATGGCAGTGTAAAGCGCAGAGAAACGTGTAGTACGAGGCGAGACAGCAAGTGTAATGTGGAGACACGAAATGCCATTATAGTGCGGACACGACCGAATCCCGGAGGGACGCTGCGGAGAGGGCGGTGGAGCAGCAGGAAGACAAAAAGGCGTACACATACAGAAACGAACGGGACGTGACAACACCCGGGAAACGGCATCGCCACGTTGCTATTACGAGAAGATAAATTTCCAACCGGAACGTCTCCCTACATTCGAAAAATATTGCGACGTCCCTCACTTTCAGTAGCGTCCAGGCTCAGCTATATCCTACTTATGAAACCACTCGACATCCTTCTTGCAGCCTAAAGGGGCAAAATTAACGTTTGCCGTGTCACGCGTGGAATTATTATACTCGGGGCTTCATTTTCCAGCTTTATGCAAATAGCGGCTCTGTTTGCTTCGTGAGAAATTATTGTGTTGTTGTTAAAAAATATTCTCAACGATAAAGTTTCAATGGAGGTCTGAGAAAAAGTTTATCTTGACATATCGCCTGAAAGAACCTCGTCGAATGAAAGTTAAATTTATTACCAGAAGGGGAAACACCATTTCTATTTATTCTATCGTAAATTTTCCCCTGGTGTTTTCTTATTGGATATAATCATTAACCCGGTTGCAGATCAAGTTTTTTTTTTTACATGGCACAGTGGACGTTGGCGATAAGAAGCCGGGACGAAAGTATTCTCGGGCATCCCTTCACGGTTGTTTTGTAATTGACGGGGGCCTATGCCCGCTGGGAGCGGCCCTTCCAGCAGATTCATCTAGATTACAGTGCAAAACTACTCTCTGCTCGGCGTATTTACCCGGCATTAAATTACACAGACGGTCGCGCGCGTCGACGAGGGTCGGGCGTCATTCGGCGTTTTACCGGTTTACTTTCGTCACATCCAATATTGATCACGCTCAACGTGCGTGGCTTTATTTATGCAACATCGCGTATTATTGTAACGACAACTAAAGGAACCGCGCTGCGGTTTGGTCGACCGCGTCGCGTTGAAGTCTTTCGATTTCGCCACAATTCACCCTTGTTGTTCCTGCAGCCACATAACAATTCATGCTCTTTTGAAAATTTGCTGTTTTCCAGTGAGAATCCAAGTACTCGATGTAGGTATTTAATAGTTTTTTACCCCGCGATATAATTTCTGTAATATAGTCTGCAGAATTTGTATTAGACTTTGATCTCTTTAAGAGGCTACGCCTAGTCAGCTGGCGAGAAAGAACAGGATTTTCGGGATTTCTTTGTGGAATATCTACTGTATATTTTTTTACAACAATATGCTGATTTGGAAAGTACATATATGTAGCAACTCTCGGTAATTTTGTTATAGAAAAACATTAAAAAATGAACGAATAACAGCCATGAACAAAATCCAATAGTAACTCGTAAAATGCGAGGATAGATTCTAAGATTCCTCGGTTTTCACATTTTTACAGTAACGTATGAACTTAAATACCAAACAGATAAGTGACGATCGCGACGAGTTCCGTTGTTTTAAACAATTTAAACTCTCACAAAAATCGCATTATGTAGATACTTATGGGATGACCTAATATTTTATTGTTTCTGTTCAACGAGAATCTGTTTCTCAGGTGGAAAAGGCGCCAGAAATGCCGTTGTCCTTTCGATTCACTTTCGCAGAAAATTCGCTGGCAACACGAAGTCGCGGTACGTGCGGAGAAATTTTCTGACAGATACTTGAAGCCACTTCGGTGTGCATGCACGTTTATTCGCATTCCCTTTACACTGTCTTAGGAAATAGCCAGAACATCTGCCGCAAATAGAATAGAACGAAAAGGGGTCGAACAGGTGCAAGAAAAAGCTTGGAAATCCGCGGTAAACGCAACACTCGGATCATGGCGGTTCCAGATTTTCGCAAGCGAAGGTATGCTGCCTCGCATAAAGAAAGCAAATTCAACGTCCAACGATCAATATGGCGCCCGACGAAAATTTTTATTTCGTTTTTTGCAGCTGCAAGCTACTTGCAGTCTTGAGTATTTAATTATATTCACACTAACGATTCGTATAACATATTTGTTAGAGAAGGAAGAATATAGAGGAAGGTATAGAATATATTCCCATCTAATATGACAACGAAGAATAAATAACATTCTTAATTTTCAAATTGAAATAAAATCATCCATGTGATTAACCCATTTTACACCCATTCGAAGTTATATACTTATCTCATATCAGTAACGTATTAAAAAAAAAACAATTTTGGATCTTAAGGGGACATTCTACTCTCTCGGCCTCAAAAATATCGATTTTTTTGTTTTGCTGAATTCGGAAGAATGCACCTCCTACAATATCCTCTTAAATTTTTGGAGCGAAATTCGATGTATTTTCAATGTTATAGGTATTTGTAGCGTCAGCGGCCTGGTTCTCAAAACTTTAAACGCGTTTTTCTCGAAACACCATTTTCTTGGTTGGCGGATGTGATGAAAAAAAAACTCCATGACCAATTAATCCAAAATTTTAATATGTTATTCTACACATTAGTGGCTTTCCCGCTTAGCACAAATATCTTAAGATTTTTTAATATTTTCTCACATTTTATATCTATTAAACAGAAAAGAAATGCCCTTTTCGGTACTTTCAACTTTGATTAACCGCCATTTTAATAATTTTGGTCCAAAATTGTTCTTTCGTGGTAAGCGCGATAACCATACTCCTGCGAATTAAAAATATGTTTGGTTTTTTTATTTCCGATGATCCAGTCGTCCGAAATTTCAACCGCCAACAATTCTGATGCCGCCAACTTAACTGCGAAATATTTGTGTAAACAAATGAAATAAACAAAGAACAATGATTTTTTCTTGTATTTCAAGAGTGGTAAAATATACCCCCAGAAATTCGATAACATTAAGTGTTTACTTCATTATAAAAACCATCACCGAAAAGTGGCCGATTTTTCGGCCGAGAGAGTAGAATGTCCCCTTAAGGGGACTAGGCAGTCGAAAAATCGATTTTTTATTGCATTTTCCGAAAGTACTATCTTTTCTGAATAAAATGCCGTTTGGGTTATATTAAAATTCGCAAAATTGTTGATTTGGCAGCTAAAAAGATCAAGCGGTAACTTATTGCGTCGCCTTTGCCCAGAAACTTTAAACGCGATTTTCTCGAATCTTTTTTTCTCTTGGTTTTTTCCTGATTGCGAACGAATGGAGGTTCAGATCGACTTGAAAAAATTACAGGATGTGTAAAACATGTGCCATTTCGCCCCAAACCTCTGATATGATCCGTAAAAATTCGAGATTTTTATAAAAAAATTGAGGAGTCACCGGATTTTTGCAGCGCACAAATAAGAACGAATTTTTCTCGGAAAAATCGCCGATTTTCAGCCACCAATCGCATGATTTTGATTTAATTGTTGTTTTTATAGGTTTGGGCGGAAACTATGAATCCAACAAACAAGAATCTCGCCTTTGAAATCGGATTACGTCACATTTTAACACCGATATTAAAGCAAAACGACAGAAAAACGTTAAAATGTTTACCCGTCGGCAGCGCCATTTTTAAAGCACATATATATTTCTTATTACTTTTTTTCAATCTGTATGGTAGTAATAAACATTGGGTAAAAGCATATATCTGGATGTGCTTTCATTTGTTTACAAATAAATAAAGGACAGAGTCTATTTCTCACGAAAAACGACTGCCTAGTCCCCTTAAGGGGTTATGCCTAGTCAGCTGGCGAAAAACAACGCGATTTCCGGGAATTTTTTGTGGAATGTCTACAGTATATTTATATTATATATATAGTAACTATTGAAGAATTAGCCCTGAAATTAATTATTATTAATAATAATAACTCGAACCTCGATGACTCGAACCTCGATAGCTCGAACCTCGATAGCTCGAACCTCGATAGCTCGAACCTCGATAGCTCGAACCTCGATAGCTCGAACCTCGATAGCTCGAACCTCGATAGCTCGAACCTCGATAGCTCGAACCTCGATAGCTCGAACCTCGATAGCTCGAACCTCGATAGCTCGAACCTCGATAGCTCGAACCTCGATAGCTCGAACCTCGATAGCTCGAACCTCGATAGCTCGAACCTCGATAGCTCGAACCTCGATAGCTCGAATCTCGATAGCTCGAACCTCGATAGCTCGAACCTCGATAGCTCGAACCTCGATAGCTCGAACCTGGATAACTCAGGGCAGTCCGAAACTTCTTTAATTCGAAGATTTTTTTCCCCTCCCTTGAAATTCGAGTTATCGAGGTTCGACTGTATATTTCTTGTCTGTGGAACTTTCTCTCTTTACACTAAATACATTTTGGACTATGTCAGGAACTGCCACCGCTGTGAGATGGCGTAAGTACATGAGTACACCATGTCAGATGATCAGGCATCTGTTAGCCCTACTTCCAAGACATTATGCTATTGTAACAATTTACAACATTATGTGACTGTATTTAAAATAATATTCTGGGTATGTACACACTTATGTCTAATGTAGATTTCAGCACGCATTAGAATTTCCAGCTCTCCGTTCTTTTGAGAGATTTAGCAGCCGTTCCATCGGATTCCTGGCAATGGGGTTAACGCGCGATTTACGTGATATTACGAGCTGGCCGTATGGCATGTAGCGCGATTCGCCCCCGAGTAATTCCGATAATACCAGCAATCATCCTGTCACCAGGTTAAGCCGTCGTAAGCTTCTGTTGCTTTTCCGCTGGTGGTCTGGATCTAAGACGGTGTTTGGTCGATGTCGGAAAAGGTTGCCAACTTCCCATGGGGAATCTATTCGCTTTCCGCGTTCGAGGGCGTAGAAAGCGCAGCGTACCTACTCCTCTCCTCCCTCATTCGATTTCTCCCTGCTTCTTCTTCCCGTCTTTGGGATCGGCTGGAGATCGAAGGGGATCCTACGCCACTGCTACGTAATCACCAACGAAGGCAAACCGAACATTATCAGAATGATCTCTTTTGCCCTTATTTCCTAATACACGATTCTCGGGAATTCTGCGGGTGCTCTTAAGACACGAGATTACAGTCTCCACAGCAGCCGAGAAATTGCCAGGAGCAATATTTTAATAATTCCTGAAGTGTGTCGATTGATCAAAGCCCTAAACCTTTAAATCATTTAGGAAATCAAGATTAAGGGAATTTAGGAATCTTCCAAAATTTCACCTACAATTCCCTACCTACAAACTTTCTGACGAATAAGATAAATATCACACACAATCGTCTACAACTGCGTAGAAACGGTCGGTTTTAATTTAAGGGGAACTCAAAGTGAAAATGTCTCGTCGTTTCCGCGCGATCGCACTGATTTTCCCTTTTCAGCGGGGTAGGATTCGCGCGCGCAAAGGGGCGCGCAAAAATGACCAAAGGGAACAATAAGTCGGGGTCCCGGGAAGAGCAAAAGCGGCGCATTGTCCTTTAGAGGTCATAAAGGAAGTCGCGGTAAAGGCACCGACTGTTCCGGGATATCGCTGGCGGAGAGGGGTTGTCGGGGGTGGGTGGCGTCGCGAGGAGTAAAAAGAGCCCGGAGGAAAGGGGGTGATGCAGTGGAGCAAAGGAAAGTCTCTGGGACTAATTAAATAACTAGCAAAGTCACCTAGCAACTTGGCACCTCGGCCGAGTCCATCCCCTTCTCCAAGTCCGCGGTCTTTCTTACCGCTGGCTTCTGCACTCCTAGCTATCTTTCTCCCGCACCCCGGCCCGCCGCCCCTCCTTCGTCTCTGTCTCGGCTGGTGGCGCGAGTACACCCTCGCCGCCCACGACGTCACCTCGTTATTTAATTAAACTTCGCGGAAGCAGCTCGCGGCTGCTTGATACCAAAGCACGTAGCTCGTCACCTTCCGTTCTCCCGGTGTCTGCCGCCGTTTCTTATTTTCGTTCTTTCCCTCGCGAATCATTTGCGGAACGTGGTGCCGGGGAGCGGCACGGTACAATTGTTGAAACGAGGAAGCGACGGTCGCGACGACGATACACCAGGGTACTGTGCTCACTTTTCGCTTAAACTTTTCTTCGGACACTTCGCTCCCCTCGGCCCGCGACTTACGTTCCTCCCTGCTGAGAACTAACTAATTAGCGCCCTCTAGGAACATAAGGCATCGAAGGAACGAGGAACACGCGAAATTGAATGCGTATAATTATTTTATTAGCAGCCATGTTACTCTAAGAACGATATAGATTCGATCCCGTTTCAGCCTATGGAAGTTTGATAAATTATCGCAGCATCTGATACACAGGCGAATAAGTTTGCCCGAGCCCCTGTTGGCTATAAGAATTCGGCGAGGAAGAACGAAAGAACCACCGCGTGGTGAAGTTTCTTCGGGATAATTAACAACGGAAATTAAAACGCAAAGAGGAAAAAGCAAAGTTTCAGTGTTGTACTTTATGATTTGCTACTTCTTCGTCCGGCAACTGCCTTTTCCCCTCTTCCTCCACTAATTTCGGCAGGCGAACAGCAAAGGCCGTAACTGGGTGAGACATCATAAAGGGGATTTAGGAGGGGTTTCGCCACGAACCGTTAATTTACTGCCACGAAAGTAAACCATGGGAGATCCTTGGAGAAATTCGCTTCCTCCCTCTTTATTACAATCTGCTTCCTATCGCACGCGTGGCGGTGTAAGTTAAGGTTCTTGATCGCACGTCCTCAGTGCTGGCAATACTATGAGAGCATTTCTGTTGCTACGTGGTAGACGAATTCACAGGACAGTAGGGTGTTTCATATTATAGGGTTAAAATTAAAATATTACAATTTTTTTTTTACTTTGCTCATGCCCTGATTCCTATTAATATAAAAAGAATATCTGACCAATTTTAGGAAGATTGAGTAATATTTAGAGGTTGCACACCTTGCACACTAAATAATGTGTAATAGGCTAAGGAAACACGATTTCCAATGATAATTATTTTCATTCTCAAATCCTTGAAAAAGAAAGTAAACTTCAAAGAAGACTTAGACTTAGATAAATTTACATTTTATTATTATTATTATTGTTCACGCCTATAAAAATTCTGTACCTAATTATTTTACCCACATTTTTAAAACCTGAAAAAGCGAAAATATGTAGGGTAGAACGGGGTCGGTAGTAACAGGGGGGGTGAATGTAACACATAAAATGGATATTAACACCAATTTTAGATATATGATAAACAATGACATTTGGAATCCACGCCCTAGCAGTATAGATACGCAATAGACATTGATAGTGAGCAAAATAACTGTTCGATAGCCTACAGTAACTTTTTCTTACTGACTTATGATTGTAATGTAAACACTCCCTTTGCAAGTATGTGCGTTTTTTAATCTGTAATTTGCCTTTTTTTTAAAGTAATACTGATCGTTATATTGTCTTGTTTGCATAGAATCCATGCAGTGTTACAACCGATCCGGGGTCAGAGACGGTTGCAACACTTTACACTGTAACGTTAGGGCTATAACACTCCGCTTCTCATTTTTTATTAATAACTTGGATATCACTTGACATACAGTGAAACTGTTGTGACTCAATGATGTCAGATAAGTAAGTAACATTTCCGTATAAGAGTTTCTGTTGTAAATGTAATAGTTCCTGCGTAATTATATTCCAAAGTCAAAGTGTTGCTACCGCCCCAGGCCTACCCTAGTGATAAAACTGTGCAACCCCTAAATATTATTAACTTTGTCTAAAATTTGGCATACAGATCACTTAGATGAATAGAACCAAGGGGGCGAGCAAAGTTACGTGAAAATAGCACCTTTGGAAAATTGAAACCCCCTACAGGACAGTCCAACTTTCTGAATTGTCATAGAAAAGAGAATTTTTATAGTCCCAAGAAATTTTTCGACGATCTAGTTTTTTTTCTAGCTGACAAGCGATTCGACTGTACGTAGCAATGTGGAATATTCCTTAATCGAGTTCAATGTCCTTGGATGTTTAATGAATTTTATGTAGATAGATGGAGCCTGCCATTCTGTGACCAGCAACGCGTTGTAAACTGGAATTTTGGGGAGCTGTGAATCGCATGTATCGTTGCTTGTTCAGTGTTCACGAATGGGTCCAGCAAAATATAATTATTAATTTTAAAAATTTAAGAAATTTGCTGGAACCTTCTTCCCTCCGGATTTTTTTTACTTCCATTATTCAATTCGCATTGGATGTTATTAATTCAACATAAGAATAGCAACACTAATTTGTCTTTTCATTTGAATTGTATCCGCTTTGTTAAACTTTCTAGTTTAGATGTGACATGTGTCACGGTAAGGCATTGTGAGTGTGTTGCTTTGTCGAACCGATAGCACTTTAAAGACGACATCGCCACTATAGTATCACAATGTAATTTCGGTAACCCGAAAATTCTGATTTTTTAAAACCTTGCAGGTTTCTTGTTTATTTCAAGAGAAGTATCGGGCAATTTTCTTTTCTGTTACTTTTCGGTTCTTCAGGTATTCTTGAGAACACCCCTTAAAGGTTAATGTGCTTTTTCCTATTTTCCTGTATATCTTGAAAACTATAATAGATATAAAAAATTGTGGGAATGAAAATTTAATGACTTTTTATAGTCTAATAAACCCTGCAATGAAATTATTTATGCTGAGGATCGTATCTGTATTTAAACTTTAACTTTTAAACACAAAAAACCATTCAATTTTCGTTGTAACAATTTTTTTGTATCTTCTATATTTTTCAAGATGTGCAGGAAAATAGGAAAACACACATTAATATTTAAGGGGATGCTTCCTCCTTGAGGAACCAAAAAGTAGCAGAAAAAAATTGCCTTATTCTTCTATCGAGTTCCCTACAAACCTGCCAAGTTGAAAAAATCTGAATTTTCGGGTTACCCAAGTTCCCTTGTAGCTGATGGAAACTAATGGAAATTATTTTCGTTGTTTCTATTAAAGGCTAGCCTACCAATGCTTCATATATAAGTAGTAATATTTTTTCTACATAATATATTACATTGGTGTCAGAACTGGGTTTCTTTTTTACGAACTTTCAATGTTGTCTAAGCTGGGAAACTTACGCATGTCTAATTACTATGAATCCTAAGATCTTGATCTTCCCATCTTCGATTAAAAATTAAGCACACTGCAGTCGCAATAAATGTCATTTTCCATTTCCTTCTCCTCTTGCTACCTATATTTAAAACTCGTCATGAGTAAAGTAGGAAGAAAGAGAGGCCGCAATTTTTTGAATGGTGAGGGTTCCTAGAAAACGTTAAAGCTTCCAGATCTCTCTACGTATATACGAGGCTTGTGGGTGAAGATGAAAGAGACAAAAGGTTATATACCCAGCTTGAAATAAAAGATCCATCGGAAGATTATGATCGCCTATTATGGGCATATTCTGCAGTCCAATGTTTTGTAGTGTGAGTAGCCCGAGGGCTACCTCGATGCGCTATCCTGACCGACAGGAGTTTAATTTTGAGAAACGCAAACATCCCGTAATTAAGCAGACGCGGAGAACAGGACCGAAGGGTATGTCTGTGGAGACCCAGTGAAAAACCACTCATAATTGCCAACCGAATCAATATTTGAACTCCCTTTATAGCGCTGAATGGTCAGTAAGGACGGTGGGCTCCGTTCATTGCCAGTGCGCACCACAAAAGCTCTTTTACTCCAGCTGGAATTGAGTGTCTTTCCGCAGGACGATACCAAGAGAATATAATTTATCGAAAAAACGTAGGAGTTCCGCATAAATCCCGAGTCTTTATTTCATTCGCCTCTAGCCTTCGACTATTATCACAAAATGATAACTTACTACTTAGTCTATTGTAAAAGTTACTTTCTACATATATAATCTCCAACAAAATTTTTATTCAAATTAAATTCCGAATGAATAAAAGTTAAAAAAAAAAGGTATCCGTCACGTGTTGAATAAAGTTAACTCGGGTTAACAAACGAATGACGATTTTTTTTTTTTAACTTCTATTCGTTATTGGAAATTTTATTTAAACTAAAATTTTGCACATCTCTGATCTGGAACTCAATAAAAGTGATGTCATAAAAATACTGAGTGCTTTAGCATTTCAAGTCTTTATTTCTTTGCTTCGCACATTATTTATATTAAAGTAAAACATTACATGTTGTGTATAATTTAGTTGATCCTTGACAAAAAAATGGTAACACTCCTAATTTCGTCCGAGAATTTTTCTTGATTTTTATGATTATATATATATATATATATATATATATATATATATATCACACAATATTTTATTGTCCATCTTCAGATCGTACAATAATTATTTATCGCTTCCGTGTGTATTGCTCGATTCCCATCTTCGTCTCCCAGTGAAAAGGAAACGTCAAATTTTCACCGGGACATAATATTTCCCCCCCCGACTGCGATAATCATACAAAGAGCAGCGAAATACTTTATTCAAAGATAAGTAACTTGGCAGTTTAATAAGGTTCTAATAAACTTCAAGTTTTAATCGATCGAGGTAAAAACCGTGGCTCATGCCGAGGGTAGACAGGGAACCTAATCTTTAATCACGTCTTCGATGGAGTTTCTTAATCTGAACGGGTCGCGATCGTGCTTGGGAGCCTCGTAAGTTAAAAAGAAGAAGCTAGACTTCCGATAGCGCGAGAACTTTGAAATCACTGTCCACGAAACTTTGTAGCTTTGTGGCTGAAGGAAGGTTAAGACTTTCCACGAAAAGCAATTAAAAATTGCTTTCTTCTTCAATCGTACCGGCGCATGCTTGCTGGTATTTATCCAGGATTCATTGAAATCTTAATGGCAGAGATATATTCGACAACAAACATTCTCTGTGGAAAAGAAATGCAAATTTTAATTACCCCGGTATTATTTCCACCTTGTTCGTATCGTTTCTTTGAACGCGCGGATATTACTCCGGCTTGAATATACATTGGACAGAAAATTAAAAACCCCAGGAAAACCAATTCACATCGAGTCGTGCCAGATTTCTCGCCCACTTTCTCCATACATCAAGAGCATTTACGCATTGAAAGTCATTAAAAATTGATTCATATAAAATTTAAAAAATTTAAATTCAATAATAATTCATTATTATTTTAATTTCTTTTAACAGAGTAGGGAATATTATTCACTTATAATTTATAAGTCCCATATGAACCTATACCTATCTGAGTGAATTTGAGTTGGGTTGATTATGATAGTTAAATTATCAACTATGATATTTTAATATATTATACTGCAAATTTCATTTGTCCATATTTAATCAGAATTTCCTTACGAAGAATCCCAAAGTAATTAACGTGTACAGTTTTAGAACGACTGCATTGTTTTAAAGTAGACCCGAGAATATTGAGGATGCCATAGTGATACGTGGATATTTTGTTTCATGCATCAAACCATCCACGTTTAATATACTCACAAACAATAGCAGCCAGGAAAATTTTCACGATTTCATCCGCCAAAACTCATCAATACTGTACGCTAAAAATAATTCCGCAACTACAGTGTCAAGTGTCCCGAAAGAAATGCGTGGTTTCTCTGATCGCCGTTTGTTTCAACGGACGCCAATGCGAGCAGTGGTTTTTTTTCGTACCCTCCCGAGTTTTCCAAGAAAAGAAAACGTTCAGAAATTGCTGTTCGGTTTTTAGTGAAATAAAAACCACACGGATAAAAAAAACGTCCGCGTATCGGCTTCAAAGAGATTCTGGCGTATCAGAGATTCGTGGTCGGAGCAAATCGAACTCCTATACATTGCTTTTCAACTCAAACGATATCGAACGGCTTTATTCAACCTAATCCAACCGATGCAAAACTTCTCGTTTGCCGTGTACTTTTGTTGATCCTCGATAGCCAGGGGCATTTTGACGAATGTATAAGCGACATGCATCGCTTGCTGCTATCGATACTTGACCTCTGGCAGTATGCAGATGAATCTCTGAATCGAACCTATCAAAACTGCATGATGTGCCTGTCTCTCCCTGCTTCTTGCGGGATTATACAGGTATATATACGCGAGATATTGCCTATTCCGGATTCTTTGTTTCGCGAATTGTGCGGCGCTCTTTCCTCGCGGTGGACTTCCAATGAATATTTACTGGTCGAGGTAGATGTTTAATTTATGAGCGGGGTACTATAATACTTATTGCACACCGGGAAATTCCGAACAGACCACGCAAAAATTTGCTGTGTTAAAAATCGCGTAAAAAATCGTTATTCGTTTAAATTTGATATAATGATAATGTACATATTTATAGCAATGCACACAAGGGTTGTAAGTAAGTTTTGTGTTTTTTATGATCATACTTTTGTCGCGAATCTGAAGAAGCATTCAGAGTATATTTAATAATAGAGAGCACTTTGAGCATTTATTACTAGAAATATAATCTCAGGTTGCATTTGTGGTAATTCTGTCAGTCACACCGATCGAATCCTCTGCGTAAAAGATAATCATTGCTGTAATTTGTAAATTATGTAAATAGTGTTTAATCGGTACTAGATTGTAAACATTGTTTTGTGATGAAAAGTCTGTTGCATTTTATCTAGCCCTGCCTGTAAACGTAAAACACCCGGCCACTCGGCACTCACGTGAAACTTTAACCGCGTTTTTCGCGAAACAGTGTTCTCAAAATTGGTGGAACCCGTGTCTCTAAAAAACTGTTTTATTTTGAAGAATATAGTTCTGGCTGGTGGGCAGACCAGTAAAATTAAAAATAAAAGAAAATTTGTAATTTTTGAAGCCGTTGGAAGGACGAAAAATATAGGGAAAAAGTGATTTCAAATTTCAAGTGTCGTTATTTTCTCAAAAAAAATGTAATTTTTTGTAATTTTTTCTGGTCAGTCCACGTTTCAAGTTTCATGCCCATTAATAATCTGGCATTGCTTTTTACTTCAGTAAAAGGTTCCACCGATTTGGATGAATTTTTTGACGCCTCGACTTTAACGACTCCTCAGTGCCGTCTGCAATGATTAATTATAAAAGAAAAAATAAATTTCTATAATTTAGGACATCCTTAATACAATGCAAAAAGTCCCATTAAATTATATGTAGTAGTTTCCCTCTAATTAATTCCTAAAGATCACCTATTTTTATGAGCTCTAGACCGGAACAGCCCTTAATGTGAGAATATACTGCTCAACACTATTTTCCGCCGAATTTGAATACACACTTTAGCTGAACTTATAACGAGGGCCGTGCCACAAATTTTTTAACGATAAAGGTTGTCGCACTGAATAGTCACTTGTGTACTAATTCTTAAATTTGAAACAACCCGCCATCTTCTTCTAACTAATAATTGATAAATCAAAACAATGCCATCTACGTGTCAAATAATTCACTATTTACTTTACACAAATTTCGATTAACTTTTGCCGCGACCGAGCAGCAGAAAATACCGCCCACCAGTGCGCAAGATTAATCAAGATCACGAGCGAATCGGGCCGCGTAATATGTTTTGCCGGATTCACCTGGCAAGGGTCGGACAGCAAGCGGCGCGAGTCTAGTCTGAAAGTGAACCGTAGCCTGTAACAGCATCCCTCGCGGCGTGCTCGACTATGCAGCTTCTCGATGGCTTGTACCTTAGGTGTGAATTCGCCGTTGTTTACGCATGTTTACGAATGCAAAGTGTTTGCCAGCATTGTGTGCGAAGCCGCGCGTGCAGTGGGTGTAGCCGGTGCATTGAATGGGACCTGGCGTGCGTGTCGCGCAAGGGTGGGCGGTGGTGTAGAGAGAAGAGGAGAGCGGGGGTGCGCCTGCTAGTGCAGAAGAGGGTGTTAGCACACTTGGCGAGCTGCCATTTAGGGTTGGCTTCAACGAGAAGAGGGTCGGGAGCTTCCCTCGCGCTTCGCAGCCGCGCCCTTCTAAACGGATGTGGAAAAGACGGTGGCTTTCTTTCCCTCCGACAGACTCGTCTCCTCTGTAAATACATTAAAAGGCCACCGCCGTTGCTTTCCTCTCTGTCCAGGCCCGTTCTTTAAACTGTTGACATTCGTTAATCTTCCCCTACTCGGAACCCGCCCCCGTTCTACTGCGCCGCGAAATTATTTAATCGCCAATGCGCGCCCGCGATTCCTACACAATGGGGTTTCGCTAACCGGTCCCCGTGCATAGTACTTTAACGCTGCAGGTATATAGGTAGACGCCTATTTATTACTTAAGCCCGATCCGCACGTTGAAACTCGTGTGAAATTCCACAGATGCAGAGACTTCAATGCCCGGCCTAACGAGATGTATAATATTCTACGTGACAATCCGATGTACGCTGCTGGAATTAACCCAAAAATAGTGCGACCAGCTATTGTATGGTGAATATGGTTGTTCAGTTGTAGTATTGTTTATAAATGCGGAAAGTAGTACACATTTGCGATTATGAAGTTTCTTTTTGCGGGAAATATAGTTTTATCGTAACTTCCGTTATTTTCTTTTTTATGTGCTCAAATTTTTGGATCTATATATCTTCTTTTAGGATGATGATATTAACGATAATAATAATCATTAATTGGTGTGAATTTATGTGGAGGTATGGAATAATTTTTGATTTTTGTTTAATAAATAATTGCGCGCGTAGTGTTAACCCTTGATTGACACTCTGGGTGTGAGCCACCCATAAGCTGATTTTGACGCCGTGTATCTTTTCCGATACGTAGATTCTACGTAGAATATCGTGGATATTCGTGGAATATCTCTGTTTTTTTAATTACCGAAATAGTCTACGTCACATATGTAAAATAAATACCTTTTTCCAAAGCCGACTTACGAACTATTTTTTCCCTGTGAATATCATATGTGAACAACAGCTCTGTAGATTTTTAGCTTCTAATATTGAAATTTGTAAAAGTTACAATTTTTTTAAGATTTTCTTCGCGTTTTTTCGACATATGGCAATCTAGATTTTTTTTACAAAAACTGTGATAATATTTCAATAAAAAATCTAGTGGAATACATTCTAGAGGCCTTGAAATTGACCCATGATTTTTTTCATAACAATTGGATTCTTTAGATGAGACTGGCAGTCGTTAAAACATTGCTCTGGGTGTGAGCCACCCAGTATGTCAAAGTTGATTGAAAAAGGAGTGATAAATAGAAAACTCATAATGTAGTGGGTCTCGCACAGCTGCATCGGATTATAGCGTTGCAATGGTTTAATACAAAATGCAATTCCACACCTGGGAAATCGATTGGTTTTAAAATCTGCATACTCTTATATCACTAAATAATGCACTTATGTACATTTCATACAGGTGCAAAGTGAAATTGTACTTTTCTTCAACTAAAACCCCTTATTTTTTTTTATCAATTACTATTTTATTGGTGTCTCGAAAGGATGTAAGACTGTTTTGCAAACCAGAAATTAGTTTCGGTTAAATTAGTAAATTAGTGCAACTCTAAACCGTTGAAGAGAGTGGAGTTCCAGACATATCTGAAATAGCAGAAATAGAAGCCACTGATGTAGTAATAAAAACCATCAAAACTACAGTGGAAACGTGTTTAACGTGAGCCAAGGGGTGTTAGGTGTAAAAATAATTCAACAATGGAATTTCTTAATTTGCAAACTTCCAAAAATGGCTTTATACTTTCTTGTTAATAAAACCATCGATTTAATAACTCTGCTGACGACCTCGACCACGACCTGGCGATCTTGGAAAACTGAATATTAAAAAGACTGATGCTGACGTAAGTACTTACCTACATGAGGTTACTTTCGAATAACGACGTACAAATTAAGGAGAGCATGTAAGTGTATCAACAGACAAAAGCTACTACTTTGTAATCTTCAAATTAATATAACTTTCAAACTAATAGTTCTCAAGCACAAATAGGTTAATACCTTTTTGTAGAGAAATGATTATTATAGAAAAATGTATGGAGTTCTATTTAAAGGAAAGTGCAATTACAAGTATTTAGTATATAATAGAAATAAATAAATAAATATTGAGAATTGAAAATCGTTTACTTTTGTCTTCCAATATTTTCTTTTCTTTCTATGTAGTCGATTCGAAACTAGGTCCGGATTGTCACGTAGTTGTCTGATATAAATCATCAAACTCAAGAAACTATATACCATATACCAGAAAACCATATTTTTTATGTAAATTGACGGACACAAATATTTTACGATCACTTGGATCTCATTGAAAGACTTCACTACTGGACATTGATTAGAAATAATGGAAAATGTTTTTGTCATAGGCAATGTCGCGATGTTTTCTCAAATAAAATGATGGCAAAGTCTTTTTTATTCTCATTTTACCAGAACCACAAGTTATTCAAGTCACTCATTATAATTTTAAATATACTTATTTAAAGTTAGAAACAACCGATATAACTTATTGGCGTTAAATAGAAAAAATATAATGAATATTAAAACTTAGATTAAGTTTCCTTTAAGATTATTAATTTGATTAAGATTATCCAATGGTAAAAGAAGAGTAAATGAAAAATGTGTATTTTTCCTGTTAATTATTATGAAATTCGCGAATAACTGAAGCTGTTCGTACATATTCAGTTAGAATATCATTTTCGTGAAATATTATTAGATACCTAAATAAGTCGAACGAGTGTATTACCCCAGCTAAAACTTTCGTTTGTGTTCATCTGTTTAAGTTATACAGGCGCATCGAATGAAAATATCTTGGTGAATAGGTACAGGGTGCATACCTAGCATACATTTTAGCTATGACTCACGTTTCCTAGACACCCCGTGCGTGCTTACGTGGCACAGAATTCACCCCAATACAAATCCCCCCAACGTAGCGATAGTGTGGTAGGCAGACTGCTACGTTCGAAGCTCATTCACCACATTGATCTTCCTTTCGGTGGCCCTTCGTCCCCGTGGCGTCCTCGCCCGAAACTTTCATCAGTGGGGAACGTGTCATTGCCCCCGAGAAATAGCAATCCTCGGGGTTGGAGATCGGGTCGAGCGGTATCTTGGACTCCTTCGAACTGTACACCCCCAACAGCAAACTCCATTGTTGCAGAGTGTATAAAATTCTCTTAGATTATTAATTCTTCTGAAGCGACGTGAACGGTAAACTGTAAGAGACAACTGCAAGGTAGCGTCAGAAGTAGACACTCGTCGCTGGTACTGATAACTTAATTTACATCTATTTGTTTTAATTATTCTACTTGTGCGCACGAATAACAGGATAGATATTTTTTACTATCTTTTACAGCTCCACTTGCAATATTTGCATTTTCCTATCAAGAGTTCCACCCAGCCGAGCGTGAAGCACAAACAATTCCCTTCTTATCCGAGACCAATCAGATACAAAAATATAAACTACCCTTCAATTGAGAACGACTTGAATTTAGATGGTCAAAATAAAAAAATAAAAAATTACTAAAATACAGAGAAGCGAACTATAATAACCAATTTATTTTTCTAAAAAGAAGCCCATCGGACCGGTCAGGTCCGTCGTCGTTCATAATCCATTTCGCGTTACACGCCAACTGTCGCTTCGAGCCGACAGCAGGCTTTAACGGCCAATCACTAACGGTCGGTTGTCCACGTCTCTCAATATCCTACGCGATAGCATATACTCTACAAAAACGTGATCAAATCGAGGGGTGGCGCGTACTGGAGCGACTCGAATACAGGGAGAGAGAGCACGAGGCTGTCATAAAATTCTCCGCCGCGCGACATGCATCGACGGAGTGTAAATCGTGCGCAGAAATCGGGAAAGCACAAGGCGTAAGGGCGCGCGAACAAAAGTAGAGGAACAAGGGGCGGCGAGGGGAGGCGAGCCGGGGCAGGGAGAGGACCAGAGATAGAGAGGCGCGGCGAGGGGGCAGGCGGCGAGGGAGAGAAGGGCGGGGTAGGAATTTTCTCGAGGACGTAGACGAGTTCTTCGTTAAAATTCGTCGGGGCGGCCGTCGCGTCCTGGTGGAGACGTAAAAGAAAATAAAGGAGCGCTTAGTATTAATGTCGCGATTCGCGTCCGCGTCACGTAGTGGCCCATCTACCGCCCCCAGCTTCCCCGGATGGGCTCTTCCGTTTATAATGCGAAATAACCCTGATCGCGGTCGGCGCAGGGGCGGGAAATTTCAATAAACAATAAATCCCTTTACACCGAGGAAGCGCGTGCTCGCTGCCTGGGAAATGGAGCAGGCGCGTCACAATCCGGGATACAATAGCGCGCACACGTAGCCTGCTCCTGGCGTGGCCTTTGACGACGGGCGCACGAAAATCGAGGCTATCGATCTTTTAGACAGCTGGATATATAATTACGTGCTTGCGGGGAGCATCGTGACGGGCTGCTCCTACCCGCCGATTTAATATCGATGTTTGGAAACGAATCGCGAGTCTCGTGTACGTATCAGCGGCACGCACGTTCTCCGCACCGTAGTCCGATTGAATCTTTACTCGGGAGGCTCGCTTATTGCTCTGGACTTCGACGTTAATATCCTGTACGATCTACATTTCACCCGCCGAATATCCATTAAACGGATTACCGGTTCAAGTTCAATATTTGGTCAAACTCGTCGGCTGCCCGGCTAGATTAATGGGCAGCCAGCGTGCGTGAGAAATAAAATATCCCAGGGTTTCGACGATATTTTACTTCCCCAAGTACGAGCGGAAAGAAGGATTTCACTGCGGGATAGTCGGCACAAGTCACGGCAAACATTTAATCCCTTATATTTTTAACTCGAGCGGAGCTTTGTGAAATTAATACATCGCCGAGGTAGTAAAAAATGAAGCTCGCATTTTACGGCGATATTAACCATGATTCTCACTCGAGTGCTCGCAACGTTGCATAAACACTTCTCTCTGACGTTTAGTAGCGCGAAATGAAGGGCTGGATTGTTTCGTTTTTTTTATAGGCTTCAAACAATTCACCGCCTTCGCATTCTCCTCGCGGAATCTCCGCGTTTGTCTTTGATTTGTGTCTGCCTCGTCTGCCTCCCTTTGCGCGCTAAGCCTGCATTCTTTTATTTAAATATCTTCGGTGCGCGCGTCAACCGATATTACAGCGGGGACGTCTACTCGGCTCGACAGACAAATCAAATTCACCAACGTACCAACCGCTCCAACTTGTCTCCCCGACGCGAAGTCTGTCCTTTCGACAATGTCGCGGAGAAAATGCGATTTTTCCCTCGCAGCATCCAGGTGGGTATGCTCACGGAGACAGGGCGGAGATGGCGGGGCCCGCGGATAGACAGAGGCGAAGAGAGTCGGAGCGAGAAACGTCGAGCGAAAAAATCAGGACGGCAGAAAGCACCGGCTGGGAGTCGCGGACGCGAGGAGCTGCGAGTTCGCAGAAGGGGTATTTCAATTTAATGTCCGCTAATCGTATTACGTTTTGACTTTCGCGAGCACCCCGCTCGCCCGCACACGCGCGCACCACGTCCGAATCCTCACGCACAGGAACAGCAGATTGCCTCGTTTCAGCTTTGTCTACGCCGGCACATTTCCCTTACATTCCCTCTGGTTATCGCTTTTTCTTCTTTTTCTCCCGCCTCCGCGCCTCTCAGCGGCGCGGCGCGCCCCGTGGCCGTAACCGGTCGCCCAGGAATGTTAATACTTGTTTAGCCCCGGCTGATTTAGCGGGCAGAATTAAAAACACAATTTCCGGCTCGCCCCGGAACGCGTAAAGGCCACCTAATAGAATTACCGTGCAATCACGGGCGCGGGATTTTCAGTGTGTGGCGACCGCGAGGTCCCAGCGATTCCGCCCGCAAGCCCCCGGCCCCCGTTGCCAAGCTTTACGAGGCCGCCGCGTCCTTTAATATCCTCTTTCTAACCTGGCGTCCGGGATAAGATCGGCTGGAAAAATATCGCCGGCATAATCCGTTAAATTCATTTCCGAACTGGAGCGGCAACGCGATTGGATATTCCGTGGCGCTGCTAGGTGCCCTACCCGAAGAAAGGAGATGGGGATATAAAGCGCGACTGAAATCTGAAAGCCGGAGGTTTCAAAGTGCTCGCAGCCAGCGAGGAACGCAAGGGTGACATGGTCGATGAATTTTCGAATGATTGCGAACGAAGTGAAACGCAAAAAAAAAAAACACGGCGTAAATAACGAGTGAGTGGCAAGCTATGGAAAAGTTGAAAGTTTGATGCGCGGGTTGGAAAAAGTCATTGAAACATATTCCGATCCGGTGCGCCAATTTAGGGTAGAAGCGCGTGTAACGCGCATCGGCCTCAGAGCCGTCAGAGCTACCTATTCCATGGTGCCGAGATGAAACGACTGCCGCGCATGAAGCGCGCGGCAGGCGGGGCGGGGCAAAGGGGCGCGATAGTAGGGATGGAAAGACGGGGGTAGGAGAAAAATATAAATAAGCGCGGGAGAGCGGGGGGAGAGGAGACGGGGACATGAGAAAGAGTAGGCGAAGAGCGAGGCCGGAGCGTGGGTATAAATAGAGGGTGAATCGCCAAACCTCCGGGGCAGCAGTTTCGAGGCTTACCCGCGATCCGAGGGGTGTCCGTACGTACGACTGTTGCCCGTAGTTTTATAATTATTGTGATGCCCCCGGGGCTTATGGGATCGGGCTTCGCTCGCTACATGCGCACGTGTGTTATATCTCTCCCGTGCGACGTACGTGCGGCGCATGCATGTAAAACACTACGCCCGGACCCTGGTGCCGCACGAACTCTTCGTTAGCCCTCCGCTGTAGCCTCTCGTTTATCGTCGCTTCCTTCCCGCTTTCTTCGCCTGTTAATCGAAAAGAAACTGCGACGGGGTGAACGCGGACGTGATTGGTCCTATTGCTGAGGATGCCGCCTATGGTGGAACATCCGGGCGGAAAGCGCGAATCAAACCGCCACACAGACGGTTCTTTGGCTGAACTATAAACTTGTTTTTCGTTCGGTTCGGTCTGCGTGCACGAAAAAAGGTCCAGGTAAAACCTAAAAACGTTTTCAGGATTTGCCAGCGGCGTCCCTCGCGCACTATGTAAGCACGAATATACGCGCAAACCGGCGCGTATATACCTACATCTACAGATTGCTTTCCCCGTTCGACCGGTAAACAGGGAGCTTTACGGAAGAAACGAAAATTCGACGATTCGATGGGCGGTACTAACGCCGCAAATGTACTCGGTAGGCGGATTAACGTGCATTTGCGAAACCCGTGCGCGCGCACCGCACTCCGGGCATGTGGTGTGCACACACGCGCCCCGGGTGCACATGCAGGCCGTTGCGTATGGGCGCATACGTGTAATGCGCGTATAAACCTCGACGGCGGCTGGTCGCTTGTCGTTCTACCTGCCATTCCCCCTTTCTGACTCCCTTTATCCGGGCCGCTATCCAAAACCTCTCTCCGCGTCCTCTTTCGCGCGGCAATCCAATCATCTGCGTCCTACGATTTGTACCTAGTAATTCCGTGTGTTTGATCACATCGCCGATTTTACCTATGCTCTCTATTTTGTCAGGGTGCGGCGGTGTCGATTACTGCTTCGAGGGTCCAACCCGCAGACTTGGAGCATCCGCCGTCAGTGTTTATGTTGACGTTGGACAGCTTCCACGTGACTGGCGCGCCGCCGATTGGTTTCTCCGTCGAAAGACCATCTATTAAATAGTTTCGTTTGATTGAAACGTTACTACTTACTTAAGGCTGGGTCACCGCGCGCTTGAAGCACGGTTTGGGCAGTTTCCAGAAGCGAGCTGACTGCTTTTAAGCAAAAATGTGCAATAATAATTATACTGCTGCTTTCATATTTTCTATATATATATATATATATGGCGTGGATAATAGGACAGTGAGTATTTATATGTATGTGACACATAAACATAGAATGTACACTGGTTTAGTGGCACTCAATTTTGGTGGTGGCGTGCGACTGAGGATGCATGCCTGCCAGGTGCGTCTTTTCATCAAAACAACCCTGTTTGAATAGTTTAGGGTATAGAGCATTCTGTGTGCCGCATTACGAATGGGGAAATGTGTCTTCGCTTGGGAACTGTTTTGCATCACACGTTACGAATATAAGAACATTAAATAATATGCCTCTTTTAATGAATGCCTGTACATTAGAATTTTTTTTTTGTATTTCATTGCTTTCACCCCCTAGACCGCCATTTGATAAAAAATAATCCCTGAAAAGTTTATTGCAATGAGACAACAGGAAAGGGTGCCGACTAGGCCTTAAAGTTTAGAATTCATCAATAGTTCGAATTTGAAGAATTTCTCAAAAGTGGTAGGCTCTATCGAAATTTTGTTCAAATAATATTAAAAGAGCATTCAATTTTCTATAATTACTGTATATATAAGTTTTTCGTGCTTCCAACCATTTTTTAGATAATAGCATTTGAATATAAAGATATCAGCGCTACGCGCGTATAGACAATACGTCACGCCCTAAAGATGGGACGCGCGAGGTGCGGACTTCTCTATGTTCAAACGCTATTATCTAAAAAATGGTTGGAAGCACGAAAAACTTGTATATACAGTAATTGTAGAAAATTTAATGCTCTTTTAATATGATTTGAACAAAATTTCGATAGGGCTTACCATTTTTGAGAAATTCTTCAAATTCAAACCATTGATGAATCCTAAACTCTAAGGCCTGGTCGGCTCCCTTTCCTGTGGTCCGATTGCAATAATCTTTTTTGGGGACTATTTTTTAATTATATATATATATATATATTTTAATTTTTAAAATAAAGGCCACCCTACTGTACATAGTAGACTCGATACTTGCATGCAAATCTCGTTTATCGTACGGGCAAATAATAGAGATCATCGCTTCATAAGTGAAATAAGCACCTGAAGTAGAATGTGAAAAAGAAAGACACGGAATGTATTTTGCAGGTGGAACTTTTTATTTATTGGATCCGTTACTTTGATAACCACACGAATTTGCAGACCTGTTTGATATAACTACCAGTTCCAAGGTATATCAAAAGTTGTTAAGTTCAAGATCTGCAAAATAATTGGTACAGCCTTTCTTCATTATTTCTGCAGGCGTTTGAAAACGAGTTAAAACGACTTATTAACATTTCACAAGATCGCGTACACGCGTCACGCGAGATCCTTCGCAACAATTTCCTCTTCATATATTTCCCTTTAAGGCTCCGCTTGAAAACTTTGCAACGCTCATGAAGATTCACGTGCTGACTGGTACGAAGAATGCGGCCATTTCGGTCGAATTACATTAGCCGCATTTTTCACGAGGAATACGTCGCGTAAATTAATTGCTCGGACTCTGGCGCTGGGAATTCCCACCATTAGACATGGCACACAGGTGTTTGGTTTGGCAATTGACAAACGGATTTTCTCTTGGCGACAAAATCTGTTACCGTGCGCATTGTGCACACCGACCGCAGGTCGAAAATATACAGGCGGAACTATGAATATCCGCATGGGATCCGTATTGACTGTAGGTAATCAGACACAACAATCAGTCTCGCGATCGTTCGTTTACTCTACGATGAGAAATTAAACGGCGAACGTGATTGAGATACGATCATACTATTCCATCATCCAACTGACTTTTTATTCTTACTTGTGTTCCGGTAAACAGAAATTGTAATCAGGCTGGTTTGGGCCATTTTCGCGCTCACTGGGACCAGGGTTGCCACCTCTCCGGTTTTGGCCCGGAGACTCCGGGTTTTGAAGCAAATCTCCGGGCTCCGGTTTTACTGAAAAATCTCCGGGTTGTAGAACAAATGAGATAATAAGAAATTGTGGTATTATACTGTGGTATCAATTTTATATATAATAATAGTTATTAATTAAAAAAACAGATACTTTTAAATTCTGAATTGTTTGAGCTTAAAAGAATCGCACATCTGTTTTCTGGATATTTGAGGACAAAACTTTTTTTTGCTTTTTCCATCTCCGGGTTTATATTCGAATCTCCGGGTTGGAATGTGTGGCACTCCGGGATTTATATGGTGATAAGGTGGCAACCCTGACTGGGACATGGATACTCACTAGGATATTGGGAAACCTAGAATTTCGATACGCCGACTAGCGGCAGAAAATTGAACTACTGAGAGTAGGTCGAAATCCGTCGAAGTCCATATGATTATCAGTGTTTATATAGACATGTTATGAAAAACGAGTGATTTCAAATTTTTTTTAACACTAAATTTGTACTTATTCGATTAATAAATACTTATTCGGAATGTTTGGTGGGACTACTTTCAATAGTTTGCCAACTTACCACCACAGCGCTGAAATCTAAGCCACGCCTCCACTAAGTTTACCAATATTTTTCAAAATACATGGGCACACGTAAGAATTGGTTCACTATGTCGTGTATGCTTCATACGAACAAAAAATGAGTATGACCGATCAGCCTACACGCATACTGGGTCGGCAACCGATGGTGAAGTCCCCTTGGTACTAGGATTTAAATAATCAAGTAATAGAGATCTCTTTAGATAAGATATTCCGTTATTTCCTGCGTTTACATCGCTAAAACTAATCGCGTGTCTTATTGTACACTGGTCAAGGTACAGAAAGACGTTTGTGCGAAACAATTAATCCTTTCGGCTGGTGTGGAAGGCAGTAGATAAAACCCACTACTTTAATGTCCGCACGTTGCTAGAGACGCAATTCCATATGTTGAGATTTCGTGGGCAAGGTGTAATGTTTTGGAAAAAGCAATAAGAGGATCGTGATCAGCAAGTTCTACTCTATGAAGAATGCTTACTATCGTCATGTTTAGTGAACAACATTCGGAAAACTGTAGGAAAGAGTCTTTTGCGCATCGCATGTCCACTGCGTCCGCAGGTTACCGTCCATTTCCTTTTCGCACTAGATTAGATTGAAGTTGCATCTAGACCCCAGGTTATAAGCAGATGAGACACAACTTTTCATGCTCTGTCCGTAGGTTAAATCAGAACGTGAACTTCACTAAGCGTTTGGTCATAAATTTCGAGGGAACGTCGTTAGTAACTGTGCGGACAGCCGCAGGTAACCAGCGAAAATGGCCTTTGGTAGATTTAAATCGCGGAAAAAATACGTCTCCTTAAGATCATCTATTTATGCAACGTTAACTACCAAGTATACGTATAAAAATTACCATTCACTAAAGGATATAATTTTCTATCACAAACAAATTGAATGCTGACTTGTAGTCTACGTCTTTCAAGATTCTCCCAATATAGTAGGGAAGACCGGGGCTGTTAGGCCAGTTTCTCAGTTTTTGGTTTTTAATGAATTATATGGACGAAAGATTATTAAACCGGTTAGGATATTTGATAGGGCATACATTTGGCTATCTGATTAAATTATTAAAGTTGACTCAATGTGACAATAATTAAGGTATTTTAATTTTTTTATAACACCTTCCACGGTGGTCAACCAGCCCCATGATCGGGGATGGTTGACTTACAGTATGGGGTAGGTTGACTGTAGGTACAATCAGTTAAGAAAATGTTATTAGCAACTTTCATTATAAAATATTAATTACTTTCTTTCATATTTTAATAATAAACTGAAAATGTTTCCAACTTAAACTTAAATTATAATGTATTTATAACATGGTGATATTTAAACAAAATATATAAATAACTTTCTGAATAACAAAATAACAATTTAAACCTTATTAAAGTTATTAATCAACCAGCCCTGACCGATCATGTTGACTTCAATAGTCTATATAACCTTCAATTATTTATGTATAAACAAAAATGCTACGTCAATAGATCGTCTAATAAACAAACTTTAAAATAGTCTCTTAACATTTACTCTATTGTAACTATATAAGGCGTGAAAAAAATAAAATCTCTAAGAAAAAATATTTACTTACGTAGTCAATTTTTCGACAAACGCTAAGTGTTAAGAAACGTGCGATCGCGGGGTTGGACATAAATGCATGGTATAGTAGAAGTGGCTTCTTCCTACAGTAGGGTAACTGTACTCGTAGTTGACAGTGTACCAATAGTTGACACTTTTATTTTCAGTCACGAATAATAAGCTTTCTATTAAAAAAATATTTTTGACTAATACTTTTTCAAACAGCGTATTAGTCAAAAACATTGTTTTAATAGAAACCTTATTATTCGCGCCTGAAAATAAAAGTGTCAACTATTGGTACACTGTCAACTACGACTACAGTTACCCTAAATCTTTCCGCAGTAGAACGTATGTCGGTGAAAAGTTATTAACAATTAGCCAAACTACCCCTGGAGACAACCAGCCCCGGTCTCCCCTAATATTTTCCCCAAATCGCTAATACCAAAGAAAGATAAACGTTCACCTCTTACTTATCCGAGTAACGCGCTCCTCCCCCATTAGCGTTCGTACCCTGGAAAATAAGAATCTCCTCTTATAGCATCCATAAACGCCTGAAAAACGGAGGGTAACGAATACCTCCACAACGGCAAGTGAAAACGTCTACCATACACGTGCAAGTGGCTATGAACCGCAAAACGTGGCGGACCTGCGGCTCTACGTCGTTTGACGCGCGCGAAGCCAGCAGTTTTTCCATTATGTGATAACCATAAGGCTCGCCGCCGTTAAGGGTTTCGTAGTTACAGGATCGTGATATCTGTTACAACGAGGCAGCACCGCGATACAGCGCAGAACCGAAGGGAAGCCTCGAGTGGTAAAACACCTTCGTAAAATTTCTTGTTATCATTGTGACGCGGACGGTGTTATATACGCCATCCACCAACCGTTACGTCCTGCGGAAGGGTGCAAGATGGATTATTAAATCTCTAGTGCCGCCAGCGAGCCCTGGGTTATGGATTTCCATATCCATCCAGCCGGAGTCTGGCAAGGAGCTCGAGCAACGATAACGGGAGAGAGTTCAATGCTGGGTCAGGCCCGGAGAAATGAGAAACGCCGTGGAATATTTAATCTTGTTGCTTTATCAATCACTCTCGCGGAATTCTACTGCACACGTTTATTTGACGTTTCGTATGAAAAATAATATTACAGATGTACGAGCTAGCGAATGAGGAGCTGTGCAAGTGAAGCGTGGACACAAATAGAATATCGCGGAACCGTTAACATCCCACGTGATACAGTTAATTATATCGCGGGTGGAGATAATAATGCAACAAAAAAAAGTAACAACTGCGCGTGATATTTAACAGAATTTTAAAATTTTAAAAATTTTAAAAATTGTAGTAAGAGTGTATTGTTGGAATAATAAAAATAAATGCAACAGTGGTACTACGGGATTTGTCGTACCAGTTGGGCTACCGTGGTATGACAATATTCTTGGTGTAATAACGTGTTTCATAAAGCTCTTCGTTACGGTAACTGCGTGACATCTTTGCAATGCCAAGGCTGCGTGAACAGGACACGGCAGTAATGGATGATTAAATTTGTAATATGCCAAGAGCTGGCAATATTTGGGTCATGATATTACAAAAATGTCGCTTCCTTCTTAATGAAATTGCTAGTCTCGTGCGGCCATATTGCCCGGTAGTTACAACTATTAATAATATTATTACTGTCGTTCGAGAAGCGCGGCGTTATGATCCCCCAGTGCTGCCTTCGGAACGTTATCCTGCATGCTCAGGCTATTTCGGAAATGGTTTGCTGCTACTCCGTAGTAACGATAACTAGGTTGCCTTGCCCATGATTAAACCCTATGCTCGCTTATTCTTTTAATTTCGGATACCGTACACCAGCTGATCGCTGGAGAAGTTGCTGCAATATTTCGTAATATCGTTGTAAACTTTTCATCAGCCACGAAGAAATTGAAATTCGAACATGCAATTAAATTCTAAATAATTATTTTACGCTTTTGATATTAACCACAAAGTACTTCGGAAGTTCGACGATTATATATGCAGGGGAAAAATTTAAATTTTTATTGGAAAAATTATTAATACACCAGCGAATTAAATACACTTCTTCGAAGTACATAAACATTAATATTTGTATCGATTAGTACTTCTCCAGACTCCTGATGAAAATCCGACAGGAATATAGGAAAATGGGAAGCAAATGAAATCTAATTTTTACAACAAGAGATCACTTTAATTTTTACACGAACTGAAATAGAGTAAGGATATTTTACTGACAAGCGACATCGCCCAACTGTTACCCACCGATTTTGATGAGGTTTGCGTAGGTTAGATATAGTTCTCGAAAAAATATTTCACACGTATTTTTTTATCGGCAAACGTCCATATCCAGAATCAACCCTCAAATTTGGGGGTGGAAAACACGTTTGTCCCAATATTCTCGGAAACTATGCACCATAGAGAAAAATTGTTTAGACGAAAATGATGTATTTTTTTATAACAAATTTAATCACGTAATTAGATTCAGTGAAAAATTAATACTTTTTAGTATATTGTTTAAACAAATTGACGTATTACGAATCTGATTGCGTGGCTGAACTTGTTATAAAAAAATACAATATTTTCGTCTAAGAGATTTTTCTCTACAGTGCGTAGTTTCCGAGATATTCAGGCAAACGTGTTTTTCATCTTCACGATATGGACCTTTACCGATAAAACAATACGTGTCAAATAATTTTTCGAGGACTATAATCTACGGAAACCTCGTCAAAATCTATTGTAAGACTATTTTAAATGTACAACGAGCAGAATACGTATAAATGTACAACTTCTTGAACTAACTTCAAGTTAAGTTTATTCGTTTTGGATAAATTATTGTAAGATATTTGGCCCCTATTTATTATTGCAGTGAGTTTAATGTTTCATCGACTACCAGTCACTATTATCGACATTACATACCCAGATCAAATTCTACGATTCGATTTTACATTAATTCATGCAGTAGCTCCATTTCTGTCGGAGAAGTATTTATTGGAAATTCTATATCTCCTCTTTCAATAAAATATGTATTTTATTCGTAGTCCTTTCGATTTAAAAATACATGCTACGTGTTTAACATGTCCCGAGATCCGACCTAACATGAATTTAACCGTGCAGGGCCGTCACTTTTCAGGCGAGTACTTTAAAACGTCTCCATTACAGCGGAATCCAAACCCGTTCCTTCCGGGTCATGGATGTCTAAAATGTGTTAATTTATAATTCACTGCAACATTTGCTAGTGAAAGATCATTGCCACGCCATCAATTATTTGAAGTTTCAACCACTCAACAAATCCGCGAGACTTTTGTTAGTGGGAAAGTTGAAAAATTTATGCGCCAAAATCTAACCCAACTTCGTATATAAAAATGAAGGCTTAAAGGCGCGCGCAAAAAGGTGGGTAGCGAAAATAGATAAAGGATGGAGGGGAAAAAAAATGGAGAACTGAAAGAAGCGACGCTTTAAAGCGTCCTGGTTAAGCCGACCACTGCCGGTTATTCGATAACGCGGAACGAAGAGACGGACGAGGCGGGAGAGAGGCGCATCGAATCGGGATGGGTAATGTAGGTACGAATGTAAAGGTTTATGGGCAATATGGTATATTTACGGTTGACGGGCAAAAGCTCCCGCGCGGAAGGGAATCAGAATACCTATAACTTTTTCTGCGCCTCCCTTTTCATTCGTTGGTCCCTCTTACGTGCAACACCGGCGGAAAATCACATGGATGCTGACGAAATTCCGGATGCGATGCGGCCACACATTCGCTCGAGCAGCAGAATCACGTGTCCATTTAAATGTTTTTTTTTTGCTCTTCTTGTGATCATGATTTTGGTACAGCGAATCGAATTAATGCAAAATTGGCAAGTTTCTGTGAACGGGTTAATTTTATTCTTGGACTAGGGTACAGTAAGGAGGTACCTATATTTAATATTAATATTGGGGGAATCATGAGTTACTATTATATATTATACAAGACTTATTCTTGGTCATTGAATTTTTGTTTTGCTCTTTGCCACCCAAGTATGTCTCCCAAGCACACCGAAGTTTATTGTTACCTGCTGATTTTTTTAAATTTTGTACAAATGGAGGAATTTTTCATTCAAAGGATTATAACAGCAAGTAGAACATAAAGAGACTGTATTATATTATTTTCTGTTTCAAAGCCATGCTTCTAATGAGCGAAACGTTCAGTTAAAGTATTATATGATCGAACGTCGCACAGATCAGCTGGGACTCAAAGATTTACGATTTTAATGTTACCTGGAAAGTATAGTACTGTTAATAGGTAATTAGAAACTTTGTGTATTTTGTATGTAGGGTAACTGTACTCGTAGTTGACAGTGTACCAATAGTTGACACTTATTTTCAGTCACGAATAATGAGCTTTCTATTACAAAAATGTTTTTGACTAATACGCTGTTTGAAAAAGTATTAGAAACTTTGTATCTTTTGTATTTGGGGTAACTGTACTCGTAGTTGACAGTGTGCCAATAGTTGACACTTTTATTTTCTGTCACGAATAATAAGCTTTCTATTAAAAAATGTTTTTGACTAATACGCTGTTTGAAAAAGTATTAGAAACTTTGTATCTTTTGTATTTGGGGTAACTGTACTCGTAGTTGACAGTGTGCCAATAGTTGACACTTTTATTTTCTGTCACGAATAATAAGCTTTCTATTAAAAAATGTTTTTGACTAATACGCTGTTTGAAAAAGTATTAGAAACTTTGTATCTTTTGTATTTGGGGTAACTGTACTCGTAGTTGACAGTGTACCAATAGTTGACACTTTTATTTTCAGTCACGAATAATAAGCTTTCTATTAAAAAAATGTTTTTGACTAATACTTTTTCAATCAGCGCATTAGTCAAAAACATTTTTTTAATAGAGAGCTTATTATTCGTGACTGAAAATAAAAGTGTCAACTATTGGTGCACTGTCAACTACGAGTACATTTACCCTAAATACAAAAGATACAATGTTTCTAATTACCTATTATGCTGTTTGAAAAAGTATTAGTCAAAAACATTTTTTTAATAGAAAGCTTATTATTCGTGACTGAAAATAAAAGTGTCAACTATTGGTACACTCTCAACTACGAGTACATTTACCCTAAATACAAAAGATACAATGTTTCTAATTACCTATTATGCTGTTTGAAAAAGTATTAGTCAAAAACATTTTTTTAATAGAAAGCTTATTATTCGTGACTGAAAATAAAAGTGCCAACTATTGGTACACTGTCAACTACGAGTACAGTTACCCTAAATACAAAAGATACAATGTTTCTAATTACCTATTACACTGTTTGAAAAAGTATTAGTCAAAAACATTTTTTTAATAGAAATCTTATTATTCGTGACTGAAAATAAAAGTGTCAACTATTGGTACACTGTCAACTACAAGTACAGTTACCCAAATTACATCATATTTTTAATAGCAAACGTTCGTATTTTCATTTTCTTTCTTTCCTTTCCAGATATTGCTACGAAACCTTAAAGCTAGTACCTACCTACTTAAAAACACGTTATCATAAACAGGGGCCTTAATAGATTTCTAATATTATATTATCGTCCGCTGACGCGAGCACGTGACAAGGTGTCAAATAAGTTTGATATCATTTGGACCATCGACTCTCAGCGCTTTTAAACTCCATCCAATCTTAATAAGTTTCCTGACGAACGACGCGGTAGCGTTTCGATGACGTAGCTTCGGGCTTTGCCAGATTGCGCACACCTCGCGTGACTCCAAGCACGATTCCGGTTGATAATCGTTAAATGAAAGGTTCAGGTTATTACGACAAAACGCAAGACCTTAGTAAATCACGCAAGATGCTTGCGTAACATTTGCATTGTTAATTCTTCTGGGGCTCGCGTTGTCCTTCTTCATTAGCTCCCTGCGCGATCTCTACGGTTTCGATTCCGCTGCAGGGTTCGACTGCTGAATAAATTTACAAAACACGTTGCGGAGCGTTATTGATTTATCACGGCCGGGTAGGTATAACATTCAACATGGCGAACTGCAAATCAAAAGCGTCCTCGTAAAGCATCGTCGACAAATCTCATCGAGATTGCAAACAGATTGAATGGGCGCGGATTTCAAACGGTTCTTCTATTTAAAAAGTTGTAACTTTGGGAACGCTGGCACTGAATTACCGTCGGCACGAATCGGGGCATTGATTAAACACTCTTAATTAAATAGAAAATCATTTCAATTAGCGTCCTCCACTTTTTACTGTGCTTCACTTTTAATTTATTGGTTAAACATATAAACCGTATGTAATACGTATCTATCGGGTTTAGAACTTTTCTAACGAATAACGTATGAAATAGAGTTTGCATTTATGAATTCTACCTATGTATAGAGAAAAATGTTAGGGTTTTTAATATTTAGTCATGTTATTCGAATGGGGTGCAGAATATGATATACAGTATAACCAAAATGGTGAATTAAAATATCATACAATTAAATCATTGCATGAAGTTTTAACAACTTTTACACATTTCCCTCTGCGAACTTAAAATTAAATACGATAAGCCTTGTAACACACGCCTTTTATTGCCCTAGATTCCTCCATCGTTTGCTCCATCAGGAAAAGCGAAGCGGCTGAATCGCCCAACATCGCGAAATAGCGCTCTGCATTAACCAACGCGCCTGCAATCGCTCTCGTTTCCGAAAGCGTCACGCGCTATGTGGGCGACTTAGCAATTCAGCAATCCTTAGGAAGTCAGCGACCTACTGGTCGACCCGATTGCGCGGATCCGAGTCACAATACACAATATACATAATAATAATAATAATATAGTGGGGATAAATTATGAAAAAAATAATGTTTTTCGCAAATTCTTTACCGCCACTTTATAGGATATTAAAAACCATAGAACTCTGAATTTAAGTTTTTTTTTATAGCTTTCACTGTTTCGTAGATATTCGCGATAATCTGAAAACTCACCATTTTTCGACGGGGTGTTTTCACCCTTAGAACGGTTTTATTGCCGAGTCAAAAAATAGTTAAGTTATTAGCATCACTTGAGCTACATTTCTGCAAAGTTTCGGATTTTTTTGAATTTTTAAAAGCGTCGACGAGGGATATGTCAATTGTAACCACATTATTCTTCTAAAATGTAAAATTTACTTGTTCGATGGTTAGACACACTTCTGTATCCCTTGGTGTCCCTCCTATGTCAAATTCCGTTTATATTTATAATAAGGCTTAGTCAGGGTGTGCTTTAGCACTTCAAGAGAGCAAGAACCCTGCGAATCGCTCTAATCGCTCAGGGGGATTCGCATAGTCCTGTCCGGAATAACAGGCTTCTTGCAGAAAACATTATTATTGTTTTTTCCCTACTGCACTTCAATTTGGCTATATTTTTTATCGTTTTTTTATGGGTTAGATAATTCTTAAACGAAGAAAAAATATTATTCATTTTCATCAATATGAAACTTCTTATTGGTAAAAAAATGGTATACAGTGAATCCTCGTTAGGAGCCCCTTTCTACCACGCGTTAGGAGCCCGGCGACTATCCCCACCATTTCTTGGAATCCTTCGGACGAGAGTGACAAAACCCAATGAGCGAGCGAGAGGAAACGAATGAGTCGACACGAAGTTGCCGTCGGCTTTCGTTTCCTCTCGCTCGCTCATTGGGTTTTCTCACTCGCGCCAGTGGCCGCGCGGAATAGTGTCCAGTCGCGTTAGGAGCCCGCCGCCAGCCCTGTTCGACGGGCTCCTAACAAGTATATACTGTACATAGATCAAATTTTTTAGACTACGGTGCAGTCTTCTTCAAATCGCGACCTAATCTACTGCACAGTAGAATAGTGACCAGACTCCTTGCCAGACCCTCCAAGACATTATGGCTTGGGTCCAATCGTTTTTAACTACTATATTTAACAATAACAAGCGACAGCGAGAAATGGGAAGGTGCTTCTGTGTTAACAACTACTTGGTTCTGGAAGACTAAGTCCTTCTGTCCAGCTTGAAATCCTGATTGCTTCATATTACTATAGATTGTATAGTTTAGTGTCCTAATGAGCATAAGACGAATTGAATGATATCTAAAAGTCGAAGCATAATTGTTTTTGGGATTAAATTGATTCTAACTGATCGGGGGTCTGATTACTCTCACTGACTGACAATGAGAGCGTGACTGCTCTGATTTGATGATTCAATAAGGCGTCAGTTATAATGGTTGCGTGTTCTGATGCATACGTACGAAAATTTCTTTATAAATGCGTGAATATAATGAATGCACTCATTAACGAAAACTCACTCAGTAAGAAAGTGCTTTTACGTCTAAATTTCACTTCTTAGCAGAGATGTCTCTGATATGGCAGATTTTCTCTGTCATAGTCCACGGACATTGATTTTAAAGCACTGAACTTAGGGGCTAACTGAGACGGACCACTTTAGGAGCCCACTACAACCGCAAAAATGATTGTGCGTTGTGTCAACCACCGACACCGACAATTTCGTGGTACAGTTTTTTGTCGTCGATACGGACTTCAAACGTGGTTGATTCCAGCCACGACCCAACCACTGTTTTGCGGTGGGCTTCTAAAAGTGGTCCGTCTGAGCTAGCCCTCATCCGTTTGAACGACTAATGTGTCTCGACGAGTGCATAGATATCTAGAAAATAATACGCATGCAATATAACCATTCATTTGTTTAATTCCTCTGACGTATTCATCAGAACACGCATGCAGGGTACTCGTAGCAGAAGCCTGAATGTATCTCTGACCATTTGGAGTGAAAGTCTTCATGGCCCTGGTTCTCCCACAGTGTGTTGCAGATTGACAAGTCACTGTAACTGAAATTTTTGAACGTATCTCCCCCTTCTCGTTGCGCTCTTAACACGCCTTTCCATAGAGCTAAGGGTACAGCGATACTCAGGGGCGGATGACAGTTTGCCAACACTATCGAATTTCCTCCAAGTTTCTCATCTTCGCCTTAGCCCCCGAAAACTGTTACAAAATAATCTCTGCGTAACCCTGCAGAAACTCTAAGATTCAGGGCAGGTATGTAAGCTATTGGACATGGCGGAAACTAAAATACTAAAATCCAAAGCAGTGATTCCCAACCTGTGGGTCCCTAAGTGTTTTTCGAGGGGTCGCCCTGGTTATTTCTAGTTGACGATTTTTAGCACTTATTTATTTTATTATAGTTACATTGCCATGTTTTATTAATGCTGTAACAATGATTTTTCATACATGAAAGGGAGGAAATATTTACCTTACCTTATATGGGGGTCGCAGGTTATTTGAATATTATAAAAGGGGATCGCCATTCGGAAAAGGTTGGGAAACACTGATCTAGAGAGTAGTAGCGATACTCTCGCGTCACGTAGCATCTACGCTTGCTAACCAAATCTAAGAAGAGATCATCCCGAACCCGGGAATTCAAAAAATTCTGAAACTTTGTGAATATGTAGGGGATTTTCTCCTGATTACAACGTAATTTTTATTTGCTGCCCAAATTCAAAAATATTCGACACCTAATTCATCGTCCGATCTGCATGTTCGAGGGGTGAACACTGCCGTTGAACGGGGGTATGAAAAACCTACTTCGTTACATTTCTCCGAGACTAATCAAGATCACTTTTCCTTATCGGTATAATGCGCTGTCTGCACTGGTGAGTTGTCAGCTAACAAGAATGTGGAATATTGGGAGTAGAACATTAGTATGCGACATTAGCGGTTGGTACGCGAACTAACAGTAATGGCCGACGCAGGTATACAATTTATTGCGGTCTACCAATTTTCACAGTATCGACGAACTGTATGCCGTAGAAAATTTTAACGCTACAATGAACAATGATCTCAGTTTAAGTTTTCATTAAAGTGCCAAAAAGTAGAGCAAATAAAATTGTCCACATTGCATACTTTTACATATTCCAATATTGTGTCTAAATGTATTGCCAACATTTTTACTGTAAGAAATAACTTTTAAATAAACTTTTATATTACTGGCACCATATAAACATATAGTAAAATGTATACCTGCGTCGTCCACGTTTGTTACGCCACACTAGCGCCACCATTCCCGCGGTGGTAGTTTCCTTTGCCAATATGTAACGTTGATAAAAAAAAGTGATCTAACAGGCAACAGTGGTACCACTTGGTGAACATTTTATTTAAGCCAAGTTATTGCTGATAAAATACAAACATCTTTGTACTCAACATTTCCTTCTGAGAAATTGAACTAAATAAGTTTTCCCAGCTTTAAATTCAAGGGTAGTTTCCACCCCGTCGAACATGAACATCAGCCGATAAGAATAGATATGTATCGAATATTTTTCAATATCCCACCCACGTAGCAATCTTCATCAAAATCAGAGATTATCAATTACGCGATATTCCTCGTGAGTTTCTTGCAATGCAAAAATAAATGCCTACAATATACATAATCGCGTCATAAACATGTCTCAGCAGTGGGCATTAACGGAACTGAAATAATTTCCAACCGAGTGCCTACGATTCCCAACGATCAGACGAAGGTACTATGTAACATGAAATGATGCACGAACTTGGCAAATGGTCCGTGTGAGAACAGAGACGCGCAGCAAGCAGAGAGTACCGACGACAGAGCGTTACTGAGACAAATATGGTGTACAATTATGCGAAGTGTCCGACGTGGCAGCATGTTTACGCTGCTAAAGCCACAATTTTCCTTGTATAAGCACTTCGGACCGGTGTTCGCGTTTCACTTTCCTTGCAGCGGGGGCTGGAACTCGAGAAGGAGGGTGCTTTCGGGTGGAAGCTCTCAATATGTCCGACCTAATCCTCTCCCAGAGGACTAGGCGTCCCCTCTCGCGCGCGCTTTAGTTCGCAATACGTATAAACATTTCGAGCCCAGCTGCGCCACAGGATTTAAGAGCTGAGCGATTAATAAATGCTTCGTACGACGAGAGCCGGCACCAGGACTCTCCGACAGCCACTCGACGAGGCTGCCCGTGATTTACAGTCCGGGATCACGTGTCTGCATTCAAGCCACCGCGTTTGGATTTCAAGCGATTCCGCGGCATTGCGTTGATTTAGTGCCCTCCTCGCGGCGTTTGAAACATCGCCAGGTATCTGCTCGCCTGTTTTATGCCGATACACGTGTACGTCAACTTGGCAAATGAAGGTTACCGGATATCGGTGGGCCTCGTAGTCGATGCCCCTTCGCAAAGGCAGTTACTCGAAAAAGTATCCGCCCGCTCCATACGCATAACATGTTTTACTTATTTAAGTAATGTTAAGTTTAGAAATACCCATTGTAATTTACATTAGTATGAACTTAATTAATATATTTTTAGTCAGTGCTATCTACCAAAGAAATGCTCAAAGAAATTTTGCTAGAAGAATGGAAGAAGATGAGCCCGAATTTCACAGAAAATTATTTACTTGAATCTAATAATATAATAGATTACAGCGTAGAATAATAAATCGCAAGAATATTAGAAGAGTATTGACTTAATGTAATTACGTTTGTATAAATTAAATATTGAATTTGGGCCACTATTTTCTGCACGATCTTTGCTACTTCCACGAATAATAATACTACCTTTTTAAATATACTGTGTACCTACTATTTTTCAGTTGAATGCACCCAAAACAAAAATATATTAATGTGAATTAGAATTGCGAATTCTTACTTTGAAGTCGATTTAATATGTACAATGGTACATATAGGGTGGGCACTCTATATGTAACACTATGTTTTCAGAAGAAAAGGTTTGGTTAATAGCACTATGTTTAGCATAGTATTCTTTCTTCCCGTAATCTTTGTTTATCTCTATGATATAATATAATATATTTATGTTCCTAGTTGCGGCCAGACTTTCTTATATTAGTTATGAAAGCAACAAACATTGGACATTGGCCTACATACGCCATTAATGAAATTTTTTCTTTAATGGTAAATGAAAACTTCTCACATTCCCCCCGCGTGTTCATCAAATTGATTGGCTGGTTTTTAAGAATTTTTCTACAAACCGTCACTACCTTTTCTCAATCTCATTAACAAAGTCATCAATTACAAATGTTCCACTTGTATTGTGCAAAAAAATCTTTTATGAACTTAATGCTATCGAAAAAGGTAATAATAAAAAAAAAATTTTTAAAAACAAGCTTTTATTAAAATGTACTAAAAAAAGAAAAATAATTTTGTTACCGGCCTAAATGACTGCCATAAACGAATTCCCTCATATGCCCTTTTTATATAAATAGTATTACTGTCTTTATATTCATATTCTATTAAGGAATTAGTCTGATCTCTAACAGAATGCGAAAAGTAGTGTATTAAACTACGTAAAGCATTATAAATATTTTATATAAAAAGGGCATTTCAATATTTACGCCCCACGCTTTTATGTTTGGTCATATGAGGGAATTCGTTTATGGCAGTCATTTAGGCCGGTAACAAAATTATTTTTCTTTTTTTAGTACATTTTAATAAAAGCTTGTTTTTAAATTTTTTTTTTATTTTAATTTATTTTATGCTTTTTAGTATTCCAGAATTTTAATCTGTATTATTTTTAACGAAGTTCTGGAAATCAATTTATTATGAAGATTCCTCAATTACGATCCGATTTGTGTCGTTTTTTTGACCATTTTCATCGGGAAAACATAAGGAATCGATTCACACTACTTTCGCCAAGATCCGACGAGAAATGTAGAATTTTCGATTTGTCACTTCTTACGGGGCAACATTGTACGCCCCCCCCCCCCCCCCCCCCGTGGTCTCGAGGGTCGAAGTCCTTGAAACCCATCGAGGCACGGCTTATCGGCGGCATTGCCTTTGAAGACTCTAGCGAGAAGATAACTCGTTACCTGCTTTCCTGATTCCATAATCAGGTTGGAGACATGAAAATATTGTATTGTCATCTGAACTACGTATGTGTGCCAAATTTCAAGTCAATCGGACATGTGGAAGTGGGTCAAAATTAGCTTACAAGATTTCATCCTCACAAACTAACTAACGAGCAAACTCACAAGTGAAGCTAAATAAAAGCTTGTAAAAAAGTAGCTTAAATAAAACCAAGAAGTAATTCGTTAAAATATTCGTCTTTCTTTCATATTATGATCATAAATAACAATTATATTAAAGGATTAATAGCTTTAAAATGTTTGAGAAACATTACTGGACCGATTTTCATAAGGATCACAAGTTTTATTATTATACACATGTTAACGTTGTGATCGATACTAAATTTTGTTTCTCGCTGAAAAAATGATAACTGTTTCCCACGACTAAACAATTTAAACCGTACTTTATCTTCGATCCTGCAATGTATACACATTTTAATCTGCCAACACATTGTAGACCAGAAATTTATTTTCATTCTCCTTCGCAGTGGCGGATTTAAGAAAAAAGGCCCAGGTTCTGAGGGGCCCATTTCTTCGGGAAAATGAGGAGGTAGTTTACTAAAAACGGGCTCAGTGTAATAATACAAAAAATAGATTCTTTGGATATAGTCATCATTTTTTTTAAAGATGGGGCCCTGAGGGGGCCTTCCATGCAGAGACCCAGGTGGCAACTGCTCATCGGCCGCCCTGTTAAATCCGCCACTGCTCCTTCGTGAACAATAATCTCGTACAAACGTTCGTACAAGACAACCCGTAATTAATTTTTAGCCATAAAACTAAGATGAAATAATTTATCATCGGTTCGCGATATGTACCAGTTAAGCCTTGTACAAAACGAATGCAGTATAAAAATATCATTGCTAGAAATACAGAGATGTTAACATAGTATTGGTTATTCTCGTGGAAATACGTGAATATTTCTATGGATTTACTCAGTGTACGACGAAATCATTTCATGAATGTTCATATTAAAAATACTACACCGATTACATAAACCAAGACACGATACATTCTGCAGATGGTGGAACCCATGCAGGTGACAGCGGAGCGATTAATCATCGATAACTATCACCCGTTTAATACTCCCTCATAAAATTCTAGGCCGAGGAAATTATTGATTCGTCATATTTCCTGCCAGTAATGTCGTTAACGGCACCATTCTAATCTGTTGACGTCGCATGATGAAACACGGAACTCGAGCGTGAGTTATCGAAAATGCTTTCCCGTCACGTACGACCGCGACGTCACCCTCGCTCCAAAAAGAACACTCTCACCCTGTCCGACATTTGCATGTGGAAGAAAAAAATACCGTTTGCTTTCCTTCCCCGCGGAAAAAGTGACTTTTTTCCAAGAAGAAGATCTCTAAATAATTGACGTCACATCGTCGTTGACTGATATTTCAGATTTCACGGGGGTAGCGTTGAAAAGTACGGTGAAAGGAAACTTATTTCTTCGAAAGAGAAATTGTCACCGATCGGAGCAAGGGGGCGTGGCGTATAATCTCATTACCTACTTGTGTCTTCCATCGATGAAAACTGTTTAAAGGTGACACAATAGCGCTCGACAGCCGGGAGGGCAGATATGAATAGCGCGCCGGAGGAATTTGCCGACGGAAAGAGGATCAGAAAGGCAGCCAATGCTGTTACAACTTAATACGCGAAATAATTCCGCTGCGCGAATATTCGTTTAACGTTCACAACACACCGCTCTGCAATAAGAGGATCCCAGGATACAGAGTTCGCCCCCCCCCCCCCGCATTTCGAAGGTGCTTCCGCGGCATTATTAGCCTTAGTGTTGGGTAAGCAGTACCTCATCGCGCAACCCTCCCACGTTCGAGTACAGAGGAGAACCCTTGGACCTGCTTCGAATAATATTTCGTTCCATTATTCATAAACATTTTATAATCTTCTTAGCGCGGTGAATTATTGCTGCCGGTACAATTGAAATAATGCGAGCTCGCGGGCCCGTGGCGGGTAGTAACCCGGTCGGGATCTCCGCACATACATTGGAAAACAGAGTTGAAGAGAATCGAAAAGGGTGAATAAAGAGGGGCGGAACGGGGGAAGGAAGGTGGTGGAGGAACGACTGAATAGAACGAGTTCGTTCAGTGAAGTGGCGTTGAAATGTTTCGAAGCGAGGGAAAAATAATTGGACGAAGAGTCTGTCGTTACTATAGCGCCGGAGGATTGCGGGGCGCCTCAACGATGACGAACACAACCATCGTGTCTTTCCATAAAATCGTCGAAACGAATTCCTTTCTTAAACTCCTCGTTACCGAGGAATCTCGCGCTATCTACCGAACTGCCAATCTGGGTAGTATCACTCGATAAGAGAAGTTATTAAAAAAAACCACCCGGGGGTCTGTCAATCACTTCCGAAAGCATTCTAATTATTTCGCGTGTTGCGTATCGGAATCACTAAGATGGTAGCTGACAGTATTTTGGGGAAAGGTATTTTACGCATTTAAAACCTCACAAACAGTTGCCAACTAACACTAAACACTGTTTATATTGATGAATTATCTTTGTCTATTTGGTCCTTTCATCACAAAAGATTCTCATAAATACTTGAATTTTTTAAATCACTTGTAATTAATTATTTAGTGACCGAGGCATTTGCTTCTAAATCGTATTTTAATTGAAACTATGAATTGAAAGGAAATAAGGTTTTAATTTTTCGAATTATTATTGGAAGCCAACAATACTGTAACTAACGCGAGTCGTTGTATCTTGCGGAGGTTTGGTGACTAGCTGAGGCTTACTTAGGACAGCACACGTCACTACTGTAATTCTACTGGGTACACTAGTAGACCCAACGCGATATACAGGTAATGTCGTACAGGAGAGATCTTCTTGATCTCTCCATTACGTCGTGGATTAGCTAGTTATGAAACTCGAGTGAGGCCAGGCGAGCTGCGATGAAGCATGTTTGCAAAGTTTCCGCCAGGACAGAACGAAGACGGGAGATGTAATGGCAGGGCTGGACGAAATAACCGTTCGGTACCTTCCGTTAAAAGGCATATCCATCCGTTGGAAACTTCATTATGAACACTTAACGATGAGAGAACTATGATTAGGCCCAGTAATGAAATATTAATGTAGGAAAGTCGGGGTTCCACCAAATTGACAATCAAACACACCAGTGATTTGAGAATGAGCAATATAATAAAAACAGTAATATAAAAAGAATAAAGGAATACAGATACAGAATATTACATCAACGCGATCGTGCTCTTCGCGTGCTATTCAACGACTCCCGATCCGCTCGGCCGCCGAGAACCGCTTCCATTCGACCGTCTTCGCCGAACTTCGTTCTCCGCCGATCTCTGTCTCGTCCGTGCGAGACTATATCGCATTTCGGCCGCTACTACCATTCCTACATTAATTCGGGAAAATCCATTCCGAATAGTTTAAACGAGAATAATCGTAGGTATAGGTATTATGTTTCTTCAGTTCCATCACCTTTTGCTTTGTGTTTGTGACGTCTATTCACGATATTCTCTAACTAGGTTTTTAGCCTGTCCTCGCCAGGCATTACTATCCTATATAATAAGACGCCTAAGACAACCACAATTTTTATTGGAAACCCCCCTAGAAACGAAGTACGAAGTTGTACAACTTTTGGGTACCAGATGGGTACCTGTCTAATTGGTCTCTTGAAGGGCATTTCGATGGGCCTAAGTCACATACGTGCCCAGACTCACTGCCCGGCGACATTTGAGACCCCCCCTCCCTAGAAACGAAATAATTTTCGATATATTACAACAACTAATGTGTGACAAAGTTTTTCGTTTGCCTCCATGAGAGCCCAAATAAAGAGCCCATTTCGACTCTGCGTTGAGCGCGCGTTTGTATCTCATCCACTTCTTGGAATCCATCGGTAGACAGTGAGGGAACTCGTGAGCGAGCGAAAGAGGACGAAAGAATCGACACGAAGTTACCGTCGGCTACGAAAGAGAGAAAGCATGATACTTTGTCTCGCTTCGTCTTTCAGCTCGTGCTCGAGCTCGACCCGCGTGCAGGCCTACATACAATGCAGTAGCGGCTACTACATTGTACACAATACCTGTTTTAGGTCGCAGGGACTACCCATTATCGAATTTTCTAGGTTTTGGATTTTTTACGGCATATTTGGGTGCCGAGGAAACTTCATGCCGAATCTGAACCTTGTAGGTCATCGGGAAGTACGAAACAAAGCCTCTGGAAAGATTTTGCTAACAAACTAACATCCACCTTAAACGTCTTATTATATAGGAAGGATGATCTCTTAACACTTGTACATCGAATACTTTGCCAGTGGATAGCAGATACTTTTATATTAAATTTTAACCTTATTCCGATTTAAAATTCTTATTTTTTTGAAAGGAATAATACCGATACGTGACATAAGTAAAGTAACTTGGTGTTCCCATCTAGGTACCTAGAAGATACACCACTTAAATGTTTGTCACAATGTTCCAATAACTTCTGGAAGCAATTTTCTTGCGTAGTTTTATTCGGCTTCCCTTTTCTCGCGCTCGTTTATCGCGAAATGGATGTCGATGTTGAAATTACTGGCTATCTTTGTAGGCCACGTTCCGAATCGTTTACGGCGGAGCATTTCGAAGTATCGATTGATTTGGAGAAAGCAATAATGTTCTGTCTTCGTAGGATTTTAATTAAAGAGCTCGAAAAGTGAGCGCAACATCGCATCGTCCCGATTTTCGACAAAGAGCCGAAGGAGTCTGCCGCGACGGCAGGAGCCACGGTTTAGCAAAAAGTGTGGGGGGGGGGGCGAGGCGAGAGAAACGGGGAGAGGAGGGAACTCGTTCTTCGTAGAGCAAAGGAGCAAGCCTTCCACCGCCGTAAGTATCCTTCCTCGGATACTGCGCTCGCCCGTTTCTACAATCATGCTTCCGCCGAGTTTCCTTTACATCAGCAAATCTTCTGTACCTGCCAAAGACGATGGGCGGTACGGTTACGTCACCGACAGCGAATCAAAATCTTATTAACTGTTAAAAGTGAGTTTTACTTCAAGGTGGAATTTAATTACATTCACGCCTGCTTGGCTGCTTACCCTTCTCCCCTTTCTTTATGTCCTCGGGTAATTTCATTTATCCCTCTCCTCCTTCGCGCTCTCTTCCACTTTCTCCGTCGGTCTTTTTCCAATTCCTTGTTTTTGTGTTACTGCCTATTTATGCCCCCGCCGACCTTCTTCATTTTCCCCGATTACTTCTCCTCTCGCGCTGTTGAACCTCTCAGAGACTCGGCTGGCATCCCATTACTCATGGCCTTCATTTTTATATGGAAATATTTCAAATTCACTGGCTCGTTCAACGGAAATTATTGCTTCTCCGGTCCTATCTGAACTATTTCGAATTTCTCCTTCCTCTCCTTTGCAGGCATTCATCATCCCCAGGAGCAATGTTTACTGACCTGTGAACCTCGTTTCCCCTTACCCCGCCGCTGCAATAACTAGATTTGTTCGGAGCAGACGGAAATTGTCAAGTGCCACTGCGATTGTACGTTTCTTTTGTATTCGTTTGGTCGCGCGTCTGTCATCAACGTAGCACGCGGCTCGGAAACCATTTCAGGTAATTATTCTGTTTTAAAATAACCTTCTCCGGCGTTAGAACTGCCAACTATCAACGTATATTTACTTTTACGAGCGCAGTATATTTAGGTGTACTATATTGTGATTTAAAGAAACAGAGGTGGGAGAGAATAATTTGATCAATTTAATCATTTACATATGGCAGAAAACATGGCGGTAAATCTTAGAAAATGCACGGTTATAAATTTGAGTAATTTTTTACAAAATTTGAAAGCATTTATTTTGACTGATTTTTTAACATTGTAACTTAGGGGTCGTCCTTAAATTATGTGAGGCTTTTTTTAGGGGGAGAGGGGTGCGAATTTTTTACGTTTTCTTAGAGAGGAGGGAGAAGGGGTCGGGTAGCTTCTTACGTAATATTTTTAACCTAATTTTCAGTATGAGTAGCCTAAAAAATTATATTTCATTTAGGTATATAAACCATTAAAAGAATTTTAATAACTGAAAAAATGCAATGTAAAAAATATTACGATAGGAGGACGGGGTGGAATATAGAATCTTACGAATTCTTATACTGGGGGAGTAATAAGTCGCCAAAATTACCCCTACGTAATTTTAGGATGGCACCTTAGCGCTTGGACTATTTTTTGGACTGCCCCTTCCTCTGTAAAGGGAAAATACAACAAACGGTGTTTGATTGTCCTTAGTTTATGCATTTCTGTTAGTTATAATATTCAGGTATCATTACGTAAATATAGTATACAATAAAATTCAATCCACCATGCATAACTGTGGAAATTAGACAAAATTTTCTATCCACCTTTATTTTCCTATGGGGAATTTAGACATTTCTGCATATTGGTTACAAGATTTCTCACGAAATGTGTGTAATGCCAAGGTGGAGTAAGAAAATCATTTATTACCATTTTACTCTGGAATGGTGAGGTGGAATTGGCAAGAGTAGCCTGCCAATTTCGGTGCACAATTTATTCATAGAGTATACATAGAATCCCAGCAATATGCATCTTCATATTAGTCAAATTACATCACATATTATTTCAACTGAAATATTTTCACAACAACACAAACAGATGTTTTTAATCCACACATATTCGACGTCCACTTAATTATAATAATATACAAAATGCTATACATTTAAATCATGCCGACAATAAGAATTGCTTTAGCAACAGTGCGAACTGCTACTACGACGTCCCACATTTCGCAAGAACATCCCCGTAATTTTCGTAGAAGATATTGCTTCGCGGTGTGGACGCAACATCGTGTTAAATGCCATTTGTACAAGCAGAGGATTAAAGTTCAGAATGAATGCTTGTTACTCACCTCTGCTACTGCCGTCAGGTCCTCGAAGGATGGTACACTCCTCTATTGTACCAAAGGCAGTAAACAACTGTCTGACATCGTCTTCGGTTTGTTGCTTGCTGAGCATTCCCACGAACAGCTTTCTGTCTGCGGGTCGTCCGCGTGTCGAAGTAGAGGGAACAGAGAAAAAAAAACAAAGAAATGCGTTAGTCCGTGCGCCGAGGAAGGAGCAGTTTCGCTTATAGCGCTTTTTAGGCATTAAAAGAGATTTTGCGGCTAACACCGAGAACGACAAAGTTACACGGTTACACCAGCATCCACCATCCTAAGGGGAAGGAGGTAAGGGTACAAATAAATAAATATATATATGTATATAGATATATATATATATATATATATATATAGATATATACATATATGGTCTGTGTTATATGCAAACTTTTACACGGACACGTGGCCAGCACGGCCATTGTTTTAATTACATTGAAACAGCAGCTGAGAGCTGCGCGAGTGTATATGTATACATATATGCGTTTACGGTACGAATATAGAATGGAGATAAAACGACAAGGATAATAAAATATCGTTTATAATAGAGACATCGGCAATAGTATCTAACACGACGTACACGTGTGACAGTGACGATAATGTGTCTCAACGGGGATTGTAAGGTAGTAAAGTAACGATTACAAAGGAAATCAAATCAATTTCAATCCTACGTCCTACGCCACAAGCCGAAGAAACAGATGGAGAAAAGACGGTATTCGCGTAAAAACCGAACGGGGCGTACAAGCGACTCAACTACGGGCAGAACTCTCGACGGTGGCGCCATCTACGCTGACATTCGAGCCTCGTAGAAGACGTTACGTCTTCCTCTTTTATAATAGCTTTTACGTTGCAATGACTTTAATGCGGACATTTATAAGATCGATAAACATATTTATGGTGTATTAATAAAATAGAAGATACGTAGTGGAAGCGTAGACAACGCCACCGACGAGTGTGCCGCGTGGTGCTGAGGTCAACATATCGTTTATAAAGGGTCACACGCCACTTAATCATTTTCCTTTTAATAATCTACGGCTGTTTTTAATTCGTGCAGAGAGATAGCGAAGAAGACGAATCGATCGAAAATTATGATGCCGTTTATCATTCCGCGCAGCACATTTGGGCCTGATTGTCTCGATACTATCGCTACTCCTTCGAGCGAGTGCTTTGACGCGAAACATACACGGTAGGTGTATGCAGTAACAGAGTAATTGTAAAATACATCGCTAAATTTTAAGAGCCTGTTTTTCTCATCTCGGAGCGAAAACATAATAGTCGGATTTCTTCGTCGAGTTATAAACACATTTGTTTCGTGGTACGTTTCGTAAGTTTGCCTGGCAAATTGAGTAATGCTAAGTAGTGCTATTCTTTCCTGATGAGGTACTATTCGAAATTTGCATAACTATTAGCGAAGCGACGAAAATATTCGTGTTGCGAATTCTTAGTAGTAGAATTTAATAGGAAACACACTGCACTCTAGTAGATAACTACATCTGTTATCGGAATGATAAACTTGCTAACACATTTCATGAAATAAAACTCCAAATATTTCGCCAACACGTCAAATTCTTTATTGCAAAAATGGATTATTTCTGACAATTCTCTTATCAGGAAAATAATTTAATCGTCACGTGTCATTTCATAACCCCCGCCGCACACGAAAGTGTTTATAACTCGAAGAGAAAGCGATTTCCAAAATTCACTGCTAAACGATTTTTTGCAGCTGGTTTCAATTTTTTTTATATCTCTTTTCGCCGTACCACATTCATCGTTGTAAACCAATGAATTCGGCAATCATGAAACGCGAGTGTTTTTTTAAAAACATCTGCACCGATTGTGTATTCTGTGTGTACGTGTACCCCTGTATAACACCGATAATAAATAACTGTGGATGTGCGAGATCCACCGGGGCTACGTGACAAAAGATGTGGTTAATGGAGATTCGTGAAAGGGTTTGTTTTTTTTTTTATCAAGGAGTTGGCAGAACAGAAGGCAAGGAAAGGGCAATAAGTTTTCATATAGAATTATATCTAAGTAATAGAATAAGATAAACGTAGCTGACATCATAATCAGAAAATATTTACAAAGATGATAAAAAAACACATCGACAACGAACGAGACAACACATCCAACGAGCGAGCCACTATTTTATGGTCATAGCTGTAAAGAGCGTATAATATGTACGCTTAAGGCGGTTGTCCATACGAAGGGATAAGGTGAGAAATTGAAGATTGGGAATTAATAAAGGGTCTTGAGTTTTACGAGGGGTACGATATATTCGACCTTCGGAACAAAAAAGGAAGCTATCTGCAACGTACGGTTGGCGGACGCTCTAAGATAACTTACTCTCCCTGGTTCATTTACTTTTCGGACATTCTCTCGGGCAGTGGAACGCATGGTCGTCTCGGCTCCTGCACTACTAAAGGGGGATTTACATGAATCTAAGAGCGTCCACGCAGATCCCGTCGTAACGAGACTTGAACAATGTGATAACGTCGGTGCGCAATAACTAGAGCAAAAAACACGAACGACAAGTTTACGGCTACTGGGTAAAGGTTCACGCACGTGGGTACGCACAACATTATTTGTAATACCTTACAGTGTACCACGCTGTATGTTCGTGTTCTTGGATGAAACGGATTGGGAATGGCAGAACGGTAGTCGAGCTGGGGAAAAGGTTCTCGATAAAGACGCGTTGCTCCGCGTAAACCGAATTACATCAATATCCGATTACTTTTCTTTTTACCCCCCCTCGGATCACCAAAATGAAATGCTATGACGAATTTCCTTGGAAAATCAATCGGACGCACGATCGCGGAACGTAGAGGCCGAATTATCGCGGAGTATTTCGCTTCCAATTACTCGAGCAACCGGCGCGGTACGAAAATTAATAAAAGAAGAATGAATTTTGCGAGTCCGGCAAAGTTTCGCTATTGGACGAATTTAGCAAGGCTCCGATATCCTCGAAATTTGGATTTTGCTTTCATCGGAAGACAGATATGTGTATATTGGCCGCGCGCAGGGCGAAGAAATTGAACCGCGGCCGTGGGAGGGGAAGGAAGTTCGTGAAGGTATGCTAGGTTTCGTGGGTCAAACACTAGCGAGCAGCAAAATGAACTTTGCGGCGAGCTGTGCTGGCTGAATCAGCGGTGATGGCGTGATGAGAGAGGAAAATTCGTTTTTCTCTTAGAGAAGTTCTCTCCTTCTGCCGATTTTGCGGAGAAAAAGAAGAATAGAGGTACTGGAAGGAAGCTAGCTATCTCCTGGAAGTCGAAGTTACCTTCAGCGGCCGCCACCGGTGCCTCCTACTTCCAGAAGATGGCACTGGTGCTCCCGTCGTCCATCATGCACTCTGTAATACAGAACAGAAACAAAGAAATGCCATTGGGCCCAAAATACACCATTCGTTGTCTTCGTTGCCTATATGTACCCTTTCAAAGACAAGATTTCATATACCCTCCCTTCAGGAGTTCGATCAAGTGTTCTCTTTACCGTCATTATACATTGCAGCGTACATTTCACACTTCTCCCGAGCAATCGGATAGAAAATAGCAACACCACCTAACTAGCCACACGAAGTAAACCATCTGAATAGGAAGTAAATAATTAGTTTACCATTGTAACATCAAGCCAACTATCGGAGTTATAGTAGACCACTTGCAAAAGAGGTCGTAAAGATCTGTTTAACCGTAAGAATACGTGAATTCATGAATCCAAATACAAGAGATTAACGTAGGCATTGAGAACTACGTTGCTCTCTAATAATTCATTTATGACCTAGGCACACTAAGAGAGAAGACTCCTTCACTCATTTATTCAGGAATCGCAGTTGGAGCGAGTGATAATTTTTCGTATCAACTGAAAGTTTCGAAGCTCGTCACGCAGTTGGCAGCGAGGTCTTCAATCGGGCGTAACGGTTTTATCAGGATTTTACATTCCTCGGATAAGGCGGCGCGGCAGCTCGCGCTTTCGATTCACCGCATTCCCCGCGTGAATGAACTTTAATGACGCGTTCTCGCGAGGTTATGGAGATGCAAAATTGGCGAACCGAGTTAAAGGTCGTCGTCGCGGGTGCTAGACACGAGGTCATTCCAGTCTGTAGCCTGGCCCGCGCCTTCCAGCCAGGCTCCAGGGCACATTTAAGGATTTGTCTCGGGAAATTAGATTCTCGCCTGACTTGCAGCCTCGTTGCATCCCCGTTCTCCGTGGATTCTTACCCCCTCGTCCAACCTGCCCTTTTCTCATCCGTCCTTCTTCGCCTTCCTCACACTTTTCTCCTCCTATTCCTTCACAGAGGATTCCTCCTCCGGTAAGCCCCGAGTACTTTTTATCGAGCGTTCGTTCCTATTGTCGTGCCGCGACACCGTGGGGACCAAGAATTGGACCTTTGTTGCCCGAGCTAAGTGTTAACGTGCCCTTCGCGCTGCCCCCCTTTTCCCGGTCAGGCCTCCAAGAACTCGAGGAAGGAATTAACCCTCGGGAAATTATCTTCTCGCTGGACACCGAGAACAAAGCGAACAATCTGTTTGACATCGTGCCTCCTTCTCTCTTGCCTGCTCGCTAACCTGGCGATCCTCCTTTTTTCCCCGCTCCTTCCTTAGATTGGTTTTCGCTCTTATCCGGCGATTACCCGGTTGATTCGATTAAAGCCACGAATAGAATAATATCGCAACGTACGGGGATGGAAGGTATTGTATTCCTACCGTGTTCATTAATTCTGGCTTTAATTTAATAGACGTTAATGTAGGTTATCAATTAAGTATCTTTAAATCCTTTTGTCTGGCTAAATTGAATTAATGAGGAATCTGAAACATGCTCGGTAGGAATACCTTACCTCAGAAAAATAACTCTATGTGAATTTTAACACTCCACTGAAGAGAGTTTTAATGCCATCAAAGTAGACGCACAAAATTATTCACTGACCCGTACTTCTGGTAGACCTCTTGCTACCGAATAAGCGGACAGATGTTCCATGATAATACACTTTGAGATCGCCTTTTTTTAACGTTTCAAAACGTTTTCTTTAACGTTTACGAGGGGACCATTCGGGGGAGCCTGTGTAGCTAAACTATTGCAGATAATTACTGGACATATAACAATGGACTAGTCATCTAGAGTGTATTACACAGCATTTGGTGTATACCAATCACAAATAGTGTATGATGCAATGAGAGGGCGATCGGTTAATAATATTGTTCATAATTTGCCATATATGTAACATGTTCGAAGAGTGCCAGAATCCAACATGGCCGCCCGATAAGGTTAATCCAACCGAAATTCTTGCGCACTCGTCAACAGGAGGATCGTTAAATAGGCCGTAATTGCGGACCCACGCGTGACGTTATCCTGCGCCGTTCTATTCATGACATCATTTCCCGCCCCCGTGAGGAAGCACGTCGTCCTCTCATAATCCACGAGGATTTCTCGCAACAGCCTCGGACCGAAGCGGTTCGTGTAGCGCCGGCCAACTCAAAGTTGCCGGCAATGAAGGCTGCCTTCGAGAGTCTCGATATCCCAGGATACGTTTATCTGCTCGAACATAGTAGGGCGAGTGATGGCGGTGGAAGCAAGGTGGCTCGCCGAGGGATCGAAACTTATCTACTTGCTCAACTAGCTCTGGTACAGAAGCCACCCTTATCCACTCGCAGGAACTTCGACTACCCTTGAGCTCAGGCAACTTCCACGGGAGATACGCATTACTCAAACCTGTTTCCGTCGTTGTACACTTAATTCCGGCTGCTTTCGCGAGACAATCAGCCGCGCTTAGGCTTGAAAGGCGTGAGGAACCCGCGCAGAACTTCATTCTGTACACCTATTCCTTAAGGCTATTTTTTAAAATTACGTAGAGGCAAAGGTTCGTTGATAAGGATGCAGACATACGTGGTTGAATATGCCTCTTTTGGTTCTCGCCAAGGTGAGTTCACGTGAAAACCAGTCACGAAGTGTTTGCGTCTTCATTGTGCGCAACAAGCTACGGTAAATGCTACGAGTAAAGCTGTTGAAAAGAATGGCTACGATAAGATTCACAGGGCGAAACCATTTGACACTGTTTAGCGTTTTAATGCGGCAGCGACTCGCAGTGGAGACTTGATTTGTCTTGTGTACTGCCGATAGGATATTACTTCACCGGTAAAGCGTTATCATACTATAGAGGCGGCTATAAAACCATGTGATCAAACTGTGTGATAAGATCTACGAAATAGCTTGTGCAAAGAGTTTTCACTGACGCATAAAAGGCGAACGAGACACTTGGAACAACAAAACAAATTTCGGATAGCCATCTTAACTCGTCACTTCGCGAATTAAAGTATTAACACTGTCACCCTGCCTTCTACTCGATATCTTTTTGAGAAAATGAGAGTAAAGTAGTCTAAAAAAACTGACATAATTATATATGAAATATAATAGTTTATGGATAGCTTTCATGAGCTGTAGACGAGACTTGACTCATAGCTTCAATCACTGTTCATTCAGGTCCAGATCTGGATGAGTCTAGACTCGGATGTGTCTACGTTAGAATGGGCGAGCGCCAACGTGGAGGGGTCATTCGTGAATACCGGCGAAGGCGCATGGCCCGAGCCGTCCGTTGTCAGTTTTCTTCCACGTATCAAAGGGAGTTCGGAATGCATTGTGCTCAGCTTGGATGATAGAAGCAGATGAGACACTTTTCTCAAATCGCGTAGGGGTGATTCCACGCCAAGTCGATCACTTTCGTACCTCGGTGTCTGGGATTTTGATGATATCGAAATATATTGTAGTCCATACGAAAATAGGGGAGGTTTAAGTCATCATTTTTCTAGTTTCGAAATTGTTTAAAAAATATAAGTAAAAAAGTCGGTTATATTAGGATTGATATTCGGAATTATTAACACTTGTTCGAATTGCGCACAACGGGAATGGGTCTACCGATCCCCGGATGTAAGAGTTAACGCCCTACGTGCCCTACCACCGTATAACGCGGACAAATATTAATTCGGAATGTCTCGGAAAGGCAAATAGGTATCTCGAAAACAAATGACTAGTTGCACCCAAAAGGGAAGTGTGTCTTGAACGACTCGCCGAGTCCTTCGACTTGATATATGACAAATCCTACAAAAGCGCGTTTCCAGTTCCGGGCTGGGTCTGGCCTCCTCGCGAGAGATTTTACAATAATCCTTTATTCAACAGTTATGCGCGTACGAATATCAAGGTTATCGGCCAAGGTGTTGAAGGAAACGAGCGCGCGACAACGGGTGTAAGAAGGCAATCGCTGGATCGTTACCTACTTGACGATAAAGGAACATCACTGCTAATAGCCGATTCTCTAAGGATTGGAAACGGATGGTTAACGAAGTTCAGCAACCTCCTGATTAAAGTCTCCGGCTACACGTATATACGTTATCTACATAGGTATACCATATAAGGCAATGGAAGCAGAAGTAGCGCAGAAGCAATGTCAGCGTTCAGCTTTGGATTGCTTCTCCTGCAGCCGCGTCAAACTGAGGCTTTGTGGGGCTACACTGAGGCAGGCGACCGGAGATTACAATGGCATCTACGCCACATTAGCATATGAATTACGGGGGTGGCCCCTCATCTACTTCCCTCATGCCACTCCTTAACCCGGTTTTCTCTTTCTTCGCTGCCTTTCCACGAATATATCTTCCCGCCTTCGCATACTCCCCAGCTTCGTCCTTTTGCCGATTGCTCCTTCTCGTTCCGCATTTCCCACGATTTATGTCGTACGCCTTTCTATTCAGATCCGTTTGAGCGAACGATGTCGAGGATCGCCGAGGACTTTACCGAATTGCACCGTATAAAGTCCTCCGGGCTCGTAGCTCCATGAATTTTAAGAATCGATATTGTAATGCGTCATTTCGAATCTCCCCTCACGTGTGTACAGAAATCGAATGCTCAACACCGTGGACACGGGCACAAGTCTCTGCGAAGCTGTCTTACAATTAGCTCCTTTCAGAGAATATTAATCATCTTAACTTTCTTCTCGTTCCAGCTTTTCGTTCATTAAACAATATACGTCCAATTAGGTATACTGTATACTGCAGGATATGTAACAGTGAGCTTTAAAAGTCGAATACCTCGTTTTACGCAATGATTTATGAAACAGCACATGTACACTAATCTAGTTCAAACTTTAAACAAGAAGAAGATAGTTGAAAAAGCGGTCACACGGGGAACAATTAATAAAATACAATTCTTTCTCACTTACGTTCATTTATTGCTGTTTCTACTGGTTTCGTATGTATTCCCGTTCTTGCTTCATATTGTTCTTGAGATTCTCAAAGATTTGAAAATGCTGATCAGAACAGCCTACATGAAAGAAACGAATATTACTCTGAATTTTGGGCGAGCATTAACAAAATCGGTACCTTTGGACAATATGTGAATAGTCATAGTAATATTTATTTTTTAGTAAAAAGAAACTCTTAAATAAGCTATTAGCTGGTGGGCATAATTCTTCTTTACTAACCATTCCTCACCATTGCATAAACATGTATGTGTGTACATTTTACCCTGATTAATCACATTTCCATTTATTAACACGTAATTTGCTTCAAACTGTTTTAGCTCAACACACATTCGACTGGCACATAACACTCCGCTGACAAAAAGTGTTGAAAACAATTGCATTTACGTCTGAATCTCTTTAAATATCGTAAACCAGTTGCTCTAACTTATCGCAGTAATTTTCAATTCATTCAGAAGATAGGAGTTCAGCATTCGCTTTTATCATGACGTAACTCACTATGTAATTCCAACTCGGCACTGTCGTGGGAATTTGTCGGTGATCTTATCGTTGTACAGTATTCAGCACTATCGGACGAAACGCCTTAACATTGTTATTCATAAATATAATAACCATGGCACGAAAGTATTGGAAACAATTCTAAATGAATATTATGCACAAGAACGACGTAAATCGGTGGCTAAGATAATATTCACCGCGTATTATTAATTCTACAGGTCAACACTGAATTCATTAAATCGAGTTCCTTTGAAGTTTCATGTTTATTACTTCGCGACCAGAAAAGTGGCGTTACTTTTGTCGTAAAAGAAACGACGATAAAGATTATTTATTCTGAAATTTATTGCCTCCGATTAGTCTAGCGATAAAAGTACGCATCTACCCACAAGCAATAACGATAAAATTTCTCATTATCCGTGAAGTTTATCAGGTGCTGTGAAGAAGAAAGATTAAACGAGAACACAAAGCTAGGAAAAGTATAACGACATGAAAAATGGGTCTGACAGACGTCAGTGTTACTTGGTGGCTGTTCATAAACGTAGTCTACCTATAAATATGTATCATGTATTATTACAATTTTACATAACGTTGTATCAGTTGATATTCGTTAACTTGGGTACGTGGTCCATTGTTATCCAGTATTTCTAATTTATCGGATTCGATGGCCTGTCTGTGTGTAGTCTTTTATAAAATTTAGCCCGTGCAATGGCGTAAAAAGCTATACGATTCCAAATTATTGGTGGAGTTTCGTTGAAATGAAAACAATGGGCATAATATTAGTACGATGCACAGGCTTTGTATGTATGGAAATCAATTTACATCGGGACGTCCTATTTTGTGTTCCTTGGCTGGAAGTTACGTATCGGTTATCAACGAGTATTACTTTATGTTACAGAGAATGCTTTCCAGCTCAATAATAATATTCCATAACCAACTATTCGATCGGTAACCTTTTATTGAACCGTTTAACCCATAACGCATCCTTCGTTATCTATTTGGTAGTATTATGAATAAATAGAGATATAGTTTTCAGTAACAACCCTATAAAATCGTAAACATCATTACGCATAAAACTCTCAACGCCCTTCCATAAAGAGCAGCAGAAATATTGACGTTGCGCCATGAAAATATATGAGACATTAATTTTCGTGTATTATTAGGCACTCTTAGAAATCTTTGACTTGACGAATTTTTCTATCTGCCTGAAAAGCGGAAAAATTCTGAATAGGTCAGAGAATATTAAATATATAAAGGTGAATGAATATTAAATATACTTTTCTATAAATTCATTCTGTTCAATTTCGAATGTGATCGTATTATCAAAATCTGATGAAGAGATATACTGGTTCGATTGCTTGTTCTCACCTCCGCGGTTTTCACTGTCCGCTGGCTTCACTTGAATAGGACGGTTCATCTGCAACAAGAAGAAAAAATAACGTTTAGATTAAATACTGTATATCAAGTGGTGGGTTTTAGACAAACTACCCTGATATACAGAGCAACATTAGTTTATAGAAATTAGAGATTCAGTTAATTCTTGACTTTTATTATGCACGTATAAATCTGTTGGGTGTTATTAAGTATACACAGTGATTTTACTGATAAAAGTAAATATTGTAAATATAATGAAGAAAATAGTTCAACAGACTTAGCGCATACAAGGCGATGCTTCTCACCTACTCGAGAGCGAATGAACTAACCGGAAACAGAAGGAGTAAAAGATTCAACCAGATGTCGCCCTTGTCGACCGATCAAATACCAAAACCGACCAGCCATTTTTCGGCGACTAAATACAATTTCCAGCAAAATCGTCACCGCGTGTTATTATTCAAAATTTATATTTTAAGTGTAATTACAATGAAATTTAGTTGACATTCAACTCAAAAGGTATTAAAAGTTGTTAAATTTCATGTGTAATTTTCTATTAAATGTTTTCTGTACATAGATCTTTGATGCAATCGCAACTTGGTAGGTTCTTAGGCATATGTACATAATTGCCAGTTCTGATAAACTCTCTATTACATACAGAAGTGCTTCATTATTCGCAAGACCATTCGGGACCGCTCGCCTGCGATTCCGGCGCATGATCCTGATTTTTATCGCGGGCTCGAGGCTACTAACCGCCGAGGACAGTAAACAAGGCACGCCGGGATGTCGATCGTGCGTTTTCTGAAGGTCAGAGCCCCTGCAGTTTATGAAGCACGACTATATGTATATGGAAAGGACGCGGATCAACAGAATGACAGAAAAGCCAGACAGAATGGCAGATAAGAGAGATAAATAAAATAAGTCAATTTTAAATGAGTAAATATGCCACTCATTACACATTTCTTTCGTGTTTAATGAAAGGTCTTAAGATCCCGAAGGAATTCGTTTTGTGAACAAAAAATGTATTAATCAGACTTGAAAGTAATACCTAGGGGAAACTTCAAAGTACAAGTTTATGAGACACTTGAACATTCCCCCATGGAATAAGAGTAAATAACGTAAACCGATAATGATCAACATGTAAACGAGAAGATAATCGCACACAATCGCTGCACACGAGCGTTCCTATTGGCCCCGGAAGGCGGATATACCATTGTTAGAAAATAAGGGCAGTGAAGGAAGAACGATAACGCGAAGCGACGAAAGCAAGGATATGGGGAGAAAGCAGAGCTGGCGCGAGAAAAAGAAGCAGAGGTTACGGAAAAGCGAACCTCATCTTCCCTCTCGACGTTTCGGTTTGCGAAAGTGCGGAACTCCGAGGCTCGTCCTTCTGTACCGTCCTCGTGAAGTCTTTGGGACCACCGCGAATGGGTCGAGATCCCAGAGAACAAATAACATTGTTTATTTGTTGGACGGATCACGCTACCACAGAGCGCTCGAGTTCGTTCCTAGGGGATGAGAATGCATGATTCATGACGCTGGGGACATGGGACTGTACTCCGATCCCCTCTGTCAACCCCCCCCCCCACATGTTCTCTCTCGCGTTCCCTGGGCTTGGTTGTTCTCGTAGTTCTTCTCTTTATCACTTCAGAGAACCTTCGTCGGCCCATTTAACAATATATTATGTGAAACGGTTTGCACAAATTCTGCTTCCCTTCCTGCACCCTTTGCCGTAGATACAGCTGGAAGGATCAAGCTCCTTGCTATCGATAGGCCGGAGCTTTTAAGAAACACTGACATTATATTTTTCTGGTGACTCTATGACTTGAAACTTACGTTTTATGGTTTGTATGGGACAGAACACGGTGGAATGCTTGTTTATTAAGGATTCAGACACCTTGTAGCTGCAGCATTTAAATTATAACGTATTAACTCCTAAATTCTTTGACGGATTTGGACCAAATTTTGCACATTTGCTCTCTAGGACTCCGCAGAAAATATAGGCTACCATTTTAACCCGACAGTATTTTAAGAATATTTTTAATTTTTTTATTTCAGACGATCCTGTCGAGTTCTGATGGCGCCCGTCAATGAATGCTGTATATCTAATGCAGAAATTGATAAAATGCAAGCAATAATTTTTTTCTTTGTTCTTCAAACATGTAGTAATAAAATCCAAAAAGCTCTTCACCTGTAGTTTCTTTTTTTCATTCACGAAAATCACGTATACGAGGGTACCCTTAAACACGTTTCTCGATTCAAGAGCAGGAGTCAGGCGGCGTGCAACTTAGGCCGATAAATTAAATCAAAAGCCTGAAAATCTGTTTCTTAACACGAGTATAATATGAGCGAGTATCGTGACCATCTGTCTTCTGACTGGCTATTTTTTTTCATTATACACCACCGCCCATAAGAATTTTGGGGAGAGAACCCACTGGGGTGGAAATGTACGTGGCAACCCCAAAACTTTTTCCTCGTGCATACACGTCAGTTACCAAGAGGGGTTACATTGCAGGGGTCAGTGCCACGACCACGTGTATTTCACGCAGATACTATGCCCGCCAAGCACAGTTAAGATTTTGAGGCTCACCAGGTCTGATGCATTATTTTGTAGGCGCTGAATTGTATCCTTCCTTGTTAAGCCATTTTTTCAAATCTATCTAATTAATGCCACTAAAGGAATGAAGAAATAAAAGTGGCACGTATAGAAACAGAATTTTAATTACAATTTGAAATTATTAATCTTTGGGATTAATGTGGAGACCGAAAGTACAGTTTATTTTTTATTCGAGTCCATTTTTTTGTATAAAATTTGTCTATTACCTATCTAGAAAGCAAATTTGAATAGGAATAATGAGAAGAAAACCGAAATCAAGGGCATTGTTATTGGCTCCTTTCTTCAATTACTTTGCAAGTATATGTATTAAATATAATATCATTTTGCACTTACTTAATGGAATAACGTTGTTGGAGTTAAATATTTTGTATATGTAGCTGTTTTAAACGATCATCGGTATCGTGCTTTTAAAATATGTAAAGTGGATATATGCCATTAATATATTTAAAGCAATACATATGCATACATAAGTGTAGAGGCTGTATGATTTGAAATTCTATCTAATGAGCAATTAAATAAAGCTTAGCATATATCCAATAATTTTACTTTCAGTAATGGGAAATAAATTACCCCCATTACAAACTCTTCGATTTGCAGCACATTTAAGGGGTTACATCCACCTAGAGGTCCGGAAAAATCATACAAGTTCGGGATTTTTTTTTTGGGAAAAGTATAAGTGAAAATCATACACGTTTTTTTACTGAAGGATACATATTTTAACTATATTATTCTAAATTTTCACGAGATATTATTATTAACTAAAGGAGATATCGGCTTGGATATGAGTCGTGCTTTTTTTAAGAATTATCTGATGGGCATTCCCTAGGCTAAACGATGCATTCGAAAGCAAAAATTCAAATAGATTTTAAAAATAAATAACTTTCAGAAGTACCTGACGTTCTCCTATTTTTAAATTTTGCTTTCAATTTTGCAATAATGGAAATACTTGCAAAGTCTTCTTGAAAAAAAAGAAAAACTTTTTCCACGAAATTCGACATTTCAACTTCAAACGGTCGCCCTTTTTTACCAAAACACAATATTAAAATTCGGAGAACGTCAGGTACTTCTGTAAGTTATTTATTTTTAAAATCTATTTGAATTTTTGCCTTCAGATGCATCGTTTGGCCTAGGGAATATCCACCAACTAATGCTTAAAAAAACACGACTCACATCGAAGCCGATATATCATTTAGTTAATAATAATATCTCATGAAAATTTAAAATAATATAGTTAAAAGATGTATCTTTTAGTAGAAAAACATTGTGCATGATTTTCACTTATACTTCTCCCAAAAGAAATTCCTGAACTTGTATGCTTTTGCAGACCTCTAGGTGGATATAACCCCTTAAATAGGATGACCATGGTACTCATTAAATAATATCCCAACTCGCCCTAACAAATAGCCCACATCGAGTTTTCTTTCTCCCCAGTTGTGTCTATTAATTCACCAATCAGAAGAGACCAAAAGCATTGCTAAGGGCAGAATTCAGGCAAACAAGACCGAAAAAATCGATAGGCTACAGAGAATATACTACCGCTCGGTATCGAACATGAACACATCCCATACACCAAATTTTTAGTATAACATCCTGCTTTCTTAATTACTTTAAAGTGCACTTCAGTGTAAACACAAAGAATTTTAAAGATATATCAGCGATCGTAGGTGCACAGGCACTTCTCTAAAATCAATCGTCACTCTGTACCAGTTCGTGGAGCATCACGGAACACGTATGTACACACATAGATCCGTAATTTCACTCACTGTCAAGGGATCAATTAAGCAATAATGTACTATGGGGAATGTCTCCCGAGGATGTGGTCATCGTTGCCCGTTGCTAAACATTTCATAAAAGCCATTACCGGTCTATTACTCGGCTAGGCTTATCGATGGTGCAGGGACGAAGTCATACCGCACTATCGCGAAAAGAAGGCTTAAAGGAACAAGGGAGTGAATGAAAGCGAGAAAGACCGGGACGGGCAGAAAGTGGAACCCAAGGGAGAACAAGGGGAGACGACGAGAAAGGAGGCGAGGACAAAAGGAAGGACACTTTAAGCACTATCCTCTGGTCAGGAAATTAAACTTTAAGTCGAGCGCTGGCCATTAGGCGTTTGTTGTTGTCCCGTTGTCAGGGAAACTCGGTGACCGTATAGATACCGGAAGCGAGATACGGCGTTTTGCCCCTTTCCCATCTCCGGGGCAAGTTTAACCCCGAATGCATCGCGTAAATGTCACTTACGACCCGGGGGATCTGTACCAGTCAATAACGATCACTAGGCGAGACTTCCTTGTTCTGCGTTGCCAGTCATGGGCGTGGCGATTAACGCAGACAAGTATTAACTACTGCCCATTACCGGTAGGTTCATTGCGTCCAAACAGTTTCACTTAAACTTGATTAATGGGACGAATTAATGTCGGTTGATGATTCCATCGAGGGGATTGACTTTGATGCGACCACCGATTGCACAAGTAACTGCGTGATAAATGAGTATTCTAAACGGGCAATGCAGTTATAATTAGTCGCCTTCGGTGACTGGTCAAAGGTGCGCGACAAATTAATGCGTCTCCGAGTGGAGTATTCACTCTCCGGGCGAGAATTGTATTGGAGATTTTGTTGCGATCACGCGTCGATTCTTCGACAATTCGTGTCATCATCAGCCCTGTGCACTTAGGGAATCGATTCCCTTGAGAGGCACCACTCAAGATGGATGGTAATAAGTAAATGTGTTTGCTCAGCCCAGAGTGCGCATCACGAGCAATTAATTAAGCTCCATTATCTATGTACACTGCGGAAAGCGAGTCTTGCTTCTGCCGGATAGATGCTGAGTAATAGCCGTATGCTTTAGGAAATGTACCGCGTAATCGTGCCTGTTTAATTTCGGTTTCGTAAAATAGTACAAAGGAACGTGCGCTTGTGGTAGCCATTGTTTGAGATATCGACGCTAAAGTAGGAGCTACACGAAACGCTTGTGACGGTGTCGATTCCAAGTGTTGAGGACTTAAAATAACTACGTTGAAGTCGCCAATAATAGCAGGAATATCGCCCAATTGGCAATCACTGATTTTGATGAAATTTGGCACATGGATAGAGTTTTGGAAAATATTCTATACATATTGTTTCTTATCTGTTAATATTCACATTCGAAAACTTGGGGCTGCTCTCAAACTTGATGATGGAAAATTTATGTAGGTAAGTTTTTCAGAAACCAATGGAAGCAGAAAAAATGTTGAATATCAACAAGTGTTTGGTTTTTCAGAAACGGTAACGTGGTGTATATAAAAACTTCAGCATGTCATAGGTGGCGCTACTGTACCATGTCAGATCTCTCTTCTCTATGACTACTTCTTATAAACGTAGTTCAATTGAGGAACAAAAACACTTCATTCAGCAACACTCAGTTTCAATTCCCAAAATATTCCATTTCACTATTTTACTACCCTCCTCCGGCGCTTGCTCGTCTTAATGATAGCATTTAACAGCAATTAAAATCGGGGATATAATTTTAGCGAAATTTCAAGGACCGATGAATTAAGGAGGATTCCTTTTCAGCATTTGCAGGCTGAATCCGTACTTCGCACGGTTAAATTAGCCGTATTTATATCCCATCCGACCCCTAAATAACCCAATTCTTTTCTTTCGTGGGGAGCAGGATTCCTAGAAAGCCACGTAAAATACAGATAGGGGATAGGTGGAGTTTGATAACTGCCGAATTGAATGGTGAATGGCCGCTTCGGAAATTGAATAAGCTATCGTGCCTGAACCGAGCCGTCGAGCAAAGCCCGGTATTTGACCTGGCTGCGTGCAATCAATGTACTGATTGGAGATAAGGGCTCACCCTGGCATCCTCTCCGGCATGATTTATATACGTACGGTCTTCGCAGGCGATGTATTCATTACTTGATTACCCTTCGGCAAGTTTATATCATCGTGACCGTGTAACGAGCTATCGGGATACCTTATATTGTGCTCGCCTCCAATTTACGAACGATGTATTCTTGCTCCTATTGTGGCCTCTGCACAAGTAATTAGATCATACCGTTGCCATTCAACCGTTTTACTCTCCCTTCGATCTCCAGTCACTCTTTATTTATCAATTTGTTCATTCTTTCGGTAGTAACATGTTTATGACCAACCCTTGGGCGACAGATAGCATAACGTTGTTAGGCAGCCCACCACTATCTTCCACAGGATTTTCACTTATATCACTAAGGATGTGTCGCCTTCACTGGCGTTATCCCCAAAATGGTCGACAACCCCCAAACTGTTTCTTCTTCGACTGACAAGGGAAGTTCGGTTACGAGCATTCCGATTTTTTTTTAAACTGTGCAGGTTTGTAGAGGACCTGAATAGAAGTATCACGCAAATTTTCGTTCGTGCCCGTTCTGGGTTCTTCAGGGTGAAAACACCCCTCAAAGGTTAATGTGTGATTTCCTACTTTCCCGTTTTCGTGAAAACTGTAGTAGATATAAAAAAATTATTACAATGAAAACTTAACGGCTTTTTATGCTCTATAAAACTGTGTACTCAAATGGGTCAAGATTTCTAATTTTAAGAGTAAAATGTCCCCCACCACAAGTTTTAAACAATTCGATTACACAGTTTTATTCAGCATAAAAAAACATTAAATTTTCTTTATAACAATATTTTTATATCAATTATAGTTTTCAAGATATACTGGAAAATGGGGAAACACTTGTTAACCTTTAGGGGGTGTTTTCACACTGAAATGGGCAGGAACGAAAAATTGCGTGATACTTCTATTGAGGTCCTCTACGAAGCAAGATACATCTTGCCAGATGCAACGTTTCTAAAAATTTGCACACATGGAACCACCATTCGGGCATATAAATGAGGCCCCGATGAACCCCACAGGACACTTGGATATTATTAATATACACTTTATATTATTTAAGATTTTATTACTTACAGTTAGTTAAAATCCGAATGTTCCCCTACATTCTACACAGTAACAACGTCGATGGTGCACCGCGAAGCCCATTTTGACCTAGGATATAATATCGGTGGCACAATTCTCAGAATAACCTTTCACATTAGATTTTCATCGCGTTACGATCTAAACTTCTTCCAGTCTTAGAATATTGACACCGATGAGTCACGGAAATAGTTTCGTATGGATACAAATGGACCGTGCGTCCGTCAGACGAGAGTTAATACTGCAGTACGTTTAATAAACAAATACGAAATAACGGGAAAAATCCTGGCGGCGCAAGTAAGTTTGTTGCATTTATTCTTTCGAAAACATTAATTTCGCAATTGATCATTTATGCATCAGATACATCTGCGCTGTTAGAATATTCTGTATCACATATTTAGATATTGAGAGAGCCGTTTGCATCGGACATTTTGCGCGACGTGAAGCATTTCGGAGAGTTGCTGCGTAAAATGAAATATAAAGACACGATTAGAGTTGCATGGCGATATTTTAATGAATTTATTTCATCATCCTCCCAGTTTCAGGCAGGACTGTGCGTCGGCAGATATCTGGCTTGAGTTAACTTCAATAATTCGCCGCGTGCGTATCCAGCCGGAAACTGTACTCCACGAAATCTGTATTCGCGCTCGTGCCGCTAATACTGCTAATTTGTCGACTGCTCCGAAAGCAAATGCACTTCTCTCCGCGTTCACATCGGATGCCACAGAGGAGTGAGCGATTCAGGCTGCCTCCTATCAGATTACGTCTAAATGGATTTCAGGTGGGCTAATTGGCGAATTAATTGAAATTCCAAACCTAATTGGATCGCTTCAACAATTCATACTGGATAAAAGCGCACAGATTTTTCCCTATCTTTTAGCAATCGAAGGTCAACATTTTTATGTATGATCAATAATGTTGCACGCCTATGGTAGCGATTAACGGAATTGTTGTTTAAGGGTTGGTCTAGCGTCTCCTTAGTCACAGTTCCGCGCTTAATTATTGTAACAATTTTGCTGCAACAGCATATAATAAACCCCTTATCAGTGTCATTTTTCTGATACGAAGCACTACCTGAGATTCTGGCTCAGTGATAATTTATAACGATATCTAGATTAGGATCGGCTACTACTAGCTGTCCTGCGTGTTTTCATCATGATTATAAGGATTCACGCTTTATTGTCAATTGCGAAGTGCCATGCACTGAACATTATGTCATATTACATCAGTCAATAAGCACGAGATACATACTACGCGTGAACAAATTCGATCGTTACGGGATAAACGAGCAGAAGAAAATTGCGTTAGCGTGATGTAACGAGCGATGGGAACAGTTATCTTCTATACCACTCTTATCTAATTTTAATTTGTTTAATTTAACGAGTTGACAAAAGTTCTTGTTGACTTATTTTAAACGCAAATATTTCTAATTCTATTTTAATTCCTCTACTTTTCATGGAACAAGTGTTTTTACACTAAACAAAAATGCAATTAATTACTCGTAGCTTCTCCTCTCCGGCTTATTTAATATGTGATTTTCTCCTTATTTCGTCGTTATTTATTTTAAAATTAGCCATCAAGAACTGCTGCTTTTTATCGTATGTGCTTCAAACGCCTTTCGCGTCGCTCGTTGGAGTATAGCCAGTGTCAAAAACCTTCACCCACATTATAATGCGCCCTTGTAAGCACACGCGCGGTCATTATTACTTTCCACGTTGGCGAAGACGATTTTCTATGAACTCTACAAACTTTTGTTATAATTCCTTTTTTCACAACACGCTTCGATTAGTCTACGTATAAATTTTCAATCATTCGTTACACTCGCATTAAAATTGCACGCATCCATAGTGAAGGATAAACAAAGCTTTCTTTCCTTCTTCCTCTTGTCGGCATTTGGATGTTCCAATTATTTCCAACGGGAGGTTACGGTGCACTGTTTCGATATCGAATTTTTTACGCAACCACGCCTCTTTGATACGAAACAGCCGGTCGCCTGCCTATCCAATTTCTCACTCTTTTTTTACTCAGCCCCGATCACTTTTTTCCCTAACACTCTACAAATATTTGAGAGTTGGCTACAGCCCCGACGAAAGAGCATTCGAGTCGAGTGAACTTTCGCGTCCCCAGGCCAATCACCGTTCACCGATTGTAATCTAAGCCAATGCTTGGCTACGCATTAAATGTCAAACGTTATTCGCCCCTGTATTTCGCGAGGCCGACGGCGACGACGATGCCATCCTCTACGAATCGTCTCTGTATGTTACTCGCGGCTTAACTAACCTGTCTTGCAAAACCACTTCGACGCCCTTTTCGCAAATATTTAATCGCGGCGTTTTTAACACGGTTAGAAATTAATACTTTAAATCGCAGTAGATTGGCAGCATATCGCCGAATACAGTTCCGATGCGTGTAGTTGAATCGTTAATTTAAGAAACAATATATGAGAGCAGTATATAACCTCAAATATTATACATATTTAGGAGTTTATTAATTACAGATAAAATATTCTTCTAAATGCGAGTTGCATTATGTTAAACTTTTAATAAAGTATAGAGTATCGCGTTAATTGTGATATCACGCGTGATTTTAGTTATCTTTTACGTATGCAATCAATTGCAGAGTGATGGTAGTTTAGGTACTACATATTCCAAATAGGCCTGAAGGTTTATTGCTTTCGCATCCGAGTTTATAAATTATGAATTGTAAGCTACTATCTTAGGTCAACTGTACACCATATGCTATTTTTGTTAAATTTGGCAAATAAAATTCAACTGCGTTGAAGCTGACAACTAGAGAACCTGTTGTATGCCAACGTCATTTAAATTTATTTCTCTATACAAAGTATTAGTCAGCGCGTTAGTTCTCCAGATAGCAATAGTAAGCATCCTAAACAAAGTATTAGTCAACGCGTTAGTTTTCCAGATAGTAATAGTAAGCATCCTAAATCCTTTCTTCCATGACCTCATCCGTTCCTTATTACTCATCCTTGAACCTTGATCTCTATACCTCATCCCTTACCGACCGTTAAACTCAGGACAACCCCCACTTTCCAGCTTACCGAAAACCGTACATATATATATAACACTCAATTCTTCAGAAGGGGCACTTCACCACTTCAGTCCGAACAGTCTGGACACGAGAATCTAGTTCTGAATTTAGAATCTATTATTTATCTGTAATCGTCTTAGTTTCCGTTATTTGTATAAAGTTATTTAATATAATAAAACCAATATTATAAATACGGAATACAACAAACCCAAATGTACATATATGGAAGGACGAGTATCTATAATATTCACCTTTCTAGTTATACAGATAATAAGAGATTGTAGATCACTAACAATAGTGCGGTTTGTAGACGTTAAGAGAATGAGGTAGTAAACACGGAGACTGTGCTTCTCTCGTTCCTAACCACCAAACAATAATGCCTCGACCACGGCGTAATAGACAGATGTTCCGACTTAGAACCTTTGCCCCAGCGGCTTTTTCTGTGGTTCCTCTGGCCGTCGCGAGAGGCGCCGCGGTAAGGAAACCATGTACCTACATACGTATGCGTTAATGAAATTGTAAAATTCGTTTAAATAAACTTTTCTATGAATTAAGCCGAACTCGTTTCAATTGGATAGACTGTATGTATGGCTTTTCTCCTTGAGCGCCAATCTAGCGACCGCCAGAAGAACTAGGATGAAATAATGACACATTCTCCAGGGGAGTCGGAACACCTGTCTACAATTACTCCGTGGCCTCGCCACTAGATGGCTTGTCAAACCTCCAATTTTATTATCGTTATCCCCGCAGATTGGCGCTGTGAAACTGTCTTCTGTAGTGTCTCTAGTCTTCTGTAGAGAGTGGTGGGTCGGTATTTACGACATGTCGCAAATGTACGTATAATATGTCGTTTTTAAGCCCATTTCGCACGAGTCATTTGTCACAAATGTAGTAAATAGAAATTTTAATTATTTTAAGGTTTGGACAATTAAAGTAGTAAAGCTTTTTACAAAGATGTAAAAGAAATATCTCTTTCACGTATGTAATGTCAAAAGTCTTCTGCGTGGTTATGCGCAGTTACAGACGTCACTACTGGTTCGGTGCAATTACACACGCCTTCGCAGTTCACACATGGTTCTCTCAACATCTCTTGTGATACACGGCTTATACGATAGCAGATGTCTTATTATCTTATCTTTTATTTAACATTTGAGGTAAGGTTCTGTCGATTGTTCAGCCGAGTACAGTTTATGAGTAAAGACAACTTACACGGAATTGTACTCTTTGACAAACTGTATTCTGTTTGATAGGGAGCCTATCAAACATCCCTATCTGCTGTGTCTGTACAAAATGTGATATTTTACCCAGATTAGATTTTTCAGCACTTGTTACGTAAATAATTAATTTAACCATTTCGTCCACTTGATTTATCGAAAATGTGTATCAAATGTGCAATTATTTGAATATCGATAGATTTACAACACGAATGGAATAAAATAACGGAAACCATAAGAAAACTAATAGAACAGTGTTTCCCAAACTTTTTCGGGTCGCTCCCCCATTTTATAATATTCAAATAACCTGCGACCCCCCCCCCCCCCCCCCATATAAAAAAAAGGTAAATTTATTAAGGTAAAGAAAACACATTAATAATAGGTATTTCAGAATATAATTATAAATTAATAATAAAAAAAAAACCCCAAAAACCGTGGCGACCCGCCAGAAAACAGTTCGCGACCCACCGGTTGAGAATCACTGCAATAGAACAATTGCCACGGCTACATCGACGGCAAGAATATTTTGATTTTGTTACACGCATATGGTAATGTTTCTATTATAATTTTGAATATATGTAACAAACATTTCGTAATTTTGTAGTGCTTTATTAGGTTCACTCCGTATTCGGTATGTGTATGGTGGCTTATGGATGGGAGTGTATATAATACGGTATCAACTATAGCATTCATGTGCATAGTAACCGGGATAAAGTATCGAAACATCCATAAGTTCCATGGGCACGGGTAGTCTATAGTTGGAACAAAATCAATTGACCTCTGAAGGTTACTGAATGGCTATTTCTACAATACTGTCTGGTTACCTCATCGGACTGCTTCTTGTCCTTTCCTACAAACATAGCACTTTTTTATTTGGCAAAAAAGCGGCATCCTCGCATAGTGTAGAACTGGAAATACTGTTCAGTGTAATTCACTATCCAATAGATATTTAGCATTGACAAGTCAATTAAATTTGTTTCGACATATTGTCAGTTCTATACGGCCCCCAAGTATGCGTTGCGGATTTTGTTGCCCGATTTTGGGGATCACACTATTGATATACATGTTTGAAGAAATTAAAAAGAATTTTTCGACGAATAAAAATTCAATTTATCATGAAATTTGCGCAGAAGGCTTTGGTAACTATTGAATCCTATGCTAGATAACCATTATGGTGGACAGTAGAAGTGTCCAGAACTCGAAATTGCGAAGAAGGGTTCGTAAAAGGATCTTACAGGGTAAGCATATCAAGCTCGTTTCAGGATGAATTTTGCTTAATATAAACAAGCATCGAAATTTTGGGATTTTTAAATGTTTTCGTATTTTGCACGCCATTCAATTATGAAATATGAAAACCAAGATTTTGCATATTCAAATCTAAATATACAAAATACAATTGTTCCACGTTACCTGATAACAACGTTATCAGCATTTGAAAACAGATATTTACTGGTAATAACTTTTGTAACAGGAATAGGAAAATAACGTTTTTCTTTTGCTGTCAACACACGAAATCATGTGCAACTGTATTTCCACTTTATCGTAATAACTCTTTGAGCTGTTTAAGGTTTAGCAAAATAAGTATGTACCGTTTCAAGTCGGTTACGCCTGTCCGTATAATCATGTCTGCCGAGAAAGATTTTACCAACTCGCCCATGTTTATGCTAATCGATATTTAAATGTTTATATTTTCTATTTGACCTTCACGAACATACTACGAATGAATAGGTAAGCCTTGACTCTCGAAAATGAGTGAAAACACGAGCCCATAGGGACTATTCCTAATTATACGTAAATCGTAATTTTTGGATTTCGTAAATCAACTGTATATTGCGTAAAAGTAAAAGTAGTCCGCGGCAGGTCGAGTTTAGACTCATTTTCATCGGGCAAACCTCGCCAATCCATAGGTAATGCTCTCCTGAAGGTCTTAAGCATCGTTCGCATGAGTCAAGTTGTATTTCAAGGCAAGTAAAGTTGAAAGAATCTCGACTTCACTTGAAACTTGAAAGAAGCCTGAAAGGATGTTTCAAGTCAAGTAAATAACAGGCTCACATTGGTTGACAACTTTACTAATGTGAACGAGGTCGTGGATCATTTTCATTGTTAGATGAGTCATCCGAGGCTCGGCTCCCGGGCGAGCTAAGGTGGCTTACAAAGCAATTTTCAAACTCGCATTATTTTCAAATTCAAAGTAAATATTTCGGGATTCTCGAACAATACTTTCGACGTGAAAACCGGATTCTGGATGTAACATTCAATGTTCTTTATTTATTCCACGATTTTGTATATACTCGCGATTTATAAATGAATAATTCGCCCGGAAGACACTTTCGGATATCCGAAATTTCAAGAAACCTGGTATTCTTAAATATGCCAAGGTCCCAAAAGAAGTTCCCGACCTAATTTGACCCAAAATTTTCGAGAATCCGTACATTCCTATATTTCAACTTTTCTAGCATACAGATTACATAAATTGCAACAAGTCACGGAGTACGAATCAGCGCTCGTGAGTGCACAATCAAAACCAGTTCTTCAATAGCAAACATTCATTATGAATGGGTAACTAAAAAAGTAGTATTTCTCAAAAAATAATGGAAACAGTATGAATTAAAATTTGGATGTGCCAGCCACTATATGTAGGTATAACTACGGATAGAGCAACGCACATGTCAGCTGCTTCGATCTGCACCGCCGAGGGTTCGACGGTACAGTAGCTTGACGCGCACCTACCTTGCGCATTACCAATCGCAAGTCGGAACACCCCTAGGAAGGGACGCCTTCTCCGCTAGCGGTTTTCAACCGAGATAGTGTGGAACGAATCATCTGCACACACGTGTAAAGAATAACTTTGCTATAGTCCATACACTAGAGCTGCCCAATCTAATTGCATGCTCCGAGGCTTAGGGGCCTCCCCCGGCGTTACCTTCGTTATCTTGCACATGGACACTAAGTAATACTGCATTATGTGCGCGCACCCCACGAAAATAAAATGCAGTATGTAGGGTAGTAGTATCCGCGGCTGGGGCCTCTAACCCGCTTTTGTCCCTTTCTGCACGCCATAAATTTGTTTGGGTGAGAGTAGACATGTAGTCTCGCGTCAACTAACGTTCATGTCGATGACGACGGAAGTAGAGTGTGGGAAGGTCGCATAAGCTTCGAAGGGTTAGATTAAGCAGCTCTAATGTAGACGAACATGGGGTACATGACGGGGCCCCTACCTGGACAACACTGCAATACACATTTTTGTATAATAATCCCAATATACAAGTTTGAATGACTACACTGTGCGACCTAATCTGGTACTGTTATTTAATAGGTTGATTTGTACAAATACAGACGTTCATTCGAAAGCAGCTACGTTTTCCTGGCGAAACCCAGACTTTCGGCGCAGTTGTTGCCACTCATCTTTAAACACAAACGTTTGCTATCTGAGATTTTTACGGGTCGTGTTGAATAACAAATTAACTGGATATAATCCCGATGAATCTGAGTTATCTAAGTGGTTGATTTGTAAAAACACTAACACTTGTTAACTGGTTTATTGTTGACTATTGTAATAGGTGGAGCGTATGGGAGTTTCAAGTGTAACTTGTGAATTAGTGGGAGGTTGGGACGTACGTAACTGCAATGCAGTTTGAAGGCCAGGGTGTAACTGACTGCCTTCCAACAAATGTCTTGTTTCGAGGAGCCAGCTGCCCAAATGTCAGAATGTAATTGGGGGACATCTTTCTCGGAACTATTCTCATTGGTTTGTTGAACGGTTTCAGTAAATGTCCGTGGGTATGTGGGCCACGCAGTGGTCGTGACGTTGGCGGGCTTTTCTTTTAAAGGTAGCGTTTGTACAATTTGGCATACGTTGCCGATATGTCAGATTTTACACGAACCAGTTCTCAAATTTTTCTGAACTTGCGACACAATGCAATGTTTAGAATTTTATTTTCGAATTTATTCATTCATCGGAATTTATTATTTTATAAATTTCCAATTTATTTGCAGAATTATCAAATTATCGTTCTATTCTATTTAGAACGTACCGAAGATAAATATGTAGATATACATATAGTATCAAGTTGGTTCGACTATGTGACGTTGGTGATTACAAGAAAGGACTGCAGAATATCAATAAGTTATCCATGTTCCTTGATGAGAAGAGGGTAGTTTAGTAATAAAACATCGAAAGCTAATATTTTTTCTAATTAAGAAGTCATTTCCACTAGGAGACGTAAATATTTTGAAAAATTCTGTTCAATATTTAACTTAATAAGAAAATAGTTCGTAGGTAGCATATTTTATAAATCGTAGAGAAAAAAAGTTTAAAGACCCTGGTTCTATTAGATTTTCTTCGATAAACAGTAACTGAATTATAAACATTATGAAAATGTGTACTGTGTTTTAGAAACTCTGGTGACACATGGTTATTGATGCGACGGAATTCCATTGGAAAATAATGCATCACGGTTAAAGTTTAACATTCTTGACAGTACACAACAAATATACAACTTCTTACGAAGAATTTTCAAGTTTTAGAACTCGGAAGTTTAAGAAATCGAAAGACATACAATTCGAGGAAACCTGTTCGTGTTGAAATAATTGTGAAGGAAATAGAAATTATATTTTTTTTAAATATATTATAATTATATCTCTGCGATAATATTAAAAAGATAAATTTAAATCGAAGAGAAAAAAATAGACTCTTCTTCCACGCAGGCAAATTTCGAAATTGTTTGAGTGCAACATGAATTTATTTAAAAACAAATGTCAACGTTGTCATATTTGAGGGAACTCGGTGGAGGATAGTGACTCGTTTGATATTTCTTGGAATGCTTTATAAACACGTATAGATTTGTATCGTTGCGCTTCCTATTCAAGTCCATCGCGGTGTGTAAGTTGGAGAACAGCAGGTCTGGTTTTAGGATTGATGAGCCAAGCAAAGCAGCCAAAACCGTGTGGCGAGCTACATTACTACGGCTTTATGCGCTGGCACATTCACATGTGCTGCTGCATTAATTGATGTACGTCTCTGCATCAACACCGACCCGCCTCCTCATGAGAACCCGTCATGTGTTCTGTTCAACGTATCCGATACAAACGCGTACCGCATATACAGGATGGGCAACGTCAACTCGAAGGAAGATCCAATCGACAGGAAGACATGGAAATGGACGCTAAGCCGTCGGTCGGACGCACGTATTAGATATCCGAAATAATTCCGTTTGAGTAAGGAAAATTACTTATCATTTTGTACCATTCGCTGAAGTGAATGAAATTGATGAAGTGGTTGTATACTATGCCTAGCAAAATACCCCCGCGCTTCGCTTCGGGCCTAAGAGATATTAAGGACTCCATGAAAACAGATTTCACCTCTTTTCACCCCCTTCGGGTTGGAATTTCAAAAATCCCTTCTTATCGAGCACCTACGTCGCAAAAGGAATATACCCTCCGAATTTCATGTTTCTAATAGGGTCAGCGGTTTGGGCTGGGCGGTGATGAATCAGTGACACAACGATTATGTAAGCAATAATCTATTTCATAGATGTGCAAATATATTCAATATTTTTCAAAATAGATATATTCGTAGAAGAATGACAACAATATTTGTAAAATATTGTGCAATTTGTGGGCACCATGAGGAATAGCGAAAAAATTGTTATAAGGTGCGTACGTGCTTTTATAAATAATCGTGAATTCTTATATCAACGTTATTTGGAACATAAATTTATACGTCTAAAATAATGTCAGTGAAACAATTAGTGGGTAAATATTATTTTAAATAATACTGAAATCTTTTAACGAAGAATGTTTTTACTACATTTTCATTAGTTCTTTATTTTTAAGGTACGTATCCAAACACGCAAAAGTTCATATGCCGTTCCCTTTAAAAAATAGGGGGCTTGTCACTTCCGTCCCCGAAGGGTGGTCTGACAGCAGAGCCACACACGTGTTATAAAAGGGTCTGCTGCTCTCTAAATTACGAGAATAGAATTTTCTCACTAGCCCCAACAGTTTTGGGGAAAATGCCTTGTAATATTTTATGCGCCTCGCCCCCTATATACGTACTATGAAATAAATCAATCGATTCTTTTCATAACAGGATTCTTAGAAATTCTAAACGTTGATAGCCTTACTAATTCCCTCGCACCCCTTGCACGTTTAATTTCGAGGATCAAGTTCGTATAACGGCTCACTTACGCACCCAATACCGAAGGATGAAGGTCATTGCCTCCCACTAAACAGAGTAAAAACTCATTCGAAAACATTCAGTAGGACCATAAATCTGTATTGCTCCATAATCCAGCTGCACTTACAATTAATTCAGTTTGGGTAAATGTTCACGTCACATCAGTTCGATACAGACTAAAAATTTTGTTGCAATCCGTGCAATTCCGAATATATTAAAACATATTCGATTTATACGTTTGTTGTTGGGAGCACACAATATTATTCTTAACGGAATATGGCCACCCATAAGCTGATTTTGAGGCTCTGTATCTTTTCTGATGTTGAGTGGATATTCGTGGAATATCTCTGTTCTTTCAGTCACCGAAATTGCCTACCTTATATATGCAAAATGAATACCTTTTTCCCAAAGCTGACTTACACATTATTTTTTCTCTCAAAATATTATATCTGAACAACATCTTTGTAGATGTTTAGCTTCTAATATTGAAATTTATAAGTGTTACAATTTTTTAAAGATTTCCTTCATATTTTCCTTACATATAGTAATCTAGATTTTCTTTTACACCACTGTGATAAAATTTCAATGAAAAAACTATTGAAATAGATTCTAGAGACCTTGAAATTGACCCATGATTTTTTTCATAACGATTGGATTCTTTAGATGAGAATGGCAGTCGTTCAAAAATTACTCTGGGTGTGAGCCACCCAGTATGTCAAAGTTGATCGAAAATAGAGTCATCCGAAATTGTATCCGCTTTGTCCTTCCTCACAAATATTCATTTATTTTCGTTTGAGACACTTCAGAAAAATGTAAGGAACATGGGAATAAATAGAGAAGAAAATATGCAAATGCTATAATACATATATTAGGAAGTGTATCGATGTTAAAAAAGGATCTGAAAATAATACTTGTACAGTTGCTGCGTCGACGAGGGAACGAAATTGGCAGAACTAGTTTCACCAGAAAATGAGAAGTACTCCCAAAAATGCCCAAACATTTTTTAAATCTTCACTTTCTTCAATTTTTAAAACCTTGAAAACTATAAATCCGCTTAAAAAAGGGCTGAAAATTGACTATAACCCCTCCTGCGTATTTGTAGCGCTCGTCTCGTTTGAACAGTGTAAATAAGTCCAAGGTTACATAGAACCCGGAATATTCGGTGCGGAGGCTATGTTCGTACCCCCGATCCAAATAACATTCGAGCAAAAGCAAACGCAAAAATCGATACCTACGAAGCCCCATCACTGTGCAAACTTTGGGAAAAATCTTCTGGATTGCGACTCGAACACAGCTCCGTGAACCTACTGTACCAACTGCAGAAATGCTTGTATGTATTTCGAGACGCCGATACCACGAAACAAATATCGAAAACCATTCGAAGTCGTAGGGCAAGAAGAAACCGCCCCCGGTTTATGTATCGCGTTGCGCGCAACGGACAATTTAAAATCCGTCCGTTGCGGGTGCCGCGTAAATTCAAGTGCGCCTGAAACGCGCTATCTACCCCCTGATAAAGACGCGCAAGGATTCATGGAACATGTCCGAGGCAGGCCGAAACATAGACACGCCCGCTATCGAGCAGCTGCGTTTCTTCACGTGCGCCCGCAGCGCCCGCGCGCCCGATGCACTCGTGTGCGTGCACACGTGCGTTGTGTCTGTCCGTATGCAAAAGCTGGGCGAGGAGGTGCTATTGTAAACGTTCCGCGTACAGGCTGTACGACATATGGATACATATAACGTAACGGTTGCGCACATGCCGCCAGAAATAACCGCGCGTAAACAGACGCACGAAAAATCTTTTACGGCTTCGATGCGTGAACGGGCGGGCCGATATAAAGGGGGACCTGCATGAAAATCCGCGGTCGCTCGTAAACCCCCGCCCGGGATCCATGTGTATTTTCGCGGCCGTCTATCGCGACGTCTATACAGAGCAGCCGCCGGTCCCGTTTTTACGATCGCGCTATGCATTTCCTCGGCTAGTCATACATCGCGAACGACTTCGTGACGGGAATTTCGATATTCCCAAGGAAACACCACCCACGCGACAGACTCCTGGGCTCTATTCAATAGCACACATTTCCTTCGCTATATTAACGCGCGAGGCGTAGAATATCGCGGTTGCAAATCGATTCTCCACGGAGATACGTTCGTCGCTTTTTTTATCGACCGGGCGTATTTAGTTAGAGAAGTACCGTCGCGTGTTGCTTCTTCCGAGAGGTTGCATCATACGTGAAATACGGTGGGGACAAAGGAGCGTTAAGGTTCACGAAAAGTTCACTCACCATTTGCAAATCGTTTCGACGCGACGATACAACTTCCACTATGTGAACCATTTGTGACGGTGTCGACGCGCACGTTCGCGATGCCCGCTATAGAAACCAAAACACACAGCGCCCTTGGGGATGCCCGCTCGCCCCGCGGGATCGCAGAGAGCGGAGCGGAGTAAACAAAAAAATTAGGTCCACTGTGGAGCGTCGCGCGCGATCGCGGCGCAGGACGGCACGAGCGCGTTTAATTCGTTGCGCAGATGCGCGCCACCGAGGGTTGCCTAGAGCGTTACTCTATTGCACGTGTTTCCGACCGCGATTTTCCACTGCACGGAAGGAGCACGGTGCGCCTGTCTCCTGTTCGTTCTTTTCTTCCTCCGCTTTCTTTCGCCTTCCCGCTGTGCTCTCCTTCTATCGTGGCCCCACGGATATGCGTGTACTCGTATCAAGTGCGCGGGCTTCCGCGTGCATCTACGCGGGTGTGCGCGGTGTACGCGCGCGCTCGTTCGCGGGAGCGTGTGGCCAGAAGAGGAGAAGGGAACCAGCGCGCGGCGAGAGTGTGAAGGAGACGGAAGGGACAGAGCTACAGATAAAACCCCGAACGCAGCTCGTCCGCGACTGATTCCCCAGGCCTACACGCACCCTCTAGTTTTCTCCTTTTCATCCCCCACTACCCACCCTCCCGACCGCCATCCCCCTTCTTCCATCTATCCCCCTACTCCCTCCCCGTTCCCATGCCCTCACCCCCTCTGCGACCCTGCCGGCCCTTTCTCCTTCCGACGTCTCCCTCTTTGACTCTACGCACCCTCTGAGAGAAAGCCCACGCACCCTCGAAGCAACCGATATATGCCCTTCTCGCTCCCTCCTGCCCTCGTGGTGTCATGCCACTCCGGCCCTCTCTCTCTCTCTCTCTCTCTCTCTCTCTCTCGCTTTCTGTACTTCTATCTTCCTCCGTTGCTCCCCCCAGCGCCGCGCTCATTTTTGCTCCCCCCCGCCTGTTGTCCTTGTAATTCACCCTCTGTCTTCTTCCTAACCGAGTCCTTCGATACCACCCTCTTTGTCCTCCCGATCGTCTCTGTCTATCTCGTCTTATATCGATGAAACCCCATAGCATGTGGCCAATCAAAGGAGCGCGCGAGCGCCCCTCAGAATCCTACGCCGGTGTCCCCGAAAAAGAAAGGAAACCGGGACACGGTCAGGCAGACGGAGGCTTTGGAAGGTACTAAGGGCCGGGATTCCATCCCTGGGAGAGGTATGTATATATACGTATATGGCTCCTATATATCATATATACACGTGTACGTCCTACGCGTGAAAGGGGGTCTCTGGGCGGAGCCGTAATAGGAAAACGTTCCTCGTGGCTTTGGTCCTACTTGAGAAATGAGATGAAATGATATCTATTAGCGCGGCTCGCGGGTTACGACCTTCGTCGCGCCACGACCTTCATTGGAGGATACGTCGACAGTTGCGACTCAAATTTTAATTATTGTTTAGCTGTCTCTATGCGATTTTTGTTGCAGCGAACAAAGTGAACTGGCTGTAAGCGGAGGGAGAAGAAGAAAAAGGTGTTAAGTCTAATGTATCTGTATTTATGGAATATTCTGTTATTGAGTAATTTTTCCAGTAATGTTTGAGGTTTCTTTTACTCCTAGCTTTTTCGATCATTAACATCTTCGCTAATAGGCTAATTTTGCACGTTCGAAGCTAGTCTATGTGAGGTAATTATGTAGACTTCGTGAGAAACTTGCAGGTCGATTATATGTAACAATATAATGTATGAATTTCGGCGACAACTTCGTAGTTGAGCATAAGCTACAGCGGGGGTTGTTAGTTTAAATAGGGTTGACGCGGTGTGAATTAAGCGCTCATCGAAAATTAAATAATGCCAGTATCCTGGAGTACCGAACTGTAATAATTTAAGTCTGGATTGAGTTTCAATTGGAAGTAAATCTTTGCCGAAACTTATCTACGCCTTTTATGAAAGGTGGAATTTCCAGTGCTACATGAGGTGTCCAGAAATGTTTAGTAATTCTGCTTCGCTATGAACATTGTACCTATCGCTTCCATAACTCTCGAAACGAATTATTATTTACAGGTCGCAAATATGTAAAGATTAAATAATCTCTTCAGTGTTAGATTGATTATTGTGGCCCAACTGTGGAGGAGTACGAAAAATTGATGCCATGCATTCTTGTAACAGGGAAAACTTTCGAACACCTGTTGTAACGTGTCTAATAGAGACTCTAATAGCCATACTGACAGTCATTTCTTTCTGAATCAGTGACTCGTTTAGGGAGTTTACTTTACAATTGTATTATATTATAATACTAAAGAATTTATTATTAATAAACTATTTTACAGTAACATAAATTAAAAAATTCAAATAAATTCAAACAGTTGCCAGAGCGCCTGTCAATTGATTTTCAGCATAAAGTTAGCATTAGAAAAAGGATAGAAAAATCCCGTCGCGATGGGGCACAAAAAAGGTTCACTGGCTCCCAGACTATACCCAATTCTTTAATAAAGCATTGGCATAAATATTTTCGTACGTATTTGACCTAACAAAGCTACGCAGCTTGAGCTACTACAGAGCTAAGAAAAACCAGATCAAGCAATAGGTACTAAGGCACAAGATCAAGTAATCAAAAGTGAGACAGTGCCATTGAGTAAGGCATTTTATTCTAGATATTGTTGTGGTCAATATTCGAAATTGGATAAAACTTAACTCACTTACGGATAAAGCCGGAGAAATAGTAGTCAGTATTTGAACTCTATTCCTCCTACACATTACGCGGTAACAGTTCCCGAAGATTTTCACCTCCGTGAAATATTATTTCGGTGGTAATTAATGGCTACTTTCGTAGGGAACACGAATATGTACCTATCTGATTGCAAGAAAGAGAAATCATTGCAGAGAAACGCGAGGAATTATCAACAGGTATCCTCGTGGACAGAAACACTTTCTCTTACGGTAGGTACTTTTACGACAATTTGAACGAATAGGTACATAATACATAATGTAAGAAATGTAGATTGCAAATAAAATTGATAGCTACAGTCGAGGAATGTAGAGATCCGGCGACGAGCGAGACGTTACCAGAAGCCGGGACCATTCACGTTGCTGAAGGTTATTGAAATTCTCCACATTATCAGAATGATTCGGAAATAGGTCCCCCCCGGTGGGCTCGGACCGTATAAGAAGATAAACTCGAATCAGAACGTAACGTAGGAAAAGGGAAATATGAAGCACGCGAATGGAGAGGAAGAACGCGGAAGGACCTGCAGTTAACCTCTCGACTTCCTCCCTCCTTTCGACTAGGGATTTGTTGGTCCAGAAGGACCACTCGTATGTACATTCGCAAAACTCTCTACCGACCTCTTATCGCTACCCCTTTTCTCCGCCCTCTCGGCATCCCCGTAGCTCGCATTTTTAAAGGGCGCACAAAAGCCACCGGAAATTGCTGCCGGCTCTTCCGACGTTACGGACGTTCTATGCCTGTCTTCTTCTCCCGCTGCTTCTCCGCTCTCCTTCGTTCTTCGCGCAGCCTGTCTTCCTTCCCTTCTGTTTCTGGCTCTCCTTCCTTCTCGTCCTCCTCCTTTTTTCCTCCCCTGCCATCGACAATTTCACGAGTAGGTACCTACTGAGGCGGCAAGAGTTCCGATAATGGCGGATTTGGATAGCGGCTGTGCCGCTTCTGCACCAATTGGGCCGTGGATGAAGCGCGGGACTGACGACGACGCGTGATTCTCCGAAACGAAACTGGCTTTAACGAAGTACGGTCTCGTTCAGGTATATCGTGCGAAAGATTCGTCTCCCGCCGTGATATGTGAAATGGCACGGCGCGAATGAATCGACTCGGGAGGACGTAACTTTCGATCCGGGACAGGGATTTCTCATCGACCAATTTAGAATGAAACCTTTCTTCCTCACGGACAGTGGGAAATGTACAGATTTCAGTTCTAGATTTTGCAGATGTTCAACTACTTTACTGGTAAGAGAAAGCTTGTATTACTTGCAAGCTTTATTTGCTAAATTATTAATTGTATAAACTTTTATATAACGATATACCTCAACCTGCGAGAAGAGATAATATTTTGAATTCTTTCCATGTTTCCGTGTATAGTATACATATATCTATGCAGGATTTTGGGTTTTTCTTTTCCGACGACTTTCAAAATTGCCATTATCCTTTTCACATGATATGTAAATATAGTTTGCTAATGTTTAATTAATTATATTTGGGATCTGTTAATTGGGCTGTGCTTGCTACATTGCCGCGATAGAATCTAGATCTGAGTACCTTCTCTTATTTACGTAATAGAGGAAAAGCTGATCCCTATTTCCGCGTCTGAGGATTACTTCCTTCTCTATGACAGTGCAAATTACCTCTACCAACAGAAAGATCAATGAGACGCAACATCCTTCGAAACTGTTGACAAAATATTTACTCAGTGATGAGGGCGAAGATGGGAATAGGCGGAGAAAGGGACCAAGTGAAAGTTCGTAAGGAAAACTCCAACGAACCAGGCCGCGTTGCTTTTTGATGACTTTAGGGAACTCCGCCTCAGGACGATGAGGTCTGAAAAGGACTTTGAAACTCGAATGTTGATATCGAAAGTAAGAGATCTGGGACGTTATGGATTAGGCGATCAATTTCCCCAGAGAACGACAGGATATTTGCAGACACCGGGAGCGATAAAAAGCGCCTCGTCATATTTCCTTCTATTGGCACCAGAAATCTGATGAATTACACACATCAACTAAGATGACTCCTGCACGTTAATAATTTTATTTAATGATAAGTAACGAATATTTACTCTATTTTTCTCTTTTTCAATATTCATTAAATGAATTTCATTTAGCAAGCACGAAATTTACTTCAAGGTCATTCATCACTTTCGCAATATTTCGACCAACTCTTCTACCCTCGAGCATTCAGCAAGTGTCAAAGAGGATGATTTAGCAACTTTAAGAAACTGCCAGCTAATGAACACGTTGTATGCATTGTGGGTGCCATTTGCTCAGCGTGAATTATCTCGTTCGCGATCGTAGTTGAAGCTATGGTTTTATAGGAGAGGAATAAGTAAAGTGGCATACGTTATATGGTAAAAGGTACATACATTTAATGCGATAAAGTTGATCTTGTTGACCGACAGTCGTTTACGTCGGCCTGGCCGCGCGTTCCGTGACATTTTTTCGTGACACGCGAGGACAGGCGTTTGGTATGGATGAAGCCTCTGCATACTTGGCACTTACGTACTCCCATTAATTCGATAGAATCCTGTGACGTAATCGCACGCGATCGATTACGTCACTGGGTGGCAGCTCAATGCGAAGTCGATCGATCTCCCATAAATTACGGATGATCCTCGACTAGCTACGAGACGTCCACTCATCCCCTATCAAGCACGGCTCGTCTGTCGAATTGCGGGTGCAACGACTAAGCCCTTTATCTGACCCTTCCAGACCCTTTTCGTCTCACGAATCTTCATCGGATCCACTCGGTCATGTCATACGCATTCGTCCTAATAACTGGAGTTCGCATCTAAACCGTTCGTCCGCGAAAGCTTAACAGAGGCAAGCGCAGATATTGCCTCCAATAAAAAAGAAAGGGATTGCATAGGCTATAGCTTCCATTCTGATTTTATCGTCGAAGAAAATAGACTTTATAACATCCTGTCTGCGCATATTATTCTCCAGGGTCACGTACGAAATGTCGATATCTAAACATGTACAGCGATGATTCATGCTTCTCCAGCTAATATTTCATAGGAATTGCAGCTTGAATCGGAGTGTCGAGTTCGGGAGCTTAACGCCAATTCCATGACCTTTTCAGTCATTTTTCAAACACGTGCCTACTTATGTCATAAATCGTGGTTGGTTCGTATAAAGTTAATTAAATGTAGACTACAATTTAGAGTTTTAATGCGAAAGTAGAGATTGAGACTCAAAATATTGTAGAATGCAATGTTTAAAGTTTAGAGACTTGTTTGTCTAAAACACAGCTCCGAGTTCAAGTGTTGCTAAATTTGAAAGGTCAATGAATTCTCGGTCCGAAAGTTTCGTGAGTTTTAGCTTTAAAAAGTACTCTGTTACCAGATGCAAGGTTGAACTCCCCTTGAAGGACCATCTCAGAGACCTGCGAGTGTAGATAGAATTATAAAATAACTAATGGAGACTTTTAGGCGACTTGCTGAATTTTACATGCGCCTTTCAAAAAGCTGCTTCCGTCTTTAATTTGGAGGGAACTAGATAAAAGATCTGGCGTTCAGCTTAGATCAGTCAACTACCATTGGCAATAGTAGGTATCATAAAGTGCTTCTTAGGGAAACTTGACATTCTTCAATTTTACTCAAGTCCTTTTCCAAACGTATACGTCATCTAAAACTGCAGCAGTAACCTTCCGTTAGTCGTAAATTATTAAAGAGTCTATTTGTTAAAAGCTGTAGGTACCTACAGCAGATACTTGCAACCTGTGGCACTGAAGTTTTAATGACTAAGCAATAAAGTCATCCTCCTCTCATCTAATCATCAGTTAGGTCCATACACTTTCGAAAACTGCACAAAGGAATACTCTTCAGATCCAGCCTGAACAATTTATGGTCTAAATTCAGCACTCGCACTGTCCATGTTACAGGTCAGTACTTTTCATTCAGCACTAGTTTTTAAAACTTCTGCACTCTTAACATACGCATTTATTCAGATAATTATCGACCTTATCAAAAGTCAAGGGAAACAAAACTTTGAAAATTGACATTCCCTGAGATAGGCTACTCGCTTATTCGAATAGATATTTGAATGTTTGTAGCGAAATATAAAACCGTACGTGAGGCAGCTCAGTGAATACTGATACAGTTGTATCAGTGCAAAGGAAGTACATTTTAACGTTCTCAGGGGTGATATCGATTCAGCATAGGCAGAAGCACCGGTCTCCTGAGGATACTGCAAAACCTGATCACGAACGATATTATCACGGAACGAATATCTGAGCCAGATATTATTCATGTACCGTATACGTTGTAAAGAAGCCACAGGCCATGGTTGATGTGATCGTGAACTCCAAGCCAGCCCTCCCCGCTAACCCACGGGAGATCCTTCTACCGAGTTTCTCAGTATCCCAGTCCGCGATTAGCAACCCTTCGTAAGTAACTCGTTGCTCGGTAGTCACTCTCCAGACCCTTGAGCTTACAACTCTTCGACATGTATCGTACAGCTTCGTTCCTTCTAATCTGTTCCTCTCAGTTTCATAGCTCTTTGCATCCCAGTCAGTCTCTTTATGCGTTCCTCGCTTAGTTGTCTTCACCCAGCAAGCACTTTTTCATTTCTTATTACGTGCGCGAATTTGCATTTACCTGCATGTGCACCTAACGTTATTCTCATGATGCGAGCTTCATCTTCGAGTGGTCTCCATAAAAAACGAAAACATTATACGGACCATTTCTATCACGAATGACACAGTTCGACAGCCATCTGGACTTGTAACATTCAATAGCCGTTTCTTATAGGTTTTCGTGCGCTGGAAACGAATCCGCAAACCGTTTGGCGCCATCACCCTCAGTTTTTGAGAAATTCGATTTTGAAAAAAAAATGCAAATTTTCAACTTTGAACATCTTTAGCGTCGAAACAGTAATAGTTATTCGGTTGCTTGATCCGTAAAATTATTCTATGAACCCTAAATATGTTTAAACAACGATCAAAGGGAAAAGAATACCCGAAATGCACCCATTTTTGCAGATATCTTTCAATTATTTTCGAAAGCTAAGGGTCTAGGAGAAAATCTGACTGCACCACCCGATGCAGCAGACATTTTTCCTTCGGGAAGCATCAACAGAAGTGGTAAGTCACGTTTTGTTTTCTATAGAGAAGCGAAATAGTTTGGTAAAATGTGCGGCGCCGACAGTGGTAGTCACGCCCGTTAAGGCGATTGCGTTACGCTGCGCAGCAGTGGATCGCGCGCCGCCGCGCCGTTGACTACCACTGTCGACGGCGCACGTTTTGTCAAACTATTTCGTTTCTGTATTGAAAACAAAACGGGACTTACCACTTCTGTTGATGCTTCCCGAAGGAAAAATGTCTGCTGCATCGCGTGGAGTAGTCAGATTTTCTCCTAGACCCTCATTTTTGGAAATAAATTGAAAAATGTCTAAAAAAATTGGTGCATTTCGGGTGTCCTTTTCCCTTTGAAATGAATACGCATAGATTTACTTACAAGGGAAGTTGGGCAACCCGGAAATTCAGATAATTATGCAACTTTGTGTGCAAATAGAGTAGGTGCCCCGTAACGGAATCCTATTTTTTGTTGGTGCCATAGTGCTTTTTTGGGGGCGAAATCACCCCTTGATAAAAGGCAGAATTTTCTTTTTCGTGGAATACCTCGCGAACGGTGAGAGAGATCGAAAAGAAGTTTAAACAAAATTGCGTAAAAATAATTATCGAAAAATTCAGACTTCTCAAGTTACCTCCACCACCAATCCTTAATTCGATAATTACTTTTGTGCAGTTTTGTAGATATAGAAAAGAGATGTAACTTTTGGTTATCCTTCTTTTCGATATCTCTCACCGTTCTCGAGATATTTCACGAAAAAGAAAATTCCGCATTTTTCAAGGGGTGATTTCACCCTCCGAAACCGTAATATGGCACCAACAAAAAATACAAAGTTGCATAATTTTCTAAATTCCCGGGTTGCCTAACTTCCCTTGTTAGAGTGGGTGATGGAATTATTATATTTCTTGTGTTTGTGCAGGAACAAAATCATCCATGCGACAGATAACGTTGCCTACAGCGTTGCCAAGTTTATATTCGCAATTTGCAAACATTAATAATCCATAACAATAATTCATAATAATTCAGAAATCATAAAACAATAATAAGAACGCTGTGTGCATACCTAGGCTTAATTTAAAATCGCCAATTTATGCAGGTGGCTATAATAACTTTATTACCCACTCTTGTATTCCGCATAAAAATGCCGCGAAAATGGATAGTGGATATCGCACGTTTGGCAGAAGAGGAGAGAAGAATGGTAGGCCATTTATTTTGAACGGTTCAACTAATATACGAACCTGTTGAAACTCCGGCCAGCGTATCGAGAATACTGAATTTCATCTCAAAAGCCAGAAGGCAAAAGCGGAAAGCATAGATTACGATTGAGCTTCAATCGGTGACCAATCGATTGAGCGTTGAAAAAGCGCAGCAGAGTAGAAGTCAGAGCGGGGCGTTTCAAAGGGGAGAAAAAAATTAACAGACGCCGCGTGCTCCAAGGGTGGGCTTTAGGGAAACGAGGAAGGGGAGATCCGTCGAAGCTAGTCCAGGTGCGTTAAAAGTTAGACCGGCTGTACGAGGTGGAACAACTTTTGTACATATATATATATATACATATGTATCTGCGATCTAATCTCCCGAACTTGCTTTTTTTTTTACCACGCGTATAATAGATACACGTATTTGTGTTTATTCATTAGCTTTATTAACTCATACGCGCTGCGATCGTCCATATACTTTCCAAATCAATTAACTATATACGGATTTAATCAAATGTCCATGTTAAGCTAAAATTAAACATAAACGCAATATTAAACGGTCGAGAATCACAGTAAAGTAAAGTTCCATAAAAGCATTTAAGGTTTCGTATGTAACACAATATGGAGGAACGTATACATTTCCATATTAAAAAATAAATAGGTGCTTGCGTAGTATTTTTTAAAAACAGAATTGTCCCACTTCCTCTAAATATTACCTTACTTTTTATCCTCCCGGTGTATTATCTTTCTCAGAATTACGCGAAGTTTAAAAATAGCGAGCAAAGATTATTTCTCAGTGTACGTAATTGTTTTGCCAGCAGGAGCACGAGACTTATGTTCAAGTTATTGTAATGCGGGTACCTAAAATTTCCCAGGAACTCTAGCCCCTGCAGGGGGACAGACGGACGTCGGGCCTTCCGAAATTAATTAGGCTAAGCCGAGCTCCCGTTTCTTTCGTTTCGTTCCCTGGTCTACTGAGTATTGGCTATAAATAATGGAATTATGTAACAGCGCCGCTGCAGGGGCAGGACAAAGAACCGTTTCTCTGTAGTTTTATAGCCTACTTTGGGCTTTTTTAACGGCATCACAGTTCACGGTAAATCTACTTCCATTTGCTATTGTATTATCTTAAAATAAAAATGTTGATTGGGTGAAAAAGGTGTCACTATACTCTAGAAAATATTCCAGTCCAGGTTAGTTTCGCTTTCATTTGTATGCGATTTTAGAATAATTCGTTTCAGTGGAGAAAAAGGAGCGCTAAACTGAAGGGAAGTGGTGACGTCTTATCGTTAGTCGAGGGTAGTTCTGTTACTGGTTTTGCACCATTTTAAAATTAAATTTTTTGCATGCTAAGAAAAGGAAAATGGTGGCTTGCGTGTATACCGTGCCCTTCGATATTCCGATCGTCGCTGCCATTGTCCGCTTTCCCGGCGTATTGTCCACCACAGTATAGAATGAGCGTGTTACTTCTTAGATGCGACTTAACAAGCTATACACATAATCGGCTTCTCGTATAAAGCACGTTACTAAAGTATCTTAGCGTCTCAAAGTTCCATCAGACGACCAGGGGTAGCTGAAAAATCGTAGTCCTGACTAACTTTTCCTTTACGCTTAGAGAAAGTATTTTTAACGATTACAATATGTTTACGTCGTGGCAGTGCTCAACTATTCAGAAATGTAATTAGTGACCTTCCTTTATCTTTGGAAATGTATACTTGGGTGCTTTAAAAAAATTGCTGATGGTCTTGCCGCAATGTGGTAGATAGCTGATGTCAAGAATACAAAATAGCTTTCTTCGCAGTGCTATTAATAATTTAACAAAGAACATTGATTAATAATTACTTTCTCTAAGGAAAGGTAATGTATTGGCCAAAATATCTGCCGTATCTGATAACCTGTTACTTTCTGCGGTAACGAAAATACAATGTAAATATTTATTATTGTTGCGCAAAACTTTAAGGGGTGCAGGGGGCTTCTTACTTTCACCGGCTGAAAGGAGCGCGATATTTGGAATTTTTTTAAGAGAAACCCCCAAATTATATTAATTGAAAACTTTATGCCTATATTTTTACGTATTTAGGCAACATTTTAGAAAAGATTTACTTTAAAAAAGGGGTACCTGAAAACGCGTTTTTTTTTTCGAAGTACGTAGCATGATTTCTCAAGAACCAATCACCCGATTTACTTTAAACTTGGTATATATCTTCAGCAGATGGCCCATTCTCGTTGTTACTAAAACTAAGTCGGTTTTTGCAAAATTAGACTTTTTAAATCCAGCGAATTTTTTGCAGAAATCGATGTCCGTTGTAGACGCTACCATTTCTTTTTACTTTTCAGAATTTCTCATTTAATCCAGTTCAGACGATAGCCACACTCATACAGATTACTTAAATTTTTAAATTTTCTATTTCAGACAACCACAACGGCTGATTTTATGGTAACCATGCGCATATGATTTTTGTAAGGCGCTCTATTCGAAGCACCATAACTCCGTATATAACCACTATTTTTGCATACAATTTTTTTTTCATATCCTCCAAAGATTAACAAATAAAGCCACCAAGCCGGAAGTAAATATATTCAATGGTCTTGTTTAAAAAAATTCCCAAAGTTCGCATCATTTTTCGCCCGTCATGGTAGGGAGACCCCTTAAGAAAAACAACCATACAAAGCTAGTTGTTGTTTTACCGCGATTTTGTAAAATTTTACGAATAATAAAGCTTTCAGTTAGTGATTTCACTTCAGATTATGCGATTCTCTGGTCAGCATAAACAATAAATGTGGGGGGGATGATTTTCAACCGAGTATGTACCTACTAGGTTCTCAAAACAACGTAAGTCAAACTTCACCGTTGCATTCCTACCAGTGTTCAAGGAAAATGTTTCGTTCCGTTTGCCATGTATTAAGGGAACAACGCGGCGGCAGTGTAGCTGGCATTATGTTATGGGGCGGAAATTTCGTTGCTGTTAATGAGAAAGAACAACGAAATTGAAATGTTAATTTCGTTTTACTTAGCGCCCTTTAATTATCAGGTCGAGGAAAATCGTGGGTGCTGGCACCTGGGCAACGTTGGCGTTATATCATTGTCGTTCTAATTAAATTTTTACACACCTTCCGACGAACCGACAAACAAGGCCAATCGATCGACGGACATCCACATATAAAGGAATACGCCATGTTGTTTCCCCTACTAATGACGTGCACTCGCGTATGAAGTTTATTACATAGCACACTCGAGTGAATCGCGCGAGGAATCGATAATTTTCAAATTTCTTCCTCCCCTTTTTTTTCTCAAACGTCACACCCCATTTTGCGGCCGGTTAGGCTGCATCGCTCACGGCACACGATTATTCCTCGCTCGACCATGTAAACGACATTTTTATAATTTATTACCTTCCTCTTCTTTTAGCAATAAGTTACCGAACTAACGCAACGCTATGTACACATAATATGCTATGCAAGCCTGTCCATATATTTCCTCCCTTTCACGAGCGGCGAACTGATGTCCAAGGATTCACAAAAAAATAGCGCTATATGGACAAGTAACGTTAGTGAATTCCTATCTCCTGCTTTGCTCCAAAAGCATTTATACGGAATTCTTTATAAATAAATATCGCGCGGTTTTTCTTGTTCTATTTGCTTTGCGAAATAAAGTTGTATTAGGTAAATACATTACTTTGTTCTCGTTGGAAGGTATCACATCTGGATAAGTTAGTTATTTAAATATTAATTTAATCTTATTATTCTTTTGCAATTTTAATGTGGCTGACAAGGGAAGATCCCGAACCGGAAAATTCAAAAAATTCTTTGTGAATATGTAGGGGACTTCCTCCTGATTACAACGCAATTTTTGTTTGCTGCCCAAAATCACTCCAAGGGGGTGTAATTGACCCCTGAGAAATTCGGCTATTTTCCGATGTTGTGTTATAACTCGCGAACTGTAAGAGATAGGAAAAAAGTTTCACGACAAAAGTTACTTCTTTTAATTAAATCTATCATTTGGTAAAAAATATTTTACAGTTCGCGAGTAATAACACAAAATCGGGAAATAACCGGATTTTCAGGGGGTCAATTACACCCCCTTGGAGTGAATTTGCGCAGCAAACAAAAATTGCGTTACAATCCGGAGGAAATTGCCTACATATTCACAAGGTTTCAGAATTTTTTGAAATTTTGAGGAAATTCGAAGCGAAACACTTCGAAACTATCAACCTTGTGTTGTGCACTAATTTTGTTCACTCCATCGCAGTAACAGAATCAATTTCTTTCACAATCAAAAGGAGCTTCATTCTATCCCACAAAGGAAACCGCATCCCAATACCTCGCCTCAAAAAAGAAGCGTACGAGCTCGCGAGCATCAAAACAACCGCGCCGCGCATGTACGGCTTGCGTAAGTCCGGTGTTAATTTGTCGTTAGCCGAGAGTTGGCCGCTTGTCAGTGACAGCCGGACGCAGGGGTGGCATTGTCGAGGTTGCGTGGCGGGAGGGTTGCGGGTGCAGGAGGGCCCGAAACACAGAAAGAGGGTCGCCAGGCGGTTAAACGTCGGGAGCCGCGGGAGGGTGGTGGGTTTGATAAGTCTGATCGCAGAGACGTGGATGGGATTGTGTATCGGGGCTGGAGCGGGCGGTTGGGACCGTGAGGAAGAAGGCAGAACGAGTCGGAGCTGGAGGAGCTGGTGTTCCCGTGTAAGTGGTCAGCGCATCGGGAGCGCGGCGAAAGGGAGGAACGGGTCGAGGGTGGTATCGGTGCAACCGGCGGTGATGCAGGCGATGGTACACCGACGGTGGCCGCGGCAATGGCGGTGGTGCTCGCGCGCCTTGCGCTGTTCCCGTGCTGAATTATTGAGACGCCACCAGATCGATGTCACAAAAGGAAAGCGGCCGGGTGGCTTCAAATGACGGGCTTGCGCGTCACTCATACATTATGCACGTGGCCGCTACTATGTCCCGCGCGCTACGTGTGTTCGTAGACTGGTGTACACATACAAAAAAAGGGGGGAATGGAGGAAAAAAAAAAGAAGGAAAAGAGCGTTGTGTATCCCCCCCCCCGTTGTCTACGGACGTTCTTTCCTTCTGGCTTTCTCGTGTGATTACGACGGAATGTACCGCGTCAGAGGCGGGAGGAAGATAAAAAACGCCCGCGAGGTCAGGTACGTTGAAGGCCTTCCTCTTTTTCATACGCTCAGCAGATGGGGTGCATGGATAAGGGCGGCAGGTTATTGTACAAATAATCATGTACCATTGTTACGTGACCATATTTTATGTCACGCGTTTGTATTGCCATTTGCGGGTAATTATTGTGTCATTGCTATTATTACTCGCATGATAGTGATTTGTCGACCATTCGATTACGCAGGCCTGCGGTGGAAAGCCTTTTTTCAATATTTTAGTTGGTATTTGAGAAACAATAAAGATTTCATACCACGGTTCATTATTCACTGCTAATTCCATTCAATCGCATATTACAACGTAAAAACTTCAATGCAAGTGTTGCCATTCTTTTTGCATTTGCACATCCAATTTCCTATAAAGCGTGCATTGTTAAAAAAGTGTTTATGGCCCTCAATTTCGCAGCCCTGTGTTATTGGATGATTTATAATCTACGGATATGCGTATGAATGCTTCGTTTAATTCTGCAGCAAATTTTCCGATAAACAGAATGCTTGCAATTCGATTTACATGTATTTGTAACGCTTGTATTCAAGATCCTAACAATGTGTCTTTACCAATTACAACTGTTAAAATCGTGTAACTTTTTTAAAATTGGTCCAAACGACATTAGTTTTTTTAGAAGCTAGAGTTTGCTAAGTGGCGTGTTTCGTCGTTTTGGAAAAAATGCATTTGTTCGGAATAGCAAAAAAAAAATAGTGAAGGTCGTTTTTTAATTTTTTTTTTGTGAGCTTGTAATGTAAATTCAAAGATCCAGTTTGTTGCTGATTTGACAAAAAATCGGTGATTTCTCAGTTTATAGCTCAGAGCAACGTTAACCGATTTCAATGAAATTTTAGGCATGTATACAACTTAAAATCTCGAAATTCCCGAAATCAGCCATTTTCTTTCCTTCGTCCGCCACTGTATATATTTTCCTACTGTTTTCATTGGTCGTGACTTGTTTCCAAATTGCACAAGCGTGATGCAAGTTGGAAATTTGTATTTCCTTCGAATAATTATAAACTCTATAAATCGTTTGGCTCTGTTTGCTAAGTGTTTACCCAAAATTGTAGGTTCCATTAGGTCGAAAAACGCGGAACCCATGTTCACCTAACATAATATTTTATTCTTCGTATTGTCCGCCCGAAAGTCTTTGGAGTATGAAGGGATTCGTCCACGAGAAAAGGGGAAAGAGCAACCGTGCATTCGGACCAGATAGTGCCCCATTTGCATTTTGTTGTATCCGTCATATTCACATACACAAATACATTGTGACCGAGAGAATAAGCTGGAAAATTGATCACCATTCGCACACGTGTACATACCACTGTCTTACTTCAGTCGAGATGTGAAAAAAAAATATAGGAAATATTGAGCCGATAGTTTGTGAGAGTACATGTTGCTTTGGTAGGACGCGCAGTGACTCAAGATTTAATGCCAGGTTTACTACAAACTCAGACTACTAAAAGCCATTTGAAATTAATTAGATCAGTTTAGATCAGATGAACCAAGGCAAATAGACCTGCCATATTAAGGTAGGCTCTCACTACGCCTCGCCTCGCCTCGGCGCAACTTCTTTTCGCACTCACATCTAGGCTCGCGTCGCCTCGGCTTTTCCGTACTTGAAGTTATCCGCGCTTGCCTCGGTCGGACAGTTGCTCAGAGAACCTCTTCCTTCCTCAAAATATTCTCGAGGAAGCGAGAGCCTCCTTTATTCTATGCTCCTATTCGCGAATAGGAGCCACAAGTTCTTTTCAAAGTAAACCATGAAACTTTAAAGTTGAACGAATCTTTACACTCACAGTTTAAAATCAAGGCTTACGAATAGATTACAATTAAATATCGCTGTGTAATATTTTCATCCCATTTCCTCCCTCAGCATGTCCCCGATTTTCTATGTTTCAAGGTGAGGAGAATTAAAGCAACCGTCTCCATAGCGACGGCATCATTTCGCAGACTAAATGGTAAATCTTATACTTACCTACTTTGCACGTAGCTGAGGGAGAAGTGGCGGGATAATGGGTCCGGGGATGGGTTCGTGGAGGGGAGAATATAAAGGAGCGCGAAGAGTGTAAGAGGTAAAGGTGCAGGCGAGGGTGGTAGATATCGAGGGTAGCAGATATCGACTGAAGGGACACATCCGCGAGGTCTGCGTCCAAAGAGAAAAGGGAGAAGCACTATCTTATGTAATATTTACCCCTCCTCCGTTCTTAACGTAACTCCCGCTACGCGCCACCCTCTTATATCCCTGCTGGCCTTCCCCAGCCGCACCTATTTCTACGGCTATTACTATACTCCATTTTTCCTTGCGCTGTCGCTGCTTGCACGGTCTACGACCCCGTATTAACACCTAACAGCCGCCCGCGCATCCTTCTGTTTACTCTGCGATAACTATCATCGATCGTTTTGCCGCCCATTATTCAAGTTGACAATGCTCGCGGCTGTAATGGGTCCGTGGATATTTCCAAACAGAAATTCTTCCTCCACCTTTCTTTGCGACATTGCTGCTCGTTTCGTCGAATATTGCTGAATTACAATATGATTTTGCGTGATTATCGACACAATTTAATGGTAGATGCCGGGTGCACTCAAGGATTTCAATCGTGAAATTCACTTCACGGGTTCAAGAATGGAAGGTGATTCAGTTGTTTCGAACGGCAACGTGCCAACAGATTTCACATTTATCCATTAAAAGCGGATGGATCACGGTGTTTCTTTGTTTCGTGCCAATAATAATTCATTGTTTTATCTCTCAATAATTTTCTCACACAGGCCAGCCTGTTAAAAAAATTTAATATTCGTAGTGTTTAAATAGCAAATATTTCAAAATTCTGAAATTATGCAAGTAGCTATAATTGTAAATATGACGACGTAAATGGCCGTACCAATTGAAGGTAAACAGGTCCGAATTCCATTCTACTTAAACAGCTGTTCATTCGGCTGTCAAGCGTTGCCGCAGCCGAAGCATTAATCGTATGTACGTCGAAGATAAACTGCCGTGGCCATAAATTTCATTCGTATGAGCGCGGCAAGCTTTAATGGGGATCAATTTCGTCGTCGATTAATACGCCGCGTTATTAATCGCATTCGTCTAGCTTGGCTACTAATTACAGAAGTAAGCTGCGCATGGAAATCGAGGCGAACGCACGGAGGGGGCGGATCTAATTGCCGTTCGATACTCGAGAGCGAGACACTTAATTCGGTTCCCTCCTGCTCTGTTTTCATAGCGGCCTCGCAACCCTACCCCTTCGGTGCGCGTCCTCTTTTTTTTTTTTTCTCCCCCAGCCCTCTGCCCCGGTTACTTTGCCGTTCCATCCAGCGCGTCGCGCGGTAATCAGGTTGCCGCTTAATGCCCGTGAAAGTAAATAAAAATGCAATAGAGCGTCCCTAGGTTATCGAAATCCACTTTCCCGCGGCGCGCTGTGTGTGAACTGCGCGCTGTGATATATCGATTCGTCTGCCTTCAGCGACCTGCGACCAGCTCGAAAACACACCGAGCTCTGGCCGGAATTGCGGCGGGATAGGGTCGCGCCAATAGAAAGGTCGATCGGGACAAGCTGTCTTCGAGGGACGCGGTTACGTCGGGGCCCGCTTTCCCAAAGTTCTTCGCGGAGCTTGACCGAGACACGCGACGTTGACGGCGCGCCACCGAGGCCGGGCGGGCGGTTAAACTTTCGGTCAAAGAGGAAGGCTTGCGAACGGACTCGATTGAAAAGTGGAATCAAAGCGTAATTCCCAACTAAGAGATTTGGAGGTTTGCGAGTGCCGGGCGTAGGAATGATCGAACCTGATCGAAATTTCAACGCCACGGCTTTCTACCTTTTTCGCGGTGAATTCGGAGCGAAACTTAATGTTAATACAGCTGTACGTGACGAATATACATTTGCGCAGTTCGGGAGAAAACTCGCGGTAGATGCCAGTCGCGAAGACGACACCACTTACTTGGGTTTTTAATGAAGAGTTAAATGCGAACACATGGTTGGTAATTTATAGTCGCGCGTAGGTTTGTTCCGGTATTAGGACGGGCGGGTCACCCAGGACGTTTATATGGCACAGTAGCCGGCGCGTACAATTTGCACACGGCGACGGAAGATAATAGCAGCACAACCGAGACGTAGTAAAGGTGAATTGCGAAAACAACGGCCAACAGGCAGCTCTATAACTCGTTGGTAGATGACCGACGAGTTGGAAGAGCTCCTCCAGGGTGCCGTTGACCTTTGAGTGACCCAGCGTGACAGCCCGTAACGACTCGAAGAGACCCTCCGATACCTTAGTTGATGAAGGTCCAAGATAGCTATACATGTACATAGGGTGTTTCTGGAAGAAGGGTTCAGGGTGTACCGAGTAAATATTGAGTTGAATGGAAAGTTCTTGCGATTTCTACGCAGTGCTGCTATAACGTTCTATTAGATAATTCCTTGGTAGTGTTATTCTGTTGTTTTTCATAATATAATCTAGAGACGCGCCAGCGTCTCGACGCCAAGTACATGTTTCGACACCCTGTATATGTCGACTGTCGGTGGCCACGTATCTTTTACTCGAAACACGGCTATTTTTCAACCTTACCTGAAACTTTTATTTATTTATTTATTGTTTTCCCCTGTTTAAACAGGATGGCGGTTTCAAGCTTTTGCGCTTATATTGCCCAACGAACTACATATGTATAACGTCATAATATCTTTTCTCTCCTCTCTTTCCTTCGGGTCCCAGCATCGAACGGTGTACCGGGAGAAAAAGGTGGTCACCCATCTTTCCCCAGTACCCGCCCCGTGTTGCTTAACTTCGGTGATCTAACGAGAACCATTTTTTTCATAAACATTTTATTTACATAACAATTATACACAACAAATATAAACATACTAGTATGAAAATATTTAATACTTTTGCCTGCAGTCTTCAGTAGTACCTACTTACTAGAAGCTTACCTACTATTATGTCTAATTTTATTCCCTATGGTGTATTATATTGTGTAATATAATATCCTGTTAAGAGTATACAGATTGCGGTATCTTATTTTCTATCAGGTACGATATTTTTATGAGTAACTTTGGTTCGTTTGTAGGAAAATACAGTAAAAACCTACTTTCTAAAATTCAGGTACCATTTATGAACCTGCATGTCTGACTTATAATCCACATTTAAAATATATATGTCTATACCTATCTTAATTATTTGTTTGCGCTTAAGTCTAAGTTTACAAATGGGAATTTGTGTTTTATTCTTGATTCCCTATGTCTAAGTAGATAATTGTTAACCATATCACCAGTTAATCGATTTACCTTCAGTTGTGTATTATAAAATTTGATTGCACTTTCAATTATATGCTCATTGACATACTCTATATTTGCTTCTTCATGAAGATCCTTAATTCTAACATATCTGTTCTTATTAAGAACTAATCTAAGGCACTTATTCTGAAACCGCTGCAACAAAATGATATTGGATTTAGCTGTACATCTCCATACAGGCGATGCGTATAAAATTATTGGTCTTATTATCATCTTATATATTAATAATTTATTGTGCTTACTTAATTTTGAACCTCTAATCATAAGCGAATAAAGATTTTTATTAGCAGCGTATCCTTTCATTTGTATTCCTTTGATATGTTGCCTATAGGTCAATTCTGGATCCAGTACAACTCCCAAATATTTAACTGTCTGTTTAACTTTGATACTATTATTATACATATATTTTTATAGGTTGTATAATTTTATTACCGAGTTGTTTCCTAGAGAAGACTATCACTTCTGTCTTATCGGTATTTAGTGATATTTTCCACTTTGTATAAAACGCTTCAAGCATACTTACATGTATCTGTATCTGTTTTGCCGCAACTATGGCACTGAACGAGTGCGCATATACCGCTGTGTCATCTGCATATATAGCAGTATGTGTCTTTGGAAATAAAGGTATATCATTTAGGTATATATTGAAGAGTACTGGACCCAGCATTGAGCCTTGTGGCACCCCAGCTCTTATTTGCTTTTCCTCAGACTTTGAGTCGTTAATTATCACTCTGAAATTTCTTTCCCTCATAAATGAATAAACAGTCTTTATAATTGTACACGGATAATTATATTGTATCATTTTATATATAAGTCCCTCTACCCATACTTTATCAAACGCCTTCTCAATATCAAGGAGCAGCATTACTGTAACCTTATTGTCATTATAATTGGTTATTATATCATTAGTGATTCTTAAAACTTGCTGTACTGTATTATGTTTTTCCCTAAATCCGAACTGTTGATCTATTATAATTTTATTATCTTTTTCGTGCTTCCTAATTCTTTTTAGGATAACCTTCTCTGTAACCTTAGCTAGCGTTGGGAGTAGACTTATTGGTCTGTAACTAGTTGGATTGTTTTCTGGTTTATCTGGCTTATTAATATGAATGATATGTGCCCCTTTCCAATGTTGTGGAAAATGCGACAACTTAAATATTGCATTTATTATGTATGTTAATTGCACTAAAGCTTTCCTACTAAAGTTTTTAAGTATAATATTTTGAATTGAATCTGATCCTGGGGCTTTTAATGATGGTAGATATCTTAATATTCCTGCAATTTCTTTAGGGGATGTAATATGATTTTTCCAATCTTGTGTTTCATTTTCATTTTCCCACATGTAATCTTTAACTATTTCAATTATTTTCTCTTGTTCATAAGTATTATGTAATAAATCTATATCATGGACCTTTTCAAACTGGTTTGCTAGCATGTTCACCTTTTCTTTATCTGTACAAGCTGTTATTGTACCTGTACATAATGACGGGATGGGATTGTACTTCTTTTTTAGCGCATTTGTCATTCTCCACAGTGAATTATCCCTAGGATTTAGTCTGTTTAGTTTATTTTCCCATTTTTTGTTCCTATATTCAAATATACGCTCTTTAATTAACCGTGTAAGACTCAGAAAAGTTATCCTATACTGTTCCTGCCTTGTCCTTTGCCACCTACGCCTGATTCTATTCCTATCCTTTATTATATCTAAGATATCGCTCGGCAGTTCTTCCTTACTACTACCTATTTCTCTTTTTTGAATGACTTTATTAATAGTATTTTTGATTTTACTAGTAAATTCTTTTACTACATTTTCTAGTTCTTCCTTCTCAGTGATTATGTTTTTAATTTGTATGTGCTCATCCAACACCCTTCTGAATTCTTTCCAATTCGTGTTTTTATAGGAAAAAATTACTTTTTTCGGCACATTTGTTAGTATATTACCTAATTTGAGTATAATTGGCCTGTGATCAGAGTTTAATGCATTTTTTACAGAGATCTGAGAAATGCTGTGAACGCCTTTATTAACTACTATATCTATTGTCGTTGGGGTCATGTTATTCATAGAATAGTGTGTTGGCTCGTTGGGGTATAGAATCGCACAATTATTCTGTTGGACAAACTTATGTAAGGTTAAGCCATTCCTATTGGCAACATGACAGTTCCAAGCCTGATGCCTAGCATTAAAATCACCTACCAATATCACTCTGTTACTATAACGTTCAACATATTTCCTAACTCTATATCATTAAAATAATTTCTAGGATTATTATAAATTGCTATAATACTAACGTTATTTTCCAGCATAATGCCTACATATTCCAGAGATGTTCTTTGGTTTACCTTAATAATTTTATATGCTATATGTTGTTTGATTAGCATAGCTACACCTCCTGCCGCATTCTGTCTACATTGTTTTAATGTAATATAATTTCTGATTTTTAGATTATCAGTAGCTTTTAATTTGGTTTCATTTATCAACATAATATCTATATCTTGTCGCGTTAGAAATTCTATTAATTCTCCTATTTTGTTTCTAATACCATTTGCATTCCAACTTGCCACTGTTAGTGTTTTCTTCATTCCATTTGTTGACAGAATTTTACAAATTGTTCAAATTTTTGTGTACCTGTGTTGCACTTGGTCATTTTTTCATTTAGTTCCCTAATTGCCTTTAACATTCTTGGTATGTTAATAAATTCATTTAGTTTCCTGATTTCTTCCATCAATTCCACAAGCTGCGGGAGGTCCTCCGTCTTGTCTTCTCCATCTCCTCTTGGACTGGGCTGCCATATTCCTTCCTGGTGTTTCCCTGCCATTCCATTGTCCAGTATAGTGACTGCTGTAGTTCTTTCCCGATGAAGCGTTTTCAATTTTGGAAATTCTTCCATGTTGTTTATATCTGTTGCTTTGATGTCTGGTCCTTTGTATCTAGTTTTGACTTGCTGTTTAGTTGCGGTATTTGATTCCACCCATTTCAATCTGTCTTTATATGCACTACATACCATTGCGTTGGCAGTATGGTTTCCATTACAATTGACGCACTTTGCTGTCTCCTCCCTGGGCTTTGTGCAGTCTCTTGTCCAGTGCTTTTCTGCACACTTGACACAGGCAGGGTCTGCGTAACAATTGGTAGCTGAGTGTCCCCATTCTTGACACCTGTGACACTGTGTAAGTTTCCTTTTAACTATGTAGTTTTCCCATGTTACTTTGACATAGCATAGGTGTCTTACATTCGCTTGTAAGTGTTTCAAATTAACTGCAATTGGTACTGTGACCATATATAATGGCCTCGCTGTACCTTTCATTTTGATCACCTTCTCTGCTTTAATTCCCTTCTCCTGCAGTTCCTGTTTCAGTTCTTCCTCCTTTATTTGATCGTGTAGGCCTGAGAGTACGTACACTCTCTTTTTATGTTCCTTTCTAGTGTAAGTATGAAATTTTACACTCCTACTAGTCCATGTTTTGATGAGATTTTCATAATCTTCCGGCTCTTGTAAATGAACATCTACCGTGTCCTTGTGATATGTTAAATGGAATTTATCTTTTACTGTATCCTTAATGAGTTTTATAAACAGTTTATGATCCTGTATAGTTCCATGCATCACCAGCGGTGGGAGTTTCCTTTTATTGCTATCGGTGTTCCGCTTACTATCAGTTACTGGTTGCTTCCTGCTGAACACTTTATTTTGAGCTGCTTCTTCTACGTCCATATCAACATCATTTTGAAGTACACTGTACCTATTCGCGGTTGCAAAGTTACGAGTATTCATTTTCTTTGCAGTCATTGCTTCGTCTTCTATTTGCATGTGCCACTTTCTTTTCGTTCGTTTACTTACTACCGTAGCATACTCATCTATACCCGCGGCATTACTATTTTCCGCTTTACTTTCATTTTTATTGCCCTCCTCTAATTCCTCTATTTTGTCCGTAATTAATATTTGATCACTTTAAAACTTTGCGGCGTCTCCCCTACACGTGGCCTAACCTCACCGCTAACGAGGTTAGGGTTGCCACCCGCAGTTTTCTTCTGAGTTCTTCCTGTTTTCAACTTACAATTTGATTATATTTCTACTTTGTGCTTCGCACTCGTTATTTGCGCAGCGCATAAGGTGCCTAACCACCTTGATATAACTTTTTATCCACTTATATAGTCGCAGAGAAAGAAAAAACCTGTGCGCTACATGCGTGGCGGCAGCGGACCTCTAACGAGAACCGGTGTGTCCATCACGGCCAGCGCCGCTGGTATTACCTGAAACTTATTTCATTAATATCTCATCACGCCTGCAATATTTCCTAAATGTAAAGGCATTTTTCTATGTAAATCGCATATAAGCTTTCGAATAAGACCAAATTCAATAAAATCAGTCCACGCATGACAGAGATATCGTGATATCGTCTCATGGATCAGTCGGAACTTCTTGTTCTTCTTCAAGCCAAATTTTCGTCAACATAATACGTATAAGCGTTACACGCACACCTTCAGCCAAAACGAACTAATACATGTTTCGTTCGTCAATCGCAATCTTCACTAATCTACTCCAAATTTTGACAGCTTAGAGTCAGGTTATAACCTGGCGAGTGTCAAATAAGGTATGTTGTCAAAATTTGAGATGCCACGTGTTTCGACAAATATGTATTTAGTATTCTGTCACGTGCTGTGTTTATAATTATTTTTTTAGCGTTCCATTTAGTCTCTTTGTTCTAAAATTCGTCCAGGAATGTCAGTTAGTAGAGTACTACATTATGAGTTTCCAAGAAGCACCAAAGTCGCGGGAACAGTAAGAAGGTGCCGTTGAAATTCGGACATGTCAAATGTGGTCTCAAAAATTCCGATCAGGAGATTTTGAGTTAGATGCTGCGCCACGTTTTGGGCGATCGAAGGCAATAGAGGAGGAGGATTTACGGGCGACAATTGCCATAAATCGCAGCGTCACTACTGGATAACTCGCGATGAAGTTTAATGTGTGTCAAACATGTGTTCTTGAAGCACTCTATAAGAGTGGTGTAGTGATATCTAGCCGAAGAAAAGCGCAAAAACTTTCCGTTCAACCCAATAGAATTCGCTAAACTGAGTAAAATGCGCAATTACCAGTGGTCGAAAAATCAACCCTGTCAGAGTTAAGAGCGATTTTCGGTTCTGGTAATGCAAGTGAAGGTTGGGTTTTAATTATTTCTTATATGTATTCAAATGTATTATCGGTATCTATTGTTATTTACGTAATAAAGATATTATTGATATTATTGTTAGCTTGCTTCGATCAATATTTATTGCATGTGGAGTAGAAACAAGAGAAGATTTTACTGCATTAACAATTGGGTTTCAGTCATGTAATACTTAATAATTATTGTTGTGTTATTACAAGTTAAAATGTTGCAAACTACCCTTCGGTAAGAAGAAAATGCCTGTCAAGTATAAACAAGAAATTTTAGGTAGTATGCTAGTCTACAGTAAATATTTATTATTTAGCTTAGTAAGTGCTGTCTACCCTGTAAGTTGTGATCTCTTTTTAAAACACGCTCCTAACGTATTGGAGATACAAAAAATATTTATAAACAATTGCATGGTTCGAGGGGGCCAATTTATTAGCGCAGACGAATTTTTTCTTCGATTATTATTTTAAAAGATACGATGGCCAAGTTAGGTTTTTTAAATGGAACTATTTTTTTTACAGATCACTTGATAGTGCGTTCCAAGACAAATTCAATAAACTATAATATATACACCTTATTTCCACTGGTTTCCGAGGTATCGCAATATTTTCTGGGCTGGAATTCGGACCTTTGACAAAATTTCTTCAGATGTTATTTATATTGTTACGAGCACAACAATGCGCAGCGTCCATGAAAGCTTTTCCCTTTGATGATCTTTCCCTTTTAATTGCAATTACCTAGCGCAGTTCTGTTACTATGCTAAAAACATTTGGAATGCGTTCTAATTCTAGCAAGCAGAAATAATTCTGACCTGAATGCAATTAGAGTATGAACCATCTAATTCCATCTTTGGATAATATTAAGCTACTTCTTTTTAATTCACTTGAGAAAATACAAATTTAAGATTGTTTACTAAATGTCAAGTTCTATTTACAAAAGGTGGTACTGATCTTTAAATAAATTACCCAAACATAGTTTTCAATGACTAATAAGTAGAACTCTGAAACCGTTCTCTGTATCTGTAATTGTTATTGATTTTTGTTTATATAAATGAGTTTATTTTAAACCGGTGGCATTAAGAATAGAGTCATTAGCGACCACTTACCTCCGCAAAATGATTACATATTTGAAATTTGGTTGCAAACTATTTAGACTATACACAGAATTACATAATGCTCAATTATAAGAGGTCAAGTAAATGTATCGCTTTGGAAAATTTGATTACATTCTGGATGCTCGTAGATTCAATCGAGTCGATTTCTTTCGTGTGAGAATTTGTTGTTCTTTACTTAGGGTAGATGCACCATTTGTGGCCACTTTAAGTTATTGTACCAGTTTTGGCCACTTAAAAAATATAATATTTGTCCGTGTAAGCAATAAATGTAACCTTACATTTCTGGCGGTATTCTAAACAAAATATTTATGCTGTGAAATTCTCTACATAATAATGATCCGCAAGCAATTTAAAAATAAGATAATTATGCGCATGGCCACAAACGGTACATCTACCCTATCAATGTTCCACAAGATTCACATTATGTTATTGATCTTGTACTTTAACAGTGGCATAAAAAATAGTTTCATAAGCTTCCATTTTCTCATTCTCTTTCATCGGTGTTTTCATGGCATTCAACTTTAATTTCCAACTTCTTACGAAACATTTAATGATCATGATGGAATTCAACCGCCATGAACATATTTAAATTCCATGTACGAAGCTCGCGAGCTTTCAGAACTTTTAAATGTCCGTCCTTGTATTCGTCGTCGCGGCACAGAAAACAGTGGGACCCCTCGGAGCGGAGGTTTCTCTGATCCCTCTTGCTCCTTTTCTCTCATTATTCCGCTTCTTTCGCCTCCTCTTTCTGCTCCTTTATCAACTACGTCTTCCTTGTCGTCTCTGTTTTTTCAGTAGCGTGTTAAGTATACATTACGACCTCCATGTACGCATTAACTGTAATTTCGAATTCCACCCTTTTACGCTTTTTACTTGTAACCACTCGCTGACAATTACGCGGTACGCATGAACGCAGAAAAGGAAGTGGCGAAGTTCCGTTCTGCAAAAGATATCTCGCCACGCTTTCCTTTTGCAACCTTAAACACTCCACGTAACGTTAAATGGTACACAAATGGTTAAGCATGTTCGTTAATTACGCTTAACAATCTATAAATAATTGACCGTTAGCCGCACGCTTTAAGCTCGAAATGGTTAAAGTCTGACGGTTTAGTATAAACTTTGCAAAACTTTCGACATTAATAAGTATGAACATTTTTCAATGGCAAATAATAAATGGTGTTTGAATGACAGAATAGTATAAATAGCGTCCCAAGTTCTCCGATAAAGATCTTCTGAAAGATTGAAGATTTATAAATTCACTTAATTATTAAATGACAAAAGGATTTTAATTTACAATGGTCCCGTTCCAGATTTTCCTCTTTTTGAAGCTTGAAAGCTTTAAACGAATCTCTTTTCAAATTCATCTGACAGAAATTACTTTTTCACGAATCATATTTCGATTCCCATTTAATCAAATATTTTTAAATTTTATCAGCGACAGATTCGTAACGTTTATTTGTGCAATTGTCACATTTTATTTTCCACAGCATAGGGAAACTTCTATATTTCAAGAAACTCTCGCCAGATATTTTTCCTTGCTATTCATCATGATAGCTTCTAAATAACAAACGCATTCCTTCATTCTTCAATTATTTGCGCAAACCTTCAAGCACATCGCGACAGGATCAAAATGCTTACGCAAGCACGACGATTCGAAAGCTTGCTGAAACTCGTAAACCACTTTAATAAAGCTATGTTAATTCTTTTGCAAAACATACTTAAAGCGTATTAACACCTTCCGAAATGTGTCTCATCATCTTTCAACCACCTTACTAGTTTATTGTCAGTCCTACTCTTAGAATAACGATAATTTCATTATTCTTAAGAATAATTATTACAAGCTCGTACCATTATGCATCTCAAAAATGTACTTAAATATTTCCAGAAAATGAAAATATGATTTAGATTCTCTATAAGATTACCTATATTTAGATATTAAAACGTTTTACATGTAAAATATCGTGTGAGTAGCTACTCGGCAAATTTGCGCACTATAAATTTCTAATAAATCAATGAAGTGGATGTATAAGATTATGTTGAATCCAACATGATACCAGCGTTCTGCGTCGATTTGCAGCATAAAAAGTTGCTTAATTTTCTATTACCAGCAACGCGCCAAGACGAATAACTGGAGCCACAATTCTGCGCTTACTCAATATGCAATCAGTTAATAAGGCAGTGCTTGATGACCTGGAGGTGTATCGGCGCCTGCAGCTAACACAAACGAACTTTGCTTCATTACCTCTTTGAATATTCAGGAGTTTCGCGCGTGCCTACGGCCATTTACTGGAACTCAATATGTTTGGCAATATGTAGATAGGTCCATAAATATCGATGGCGCTTAAGGGATGTTTCGCTAAGAGAGTATGCTGGGAAGATATGTGGCTGTATCATTGAACAGTGTAGCCCTGAACGAAAGGAGTCTGCTAAATTCTCCTTGGGGAAAATATTCCTTATTTTATCTCAACTTACTCTCAGATTTTACAGGTACGAGATTTGTGATAATTATAATTCGCATTCGCAGGAAAAAATGTTTGCATAGTATTTCCTACAAATTTGGCAGAAATATATAAACGTGGATGGTCAAAATTGATGTACCTTTAGTGACTTATTATACGATTGATTGGCGTAGTAAGTTCTCAGCAGGATGTGACTTTGATGCAAAGTCAGCCCTTCCTCGATACTCGTTTATTTAGTAACTTAACAGCTTAGTTACCATTTCTATTCCGACCAAATCGACGACGACAATTCTCTTAACGCGTCAAATCCGCAGGGAGGATATGCATCATCCTCGCGCCCCCGCTTAACCACGAATATCCCGCGAAATGGAACACCGGTGTATCACTTAGAAAGTCGTTGTGAAGGTGATTATTTGGGAACATTGAATTCTGCTTGATGGCAGAAGTGTAAATACGGATATATTGGAATGGGCCCTGATGGCAGACGTAAAATTTAATTTACAGATAACAGGGACTTTGGTGTGTGCTTTCCATTTCGAAATGCTAAACGGGAATTAATGGACAGAGCGTGGTTTGTTTTTCATTACAGAATGAGAATGTATCGCAAACGAAACTCGGTCGAGGTGGCGCACAGTGGGCCGGATTTCAAATTTCCCGCCTTTCGGGTCTTCTTCTTAAGATATCGGAATGAAATTTACGCCTAAAAATAGGAAAAAATTATTCCTTTCTAATGATGTATAATTTATTATATCTTTTACATTTATTTATTTTTTAATTTTTTTAACTTATTTGTATTAAAAAAAATTTAATTCTGCTTATTTGGTACCTTATTTAAAGCCCTTTACAGTGGTTTAAGCAAAATGTTTCGTGAAACTTTTCGTTTCCAAGTTATAAGGAAAATTCGAATAATAAAGAAAAATAGCAACAAATCGGTTTGTTTAAATTAAAGACCAGACTTTTGCGATAAATATTTTCTTTTATTAGTAACTAATAAAAACAACCAATTAAAAAATATTTTTATATGCATCAACGAAAATAGCGACATATTTCAAATTTGATTAGGAATATCTTCCAAACGCCAAAAAGTTCCACTTTCGGACCAATTGCAATATTTTCACCACACTCTCCTCTAAATAATGACGTAACGATCATTTCCCCCTCGTCCCACTGCTCTAATTATTAGCGTTTAAAGTTATCAACGTTCGGTCAGTCCGTAGGGTAAAGGTGGGATAGTTAAACAGAAGGGATACATGGTCACAGAGGTGTTATTATTAATATATTTGCAATATGCCGCTATTGTCGGGTTGTTATTTTAGCGTGTGCAATATTAATTCCTCAGCTTCAAGGTCTAAACTCTGAATTTTTTTGGTACATGATTTCATTCGCATACTAGATATATAAGGATCGGACGTTAAAAGTAATTTATATAGTATGTCTTCGTTTGTTGCTAATCGGGAACATTTTCGGGTTTTTTCACATCTGATTCTTTTAAAATCTTTATGACGGGTTTCCTGAGCTTCCTCAGAAAGCTGCCCAATTGGAAGCAATGCATATTGTACTATTTCTGCCCCATGTATTAATAATTTATGCACAGACGCCGGCATATAGTACCAGTCGTAATATTGTACGTAATGCTTTGCTGTTGCTTGAGTATATTGCCGAAATTTTTCAATGTTTATTGCATAGGGGGAAGAAATTACCTGTAATAAGGAATAGGAGCTTTTGATTAATATTACAATAAACCCGGCTTTTCAAAATGTACTTGATACCGAGAACAAGTACGTATAAAACATGTCATATAAGTAGTTATAAATTTTCTACATCTATTTGTTGAGAAGAAAATTACCTGAAGTATAATATGAAAGTCTTTGTTACTTTCTTTGCGTTGTTTTCTGCGAATGAGATCATGTACCAAAAAAATTCAGAGTTTATACCTTGAAGCTGAAGAATTAATATTGCACACGCTAAAATAACAACCCGACAATAGGGGCATATTGCAAATATATTAATAATAACACCTCTGTGACCATGTATCCCTTCTGTTTAACTATCCCACCTTTATCCTACGGACTGACCGAACGTTGATAACTTTAAACGCTAATAATTTGAGCAGTGGGACGAGGGGGGAAATGATCGTTACGTCATTATTTAGAGGAGAGTGTGGTGAAAATATTGCAATTGGTCCGAAAGTGGAACTTTTTGGCGTTTGGAAGATATTCCTTGGATTGTTTTTATTAGTTACTAATAAAAGAAAATATTTATCGCAAAAGTCTGGTCTTTAATTTAAACAAACCGATTTGTTGCTACTTTTCTTTATTATTCGAATTTCCCTTATAACTTGGAAACGAAAAGTTTCACGAAACATTTTCCTTAAACCACTGTAAAGGGCTTTAAATAAAGTACCAAATAAACAGAATTAAATTTTTTTTTAACACAAATAAGTTAAGAAAATTAAAAAATAAATAAATAAATGTAAAAGATATTAAATTATACATCATTAGAAAGGAATAATTTTTTCCTATTTTTAGGCGTCAATTTCATTCCGATATCTTAAAAAGAAGACCCGAAAGGCGGGAAATTTTAAATCCGGCCCACTGTGTGGCGCTCTGATCGGAGTGCGCAAGATGGCGTCTGAGCATGCGCGTGATGACGCTGTGACGTCAAATCAATCAACGCCAAGATGAGCTTGGCTTTGCGCTTGCGTCGATTTGCGCCCAGATGAACTTGGCTTTGCGCTTGCGTCGTTTCGTTTATAGTGTTTATTATTATAACCTTAATTAACGTTCCGTTTGAAATTCCGTTGATTGATTTGACGTCACGGCGTCATCACGCGCATGCTCAGACGCCATCTTGCGCACTCCGATCAGAGCGCCACCTCGACCGAGTTTCGTTTGCGATACATTCTCATTAAAAGAACCGTAGTTCGAATTTCAGCTGTTTACGTTAACACGTTTAACGGCCGATTTCTTCACCTTCAGTAATTTTCCAGTTAGAGTTATGTTCCACATAACTGCCAAATGATAGCATCCAATTGGCTTAGAGCATATAAATGGTCGTTCACTGACCGGAAGATTACTGAAGGTGAAGAAATCGGCCGTAATTCTTCCACGGAAATGATTTGACACAGATGTGTTGTATTTTCTAGATAATTCATAGAAATTTTAGGTTTAAGTAAATCACAAGCTTGTGATGGCTAAGATAGAGGCATATCTATCGCGTTACTATATAGTACAATTTAAAAATTATTTGCTTTTGCAAAAGAAAGCATCAAGAAGAAGCTTGGGTAATGCAAGATTTGTAGAATGTCGAATGCGTTCCATTTTTTAACACGTTATCGATCAAGAAATATGGATCGATAACACTTGCACGTACTTAGGGTATCGCACATTAATATTGAGTCTCGCTTGATTGATGGCAGTTCTTCTTAAACGTAGAAGTGAGGTTGAACCCTCCTTATAAATACACAAGTACTCGCCTTTCCACAAGATCCTCCGAGAGAAGCCGTCATCATTTTCTATACCATGCAAGAAAACTTAGTACAACTGCACGTTGTATTTAAAGGGCTATTTCGATCTAGAGCCCACAAAAATAGGTGATATTCAGGAATTAATTAAAGGAAAACTACTGCGTATAATTTAGTGTGACTTTTTGCATTGATTTAAGGGTGTCTTAAACTATAGAAATAATTTTTTTGTTTTATAATTAATCACTGCAGATGGCATTGAAAAAATCCTTTTAAACACGTATTCCTAAAAGGTTGAACATTCGAAAAATGAAATAAAAAATAATCAATTTTTAGACCGGACTCTCCCCTTAATCGTAATTAAGTGTTTCTTTAAAAAAATTCTACCATTTAAGCTCCGACTATTCCCTGAAACTTCTGGGATTGACATTCAATGTCACCTGAATAGTATATGCATTCCAACATCATCTTTGCTTTTGCTATACCTTGCCTAAGTGTCGAGGAAGAACCGTTTCCCTATATAAATTATTTTCCAAATTTTTGAAACCATGTTTATGTTTGCCTTAGCCGTCTACTTCCAGAAATACGTTTTAATAATCCCCTCCGCTTACCATTCCTTTCTACTTTTAATTAATAGGAAATCTGATCTATCCTAGTTACGCAACCCGTTTTATAGACTACCAGCTTAAAGCACCCGGCGTTGCCTGGGCTTCTTATGTCACAAAGTGTCAAGGGGATGAAATCAGGGGGATGAGGTGGGGTGTCCAGGTTTCATGGTAGCCTATAGTTTCCGCAGAGTCCTAGGGAGTAGCTATGCAAATTTGGTCCTGATCGGTTAAAGGGTTTAGGAGTTAATAGCGGGCATACAGACAGACATTCTATTTTCTCCCAATAGAATTATTACACACATGGAATTGAGGGGTCTTCCTACTTTGACGGTCTGAAAAGGAGCGCGATATTTGGGATTTTTTTTAAGAGAAACCCTCAAATTATATTAATCGAATATTTTGTGCCTATATTTGTACACATTTAAAAAAAAATTTAATTAAAAAAACGGCACCTATTTGAAGCACTGTAACTCCTGATATAACCATTATTTTTGCATACAATTTTTTGTTCATATTCTCTAAAGATTGACAAATAAAGCCACAAAGTCGGAAGTAAATATATTTAATGGTTTTGTTTTAAAAAATTCCCAAATTTCGCATCATATTTCGTCCGTGAAGGTAGGGAGACTCAAAGAAACGCTATGAACAGTAATACTAGTAACACTAGTAACCTTCAGCGAACCATCAGATGAACTTGTACCGCTGTGGGAGCTTTTAGCGATCCAATCTCGAAAGGCAGTACGAGTTTCAACGTCGTAACGTCATACAGGTGTTGCTAAAGCTCTAGACAGATAATCCAAAGTATCGACGTAGTGTCCCACGAGGACACGTCGCTATCAGAAGGCAATTCATATTAAAGTCTCGTGGGATCGTTTGGGATTGGTCCGGTGAATCTGGGGCAGGCAGTTGCCACATTGAGAATCGTAAAGTATTCGGAGAGAGGTGATCCCGACGGTTTTCAACCCACATGGAAAAAGCCGAAGGCAGTTGAGGACGGCAGAAGGCGGAGAAGACAGTTCTATGGTCTGGCTTATCGCTTGCGAACAGGCACGCTTTTTCCTCCGGCTCTTTTCGCGCTTTCCCTCCCCCAACAATTTCTATGGCCGTTCTCGCATCTTCGGTGTCATCCATTCTTTTCTGCGTCATTCTCTTTGCTTCGCCACACTCACCACCTCTCCCCAATCCCATCTTTACATGCGTTTGACTTTTATCCCGTCAACAAAAATACAATTGCTTGCGATTGTCGCGAAGCGTGTGGGCGCAAAATTGTGGGTCATGAAAACATTTTTCAAAAATGTAGGTATGCTGGGTTTACAGGAATTTGGACTTCTAAGTGCAAAGATAACCTCGGATTTGCTCCATCGCGTACAGGTTCCTCACAACTTTCGACGCTTTTATATTGTAATAAGCGGTTCAATGATATTTTTTATTTTTTTTATTTCAAGCAAAAACAGCTGAAATATTGAAAAAAAAAATTTTCATTCCAGGCCTGGAATAAAACATTCCAAATGAACGGTTGTAACTAGAGGGAGCTAAAAATGCTGACTAAAGTAACACAAGGTTCCCAAGCTGACCTGCACGAGGTGAAACATAATTCAGTAGTTGCCGCGGACACCGCCCTATCAGCAATCGCCCGTCGGCTGGGAGTTCTCGAAGAGTATTAGCGAAATTTCTGTTTGCAAAATTGGGAAGAAGGAGTCGAACAGCGAGGGAGCAAAGGGTGGCGTCTAATTTGGTAGAGACGTTGCGCTGCATAAGTCTCCTCTTTTCCTTTCATCTGAGAGAACAGCATAGGCAGCAGCTATTACTCGAGGAAGGGTGAGAGAGAGAGAGAGAGAGAGAGGGCGGCGAGAGGGAGGATGGGACGCTTCCCAGAAAAATAACGACTCTAATAATCTCGGTAGGCAGGTCGATTTCTTCCCCGCCCCTCCGTTAACCTCCCCCTTTTCCTACAGCAGTCGCTTTTCGGGATCCCGTGAAACTGTTTTTGGGAAAAGTTTTCGCGTCCCCGTCGCCCTCTTACCTAGGCTTCGGTCCGCCTCTTCCCTTCGCACCCGGGGGAGATACTCGAGCCCAGATATTTCGAAGGTTTCCCATTTCGACTGCCGGGGGCGAGGAATATGGGGCCACGCGAATGGGGATGGAAACGAGCACGATTCGCATGGGGGAGAACCTCGACCTTCTACCAACCTTCACCCGGAACTGCCGGATAATATCGATCCGAAACATTCGAGCGTTGACGGTATCAACGTGCAAGACCCGGAAGAGAATAGAAGAGGGTCAATTATCAGGGTTCAGTACCTCGGATGCGTCTGCTTTTCTTCCTCCCTCTTATTCAATTGTAACGCCTGTATTTGATGGCGCCCAAGATACGGGAGGAGACATTCAAAATTACTACCTCGCTTTATATCAACGTTATTCTGTCTGAAGAAAAATGGGTCACTTAGAAGTTATACAGGCTGAAGGGGGACGAGAGCTGGATGAAATAATTGGACGAGCCTTTGAGATGACCTTTCTGCTTTTAAATAAATATACAGGGTGCGACCGAAAGAGTGGTACAATCGGGTGATTCCTTATGCAAAGATACACGTAAATCCACAGTGTAGAATTAAATTTTCTCGTCCGGGGTTTTGTTTTCGTGAAAATTTCGATATTATTATACAGGGTGACTTAAGAAAAGGTGCTCTTTTCCAGATATTTCACTGAAAGTGATTCAAAAACTTTTGCATAACGAGATAAATATCAATAATCTTTAAGGGGTTAGCTCCCCTCAGGAGGTAGAAAATGTATCGATTATTTGGGAATTTATTGCAGAAAGTACATGCATATTTTTATGCAATGGTTTTTATATTCAAATGAGAGACACTTTAACAGATTATTATATTATGTTTTGGTATAAAAATATTTATTTATTGCACAATGACAACTGGTTTCCCGGTAGCTGTTTTTAGAAACACGTTTTGCGGTGACCAACATTATTCGGAACTGGGCTATCTGAAATAAAAAAACGAAGAAGATTTAGTTAGTACAACAGTTTATCTAGTCTTTAATCGTTCCGTTTTATAAAATATTAATCTGGGACAAAATGGCAGATGTTTTAAGTGAAAAATCGATTTTTCTGACCTTGCTAACGGCAGCTAACCCCTTAAAACATCTGCCATTTTGTCCCAGATTAATATTTTATAAAATGGAACGATTAAAGAGTAGATAAACTATTGTACTAACTAAATCTTCTTCGTTTTTTTATTTCAGATAGCCCAGTTCCGAATAATGTTGGTCACCGCAAAACGTGTTTCTAAAAACAGCTTCCGGGAAACCAGTTGTAATTGTGCAATAAATAAATATTTTTATACCAAAACATAATATAATAATCTGTTAAAGTGTCTCTCAATTGAATATAAAAACCATTGCCATAAAAATATGAATGTACGTTCTGAAATAAATTCCCAAAGAATCGATACATTTTCTACCTCCTGAGGGGAGCTAACCCCTTAACGGTAGCACCGTTATAAAACTGTAATGATTTTCAATCTAGCGAGAATTTTTTTATACGCAAAGATCGATGCGTTGCAAAAATGACTCACATTTATTATGATGCGAATGGCATTTTTTGTTGCCCTTAATGCAACGTTCGATAATTCTTTCAAATTTTGAAATGTGTTCATGTGGACTATTTGCTTCATTGCAATGCTCTAGTGATCGAAGAGGCCATTTACAAAATTACTATTATTATTATCATGTTTTGGTACCTTTGGTAGAAATTCTTTCGTTATGTGAATGTTTTTAATAGTATATTTATAAGATCTCTGTGACTTTATTTCACTTTTCAAACTACCTCTGTTAAGGCGACCATCTCTTTCCGGAACACCCCGTAGTAGTTTCTGTTTTAATCCTCGTATTTATCTGCAATAGGAACAAAAAGCGCTAATTCTGTGTTGCACACTAAATTCATAACCTTTCTGTTGGCTTTAAAACCACGTCTCCACGATACTAAATATCTTTTCCTTTAATTTTCAATTAGTTGAATGAGGTAATTTAATTCCGAGCAAGTCTTCAAAAGTAACTGGTAACTATCGGTTCACAGCTACAACTAAGACACTCGGTTTTATACTGAATTTACATTTGACAAACAATTATAACACGCATTCTTCAAATTACACGGCTCATCAGCCGTCTTGTATGGTGCAAGCAAATATGCGCATTATTGTAACTATTGACTCGGTCAATGTGGCTTAATCTTCGTCAAATTTACAAACCGCTCGATCTAATTATTAATCCGCTGTAGGTATTTGCGTTGCCCCGGACATACCTCGATTCTATTGAATTCCTCGGTTGACAATCGGCCGTGTGCTCACATTTGCCCTCGTTGATCCGAGGAAACTGGGTGCGATCAGTAATTATCGGCGAATGCCACCGTAATTCACTAATGCGCTTTTCGCGTCTGCGAGCCGAAATCGTACGATCCAGAGCTGCCGTTTACTTCTTTCGCAACCGGCTCCCGCATTCCAGTGCACTTTCTTTGGTTTTCACCCAGTTCGTCCAGGGATCGTCTTTGACTCGCGTCCTTCTCCATCCACCGTAGTGCTTCTCTATTTCTCCGTTACCCCTTTTACGCTTCTCCTCTCTGTCCGTCCATTCTCTTTGTTCCCCGGGCTTTCTCCTACAGGTCTCTGTTCCCCCCTCTGTCTTCCTATACCCCTATCTCGTTCCATACTTCTCTTCCTGTTGCTTGCAGAAACGTACTGGTCTGGGAGGTCACCAAGTAATTGGTTTCATTCCCGAGGAGACAGGCTCGCCCCCAGCTCGGACTGCTTCCGCAGTGTTCTGGAATCCTACAGTCCCGACTCTACCATCGGTACAACGTGCCCTAGACGGTTAAGTAACGCATTTTTGCCGGATAATTATGTAGATGAATTCGTTAGTTATGATAACGTTGTCGAGGACTGCAATCTCTCTCTTTCACATCCTGCATTCAGAGTTATTTTTCTCGAGCGAAGGAAGGTTTTACTGTTCTAGAGTTCCTGGCAGATTTTCCTTTTTTAATCATGCTACCATTATCCTGTTTAATTCGCTCTGCTACTACCCACTCAGCACCATAACATTGCGGCAACGTTGTGGCAATATTGCGGTGCAAGAGTGCGATGTTGCGCCGCCATCGTTGCAGAGACGTTGCAGGTTCACTCCTGTGCCCGCCCTGGGCAATATTGCAGGAGCGTATTCCTGTAACGTTTCAGAGATTTTGCAGCAATGGTCGCGCAACGTTTCGGCGATTTTACAGCAATGGTCCCGCAACGTTTCGGGCAGTAGGGGCAAAGATAAAAATAACCTTATTATAATATTATACGCGACGACACGGATGTGTGCAGAAATATCGTCTAAAGTAGTATGAATCCCGTGTGTCTTTTTCTCTCATAGAAAATTTATTTTTCCCCAGGGGGAATCGAACCCACGACCTGTAGCATCGTAGCCGAACACTCTACCGCCGCAGCTACAACCGCTGATTGATAAGATTGCTTATTATTCAAATTATTCAAAAACGAAGGCTCGTTTGACAAACCCCTTTAGGGTTTTCTAACACTATAGGTGCGTACTACAAATTTTACGCGGTGTCATTTTAGGTTAGGTTGGAAAACAGACTTCAGACTGAACCTTTACATTTGTCTTTTCTTCTCTCTTTTCTCTTGCTAGATTGCATATACGTGTTTGTGCAATAGAGACGTTTAATAATAATAATAATAATTTCACACATTAAATAGTACCTACTTTATTTAAAAAAATTAAATTGATCTTCGAATATCCTCTATAATTTCAAGTACAAACAACTCTCGCGATAACACTTTTTTCACATCTTCAACGGCCAACGAGATATTCTAGCGTATCCAGTTAAATGAAACACGTTGTAAAATCCACTCGACGTCATCTCCATATTTCGAAAAATTTTGACAAAGTCATAGATGCTTCAGAATATTGTTGTAATGTTTCCACAATTTTTCACTACAGTATTGCACGGCGATGTGGGTGCAATTTTGCTGGGGCGTTGCCACTGGAACATTGCACGTCGATGTGCGCGCAATATTGTAGGATCGTTGCCACTGGAACATTGCTGGTCGATACGCGCGCTACATTGCAGATATATTATAGGAATATTGCACGGCGATGTGGGTGCAATTTTGCTAGGGTGTTGCCACGGGAATATTGCACGGCAACGTGTGCGCAATATTGCTGCAACATTGCAGGAACGTTGCCACTGTAATATTGCACGGCAACGTTGCCACTGTAATATTGCACGGCAACGTTGCCACTGTAATATTGCACGGCAACGTTGCCACTGTAATATTGCACGGCAACGTTGCCACTGTAATATTGCACGGCAACGTTGCGGCAACGTTGCAGCAATATTGCAGCAACGTTGCCGCAATGAAGTGTGCTGTATGGGTACAAAAGCATTGCTTGCTTTTCGAAAAGTGGAAATTTCAGCGAAAGAGACGCAAACGTTATTCTTCCTGATTGGTATTTCCAACTTAACTATATAGTTACTTTCACGATTAGTCCGACGAATCGATAAGGCACAAATTCGAGTCTGCTCGTTTCCCCAATTTCTATTTCGCGCGAATTTTCGATAATTACAAATACACACGTTTCACCAATTACATTTGGCATCGGCGAACAAAGAGGGGGGTCAGGTATTAAATGCTCAAACACCAGATAATTCTCTGGTAAACACGGGATCTAATAAACACGGAAAAGCATGTATTTACGTGGCGGCTATCTCGCGCAAGCAGGTGCGAATGTTTATATACTTGGCAGCAGCGAGCAGCGCCATCGATATTCAAAACCGTCATTTGGGTGTAGCCGCTGTTGTCATTCGAAAACAATTATCACACTTCGGCGTTACGCTTAATGCAAGCATAATGCCGGGGACACATCATTTTGTGCCGTAGCGGTTCGGAAAACTAGATAACGCGGTGCGTGATGCATGATCGTAAATTCCGATTTTATTAGTAAACGTTGCACTCGGGCCCCTCCCGCCGCGCCGGGCTATCGCGCGCATACGTGTGAACCGGTGCTTACGCACGCCACGCTCGCCTATGCGCTTAACTGTGCACGTTTGTATTAATTAAACGGCCAAATGAATTAAATGATAACTGGCTTAATAAAACGCTCGACCAAGAGTCTTAAATGGGTCCAACCTCGATTTTCGATAATACCGAGTGTTCACCAGACACCCCTATTATGATATTAATATTACCGCGCGTAGAGTTCCGTTCACCTTGTTACTCGATATTTCATTTCAATTTGTAGGTGAACGATATTTGTCGTATTCCGTACTCGGACACGTCAAGCGTCCCTCATGTTCGAGTTCGTTTTGCAATGTTTGTTACTCTTTACTTTACGTTAGAGAGATTGGAAGTTGAAGCGAACTTGTTTAGGTGCTTCGACGATTTAAGATGGTTATATCTTTCTGAATATTACACGAAACGGTGGGCTTATAAATACTTGCGTCGATTATAGGGTGTGTACGGCTCTGGTGTTATATAAGCTGGGATCGGATTATAGACGGAATTCGATATTTCTCGGCCCCACCGAGTTTGTGTTTTCTCCTAAAGCCCGGCACGTGAGCGCGTCTTAATTGCGAGTGTGCGGCCCGTGGATTTAAGGGTGTAATATTAAGGACGAACGTGACTGCTGACCGCACTCCGTCGGCGTCCCCTTTCTGGATCTAGAAATACCGTTATCCCCCTATGAGACCTTACGTCATCGACCGCAAACACGTAGCTGGCAAACGCGTGCGAATAAGCTCCTATCGCTACTCATTTGCATTCGTCCTATCTCTCAATCCGCTTCCGCGAGCTTCGACATGACTCCGAAATTGGCTATTAAGCGGGCATCTTTCGCGGTGTTTAATTAATCCTGCAGGCTTGCGTGAAAAATCTGACCGGAATGAGTATTTATTTGCTAGAGAATTGAAGCTGTCAACATCCATATTATAGTAGTTTAATTTTTGATCTGTTTGTGGCACGTTTTCAACGTCAGTCATGAATAGGAACCTATGGTAACGTTCCTTCATTTTTATTTATGTATTCGTGTGTCTAATTATATAACAATTCCACTTATTTTTAATCGTAATAGTTATTTTGCAATGTAATCTCAGAGCGTACTTCTTAATTATATTACGAGAGCTAACTGTAGGCGCCATTTTATATGGAATATGACAAAGAAGACGTAAAATATTGCTGTGTAAATTGTGTTATATAAATGTATATTGAAACATGTCTTATATTTTGTATGCGTTGTAATATATTAAGAGAATTTAAACATTTCCCATACAGCACACTCTCGTTGCAGTAAAGTTGCAGGATGGTTGCTGTGCAAGATTGCAATGTTTCACGCAACGTTGCAGCAAGGGCGCAGCAATAATTCTATGTCCGCCCCGCGCAATGTTGCACGGCAACGTCGCAGCAACGTTACATCCACATTGCGCTGCAACCATGCAACAATGCAAGGTTACTGCAACCATCCTGCAACGTTGCCGCCACGAAGTGTGCTGTATGGGTTCTTGAATACTGTTATATAATAGTTTAATTATAATTTTGGCAGTGTCACAGGTAAATTGTTGGAATGCATGCACAGCTATTAACCCGTCGTTGACACTCTGGGTGTGAGCCACCCATAAACTGATTTTGATAAATACCTTTTTTCAAAGCCGACTTACACACTATTTTTTTCTCAAGATATTATGTCTGAACAACAACTCTGTAGATTTTTAGCCTCTAATATTGGTAGAAGTTACAATTTTTTAAAGATTTTCTTCGTGTTTTCAAAAACTGTGATAAAATGTAAATAAAAAAAAAAAACTATTGGAATACATTCTAGAGACCTTGAAATTTACCCATGATTTTTTAGCTGAGAATGGCTGTTATTCAAAAATTGTTCTGGGTGTGAGCCACCCAGGTATGTCAAAATTGATCGAAAAAGGAGGTGTGTCAATGGAGGGTTAAAGCGTTCAGAAACAAAGAATTATTTGTTCTGAGAATCTTAACAAATTACTGCACTTATTTGCGACCCTTCCTGTGGAATTACAATCCATTACTACGTGTAATATCTGCAATAAGTCAAGTTTAATTAAAACAATAAGTGAGTATTCGTAATGTGCAACATGCAATATTAAATTATAAGCTTTGTCCCGTTACGTGCCTCGTTATGCTACACCATTCATGATCAGATATAGAGTAAACGCAAGAATAATACTTCACATCTACCCTTCGTTTCGTTTTAAATAACGTATCATAAAAAGTTGCTGATATGAAATAGTAGACGACAGATTTCACCTGTGTACAGTGTACAGTCGGTCAAACAACAGAAGAAGTTCAACTAATTGAGTCGACGACCACCATAATTAATTTGACACACAGCTGTTCAGATGCATACATCTTAATATATAAAGCAGAAAGCTTCTATCTGTTTGTGTATTTGTCTGTCGCCTAAAAACTTTCATCAGATGAATGATGCGACCATTTCCTAAAAAAAACTAAAAAATTTTTTTTTTATAAAATCAGAATCCTAATTTCGGGCGAAGCCGAGTAGTGAAGGTAGTTACATGTATGTTTGCAACTTACTTGAAAAAGGAGCTCCAAGATATATTAAAATTTTGTGACGTTTCCGACGATTATTTTTTTTTTATAAAATAGCATATAATCTATTCTAGGACTAGTGTAATGTATATTCCGAATTTAATTTCATTGAAATCCTATCAGCCGTCTAGGCGTGAAAGAAGGACAAATAAACAAACAGGCGTTTCACATCAGTAGGGATATAATTAAAGTAATTTGTCGTTGCTTTTGTGAGAATAAAACGACTCCAAGTCACGAAATGATCTTCACACGTCGTTGAAAGTTTCGCACTGATGTGTCCTTCCCGTCATATATATATATATATTTATTTAAATAGAAACAATCAAGCATTCTTATTTACAGAACAATGTAAATAAGATCGTTGCATTCATCCCTTCAGTATTTACGGCAAGTCACTAAATTTCACGAGGTTGCTGAAAAAGGAAACAGAATGCAAAACAAGGCTGACGCTACTCGATAGGTAATAAAGTTCGTTTTTCTGCCAGCGCTCTTCTCCTATTTTTCCAATTCTTTTTTTGCTCCGATTTTCCATTCCAATTGACGGCATACTCGACGCCCCTGCCACGTCACGACGCGACTAGTTTAGAATTCATACGGCCGACGTGATATCTGAACTTTATTAGGTGTTGCACACGTGCCCACTTTGAAACAAATAGGGCTCCGATTGGCGGACGATACCGCCCACGCTGCCGCGCGAATTTCCGCTGAAAGGACGCGTCCCGGCGATAATAACGACGATTGTTTCTATTAATTATTGTAAGTCACGTATCCGATGCTCGTGCTGCTGCGCCTGTCGCTGCACGTAATTTCATCAGTCACTTGCGAATGCGACGTGATAAAACTCGTTGTTGGTTATTCCTACAAGGGATGCTCCCTAGGATATCCCCTCGCGGCGATCATTCTTTAGGCAACGTTTAAGACTCGTCGGATTATTAATGTTAAATACACGCACTGGTGGTTTAATTGTTTTAAACTTTAAGGATCCTATTACTACCTCGGTCTAAGAAGTGTGTCCGTGTTTACGGGAATATGGAGTACTAAAAAATTGTTTCTACAAAAGTTCTTTGATATGAAGAAGGATTAGGAAGTATTAAAAAAGTTGGTACAAAAGTTGTTTGATGTGGAGGGGAACGGTTGTTATTAAATCTAACCCGGAGGATACAACAAAGAATTCATATTATCGAATTGTTGTATTGTAAGTAATATTTATTTGGACGCAGCTCAAACCTTATAAATATTATAGTAAAAATAAATACTATAATATAGTATAGTAGTTCTGATTTCCAAATAGACAATTTATACGTATTGGGAAACCAAGTGGAGGCGTGGCTTAGATTTCAGCGCTGCGGTGGTAAGTTGGCAAACTATTGACAGTAGGCTGGATCCCACCAAACATTTCGAATAAGTATTTATTAATCGAATAAGTAAAAATTTAGTGCTCCAAAAAATTTAAAAACACTCGTTTTTCACAACATGTCTATTTAAACACTGACAATCATATGGACTTCGACGGATTTCAGCCTACTCTGAGTAGTTCAATTTTTTGTCACTAGTTGGCGTATCGAAATTCTTGGTTTCCCAATACATTTTAAACTGTATAACATCATTATTTGATTCTCAATATTCAACTATAGTCATCACGATGATGTTATTGGATAAGCAAATTTCCAATTGTTGTTATTACTCCGAATATTATAACACAAACATTTTTAAATATAAGTGTATAATATAGTACAAAGTATTGACCCTTATATGGATTTAATAAAGTATTGGCTCATGAATATTTTCATATTTCGCCGCTGATCAATCATCAATTTTCTCAAGGTTTTCCGGGAAAAAATGCACACTGTGTCTAGATTTGTACTTCCCACTCTGGACGGATTTTATAGCGAATTCGATCCTTCTTACTGCTAAGGAAATACGAGCCACTTTATCTTGATGCTTGCTCCATTACATTCGCGCACGCAGTCGTCTCCCTGTTTTATCTTCGGATTAAGAAACAAAGCCGTGGGTCTGGAGTATGGATCTTCTTCATTACTATGACAACACGTGATATATGACGAATATTTTCCTTTATTATGCTTTCCGTCGCACTTCCCAAGACTGGCATTAATAAACAGTATTTTTCTGCCAGTCCCATCGACCACTGATTCTCTTCTCCAACTTCCAAAGCCTTCAAAATCCACTGCGTTTCTTCCTTACCAATTCATTACTTTTGCAGAATTAAGTTAGATTTAATCTAACGTTACTATAGTTCCAATTTCTACAATTTGTTTTCTTAATAACTGGGAAAGGAATAGAAACCATTGCAAGGACTGTAATATTATATAGTTTTTAATTGGGACTTTAGGAAAATTATCATTAGGATACATCATCAATCTTTCATACATTTAACATCGCTGCGTCTAATAGTACTTTGGGTGATAGTCAGCAATTAGGTGCTCCCTTAGGTACCCCAATGTCCGCGGATTGCCCATGTAAACTTTTGACTTTAAATACTTCTATAAGTAAAAATCAGGAGCCGTTAATTCTGACGACCTTGGTGGCCAGCTGATGACGCCCCTATGTGTCCTTAGTCGGCGTAGAAACACATTCTGCGGATAGTTAATGGATTCTTTGGCTGGATGCGGTGTAGCACCATATTGTTGAAAGTGTGATTGCAGTTGGGGCGGAACAATTACGATATTTAACAATTTCTATGCGATCCTCTAAAGTGTAAAGGAAGGCTTTCACTATGCCTGGCCTAGGCGCGACTTATTCTCACTAGCATCTAAACTCCTCTTGCCTCGGCTTTGCTGTACCTGAGGATTTCTGGTTGCTTCGATTCACATTTCTGGTCAGTCATTCAGAGAATTCACTGTCAGCGCGAGTGATAATCGCTTTAGCGATCAGCGAAGGCGTTGGCATTGCATCCACTCACACCACGCCTCGCCTCGGCTAGCTTCGCCTGCCTTCCTCAAAGGATTCGCCGGTCGGAGTCGCGCTGAGGCGTAGCGAGGCCTACCTTAACGCTCCCTGATGATTTCCCGAGGTCTTTACAGCTAGACTGTCAAAACACAATCGACATAACGGTACAGAAGAAAAGTGGCGGTTGATTGAAATCGCGTAGTTATTTCTACCGCACCCTGTTATACCTTGTTTGATGAAACGAGTAAAAGGACCGTGGTAGTCCGTTCTTTCCTCGCATCCATGGCACTCGTGTGCTGCGAGGAAACATTCACTGGTCTCGCCCAACTCTGAACCAGCATTCTGGCCCGTTCCTGGCCCAGCTATAATATAAGATTTCGTTAGGAGCGGAAAGATATTCCGGCCCGGTCGTTCACTTTGCCCGACTTCTGCTCGCCGGAAGAATACCGATTTCCGGCCCGGGGATGCCGCCTTTTTTTCTCTCCTCCCCGCGATTTATATAAGGTCGGCCACGAAGTTTGCTTTTCTTCGGACGCGTGGGAGCGCATCCATGGAACTCGAAGGGAAGTCACGAGGCTGGGAAACTTTCCGCGCGCTTCCATGGGCAGCTCCATCCGAACGTGACCGATCTGGCATCTCGAGGGGACGCCGGCAGATTTCCCCGGATAATAATACTTCTCTCTTACAACAGTTCCAACAGTTGGAGAGGAGAGGAGCCGATATCCACGGCGATGCTCACTTGCATCCAGCGCGGGAGGTCCAACACTGTCCGATGCGCGCGTCCTCCGCTCGTAAATGAAAGGCGCCGTGACGCCGACGCCCATGGGAATACCGAGATTGGCACATTCTACTGGAGCGAGACGGGCTTCGTTCGCTTCACCAAGAAACTTGGAGAACCTTCGTCACGTACGCGACACGCTTTTCAGTTCCAAGATCCTCGACAGTGCGGTCGAACGCGCACCTCGGCTTATGCAGCATTGCTACCCGTGTTATGGGTGGATCCAATTTTGCAAAATCGCCCGAACAGATTTCTGCCAACAAATCAATTCACACCGCCGAACGGCCACGTAATCGCTGGATATCGGAAGAAGAATGTTGGGACAAGGAATGTACATTTGTTATTGAATCGATAAAATGTAATTAATTTGAGTTGCCGACCCGAGCAAACGAATCTTCAGCTTGACCTAACGAAACAGTTTTAGCAAGAGATCTCCAAAGTATTAGGCCACCCCATAAGTAATGCTTTTCTGAGAGCTGAGTTTAAAGCAATGGGACTCGTCGCGATCGTCACTTATCTGTTTGGTATATAGACCAGTGTTTCTCAACCGGGGCCATGTTGGCGGGGCACAAAACATTTCAAGGGAGCCACAAGCCAAGAATCAATCTTTGGGGAGCCAGTGCAAACTCTAGGGAAGCCACTGTTATTAAAAAATATTAGAATTATACGAAAACAGAATTATACAGAAATATAAATTCATAAAAATATTATATTTAAATAAAATACAAAAGTAATGAAAATTTTGAAGCTTAAATGTCTTATTGGTCGTCGGATAGAATATACATTTGTGTCTCGTAAACAAAGACATGTTGAATCTTGCGTCCAATTGGTTGTATTGCCGTAGAAATATATTATAATTAATTTTATTAGAAATCCCTTTTGTAATTTCAAAATAAATGGTGCAATTTTTAATGTTTATTTTTCCATTTCTCTTTCCCCCGAGCAACTACGATGAGTGGAAGGTCACAGAAAAATATTAAACTCAACAGGGGGCCGCAGGTAAAAAATGGTTGAGAACCTATGATGCATTCAAACGATGTATCAAAAGTTCACGAGTGTAGATCGAATATTGCAGTTGTTACAAACGTTTCAACTGGATGTGACGAAAGAACGTTTTTAGATTGTGTACGGAACGTTATTGACGTTCCTTTCTTGCAAATGTTTTCATCAGACTAAGTTGTATATGTTTCATTTTTGAATTACATATGTATAGTTTAAACTGCGCGCCATCACGGGCCAATGAGGGGATCGGCTAGCGGTCCTCGGCGGTTCCGTGACTCGGATGGCCCGAGTAGCTCGTGTCGCGGGATCGGCAAGGGGGGCGGCCGAGCCCGACCGGCGGCGCCCGAGCTCTCGCGCTTCCGGAAAGATCGGCAGTGTGCCTGTTGCTAGAACCATAGTGATCGTGCGTTGATTTCTGTCTCAAACCTGCTCGACTCTCGTCTGCCCGACAGTCCAGGTTTTCGTGCGATCCTCGGTGGATCACTGTGTTGACTATTGAACGATCGGCTCTGTAATTATTAACGCTTCAAACGCTGCGTTGAAAGGAAATATAATACGAGTTTCTGAACCTGAGCTGCACTCCAAAGATTTGTCCCTTCCTTTCCTTCATTTTCGTGCAGCGAGGTTAACAATCAAACAAGCTTTGATTGCTTCTCGCTCAGCGTGTTATGTTATACGAGTTTAATAAATGATATAATGCAACTGTCGCGTTGAGAAGCATATCTGCGGTGTATGGACAGATTACTAGTGCAAGCCAGTGTCAAATATGATTTAAGAAAATTCGACCCGGGAACCATAGTCTCAAAGATGAGCCTGAATAGTGCCGGGAGACCTGAACAGTTCGCTAATGCCATTTTACGAGTTACTGTTGGGCAAAATCCAATAGCAACTACTGAAGAATTAGCCAAGAACTTGAATTCGATTCATTCTGCAATTCGTCGTCATCTGAAACGTACTTAAAAGCTTTGCAACTCCGGACAATGTACCGAAAAACACCGCATTATTTATGGGGTGACCTAATACGTCCAAACATCCACAGTTCTCTGACGTTGGATTACATATTTCGTTGATAACTCGGACCCTTTTACAATCTGTCTTAATTCATCTTACTTATTGGTCAGGTTTCCTTTGCTTCGGGCGGTAGTCGTTCCATTCCGCGGCGGGAAGTGCGGACTAGAATTGATAGGAAATTTCGCAATTGAAAAGAAAAGAGGCAGGACAGGGGAGAAATAAGGAATCGCGCTTTCTTCGCGTTGTCGAGGCGTGAACTCTGAAACAGGTTGCCAAACGTAGCCAGCCACCGTAATGACGACGTGATGGATGGCCAGATCGTCGGAAGCATTCGGCAGGTTAGATTCGGCTAACGGCGCTGGCCGTCCAATATGTCGGCAACGTCACTGGCCGATTCTAACCTGCCGAGCGATTACACTTTCTCTTGGAAACGCTGGAAAAAGAGAGTGAGTAGTCTCGTTCATTGAGGCGTGCCATGAGCGATAGCCGTGTGGAGCAAAGGCGATACTTGGAGCCACCACCCTCCAGGCATTGGCCAGCAGTTCCGCGCTCCCAATTCAATTCCTTAATACCTTATCCCACTTTCTCTCTGCTGGCTTTCGACACCGCTGTTACCCTGGACTGAGCAGCACATGGAGCGTTCCCACCTACACGCGCGCAGTAACTGATTCCGCGGATATATTAGTACCATCGATTTGGTATCAGCCTCCTTGAACGTCCGCCCGCGTCATCTACCATCTCCTCCACTTCTCTCCCGTTTCTTTTCTTACGTCTTAATAGACGGCGGGGGAAAAGAACGAGTAATGGAGAAGAGATTAAGACTTGCAGGTTCGGGTGCTATTAAGGTTTGGACGGGATAGCGCTAGTAGCCTAAGGTTCGATGAAAAGTTCGCTGAGGATTTGGAGATCCCGCCGAGGGAAGACATTTATATCTTATTTGCCATGATGGGTGGGTGGATGGTTTTCATTCGGCAGACCGGGAAAAGAAATCGTATCGATGGTTTAGCAAGATGTCCAAGAACACCGACTGACAGCGCTCGACGTGTAGATCGTTATAATGGATCGCGTGATAGAGCAGCTCTGATTTAAGCCATAGGTCATGCACGCGAACTGCTCGAGCCACGTCCCGAAGCTTTATTACACCGGTTTGATGGTATCAAGCGTATATTTTTACTGCCTACCGCGGAAACTGTGTATTTAGTTTATCATGTGGCGAGAGTCGGTGGGTCGAGCGGCCTGCAGCGTGCCGTGTACAGACATGGGCTGCACTATCTCTGCCACAGGTTAATGTGATAAAGCAGCGTTGAAATACGAGAAACGTTGAATCAAATAGTGACTCGAATGTCTTCATGGACTATGAATTTATTATAATTGTGCTCACTAACGGCAGGGAATGGGCTGTACATCAAGTTGCGATTGAATTGGAGGTTTGGACATGCGTAACTGTCGAAAGTCTGAGGTGAGTGTTCCGTCGAATATTTCTTCGAGGCCAGATTGATATACGCATCTTATGGGTCCAGAGAGTTTTTGAAGGTATTTCGTTGGTTAGTTAGACGTTTCCAAGAAATGTCTTTACGTGGATTTAAGGAGGTTCGAGGCTATGAGTAAGCCTATGCTTATACATGGGAGCTCTGCAGTAGGGTGGACCTTATTTTACAATTTTCAAAAATTTTTCGAGACACCCCCCAGGATTGTGTCATTGGGGAAATAAATAATGTGTGCAAAATTTGAAATCGATCGGAGGACGGGAAACCGTGCCTCATTGCATTTGAAATTTTTTTATTTTTGCAACTCATTTTTCTCCAATGTAGTACAGTAATTCGTCGTTATTGTCCCGTATTTACCATGCGTAATAGTCCCGCTCACTATCCCCACCATTTCTTGGAATCCTTCAGTCGAGAGTGAGAGAATCCGAGAACGTGCGAGAGAACAAAAGAGTCGACACGAAGTTGTCGTCTGCTACGAATGGTGTCCGCATCGCGTTATTGTCCCGCCGCCAGCCCCGTTCGTCGGGACTATTACGACGAATTACTGCATATCGTTAATATACATGTTTATATATCGTTGAATTTGTCGTTTTACGCTCTGCAACAATATAGAATCAAAGTATAAAATTACTTAAAAAAGAATCATGACCTTGAAATCTCATAAATTTACCTTCAGATAAAACTTTTTTCGTTGGCATTATTTTTACCTTGTCAAACAGTACAACTTTTGTCTAAGAATTTTTTTTATATATTTATAAATAACAGTGATACCCTACTCTGCAGTGATACCAATCTTAGATAAAACAAATTATGTAAACAAAAATGTTATTTACATGTCTATTCCGAATAAAATTATCACTACATATTTCGTTTTGGAATTCAATTAAGCAGAAAGTATGGTTAATGCAGCTAGAAACACAATATTTTCATTGAAAGTAGCGTAAAATATGTGAGTGAATGCGGCAACGTCGCTTTGCGTCCATCATTTTTTCTCTTTCCATCTCACACTTCTGGCGCCCTTTTGCGCGTTCGTACCGGTTCGCAACAAATTACTAAATACATGTTTACAGCTTGGTAGCGTTTTTACCAATTTTTACTGTATGCTTTGCACAAGTATACATTGTATAGATGACTACCCGGCGTACAGCGTTGCCACGTTTCAAACAGTTGCTTCAGGCAGTTCCAAAAATACGAGCACATTGCTGCCTATTTATTCAATTATCTAATAAATCGGTACGGTTCATGTGCGATTTTCTTTTTTAGAATTTTACAGGAATATTTAAGCTTCCCATTGCAACATTTTTTAGAACTTTATTGTCCTTTTTAAGGACTCTGTGTAACATTTTATAGAAATGTTACCGCTTCTACCATAACAGTCTGTGTATAAGAGCGCAACTTTGATTTCAATTTTTTCAAAAACCGTGCGGTCAATCGACTTGAAATTTTGACACAATGCGCACTACACTTCGAACATTAGATTAAAACACTTCTCAAAGATTCCGCATCATTTTTTCTCCGGTATCGAACCTGCTTAAGTGGTTACGATTCTGAATGTTTCACTCAACTTCATCACCTGAAATATTTCTACTATACTTAAACTTTCATAGAAATAGTAACAATTGTTTTATACTGTTGGGAGGGATTAATGAGATACGAAGGACACCTTTACTTTTTCAAATGGAATGCTATATTTTATTTGTACTCGACAGCTAATTTAAAAGACGAATTCAACGGCCTACAACAATGAGTCCTTCAAGGTCACTACAGGTCCTTTTAAAAATTTTTAAAAGAACAAAGTTTTATAGGATTTCTTAAGGAGATATTTTCCTGAATTTGCAACCTAATACTGTATCCAGAGACTGTACTTAGTCACTTTACTCATTGTAAGTTAGTTTACAACGATTTTACTTTACTAAATAAGTCGTTGTTTAAAATGAAAGATCCATATTTTTCATTTCCTGATTTATTGTAACGCATGTATATTATTAATATTGAGCAGTTTAAAAGAACCACATCACTGAATGAGAATCTTAGGTATTGCTCTACAATCTCGTCTAAAACTGACAATTTATATTATTATTATTATTAGGTTAATATGAATATATTCTTCGATTAAAAATTGCACCCTCTCGAATAAATGTCTTTGTTGTAACAATTCGTAACTGTCTAGCGAATTACGATACATAAACGCATTACTGGAAACCATCAGAATTTGGAAAGCTCCTCTTCAAGTTCGAAGCAGAAAAGTTTTACTCATTTGCGATAGAATACGAACAACGGTCTATCGAATTACTCCATAAACGACACGAAGTGCCGGTTCCTTTGCCCCAAGGTATCATTATGGAATGCCGAGGAGAACTGAACGAGGCGAGACATATTATCGTCTTAATTATTTATTGATCTGATCTCGAGGATACCCCTTCTTGGTATTGTTAAATCTGGAGAACGTACGAAATGCACCGAAATGTCACAGTGAATAAACTCCGGGTACTCATGAATTGCTGGAATGAAATTAATACTACACAATTCTAAATACCACGTTGAACTGAGTATTTATATACTATAATTCTGGTGAAATAAAAATACAGTATAAGTATATATAAATATCAAGAATAATTGGATAATAATTGGAGGAGTTATTACACTGACAAATTAAAATTGTATACACGAAATGCTAACAGATAAAATATATTCAAATGGATAATATGTTTATTACCATATCGTATTAATAAACGAGTGTGGACGTAAGCAAGATGTTTTGCAAAATAACCCGGCATAAATCACGCAACCAACATAATAAGGAGGAGCACTGTTTTGCAAGTATAATCGTACATTGCATTTTCCGATAGCGCAGATCATATTTAACATAAGATTATGCATGCCGATAAATCTGAAGCCGTGCATAAAGCTTAACAACCAGAAGTAATTTATAATCCGAAGCAGAGCAGCGTTGTTACAAATATTTTTAAATAAATTGATGTTAATTAATTCAGAGGCAGTTGGCTGGAAAACTACTAGGGCCACGTAACGTCGTTTCGGAAGTACAATTGGGAAAGCGCGGAAAGTCGATGGAAAAAACGTAACGCCGCGCGCTGGTTACATCTTAATTGTACCGGCTTCGCAGGCTTCATTAATGCTAGTTATCGACAATTACGAAGGCCGTACCTTAACGACTGTAAGGAACTTTTTTCCGTCACGCTGAATACATAGGATTATAATAACGAAGTAAAAAAGGAAGGAGGGAATAAATTAAAGGCGAGCCGAGCGCGATGATTTTCTTCAACGTGTCCGAGTTGATGGATTTTCCCGAGCGTTTCTCAAAGAACTGTTTTTAACGACCAATTTCATTCACTATTACAAATGTTGCAAGTCCGATAGTTCAATTGAATTGTCGTATCCCATTGTTGGGTATTTCTGATCGTTTTTTAGCAATCTTTATGACGTAATATAAAAAAGATTCTAGGACAAAGGAATGTGAAAATTTTCACGCATATTTACTCATGTTCGAAGAAAATAAAGAAAAATTGTATTATAATTTTATCTCACGTAATTGGAAACTTATTAAAGCTGACCATCGCCCTACCCGAATAAAATAGAGAAAATAGAATTTGCAAACGGCAATCTTGTAAAGAATAGGTATATCGATGGGGTTTCATAAATTTTCCGCCTGCAAATGGGAGTTCCGCGTTAAGCTCGCGACCAAAGCCACCCTCATTAGCGTACAGTAATAATCTTATAGTACGTGTTACAGACTTCACTTTATGATAGTATCAAAAAAACACAGAGTGTTACGTAGGCTAGTAGACATCGTCATAAATGCAGAACTTTATGATTACGAGCTTAACTGAATCATACGTATACGAGCTGGGCGAAGTCATCCGGTACGTCGTAGAAAACCACTTCCATTAAAGTAACTCGCGCCAAAGTACATCCACGTTAACATTCATTCGGAATATTATAGCGCGGCACTTAGAAATAATTTCGCCCCATAAAGAATATCGCGAAATTATGTGATAAATACTGTAGCCATGAAACGATACTTAAGATTACAGCTTTCCCCCCCTTGACGCGTGCCACTTTCAACCCTAATGGCATTGTTGTTGAATTACAGAACGTACTTTTCTGTTATATAGTTCCATAAAAATTGCTGTATGGTAAATAGTTATTGCATAAACCAGTTCATTCTGTGCTAAACGACATCAACGTTTAATTTCCCATTTGAACTTTACGATTTCGTCTTCGGAACGCTGTATCTGATCACAGAATTATCTGAAATGAAATAACATTTTGGATTTCGAAGCTTTGAAGGGTTGTCAATTTGTAGCAAAAATTTTTTTCACAATATTAAACTTGAGAAATTGACTTTTGGCCACAGAAGGCGGGTTTCACTATACTCAGTTTCCCGTTTTCTTTGTAACGTGTCACAAAATCACGTAAAGTTTGTTTATATGTATTCTAGAGCTCACTGGGGTGGTTGCTGTGAGACGTGGTGTCGCTGCCAAGTCATCCACCCAAAGTTGTGGATGGTATTTTCTTCATTTAATAAAACGAGTTCGGAAACGTTTTTTAAGAAACGTTTAACACGTTTCGAAATACTTCCTTTCTTACGTCACACAGAGAAATGCGACGAAAAATATTGATTTTCAGAAGAACTTCGGAGCGAGTTGAGACTCTTTAATACAAATAGATTGAGTTATAAGACATTTTATTAAATGTTTGAAGTGGGGTTCTATTAAAACGTGTTGCAGCATCATCATGTTGGTGCATTAGGTTTCTTCTAATAAATAATTTCACAAAATCTTCATTTAAAGTGTTATTTGTATTACGACAGGGCGAATAAAATCCATGCATATTTATAAATGCAAGCACGGATTTTAGATTGTGATTCTGGAGGCCAAAATAAGGCGAAAACCAAGAATGACGAAATTGCATTTGAGGCTTTGTTTCCGAGTTATTAATTGTTGAAAATACGCGTAAAAAGCGCCTGACGCGCGAGGGCCTTCGACTACTGCCGGCGCGCAGTAGTAGCTGCTTAGCTAGGTCAGACACGCCGACGGCAGTAGTATAAGTCCCTCGCGTCAGACACTTTTTACGCGTCATTTTCAACAATTAATAATTCGGAAACGGAGCTTCAAACACAATTTCGTCATTCTTGGTTTTCGTCTTATTTTGGCCTGCGGAATCACCCCCTAAAAGCATGCCCACTAGGGTGGCCCTTATTTATACGTGTCGAAAATTTTTTTGTATTTCTTTGCTCTCACCTCCTAATATGGTTTCATTTCATACAAAAATAGTCCCTGAAAAAGATTATTGCAATTGGACAACAGGAAAGAGTGCTGACCAGGCCTTACAGTTTAGAATTCATGAATGGATTGAATTTGAAGAATTTCTAAAAAATGGTAAGCCCTATCGAAATTTTGTTGAAATAATATTAAAAGAGCATTCAATTTTCTACAATTACTGTACATATAAGTTTTTCGTGCTTCCAACCATTTTTTACATAATAGCGTTTGAATACAGAGAGGTCGGCACTACGCGCGTATAGACAATACGTCACCCCGTACAGGCGGGACGCGCGAACTGCCGACCTCTCTATACTCAAACGCTATTATCTAAAAAATGGTTGGCAGCACGAAAAAATTATATATACAGTAATTGTAGAAAATTGAATGCTCTTTTAATATTATTTGAACAAAATTTCGATAGGGCTTACCATTAAACCAGCTTCTTCTTAGGCGTATCATCGCATCTTCGAGATCGATAGAGATTTCCAAGATGACCATAATAGTTGGGACGACATCTGTACACGGGAGTTTCGGGCAATATTTGCGTGAAATATCGCAGATTATCTTGGGATTTGTCGGTGACGTTAGTTAGTGTGGACGTGCCGCATGCTCGGACTATTATTCATTTGGTCGGGCCGGGCTCGTGTGGGCGACGTTTTAACTGTTGCCGCGTCCGTACCGTCGTCCATTGCATTGTACGGCCATAAACGTTACTCCGCTGGAAGAGCTCGATCGCCAACGAAATTGTGTACGCGCGTATGGAGGAAACGTGCAGTGCACGCGCTCGTTGCGTAAAGCACGCGCCAGAATACGCCTGGTTCGCAGTGTCTGGTTATCGCCCGGCACGATTTGTATCGCCGTATTAGGACTAGACGGAACAGAGCCAGTTGTTGTCGGTCGCAATAAAACCATACCGACTAATTGCGTATACGGCTGCTCCGAAATGCTCCAAGCATTCAAGTGATAATTGAGTTGCACCCCGACGTGCGTGCATGTGTGCGCGCGTAAACTTTTTCTCTTTAGTCGCACACGATTATTATTGTCTGTCCCCCAAGATTAGAAATTCTAATTCACACAGAGAGCAACTAAGGAACACATTTTTGAAGCATACAAAAGATGAAGTATTAATTGTCGAGTCTTGTAGAATTTACATTGTGAATTTTCAAAAATTCATATGTACGAGCAGGGATTTTTTTTAAATTAATTTCTTCGGGAAATGTTAGTCTTAGGATTACAGGTTGAAGTTAATGTATAATGATTTAAATTTGTGATTGTAATGGAACGATAAGAATTAATTGCACGCGAGTTGGTGGAAGTTGTAGAATGTTACGTGTACAACCATCGACTTGCACAATCAATAATGTCCTTTCATGAAACATTTATGCATCGTTCACATCACGAATATTCAAATTAATTAACAATGTGGGAATTACACGAAATGTTTAATGAAAGGTACTATGGGGGCTTCGATTTTTCCCTTTATTCACTTCTAATTTTGTAAATATGTAGATTTGCAGCATTAACCGTGCAACTCGCCATGCTTCCACAGTTAACAATTGAAAGCGGTAGAGATAAATGTGAAAAGTTGGTCAATCTATAACTTCCCACCGTGTTATTTTTTCAGTAACTTCTGATGTAAGTTCTGGTGAATTTAAAATGTTAGTAAAGCAAATTATCACTAAGTACGAAATGAAAGAAGTTTCGCCAATTTTGTTTAACAACTTGATCACGTTATCCTCAGCTTTAAAGGATTTTTTTCAGCTGATAGTTTTATAAAAACCATAATAAAATATATTGGAATATTTTTGTTTTCATCGGGCTTTAATTAGAAGTAGAGGTGTTTCTAACTGTAATTCACTATCGAAAGTAGATTGGAATATACGTATTTGCCGTGCACGCTATGCAATTTTCCACCTACGTACCTTTGATTCAAGCTCGTATTTATAACGCTTCAATCACGCATTCGCTCTAATTCATTCCGAGTATCATTAACCAGAGGGGATCGTTTGATCATGCAACCGTTGATATCACCCAAGCGATAGAAAATTCTTGAAACTTGGAGCAATGCAACTGTACGTAGCTGTGGAAAACCAGATATGAAGGGAGAACAGCGTAAATACAACTCGCTGTGAAAGACATTGGTTAAAACATCGCGAAAGAAATATCGTTGTCGAAAATAAGTTTTATAGGAGACCTGTGGAATTGAATGAACACACGTTACGAACTACAATTATACACAATCCAATTGTAATGAATGAAGAATTAAGCGGTTACCTACATTTAGGAGGTAGGAAAAGAACGATTCTTTGGGAATTTATTTCAGAAAGTACATGCATATTTTTATGCAATGGTTTTTGTACTCAGACGAGGGACACTTTAACAGGTTATTATATAACGTTTTGGTATAAAAGTATTTAGTCATTGCAAAATTACAACTGATTTCCCGGAAGCTGTTTTTAGAAACACGTTTCGCGGTGACCACTATTTCTCCAAAACCGCTTCATCAATCTTTCTGAAACTTTGTAGGTTTCTTCTAGACATTCAAATCTAGTCTTTAATCGAAGCATAAATAATTTTGTCTTTCCAATGCATAGTTTTTATTTTATGGATGAAAAATGAGTGAAAATCGATCATTTCACTTTAAACATCTGCGATTTTGTCCCAGATTAATATTTTATAAAATGGAACGATTGAAGACTAGATAAGCTATTGTACTAGCTAAATCTTCTTCGTTTTTTTATTTCAGAGAACCCTGTTCCGAATAATGTTGGTCACCGCAAAACGTGTATCTAATAACAGCTTCCGCGAAATCAGTTGTAATTTTAAAAACACGTTAATTTTGGCACTGAAACGGTTGGTTTAAAATAATGGAAACAGACAAAACTGTGTGATTATAAGTCGCGAGCCTGAAAGAAAAGTGAAAATGCCCTGAAGCCTCACTTGAAGCGTCTTAGGGTAACTGTACTTGTAGGTGACAGTGTACCAATAGTTGACACTTTTATTTTTAGTCACAAATAATAAGCTTTCTTTAAAAAAATGTTTTTGACTAATACGCTGTTTGAAAAAGTATTAGTCAAAAACATTTTTTTAATAGGAAGCTTATTATTCGTGACTGAAAATAAAAGTGTCAACTTTCGGTACACTGTCAACTACGAGTACAGTTACCCTAAATACAAAAGACACAAAGTTTCTAATTACCTATTACGCTGTTTGAAAAATTATTAGTCAAAAACATTTTTTTAACAGAAAGCTTATTATTCGTGACTGAAAATAAAAGTGTCAACTATTGGTACACTGTCAACTACGAGTACAGTTACCCTATGCCAACTATTGGTACAATGTCAACTACGAGTACAGTCACCCTATGTCAACTATTGGTACACTGTCAACTACGAGTACAGTTACCCTATGTATATTTAGTGAAAACACTTTTGACTAATACGCTGTTTGAAAAAGTATTAGTCAAAAACATTTTTTAAATAGAAAACTTATTATTCGTGACTGAAAATAAAAGTGTCAACTTTTGGTACACTGTCAACTACGAGTACAGTTACCCTAAATACAAAAGACACAAAGTTTCTAATTACCTATTACGCTGTTTGAAAAAGTATTAGTCAAAAACATTTTTTTAACAGAAAGCTTATTATTCGTGACTGAAAATAAAAGTGTCAACTATTGGTACACTGTCAACTACGAGTACAGTTACCCTATGCCAACTATTGGTACACTGTCAACTACGAGTACAGTTACCCTATGTATATTTAGTGAAAACACTTTTGACTAATACGCTGTTTGAAAAAGTATTAGTCAAAAACATTTTTTAAATAGAAAACTTATTATTCGTGACTGAAAATAAAAGTGTCAACTTTTGGTACACTGTCAACTACGAGTACAGTTACCCTAAATACAAAAGACACAAAGTTTCTAATTACCTATTACGCTGTTTGAAAAAGTATTAGTCAAAAACATTTTTTTAACAGAAAGCTTATTATTCGTGACTGAAAATAAAAGTGTCAACTATTGGTACACTGTCAACTACGAGTAAAGTTACCCTATGCCAACTATTGGTACAATGTCAACTACGAGTACAGTCACCCTATGTCAACTATTGGTACACTGTCAACTACGAGTACAGTTACCCTATGTATATTTAGTGAAAACACTTTTGACTAATACGCTGTTTGAAAAAGTATTAGTCAAAAACATTTTTTAAATAGAAAACTTATTATTCGTGACTGAAAATAAAAGTGTCAACTTTTGGTACACTGTCAACTACGAGTACAGTTACCCTAAATACAAAAGACACAAAGTTTCTAATTACCTATTACGCTGTTTGAAAAAGTATTAGTCAAAAACATTTTTTTAACAGAAAGCTTATTATTCGTGACTGAAAATAAAAGTGTCAACTATTGGTACACTGTCAACTACGAGTACAGTTACCCTATGCCAACTATTGGTACAATGTCAACTACGAGTACAGTCACCCTATGTCAACTATTGGTACACTGTCAACTACGAGTACAGTTACCCTATGTATATTTAGTGAAAATACTTTTGACTAATACGCTGTTTGAAAAAGTATTAGTCAAAAACATTTTTGAAATAGAAAACTTATTATTCGTGACTGAAAATAAAAGTGTCAACTTTTGGTACACTGTCAACTACGAGTACAGTTACCCTAAATACAAAAGACACAAAGTTTCTAATTACCTATTACGCTGTTTGAAAAAGTATTAGTCAAAAACATTTTTTTAACAGAAAGCTTATTATTCGTGACTGAAAATAAAAGTGTCAACTATTGGTACACTGTCAACTACGAGTACAGTTACCCTATGCCAACTATTGGTACAATGTCAACTACGAGTACAGTCACCCTATGTCAACTATTGGTACACTGTCAACTACGAGTACAGTTACCCTATGTATATTTAGTGAAAATACTTTTGACTAATACGCTGTTTGAAAAAGTATTAGTGAAAAACATTTTTTAAATAGAAAACTTATTATTCGTGACTGAAAATAAAAGTGTCAACTATTGGTACACTGTCACTAAGAGTACAGGTACCCTAAATTCATTTTTTTCAAAATCTTGAAAATCATTCGTTCCACGATTCCTAGATTCTCAACTTATTTCGACGAATATTAGGCAATTCCCGCACATCACCGCACAATCATAAACAACACATACGCCTCTCTCTTCACGTTCCCATTATTTGTCCGAATAAATTGAAACGTATTATCTAACGTGCCGCCGCGTAATTACGTTCTTCCGGATATCTTTGAATATATTTCGCTGTCCGGGAAAAAAATCGACAATCCCGAAGCATGAACTCGCGAAACAAATCAGAGCGCTTGTTTTCGAGTTAAGCCCCTCGCAATTTCAAAGCCAGATACTCGTTCACCCTCGCCTTCCCCCGGCCGCCCCGCCGCCCCTGTGGGCTTCGCATTTTCATTCAGCAAGCGATACCGACGCGCTCGAGGAACTCGCTCGCACAGGTCCCTTTTACCGTTGTTGGAGCGCCCGCAGCGAAATCGCGGAGCGCCGCGGCGCTGTAACAACGACGAATTAGCTTTGTTACGGCATTACGGCGCTCCGGATACGATTGTACACTCTGACTGGTTCACAAAATTCGCTAACAACAGAGCAGAGAGAAGGACAGCGGGACGGGGGGTGGGTGGGTGGTCGGGCGAAGGGAGAGAGGGGGTGGGAAAGGCAGAGGGAGGGATGGCGGCGCTGGCGAAAAGAAAGCGATTCGGTGTAAAGCACGGAAAGGAGGAAGGAAGGATGGAGAAATTGGCAGGGGGTTGGAGAACAGTCGGAACGGCGAAAGAGAGAGGGCCGGGGGTGGAGGGTGGTTCGACGAAGGAAAATGGCGGGGCCGTAGTTGGTCGCGCTACTCCGCGGATTAAAGCGTAATTTCGTCGACGGCTTATGCGACGCGTAATTGCATTGTTACATCCCTCTTATGTACGTATAGGCACTCGGCAGTCTCGACAACGCCGCCTTGTGAGAGACACCGACGGCAACGACCACGACGACGCCCGACGGTACCGAGCGCCCTCCGCGCTCCCCGCCGAGCGCCGGGTTTTAAGGAGAATTTGTGTAGTTGGATTGGATACGAAGTTGGAGCTCGTTGATGCCGCGCGTCACCGCCATTCCCTGGCACTACGTCTGGGGCCAACGTAGGACTGGAATTAATTTTAAGTTTTAATGGCATGTATCGCGGGTCCTCCTTTATGGCCACCTTGCCTCCTGGTAGAGCCTGGAACACTGTGACCAGCCAGTCAACTAGCCGACCCCCGCGGTAGGGATTCCATTATCGGGACAAACTTCGCGAATATCTTCGATGGTTCTGGTAGACCTCGGTGTACCGTTCGCGGCCCACCGTCAAAGAGGTTAATTCAAGTTTCGGCCGTGGTAATCGTGCGTGAATACCACAATCAAGGGTGCACCTGGAGTTTAAAGGGATATGCAACCTGTCGTTCCATTCGCTGATTACTTTGACACTTCGCCGGTGCCGGCTTCGCGCGGAGTTGCCGCATTCTATTAGGGCTACACCCGGCTGGGCTCACCGCTGCGCTCGCCAGTTTCCAACGTTCTCTCATTTTTTTCTTTACATGTTCCGTGAAATAAGGTAAAAGGCCCTATTATGGCACAGATGCTAGAGAGGGATATGATATTTTCAATGATTTTAAATAATTAAGAACCTAAATGTTGCGAATTTGGGCGTTATTCGATTATTTCGTGTTTTCTGAAGTAGAAATAATCGTTGTTCTGTAAGTATAACGTTAAAAAATAATTATATGATTGAAAAATAGGAGTGATGTACATGTACGTATTTATGGCACAGCTTTGAAGCCCGTGTCCCTGGTGTTCCATAATGTATGTCCCTATTTATGGTACAGATAAAAACATAAAAACCACTATCTTTTCTTATATATCAGTTATTTTTATAAAAATAATATATATATATATATATCTTTTTAAAAACTAATGTACATAAGTATAGGGGTTGACAAAATAATAAAAAACATAAAAAATATTTTTTAGAAATGAAACTATATTTATTTTGTTTCGTTAATTTTTTTTGTATTTCGTTTATTTTCTGTTGCAATTTCTTTTTTTCTGCAGCTATTAGTCTTTTTTCTTCCTGCAGATTTTTCTTTTTGGCAATTTTGTCTTGTTTTATTTTTTCTTTCTCTTCCTATCTGGAGCTGCTTTTGCCACCAGGCATCGGAGGTTGCAGCCGCTGGCGGTTTCGGCTTCTCCGAACCTTCGACTTTCACCCTCTTTTTTTTAGGTAAATATTTTGTGGGCAGCGTAAATGTTGCTATCTTCTATGGATGAAAAATGTTGTATTGGTACTAGAGGCCACGGTATAGTACGTGTAGTAAAAAGACACGTGTACTAAACGTATCCGTACCTCAATCCGTGTATCTTTTAGTACACGGATACCCGTGCACAATTTCACGTGTATTTAAATACGCGTGAATTTAGATACACGTGTATTTAAATACACGTGTACTAAACGTATCCGTACCTCAATCCGTGTATCTTTTATTAATTTCACAATCCCTCAGAGTTCTGGGATATCCATAGATATTAAAAATCTGACGAATCAAAAGTCAAAACACGTGTATCTAAATTCACGTGTATCTAAATTCACGCGTATTTAAATACACGTGAAATTGTGTACGGGTACCCGTGTACTAAAAGATACACGGATTGAGGTACGGATACGTTTAGTACACGTGTACACGTGTATTTAAATACACGTGAAATAAGGACCTCTAATTGGTACGCGTCTTCTAATCTATATTTTTTTAACAGCATTCGACTTACCTTGATTATCAATCATCGCAGCATTCTCCTTCTCTGATGTTTTATCAATTATATTATTATTTAAATTAATACTACTCTCTATATATTCAAATATAACATTTTCTTGAATGTGCTGTGGTATATTAATTACGTCTAAAACCCTTTCTGGTATATTATCTACCTGGTTTTCTAAAATCAAATCGTCTATCTGATTTTCGGTAGCTTCTGGAGCTATTGCATTAAATTTAAAATCTATTAAATTTTCTACGCTCCTGACGATGGGTTTTCCTTTCAGACTATCATCTAAATTGTATAAATAAAAAACACGTCTCATAATTTCATTTAAATAAATCAATTTACACTATTCAGGCATGCAATATTTTATAGGTTATTTCTACAATTTTCAAACCAAATTTTATAATACACTTACTTATACGTATGTTGGATAAAAATAAAGGTTAAATATGAAGATTGTTTGAAGCCACAACCAAAAAAACTTAGAATTAAGACCGTTTTTAATTAAATATCGAACTCTTTAGACTTTGACTTTTCTGTACCACAAACCGGGACTACGCTTGATTCAACTGTCCATGGCACATGGAACAAGCGAATTATCGTTCCATAAATACGGACTTCTAAAAAGTCAATGTACATAATGTTGGAACAGCTTTATAATTAATAAAATCACCACCGGATTCGAATTTGTTTTAATTAATTACAATCTACGAGTTTTCAGCTTTCGAATAAGCTATTAAACATCTTTTAAAATCATTGAAATTTGTAAATATGCTTGAAACGAAGAAGTCAGTGTATCTGTATTTCAACTCGAATAGCAGCACATTTTGTACCAACTCAGAGACATGGACACTTAAACATTTTTTTTTATGTTAAATTCATTGACGCCACATTTATATTCATACACATACAAATATTTAGATAGTAATGTTTATAAATATAATTTTATTTAAATTATTATATATACATATATATAATATTATTCACTTTTTCTTGTAGTGTTTCATAAATTGGGACACTGTGCCATAATAGGGCCTTTTACCTTAGTTGTTGGAACGCAGTAAACATTCGACCGAGCCGGTTTTTGTTTGATTTGGATTGGTCTTTTGCTCGGCTGAAGCTACGTTAATCTGCAGATTGATGTCCCAATTTGAAATATTTCGCTGACGTTTTTGTCGTATTTTTTTTTAAAACGATTTAACGCTATCAATTCATTCCTATAATGTAACTAATCTAGTACAATCTTTCGACAGTTTTGATTCAAATAGTTACGTCTCGTTTTCTGTATTGGGTACAGTAGATTTATGTGGGTTTCTATGTAATAGATACTCGTCGTATCACTAATGTTTGCATTTATTAATTTTATATTTAATTTCGGCGAGGCATATTATATTTAACAATGATACCAATGAATTACTTATTCGGTACATTTAACACGCTCGAAACGATGGAGTAAGTGATTGTGCTCGTCGATAGTAAGCCTGATACTATTGTACACGAAGCTTAATCAATTTAATCGGGGTTCAATTACTGTGGCAGCGCAAAGAATGCATCTAGTTCATGGTGGTTGAATTTACCTCAATACGTACTACGCAGTGTGAAATTATGTTTATGTTTCCGGAAAGCAATGCTGTATGGTACGCTGGTTAATCGATTACTGTAATTGCATGCTGGAAATTTATACAATTATATCAATTTGCCGTAAACACTCGTCGGAATTAATTCGCTGCGTTACATTAAATAGCGGAGAGGTCGTCTCGGCTATTGTGCGAGTTTAAAACGCGATATTCTGAAAAGCATTTTCTGCTAAGTTTTGCGAAAAGTCGGGAAAACATAAAGTTACAAAATCTAATATTATTTAACAAACGTGATTTCAAGGATTTTGTTTTGAACTGGAATGTGATAAAGTGAGACGTGGAAATAATAATATTTATTATAATTCTAAATGCACTGTATCCAATATAAGCCCCTGTAGCATATACATATGTACAGGGTGTCCCATTTGAAGTGGGAGTCCCATTAAACTATTCGTTATTGAAAAAAATGTTGTCAGTAAAAACTACTGTGTTTCGAGGGGCACATCTTGTGACGGTCACAAATCTTATCTAGGTGGACGTGCCTTCGAGATTTTTTAAATGTAATTATATGTTTGTATGGAAATTGAATTCTTTTTATGCGATGCTTCGGATATTGAAAAATCTCTGGCAGTTTATAATCGAATCGTGTCTGTTTTTACATACCATAATAGCTTCAAACAAGGAACAATAATTAATTATGGCCATCCAAGACCATAATATAATATTGTAACTCTGAAGAAGTAAGTTGTTGAGATACTATAATGCATAAAAACATAGGATACTTCTTAGGAGTTCAGTTACTGAGGATTTTGTTGTGGATTTATTGCGACGATGTTTCTGTTCATTATCATCACAAAATCCTCATCCAGTTTCTACTGAGATTACTTAATGTTGGGACACTCTGTATGTTGACAGTATCACGTATGAGTGAAATTTCATCAATCCATCCGTGGATCGCTGGGCTTAAGGAAATTAGACCGTGTAATTAAACTTTAACCCTACGCGCACCTACCATGCAAAGGGTGGAGCACTGAAAGAGTTTACGCTGTTAATCTATTTACTGAAGTTTGTTATATCAATCTTCCCTTTCAGACACATTTTTCATTTTGGGCACCAAAAGTTTTCTATTTGCGTTTCCTAAGTTAGACCTTCCTTCATATTTTCTCTTTAATTCGTATCCATCAAGTTCTTTTAGTAACTTCTGTCTCGAAATTCCTAATTATGGGATTTATTTTTAATAGTTTCTATAGGGATTTTTCCAGTAACTTAATAGTTATATAAATTCGCCTGAATTTATCAAAAATTTAAAAGTTGAAAAAAAATTTGACTGACAAAATCGTACTGTATAAAAACGGTCGTAAATTACACCTATACCACATCTGGTTTGAAGCAATAAATAAATAAATATGTATTCGTAAACGATGAGATATACCACAGACAATCTGAATATTCTTTACGGATGTGTTTGGTGCTTCTGTACCTTATATTTCCGTAAAATCGTTCCCCGTAAGAGGAGAAGATATAACCGACGAGATACAGAAGACATTTTTCGTTTGCTTGTCTCGCTTCTCTAAGCAATAAGCTCAAGATCAGTTAGAACAGGAGTAGCAATACTTCTTATTGCTGCGGAGGCAGCCGACGGCACGGTATCAACGGTTTGTCAACCTGTTTGAGGAGCTCTCGTCTTTCCTCTTTCTTGCTTAATATGTTTTCCGCGAGACTCAAGATGATCTCTTTTCTTTAACTGCGTCGTTCTGTACTATGGAGTACATTTATTCGATATTTTATATAGAATCGAATTAGGATCAAAGAATTACGGGCATGTTGGACAGGAACTGCTGCTCCTTGTTTCTTTACGAAATCTTTCCTTGGCTTTGGGAAGAATTGCGTTAAAAGGGACGAGATTGAAAAGAATACAGAAAGCGAACGAGGTCGCTGCACCTGAAAGTTGGTGGCATTATTCCAGTATTCTGAAGAATAGCGTGGTTTTGTGCAAACAAAATGATATTGATATGCACTCCTTACAGCCTTCAAGAAAAAATTATTTATTAGAAAATGGAAAATGGAAAAGGGAAAATGTAAAATGGAAAAGGGAAAATGGAAATGGAAAATGGAAAAGGGAAAAGGGAAAAGGGAAAATGGAAATGGAAAATGGAAATGGAAAATGGAAATGGAAAATGGAAAATGGAAAATGGAAAATGGAAAATGGAAAATGGAAAATGGAAAATGGAAAATTATAAGTATTATAACTCGCTATGTATTGCAATTTGGTTATACCTTTCTTATTATTCCCTATGTAAGCCTGTTACTTCTTCAAGAAGCTTTCAAACTGCCGCAAACAAGGAATAAAAGAATGATTAAACAATACGGTGCGGTAAGCTGATTGGATTACGAGGGAACACAATATCGCGGAAATGTGGTGTATTGTATTGTTTCCGTCTGTTTTCGTGCGGGGCTTTTTCTTGAAAGCCTCGACCACCCTTAGGTGCTTTCTATCAAAGCGTCACCCTCGGTGACAATAGAACGACTATTGAATACGTGCGAAGTGCCAAGGGAGGAGTCCCGCTTGAAAATATCGCATGCGTATACATTCACCGCGTGTAATTTGCGAGCCGCTGTACACGTCACTTTTAGTAACTATCCGCCATATCGAGGGAGGATAAATGCTTCATTCGTTTAATCAAAGGGCTGAGATCTTTAACTCTAATGTTCTGCGAGCTATTTAGTGATGCAAACGCGAATTAATAAGAGAGCTGCAGGTGATTATGCGATGGAACTAATTAATTAATTTCTAGTTAATTACAGTAGGAGATACATTTGAAATCCCAACGTGAAACGCGTTTTATTAATCTGGCCGATAGGTACGATAATTTTAATGTAAAAGGTACGTATCAAACAATATTAATGTCGGTTTTAAAAACCGTGTTTAAAAACCGGTTTTTATTTATTAATTTGTAAAATTCGAAAATCTTCATGAGTTCATATTTTCTGAAGAAAAATACTAAATGGAATAAAGATTCATAATTTGGTACCACTGTAAAAGATTTATATTTTGTGCGGATTTTAGCCATTTTAGTTTTTTTTTAGTTTTGTCTATTTTATTGTGTTATATTTTCGTAGATCCATAAATATTAAACGAACTCAGAAATAGTACGGATTTGTACGGACTTCAGTTAATTTAATTTTTTTTATTTATTTGGTTTTGTATAGATAGAGTATATATTTTTTTGTTATATTTTGGAAATTCCATAAATATGAATGAAGCTGAACATTTTTAAAATAAGTGTAAATATTTATTTACTATTTCACCTATATATTTTTTGTGAAAAATCGAAACCCGGTTTAACCTGTTTTTTGGGTAGAGTGGAATTCGAAAACCGGTTTTTTCAAAAGTCGGTTGTAGTATAAACCCTACTTAATATAATACAATTGCAAATGTTCGTCCTACCAACCCTCAATAATCTGAAACTGAGTAAATTTAGTTTGTAGATTTTAATTGTTAAAGAAAACTAGCTTTATTTCTATCGGGTATATTTTATTTATTGTTATTGTTTGTGCAATGTTTTTTAATGGGTTACTGAATAGTGAATACTATAATTAATATTATTTTAAATTTTCTGTAGCTTTTGTTTTTAAGCCTGAAATGGAACTATGGCTTGGTAGTTTTAATAATTGTATAACGTAATAGTTGTTCTATGGGTTGCTAATTTTTCGCAAAATAAAGATCACAAAATTATGAAGTCCATCCTGCGTTTAACTAATTTTTTGTCATTTTGAGAGTTGGTAGCTTTCTGTAAAAGAGTCTAAAAATTAAAGTAAAAGTAGATGTTTTATATACAGGTTTGGATTTAGGAAGCAGAATTCGTTGATCAACTTGATAATTTCGCGATTCTAGGATGGAATTCAAATTCAGCCTTTGGATAGATCGATTCATTTTCCCTATACAATTTATGCAAAGCAAAAAATGTATACAATTTTACCAGCTTATACTTCTAATTGTATTAATGAAATAATATAAAAATGTAGCTTTGCTAATGTATTTTCGCCAACTTTCTAAGCGGGGAGATAAACAGAATCGAATAAAAGAGGAAGCATATGAACAGTTTGTACCTTTTCTTGTTCACGGTAGCAAAAGTACGAGATAACAGTAGTACTAACAACATTTTTGTGAGCTTGTTTGAATGAGAATAGAAAATATATTCAGTGTCTTTATAAATAAACCTTTTAACTAAGGTGTTCAGTGAAAGAACGAGAAATCCCGTCGCTTTTAAACGAACGCCAGAATATTACCAATAAATTCTCGAACGTGTTTGGTAATTGAAATCCACGAGGCTCATCTTTCCTACTCAAGAAACTACTTCGAACTCTGAAAGGAAACAGGAGAAAAAGCATTCAGATAACGAAAGATACCAGAAATAAATAATTTCTTACAATGGTGGAAAATAGTTATTGTAAATCGATACTATTTTATAGAAGAAGCAGAGCTCTTATTCGTCACGTGGAATATGTCACCAACTGATGAAGCGTTCCTCCATAAATCAAGATAAATGGAAAGTCAATTTCAAAACGAGGCAGATCCAACGGTGGCAATTTATTTCAACTAAGCTCGGCGGCGGGCTCTTATACAACTATGGAGGAATTGCGAAATAAACTAGCCGCCGCCGTATAAGTCAAAGTCAATCCGAGTGATTTTTCACGAGACGTCTCCTCGCCAAAAACCTATAAGCAAGATCGTATCGCTGTGTTCCCTAAGCCCGGGCGTTATTATTCAGTAGTCTGTCTCGAAGAAAGCTACCGCGAAAAGAAGCGCGAAAGAGGGGAGGGACGATGCAGAGCGAGCGGGAGGGGCGGATACTTTATTACCTCGGGGATGAACTGCGATATGAAACAGGTTAGCATCTCATAAAGTAGACGTGCTGGAGACACAGAAGCAATTTCATCGTACCACTGTTCAGTTGAACTCATAGCAACCGTCGGATGTATAAAAGTGAGACGGAAAGAAACGCGGCCGCGCTTTTCGGATACCGCGGCTATGTAGAACGAAAGCAACGAGAGAAAGATTGAACTGTAATGACGGGGCTTTTACAGAGAACGGGGAAAAACAAAATATGGCGAAGAAAGAGGCAGGGTATAGAATTTCGAACCGTCTGTCAGGCAACGGAAGGAACAAACGCCGCTAGAAAGGAGAGGCAAGAAGATGGTTTTACTAAAAAAATTACTAAAAAATTGTAGAAGGCTGATAATCCAGGTTGCCCAATTTCTAAATATGCTTTAATCACTTCTGCCGCTGCGAAACTTGATAAAATTTTAAAATTCTTATCTTCAAGAAAAATAATAATACATAAGTGGCACGTGTAGTTTGATATTTAGGATGGGTCAACATGGACCCCGCATCCGCGCACATGGGTCAGAATCATATTTACCGAATGTTACGTGGAAAGTGCTAAATGAACAACGACGGTGGGACACACGTTGAAGCTGGTAAAAGGAGCTCCTTCTGCTGTCGCATTCCCTCCTCCATTTTCCTTTGCGCACTCTCGCGGAATGTGTAGGAACGACGGTTCTTCTGTCTTTTGTACAAGATAGGTCTATTTGCACAGAGGTACGTACCTCCTTCACGAGGTCAATTCAAAGTGCTCGCGATACACGTAGGTATGTATGTACACCTAACCATTTGCGGTGCATCCTACCTATTTCACGTTCCCGTGGTCGCGGTCCCCTTTGACGGGGGTCACTTCGTTACGAAATAAGGTCCGTCTCTGGCACACGGAGGCTCCCTATACACAAAGACGCGCAGTTATGTGCGCAGAGAACTCTGCTCCCTCTTTGCAGCTTCTACTTACCAGCACTTAGAGAATGCTCGCTGAGTATGCTTCATACCCATGTGCTTTTTGAAACCCTTCACTCGTGTTCAGGATAGGCATGAGCGGCGTTTTCGTCCGCGGAGGAAATTCAATTTAGTAACCTGCCTCGATGTTTCTACTTATCGACTCTGTTCTTATTTTATAGTCTATTTACTTTTTAGTCACTGTGACGGCCGGGAAAGTAAGCCATTTTTAAGAATTTTTTTCAGGAATAATATTTACCGTTTTCCATGCATGGATTTTTTTTTTTAGTCTCTTAAGACATTGTACTGGAGATAGGCGATAACAATTTTCTATGAAAAGTGTAAATTATTCCTGACAAAAATGCTTCAAAACGGTTCTGCTTCCTTTTCCGACCGTGACGTGAGTGGTGTTCCCCTTGAGTTATCTCGGAAGATGTGGCATTGCCTATCAATGATTAACGCAACTAATTGATTCGCTGCAGGACAAGGGCCGTAATCGGTGAATAGCAATGAGATGGATTTTTTCTTAATGACGAGGAACGACTCTTTATTGAAAGATTTGTCTTGGTGTTTGCGTAAAACGGTTCGTAATCTGCTGCCTTCCATAGCAACCTGTAGCGCTAGGGGTGAATACTAGCGTGTCTGCTGTGCTTCGGGGAAGTGAGTGCCCCTCGAGCCTCCTTCCAACACGCAACACTCAGTTTAATGAGAAGAGAGACCTAACCCATACCCCGTCTAATCTCAAGCCACTTTGAAACGACCCGACCATCAGCGTTCAGTGTTACTCAGATACACGCGGACCTTTAAGATGTGTCCACATTATGTACCGTCTTATTTCCTCCACATACGTGCATACCATTAAGAAATTGCGAGAGCTCTTACCGAAATACTATGCATGACCTGAGCCTTTAAAAGCTCTTGAATTCTGCTGCAGCTTTCCACCCCGGCAACTATAATTTCTGAAGTAGGTAGTTCCTCCTGTTGCTATTCCTCTGTGAATAAAGTGCGCAACTACAAGTCTATGGACGAACGATTGCAATGTACAGAAGGTGTGCTGGGAAAAAATCTGTGAAGCTGAATTGTTCATGTGGACGAAATTCCACTGCAGCTATTTATATTAAATTCTGTAAGCTTGTCAGGTTTTGGCATGTTCACATCTTAATCAAGGGTTCCTAGGAATTTTTTCCTTTTCCCAAACCGCAGTCATCGCTTTGTCCTTCGTATTTATGAACTTTGAAAGGACTGAAATATTCTGTACCACATATTTCCAATTTTCTTGGAAACTAGGAGAGTAATTAAAATTTTAATTTACAATTTAATAATTACTAGAAGAAATAAACACGTACTAAGAGACGTTTCCATTCTTCAAAACTGTTTCGTTTTGCCCCACATGAGGTAATTTAGTGAACATTTAATATTTATACTTCAGCGTGAGGTAAAGAACTGTGCAAACCGTCAGAATGTAGTGTAAGGACTATAGAATCCAGTGCTGTACTTGCCGTTATAAGCTTTCTAAATCCAGGTTAAAACAAATGGTCGAAACTTTGACGCCGGAAATTTTTCCAACACTGTCAATCAGAAAGTAACATGTGCACGGGTGTATGGTCGGTCACGAAATGCTTTGAGGACCGTTTGGTCCCATGTCACATCATACCAACTCATTGGCAGATTTTATTTAAGAAAAACATTCATGTTCCGTTTTACCCGCCTACTTATACCATTTTGCCATTTTTTTTTTCGCTTTTCCACAATTAACCGTACATTTTTTATATCTTGTGAATTAGGGGACCCAGTGTGTATATTCTCTCAGCTGTGGAAACAGAAACTTACTAGTGCATCGAGGCTAAAGGTGAAGCTTTAGTGAAGTGTTTGTGAAATAAAATTCATTTTAATTGAAGCACATTAATACATTTTACTTCACATTTAATTTTACAGGGGCGAACAGAAATGTAGGTACTTGTTACCTGAGATCATGCGCAATAATACAAGCAGCAGATACTGAACTGCCAAATATATAATGCCTGACGATAGTGAATCTTCATGAGGAATCACGAGCGAGAGTATCGCCGCAGTGAAAATTCTATTTTATTTATTTGCGTTTCCCCGTCGTCATTGCTCCATGATAGAAGGCGCGAGGGAACGTTGTATCATTGATTAATAATTATTACACATGGAACAAGAACGTAGATTAGGCAGGCAGGGGATAGGCAATTGGTATATGGACCACTTGTTGGCTCCACCGCACCGTGCTCCGAATTCAAAGCGAAACCGTAACCAGGAACAGCTTGCGAGGCCGATCGTCAGCAAAGTCCTAACTAAAGTATTTCTTGGCTAGGGCTATAAAAGGCCTGCTTCGGAATCTCAATTGACCAATTCCACCGATAACTTTTTTGTTATTCAATTAAATCTATGTTGTGTCCTTAATGTTTCACCAAATTAGACAAAATTGAGCTTGTTACTTATACTTCTTATTACCCTGGGCATAACAATATTCACGCAAACCAAGATGGAGGTTTCAAATGACGCTCTATATTCCAGATAGTATATGAAAGCATTGGTACTTTTCAGACATATTTCATTTGCTCATACACAATGAATAATCGAATGACAAACATGAATCCATAAGGAATTCGCAATACACAAAACAGTTTAATTAAGAAAAATCCACCATAGCAAGAATGTACTTGCTTATTTACATAGTACCAGATGGGTACAGAAGAAAGTGTACCCAATATATACACATGTATGTTGCAGGACGATTCTAAAATTAGCCGCCTTTTTGTTGAAAAACCTACTTTACTTTACCTTTTATATTTAATGTATAATATACTTTCAAAAAGTAAAAAAATTACGCCAAGTACATGAAACAAATAAATCACAAAAAATAAACGATAATAATATAAATTACAAAAAAATACAAGAAAATATATAATATCACAAAAAATAGAAGATAATAATATAAATCCCCCCAAAAATAGAAGAAAATATACAATAAATCACAAAAAATAGAAGATAATCACAAAAAAAAAGTGAAATCAAATATATTTAATGTATAATATATAATGGTTCAATACTTTTTGTTGTCGAATGTTTCCGTTACATAAAGGCTGGAGGCCTCTAGACATATTACACACGGTTTATGATTCCTCAGCCTAACTGAGGTAAAAATTTTGTAAAAGGACTAGGCCCTTTATAAAAAGGACCTTGATAAAAAGGCGGATTATACAATTGTCCTGCGATATATACAGTTCTCGCGAAGCTACAACTCACAAGATTTACGGTACGAACGAAGAGACGAGTGATTCCGGCGCGCGGGACGTTGCTGGGAGTTCCCCAGGAGGAGCGGGGTGAGCCAGCCGAAGAAACACTTTATGAATGCAACAGGCGATATGAAACTAACTATGTACTTACGTAGGCCTACCTCTGTGTATGTAAACCTATCCAAACCTCTTTCTCACGCTTCTGCATCTGTTCGGCCTCGTTCAGCGCTAGCAACTGGTGGTTGCACCGGCGTGCCGTGCCAGCGAGAGCACTTGCATCGTTTCGTTCCGTTTGTTCTCAAATAGAGAGAAAATCCGAGAGGATAAGGGTGCTGGTCTTGGCTACGGTCCAAACCGTACTCCTAAAAACCTACGACTACCGCATCGTGATTCAGTTGCGCTCCTTAGGCTCCACTGGTCCCTAAAGGCTGCTCCTCTTTCGTGCTGATAAATCCACACGAACCATGCTACACTAAATTCCTCATATAGACACAATGTCTATGCAACAATTGGAAAATAAACCGCGAAACAATGACGATCTGACAGCGCAGATCCTAGAATACTGCTAAGCCGGGAATCCACCGGGAAGCTAAGCTATGCTATGCGATGCTACGCTAAGCGATGCTATGCCATGCTACGTTTTAAATAAAATTAGTTTCAATACATTCTTATGGACTCGTTTCCACCAAAAGCTAAGTTAAAACATAGCATCGCATAGCATAGCTCAGCTTAGCTTCCCGGTAGATTCCTGGCTTTGCGTTTAAAGCCTGCTACCAACTCTCTGCCAATGGACAACTTAGTCGATGTCGTAAATGCGATGGGTTTACATGAGATCGCAGAGAGATGTTAATAATCAGCTGAACAAAATGGTCAAATCGTGGATGATGCTCGGTTTGAGTAAACGGTTTCATCGATGGATAGTGGGCACTGGGTGGTAAGTCTTATGGCTGGATGAATACAGGTATTAATGCTTTCGGCAATTTTATGGTAATTCTGGAACGAGGTGTATCGTTCAGAATGAATACGACTCGATTCCCCTGAGACAGCCACTATTAATGTAAATCAAGCGTTACGTGATAGCATCCCGGGACGCGAGAGGAATAAAACACAAACTGGTCCCTCTCCCGATAAAATCCGGGAAGGGCAGCAGAGGGATACCCTTGATATTCTCGGGTGGAATCTTTGTGCGGTCGTTGGCGAACAGTAATTCTCTGGGACCTCGTGAAGGAACAGAGGCGAGGTCCGTGCTTTCGAGTACCATAGGCGGAGGGGCTACGAGTCCCGGGCCGCCTCTTATCCTGGAAAAGGCTTCCGGTGCACATGCATAAATAACATGGATCCTTGTAAGGGCCGTTCGCGGTCAGCCGCTTCGCTGCCGTCCTACGGGCTCGCGTTCAACGTGAGGGCCGAGTCAGACTGGCATTAATAATGCACTGGCTGTAAGAACACCCTAAATATCCTCGATCAGCCATTACAGTTCCCAGAGGAAACTAAATGGCGTATCACTGTCCTGGTGTCCCTACGGCCTCGCTCTCGCTTTGAATTCGTATGGACAGATTTTTATCACATAGGCATCCTCATACTGCGCTGTTTTTCATCCCTAATATCGTTCACGTTTCAGTCACACGGATGCGTTTCACTAACACCTCTAGTTGTTTCGCACTCCAACTGAATTTACCTGTTAACGATTTCGAGTCTGGAGAAAAATCTGGCCCTGATTCGTGCGATTGTTGCTACAAAACTGTAAGGAAATTCATCAAGGTTTTTGCTCCATCTGCTGTTCGACGACAAATGAGAAATCACATATCGACTCGATAAATGGAAGAATACAGCTTCTGATATCGTCGAAGCCCAATGGTGATCCGGTGAGAAGGAAGGCAATGGAAACTGTAGTTGGAAATGGTAAATGGCTCGTTTAATCCCGACTGTCAAGATAAAATGGTTCGATGAACTTGACCTGTTTTCTTCGTTTTGTCAAGCAGGGCTATCATTTATTTCCTTCTCACGATGGTTGCCTCGGTGGAAGGTTATATCTACCTATCTATCGTTTTAAGATGCTACGAGAGTTATCGAAGAATTTCGATAACAATAATTTCTCGAACTTCAAGCACTGTAAATCCAATTGAACCTTTTACAAAGTATACCTACAAAAATCCACAGAGATTTGAGGCTGTATATTTTCGGGTTGTTTAACTTCGCACAGATTTATTTCTATCAGTAAATTGAAAGCACTTCAAAGCAGCATTCCGTTATCAATAAATAATTTCTTTCTGCAGCAGGCATTGAGGATATTCGTGTGCTTCGATAGCGAGGAACGAGCACCGCAGATGGACGTTGGTGAAAGGTCTAGAAGTAATTACTCGCGTTCGATTGAATTATTAACCGATCGATAAGACGAATATTACGACGTAATCGGTACCCGCAAAGAAGGGCTACGTAGAAAGTTGCCGATGCTGGATTATTAAATTCCTTAAGACCCTATTGCAAATACCTACTCAAGAATCGATACATTCACTGAATATCTCAAACACAAGGAACACCCCCTGGCCATACGGTAAAGAAAAGCAACAATGCGTCTCGATAGAGTTATATTTGGCTCTCTATCCTCGCCTCTCCCTTTTACGACGCCAGAATTTTATCAAAGATAAATCGCAATTTAAGTTCAATGTAGTACCGCAGGTTTTGCAATCAAGGAATGCTGTTGAAGCAGGTTGACTAAAGTTTTCCTCGGAATCGTGTGACGTTGTATATAAACGTATAATCAAATGAATAAAAACAATGGATGGAAGGTACACCAATTTTTTTCCAAGTTGAGATTTTTTGAAGATCTATATTTGCGGTAATGTTAGATTAAACTCCTTAAACCAGAAGGCAAGCTTCACAAAGCTGTTGATAGAGTCGATAATTGGTATGAACTAATTTATTCATAAAGGCGCAGAGTGTCCCTGATATTGCCATGTTTTCAGCATACGTCCAGTGATATCTGTTATTTCTGTTTGAATAATTTTAGTCTGTGCATACTTGTCTACTGTTTACAAATGCTATGTGGGCTTGGTAAAATTTTTGGTCTTTGTTATTTAATAATGTTCTAAGTTAAACCCTAGCACAGCGGGGACAGGGTCTACATGGACCAATCTTAAATATCAAAACGTGTATTATTTATTATTATTAGCCCCTTCGTGGTTACACGTAGTGTATCACACCCCAGGCAATTTTTTATTCTTTGCCAATTTTGGCGGAGATGGTGAGATGGAAGGGAGGAAAAGGAAGTCGCGTTTCGTCCCGGGCCTGCTAGTGGTAAGGTGTACCTAGCAGGCCCTGCCTTAGACGCTGGGATGTTAGGAATCACTGTATATAGTTAGGTCATAAGTCCTCTTAGTTTATAAGCCATAGTTTTTTTTTAAGTCGCTATACAGAAAGACTCAGGGGTTTTTCATTGTCGTTAAACTTTTCCCCACGTTACCTCTTTGCCATGCGCAATTAACTGTGAAATATTTTATTGATTCTTCTTCTAATCTCCTAGCAAATCTTTGTTTATAGTAATTAAGGATGTATAAAACTCATACAAGATAGGGTATATATTATATATATATTATATTTATATATATACACCCTTAATTACTATAAACAAAGATATATATATAGCGAGCGTTATATCCAAGAGTTTCGATACCACTCGAACATTTGGATTCTTCTATGTATACTATGCTATCTTGTATGAGTTTTTTTATATGTTCCTTGTACTCACATATCCCATTATATTTGTTATACGACCTGACAATAAACATTGTGAAAAAAAAGGATGTTAGGAGTAGGACGACAGGGTTATATATATATATATATATGAAGGAGTGGACGAGGGAGAACTTGCGAGAGAGCGGCGCGGTCGCGTGGCCCTCTGGTGGAGGCGACGGAAGTATCGTTACACCAATATTTCTGTAAATTTTTAGACCTTAATATTAAACTTTAAAAATTTAGTGAATTTTAACCAAAAATTGTTCTTTTCCACAACTATTTTTTCAACTACAAATTTCATCACATCAAAATTTACATTTCTAGAAAAAGATTATTGAATAATTGTATGAGTATTACGAATGTACAATTATCACTCAAAAGTTAAAAGATTCAAAAATACGGAAATGGTAACTCAAAAATGACGCTGGGGGTAGTGAACCCCATGTGACGAATTTATGATTATAGGAAGTTTTGACCACGACGGGTTAGTATTATTTATTGAAATATTCTTAACGTACTTCTGTATGAATAAAATTCTGGGGTAAAATGGAACCTGCACCCCTCGTACGGTGCACCTTCCCCCGTCCATGAGTTAATACAAAATCTGTTAATCCTTTAAGTTAAGGGGGTCTTCTAGTGTAACGAGTCAAAAAATCGAATTTTTGTTTTTTCAATTTTCTACAAGTATCTGCTATGAAAAATATGTGTGCAAAAGGATTTTGTCCAATTCATAATTGGCTGACTGATGGTAAGTAAAAGTTTTACTGTGTAAACTGTATGCAAATCTTTAAACACGTTTTTCTTGCAACCAGGGCCGTTCCTGGCGGGGGTGCAGAAGGTGCCCCCGCACCTGGGCGGCCAAACCTAGGGGCGGCCGCAGGCCGTTTATTATATGTAAAATTTTGATTAATAAGAATAATAATCGAAACTTTTTTGCATGATATAAAACTAAACATTGCATATTAAATTCTTAATTAAAGAATATTGAATTAATAAGGGCGGCAATATTGTTTTTGCACCTGGGCGGCCAAAACCCAGGAACGGCCCTGCTTGCAACCATGCTTTTCGAACTGGTGTCCACGATATCTCAAGATTGACTTGACCAATTAAGGTCCACTTCTGCACACATCTTCAGCACACGTGTGACTATCACCCCTATCACAATTGCGTGAAAATATGTAATTTTTTTTATTCTGACAGCCCCAAAAAGTCGAAAAATGTGTGAAAATCGAAACTCAATCTTCAAGGTGCCGTCATTTTTTAAATTTTCAATATTTTTCAATATCTTTCTTTCATTCTGGTACCGGATATAGCCAAGGACATGCAAATAAGGAATCCTTTTGAATTTTTTGTTTCAAATGACCAGAAACCGTCCAATAGTGGACCCCGTATGGGCACCGCTTTTTTCCAAAAGCAACTACAAAGTGGTCCACTTGAGTTAATTTTAATCTTTTTGTTTGGGATTGGCCCAAACGGCCACAGGCCAAGTCGGCGCGGCTTCGCTTCCGAAGCCGCGCGCTCTTTAAAGCGACCAACGCGACCAGATCGCGGTACGCGCGATCGCGGTGATGAGATCGGTCGGGCCATCTGTTGACGCGCACCTCAGCTAATTAGGCAGCTCTCTCGCTTCATCGCGTGAGCGACTGTGTTCTACCGGTGCGGTCCTCGTCCTGCTCAGGACGAGCAGCTGTTAGGTGGGGTGCTGACGTCACAGAATTCGGCGAAACGGCCCGATCTCATCATCGCGATGCTCTCTCTTCCAAGAAACGTTGACGCGACTAGTGTGTACTTTTCTCTTGCGTACTTGCGCTGCCCTGGAACGTTCCAGGATGTCTCTGCTGCGAACTAATCGAACCACGCTCAATTAGAAGCGTACTTTCGCGTCTTAGTTAGATAAGTTCTAGCAAGTTAATTGTGTGTGTTAGATTAGAGCGACTTGCAATATAGTGTGGAAACGTCTTGTAAATATACTGTGCTTGTGACCTTTGTGTTACATCTTAACGGTTTTACTTAAAGACTATTCCTACCGTACTTCTTAACCACTAGTTTACGACTAACATAAGACTAATTCTCTAACTAATCCGCGAACGCGAGAAGCTTCCGTGTTCGTGCTCGTACGTGCTCGTACACTTTTCGTGCTAAAAAAAATTGAAAATGTAATCGAAATATACATAAGTATGTAGAAATAAACCGGGTTGCAATAACTTTTACGAGCTCCTCTTAAAAAATTCCGAAAAAACGCAAAGAAAATGCTTCGTTACACTAGAAGACCCCCTTAAGTAGAATAAAACTCTCTAAGAAACTGCGATTTATATAAGAAGAATTAATCGTTTTTTTTTCTAACTGCCTTCCAAACTTACCCTTCTGGCTTCGCCAGACATAAATACTCATAAATACCCCTTCATAATCACAGTTTGTGACGAAGCTTTGGAGCAGCCCGATGGTGACAGTTTCTACGAAGCCGTTGATGGCCCCTGGCTAAACTTTCTAAACCGCCGTGAATTGAGTTAGAGTTTGCTCGTCTGCAAAGCCTGCTAGCCATCTTGCTTCTCCAGCCTGCCGGCTGGCTTGCTCGCCCGCTTGCTCGCCGACGCCGAGTTTGAGCTCAATTTGGGAATTACTCTTGTCGAAATAGTCGGGGCGGTTTCGTCATCCACGAAAATACGTCTGGTGTTTTCGTTTCAAGATTGCCCGTGCTTAGGAATGTACGGCGAAGAATGTTGTTGGGAAACTTGGGACTGTCCACTTACAATTAGTCGGAACAGCCGGAGAACTACGTGTTGCGTTATTTAAGATGAACGAGCCTGGAAGTTGCTTGCATTCGGCAAATGCTATAAGCAGAGAGATATTGCGCAGGTATATTGTACATGGAGAATCCCTTGCATTACATTTAATTTTCTATTAAAATAACTCAAGACATTTCAATTTTTTTTCGCGATATTTATAGAAATAGTCTCTAACTCTATCTACATATTTGATAGCTATGTAATATTTCTTATTAGATGCAGAATAGTTACGTATATTCTGCAATATTATTTAGCGCAAGGTGAATTATCGCAACTTACAATCAGTACCTCAAATAACACCGAAATTTTTATATTTGAAAAAAAAAAAATGTTAAAAGAAGAGTATATTCAGTTCACTGGTTTTTATAAATTTCATAGTTTTTAAATTTTTAAAATCATCTTCGCTATTTTAAGGGGGCTTCGCTTCACCCTGAAGCCACTATAACAAAAGACAAAATTGGGGATTTTTTTGTTCGTATAAATAAAAATATAGGGGTTGGATTTTTTATATAGTTTTAAAGCGACCGTTATTCTGCTAGAAAAAATTTTTTTTTATGAAAAATTGTACAAAATGGCCGCGTACAAAATTGCTTCCCGGGGGACTGCAAAAACAACTGGCCCACACTCCCGGGAATGACTGGACCATCTGAGAAGGAAGTACAAAGAAGATATATATACTGGAATATATTATCTTCCACCTAGCGTTTTACAAGCATTTCAGTGCAAGTTTTTATGTAAAAAATTAAAGTCAGTTCTTCAAACTGCTATAATTTCCAAAATAATCCGAATTTTGAGAAAATCCTACGCTAGATGGAAGATAATATATTACAGTATATATATACATATATATATATCTTCTTTGCATTTCCGTCTCAGATAGTCTAGTCATTCCCGGGAGTGTGGGCCAGTTTCTTTTGCAGTCCTCCGGGAAGCCATTTTGTACAATTTTCCATTGAAAAAAATTTTTTATAGCAGAATAAAGGTTGCTTTAAAACTATATAAAAAATCCAAGTTGTATATTTTTATTTATACGAACAAAAAAATCCCTAACTTTGTATTTTGTTATAGTGGCTTCACGGTGGGATTCCCCTTTAAATGGAATGTGGCATTTCATATTACATAATTTTATATCAGATGGAAGACGAACGTAATTGATTATAACACTACGACCTTGAGATGACCTTGAACTTTATTCTTCATAACGAAAATATATAGTTTTAAGAAATTTTATCCGCGGACTTCCTTTTACTATACACGGTGGTTGTCAACTCTTTTCACTCTATATTCGTGTAAATTATATGGAATACGAGGCCTAGAAATCCATACGGTTGTGTACTCTTGATATGTACATTGAGATTCGAGCTTACAGGTGTCATGAAGCTGATCTTTGTACCAGTTATAAATTTATATAAAGATATTATGTTCCCTAAAAAATTGGAGATCTCAAAATTTTAAAAAATATACGCATTGCAAAAAATAACTTACAACTGTTGATTCTGTACCATTAAAACAAGAGTTATTAGAGATAATAAGCTACGAGATCTCTCCGTGTACATATATCGCAAGCAGACCAGAATTGCTGTTCTCTGACCGATATTGCTGAGTAAATTCCGCTAATCAGCCCACCTGGTTTCGTATCACGTGTCGACACTCAATCCCACAGTGGCAGAAGCCGAATCTAACAAAATCCGAATAATTGAAATACGATATCTCTGGGAATTCCGTCAATATATTATCCGTAACCTGTCCGTGGATTCAAATTTCCATATAGTCCTGCGCGATATATTTTCGTATTTTTCAATCAACAGATTGTTTAATCAGTGCCGAAGAACTCGATACAAACGGCAATCCGTACACTGAAGCTCTCATAAAAATTGATTCTTCTTTTCGAGTGTATCGTACAGGTTTTTTTTATGATTTTCCCGCATCCAGCTGTCTTCATGGTCGGCTCATTAGGATACGGTTCAACAGGTGCACCGCAGGCCAACTTCCACACACGGATAATATAATTCAAGGCAGCTTCTTCTTCCGACGGTGAAGTTAAAAGCGGCAGTTGCTGCAAATCTCGGGGGATCGCTTTGTAAGTTGAGGGCTGCACGATGCATAAGTGATGCGCCGCTAAAGTGCCTCCGCGCGGCGGAGTTAGCCCTGTATGCAACTGCTCCGTCCCTGCCTATTCTCCTACGTTTTGATCCTTCGGCGTATATATGTATAATTCCGCAACTGCGTACTCCCGAGAATGCGAGCCAACCACCCCCCGTGCGCGGTTGAAACACACTTGCCCTTTTTCATATTCACGCCGGGCGCTGAAAGTGAATTGCTTTTTAAAAGTTCCCCTCGCATATTGAAATATGGGCGTACTCTGGAGATGATACGGCAAGCAAAGCCGCCTTTATTCTTGCCCGCTTGTAATTATAGCTATGCGGTTATCGTTCGCAAATGTTTATTTGAATCTTTAACGTTGCCCAGGGTTAAAAGCGCCCCTGGGTGGAGGGGGGGGGGGGGGGGGGGGGTTGACGTTCCGTTCTGCCCCACAAATGTTGGTGAACACAAAGGATTACGTTCCTCCGAACATTACCGCAAATGTTTCTTGACGTTAACGCATTCGTCGCCCTTTGCTGTGCGCAATAAACGCGAGAGCGTGCTTCGTTGTAATCGTCAACGTGTTTTAGGAGCTACAATATGGAAAACTAACATCAACGTGTTATATATTTTTTTAGATAGTTTAAGCGGAGGTTCCGATGTAAAATCGATTTTTTTTATTTCATTTTTCGAATGTTCAAACTTGTAGGAATACGTGTTTAAAAAGATTTTTGGAAATTCGTAAAATTTCTGAAGTTATAGGCATTTGAGTAGCGGAAATTGCATGGGTAACACCCGGCCACTCGGCGCTCACGTAAAACTTTAAACGCGTTTTTCTGGAAACAGTGTTCTTAAAATCGGTGGAAGCAATATCTGAAAAAGTTATTATCCTATTCGACTGAAACTTTTGTTACTTTGAATGAATATAGTTCTGTGTAGTGGGGACACAACTAACATTTTAAAAAATTTGAAAATTTGTAATTTTTAAGGACCTTGGAAGGGCGAGAAGTATAGGGAAAAAGTGATTTCAAACTTCAAGTGTCGTTATTTTCTCAAAAAATGTAATTTTGTTTAATTTTGTCTGGTAAGTCCACTAGCGAGTTTCATACCCTTTAATAATTAGGGATTGTTTTCTATTTCAGACTAATGGTTTAGGTGCTAGAGGTTCCACCGTTTTGGTTGAATTTTTTCACGCCTCGACTTTAACGACTCCTTAGCGCCGTCTGCTATGATTAATTATTAAAAAATATACATATTTCTATAGTTTAAGGTATCCCTAATACAATGCAAAAAGTCCCAGTAAATTATATGTAGTAGTTTTCCTTTAATTAATTCCTAAACATCACCTCTTTTATGGGCTCTAGACCGGAACCTTCCCTTAAGTGTAACGTACGTTACCGATCACTCGGCAATTGAAGAGTCCTTGCAGAAAACACTGTAAGTGTCAAAAATCAAAATTTTCAGTACAGAGAAAAACTACCCTGACTTTAAATTATTTAGGAAATTTGATTTGTTTTAATTGCTAAATATGCTTAAGTATACAATGCATCACAAAATTTTCTCTTTTCTGCATTAATATAGTCCAAATTTATGAAAAAAAGAATTGTATTTGTAGAAAACCATGTATGCGCCACCTCTTAGTTTCAGAGAAACCTGAATGTGCCATTCATTTAAATTTGACAAGCACTGTAAGTTCCAATCCTGTTTGTCCTTAATTCAATATCTATATAACCTCAAGTCTATTTTCAAAGCAAGAATAGACAGCTATTTCCCGTGACTACGCAATTCTACGGGGCATCATCCTTTCACCCTGTTGACAGTCACACTTCTACTCAGGCGGTTACTAAAAGATAGCGTCGAAGAAAAGTTTCTCCCGGCAGGTACCTAGCTGTAGCGATTTCCTTAATCCGCCATGTCGATGGGCTGGCCCGCGTCATTAATCCAAACACGTACGGTATCGGTTTTGACGCACCGCACAGACTAGTTGCACGCTCACGCTGACGTTGTAATCTCACTACCGTCAAACTCTGCAGCTGGTGCAGGTTACGTCTGATCCCAGAAGAGGATAGAACACTTAAACATTCATAGAAGCCTCCGCCTGGATACTGAAGCACCCCCGCTGCTTGCGCCGCCGAACTTTCTCTACGGTGCGCGTGCTACGTGCACCCGTGTACAGCCACCCTCTTAAGACCGGCACAACGCAACGTTTTAGTTGGATACAAATGCGTGCACAGGAGGGAGCAAGCGCGCGTATAGAAAGGGAAAGACTGATACTCGTAGAGAGTCTTAATGAAGCCCATTCAAGCAACCATTATCGTGGAGACCACGTAATCGTCTATGGAAGTTCTCACTTAATAATCGTACCCCATATTCCGAAGCCCCGGTAATGAGTTTTCAGCGTGCGTGCACCGTTTACGCGGCTTTCGCCCGTGACGCACAATCCTATACCTCGCGTATTGAATTCAGCGACAATGGCTTGCTCCTCGGAACGGCTCCTCCCTATAGTCAATACACGGCTTTTGACAAAAGTTATGCCCGTTTGTAATTTCCCCGTTGCGACCTGCTCGAGCCACCCTTTATCTTTGAATACGAGCCGCGGAAATTGCTAATGAAGATGGGAACTCGATGCACCGTCTATGGTGCTCCGTTCACGGAACCTGACAGAATCCTTCGTCAAGAATCTAACGAGTCCGACGTTCGGCATTATGAGCCGATGTTATTTGTTGGAGAAGTGACTAGTGTTTTCATAGTATGTATACATAGCTCCTTTTATTTCCCTTCGTTTTAGTAGGCATGCAAAAAAAACATCATTGGATATTAGAAACAATGTTGTTTATTAGAAGAGCTTACAAAGGAACACCGACGAACCCGCATTCACCGATTGCAATGCAACTTTGTGGGTTTATAGAGTGACTCAAGATAAGAATAACGGTATGTTTCATTAGTGCCCATTCGCTCTTTAAGGGTGGAAAACTAACCTCAAAGTCAAATGCACTCCCACTTCCTCGCGTATAACTCCTAAAGTACAAGAGACAGGAAAAAAGTGTTAAAAACAAATGTTTAATAGTGCAATAAGCTCTGCAAACTTAAGCTAACAACATTTTGAAAAAGCTTCTTTCCATCAGGTATTTTTTTAAACTCTTTTTAAAATTTTGTTAAGAAAAGTGTCAGCGCTTAGTGTACCATTAACCCTCTAGTGCATAGAGTTTTAATTCAGTTGGAAAAATTAGACTAGTCTAATTTGGGGATGAAAAGACCGAATCCGATGTCTGCTTTCAATTTGGAAGACGTCTGGACTCCCCAGGGCAGCTATCTGGGTCACCGCCTTAAGGCGCGATCATGTAGCAAGTACAAAAAATGTAATGTTTTTTTATAAAATAAATACTTTATTTTTAATGAAAAACTATGAAAAAATGTTCAAAGAAATATAAATTTATGATATAACAGAGAATTATTCATTATTGTGCATTGTGAAATTTAACAAAGCACAGAAGAAGCGCGAGAAGCGCTTGGCCCGGTTGCCGCCTGGCGGTGGCGTCGCGTACTATCCATCGCGAGCCGGCCGAGTCATGATTTCTTTATGTACATACCATTTTTTATACAGATTAATTATATTTTACGTCATAAAACATAGCCTATATCCATTCTTGTTGTTCAAGGATATTGTAGTTAAAATTTCGTAATGATTTATTTAGTACTTTTTGAGATTTTTGTGAGCATACAAACAAATGCTACAGCTTTATTATAATAGTATGATAGTATGATAGTATGATATGATATATGTATGTATATAGGTATCAAATTTCATGAGCAAAGAGCTAACAAGGTGCACAAGTAAAATTTTCACGCATCAATTATTAGTGTGATAAACTAACACCCTAACTAACTTAGAATGCTCTACTAACATGATACCGGCCGAGCCTCACTTCACTGGTGTAAATTATTTTTTGTTTTCAAATCTTTATTCCATTCTCTTAGCTGTGCGGTGTCGGGAAGTATTTTATTTGATTTTCTTAGTTTCACAAATAATTTTCGCAGCGTGCTTAGCTCAAAAATGCACTTCAAACTAGATTTCTGTCAAATCGAATTATAAGATTGACATGTTTCTTAGGCCAATATGTGCGGTGTGGCAATACTTTTAAGGCTGGCAACTAAGAATTTTGAAAAAAATTATAGGCGCCCAACTCCTGGATTAAACAGGTGCGCGCCTTACGGCAGGCGTATGCACTAGAGGCTTTGGGTTAGGTTTGATAGTACGCGTTGTAAAATTCTTGTTTAAAATATTTTTTGCTGCCTCTTGTACTTAGGAGTTACACGCGAGAAAGTGAGAGCGCCTATTTGTCTTGAGTCACTCTATAAACCTACAATGTTGCGTTCCAATCGGTGAGTGTTAGATATTAGGGGTAGTTACCTTCTTCGACTCCCCTTATTTGTAGTAAGTCCCCAGGAAGAATCATTTGACATTGGTTGTTTGTAGCACCGTATTGCACATAATACGCGAAACGTGCCATTCAAACGTCTACGTGACTTTCGAGTATATTTCAACAATAATCTGCCAAGTGGAACGTTACGCGTGCGCGGCTATTGTCTGGAACAAGTTGCCATTACCGCCGGCACGTTCATTAATTCGCAAGTCATTTCGCGACTGTTTTACGATCGCGCCGGCTCCGAACAATTCGTACAATTCGTTCGCCCGCGGCCCCTATATACATTTGTATCGGGAAACAAATTTGTCCCGCGGATAATGGATGAAGCGATCGCCGAGTCACGAAACATGTACCGGAAGCGTGCACGAAATTCTTGCACGACTGTGTAATTAATGAACTCGCGCCAAATGCACTGCCAGGGCCGACCACTTGCAACATGCGATGCGAAGATACAGCGAATGGTCATATATAAGGTAAATGTCCCTATTTCTGCTCATGTCCCCATTTCTGCTCATTTCGTATTTTTCTTATTATTATAAGCGTTACGCTTGTACTATAGTTGCAACAAAATAATTCCAAATTATTTGAACATTTACACGAGTGTTGCACGAGGTTGGGGCTAATCAAAGTGCAGCATAAGCAACGAAAAACTTTTAAAACGTGAGACTCATGATTTTTCGATCGTGTTCTAGTTGGTTGTGCTAAGGAACAGGGTCACTATTGGTATTCGATAATTGGGCAGAAAATAGTTTTTGCAGTAAAAGTTCTTATTTAATAACAAAAACAAATACCGTATTGTGCTCTGGATTTAGATTTTTTTACTATTTTTAATTTTTTTAAGTAGAAAACAGGTGAGTAGGTTTAGGGTCAAGTGAATCACCGTCATGTCCGCATTTCTACTCACCAAAACTTTAGTAACATAACCTCACAATTCAATGTATGCTGTAACCTCTATTTCTATTCGAAGGCATTTTACTTTTTGTCTATCATTATTTTATGCTTTACTGTTGTGTTATAAAACCTCTCCATAGAAGATGTAACTTACTTTAACCTGAAGAGGCAACATATTATGTGAGCAGAAATTGGTACAAATGGTGAGTAGAAATACGTACATCGCTATTTTTCGTGAGCAGAAATATGGACATTTATTGCATTGTATTTAATTACAAATTACTAATAGTTAAACATCTTGAAATATATTTCTTAAATAGTTTTCGAATTGGTTGATTTATGATTAAAGAATTAATCAATTACACTGCAACTATTGATCACAAACAAATCTTTTACACTTTCTTTATGACGAGTAACCTCTTGAATGAGCAGAAATTGGGACATTCACCTTATTTGGAAAAGCAATGATAAAACAATTACTTGACGACGTCCGACGATAAATAAGAATATTTCAATTAACAAGCGAGTGGCTATGAATCTCATATAAGTTAACGAAACGTCTTTTTCTGTAGTGACGCAAATGTTCATTAACTTTTTAGTAGCTGAATTCGAAAAATTATCGAGTTTAAAAATAACTCTTTTTAGCTCTATATGTAGCTCGATGTGAATTAACTTACCTGGTCTCCTGGTCTAGAAAATTGGTTAAAGATGTGAAACCAGTGCGTGGTAGAAGAATTGACTAAAGTGGCAGTAACTGAATCTAACGTTTACTCCAGATTAACGAATATACGTGTAATATGTTTATTACTGTTCTGATTATGCTGAAATTGTTCCAAAAATAAAAATCTCGTTTGAACTCTGATTTGACTTGAGTTGGATTTTTTCGTTTCTTACTTGACACCGGACTATACGCGTCGAACTGACGGGTGTATCGTTCACTTACCTGCAACAAAGAAAATGAGATAATTTGTTAATACAAATGATATATGTTCTGCTACGTAATGATATAATATTATTACAAAGTTATTTTTCTCATAGCCAGAAAGATTAAATAATGTCAAACACTAAAACTGCATGTTAGAATATTCTCATGTTTTTGGATAATTTTGTGTTGAAACATCATTGCATATATAAGTAATGTTTTTCCGTAATACATATTTATAATAAATTAATAAATGTAACAATCTTTTAAGAAAGTAAGATTGAGGTAGCAATGAAAAGTCAGTATGTAATATTACAGTGATAAAGCATTAGAAGGTACATTGGAGCACACAATGACAAATATAAGACACACTTTCTTTCCATTACGAGAGTTATTGGCGTCAGTTCTAATAGGTACCCTTCGAAATGTTCGAAAGTTCGATGAGAGCCGACGATTATGAAGTGGCCGAGCGTTGCAGCTACCGCGCCCAGCCGAGTAGACCCAGGAAATAGTTTATATTGTTAAGCGCTGAGCAGTTAGGGTTAGGTGTTTGTACCATGGTTTGGCAGCCATTTTGGATCGGTTAGTATTATGGAGCGAAACATGCTTCGAGATGCAAAGCGGCCGAAACAGAGTTCTAATGATAATCGCAGAACAGACCACTTGAAGATAACGCGGAATATTCTGTCCCTTATTTCTCCACTACTTCCTTACTTTTTGCGGAATAAATATTATCCATTACACAATGTAATCTATGAAATATCCGTGGGCCTCCGGTGGGGGGTGCAAAAGTGGCAGTTGCTCCCCCGGCTTTTGAGAAAAAATCGCTTATTTTTCAAAACTGCTCTTCATTAAGTTTATACTAAAAAAGGGAATATTTTTAAATTTCTGTTTTAAAATTTTAATTAAATTGGCACTATAAAATGGGTTAAAAAGAGCAAGAGGGGTAAATTTTTCTTTACCATCATCCCAAAGTCGCCCCCAAACTTGCTCGTCTACATTAATCTCCTCGAAAATTAAAGCTTCTACGCTTCGTCGGCTTTTATTTATTTTCACTCGAATTAAACGGTTTTCGGTTGTACTACAAATTATGCTGCACCATGCCTGTACCTGCGCAGCAAAACAGAACGCACATAAATGCTCCTTGTGTAAGTACCTTGCATGCTGTTATTTGCGAAAGCATGAAATTCCCAGTCATTTGTGTTTCAATATATGTAATAGCGCGAATATTTGAATATCACAATAATAACAATTTAAATGCAAGCGTTTGTACAAGCGTGTACAGTTGTAGGACATTGTACAAATAGCAAGTATTCAAGTAAGTTCAGGGAATTAACCCTTCGTGTCGCACCTTATAATCACAAATTGGTCACACGGGGTTCACTGTACCCCAGCGTCATTTCTGAATCTTTTCACTTTTCAGTGAGTCTGTTTCTAGAAATGTAAATTTTGATACAATAAAATTTGTGTTTGAAAATGAGCGATTTTCCACGGTTGTGGGAGAAAACCGATTTTTTAAATTTTTTTTTATTTTTTCTTTTGCGATAAATCCTCTTTGGAAGACGTGAAGGTGCGACATTTTAAATCGAAAACTGCTCTTGGGGTGCGATACACCCCGTGTGACCATGAAGGGTTAATAAAAATCTTATATCTCTCATATTTTCGTATATATACCAACGTCCCTCTTTCTAACAACACTTTAGAGCCTCTAAATAATTATCCAATCGAAAAATCCTGAAAGACTATTTAACAGTCCCGGCGTGCACAGATCGAACGATCCAGCCTCGAGGTTCCTAGAATCCTCTTAAATTTGTGTATGCGGAAAGGCGGGATTTCTTCGTTGGAGCTTGTTACAATATACGTGACTCACTCGCCGCGGAGGGCTTCTTCCTCGAGTAGTATCCGAGAAATCAGTGTGCCGCACTACTCTCGTAATATCGGAGCCCCATTAGACGCAACTCGGTTCCCGAATTGGGTTTCGAAAGACGTCACTTTACGGAGGAAGCGCGACGCTATTACAGGCACTGCTAGTTACTACGATAGTTCAAGGAAGCTCTGGGATGAGGTAGTCGAAGGAAACTAAGAAGGGGTGAGACTCGGGAAGAAGGAGAGGAATGAGGGTAAGGCGGAGCGTAGTTTCGAGGCATCTTGGTACTCCGCGTCGCCTTGTGGAGGGAACCAGCGGTGAAGGTACACCAGCAAAAGGGAAAGATGACAGAGGAACAGAGAGGAAGAGACAGAGAGAGAGAGAGAGAAAGTGAGAGAAAGAGAGCCGCATACCTCGGCGACGTTCTCTCTCCCCGATTCCTCTCACACTTACCCTCATGAGCGTGGTAACATCTCGATGGTGCAACTTCTCCAACGACAGAGTATCTCTCCGGCGTCGAGTACGGAACAAGTTTCGCGGCGAGAGTGCACACTCCACCTAAATTAACTCGCTTACTTTGGACTTGATTGCATATCCTTATGGCTCAGCGCTTGCGTCCCCTGCCGCCGATCGACTGTCGCCTCTTACCCTCGTTTAGATCACGCAGAGAGAGAGAGAGAGAGAGAGCAGCAATTATTAACGAAAACCGAATTTTCATTAATTCGAAGCAACCCCAAACATCGTTACACCACCCCAAATGCGGCTCTCTTCCATGAAAGAAATACACGAACCGCTCTTCCTCTACCGATATTGCGGTGCCGAATTGTGCGTAATAGAATAGATTCATTGGGACGAAGTACTCTGAGACCGTAAAGTTCCAGGTATGTAATGTTACGCAATAATCTCGGAGATAACTCCAAGGCTGCAGTCACAATCAAATTTGCGATTATGTCCATTGTCCGTCTATGTACAGGTATGTGGGCGGCGCGGGCTCTAATCTTGGATGTGCTGGTCCCTTCGGTTCCTTAGATCTCATCGCCGAAAACCTTCTGCAGGACTCGCATAATACGTCGTCGTCTGCGAGTGTAGAGCGCCGGTATGCGGCTGTCGGCGGCTAGGCATACTCCACAATGGTCCGCAGACGTTACCAGTTTGACTCTCACCGACACCGACGGCTCTTGCCGCCGCCGCCGTGAATTTCCTACAACTTTCTATTGAAATCTCCGGCGGATAGGAATAACCGGCTCGTGGTTGGTGGCGCCCGTGCCAGAAAGGGTGGGTCGTCGACGAAACGGGCGGATTGAAATCAACTATGGCAGCTCGGTTCAACGTTGCCGTGTCGAATCGACGTCGAACTTATTTCACCCTTCAAACACGAGAGAGATTGAAAAGGGAAAAAGCATGCGAGCGGGACATCTCGATTTGCACTTGCAATCGCGCCTCGGGGATTCATATGGAAGGTGGTAATCAAGGGTTTTTATATTCTTCAGCCGCGAAGTTTCTGAAGAATCTCATGATAGGTTCATGCAGGTGCACACTTTCTCGCTTTCATTCAACTGTGCCCTACGTTCATTAAGCTTCTGTGCTACTTGTGTAACAGCAATCTTCGAGATGGTTCGTATGGTTTTTGGTAATATTTGTCAACGCTTGGAAGTTAGAATCAAAAAGAATTTGCACTTGTGAATGTTGGTTCTTCTTCAGGGGGGAGCCTTATTTGGGACGCCAGGGATAAGGTGATTCTTGGAATTTTTGTTTCTAAGAAATTGTTAAGCGGATCTCTTCCAAACTTTCAGGGAATTTTAGCTTAAATTCAAACAATAAAAATTAATTTTTTCGTTACAAAGTGTTCGGTAGAAATGGAGATATATGAACGCGTTCGTTAGGACTCGCGCGCCGGAGTTGCAAACTTGCGATGATAATGGTGGATTTTCTTATTTCTAGTATAATTATATTGTCGATGAACCTAACAAATGAAAAAAAAGTTAAAAGTTCGCAAATTGGTGGGACTTCAAAGAAAAAGTTACAATTCTGTCCCAAGATGTTTCGTACTATTTGTGGAAAAAGAGTTGTTCAATTCAATTTATTTATCAAAGTTTTAGGTTCATTTAGAAATATTATAAATCAAGTCCGATGTAAAAATTCGGAAAATTGACGAAGTTATACGCATTTGAGTGGAACAAACCAGGTAGTACGAGGTGATCGCAGCGGAACTACATTTTTCATTACGGTGGCCCTAAAAACTCGTGCTACGTTCAATCAGTTCACTTTCAATTCTGCATGCAGAATCGTAATAAGATTCCATATCAATCTACGACGCCTTTTTTTATTCCGATTCCTCGATTATTATTTATAAAAAAAGTTGACTTTTCTCTTAGAAAAATCTAACCTTATCTTTGATACCTACCACCATTTCTATATTTTTCAACATTTTCAAAATCGTTGCCGTGAGTCGATAACTAATAGCATATTTTATAAAAAATCACTGTTTTTTATTTCAGACACGACATATCGAGGAAGTTTCGGATATGTATACATAATTTTCCAAAAACAATAGTTTTTTAACTGAAACTTTTTTTTAAGTTGTTCATAAACTATTGTTAATATTGGATTAAAATTGTTTAGGATATGAGGAGGAATTTTTAAACTTGCGATATTTTTTTATGCCGATTCTTTCTATTATTTATTACTTATTGTGGAATCTTGTTAACCTCTTCAATTTTTTCTAATGAATGAAAACGATTGAGAAATGCAGAACTATAAATAATTGGGAAGTGCATATTGTTTATGAATGACTTAATTTTTAAGTACATTTTTTTATATACACAGCATATTTTCATTGTGTATAGTCGCACTACTATTAAACACAAAAGTTTAATGTAAACTACATAGATTCATTGCATGGTACTTTTCTTTTATAAAATGGGAAACACTGATCAATGTCTTGTGGTAACAAAAAGAAGAAACCGTTTTATGCAATACTAGCAAAATACCTCGTGCTTCGATTATGGCCTAAGAGATATTAAGGACTCCGCGAAAACACATTTCACCCCTTTGCACCACCCTCTTAAGGGTTGATTAGGGCAAAATCCTGAAATTGGTTTTTAGGTATGTATGTGGGTAACCTTTCGAAGTAAAAACCAAGTTGATATCTAATCGGGCCTAAGAGATTTCGAGGAATTCGTGAAAATACATTTCACCCCGTTTAACCCCCAGGGGTTGGTTACGGAAAAATCCTGAAATTGGTTTTTAGGCAGTTATGTGAGGAACCTTTCGAAGTAAAAACCAAGTTGATATCTAATCAGACCTAAGAAATAATGAGTCCAAAAAAACACATTTCACCCCTTTTTACCCCCTTCGGATTGGAATATCAAAAACTGTAAATTTCATGTTTCTAGGGTTTGGGCTGGACGGTGATGAAATAAGTGACACACCGATTATATAAGTACAGCTAAAGGATGGACACATAAAGGCTACTAACGCATTCTATATCCCCATTTGGAAAATGTTTCAGCCCCTGCTACATTAAAATTTAATCAATAGCAGCCATCATTATCAGCGGGAGTCGAAGGAAGATAGGAGCCAAGCGTGCCTTGCACTCGAGACAAACGTTTGTCTCGTCTGATGGCTCGGGAGAAGTAATTAAGCCGGGTGCGTTCGTTTCGCGCATCGCAGGTAGTAAGTAACGCGAAAGTTAGGCACGGAAAGGCTCCCAGTAAATCAAAGGATCAAGTCTCACGGGTACGGAACGAAAGGAAACATGATACTTCAGAAATTCGCGAGAAGATCGTATCGCTGGGGCGAGGAGAAAGGCACCGCGGGGGAAGAAGGAGAGAAAGGGTGGAGGAAGGACAGCAGGGTGTGGGAGTTGGCTCTGGTGAACTAATCAAGGATTTCTCGCCTTAAGCTCGTTTCCTTTTAGGTGACGACGATGAGAGCGCGGGCGAAAGAATAGGATAAAGAAGGACGACTACGTACCCTATCTTCTTGGTATGAAGATCCCGGCTGAGTTTGCCTAATGGAGGGCCTTATAATACGAGCCACCGATATTAACTGCTGCGAACCGAGCTCGGGCACTTGGTCTCTGCCGTAAGGCTCGAATTAACTGACGAAATAAGACTGACGATAGCTGACGACGATACGTGCAATTGTGTTCTTGACTTGCTTCACACTTGCTGACACATCAATGCATGGCAATGTTTCAAAGAGTCAATTCAGTTTTAGGAGACTAAAGGGCTCGACACAAGCTTTCGCGTGTTCTAGCATTGAACGACGCATTCGGTGGAAGATGTCAGGTGTCGTTCGAATAGTTTCGGACCCATTTCGCGTTCTTTCAGCCACGCGATGCTGAGGGTTCACCTCGGTTTGGAAGACATCGATCTGGGAAGACATTATTTAAAAATATTCAGACTCCAATGAGGTTGTGAGGTCGAACACCATCATGCATGAGCCACAAATGCAGGCTGATATTCAGGGGCACGGTCTCTAATAATTCTGGGAAGCGTCGAGACGTGCCGCGACGTGTGATGAGCATTGGCCATTTCCTTCAGTCTTCTATGACCCATGAACTATAATACGTGGGACGTATGTGTGTTCATATATTATTATATTTACCGTAAAGTTATGAGTCACCCGTATTTAACCCTTTCGCTACGAGTGCCGGATATACCCGGCATCCATCTGATGACCTGTGCGTACGAGTGCCGGATATACCCGGCGTCACGGAACGAGCCGTCGTTCCTAGCGCCGACTTTAGTTGGCATCTCCGATAGTTAAAAAAAAAAATTAGTTAAAAGCACTTTTGCGGAAATGTACGCCGTACTGAAAGGGTTCAAGAACTGGGGGTGAGATGATAACGCCACGCAATAAGATTAACAAGACATTTCTGTAAAAAGTATCTCTCTTAGTCGGGTAAACAATATGTCGTCGTTTCGATTTTCTGCTTGGCTGCTTAAAGTCTTCTGAGAAACGGTTAGCGAGGAGCAAGCTGTCCCTGCTAATTAATACGACACAGATGAACGATACTGTATTTACGTCAGACTTGCTGTCAAAGGTCGGAACAAAGGCTACCTTTGTCACGGAACCTATACCACTACACATGTACCTATTAAAATGTCGGTGATAACAGAAAATTATATTCAAAGAAATTCTAAGCCCTCTTAGAACTCTAACGATCTTCAAAAGAGTAAAAGTCTTATTAAACTCTGTTGATAAATTCTAAATGACAAATATTCAATTCTGATTGCTAATAATTTTAAATTATTTTTTATATTCTGTGATGTACGGTAGAATTTTAATGTAATCTTGAGCAAATACGATTATTGATGAATTGCTTGTGTCGATTACAGATGTCGCTACTAACGGAACGGTCCAACAAAATCTCTATCACAGATCTGTCCAACACTATTTTTCGGGAGATTGCTGATTCACCGTAGGACAAATCAAGGTGTCTCGTTACACCGAGTGGAACGTCAGCAACCCACGTTCACGGTTGATCGCTACATGTCGCCCTAAGGAGGGTCTTCCGCTCGTTAGTGTCAAATCGTACATATACCGAATATCGATCAATGGTTCGATCCTATTACGCGCTGGCTTCGCTTATGTTGTTTCAACATTTCGGCGTACCACCAGGAGACAGTTATCAGACGGTTCTTATCAGACTCAATGTTACTATTCTTTCTTAATGTAGAGTTGGAATCCTGAACTATCACCGCCATAGACTGATTGTGCGTTAGCAATATAATACAAATCGGTACGATTCTATAAACAGCAGCAGTTACAACTTAACAAGGAAACGTTCCCAATTCAAAATTTCTGATTTCAATGAAACTTCGCGTGAATCTAGATCATATTGGAGTATGCAGGAAGCATTTTTTTTTGCTGCGGAAATTCACTCTGAAGCGTCGAAATCAGCCCTTAGACGTTGTCGCGTTTTTTCGTTTTTTAATATAACTTTATTTTTTCTTTTGTTATTGTGATAGAGCATAAAAAACTGAACAATTCTTATATTTAAACGTTTGTTCTATCTCGCACCGTTACAATGTTATATTTAAAAAATAATAAACAAAATTTGATAATTTTAAGGGTTGATTCGACCCCTTTAGATTGAAATTTTTATCTTTATATTCACACGAAGTTTCATTAAAATCAGATTGCTCTGATTTGTTTTATATGTTTTAGAGGACCGAAAAATAAGATATACGTGTATTTCTATAGCGGCCCGTTTTCATATTTAGGGGGTTAAACCACCCCTCAAAGTTATAAGATTTTCAGGTGTCCGCCTCCGATTGTTTTTGGATATGTTTTAGAGAACCAAAAAATAAGAAATACGTGTCTTTTTATTATGGCCCGTTTCCATGTTTAAGGGGTGAAATCGTCCCTCAAATTTCATAAGAATAGCTGCTGCCCGCCATCGATTGCTTTGGTTTTCGGATATGTTTTAGAGAACCGAAAAATAAGAAATACGTGTCTTTTTATCATGGCCCGTTTGCATGTTTAAGGGGTGAAACCAACTCTCAACTCGATATAAATTTAATTTGCGTCATAACTGTATGGATGATGTTCTTCTCGTTAGTCACCGTTATTAGGGGGTTGTATTATGTGCGAATTTGAACCTTGAAATGGAAAGCATGCTGACCAGTAATTTAAAAAAAGCCCTTGTGGGATAAATAAATCAGTGACTAAAAAATATTCAATAATGCTATAGCATCTCAGCAGTCAAGCTTTAAATCGCTTCGCTCTTCAAACACCTTTCTTTCTTGGTGCCCACCTATGTGGCACTCGTGGAATAACATAGAAAAACTATACGTTACATATATTTAACAACCTAAAAACTTTCCCCAGGACTATTTACTACATATGTGGCGCTCGTGAAAGGCGCTGTCAGCAATTAGCACTCCATCCTGGCGAAGATCTTTCACCGTCAATCCGAGCCCATCCGTGGTGTGTACGAATAACAAAGCATCGGGAATAATATTAGAGAGATAAAAGTAAAAAGAATTTTAAAGCGAGACAGGGGTAGGAGATAAAAGAGGGGTTGAGAGAACGATTTAGGTTGGAGATTCGAGGGTGCCGAACGACGAATGGATGAAGCCCGCAGAACCAGAAGCCCAATGCACCCGTCGGGTAATTCTACCCGCTCGAGTACCTACCACTCTCACGTATACACAAACCATGGTAGGCAATGCACGGTTGCGAGGGAAAGGATGCTGCTTTGATAGCCGCGGGGGAAGTAGATTGGTAAGGCTGATGCGCCAGATAGAGTTCATTGGCTCTGCTCTAGATCAGCAGGGTTTACGTTCAAGCATAAAAAAAAAAGGGATCGGAATGCTTTGGGATTGGTCGAACGCGCGCAGGATTGTTTGTGGGAATGGAGCGGAGGTCCCGCTCAAGTCAGCGATTTTACGCCGAAAATCAGACTATTGATTCAGAAGTGAGAGTAAAACATCCCTTCTTATCTCGCACGCGCTGCATGTGCAACTTTCGATCCGCAGCTTAACCTCTGATTTTTATTTAAACAACGTGGACTTCGGGTTCATATCTATTCTGCGGGACTAAACTTTGGCTCGAAGCTTTTGAGTTGACAGAAAATTGTCAGGCCCACGAGATACGCCTCCAAGTTGCCGCGTGAATTCTGTCAGCGTTACAAAGTTCCGAAGTCCTCGCCCCGTCTTCCATTACAGCGAAATATTTTATTCGATTCCCTGACAGGGCGACGTCATGTTTATGCAAACGCGACACGGCGCGGCATGTCGGGGCAATTTTTGCCGCGAAGTGTCCGACGAACTTGCAGCGGCGCAAAAAGAAACGTAATTGCGGCCTCCCCGTTTTTTCATTTGTCGCCGCGAAGAGTATGAGTAACCTGTGACACCGATTGCGAGTGTGTCGCGCGTCTCAGCGCCCCCGGCGATATCATCACTGAATAAACATGACATTATTAAGCGGACCGCTGCCCGGCAAACACACGCGAATTAACATACAAATTGAGCAGCGAGAGTGTTCAGCTTCGAGACACCGAAAGGAGAAACATCATACTCGTGTGCCCACAGGATATTTCGATTTAGATGTTGCGAGCCGCGATGCGCCGAACGATGCCGGTACCTCCTGGCGAAGTACGGTCCGACACTTTTGTAAAATTACTCTGCTGACAGTTGGGGTCGATCGAGACGTTCGATTATTGTCATTTGAACGACGCCGGAATCTTAAAGAGTAGAGGTGCTATAAAAGGGACACTTTTTGTTTAGCGTCCATTTCTGACAATGTCATTATAGGTATTTAAAAAACAGGTACATCGATAGAAAGCATGTTTATTTCCCTTCAATAAAAGTATATTACAAAATTGTAATAGAAAATAACAGAATCTTCGATTTTCAAATAAGTGCGAAATGTCCCTTTTACGACTGGGTGGTTTTAAATGGGACAGTATAAGTCGTGCAAGGGACACGTTAATAAAAATAAACTTATTAAGTGTTACAATTATAATGGTAAATCTTAATGATACAAAACAATGGAATCTGTGAAAAAATTAACTCTTTGTACTATAAATCGTCAATGTTTTGTCGCTTTGAATAGTCACTTCACTAATTCTTAAATTTGAAACTAGACGCCGTCAACTAATAATTGGTAATTTAAAACAATGTCATCTATGTATAGGGGAGAGGCTTGCAGGTTGCCACTAGGGTTTATACAAAAACCGACTTTTGAAAAAACCGGTTTTCGAATTACACTATTCCCAAAAAACCGGTTTATCCGGTTTTCGAATTTTCACAAAAAAATATCATTAAAATAGTAAATAAATATTTGTACTTATTTTAAAAAATATTTCCTTATATTTCCTTAATATTATGGAATTACGAAAATATAACAAAATAAAGTATACTCTATCTATAAAAAAACCAAATAAAAAAAATTATAATAACTAAAATCCGTGCAAAATATAAATATTTTAAAAGGTGTTACCAAATTATATATCTTTATTCCTTTAGTATTTTTTTTTCCTAGAACATGAACTCATGAAGATTAATTTTACAGTAAACTGTTACCTACTAAAATATACTTGTGTCCGAAGCGATTTCAAGTCAAAATGTTAACGTTTTCAATTAAATTATTAATTCATTTCTGCATATCAATTCTAGTATTTATATAAAACCGGTTTTATAAATTTAAAACCGGTTTCCGAATTTTACAAATTTATAAATAAAACCCGTTTTTAAACCCGGTTTTTTGAAACCGACAAACCCTCGTTGCCACCCCTTAGCTTTTTTTACCATAACTCGTCATAAAACTAACGCATCTTTGATTTATGGTATAAGTTGGAAAGAGGAAGTGTAGAGCTATAATCCTGAGCTAGAAATCATGTAAACTCTCGAAAAAGAAAAATTATACTGCAAATTCTCGAAAGTATCTTAAATTGACTCCTTGAAATTTTGGCTTGCAGGTTGCCACGCCTAGAAAAATTGCTGAAAGTGTAAAAAAAACTCAAGTAAAAACCTGATTCAGAAAACTTTTTAAAATTTATTAAATTTTATTTACTTTACAGGAAAGTAAAATACATATAGTGTCCAGCAGTACATGTGTATGAGGGGGACAGCCATGAAACGGTCGTCCCATTTAAGACTTGTTATGCTGTCCCTTTTAAGACTATAAGTGAGTTTAATATAAAATAACCTCGTAACAAAGAGAACAATCAATTTAAGCTTACCTATTAAGTATTTTCGTTTCAGTTGAATGCAGGCTATTTTAATGATATAACACTTTAACACTTCGTACATATCTTGATCTCAGAAAATGACACAGAAAATCAACGAAAATTTTACTTCTACTGCCGAAAAACATCAACCGCGGTTGCAAGTGAGAGCGCAGTGAAGTTTACGTCAAATGACTGGGCACTAGTTTTGTCATAAACAGGAAAATAACTTGCATGTGCAATAGGGTGGTCCTTATTTTACAACTTTTAAATTTGTATTGTCTGACCCTCTTAAAATCTTCTATTCGACAAAAAAAATATTTGCCTGTTTTTTATTTGTATATTTTGATATATAAAGGTCGCTCAAGGATTTTATATTTCGCATGTACCACAAGTTTGGCAACTGCGACTTTCCATAATTGTCACTTGTCAATTTTTATGAAACGGGGCCCATATTTATATATCAAAATCCGAAACCATGCTTTTATCTATGCGTTTAACAACCTGAATATGTAGAATGTACGTCAAAGTTTGCATCTGCAACTGATTCGAGAGCTGCTGATGAGAGAAATTTAAATGTGCATATAAAGCCTTATGCCACAACACAATACAGTACACACTCGTTCTAAACCCGTTTCGTCTATGCGATGTGTGCCTGAATTTTAATGTTACACTCTCACTTAAAAGTTAATAAAATTATTTTGTCCTTATTGCAAAAATTTCTATCAATTTATACAAAAATAGTAATATTTCAATGCCATTGAGCGACCTTTAATCCTTAATATATTTAAACAAAATTTTAGACGAAATTCTTTGAAACTATTTGGGAGCTTCTGAGAGGGTCAGAGGAAAATTTTAAAAACTTTGATTTTTCACCATACATAGTATAAGGACCACCCTAATGTGCAATGCGTTTAGAATTTTGGCAATTCGATTTGTCCCACTTAAGACCTGTCCCTTTTATAGCACCTCACCCCTACAACTGAAGGCGCCATGATTTTTAAACGACAGTCAGATAATACGTGGAACTAAATTGAACGTTATTCAGTCAAATAATTTCCGCTCATCCCATGATCTATATTCATAAATACAAGATACAAAAAAGAATCTTCAATTCTTCGATCATTAATAAATTTTATAAGGCTTCCATTAGTTCAAGATCCTACATCTAGTCCATGTCCGTCGACCAACACCCGTCGAAGTGAGGAAGCATTTTGGCCATAGCTGCTATCCTCGGGTAGCTGCTCCAATTCAATGGTATCCAGGCCAATGACGTTCTGTGCCATATACTCTCACGAGTGAGTGATGAAATTAACTCTTTTCCATCAGCTTCCATTAAAACGTGGAACACTACTCGCGCCAACCTCGTTATACCAGCACAATGAGGCGTGACCTTAAGTCCATCCCTTTCTATTTTCCCTTTTTCCCCGCAGAGGGGACATCGTTGGATCATTTCTCGGAGCGAAATGCATCGACAGGATCCTCCGTGTTGGTCGCCCTCTATCGCGCTGCATACAAATGATGAATTACGAATATCGATCCTACGGGAGAAGGGAATAGAGGGACGGCCAGAGACCCGGCGCGCGCGTGTGTGTGTGTGAGCCAGCGGGAGAAAGTAGGGGAGAGAGATGGAGGAGAACGAAAGAGAGCGAGAGGGGCCGGAGGCGGGGGATAGGAGAAAGGGAGTCCGGGGGGTGGTGGCCGGCTACAGAGAGTGGAGGCAGGGAAATTATTCGCGTCACGCCAGGCGCAAAAAGCGAATTTACGAATGAGATGTGCAGGCGCAGCGACGCCGATGCGGCCGGTTGGTCCCAGCCTTGATTTCGACCAAGTTTAATTGAGTGTAGCACTCTTCCGCTGGGAAAACGACACCGCGACCAGTCTCGAACTTCAGCGGGAACTTTGCCGCGGAATACAGACGTTATGGAGGTCCCGTATGCCAGGAGTCGGCGCGGAGAAAGTTGGGCAAGTGGCAGTTCGACGGAGCTACCTTTTCCTTTTTTTTTTTTTTTTCTTTCTTTATGAGAGGGCGTTTTTATTATTACCACATCGGATGTGAACACTTCCCCCAACTTTCTGCCCTTTGCTCGCGCGGCGAATTAAGATCGATGGCGTAACTCTTCGTTTACGCGGCACGGTTATGCCCGCGTACAGAGCGAAGTTTTTTCCCTTTAAATTTTCTCGGATTCCCTTTCTTGGCGATGTCGCCGTGTTAAAAAAGTTAAGGGATTCCGCGGGCGATGGAAAGACGCCGCCTTATTATTGTTACGGTGCTGTTTTATCTGTGTACTGTAACGTTTTATGGGCGGCAACGTTAGGAACGGTAAATGCATTAATAAATTTCGGTAATGGAGGCACTCGCGAGACTAAGCAATGTTGTTTTGCTGAGAATAAGTAAACCCTGCAGGGGCAATTTGGGGGCGCACTATATTATTCTGGAGTATACCTGTATATTTCTAACGTTCCTTTTGCATCTCAGCTTTTATACACTTTTGTAATGCGGATTGTTGGTGCGGAGGAGGTTATTTCTTTTAAAAAACCTACTCGCGCGACACCAGATGTACATTCGTTTGGAGGAGCTTTTGTGCATATGGGGTGTGAATTTTGTGGGTGAATTTAAAATTTTGGAAAATTTTAAAATGACTTGGTGCTGTTTTTAATCCTGAATCTGAAACTATCTTCAGAAATTGATTTGAGTGAGGTTTAGCTACTTCAAATCACGGTTGAAAAAAGTGGAAATAAAGGATAATTAACTACAAATTACATATTCGTATGCTGCTTAAAGTGAGGCTTGCTTATATAAAAGCATGAATATGAAAATAAAAATATGTGGAAGTTGTAATATGTGTATTTGTATTTATTATAAAATTAAAATATATGTAACTGTAGCAAAAGATCTAGCCATATGTCATCTATGTAGCAAATTTAATGCTATTTAACAAAGTCCTCCAAAAAAGCGATATCTTGTTTGCTTCTGTTGCGGTTCATAAGCTCAATTATTAACATTTTTTAATAACTTTAGTAATTTTCGTATGTTTCTATAATTTCAAATGAAACTCCAACTAGGTAAATAATGTATTACACAAAATTTAAAGATAGTGAATATTAAGATAAACCTGAAATTGTACCGTTTTTCCACAAGTCGTTTTTGAAATTAAAACATTGAAAAAATTGACACACCCTACTACACATTATGTACTCTTCAAATTTCTCTTGTTTTCTTTAAATTTCGATCTTCAAGCCCTCGTAACTTCCGAAGGGCTAATTGTAAAAAAGTGCTTCAGGCAAAAGTTGCTTGCCTTCTAATGTCGACTACGAAAATTATTGGATTCATACAGAATTTAATTAAACATTCTGAAGTCACACCCCATTTTAGCCCCATAGAGGGGTGATTGGGAATTTGAAGACTCGCGGAATCCACGAAATTTGAGACCAGAATGATTAAAATTGATCCAATGATTCCAAAAATATTAGCTGTTCAAGGTTTCACGGACCACCCTGTATCATAGTTCTACTTTTACATATAGGTACTTAAAGAAAAGATCTTTATATCGTATTCTATATGTATATTACTATCGTAACTGTCAATTCTCAATTATCAACGACTATGTGAAGCTAGAATGATCTGAAAGACACGGAAGAAACAAATGGAAATTTCGTTGCAGAATTTTTTGCCGCGCAGTCCTCCGCAATACACGGACAAAGATTTAGCACCAGCCTGGTACAGGAAGATGGAGTGGAAGTAGTCGCCATCAGCGCGATAATGCGTGGTGAATCCGGGAATCAGAGTACCATGGAAAACGTATGAAGTTTCCGGTGCCCAGCCATGGCTGGCTGATTCCCCTGGCTCGGACGTAGGAATTTTAACACTTCGATCGTGACAGCTGGGATGTCGTATAAAAGATCGTGTCGATTTCTTTCGAATCATCAGGCATCGTACCCGCCACTACACACGATAATACTTCATGGTTGTTTATTTCAACAAGATTTATTGCACGAATATATGCCGTAAAATTAGATTTATGATTCTCACTTCCCAGTATAGAAACGTTCTGATATTTGAAAAACATGTTTACACTTACAGGAAGGTGAGAAACAACCTACATACATTTCCGCGATAAGTTTTATCCAATTCTTGGCGTTCGCGAATGATGGAGCTGTGTTTGAAAACACATCGACACCGATTGGTGGCAGGCAGTATTTATCAAAGTCGACGGAACTCGAAGCTAATTTGTTATTCCCGCCTTTCCGTTCACGCGTCATAGGAGTCGGCCGCGATCTCATTTCCGCGTCGTTGTTGTTTACGGGTCCATTATCGGCGAGCAGACAAGCGAGGCTGTGTTGTATCTAATTTCTGGGCGGCAATTGGAAGGGAACGCTTTCGTTTCGACACCCCTTCAAGAGCCGGCCGCATTCTCTAGCAGCCGTCGACGCGCTAATGAAAGTACGACTGTTAAAGCTCAAGGGCCGTGAGCTTTCTGAGCTCCTTCGCTAGGCTCTCGTAAAGCACTCCCCATGAGACGTCGAGAATTGAAGAGAGCGGCGCGAAAGGATCGAAGGAGTAAAAAGAAGGGGCGCGCGCGCGGAAGAAAAGAGAAAGGCGGGGAACGGTTTTTACGCGTGAGCACAGAAATGAAGCGGGCTTTTCCGGGGATCGTTACAGCTGAATCGTCTCCGGAGGCGTCGACGTCGATGAGCGAATTCGCCATTTCCTTAAACGTATCTGATTATTCTCACCAGCCACCGTCTACTCGAGCTTCAGCTTCTGGCTTGGGTTAGCCTTATATTTTCATGCAAAGATATCGTCTGCAGAGGTGATATTAATTTCTCTTAACGTGACCTAATATTCCTTGAAGAATAATAAATCCACTTATTTTTCGTTTGAAGCGTTTCAAACATGTAGGGACACACATACCCACACAGCACCGTGACATTGCAGAGACGTTGCAGGTTCACTCCTATGTTCGCCTTAACAATATTGCAGGAGTGTACTTTTGCAAAGTTGCGCCAGCATTACAATTATGTAGCCCTGCAACGTTCCGGCAATGAATCTGCAACGAAACGGCAACATTGTGGCAATGATCCTGCAACTCTTCGGCAATATTGCGATGCGAGATTGCAATGTTGCACCGCATCATTGCGGAGAAGTTGCAGGTTCACTCCTATGCCCGCCTTAGCAATATTGCAGGAGTGTATTTTTGCAAAGTTTTGGGAACATTCGCACTCGACGTCATATACATATTTCGAAAATTTTTGACAAAGTCATAGTTGCTTCAGAATATTGTTGTAATGTTTCCACAAGTTTTCACTATAGTGTTGCACGGCAATGTACAGTATTGCGGCAGTATTGCGCGCAATATTGCAGGAATATTGTAGGTTAGGTTAGGTTAGGTTAGGTTAGGTTAGGTTAGGATCGTTGCCAATGGAACATTGCACGGCAACGTTCTTGCAATATTGTAGGATCGTTGCCACTGCAACATTGCACGGCAACGTTCTTGCAATATTGCCGCAATATTGCAGGATCATTGCCACTCCAATAATGCACGACAATATTGCAGGAACGTTCCTAGAATATTGCAATGCAACCTGCAACAACGCAATATTGCAGCAACGTTCCTGCAATACAGCTGCAACGAAGTGTGCTGTATGGGTACGTATGCCTGAAATTGCAGAAACCTTTGACGTTACTCCATTAACAAATTGCATAATTAATTTAAGTCTCAGAGTATTCAAACATGATCCCCTTTATCGTGCGAAATTTACGTACGTGGGAGTGGCATCCTTTTTGTTGCTTGCAACTCCGTTTCCGCAGCGTAAGCGTCGAAAGGTTTGAGAATTCAGAATCGATTCCCCGAATTCTCGAGCGCCAGTGGACCGCTCGAAATATTCGCAGCTCGCGGGAGCTCCTCAGAATGCAAAGTGCGCCTATCGGCCTGAAAAAGGGGTACGGGGAGATAGGTGGCGAACGGAGGTAGTCGTCGGCTCGTTAAGGACGAGGTTAGGAAGCGGTGCGCGGCATGCAGATCAGCTCATCGGGCACCCCGCTGGCTCTAAGCAGCCGGTCTGAAAAACTTGGTCGTCCCTTTCGGGGCCGGAGTTAAATATTAAATGCTCCAAAAGCGGTGGTGCGAAATTGAAAGGCTTGAGCCATGGAAAGGCTAAATGGAGAATCCTCAAGAATGAAAGGACGAGGGAAAGGAAATCGTTGGCGGGCGATCACGGGGAAAAAGGAGGAAGGAGTCAGAATGGAGCCGAATCGAGAGATGAATTCAGAGGAAGAAAGAAGATTGAAGATGAGAAAAGTCGACAGTGAAGTCTATACCGTTAGAAGGGACTTAATTAATCCGCCGAACCTCCTCCGAGGAGATGGTTTCTTTTTCCCTGCAGGAAAGGTTGCACCGTGTACTGCGAGACCTTATATTACACGGATCCAGAGCTACATTTTATTCCGATACGTTCTTATTAAAATATGCATCTGAACATTTGTCTGCAGAAATTTTCTTTGAGTTCGGTTAAATAAATTCATGTTAGAATGACATAAGTGTAGAAGATATTCTTTATAATGTGAATTTAGCCCTTGAATAAACAAATGAGTAACATTTCAGTTTAATAAATTCTAATACGAATATATGTTTCAAATAAAAATTGACATATAATTACATTTTATTCGTTCTTCCAAATTTGTCAAATTCAGACCCATTAAGGTTTAAATAAAGACTCACCCCTTATTTATAAATTATGTATCGTGTACCTGATGACTTTTCAAAGACTACTTTTGGAAATGTACAATTTACATAAAAGTTATATAAAAGTTCTTCTAGAAGCCTTCTATTAAAAATGAACTAATCCACTGTTTATTAATTCTTCACTTTCTACTTAAATAATTCAATATTCTTTTAACCAACCGTTATCGTCTGCGCGAATGTTCTTAATTGCGGTAACGAAACGAATTTTTATTGATAATAGAAAATATTCGATCACAACAAAACGATGCCAACCACAAAACACCTAAATCATGCAAACTCAAATTAGAATTCTATCTTCATATCTATCCTAAAACTAAGTATAATTTTTCAAAAGAATCAAAATTAACGAACTCAAGGACCGAAACACATGAAACGACATTCAATTAGGGAATAAATATAAACTTCCCTCTCGCCATGTTATATTTCGTAAGTTCGTATTACTTCACCGAAATTTACTTCGAAAAGATTCCGCCTGCTACCTCAGAATTTTATTTTGGGCGATAAAACGAATTTCCGGAATAGTCCGTTTCAATGAATGAAAATCTTTTTCTCTTCCTTTTGCGACCTCATGACTTGAGCGGCGCACTTCCGACATTTCTTCCCCCCAGAGAGAAAAGGTGGAGAGAACGAGTTTGGCTTGATCGAAGTTAGATATAATATATCCACACCACCGCAACGCACAACTTCGGACTGGTTTGCCAATCGGAAATCCGGCAATTCGATTTACTTGGCATTAGAATCCCTTACAAAGAAGGGGTTATGTCAATCATTTATATTAAGCTACACGTGTAAAGTAGAAGAAATTATTTACACAGAAAATGTGCACCTATAAGTCGAATACAAGTGATTTCTAAAATAAAAACATTAAATTATTTTCCAAGCGAAACCAAAATCAAAAACTTCCGAGAATATTTTAGAAAAATCTAGGGAAGCAATTTCGAAGAGAGCGTATTTGGTTGATACTCAGAAGGGTAGTGCACGGGATTCGGGTCACAGATTTCAGTTTCAAACTTTGCATATAATTTGTGCGCAGCATGTGTAACCACGCATTAAACGCATAGGGTGTGCGGCTTAAAATTTTTCGAAAGGATAATATTCAAAGTTTTGCCTTTACCAGTATTTCAGTATGTTGGTACCCACCGCACAGTGCTCTGTGAAGGGGTCTTTCTTTGCCACAATTAAAAATATCTTTATGTTGATCATTTTAAACAAAAATTTATTTTTAACGATAAAATTTCTATTATTTAAAGTCAATTACGATAAGCAGGCACGATTATTCTACTCAAAAATATATATAAAGTAACCGTTTTTAACGTTATCTAATATATACATAAAACATGTTAATAAAATAATTTAATAGTGAAAAACCCCAAAAAACACAATTAATATATTTCATCTGAATCTAATTCTAAATTGTCTAAATTCTAAATGCTTAAGCATCGGTAAAAAGGTGAACTTTTTTTCTCAATTGATTTTTTGTATTCTTTAGATATCTGTTCTCTTCATTGTAAAGAAAACAAAATCAAAAACAGCAATTTCCCTTTTGCTCTGGCCACCTTCATTTCGCTATTCGTTGGAAAGGTCTTCATTTTTTTTTTTAAGTAATAGGTACTCGTCCACAAAAATAAAAATACTTTTCGAAGTTGCAAGAAGTAGCATCTAAAATTTAAATGCTCTTTTTAGCAATTATCTAAGCTACCATATAAACAAAAAATTCTTTCCTAGCTTTTACAACCCTATTTTTTTAATTTTCCAATTTTTCAGGGGCCCCCTGAGCTCCGCGGCCCTGAGGCGGTTGCCTCTTTCGCCTCTACGTTAAGACGGCACTGACGTACATCCCCATATAGAATTTAGAAAGGCCGAAATTTTGAACCCGATTTTTTTTTCAAAATTTTGAGTAAGTAGCACGCCCGGTGCATTGGACACATTACACAAAATCTGAACTAAATTGATGACCCGAAGTTCGTGCACCCCCCTCGCCAGACTGGAGACATTACGTCGATACGCAGCCACCCCTTTAAACAGATTGTAATTTTCTTTTTCTCCGGAGTGATGCAACCCATTTGATTATTCGACTGGTTGAAGAAGCCACCGTTTCAGCGGCAACACCGTGCTGGGAGAGCATCGGAGTGATTAATGACTGCGGTGTCGGAGGGGTAGGTCTCGTGATGCCGTCTCATAGGTTCGCAGGGAGGTGCCTCCACGTTGATTCCATGATTCTACCTCGCCGTCTTTGACTTCCGAACGAGACGGAGCGAGATGAGCGGCAGCCTGACGGGAAAGACAGGAGCCGTGGGACAGCCAGGGGTGGAGGGTAGGGGAAAAAAGGAAGTCTCGCTTTACTTCCCGCTCACGAGTGAACGGAAGAGACGATCGTGGAGTACGAGGTCGAGTACAAATTGTCTTGAGGGGACAGGGCTGGGAATCAATCTACTTCTTGCCCCTTCGTTCCTGCCTCTCTATTCCTCCTTCATCCACCGTCTTTCCTTTCTTACGCCTTTTCGGCTTCCCCGTCTCTCTCGTCCCTCCGCCCTGTTACTCGTTTTCTTTATTTCAAACTTTACCAGACGTCAGCCGGCGATCGGATGAGCTCATTGTACGGCGGGAAAAAACTTTGGGAAATTTAGGTTCGAAGTGACGAATAGTCCTGCTCGCGCAGAAAACCGAATGGTACCGACGCGACGGCTTGTGCTTTTAGAGTTCACTAAAAAGGGGCGGATTCTATCGCATTACCGAGGGCAAAGAAGCTTCAGCGATATTTCTGTCGAGGAAATCGTCGTAACAGCATTGTTCCACCTTGAACGGTATAATTAAAATTGTGCCTGTCAATAAAGGAAAGTGAAAATTGTATGGTAAGTATAATATTGTATTTACGGCCAGATTATTATTTTAACATTCCAGTGTCGCCAGTTTTATTGAATGAATCAGTGAATCAATTGATTAATGGCCCCTTAAGGGAGTATTTCCATTCGGTGTTCCGATTCGAAGGTGATTTCTGGGATATTTTTTTAGGAACCCATTCCCATACTGCACACTCTCGTTGCAGCAAAGTTGCAGGATGGTTGCAGTGCAAGACTGCAACGTTTCACGCAACGTTGCAGCAAGGGTGCAGCAATAATTCTATGTCCGCCTCCTGCAACGTTTCGGGCAGTACGGCCAACTCTGAAGCAAACATTTTTTTCCTTAGACATTTTCAAGTATCATTAAAAACAACGGAAATATTTTAGGTTTAAATGGTAGTTGCAGGAACGTTGCGACATCATTGCAGGAACCTTGCCGCAACATTGTGGCGCAACGTTGCCGCAACATTGTGGCGCAACGTTGCCGCAACATTGTGGCGCAACGTTGCAGCAACGTTGTGGAAACGTTGCCAAACGTTGCCGTAACGTTGCAGCATCGTTGCAGTGCAATATTGCAACGCAACATTGATGCAACTATGCAGCAATAATTCTATGTCCGCCCCGTGCATCGGCATTGCGCTGCAACCATGCAACACTGCAAGGTTACTGCAACCATCCTGCAACGTTGCCGCCACGAAGTGTGCTGTATGGGTTGTGTCATTCTGTATCGTTGACAGGATTTTGACCACCAGACTTATCAAAATTTGAAAAATTAAGGAAGTTAGCAATTTACATGACTGTAAATTATTCGACCTAGAAGTAGAGCGAAGAGTTCAGTTTTGAAAAATACTAGCGTTTTAAGGGGGGATTCTCGTGTAACAGCCCCCGAAATTTATGAACGTTTTTTTAAAAAAATATTGTTAATATTGCATTAAACTCTTGTGAGATATTAGGAGGCATTTAAACTGGTAGAATTTTTTTTATGTCGATCCTTCTTATTATTTATTAATTATTGTGGAATCGCGTTACCTCTTCAACGATGTTGGCGGCAGGTGTACCACCTGTCACAGTCATCTGATTGCAAAAAGAAGACAATTTTCGTAAAGTTAAATAATTTACGCTGGGAGTGGACCTAAAATTTTAATTTTAGTTTTTATTTATAATACTTTTTTCGTCGATATAAAGAATTAAATGAAAAATTTGTCGAAGAAAAAAATTTACTCTTTCTTTCAAACGCTATGACTCTTCCAATTTTTCATTTTTTTTCTTTAAAGTGGACCAATCCCAGCGTAAACTATCTAACTTTAAGAAACTTCTTCTTTTTTTCCAATCAGATGACTGTGATAGGTGCTGCATATCCCGCCAGTAGGAGCTACATCGTCGAAGAGGGGGACAAGATTCCACAATAATTAATAAATAATAAGAAGGATCGACATAAAAATTTTTTTTTTTTTGTTTAAAAATGCCTCCGAATATCTCAAAAGAGTTTAATCCAATATGACCAACAGTTTTTTCCAAAAATATTCTTAAATATCAGTTACTTTTGGGGCTGATAAACGAGAATCCCCCCTTAAAGACAGAGATTACGTTTTTCCGTATTTTGACGGGCTTCGTGGCTCATACAAACCTCGAAAAAATTGAAACATCTAGTTGATTCTAGGTCGACTGAGAACTACGAGTATGATGAACAATTGCGCGAACTGTAGAGCCAATTGGAATATTCATTTTCAAAATTTCATGTCAAACATTTATGAAAATATAGTTTCAAGAAAAACACGTTTAAAGTTGAATATTCCGGCTCACAATCAGTTACCTGTACGGCGCGGTTTTGGTGTGTCGTAGCACAAGTAACAGCTTCAGAGATCCTGAGCCACTATTTCAACAGAATATTCTTAAAAGTGTGAACTTGAAGAAAATGTAATGAAAAAGGAAATCGATTTTTTTGACCGGTGGAGGGAAATACCCCTTAACATCCATCATGCACAGCCGCGTGTTTGTGCGATACCGGACCCTTGTCTGACTCACCCTTAGTTCTACACAGTATATTCATGCCGGGTGGAAAAGATCCTTCCTCGAAAATGCCAGATGTCACTCTGAAAGTGTAGCAGCGGAGCAACGAAATCCGTAGCTTGGGCACAACGTCTGTGAAAATGTGACGTATGGTCAGATGCGACAGGCCGCACGCTTATCAATCACTTGGCACCTATATTTCTCGATTCGGAGGGCAAAGAACGCGCAACGTACACTATTGCCCATAAGATGTCCCCTTGCACACGCACTATTACATATATATAAGTCACCACCCAATATGCTGGATAATCAACGTTGTAGCGCAAAGGATTTTTCATTTATTGAAACACAACTTTTAATAATCAAGTTCCTTGTTTTATCCACAGTGGCGGACGAAAGAAAGTTTGCAACTTTTAAAATCGCATAACTTTTTCGATTTTTTTTTTAGAAGCTAGAAAGATTAGTTTGCTAAGTGGCGTGGATCTTCGTTTTGAAAAAAAGTGCAATTCGTGGGAATAGCAAAAAAAAAATAGTAAAGTTTGTTTTTTAAACTTTTATGTGAGCCTTAAATAAAGACTTAGAATTTCGACCGTATTTTTAAAATATAAACCAAAAAGTGATATCAGCGCGTAGGTTCGGTCATGTAAACACTTAAATAAAAGCTATTTTGCAATAATTATAATTCGACGTTTCGGTCGACATTGGTACATAAAAATTTTGCATATGTAATTTGCTCTTTTACTTCGTGAATGATGCTTTACCACATATATAATAATTGGTGGTATGAATTGGTAATGTTGTTTTGGCTAAAAATTCTTTTCTTTATAAATTTAATAAAACTTCAAATTAAATTATGATCAATAAACAGTACTCAAAAATCGATTCAAACAATAATTATTAACAGTTTCACTTTTGACTTTGTTTATGACCGTTATTCCTCTGTACCCTTCGGATGTTCTCGCTTCTATATACTATTTACCTCAGTCACGCTCCAACCGACTAACAAGGTGCACGTCTTCGATAACGTGTTTAACGTATAAAAGCAAACGCAGTATTCTTCAATAACTTTCTTGAAAATGGTCTAAACCATAGACCGAAACGTCGAATTATAATTATTGCAAAATAGCTTTTATTTAAGTGTTTACATGACCGAACCTACGCGCTGATATCACTTTTTGGTTTTATGTGAGTCTGTAATGAAAATTCTATTCCGACATTTACTATTCCGACCGATTGGCTAAAACCTGGCATCTGTATGTTTTTTGTGGTGCTGAATCCGAATATGACGTTATTGTTTGTGTAAAAAAAATTCCTAAGGTAGCTTTCTTAATAAAAAATCGGTTTTTTTTTTAGATACGATGGATTTAGGTAGAAGGGTTTGGCATTAGCCACGCAGTGGTCATTTCTCTTGTTCAGGGAGATTATTATTATTCTTCACCGTCTTTATTGCACAACACAAGTAGATAAGCAAGAAAGAAAACAGAGAAACGCAAAGGCGAGGTTCAGTCACAGACTGTTTTTCAACCTAACCTAAACTGGTTATGAATTGGTATCTTGCCCTATGGGTCTAGATGTAGCCCCTTGGAGTTAAAAACAGGTTAAAATGGATTTTGGAGTAAATTGGTACGAGTAATCCGAAGAAAAATATTTAAAATATTCTTCGGCCCTTCCTTTTCGAGTTATCACCAAAAACCCGATTTTTATTAATCCTACTACCATAGGATTTTTTTTTACACAAACAATAACGTCATATTCGGATTCAGCACCACAAAAAACACACAGATGCCAGGTTTTAGCCAATCATTCATAAATAAGAAGATATAATTTTCAAAATTTCTTAGTTACCACGAGTAGGGGAGACCGGGGCTAGTTGACTAACGAGGTTAGTTGACTAATTCCCTTTAATTCTTGTATTATGGAATAAATTATACTGCGATTCGCAATATTAGAGCATATGAATGACCAGCTTGCCACTTAATGTGTCGCCGTGACAAAAACTTGCGTGTTCTGTCAGTGAGAATGAAAAATCTAAAAAGGTCGGCTGGAAGTAAATATTTTCGTTTCGACTATTTATGAATTTTTGTCCACTAAGTACTGCTTGATGCTATTTCATGAATATTTTGTGGAAACGTGATACCTTGACTATAATTTACGGTATTTTATTTTATCCAGTGCGTGGAGGTTTGGTACGTACGACCCTTAACATGTTAACAATGTCGGACGGGGTTACTTGACTAAGCATAGGAATACTATTAATAATTGCATTTTTTATCCTCAAGATGCAGTCGAGGCAAAGAGTTTAGCTGCTCAAGTCCACTTCCCCCACCACAAATCCTTCCAAACTCACCCCTACCAGTTTTACACCCTATCCTCCGTCCAAACTCTCAGGCCTTCCAAATAGACCATAACAAACCAGTACAAAATAATTACAGTATCTTAGACCATGATAATTAATACAAAAAAATAACACTGTGGAGGAGTTAAAAAAAATAAAAAAATTTATTGGTCGTAGTATACATATGTACGCGTTTCGTATACTATTTTTGATTGATTTGGCAGCGTATATATACGTTTTTCACATTATATTGATGTACTGTGACAGCGTTTATATACACCTTTCGCATGCAAAGGGTTAAAACTGAAAAGTAAATGTTAAGTCAACTGACCCCATCATATTTGTCAACTAACCCCGTAGCCGGGGTCTGTTGACTTATTCGTCTCACTACTCTAAATACAATAAAAACTACAACCTAGACTCAATTAAAACGATTTTCAAAATTATGCCTGTATACCTAATGAAATTTCGAAACTTTTGGTATGCAGTGAGTCAACAAAATACTAATGGTCTATTTATAAAAATTAGAAATGTAAAAAATTAGTCAACTAGCCCCGGTCTCCCCTACTTTAAAAATATATATTCCAAGTCGGGAAACTCTATTCCTCATAAGCGAATGTTTACTTGCGAGATCCACCCTACCGCGCAGTGTTCGCGTGAAGCCAGAACGTACAGCTGGCCTCCGCGGTCCGATTCGCGTTAGCACGTATGCGGGCGCATTGTGAATAAAATGCAGCCAGGAATGGGGCAGCAAGTGCGATTATAATGCAACGACCGTAGCAACGAACCGAAAGGGTCCGGGCTGCCTTTTCTCTGTTCTCGTTTCGCCCAGGAACCTAGATTCTGGATACACTTTAGCGAGTCCATTATAGAGATTGTGGTCGCGACCTCGCAAGCCCAGGGAACCCCGCCGCTAAGTTTTTCATCCCCCTCCCCCTCCCACCCACCCACCCCCCCCCCCCTCCTTCACGCCATCAGAGTGCTTCCATCCTTCGTCCAATGGCGGTGCCTTACTCATTTCTACTTCGTTTCCTCGCAGCACCGTTCATCACGCCCCGGCGCGAAGCATATTTTACGCTCGGAGGCGGCCCGATGGTAACAGCGTAATAAGAACACGGCCCGGAGATGACTGGTGTCGCGGAAAAGGAGAGAATTCTTTCCTATTAGCAATGGGGGAGACTGACTTAACCGTGAGGACGGAAGTGGAGGACAAGCCGACGCGTAAATTAGAACGCCCGGAAAAAGAAGGAGCCATCCCCGCGGACAGAATTACTTCCAGTAATTTATTTTTCCCTGTTAATTCTCGCTTCCTCGCGCCAGGTCGACGGGACCATGCGAATTGTCGCCGTTGCACCCAGGGAGCTTTAACTTTCGGTGAACGGCCCGCGTGTTCACGCATCTAACGCGCTTCCCAAGACGGTAACGAAGACGTAAGCTCCTCCGGGGAGAGAGAGAGTGTCTGTTGGCCGGGCGAATAAAGAATCTCTCGGTGCGAGATTAAGGGTACATCGCCGGGATGTCGCCAGCACGTTCCTCAAATGCGCGGCCGTAAACGTTGCACTGGTTTTTCTTCAGCGGCTCGCCGGAGTGTATTCTTTCCACGGGCGCGAGTACAATGGTGGAATCTCATTTGCCATGTTCCCCGGGTAACGGTCCTCCTCGAGAACAGCCACCGCGATGATATCGTGCGAGAAAACGAAATAATAAGCCGTCTAATAGCGCCTGGAATTGCGGACATTCAGGCAGCGATTGGATGCAGTTCCGGCGCAGCAATTCTACCGAGCAGTTTCGTCGCCAGCCCGACGAACGAACGCACCACCTTCTGCCGCCTTTGACTCCGCTACCCGGCGCGGGCCGCCCGACGTGAACGACTTCTTAATCGATATTCGCTGATCCTTTTTTCTTTTTTGGCGAACGGATACTCCACCCCCGATCCTTTTGACGACGTAGCCGGAATAATGTTTGCAACGACCCTCGAATTGAAAGACCCGAGAATCTGATAATTGATCTGGCCTAATCGAATCTCAATGAATATTCCCAGCGTTCAGTGGGATTCGATACCTTTTTCTGTTTCGAACGGGGGCGCATTTTTAAACGACGAGGAAGGGCTAACGCACGCTATCGGCTCTCCTGCGGACTAAATTGTTCGATCAAATCCAGCGCCGGCCATGATTTGATTATTTTGTCGAGTCGATGAGCAATCAACAAACCTGCGCCCCTCAGGTCTAAGCCCATGGTATTTGCGATATCGACTGAAGTGTCGACTGGCAGAAAATCGATAGCATACGCTGGGGTCTTACTTTTAACGTTTCATTGTGACACGTTCCTTGTATGTGTCGCGAATGTGAAACTTTGTGATATATATTTTAACCGATTGCGAGAGAATGATGTAGATAAAGCGTCGAATTTCGGTAGGTTATATTGATTCGATGTTCATAGGGTAAAGAGTACAGTGGTTGGCCACCTGACAATGATTGGCCATATTTTGAGAAATAAATGAATATAAAGAAATACCAATGTTATGCCTTTTTTAATGAACATATTCATATTCGTTGTACTTTCTTGTTTCGGATGTAATCAACATTTCTCCACTCACTATATACTGTGATTATATATAAAAGCAAATAGGATGACTCGGCTTTGAAGCTTGGAAATTACAGCCATTTAATCAAAAAACCATAAGAGTACAGTTAAAAGTTTACGAATAGTTTAATGTATTTATGATATGTATATCTCTCATATTCGGTATATATCGATAAATAAAAGTTGAAACTTTATAAAAGAATTATTTATTTGTTAAAATTATACATATAATATGAAAAATACAGGGGGCCAACAACTGTCATATGAATAATGTTGAATGGCAATAATTGGCCGGGCGGCCGGTGATTGTTTTATAACCTTAGTAACGGTAAAACGGTTATTGGCCCCCTATTCATTAGCGGTACTGAAACGGTCATTTGTAAGAAAGATTCAACATTTATATAATTATAGTATAATTAAATAAAAAGACGAAGTACAATTAGGTATGTTACATTGTATAGTTATATTTTAAGTTTCCTGCGATTTGAATTTTAATTGGTGTATTCAAATTCAATTTGATTATTAAATTTATTTAATTAAATTGGAATTAAAAATGAAATTTGATTGAATTAATTAGATTATTCAAATTTAATTTGATTACAGAATTTATTTAAGTAAATTGAAGTTAAAATTTAAATTGTGCTTTCCTAGTAGATAAATTGTAAAAATTTTGAATTTTTTAGTAGAACTGAATTAATAAAATATGCCAAAAGTGAAAAAAGGTGATAGGAAATATGGGAAGGAATATACAGATGAACACATTATAAAAGCTATAGATGCTGTGCAAAAAGGAATGTCACAGCGTACAGCTTCTAAAAAATATGGGGTACCACGATCTACCATACAATTTAGAATTAGTCCCGCGTTTTCTAAATCATCGCCAGGTCCACCTCCTGTATTAGGTCATAGTGCAGAAGATGACCTAGTAAAATGGATCATTGATTGCAGTCGGAAAGGATTTCCTAGAAGAAAGGAAAACGTACAGGCTAGCGTAAAAAAATTTTTAGACCACAGTGGCTTGAAAAATCCGTTCCATAATAGGTTATATTATGTGTCAAATAGCGGCCAATCACTGTCGAACCGATCGGACAACTACTGTCGTGACCATGCCAATAACTATATTTTTTCGTAGTCAACACATTTTTTGTATATTTTTATAAATTCTTGCTTTTTTTTAAATAAACTCCATTTATTTTTAGATTATTAGGACTTTTTTTTACTTATTTATATTGATTTCCAATGCAAATTTACTAAATTCACACTTATAATTCAGTATTTATGTGACACTCTTACTTAAGTGGCCAACCATTGTACTCTTTACCCTAATTGAAGAGTCCTCGTAGAAAAAACAAATGTTCTAATTTGTATCTGAATTTTATTGCAATTTTTTTCATCAATTTGGACTATTTAGTATATTAATGCAAAAAATGGAAAATTTGGTGATGCATTTGGGGGACTTAAGGGGGGAGACTCAAGTAAACCGCTAAAAATAAGGTGATTTTCGGAGATTTTTTTGGGATATAAATACTTGATGAAACTTTCTGTAACTTTTTGTATATATTTGTTTGTATTTCAATGTAACAAGAAAAAACATTAATTCCAATATGTCCGTTTTTTGAGGAGTTATTATGGTTGCTCTCCATGGCTTCGGCGTCGATGAGGGTAATCGGCGTGCAGTGTACAGCTTTTAGATTTTGTCCTGGGGTGAAAACGAAACGGAGTTATCTATTTAGTTCCATTTCGAGTCGGAAGAATTAAAGCCAGCGAAAAAAAATGCAAAATTAATAATAATACGGAGCTCTGAAAAAAAACAGCGATTTTTGCGTAAGATTTTCGTGTTAAATATGCAATAAACATAGTTTTAATAATTAATATCATAAATTAAAGTAATACGACCGGTGGGGAATTCAATTATGTAAATGTGTGCACTGCGACAGCTCGATTGATCAAATATTTGTTAAGTTAAGCTGCACGCCAATTTGAAAAACGTGGTTTCGAGAAAAACGCGTTTAAATTTTTCGGTTCAGAAAAGCCGATGTTTTTGGTAAGCTCTCTGACGCTAATCTGCGATTCCAGGCCCGTATAGTTGACCTTCTGTTTCTTATTTATACCTGAGCAAACATCTATTTATTATTACTCGGCTTACCTTCGAAGTTTATTGTGTGCAAAGGACGGACAATGAGCGAAAGGACGCAACGCGCGTTCCGGCGCGTACTTGCTAGACAGGTATAAGCCCGTCTCTAGCACCGTTAATACGCAGAATTTTATTCTGACACTTCTGGAGTATATTCTTGACATGTAATAGCATTGATTTATGCAATAAGAAAAAAATCAATTTTTTTCGAAAGTTACTTGAGTCTCCCCCCTTAAGGGGTCATTCTGGTTAGATCGCCGATAAATTCAGCGATTTTCAGGAATTTATTGCGAAGACAGGAATTATAGTAATGGAATAAAACTTTTTTCTATTGATTAAATTACATTTCTACAGTAAATAAAAAATATAAAAGTTATAAAATTATTGCTATTAAAATGGTTTTAACGGCGATTTTGATGATGTGTTTCAAAATTCATGCCTCGCTCGTGCATGAGATTTCAGCAGTTGGACTTATCTGAAACCAAAAATACAAACAGATTCTTGATCAGTATGACTATCGCTATGGCCGGTACTAGAATCAAGTATTTCTGTTGAGTCTAACCTACTTTTAAAATCGAAAATAGCACAGAAAACACAGCCGAAATACATTGATTCTTGTATTTTGACCGCCATTTTGTTAATTTTAAGGATAAATCATTTATTCTAGTACGGGCCATAGCGACAGTCATACTGATCAAGAATCTGTTTGTATTTTTGGTTTCAGATAAGTCCAACTGCTGAAATCTCATGCACGAGCGAGGCATGAATTTTGAAACACATCATTAAAATCGCCGTTAAAACCATTTTAATAGCAATAATTTTATAACATTTATATTTTTTATTTACTGTAGAAATGTAATTTAATCAATAGAAAAAAGTTTTATTCCATTACTATAATTCCTGTCTTCGCAATAAATTCCTGAAAATCGCTGAATTTATCGGCGATCTAACCAGAATGACCCCTTAATACTCAAGCATATTCGGCAATCAGAACAAATCAAATTTAGAAAATAATTTACAGTCAGGGAAGTTTTCTCTCAATTCTTGAAAATTTCGATTTTTGCCACCTACTTTGTTTTCTCGAAGAACTCTTCAATTGTATCGAGAAGGCTTCTGAAGAATACGAGTGTAAAGATCAACGAGAGATAGCAACATATTTCCTGCGAAATATTCCCGACCCTTTCTGCCCGTGGAAATTCTTCCAAACCCTTTCCGCCAGCAGGAGCTCCCTGAATCTTTAAGCAAGCCAAAGAGAAATTATTCCTTGGTCTAAGGCTTAGACTCTAAGCACCTTTGGCAGTCGTTGCTAAGCATTCGCAATCTCGGAGCTGTTACGTCGAACAGTGCGTTCATACGTGGACAAAAATTGAAAAATCAAATATTTTGCAGGGTGATATTTATCATCTAATATTTACATCAGAATGTTCAGGAATCGAGCTCCGTTATGCTTGCTAGGTTACCGTAGTTGTTCACGATGTTATTTACCATCTCAACCTGGAATCTAAGGACTTCAAGCGTCACTCGAAATTCATACGCGGTAGAGTTACTTTCCTTCTTATTATTTAGACCTTAAGAATATTTATTATTCTTGCTTCACTTTATTAACCATGGATTCTAGTATTATGGGTATGCGTGCTTCAAAATTATTGTTTAGGTTTATGGCCTTACTGATCATTAGAAAACTTCTTAGTCCCGAGAATGAAAATTTTATTTCAACCGACTTTTTAAAAAATACGTAACAAAACGTATGCGTGATTTTTTTATATTTGGTTCCCCTAACTTTATACTTTATGAAAATAACGCACTTTTCTGCTACTACCTGCGATTATTTGAGAAATAATTTTTTTTAGGAAGAAGTGTGCACATCAAGAATTCTAATGTCTTTGAAATTATTATTATTATTAAACTATTATTAAACTAAATTAACAGATATTATTTTTAAAAGTTTATAATAACAATACATTACGTTGACGTGTTTAGAGTCTTCTTCTTTTTTAGTCTAAATAAGCTTATATATGTAAAATATATTTTAATGAAGAAATTCTAACTTCAAATGCACGTGATAAAAATAATTTGATAAAAATTTTTTTTTAACACAAGTTAGTCAATATTCTGTTGACAACAAGTTGCAAAAGTAAATGTTGATAAAAAAACTTTTTGTTCGATAAAAAATCGAGATCACCTTAATTTTTTTTAATGCAACTGTATATTTTTTGCTACACCAATCGATGCATCTATATATTCTGGTTAAAAAAGTATTAGGGTATATAGGTCGAAAACTGATTAGTTCAGAAGTTATGATTTTTGTCCCGACTTCCCATTGATTCAACGCACTGTGGCGTCGGAACAATATCTTCGACTCGTAGCTGGTGATTGGCGAAGTGACATTGTCAGGATGAGAAGCATCAGCGGGCAGGGCAAAGGAGCCGTAGGCGAGTAGACGAGATGTTCCAGGAAAAATGGATGGCGCGACCTCATGCTCGGTCCCTTAATTGGTCGAACAGTGAATGCCGCGCCGGTATCCGCAGGATTAAATATCATAATTAATATCGTCACGGAACGCGGATTTGTGTGGGAGGATCGTCACCTTGGAGACACCCGCTATCAGCAGCGACCTTTGCACCTACTCCCATCTCTACATTTTCTCACGGCTCGGCGCTCTGCTCGTTACAGGGATCAAATGCGAGTAGACAGAGTGTCTTCTGTTGTGTACACGTTCAACAAACCGTTCATTATTAACCTCGATCGCGATTCTTCCTCACTCCTACCGCTCTTGCCAGTTGTCTCCTTCTACCCCCGCGTTCATCTGTTTTGTCTTCTCGTTTCCTTCCGCGAGTGGGGTCTGTCAAAAATGCTCAGAAAGATGCTCCGCATCGTGGGAATGTTTTATTCGGCGCGCAGCGTCATCGCATGCGAAGCGCCTGTAAATGGTGACGATCCAGCATCGCGGACCGAGTCCTTTGCCCGGAAGGAGAAACATGGCTGACGTCCGTCGCGACGTCGACGTGTCGATGATACATCTGCGTTCAAGTTTCTTGTAGTTGCCAAGAGCCGAGGGTGAATGTGATAGAAAATATCCGTTTGGGAGGAATTTAACCCTTGGACGACGATTAGCTTCACTGTGCATTGGATTCGGGGTACATTTTATTTATAATTTTATCGGCGCACTCCTCGGAATAAACTCTTACGTTATACTCGGATTCTGATGTGATTTAAAATCCTTATCCCCTTCAAGGAGTAGAGGGGTGTAGCTCCATTTTTGGCTGTTTTTTAGTAATGGCGTGAAATATATGCGGGGTCTAAAGGTTTAAAATACAACTATAATAAATATGTGTCTACTTAAAAATAAGTACAGAACAATAGGAACTTTTGTACCTCAATTTATGAACATTGAAGGGTGGTTCTACTCCCTAAACGTGCAAATGGGCAAAAATAAAAAGACACTGATTTCTTATTTCTCGATCTTCTGAAATATATAAAAAAAACCAAAGCAATCGGAGGGGAATACCTACAAAATCTTATAACTTTGAGGGGTGGTTTAACTCCCTAAATACGAAAATGGAACAATACAAAAATTATTTCTCAGATAAGAATGAACTTAATTCACTATGAAAGTAAACAGATGGAGCTTTTAAGACGTAACAATTGTTATTATCTCAAATTATCAAAATTTCGACTTGCACCATTATGATTCTCAGCCCCCATATGTAATAACAAATCTACTGCACCCTGTTTTGCGCAATACGAAAGCTCCAGATTTGACGAAATTCGTCAAAAATAGAAACAAAAACTTATCAACTCAATAACTACTTACTACTTATTGTGTGAAAAAATATATTTTTCAATTTTCAATTCCCTCTTCAATGTTAAGCCAAAGTAATAATTTTATAAACAGTTTTTTCTAATTTACCCCTGCACCCCTCTTGCTGCAAGGTCCTCAATAGTGGCAATAAGTAAAGCCCAGAGTTTGATATTTCGGGTGGGTCAAAATGGACCCAGCATCCGCGTAGCGAGGGTTGAAAAAATCGTCCATTTCCAAAATCAGGCATCGGAAAGCTCGCTTTAGCTTTTCTTGCTCCGTTTCTGGGATAGTAGGCGTAATCATATTTGCGCAAGGAAACAGAGAACAAATCACATTAACGACCTGTGCATTCCGCCGAATATCGGTAAACCGACTCGATCCAGCCAATATCCGGCGTCACGAAGCACCACGAACGAAATTTACTTCCTTTGATAGACATCGGGGTTCGTAGTTACGGCGTAGGCATTGTCGGGCGTAAACCTTCTGCTCTCTGATCGGCACTCTGACGGTACGTAGGTACACATTAATTAGGCTTAGGCCCGTGAGGTAGGTTTAATTACTTTCGCTACATCAGACCCGAACGGAATTCGGCTCGGCGGATGCAACGAGGGAGACGAATGGAGAAAGAGAGAGCCAGAGAGGGCGAGAGAGGGATGATTTTGATCGTGCCTACAGGGTGATGTGAAAATAGCAAAACCTTTGAATTTTTAATAACAGGGATTAAACATCTGCGCGATAAAGTATCTTCGTGATTATGCATGCTTCAAAAACACGTAATATTCACCTGCCAGGTGAACTGTTTCTGATAATATATTTGCGAGAAAATTTTCCATTTGAAGTTTTATTTGTTGTCAAAGTCGCGGATTTAGGTCGACTAGTACGAAATTTACGACAAAAGTAATCTTCAGGCGCAATTTTCTGCAAATATTGTGTTTTAATCGCATATTACTATTTAAGGCCAGACTATGCAGGGTGGTGCTTAAAATTCGACTTTTGAAAAATTGCTGGGGTACTCTAACATTTTGTTCTCTATGTTGAAAAACGGGCTTGGTTAAAATTTTATTACATTTCATAATGTTTTAGAGGTTGTTACCCGCTTATTAGTATTTTTAATAAAATTGTAGTTTTTACTTGAAACGAATTCATACACCACCCTAGTAGCATTTATTGTTGGCATTTTGATGGCCAACTAATTCCCAAGTTGGGGATACTGTGGGCCAACCAGAAATGCTACTAGGGCAGGCCCTCTGTAAACCTGAGAGTTGGATTGCTAGGCGTCAATATATCAAGAATTCTCCCTCCATAATAGTACATGCCTTGCCACCCCCTAGCTGTGGCTAGTAAACATTACTACTAAACTCTTATAAATATGAATTGGCTATTTTTAAAAATTGTTGGTTCACAAATTTTTGTAATAATATTGCAATGTTAAGTAAATGCATGTAAAAAATATAATACGTCGAAAAGATGATTGGATTTTTATTCTTAAAAGTCACGTAATTCAATGCCTGGTAGTAACCCCTAATGGGTAACTGAAAAATATAAAATTAATACCGCATTATTTACTCAGAAGGACGAACACATTGACAGGGTGCTCCTTTCGGGCCAAATAAGCATTTTATTTTCAACCTGCGATTTCTTTTGCTCTCACCCCCTAATACGGTTCCATTTCATAAAAAAAATAGTCCCTGGAAAAGATGATTGCATTCTTAAAGTTTAGAATTCATCAGTGGTTTGAATTTGAAGAATTTCTCAAAAATGGTAAGCCCTATTGAAATTTTGTTCAGATAATATTAAAAGAGCATTCAATTTTCTACAATTACTGTATATATAATTTTCTCGAGCTTCCAACCATGTTTTAGATAATAGCGTTTGAACATAGAGAGGTTCGCAACTGTACGGCGTGACGTATTGTCTATCCGCGCGTAGTGCGGACCTCTCTACATTCAAACGCTATTATCTAAAAACTGGTTGGAAGCTCGAGAAAATTATATCTACGGTAATTGTAGAAAATTGAATCCTCTTTTAATATTATTTCAACAAAATTTCGATAGGGCTTACCATTTTTGAGAAATTCTTTAAATCCAAACTATTGATGAATTCTAAACTTTAAGGCTTGGTCGGCACCCTTTCCTGATGTCCGATTGCAATAAACTTTACCAGGGACTATTTTTTCATAAAACGACACCGTTCTAGGGGGTGAGAGCAAAGAAATACAAAAAAAATTTCGACACGTATAAATAAGGGCCACCCTAGTAACAATAATTCTAATTTTTCTTAATACTTGTAAACGTAGTTGTATATACACACAAATCACCCGTTGAAAAACTCTTCGGCACAGAAGTGGCTCCTTTCCAAAATCCGCTTCATTTTTTATGTTTCGAACGAATAGGAACGGCAGTCGAAACACTCTTGCTGTCGGAACACCTTGTAAGTGACTTTACGCGCACGCATCGAAGGGGCAAGTGAGGATGTATGTACAAAGGTGGCGGAGGGGCGGAGTAATAGCACGGTTAGGGATATGAATCGCATGAGCGGCTGAGCCATTGTAAACAAGAGTGTAACAGGGACTCATCCCGAATGACCTGGTCCTCCTAGTTCGCAGCCAACCGGCCAGGCGGGAGCTCTCGCAGGTGCAGAGGAAGCTGCCGGCGAGGGGAGTCGTTGTTGGCATCGCCGGCGATACAGTAGCCGCTGGTAGAGGTGGGCATAGCTCTTCCTGCTCCGAGCCCTTCACATCGGATTCGTGTGTGCTGTCTAGCGTGCGAGAGATCTCGCGCATTGTAATCTCGTCGCGTTAGTCGCCTACACTTCGACAACCACTGTAATTTGCGTACATTGATTAAATCGACAGGTAGGACGAGAAACACACGACTGGAGAATTGAAACGGATAGGTGCAGAGGGAACATTCCAAAGAGGGACGCGGGGGAGAAGAGTTAGAAAGGGGTAGAAGGAGGACAGCCGCCGTGGAAGGATAAAAACGGTTGGGCTAGGGCGGAGGCGGGGTGTGAGAGAGATAAATGGGGGAGGGCGGGTGTAGAGAGAGGGTTTAAAGGTTCGCTCAATACTCCAGGGTCCTGTATCAAATTAAAACTTGCCAATCAAACGCAATATCGCTGCAACTTGATAGTAACTTTAATTAAAATTGCAACTGATGAAGATCCGTCGAGGTGCGAATATTCTACCTCGAGGCAGGGGTAGGAGTTTAGATTCCCGTGACGACCAGGGAATTTCTGTTACGTAACATTTTATTTCATGGGTCCACGGCTGACTGTTATCGATATTATTATTAGCACGTGAAAACCGAGCAGCGCCAGCCTAACGTCATTTAAATCGATCTCAAAGTAAGACGTAGCCCTGGTCGGGTTTGAAACGAAGGAAGATTAGTTGGATCAATTGGCTCCAACTTGGGGACAATAATAGAGCCAAGGAATCTCGAGAAAAGTTTCTACATTCCTTAGATTCCGTTGGCTACGTTGCGCCGCGGTGACGTCGATGCTCGCTCCACATCAAAGCCGATCGTTCATTCGCTGTTGCGGTTTTGAGTTCCATGAAAATTTCATGCAAATGGCGAAACTCGGCTCGGCCGCGGCCAAAGGTGCAGCGTATTTTATCGCTGGTATTTCGAAACCGGTTAAGGGCATCGTGACAAGGAAATGACATACATGTCGCCCGGTGCCGTGGGTGGCGTTACTTTTATGGATGAGCGTAAACCATGCGCCACATACTCGTTCGTGTTAAGAGAATAAAGAAGCGCTGGGCGCGGTCCTGATGCGGTTCGAAGCTGTGTGCACGGCGCCCGGCATACTGCTCGTAAAATGCTTTCGCTGACAGGACACGCTTATGGCGGGAAAAAAGGCGGGCGAGAAAACAAAGAAACGTAAAAGATAGCGGAATCCGTAAAAGGAAACGTGTATTCGACGTTACGGTTCACACAATTTACGCGTATCGGAGGAGACAGGCGAACGTGATATCATCACGCCGGTCGATGCATCTTCTTGCGAGGCGAAGGGCAAACTGGATTACTGATTGTGGGTTGCTTTTTCTATTATAAGCGAACACGAGGCGGCCGCAATTACCTTTCTGCACGGAAAGACTTTGGAATCGAGCGAACTAATGAAATGTGTCAATGCTTACACCGAAGTTGTACCAGAAGACTGTCATTTCACCTCAACTTTCTCATTGGAATATTTCCATTGCACTTATACTTGCGAAAAAAGTTACATAAACGGAAATTGCTGTGATTGGAGCGACAAATATGGAAGATCATTGTACCTCAGGTCATCATTCCCAATGTTTCGACGTCTGAACCATGTCTGATACAACGCAATTTTTTTTTGCTGCCCAAATTCACTCGAAGGGGGTGAAATTGACCCCTGAAAATTCGGCTGTTTCCCGATTTTGTGTTAGAAAAAGTTTCAAGACAAAAGTTACTTCTTTTAATTAGATCTATCATTTGGTAAAAAAATTATTTTACAGTTCACGAGTTATAACACAAAATCGGAAAATAGCTGGATTTTCCGGGGTTAATTACACCCCCTTAGAGTGAATTTGGGCAGCAACCAAACTGAGCGTTGTAATCAGGAGAAAATTCCCTAGATATTCACAAAGTGTCAGAATTTTTCGAATTTTCGGGTTCGGGATGTTCCCTTGTAAGGGACAATTTTATGCAAAGAAATAGTGATGTGTTCATGTACCTATGTAGATCACGGGGTGTTCAACTAGGCAGTACAAAAATGCATATAGATGAACTCATTTTTAGTTTCTTTGGAATTTACGTGTTAAGAAAGGGTGTAGTTCTGTTCAGAAAAGAAAGCGTTAACAACAGTAAGAATTTGGAAATTATATTCTCGAAGAAAATAATATTTCCATTAACATATTGTGTTTCTTTGTACTGAACAACATTGAACTACCAGAAAATACATTTATCTTTAATAACAGAGAAACGTGTTGGTACTATTGCACGATGAGAAGAAGACCGACTACCCACAAGCTGAAATGTCACAGGGGCAAGGGGAATCGTCCACTCGCGTCAACCTATCCTCTCCAACACAGTTCGTCCCGTGACGAAGAACGTAAACAAAACCAATCGCGACAATTCGCGGATATGGACAGCCGCTAAGAACCGAAAAGTAGGACTTCTTGGAGGGGATAGGGTGGAGCGAGCGGGCGATTCCCCTTGCCCCTGTGACATTTCAGCTTGTGGGTAGTCGGTCTTCTTCTCATCGTGCAATAGTACTACACAGAATAATAGATGTTTGAGCAACATGAGAATATTCATAGAGTATATTATATAATATCATTTCTATATACTTAGCGCATGTAGTACCTACTGTTGTAAAACAAATTAAATATTCTATTTGTTGAGTGTTTGAAACAGATGGATCCTGAAAGCCAGAAATTTTATTTAAAAAATAGTATGAAATAAAGGTAGGTACGAATTCAAAAGTATTAATTTAAAATATAATATATAATTAAACGGATTAATATATTCGTATCCGACATATCTAATCAGTACGAAATTTAAAAAAGTGTATCGTAAAATTTCGGTGAACGCACTTCTAACTATTCCTTCATATTTTTCTTAATTCTATTAGGGTAACGGTACTCGTAGTTGACAGTGTACCAATTGTTGACACTTTCATTTTCAGTCACGAATAATAAGCTTTCTATTAACAAAATGTTTTTGACTAATACTTTTTCAAACAGCGTATTAGTCAAAAGTATTTTCGCTAAATATACATAGGGTAACTGTACTCGTAGTTGACAGTGTACCAATAGTTGACACTTTTATTTTCAGTCACGAATAATAAGCTTTCTATTAAAAAAGTGTTTTTGACTAATACGCTATTTGAAAAAGAATTAGTCAAAAACATTTTTTTAATAGGAAGCTTATTATTCGTGACTGAAAATAAGTGTCAACTATTGGTACACTGTCAACTACGAGTACAGTTACCCTAAATACAAAAGACACAATGTTTCTAATTACCTATTACGCTGTTTGAAAAAGTATTAGTCAAAAACATTTTTTTAATAGAAAGCTTATTATTCGTGACTGAAAATAAAAGTGTCAACTATTGGTACACTGTCAACTACGAGTACAGTTAACCCTAACAGTTTCCTATTTCTCCCTTACTTTGCTTATATTGATTCCTAAATCAAAGTATTTCTTACATTTTTATGGTAAAAATACTTCACAAGTTTGATGTCAAATTAACATAAACCTATAGCGCCAATTACATTTGTGATACACGACCCACTCTAAATTGTACTTTATTTTATCAATTTATTTCGAACAAAGCGAACCACATTCAAATTTGCTCGGTAGGCTGTTTGAAAAAGTATTAGTCAAAAACATTTTTTTAATAGAAAGTTTATTATTCGCGACTGAAAATAAAAGTGTCAACTATTGGTACACTGTCAACTCCAAGTACAGTTACCCTATAGTAATATACTTTTAACCATCTGATATTCGCAATAGTGTAAAAAGTTTTCCTCAATAAAAGTACCTAATGCCAGATTTAAAAATTAAAAAAGGTGACTAATTAGTGAAATTGACGTTGTTCGCCGCAGTCATTATAAAAAGTCCGCACACGTTAATAATTTCGCATCCCCCGTAATAAGATGGCTTGGCTCAGCTATTTCGCGATGCCTCGTTATCGCGCGGATCAATATACGAGCAGAAGGAACTCGTGTCTGCGTGGGTGTAATTATTTCCACGTAAGGCGTCGAAGTTTAGCGCAATCATTTCTCAGGAAGGATGTTCCCTCTTAGAAATTGTTGGAGGCGAGCAGCTTTGCTCGGGAAACTTTTACGTAGCCTCCCGCGTCGCGCAGCATTTCCTCTTCTCTTTATCCCTCTTACGGGTCTCACCGGTCGCTATTACCTCGACGCGATTTCGCAGAGAGCGTAACTAAATAGAAACTGATGCCGGGAGCCGGCAAAGACCCTTATTGTCGCTCACGAACGCACGGGAAGAACTTTCCTCCTCCTCCGTGTTCTCTCGCTCGAATAAGACGATTCTTCATGTCATTCCCACTCGTGGAACGATGTTGAGCTATTCGAAGGAGGTTCGGGGACGAAAAGTGAGCGTCGCGCACCCGTCGAATACCAAAACCCTGCACGGCGCGGCGCGGCGCGGCGATTGCTCGCACCCTTGTCGATCCATCGACCTCTGGGCGCAGCCTCGAACGTGGCATTGCCGAGTATGATAGTTTAGAACCGGGATGCGTGAGAAAGCCTAATCTCTGCACCGATGTGCGGCAGGAAGAGCAACTGCATTCTCTTAACAAATAACGTTGGCTTGGTAAAACGGACTGAGTCAATATTTCTTACATTAGATCATTACAATAAATCAGGCAAGAATTGAAAGCTATTGCAAAATACATGAGTCTTTCCCATATGAATTTTTATTAATCTATTATTGTTAAAAACTTGGAAAGTAATTGCTTCTGTTAAGGGGGTACTCTAGTGTAACTGACCGTTTTCAACGCCATCTTCGGGAATTTATTTAACAAAAACTATAAGCTTATACTATCTGGCGTTTTGCCTGCTTATTAATGTGTGTTTGAAGTAACACACAGAATTTTTTTGAACTTTTTTATCGCACATATACATAGATATAGTCGGTTACGTAAACTTCTTCAAAAATATTCTTTTCCGACGGGTGTTGCTGTGGGAACTGTTCTAGTCATCCAAAATGGAAAAACTGAGGTTTATTTTCTTTATTATGTTTGTTGTTATGGTTGGAACCACAGAGGCCCCCTAACAATAAAAATTTGCAGACTGACAGCATTTTGAACAAAAATGTTCGATTTTTGCTGATAAATTTAGCTGTTTTCGTCCTGTAGAATTAATTTTATTCAAAATAGAAACTCGCCCGGGGTTCCAACCATACCGACAAACATAATGAAGAAAATGAACCTTAGTTTTTCCATTTTGGATGACTAGAACAGTTCCCGCACCAACGCCCGTCGGAAAATAATTTTTTTGAAGAAGCTTGCGTCACCGACTATATGTGCGATAAAAAAGTTCAAAAAAATTCTGAGTATTACTTCAAACATACCTTAATATGCAGGCAAAACGCCAGGTAGTATAAACTTATAGTTCTTGTTAAATAAATTCCCGAAGATGGCGTTGAGAAACGGACAGTTACAGTAGAGCACCCCCTTAAGGATTTCGGGGTGGAATGATGGACTTGCTCAGTTTCACCAATAAGCCAACGATATATTACTGACAATATATTATGTAGTATGCTGTGGATCTTCCATGGAAATTGGCGTGATGTAAAGTAGAATTAGTATGTACCTATTATTAAGTAGATGGATTTTGGAGTTTGGTGCAGTTGAATTAAAAGAGTGTCTTTCTAATCACATTGTGCCTGTTCTAATTCATTTTGCAGGAAGTAAACCGAATTTGTAAAGGAGAAGTAAGAGGTTGTTAGATATGTATGTATGGTCTTACATAAAATCTTTAATGACTATTGGAATCTCTACGACTTCTTGAAATAAATTGCCAGAAATTTGTGATAAATGATGGTTAGTTGATTTTACTGAACTTTAATGGGTCTTCCTACTTTGACGGCCTGAAAGGGAGCGCGATATTTGGGATTTTTTTAAAGAGAAACCCTCAAATTATATTAATTGACAACTTTATGCCTATATGTGCACATATTTAGGCAACATTTAAAAAAAAATTAATTAAAAAAACGGCACCTGAAACTTTAAACGAGTTTTTCTCAAAACGATGTTTTTCGAATTTTTTCCCAAAAACCAATCACCCGATTTACTTCAAACTTGGCATATATCTTCAGTGGATGTCCCAATCTCGCCGGTACTAAAACTAAGTCGGTTCTTGCAAAATTAGATTTTTGTGACTTAAAAAACCAGCAAATTTTTTAGACCCTGCTATTTTTTTTTAATTTTCAATATTTCTTATTTAATCTAGTTCGGGCGATAGCCACATTCGTACAGATTACACAAATTTTGAGATTTTCTATTTCAGAGAACTACAACGGCTGATTTTAGGCTAACAATGCGCATATAATTTTTGTAAGCCGCTCTATTTGAAGCACTATAACTCCGGATATAACCACTATTTTTGCATTCAATTTTTTTCTTCATATTCTCTAAAGATTGGCAAATGAAGCCACAAAGCTGGAAGTAAATATATTTAATGGTTATGTTTTAAAAAATTCCCAAAGTTCTCGTCATTTTTCGTCCATCAACCCTGGCGAGAATGTCAGCACGTACCTCGTTTTAAATTTTACATAAAATTTTCAGCTACACACTAATTGCAAGTATACAGCCACGTTTTATTGCAAAATAATATTGGAATATAAAAGTAATGTATGTCTAGGTTAACGAATTCCACAAGGAGGTACTGTACTGTAGGAAAATTTGAATGTTAAACGCGTATTTGCTTGCTCACCTTTTCCTTGCATCTTCCACTCTATGTCTTGGACGTTTTGCATCCTCGCAAGGCTATTCTGCCGGCGAACGCCACGATACATTCATGGCAGGGGTATAATAAAGGAAATAAAAAGTTGAAATTTACAAGATCCAATATGGAACCAAGTTCCTTCGGCATCTTTCATGCTCGATACATATTTACACCCATCCTTCATAGACGGCTTGCGTACAGGTTCTTTCCCCTTTGTACTCCCGCTCAAGGCCCTTCTTCTTTCTACCGGCGTACAATAAATTCTCGGGAACATTGGTATGCGATCAACGCGTCTGGCTTCTTGGTGCCCTCGCTTCTCTATGCGAAAGCACTAGTGAAAGCCAAGGAGCAAAACCACCAACTGCATACGCCAAAAATGAACACACACGGTAGGTACGTATTCGAGTGCTTGTTCAATGCGCGTTATTCAACCTGTTAACTGGGTAGAACGAGTTCACTCGTCATTCGAAAGTCCATCCGAAAATTTAATAATGACACTTGTCCAAATAACTTAAATACAGTAGAACCTCCACTATCCAAATTAGTAGGGAGACGTGATCGTTCGGATTAGAAAATGTTTGGTTAGTAGAACACTCACTTTCCTCGTGGTGATTGTTCTAGATTTTAGGAAGAATGATACATGTACTAAAAATGAAAAGTAATATGTATACCATAGGAAGTTTCAAGGTTTTGTATTCTTCATAAAAAATAAGATAATTCAACTATAACCATGATTCGTTGAACTGTAGTTTCTGCTAACGGGCTAGGATAGTTAAGGTTAATGTTTTGGTAAAATGAAGGGTTCTTTTGATGCCATGAAAAAAGATGGGTACGTCACATTCTAAATGGTAACATCTATTCATTAAAAATCTGTTGCTAGGAGTTCTTTTTAGGAATATTTCGAATGTTTTAAATAAGAGGGCCTAACTCACAGCTCTTTGTCATTATACAGCAATTTTCTAAACATTCATACTCGTACTATTTATTTAGAGCAACGTCTGTTAATTAAAAACACATTACCCTCCTTAAAATTATAAGAATGAAGTTTCTTGTCACAATATAGAAAAATAAACTAACCTATTTACGGGGACTCAGTTAATATCCATCATAATACTTGTCTAAATTAAATGAACATGGGTCTAAGCTGTACACTAACCGAAATTGAATTTATAAAACCTTACTAATTAAAAATTAAATTCAAGCAAATTAATAATATCCAGGACATTCGCTTGACGGTAAAGTTTCTTCAACTGCATCACTACAGCCCCAAGAATCTCCCCAGCTTGCGCCGAAGAAACCTATGCAAGCCACGGAACTTAAATGAAAACGACTGGACATAGCAAAACTCTCTATCGAATGCAAAGAACGTGGATTGAACTCGTACCAAATCCAACCAAACGCAGCCGATTTAACTAACAATAAGCAACCAATAAAGGCGCTCGCCATTTCTCCCCATTTTGTAGCTAGGAGCAGCTAAAACCCAAGGCGAGTATCGACGCAGGCTTCCATGTTCTTTTGGGTGAAGCTCGGCTCCCGTTTCGCGCAATAAACTCCTCAGGCGATGCTCTCTTGCTCGCTCGACAGTTTCTAATTACGCGTCGCGCCACCGGTGATACCATCTACGGGATAATTATATAATACAGCATATTCCATCATGCGTGCAGCGGGTGGGCCGAGTGTGTTTGAGGTGGTGAGGCGTGCTGATGACAGACAGGGTGTGCGGGTCCGATAGCGATAGCATCCCTTGTATCGTGCTGGACGATGGGCTGGCTGCCTCTCCTCTTCGTCCTCCCTTCAGGAACCATCCTCGCATTACCCTCTTCCTCATCCATCATGTCGACAGCTTCGTTATGACCGCATACTGACTGCGTCTCTGCCCATCGTCTCCCGCACCCTTTCGTCCAACTAAATCTATGACGTCCCCCGGACGACGCGTCCTCCCATTGGTTGTCCCACCCGACCGTGCAATTCTCAGGTATTCGATTCTTTTGGGCCACGAACCCGCGGCATGCCTCTAGAACAGATCCACGCCGCTGCGAGCCGATCAAGGGGGAAGCGTAATTGCCGATACGCCTTGAAATCCTGCCGAAATGTCTGACGAATCGCCCCGGATAAATTGGACCGCGACCGGCGCATTATAGTCGCCGGCGATTCTCGAGCTCACGTGCCACGAAGCGTCAGCGATACGTCGGCGCCATATCAGCGGAACGGTGCGTGGCGAGCGGTTAAATCGCATTGGCCGCGCCGCGTGGACCGTTGATACGTTTCGGCGGGAGCATCGGCCCGGAGGGGCTTCAGGTGACACGAGTGCCCGCCGCTGATACAGTCCGGAATCTGAAGTATTTTTCTCTCCCGAGCCCTCCGTATCCCCCGCGATCTGCCTCTCTGCTCCCTCTCCTCGCTTCGCCGCTCTATCAAATTAACAAAGGGGAATATCAAATTAAATTACGGCCGGGGAGCACGGGGCCGCGCGCGCGCCGAGCAGCCTGAAAATCCGGGATACACGCCGAGGCGTCAAATATTTGACGGGGACCTATTTCCTTTCGTACACAAACCGCGGCGCTTTAATTGCAATAAAGGGTAGCTATTAAAGTAAATCATCGAGGCCGCTGGGAGCCGAGCGAACATCGGCTCGCGTCGCGCGCACCGAGTCGCCGATGTTACACCGTCGATCGAATATCCTTAAAACGCTTCCCGTCGCGCGTCGCGCATTGTCCTTTTGTCCGCGAAGAAAACAAAGGGCCAATAGCGACGGAGAGGGAACTCCGAATGCTGCGTTCCGTGGCGAAATTAAAATCTACTCCGGTTACACCGACGCCACAGTGCGGCCGAATGATAGAATTTTGGACAAAAATCTAAATTCAGTTATAAATGTCAAAATATTGGAATATATTTACGGAAAATAAAATTATTAACTAAAATTTTACAAATTTTTTAAAATTATTCACTATTTTCGAATTCGCTTAAACTGATTTGCAAGTCAACGAAAATTGAATCGTTTGATTCGTCTTGCTCAGCTGCAAGGTATTCTTTAATTTCTGTAAAATCTTCATCTTCATGCTTTTGTGAACTAGCTTTTCGATGACTTGAAATCAAAGGATCAGACGTAAGTAAGAGAACATTGAAAAGATCCGTATTTGTGTTTTCTCTACTTGTTTTTCGCGTGTGGCTTAGTCGATGTTTCCTTATTTCTTTATGTCTCGCTTCTAAAGCCTCTTCAGAAAGAACGCCGATTGGTAAATAAAAAAACTCAATTACATCACAACCGTGTAACAAAACTTTATGTACGCTAATAGGCATGTAGTACCATGTATATTTTTCTAAATATAATTTTAACGCGTCTTGTAACAATATATTAAAAGCACTTACATTTATTTTTTGTCCACAAGATAAAACTCTTAGAATTGTGTAAAATTTATCTATTAAATTTTTATTAATTTTTGTAATCTGCGAGCTAATAGTCGAGTTGCTGAAAAACCTCCTGGCTGTATTACCGTCATTACTAGAGCCATATCCTGGCTTTGGCTTATCCACAATAAGTCCTAAACGGGATTTGAATTCTTCTTGAATGCGTTGTTTGTTAATTGCAAATAGTTTCTTATTTTCTTCTCCTCTTACTTGCCATTTTTTAAATGGAAGTCTGTATGAGATATGAAGAAGACATTCAAAAAACCTTATCCAGGAATGTAAAGTGGACAAGCCAAAACGGTAATGCTCAGTTTTTTTAGTTTTTTCAGCAACTCTTTCGGAATTCATCTCTTTTGGAGATGCCCCGCAAATATAGCATTTTGCGCAGGAGTTAGTATTCGATAAAATGTTGCTTACACTACCATCTAACATTGTAAAATGCAATTGAAAATTCACTTCTATATTCTTGCCATCAAAATTACATATATAGGGGGAAAGGTTTGCTATTTCGGTATTTATTAAAGTTTCTCCTTGCCTAATTAATGACTGATTTTCCTTCATAAATATAAATTTGATAGGCCGACAGAAAAATGTCGACGAAGGACGAGGGTTTATCCACAGCGTGTTATTATGGTTATCTATTAACTTTAACGGTACTAAAGCAATTAAAAACAAAAATTCATCTGTCTCAGATAAGTTTTGTGTAAATTTCTGTTTATAATTACTATGTCCGGAGCTTCCGTCAAAGCCCCACTTGCAAATCAGATTTAAATTTGCGTTATCTTCTATTGTAATCAGTTTTAAAATACTGTGAGATGTGGCATTTAGCAAGTTTTGTATACTTATTTTAGCAAATATCTCGGTAACAGATATTTCAGGTAAAAATGATTTTTTCATTTGTCTCAATTCTTTGATACTGGGGAAACATTTGTTATGCAAAACATTGACAAATGAGCGGAGGATGTTGTACTTTCTTTCCGACAAATCTAGATCTAAATATAGCGCGATTATTTCTTGTGGTGTTAGATTAGGGTGTGACTGAGTTGGATGGAGGGATGTCTTTGATAATTCCTTAGCAGCAAATTGAATTTCTTCTGCTGGTCGGGATGAAATGATATCTTTCACACGACGCTGTTTTGTTTTTATCGATGCATCCTTAAAAAGTACCATAGGCCTTCCACGACTGGTGGACGGTTGCGATTCGAAATTTGATTCTTGATCTAGTACGTTGACTTCCTTCGGTATCTTAATTTCCTTATTCAGCCACACATGATTGTGTTTGAAAAGTTGACCCCTTTTCCGCGAACAGCTTTTCCATTTTTTACTTAAAGCTAAGTTATAAACCTTGCAAGTTTCCTGAAGCTCCTCATCAAAAGAAGTATTACACTCGTTAATATGTAATAATGTTTTTAGTTTAACAAGAAGATTTGATATTTTCTTAGATTTCTCACTGGAAATCCATGTATCAAGTAGATCAGAATTTTTAATGCTGATTTCAAATCCTTAACAAAAAATTGTATGGTCAGATGCAGTATAATGCTTATAAAATTTTATCTCGCAGTTTCTCGCAGAAAAAATTTGAAACTCTCAAAATACAATAGGTAACGAATCGGAAACTATTAAAACCCCAGGATATTTTGAGCCGCTTTTTTTATATGTCAACTTAAAGCTGACAATGATTAAAGTATCACCTGAACTGTCACGCAGATACAAAAATCTATCTATTCATAATAAATATAAAATGAAATATATATATACCTTGGTGAGAACCTTCCATTATAAAAAACGTCTATAAATATATGTAATATAAATGACTAATATTTTATGTATAACACAAGTAATGTCGAGCACCACTGCAGGAATGTTGGGTTCCTGACAGATCTTTATGTTGGATTCCCGTCAGGTTTTTATTAACTTTAATAATTATGATTATTACACTACTGGTTTACACTTAATGTAATATTCAACTCGCCCTTTTACACCACTTTTTCACATTCTTTTACTTGTTCTCTCACGGAGACTGTGAAACTCTCTCGTCGAAAACTCGCTTGTATCTGACTCTGTGCTACTCTTGACTAACTGATTCTGTCACGAATGCATTTCTTTGTTTATTTATCCTCGCCATCCCTTCCTTTCTACTAATCAATCCTCGAAGACCAATCTTATCTGCATCGCTATCTATCGCCCGGACATAAACCTAAACACTCGTCTTTCACACCTCTATCGTACTCCTCATTCACGCGTCTTCTCGAACAACCTATATTCATCCTCAAATTTCAATCACCCCCTACAATAGGTGTAAAACAAATGCCAAAAAATAATTAAGCATGCACATAAATAGTTAATTTTCCTTTTTGACCCATAAATTCTGTAAAATGAGCTATTATTACTCGTAATAATAAATAAATAAATATACTAAAAAACATTATATAACAATTGAATAAGATCTTATACTATTATACATATGAATATTTCGATTTTGTATTTTTGTCCATCTATGCCGCACTGTGCGACGGCCGAGAGCGGGGAGAATTTTTGTCTGTTTTTTCGGGCGGCTTCGCACGACACATTCCGAACAAGTGGAAGCTCTGATAGAATCATGCCCGAGAATATTAAAGCGACAAAGAACGTTACCGAGAGTATCAATTCAGTCGGATAGCTACATTGATTCGATGGAAACAGAAAAAAATAAAAACGTTCCTTTCCGCGGGACTTTTTTCACCCCCCCACCCCCCCCCCCCCCCCTCCCTGGCCTTTTATACACTCATAAAGCTGTAAATTCTTTCGTATCTCACGGTGTGCGCATTCCATGTATCCTCGGCATTTCGCATCGCATCACATCGCGTCCATTCTTCTCTTTCTCCCTTTGCGCTGGCTGCTGTGGCATCTTCCTTTTTCAGCGCAAACATAATGAATATTGACAAACCACCTCTCTTGCTCTTCTTCTCTTCCTCTTTCTCTCGCTCTCTCTCTTTCTCTTGGTAGCGCTCGAGGGCGCGTCGTACCAGCAAGTAGAAACAAATAGGATGAGACGTAGAGGGTAGCAGGTATCCGGCATCCCTTCGCGATACAGCACCATCATTGCCCTGGGTACAATGCACCCTTCCTATCCTTTCTTTTCTTCCCTGCCTTCCTCTATTTATCCCTCTCTTTTCCCCCCCCCGTTCTGCCGGCTCTTCCGCGTGCTCGCTTCCTCTCTTCCTTCCGTCTTCCTCTGACTCGACGCAATCGAGTTGCTTCGGAAATATATTAGTTCGGATTCGCGGAGTGGCGGAAACCGAGGCGATACGGCACCCACCCACTGATTTGATGCGATTTTCACGCGGAACGGCGTCGAGGAAATTACGGTGAAAGCGTGAAAATTCGCTTTCGTCGAAATTTCGAGAATGTTGCTGGCACCACTCTACTTTTTTACGCCTCTCTCCGCCCCGCGGCACCGCTTCGTCTCTCGCTCTCGCTCCCTCTCCTTCCCGAAGAGTTTGCGCCTCTTACTCTCTTTAGGCTCTCCTCTCAATTTCGAAGCCGATTTGTATATCTTTGGATGCGAATCTAGCGGCTGAATTGAAAATGTGTCTCCGTTTGTTCCCTCTCTGATAGCTGAGCAATTGTTCTCGTATCTCTGTATAGGATTCTTATGTATAGCAAATAAAGCAAAGCTTCCTTAAGTCAATATTAACCGAAGGATTATAAAGTGGATAGTTATTATTTCAATGCAAATTACGATTTGCTGGTAGGTTAGGGTTTCAAGATGGTACGAGAAAATAAAATATACCACCAAGTACCGAATACATTGGGGGTGACTTGTTTAATTATCGGGATATTAATTAAATACACTTGAAATCAGGGACTTCAAAGTTCAAACCGGTATGATTTTGATACCGGTATTACGTCAACAAAGCTATACCGAAGCCGATATCGTAGCAAAACAGATGAGTACCGAAACCGTTATAGAACCGAAATAGGCGGATACCGAAATCGTTAAAGTAAGGTAAATGTACCAATGACTAGCCATGTACCAATGCATGGCCACTGATGCAGATATTAATTATTATTAAGCTGTGTATATCAATCAGGCACAATATATTGATTAATTAGTGCTATATAATCCTTAAGCTGCATACCCTAAAAATGATTTTGATAAATATTATGTTTAAAACACTTAAAAAATTGTTTGAAATCTCACAGTAAAGACGCATGACGAATTTTGATAGATTCTTCAGAATTTGCTAAGGAGAAAGCGATGTTTGTTAAGCAAATAATTATTGTAATATTGGGTTTCTTTATATGAACGAATAACTAATGGAATCCTAAGAGTATTTAAAGCAAGTCATTAACGCGGTATTACGCATTTAGATTCTACTTTATGTAAAAAATACGTGGCTATATATCGGTACATAATATTCGTGTCTGACCCAAGTACTAACCAAGCGTCCATGTATAGGGCAAGTCGCGATTTAGTATACTCAAAGACTTGTACTAGTGTATAACCAGGAGTATTTTTTGATAGTATCAAGTGTTTTCATTAGATATAAGTTGAAACTAATAGATAAAGTGTAAATAAAATTATTGGTGTAATATTTAAAAAGGTAAGTATATACATTCATTCAATATTTTACGCGTTTTCTATTGTCTATAGTGCGTAACCTCAAAATTTGAATTACGCTTTAAGTAATATATAATAATATCGCTAATTACGCTGTAAAATAGAAAAATGAAAGAACGACAAAGCAAAATGAAAAGGAAAGTGTAAAAAAAAATTATAATCAAAACAACGTTAATAATGCACTTGAACAAGTGAGAAATGGTATGAGTACACGTGAGGCAGCTATACAATACAAAGTACCAAGAAGTACTTTATATGTCAAGTTAATCTGTTAATCTGTTAGTATTTCTTATTTTCTTAACGACCCTTAGAATAAATAACAATTCTTTTGGTATTACAATCAATTCTGACGGGTTATAAATGTTATGGCTATGTACTGGGACAGTGAAATTTAGACACTGGGCCAATCGCCTTTTTACTGGTCATGTATTGGTACAAACGTATTCATTGAATTTTTTGTTTATTTTATATGCCAGGAGTATAAAAATGAATGCATGACATTTTTTTTTAAATAAAGGAAGATCCAATCTACCTATTAAATACAAAAAAGCTTAGGATAGCATTAATTTTTTACGTGATATTGGCAATATATTCTTCTGGTGGCCTTAGCTGGCCAGTCATTGGTACATTTACCTTACCGAAACCGAAATAAATACCGGTATTTTTCCGGTTCTTCTTTCGGTGACGTGGTAGATTAAAGTAATATCTTCATAACCCTTATTAATTCGAGCTGTAAAAACACCGACATAACGAAATATCATTTTAAAAAAATACCAATATACGATCTCTGTCTAATAATATTGTGAAAACTGTAATAAATTCCGAAAACCGAAAATATTACCGGTAAATATAGGTAAATATACCGGTATGTCCATATATCGGTATGACGTCATACCGGTATTTGCGTATTTCGGTTTCTATAAAGATTTTGAAGATGCAACCGAAAAATACCGGTATCATACCGGTATTTTCAGTTTCGGTAGAAGTCCCTGCGTTGAAATAGAAAGCAAAAATTTGCACTTCAAAATTTTTATCACAGTATAACATATTCGATAAATTCACAAAGAATTCAGAGAACCTAACACTTAAAAGTTATAAATATCTATGTGCGCTGTTAATACCTCTATGCTCGTTATTGAACACTATTGAGATGAATGGCCACGCTGAAGTAAACCGTAGAATCGGAAATTCCCTTCTGCCAAACCGGCACCCCGAGCTCAAGATTTTTGGAGCAGAATCGGATTAACCCTTTACTGTCTTCTCTCCGAGCAAACGGCACATTTACTGGCCACGAAAGCGTAAACCATGGTGTCCCATTCCTCTTCACCAGGGGCATATGCACCGGCCTCGAACGTGGCACGGTATACAACTTGTAAAAAAGTACGATGCACGTCAACTGCTACCTTTTTACAGCCCTTGGTTAAACTCATTACGGAAGGTTACGTGCGCAAACGTATGGAGGTTACCTGAGCACGAGCGTGTACGTACGACTCCTATCTACGTATGCCATTTCAGAACTTTGGCATGTGTGGGTACACATACTGCTTCCAACCGGGGAAACTTAAAGTGCAGTAACGGCGTTACCTTGCAGGCCCTTCAGACAGTTAACTTTCCTCACTTCTCCTCGCGAGGGAAAACCATCGTATTTTTCTTATCGCCTTATTACCGACTTCCGATCGATATATCGCGGTCCTTGAAGCAGCGAAAATTATTAGGCAAAGGCGCTGCACGGATTAATAGAGAAATGTATGCGGGGATGTAGGGGAGACCGGGGTGGTTGTCGCAGGTAGATATATATTTTTTCTTCAAGATTTTACGTTTTCACGCCCTATATGTATAGTTGCAATAGAATAAATGTTAAGGGACTATTTTAAAGTTTGTTTATTAGACGATCTATTGACGTAGTATTTTTGTTTATACGTAAATAATTGAAGGTTATATGGATTATTGAAGTCAAAGTGATAGTTCGGGGCTGGTTGACTAATAACGTTAATAAGGTTTAAATTGTTATTTTGTTATTCGGCGAGCGATTTTTATTTTTTGTTTAAATTTCATTATGTTATAAATACATTACAATTTATGCTTAAGTTGAAAAAATTTTCAGTTTGTTATTAAAAAATGAACGAAAGATAATTAATATTTTGTAACGAAGCAACTCTTGGGACATTGTGTTAGTTTATTACAATTGAGATAAGTTGATGATAATATTTCTTAACTGATTGTGCCTATAGTCAACGTACCTCATACTGTAAGTCTACCAACCCTGATCATGGGGCTTAATTAAGGGGTTATGTCTAGTCAGCTTTCGAAAAAGAACGCGATTTTCGGGAATTTTTTGTGGAATATCTACTGTATATTTTTTTACAACTATTCTCTTATTTTAAAAGTACATATGTGGAAAAACTTTCAGTAATTTTATTATAGAAAAACATTAAAAGATAAACGAATAACAGCCTTTCTCGCGGAAGCTGTGTTGATAAAGACGTTGTGCGGTGAGCAAGTTTTCTTTAAGCCGGATCATCTAAAATTAAAAATTCAAAAACATTCCGTTAATATATGGTTCGATTCAGTAGATGAACGAAGGGTTTTTCAAAATTTTGATTTTTGACAAAATGGCGGCCGTTTAACTAAAAAACACGCTTTTTCGATGTCTGAATTCTTCGTTTTTCGTTAATTAAAAATAGAGTTTTTGTTAAAATAAAATATCCTTCGTTCATCTACTGAATTGAATCATGTATTAACGGAATGTTTTTGAATTTTTAATTTCAGGTGATCCGGCTTAGAGAAAACTGGCTCACCGCACAACGTCTTTATCAACACAGCTTCCGCGAAAAAGGCTGTTATTCGCTTATTTTTTAATGTTTTTCTATAATAAAATTACTGAAAGTTTTTCAAATAAGAGAATAGTTGTAAAAAAATATACAGTAGATATTCCACAATAAAATTCCCGAAAATCGCGTTCTTTTTCGAAAGCTGACTAGACATAACCCCTTAAAATACCTGAATTGTTGCCACATTAAGTCAACCTCAATAATTTAATCAGATAGCCAAATGTATGGCTTATCAAATATACTAACCGGTTTAATGATATTTCGTCCACAGAATTTATTAAAAATCGAGCACTGAAAAACTGGCCAACCAACCGCAGTCTCGTATGAGACTACTGCAATTAGAAAATAAAAAACCTATTTATAAAGAACAAATTTTTGAAGAGAACACACACCCTCTGTTTGAAGACTTAATTAAGTGACAGCAAACGTTGACAGAAGTAATCAGATAACGATTAAAATTATCATTTCTGTTCGTTAATACACACTGTACAATTTTAGTTGTGTAAAATATATTTTTAATCAAGTTGGTTATTAGTTGTTAGCAAAGGCTTAAACATTAGCCAATGTGAGCAATGGTAATAATTTTTTCTTCGCATGAAAGAAAATTCTACATCCACGGGCAGTACATTACACATCTATAGAAAGAATAATGAAACCATTTCTGCGTTATCTCTTTTCCCCCCTGGTCCCAGTTACGCAACAAAGGGTGGTATCAATTTTCGGTGCTTTTTCCCTTCCTGTTTTTAGTTGTCCTCTCGTATCTCGTTTCACCACTTTTCTAGGCCGCCGATCGACCGTATTTAGGCGTTGAGCCGAACAAGAAGGAACGAGCTACGGAGCTTCCCTCATTACAAGCCGGACAGTTTCGGTCTCCTCTTTCCTTTCTTCGGGGGCGGGAGTTTTGATTGAACGAAGGCAAAAGGCAGCCCCAAGTCTACCGGGAAGCCCTTGTTTCATCGTTGCCTCAATTATTCTATCCCCACGTTTTTCTTTCTCTGCCTTTCTTCTCCCCGAAGGCCGACCTCCCCGGGGTCTCGTCGACGTCCGATAGCACTTACATCCCCCACAATCAAAGGAACGTTAAATTCTTCTCAGATACGCTTTAAATTTAATAAGAATCCTTCCGGAAATTCGATACTAATTTCACGGGATAAAATCAATTTATAGAAACGAGGAGCAAAAAGAAAACTGCCGCGATTCGTGTGACATTTAATCACAACGTAATAGGTACGTATAATTTTACAAAAAATCTTTCCCCAGAATGTCACGTTTTTCTGAACGTAAAATTAAGTTTAAGTTACTTTTAAATGCGACTTAGTCTTTTTAACGCATCGCACAATACCAGCGGGATAAATCAGAATCCAAGCAGTTCGCTTACAATGTTTACATTACAGCGTCCAACCGGGCGGGTTTCCATTGCAGCAGCAGGGAACACGCGAGCTGCAGGTTTTCACTGTTCCTCAAACTCACCGGCAAATGTTTTGTGTATTTTATGTATTTCACGTTCCCGTCTTTTTGCTGCTGCTTCGTTCCGCGCCGAATCTGCTAATTGGGCTCTCTTCAGCGCGGCGCGCCCCCGTAATCTCGTTACAGTGGAAAGTGAGGAAAGCAAATTGGTATGTGCAGTTTCTAATTAAGAATACCGAATGTTGCTTACTTGCCAAAGCGTTGTCAGGAGTCAGTGTTTTTTATCCGCAGCAGCTGTAGACAGCGATCACTGCTGGGCGCAAAGTCCATGGATCTTCAGTGCGCGGGTAGCCTACGTAACGCGCAACACAGAAGCCTGCAGCTGATAGGTACACGATCAGCCGTTTCAAAGTTCAGTTATTATCAGGGAAGCATCTCGGGGATGTTGCACAAGCAGGGCCACGTAATCGAATGAAAATAGAAGGTGCGAGCGCAGAAATGTTGTTGCATAAGCGACGAACGGTCGAGCTCGCAACACCGACTTGAGGGACCTTTCTAAGGATTCGCCCGAGAGAAACGCAATTAAAGTTAAACGCCGCCCCGCCCACTTTTCTCTTTTCCTTTCGCTATTTCTGTTTCCCTTTAGACAGAACCGACAGTCTATAAGCGAGAGGTTCTCTGGCTCCCTGTTGGGGTCGGTCGGAGGGTTAGAGCAAAAGCGAATTCTCGTTCAAAGGAGCATTAATTCACGAGCTTCTCGCTGGATGCGAGATCAAACACTTTCGTCAATTAGCTCACGGTTCTTGCATGCGCATAATTGGCCTGGCGACCGGCCAACATCGAGGGATGTCGATAGGACGTGGTACACCTGGGGGGGGGGGGGGGGGGGGGGGAGGGGTGGAAATTGTATTTTCACTTCTAATTTTTATTCCAACCGCCCCGGTTCGATAGCATTTGCATAGTGACGAGTAAGTTTCGGTATCCGGAATTCTCCTGGCTATCGATGATTCGTCGCTGACGCTGGTGACCACCCCCGTGGCTGGCCTGCTGGAGACACGGTTGCACGGAAAAGTTCATTTCTTTTGGTTGTTTAAAGGTCGATGGCAGCCGGGCGAATTTTTAGTACAGCTCTTAAAGTCGGTTTGAAAGTGTACAAATAAACGCAAGCTCCGAGCAAGTGGAAAAACCCGGGGACCGAAAAACGCAGACCCGGACCACCATCGTCATCCCTTTTCCGCTGCGGAGAAACGGAAATCTCGACGTTTAATTCACGTTTAATGTGTGCTGGCCGACTGGACTTCTTTTTTTTATGTGCTTCCCCTTCTCGCGCCGGGTGGTATAATTAACCCGCCTCTGAAAACGGCCTGCAGGGACCGAGCGCATTTTCGAAGGGACTCTTGCTCGGTGAAAATTCCAACTCGTCTGCACTTCTCCATCCGTGCACACTTTTTTTTCTCCCCCTATTTCTCATTCCTTCTTTTTCCTCGTTTTATTACCGGACGAATGTACGGACATAAAATTAAGTATGTACCGTATTCGAGAACAGTTAGTCGCGCAGACATCCCCCTTTCCTTTGTTTGTGCCGGATTCTTTTTTTTTTTGTTCCGCGCGGTGGCCATTGGTGTTTTCGGCGTTGATCAAAGCGCTCCAACGGGATAGTTGAGAATCTGGCATCGTTGACGTTGAATGACGCGCGACCGGGTGTCACTCTGGAATTCCGATTCGGCTTGAGCGATGCTTGAAATCACAGCATTTTCGGGTTTATGAAAAGAAGAAAATGAAGTGAAGTCGAATTAATGAGAAATAAATGAGACAATAGATATTTATATGATGCGAGTAATCGTGGAAAAATGTTGGTTATAGCAGATTCTGGATGGTGTTTTAACGGATTACATCACCCTGACGGTTTCAGAAAATGGAGAAAAAAATTTCCATGAAATGACAGAGTTTGCAGCTTTGAAAATAATGTGAGGAAGCTTGCATTGAAAAATTCGCTGCAATAACAAAGATATGGCCCATAAAACGAAAGCCTGCACGAGGGGCGTAAATGCGCTTGACGAACTTTGACGCGTTTTTCCCGAAACTGCACTTTTCGACCTGGTGTCAGTAATAACTCAAAAACCGTTCAACCAAATTTGACGAAATTTGGTACACGTATTCTCAATGACATTAACTATCGTATGACGTATGACTGTTTATTAATAGTTCTCAAGATATTGAAGAAAAAAGTCGGCAAAAAATTTTTTTCTTTAAAAACCCGATTTTTTCAAAATTTTTTTATTTTTTTTCTCCGATAAATCTCCTTTGGAAGACGTAAAGGTGCGACATTTCAAATCGAAAATTGCTCTTGGGGTGCGATACACCCCGTGTGACCACGAAGGGTTAAGGTTTAAAAATTTACAGAAATATTGGCAATGAAAAAAATTTCCCGGGGTGCAATACGTCCTACCACCAAGGGTTGAAAATAAGAAGGCAGCTGAGCTTTTGATTTTCACCTACCGAGGAATTCGAAGTCACTGACACCAATCAATGAATTATCAAGTAATCGGTAACCAAACTGCGAGGGTCATTATGTAACATTAATAGGTAGGGGAGACCGGGGCTAGTTGACTAATTTTTTACATTCCTAATTTTTATAAATAGACCATTAGTATTTTGTTGACTTACTGCATGCCAAAAGTTTCCAAATTTCATTAGGTATACAGGCATAATTTTGAAAATTGTTTTCATTGAGTCTAGGTTGTAGTTTTTATTGTATTTAGAGTAGTGAGACGAATAAGTCAACAGACCCCGGCTACGGGGTTAGTTGACAAATATGATGGGGTCAGTTGACTTGACATTTACTTTTCAGTTTTAACCCTTTGCATGCGAAAGGTGTATATATACGCTGTCGCAGTACATCAATATAATGTGAAAAACGTATATATACGCTGCCAATTCCATCAATATAGTATACGAAACGCGTACATATGTATACTACGACCAATAAATTTTTTTATTTTTTTTTCACTCCTCCACAGTGTTATTTTTTTTTTTATTAATTATCATGGTCTAAGATACTGTAATTATTTTGTACTGGTTTGTTATGGTCTATTTGGAAGGCCTGAGAGTTTGAAGGGAGGATAGGGTGTAAAACTGGTAGGGGTGAGTTTGGAAGGATTTGTGGTGGGGGAAGTGGACTTGAGCAGCTAAACTCTTTGCCTCGACTGCATCTTGAGGATAAAAAATGCAATTATTAGTAGTATTCCTATGCTTAGTCAAGTAACCCCGTCCGACATTGTTAACATGTTAAGGGTCGTACGTACAAAACCTCCACGCACCGGATGAAATAAAATACCTTAAATTATAGTCAAGGTATCACGTTTCCACAAAATATTCATGAAATAACATCAAGCAGTACTTAGTGGGCAAAAATTCATAAATAGTCAAAACGAAAATATTTACTTCCAGCCGACCTTTTTAGATTTTTCATTCTCACTGACAGACCACGTAAGTTTTTGTCACGGCGTCACATTAAATGGTAAGCTGGTCATTCATATGCTCCAATATTGCGAATCGCAGCATAATTTATTCCATAATACAAGAATTAAAGGGAATTAGTCAACTAACCTCGTTAGTCAACTAGCCCCGGTCTCCCCTAGTATTTGATAAAATATTACTGCACAAGTATCTATTGAAACGCCTCATCAGCGTAAGTGGAACACTCAAACTCTTCTCAACTCGCATGAGAGACCGACATCTAAATTCAATTTCGAACAGTGCAGTGTTGCGCTGGATTCTAAAATTACTATCAACATGCAACGTACAAATTAAACACCATTGCTTCCGCAAGATACACCAAGGTGATAGCACTACGAGGCCAGTTAATCGACACCGATGATGAGTTTCCATAAAGTTTAAAAATACCCTATCTCTGCTTTTGCTCGTGGTTTTCTCCACCTTTCTTGTTCCGAGTCCACGAAGGGACTAATACAAAAGAGATGCAAGTCTAGCCTGGCCACACAATCGGCCGGCATTATTTTTTAACAGGGACTTTATTTACCGCTCTCTTTAAAGGAGTGTCTGGGAGACCTCTTGGATTGCTCTGATAGCGAAGATGTAGTTCCGCGGTTGTTGTCGGTACTTTTGTCAGCGGCAGGAATTGGACGGCGCAACAGAAAATGAGTTCGCCAGAAATCGGGGAACGGCGTGGCCGAAAGGAACGAACGGGGGTGGCGAAGTTGAAAGGGGCGGCGAAAGGGGCCGGGCGGCGTTGAGATGCCATCGGTGTCTCGCTCCTCTGTTTCTGTTTCGCGGAAGGAGCAACGGCTATCAAATATTTGCAGCGTCTCTAACCCACAATGCCTCACTCGATAAACCTGAAAGTTTGTTTACGGCTGCCGGTTATTCCTTCGTCGCCTTTTCCTTCAAAGTTATCCTCCTCTCGCCGCCGGATTCCATCTGCCGCGGCCCTTTAACTTACTACCTGCGGAAGAAGCCTCTCCTTCCCTCGAATTTACGGCAGTTAGATGTGCTCGATCGGCGGAAAATACTGCTTTAAGTTCTCTTTTCTTCTGCTTTTTTTTTTTTGGTTGTTTGGAACCTATCCAAGACGGGAAATTGACGTGAGAATTTCGAACAACGGGGTGTCGTATAAATGAAACCAGTCGCGCTGCAAAGGTCCTGGCGGGTTTTAATATTCTCGCGTTACGCGGACCCTTCGAGCGAACTCAACTTTCTTTAAGCAATCGAACTTCCCAGTGGCGGAGTTACATAAAACCCGCGGAAAACATACGTTTTATGTAACGCCGACAAGTAGTAATATGAGCGAGGCTATGAAACGGGGGTTTGCAAACTTTTTCATTGCGATCTTGGTTGTCGAGGAAGTGCACGCAGTCGCGGCATTGCCACCGTCAAATTTTAATGTTAGTACCTGGCCCTCGAGTTTGGCAACTTATCCACGACGCGACGATGGCGCACCAGCGGAGTAATAATAAGTTTTCTAAATCTTTTGTGAGACATAAAAATTGATGTGACTGATTTTATGCGCCATCCAGGCGAATGTTGTTGTGCCCTTTCCGTTCGCATTACGAGCTGAAATGACTTCTCATGAAAATACCGCTTAACGCGAGCCTTTGGTGTGATAAATTTTTAAATATTGTGGAGATTTTTGAACGCCTTCCTCCGAAATCGCATTCTGCAATTTCTTTAATGAAGTATTTTTACTGCACTCCCGATTACAGGGATCGAAAAGTTCTGGAACTCTTATTTTTAAAAAAATTCTGTTAGAACTATTTTATGTTTCGTTTAAGAAAATATCTGTTCCTGTGGAATTTTTATTGAAAAAAATGTTACCTTTAGAAACTTTTTTAAAAAGTCTTCTCATGGAACAGATATTTTAGAACCTATATAATAAAAGTTCCATGGAAACGAGTTACATTAGAACATTTATTAAAAAAGTTTTCATAAGACAAAGAAAAGTACTAAAAAAAAATAACATATTCAGAATATCAATTTAACTGTAAGAATAATTTAATATTGTTGTAGTACTGTAGGAAATTTATTAATCCCATTTAATTAATATTTAATAAATTGTTTATTATATTATAAATGTAAGATAATATATGGATATAAATTGGTTTGGTATTAGTAACTTTAGGTCGTTAATTCTGTTCGATACGATTCACTCTTTTCCGCAATCCGTCCGATTCTCAACGAGGATTCTTAGCAACTGTTTTTCGGTTGTTCTCGCTCAACCGCTATTGTTCGCTCCGGTTCGCACCGGTTCGCATCGGTACGCGTCGGTTTGGCGTACGTGCCGGTTGCCAGCTTGATCGCGCGAATTTCAAACTCTCTCTCAAAACACATCCATTCCTACAGTACTATGCATTGAATAGTATTCAGCATTTGTTACAACGATTGAGAACTTTTTTAATATTGGTGCACAAAATATCTGTTCCTGCTGTAGAGAAATTTTTGTTTTTATAATTTATAAATTCCATTACAACTAGAACCTTTATTTTCAAGAACTTTTATTTTATCGGTTCTTCTTGGGAACTTATAATGTAAGAACATTTTTAATAAAGTTCCGCGGTACATGTTTCAAATAGAACCTATTAAAAAGTTCCAGAACTTTTTCGATCCCATATAAGTTATTAGTGCATTATGAACATTTAAATATGTTTAAAAAATGATCGAAGGGAAAAGAACATCCGAAATGCACCCATTTTTGCAGATATCTTTAAATTTATTTCTAAAATTAAGGGTCCAGGAGAAAATCCGACTGCTCCGCGCGATGCAGCAGACAATTTTCCTTCGGAAACCGCCAACAGAAGTGTTAAAACACCTTTTGTTTTCAATACAGAAAAGAAAGAGTTTCGCAAAACGTGCGGCGCCGACAGTGGTTGTCAATGGCGCGTCCACTGCCGCTCGGCGTCACAGAATCGCGTAACGCGCGTGACTACCACTGTCGGGCCCGCACGTTTTGCCAAACTATTTCGCTTCTGTATTGAAAACAAAATGTGACTTACCACTTCTGTTGATGCTTTCCGAAGGAAAAATGTCTGCTGCGTCGCGTGGAGTAGTTAGATTTTCACCTAGTCCCTTAGTTTTGGAAATATCTAAAAATATATCTGCAGAACTGCATTTTGGGTGTTATTTTCCCTTTTATCGTTGTTGAAACATATTTAAATGTTCTAATAACTTATATCGTTGTACTTGGGAGGGTTCATAGAATAATTTGACGCAACAAACAACCGAATAACTATTACTGTTTCGACACAAAAGATGTCCAAATTCGAAAATTTGCAGTTTTTTTTTCAAAAACTGAGGGTGATGGCAACAAACGGTTTGCGGATTCGTTTTCAGCGCACGAAAACATACAATAAACGGCTATTGAATGTTACAAGTCCGGAAGGCTATCGAATTGTGTTATTTACTGTAGTTTACATATTATTATACACCTTGCCAAATAAATTATTTCGTTAGGTAAATCTGAAGGTTTTTGGATACACTTTACAACACTATGACCAAGGTTACTGAACGTAATCTTCAGCAAAAATAACGCAGAGTATGCAATATATAGAACCCATAAAATTAAAAACTGAAGTTTCATAACATATTTATTTTTACAAAATTCTTGCTCGTTTGTCGACGTAGAATTAACATCAGAATAAATTACATTACAACCTGCTCGTAAATCTTTCACAGTTACCAGACCACCCTTAAACGTCTACTTACAAAACACCACCCTTAAACGTTTTGATAATAAGTCAGAGATTCCTTTGTTTGCACACTTCTGGACCCCAGGCGAAAATAAAGTAATGACTGTCCCCGTAAATCTAGCAAAGGATAGACGCCTATTCTGCCTGGCCGGGACGAAAGAAATCATCATAGAAGTTAGTCAGCGCTGGGTCGAACGGGCGAAAGAGCTGGACGCGAGTGTTTCTCCGGTGATTTGCAACTTCTTTATCGCAGTTTCGCGACATTTGCGGAGGACGACGGCAGCAGAGGAGAGCGGGAGAGGATCAGAATGATTCAATGTGGCCTAGATGCTTCCTGGCGATTGTCCAAATCACTTCTGGCCCCGGTAGTCGCCCGGCCAACTTCGGACCGCGGACCTGCGAGGGCTATTTGTACTTAAGCGGGCCAGACGACGCGCGAGACGACCGGGAAAACATTTCGCTGCGGGGGTGGGTGCGCCCTCTCGCTTGAAACAATAAACGCTCCGCCCAATCGAGCGTGGAAGATAACGAGCGAGAGAAACGGCTGCCCGAGGAGCGCCGTCGGAAAGAGTTGGGCTGCGTAGATTGCCGGCGATCTCGTTGAATCCCGAAGTTTCCCCAGCGCCTTTGCCTTCGCGCCGAAAGATTCCCTAATAGATCTTAATAATGCACTTCCGGGACCTGTTTCCCCGCGTCCTTTCGACAAAGGAATATTAAATTTCCAAGAATCACGGAAACTTTCGGTACTCCCGCTTATAGGTACTTGATTAAATTGTATTTAGCCGCGGGGCAACTTCGGCGAAAGGAGCATTATCTTTGCTCCTAATAGTCCTCAAATTCTTCATTTCTAACGGTGTATTAAAAGCTTCTTCCCTCGGCGTTTCGAACAGGTATTTTGCATTGAAATAATGGAATTACAAATATTTAGAAGTGGAAATAAAAACATCGAAAGCCTGTGTTACTTCTACTGGAACGTTTCACTCGTCGTCTGCCAACAAGTAGCAACATCAAAAGCGACGAGAGGTAGGAGCATTTTATGGCATATAAATAAACGAGTGCATCAGGGCGAAATGCGACAGCGATTGAATTACAAGGCAGTAAGCTGGGCGACAGTCGCAATAAAAGTAGCATTGCACGTTGCATTGACGTTTATTAAAGCTGCTCCTCGATTCGTCAGCAAATTTTCCCGGCCGAGGGGAGGGTGGTGGAGCAAGCGGCGGGGAAAAGCACGAGGCACGGGGGAAGAAAAACGCGAAATTACGAAATGCCTGGGTGCCAAGCCGGATGACAAACGATTTAGGCGGAGACGCGGAATACGCTTCCCGGTCGCAGGATCACCGGTAGCTCGCATTTAGCACGCTTCGACTAACTTGGCTTCCACCTCATCAATCTTAGGCCACTTGGGTAGCACTGGCAATTACAATATCGGCTTGCTCGACGAGAGTTTGAGGTTGCGGCCGAAAGGGGTGGTTCTTGGCACGCTAACCCGAGCCAAAGCTTCTGGCTCAGCGCGGCGATGCCCCACCTGCCTAGAGAACATGTCCCACCTGTTGCGAGCGATCAGTCACTTGAGCCGCGGATTTGTTTAAATCTTGATAACGCGGACCTCGTATCAGGTTAATTTCAATTCTCCGCAGAGCCGAGAAACGAATATCGTCTTTTCGACGGATTAGCAGGCGATTCGGCTTGATCCAACGGATTACTAATGCAACTGCTCGGTAATTGAATTCAATTGACGTAAGTGTGTTATCGGACAGCTGCCTCAGTCGGCCCCCGCTTGTGCCTTGATGCGTCTGTCGAAGTGCACGCGATTCTGTTTAAAGATTTATACGAAGAACAATTCTCTTCCCTCGACTCGGTAGTGGTAATAATACAGCTTCGTTGGGCTGCATGAAAAGCATCAGGGGAAAGGCAAAGATCACAGTAGGAATGAATGGGAATAAAGAAATAAAATAAAAGGGAAAAACGAGGAGAAAAATAGAGGTGTAAAGGGTGAGATTTGTTATAATATTATAATAAATGAAATTCAGCATTGTCGCGACTATAAGGATGTGTATATCGTTTGTATAATTATTTGAATTTCTTGATTTTTAGAGGTTATACTAAGCAAGGAATGTCACAAAGCAGCTTTATCGAGAAAATTAAGTTTTCATATTTTAGTCCACCAGTAAAGAAGCAATTTTTTCTTCTTAAACAATTTCTTCTTTTACCTTCCCATACAGCACACTCCATTGCAGGAAGGTTCCCTGAGCGTTGCCGTGCAATGTTCCACAGGGGCGGACATAGGAAGGTTCCTGCAACGTTCCAGCAATGTTGCTGGAGCGTCCCGGTACTGCACCGGAACCTTCCTGCAACATTCCTGGAACCTTCCTGCAATGGAGTGTGCTGTATGTGACGGCAGGACTATTTTGTTCCAGTGCAGAGTGGACATTTCCTGTTTACAACCAGCATACCAAATCTTTAACGATATCTTACGGGGGTGTTTAAATTTTATAACCCTTTGTGATTCGACAGTTCTGTAGTCCCAGTTGCCAGCAACAACATATGCCGTAAATCGCGAAATCACAGAAAATGGACATTCCTCGTTTTTACCCTCTTACCCTTCACTTATCAATTTAATTTCTCTTAAGAGAAATTCTACAACCAGTTTTATAAAGCATTTATAAACTTTTGGTTTTAAAACTAAAACTAAAAGTTTATAAATGCTTTATAAAACTGGTTGTAGAATTTTCCCAGTGATGATTGTAGGTCACATCGTAGCTATGGGTGTGCCAAAGCTGTGCTGAAAATTTCAAGACTTTATGTCGAACGGTTTTTGAGATATCATGTCGGCCAGCAGTGATCATCTCAAAAGTGAAAGTTTGCGGTTTGAACTACTGTGGTTTTATTCAGAGGTGAAATTGACTGAATTATTTTTTTTTATGTTGTGTAAGGCTAGCCCTTTCAGAAATATATCCACTTTCTTCAATATGTCTCATAGTTTTTTCCTGCAATTTTTCAACAAAGAGGCTCATTTTTGGTAATTTTGAGGTGGTCAAGGGTGGGAGGTCCCCTTAAGCGTTCGAACGTTAAGCGACATTGCCAAGCGATTAAATCTAATAATAAACGTCGCAATGAAAGACTTGAATTATTGGGGGGAAAGGAATCGGTTTAGGGTCCGTATCGCAAGATTTAGAAATCTTCCTTGGTGCGTAAAAATGGAATGGTTTAAAGGGTTAATTGCACGAAGCGAGATCTCGCCTCGTTCGTGTATTACAGGGACGCTTATACAGAGCTTCGAGGTGGAAGATGACCGTTGGAATTTATGGGGCCGTTAAAGCATCCCTTTTGGTCTCGTAAGCTTTTACCCTACCACGTTCTTTTTTATGACTCCTACGTTAACACGTTTACCACTACATAGATCGTTTTATTACATCATGCGAAACTGTTTGCGAAATTCCGCAAATCTCGGTACACTCCAGTTACCAAAATTGAATTGCGGCGCGCAACGTATCAAGCGTTCTTCCTTGTTAATTACTCGATTAAGATTACTTCGGGATGCCAGTGTTTCATTTCATGCATAGAACCATTTGGAATGCACGTATTTAATTAATTGGATCTGGAGATTGTTAAGCAACTATTTATAGCCTTCGCTATTTCCTCCAAAAAGGTAAGCTTTCAGATAGATTGATTGAGTGTTTCATAAAATGACAATGGCGAGTTTAAGACGATAGTAAAATGGGTTTGCCAAGGGTCGAGAGTGATACAATGACTGTTGTCAATTTAAAGTTGTAAAACTAAGCTGAGATACAGTCAGATTGAGATTTCCAAGCATTTACTGTGCTATTATTGTCGTGATGATGCAAATGCAGCTATTTCAATAGGGTCGCTGATTGTTGGCCAATATTTCTTTAATTTAATAAACAAATAGTTGCGTAAATTAATTATATTAGTTCGCTGATTTGATGAAAGCTAAGCATATTTGCCAATTAAAGAGTAATATCAATAAAGATACATATATTGATAATAAATATCTACTGTTAGCCTGTTTTAAAACATACTATACAGGGTGTCCCAAAAATGTCGGAGTTCCTTGGCAGGGGTGACTCAGGGGGTGATTTGAAACAACTTTTTCCTTAGCGAAAATATTGCCCGAAGCTTCGTTAAGGAGATATTAACAAAAAACCCCGACCAATCAGAGCGCGCGCCTTCCGCCCGAGCTCCCGCGGTAGCGTTGGCTACGCGGTAGGCATGCATCAAAGGAAACCGCGTTACACAGTTTTTTTTTAAAGCAGAATCTTAAATAAGAATTATTTGAAGTGAGAGGACAAGAAGTACGTAAATTTCGTTTTTAAATAAGGCATAAACGAAAAGGTAACGTAACAGAAAATGTACGACAAGTGATCGTAATTCGTTACTGAGGTAAAAATCCGTAGTTTAACAACGGCCAACACAACTAAATTAAAAAAATAATATTAGGTGTATGAATAAATTCTTTCCGACTGGAATTTCTATCGCGGTGGTATTCAGAAGCTGCCAGAAAAATGGCAAAAGGTAATGAACAATAATGGAAATTATTGCGATGATCGAGTTGTTTTCATATTTTTTAAATCGAACTGTTATTGTACCCTAAAATCGGAAAGAATTTATTTTCACACCTAATAATCACCAATAAATTAAATAAAATTCACCCTTTCGGACATTCCTTTCCTTGCTTTCCTTCCCTTTTCGGAAACCTGTGTCACTGGGCCACTGTACCGATCCTGGTCATCGGCGTCCAGTGCTCAGCTGATCGCAGGGTCAATGTACCGAATATTCACTTCACTGCACGGCTACTAACACTGTTCACTTAATTTATGTTTCACGGAACGTGTTGTTCTTACGTTATAAAAATTGGTGGCCCCGAAAGGGGCCGATTACTGTTAATTACTGGGACGAGATTACTACTATTACCCGGCGAAAAGAAAACTCGTGGCAGACGGTCTCGGGCTGTGCAGTCCGCTGTAGCCTACGCTATTGTTTTGTTTTGACCATCGTCGGTCAGATCGCTCTATCCCACTCGATCTCGTGTTTCGTTCGATCTCTTCGCCGCGCGGTGCGACAATGTATGTGGCAACGTCAGCCAATAACCAAAATACGTGTGCCCCGTCTGTAAAAGTGTGCCCAAATAGGTGACGCGACCAATCATCACAGCAGCGGACTGCACAGCCCGAGACCGTCTGCCACGAGTCTTCTTTTCGCCGGGTAATAGTAGTAATCTCGTCCCAGTAATTAACAGTAATCGGCCCCTTTCGGGGCCACCAATTTTTATAACGTAAGAACAACACGTTCCGTGAAACATAAATTAAGTGAACAGTGTTAGTAGCCGTGCAGTGAAGTTAATATTCGGTACATTGACCCTGCGATCAGCTGAGCACTGGACGCCGATGACCAGGATCGGTACAGTGGTCTAGTGACACAGGTTTCCGAGAAGGGAAGGAAAGCAAGGAAAGGAATGTCCGAAATGGTGAGTTTTGTTTAACTTATTGGTGATTATTAGGTGTAGATATAAATTCTTTCCGATTTTAGGGTACAATAACAGTTCGATTTAAAAAATATGAAAACAACTCGATCATCGCAATAATTTCCATTATTGTTCATTACCTTTTGCCATTTTTCTGGCAGCTTCTGAATACCACCGCGATAGAAATTCCAGTCGGAAAGAATTTATTCATACACCTAATATTATTTTTTAAATTTAGTTGTGTTGGCCGTTGTTAAACTACGGATTTTTACCTCAATAACGAATTACGATCACTTGTCGTACATTTTCTGTTACGTTACCTTTTCGTTTATGCCTTATTTAAAAACGAAATTTACGTACTTCTTGTCCTCTCACTTCAAATTATTCTTATTTAAGATTCTGCTTTAAAAAAAAAATGTGTAACGCGGTTTCCTTCGATGCATGCCGACTTGCTTGTTCGTACGTTCGCAGCACAAGCGCGGTCGCCTACCGCGTAGCCAACGCTACCGCGGGAGCTCGGGCGGAAGGCGCGCGCTCTGATTGGTCGGGGTTTTTTGTTAATATCTCCTTAACGAAGCTTCGGGCAATATTTTCGCTAAGGAAAAAGTTGTTTCAAATCACCCCCTGAGTCACCCCTTTCAAGGAAAACCGACATTTTTGGGACACCCTGTATAACTATGATTGAATCTGTTTATGAAAATTAACTACAAATTACGTATCTATTTTTATATGGAATATCATTTTATAAAGTTGCTGTTCAAACTGAAAAATTTAACTTATGTACTATCGTTAGATAAACTAATTATACCATCGTATGAGGGTGATAATCTTTGAAACAAACAAATTTGTTTTATGTCAATTACACTCTCCAACAAAATTTAGCTTTTTTCTGTTCGGTAACATTTAATAGCCGTGTTTTTTTTAGATTTTTGTGCGCTCAAAACGAATCCGCAAACCGTTTGTCGCCATCACCCTCAGTTTTCGAGAAATTTGATTTCGAAAAAAATGCAAATTTTCAACTTTGAACATCTTTTGCGTCGAAACAGTTACTCGGTTGCTCGTTCCGTCAAATTATTCTATGAAACCTCGAGAACACTAGGATAAACAACGATCAGAGGGAAAAGGACATCCGAAATACACAAATTTTTGCAGATATCTTTCAATTTATTTTCAAAAATGAGGGTCTAGTAGAAAATCTGACTACTCCATGCGACGCAGAAGACATTTTTCCTTCGGAAACCGTCAACAGAAGTGTTAAAACACCTTTTGTTTTCAATACAGAAAAGAAAGAGTTTGGCAAAACGTGCGGCGCGGACAGTGGTAGTCACGCGTTACGCGATTCTGTGACGCCGAGCGGCCCACGCGCCATTGACCACCACTGTCGGCGCCGCACGTTTTGCGAAACTCTTTCTTTTCTGTATTAAAAACAAAAGGTGTTTTAACACTTCTGTTGACGGTTTCCGAAGGAAAAATGTCTGCTGCGTCGTGTGGAGTAGTCAGATTTTCTCCTAGACCCTTAGTTTTGGAAATAAATTGAAAGATATCTACAAACATTGCTGCATTTCGGGTGTCCTTTTCCCTTTGATCGTTGTTTAAACATATTTAAATGTTTATAATTTAATAATAACTTATATCGTTGTGTCCGCGAGGGTTCATAGAATAATTTGACGGAACAAGCAACCGAATAACTGTTACTATTTGAGCACAAAATATTTTCAAAGTTGAAAATTTGAATTTTTTTCAAAATAGAATTTCTCTAAAACTGAGGGTAATGGCGGCAAACGGTTTGCGGATTCGTTTTCAGCGCACAAAAGTCTATAAGAAACGGCTATTGAATGTTACTATGTTATTATTGCAGTCGAATTTTTGTTTTTAAAAAATTTACCAAAACATTTGCCTGGTTACTCAAATAATTTCTTGGCAATTAAAATTATGTCGTTCATCCAAAACACACATTTTTTATGCCCGCAGCAATCGGTCTATGAGAAAGTATACTTATAAAAAATTCCATCTCAAATGCACTTAGTTTACGAGACTTTAAAAACGATTAACTAACTGCACGTAAATTAATGGAAAATTGAATATTGTATTTTAAACGAGTCGACGCCGCTCCGTTCTTCATACAAAATTATTCGCCCGAAACTCGAGCTTCCGCGAGGGAAACTCTAGTATCGTTTCCGAATTGACGGCGGGTTTCTGAAAATTGATATGGCTTCTGGAAACTGAAAAACGAGTACGATCAACCCACACGCAACTTCTTCCATTCTGGATGCGCACAAACTAGTTTGCGCTGGCAACGATCTGCTTGAGTTCAGCCCGGGCAACTGTTCCACGTCCGGTTTATGCCCTGCGTGCCAATTAGTTACTGGCATTACCTACGGCTTCCTCCTAATTAACAAAGTTTCATTTATTGGCGACGGAGGAGAAGAGGGATAGATGAGGAGCCTGCGAATGGTTAGGCTTCTCGAAACGATAACATTCACTCCGGCGTAATTGGTCGCGTCAAAGTCCAATTAAGCTTTAATCAGTCAATAATTGATAACGAACGTACTTCAGTGAAGATGCCTAATGATCAAGGTATTTTAGCTGTCCGAAGAATAGCATTTGACTCCGCTTGAATCGCCAGGAAAAAGCGCTTAGCAATTATACAATAAATTAATACTTAATTATGCGAGAAAGAAGACACCTGAGCCTCATCCACACAAAAAGGAGCATTTTACGTAAATCCCTGGGTTCCTTTCGCATTTCTATAAAAAAAAAAACAACAGCGAGTATCCAATTTTCATTTCCGCATAACCTTTGTTTATCGAACGTTCGCTAACTGTTCCAAATTAACGCAAGTTTGCCTCGTATTACGCAGTGGCAGTAATCAAATTTTAATAAACCTGTGTCTCTAATAAAGCCTCCTGTTCCGGGCATAATGAAATCCAGCACGGTATGCTGCATCATAGTTGAAAGTAGACGTAGGGGACCCCGTTGAAACTTGTGCCTTCAGCACACAGACACTTCGCAGCATAGACACATTTATTTAACTTAATATCTCCGAGCTTTGTATTCTTTTATCGGGGCGAGGCACGGTAACAGAGTTACGCCGCCGATAACCTGTCCCGCTGTTAATTGAAACGTTAATAATGGCCGTGAAACGAGGCGCGGACCACTGTGCGCGACGTACGTGGCTTAATCGAATCTCGCGAAATTTCTATTAGCCTCGTTCCCTGTAAAATGCGCTGATCAATCTGTCGACGAGTCGAGGATAATTAAGTTGGACGAAAAGTCTACTGTAGACGGAGGGCGGGCTCCGTGCGAGGCATACCTTTAATAGTGGCGGTTACCTGCAGCCTCGATAATCAACTGCGATGTCGAACTCTGACAAGTTTGACAAAAGCTGCTCCTCTAAGAGGTAACACGATTACGAAGTTTATCGCCCGTTTATAGGCTCGCTGGTGCTCTCGCGTTTAACAGGGGAGCAGCGGATTATTTCGCGTGATAACACTATGGCGGTGAAATTCCGCTATCAGATGTGCATTAATCACGCGAACAGTCGGCTGTCAATGAAATTTTCAGATGATTTGGATGAGATAGAAAAATTCATTTCGATAAGGACTCGACGTACGTGTCAGTGTAACATTGTTTCAATGTCGCTTACAAACATAGTGGGCAGGAATTAATTTTGTACGGGCATTTGGGAATTTAATTTTCAGCGAGCGAAGTTAGTAATATCCAGCAGAATATAATCAAATCAAGTTTATGGTCCCTGGAATTTCCCGGACTTTCGAACGACGTCGTCTGACGTACGGCGTACTTATACTACTTACCAAGTAGTTAGTAACTTCTCTTCTTTTTTTTTTACGACGTCATAATTCGTGTTCTTGTGACACACTGATGCGCCACATCAAATCTCTGTCCGCTGTGGCGCGATGCAAAGCACATCGAAAGAAGAAACTGCGACGTAGCTACGTTCCCTTCGCCCAGCAATAAAACAACGTCACGTTCGAAGGGACAAATAAATTTATAACCAATCTCGTCAATGTCCCTTAACGGATCCCCGTGGATCCCGTCGAGGATCTAAAGCGGCACGGGCTTCTCGGCGATGCCCGACGGATCGGCGAAGGGGGCGCAACGAATTCGAAGTCGCTTGACGAACACGTAGCGTAAAGTCGTAAAGCCCGACTTACGACGAGTCGTAACGCTAGCTCCCTCGTCTAGTTTTTCTCTTTTATAATTGAAGCCATTCCGCCCGGGGGAGGATAAAAATTGAGCTTGTAATAAGGGAAGCGACGGAACCGGCCTAACAATCCTCCGACAGCTACCTGCCCCTCCGCTTGATGCCACGGATTTTATTGAAAATATTCCAGCCGCCTGATTAACTAATAAAAAAAAGGTACTCGCCGCGGAGCCGGTGGAACGACCAACGATAAATACCGGCAGGTTCTGGCGAGAGAAAATTGTAGGCTCATCCTAATGAGACAATAAAAGCCTCGTGGCTTAATTTCAGGCTTAACACGACAGGGCCAGATGACGCCAGAGCATTTTGTTTTATTCACACCAAGCTGAAGGAGAAGTTGTCCCCCGCTGTGTACCGGCGATGTAAACTAGCCACAAACATCGGGGAACCCCTAAATTACGGATTACGAACAATAATGTATTATCATTTTTTAAAAATTCTATAAAATAACTCTTTGTGTTTTTGCACTCGTATTGTGTTGTGTCTTTTAAACTGCAGCGTTGCATCTTTTAAATTATTGTGCGAGAGCAACTGCAGCCTTCATCACTGTAACAAATTGAACTGAAAAAGTTTCTTTCGTACTGATTACTATTTTTTTTTTTATGATTTGTAAGACGAGTAAACTGTAATTACTAATATTCGATGAAATAACAATTATTATTTTCAAGATATGACGAACGATAAAAATTTATCTTTCAATTTTAAAGAGCTATTGATGCGTTTAGGAGAATTATTGGTAAAATATCGTGATCGAAAGTGGTATTACAGCCGAGATTTCGAGGGTATTATAACAATATGTCACCCAGGCCTTAAACTCTCTGGACCAATACGTTGCAGTATCGATTCGAAGACGGTCCACACCCGTAAGACGATAAATATTTCGAGATGGTTATTATTGTTCGTAATTGCACGCACTCTATCTATACAGGTTACGACAAAATTCGTAGTATAAAGAGTGACATAAGGTTGTGGAATACGCGTTTCTCATGAGACGCTTCGTTTTCGAGGAAGAGGATTTTGAAACATTGAGTAAGCGTGCATTTACTTCTGTTTTATAACAACAAAACAACTGTTGACATTGCATTTAAATTTATTTTTCTTGAAATTTCTATAAAAATAATTACTTATTCTTATCGTAATTTTTAAGAAATCAATTATAAAATGCAAAACGTGTAGAAGCCCAGTAAATGACCGCATTTTGATACAGTTTTTAAATAGTTTTAATAAGAATTGTACTTATTAATGTTCGCTTAATACGCGTAACTAAAAATATGGGACATTAAAAGTGCAACTACGCTCCATTTATAAACATACTAGCTTAAAGTACCCGGCGTTGCCCGGGTAAAACTTCGATTATCACGGAGTGTCAAGGGGGTGAAATAAGGGGGAAAGAGTGGTATGTCCAGATTTCATGGTAGCCTATATTTTCCGCAGGGTTCTAGAGAGTAATTATGCAAAATTTGGTTCAGATCGGGTAAAAAAATCGGGATAAAAAGTATCCTGTATGTTATTCCTGTTCCTAGATTACGTATATTCAAAATTTCAGAAAGATCCGTTTCATAATTCCGACGTGATTGAGTAACAAACATCCAAACATCCAAACACACTTTCACATTTATTATATTATATTATTATATTATATTATATATTATAATATTATATTATTATTATTAGTAGGATTAGTAGGATAGTAGGATTAGTAAGATATTCCTTCTCCTACAGAAATTATGCAATCAATCGGGATAAAAAGTATCCTATGTGTTATTCCCGGTCCTAAACTACATGTATACGAAATCTTTCCTGTACTTGGCGTCGAGACGCTACCGCGTCTCTAGATTTCAGAAAGATCCGTTGCGTAGTTGTGACGTGATTGAGTAACAAACATCCAAACACACTTTCGCATTTATTATATTAGTAGGATAGGATAATAATTTTTAAATTTATAATTGACATTTCTTTGCCTAATGGCCACTCACTGGTATGCGGTCAATTACTGGTTGGTTTACCCCACTTGTGTTTTGTTCTATCTTCATAGAACTATCAGTTTAAATCAAGATACAGCGAAGTTCATTAGGGGATACCTAATCTTTCAACATGATGATGTTTCATCACATTTTAATCAAGAACTGCGATGTTTATTAAACCAAAAGCACGATAGATAGATTAGCCGTGATGGAGTCGTATATTCACCCTCGCTTTCGCTCTGGCTAATCAACATGGCCAGTTTTTGAGATCATCAGATGTTCGAAGTTTCTCGTTCGCTTGGATCCGAAAGAGAGGCTTCCTCCCTCGTACATCATCGGTAAATTCACCGAGAGTAGGTCCCTCCGCTCGCAGGAAAATTCCACCAATTAGATTTTTGTTGTTACCCGAAAAATCCGGCTTTGCGTCCACTTTTCGAATATCGGAAAAGTTGGGCGGACATTCCCGTTGCCAACATCGAGCATTCGAGTCGCGAAATTCACCCGATAAACATCTTCATACGGACTCCCAACGAGTCGAGGAGTGTCTACTATTTGAGACAGGGTAGTTCCATTTTTAGTACGGTCCATCATTCGGGAAATATTCACATGACAATCCAGGTTAATCAGTTGTTGTGTTCCGTCAATTATCACGTAGTCTATTATAGAAATTCGGCACGGCTAATTCTATCCTGCTACCACTACGTAAAGAAGAAAACAAAACTGTATTTTTAAATTTCAAAATTATAACAACCTATTTTAATTTTGTTTGCTCAAAATATTCAACACACTCGATATTAATTTGGCGTGTGACAATCGCCAGCAAGTGCGTACCACGATGGCGACTTGGTCCTTCCAACCCTAACAGGATTAAAAAACAACGATGTACATACCCATACAGCACACTCTCGTTGCAGCAAAGTTGCAGGATGGTTGCAGTGCAAGATTGCAATGTTTCACGCAACGTTGCGGCAAGGGTGCAGCAATAACATTGCAGGAACGTTGCCGCAATAGTGGCGCAACGTTGCAGCAACGTTGCAGGATCGTTGCAGTGCAATATTGCAACGCACCATTGATGCAACTATGCAGCAATAATTCTATGTCCGCCCCGTGCAGTGTTGCACGGCAACGTCGCAGCAACGTTGCATCGACATTGCGCTGCAACCATGCAACACTGCAAGGTTACTGCAACCATCCTGCAACGTTGCCGCCACGAAGTGTGCTGTATGGGTCGGCACAAAGGTGCGAGTAGAAGCCTACTTGTTTGTAGCCAGACAAATCGAGGCGGAACTGGATGAAATTTCAAAGTGGTTTTTCAGAGATCTTCTACCAAATTTATTTTCAAATTTCAGTTTATTTTTGCACGAGGATTCTCTCTAGATGTTTCTGCTTATACCACTAAATTTGCTACACTCCGCATAATGACCGAGCATTCAAAATTCAAAATGAAAGAAATCCATCTCACCAATTCGAAAATATTCTTGTCACTTGGACGAAAATGACACATTCGCCCTACTCGCGTATCATGTTCTTCTATATTATTTCATAAACATCAAATTGCATATATGTCGCTCTTGCAAGTTTCCTAATTCTTACAAAAGTAACGGCAAATTCGTCGACGTCGCTTTATTTAAACGATACACAGCTGTCTTTGCCAAAACTTGTCTTTATTATTCCCTATCATACTCGTGCCGACAAGTATCCTGTTATTATATTTATCTCCGCGGACAAAATATGTGGCGGAAAGATGTTGACAAAAAGAGTTCTTCTCTTTATAATCCGATTCTCGTGGGTCGCGGTAAAATAAATCTATAACTTGTTTTGGTTTCCTGCCCTCCGTTTCTGGCTCGTGGAAACTACTGTCTGTGCTCGCCTTTTTCTACTGCAGACCTTGGTTATTGGTAGCGTGCCGGTATCTCGACACAAGCTGCGCCATCGTTGCTCTAGTGTGGTGATATACAGCATAAAACCGCGAGAGAAATACTATCTTCATTGTCTAAATGGCTGCCGATAAAGCAACCGGAGTTTACTGCGGACGAGATTGTATTTATCATCCAGCGATGTCAGCAACAACGCCCCCAGTATGTACTTTACCATCCAGCTATCTAAGATACGTTTGTCTATCTTCGAGGAAAAATGGATTATGACTTTCTGGAAGAGTGAAAAAAGAAACGAAGGGAGAGGATTCGCGTATACTCCTAATAATATATCTGCCAGAGGGATCGATGCTGAAATATGGAAACAATGATTGGATATTTAATAAAGAATAGCAAAACATTTAATTGGTTTGGCAATTGTAATGATTGCGAAATATGAGCATACGACTTCATTAAGTCAGCGCAAATTAAATATGCGCAAGTCATTTTCAGAATTTCATTTATCGAAACCTTTTCAAAATTTCGGAAATAGTCGTTCGTGAATGTTTTAGCTACCGGCAGAGAAAACGCGTCGGGTTAATAGAATATTTAAAGAGAAATCTCCGTAAGTGTAGCTTCATTCTCTACTTTTTGGGAGGAAAGGCTGCGGTCACGTGCCGAGGGAAATGCCGGGCACGACCATCCACTGTCGACCTAAGAAGGATCCTGTGTTTGAGCGAGTACAAGCTCGACTGAACCTTTCATTCCACGTACGAGGAATAGATCTGCAAGCTCTATTAAATCGTCATTTGTCGGGGGTAACTCGATTCGTGGAAGGGAGTTCAAACCAGCGACGGGATTCCCTTCAGCAAGGACTACACTGTATGTACACTGTTCCATTTATAGACGACACATAACACACGGTGAGCACGAGAAGCTGGTGCACCAACGTTGAAAACTAGATCGGACAACTTTGCTGCAACGCTGTTGACACGTCTCGCGTAACTACTATTTACATCCTAAAGATGATTAATTGTATAAATCGCACTATTGGTACTATCAAAATTATGATCACCTTCTGGATTAAGGAGGTAGGTCACCCTCAATAGTCCCAAAACAGGCATTTTTTCAAACGCAAATTGCAAAGTGATAAATAACAATAAAGACAACGTTTTTTTTCACCCCCTTAATGGATTAGGGCTCTCTAACAAGGAGAGGTTCCCAGGTGTCCGCCTCCGATTGCTTTAGTTTTTGGATATATTTTAGGGGACCGAAAAATAAGATATACGTGTTTTTTTTTATAGCGGCCCGTTTTCATATTTAAGGGGTGAAACCACCACTCAAAGTTATAAAATTTTCAGGTGTTCGTCTCCGATTGCTTTGGTTTTTGGGTATGTATTAGGGGCCCGAAAAATTAGAAATACGTGTCTTTTTATTTTGGCCCGTTTAGGGGGTGAAACCACCCCTCGAACTTGGTATAAATGTAATTTCCGCCATAACTTGCTGTATGGATGACGTTCTTGTCGTCAGTCACCGTTATTAGGGGGTAAACTGTCCAAGGGGTGGTTCACCCCTTATTGTCAGTAGCGATGGGTGGTTATAAAACCACTGATTTGTCATCCTAAAATAATTGATATCTAAGGTTTTTTAAGAAATTTATGATTTTTTTTTAAACGTTTCAAGTCTCTCAAATGCTCAGTTAAACGATTGCGGGTAGTTTACCCCCTAATAACGGTGACTGACGGCAAGAACATCTTCCGTACAGCAAGTTATGACGCAAATTAAATTTATATCAAGTTTTATTCAACATAATTTTGTACCCCTTATGAACTTCAAGGGGTGGTTTCACCCCCTAAACGGGCCAAAATAAAAAGACACGTATTTCTAATTTTTCGGGCCCCTAAAGCATATCCAAAAACCAAAGCAATCAGAGTCGAACACCTGAAAATCTTACAACATTGAGGGGTGGTTTCACCCCCTAAATATGAAAACGGGCCGCAATAAAAAAAACACATATATCTTATTTTTCGGTCCTCTAAAACATATCCAAAAACCAAAGCAATCGTCTCCTTAAGATTAGATAACATTTTCAACTTGTCAGACTAACGAAACGTTGCAGTTAATTACTGCGAGTCTACAACAACTGAATTTCATAATGCCAGTACACTGTACCGTTTACGCAAACGTTGCGTTCCGAAATATCAGTTTATTCTGTTCCATATCGCCTGCGTCGATAAACATTAAACACGTGATACATATTTGCCAACATTTTATAGGAAGCAGCAGAATCGATACTCCATTAATATACGGAAAACAATGTACCGTTGCCCCTACATTATCACGACAGTTATCGCTTAACAAAAGTGTTAATTATCGCTGTTGCGGTGCGACAAAAAATGTTCATCATTTTGTTGGTACTTCTGTTTCGACAGGGCACAGGCGCGTTTTATTACGTGCACAGAAGAAACCGTAAGATCACCTGGCAAGACTGTTCGGGCATAATATGGTCTCTTCATCATTCTTTTAACGTATTCCGCGCTCGTCGCGACGTACAGGCCACGGGGGTAGAGGGTGGCACTGTCACCACGGGTTTGGAGAAACTCTGAGGGCATGAAGCAGGAGCAATACTATCGTGACTGCCACACGATGTTCCTACCGGGTAGACCTCTCCTTCGACACACATATGCGGCCATACCAACACACTCGACCACGTGTTCAAACACACACACACACACACACACGTTGTGTACGTGCACACGTTTCCTCAGAGTTCGGTCTATCTCTGTTCGTGTTTACTCTTACCCTGGCCTGTTCTCATCTTCAACCGTCTGCAAGTCTCTCTATCCTTCATATCTGTCGTTCTCTCAGCCCTGCCTCACGCTCTCTCTTTTTCCCCATCCTTGCTCCTCTCGGAGAGCTCGACCCAGGCCAAAGGACGGAGTCACGTCTCCAGACCGGAGTTGTTCTAATTAAATTACTTAAGCGTACGTGTATCCAGGGATGGTTTCGGGCCGCATGCCCCTACACACAACTGCTGCGCCGTGAACGTACGAGAGGACGCCTCGGTGTCGTGGAACGTTTCACTCAGGCTTCACAAGTCAACATATCTTCGAAGTCTGCCTTATTTTTTTCTCCAGCTCTTCTTCTGTATTCAGTTTTGTTTTCACCCGGGGAGTTTATAATGTTTGATGAGAATGGACTCTTCACTTTCGATTTTTTCTTCTTCTCGCAATAAGGGGTGAGGGGTGGGTTGTCCAGATTTCATGGTAGCCAATATTTCCCGCAGGGTTCTAGAGAGTAATTATGCAAAATTTGGTCCAGAAAAAAATCGGGATAAACAGTATCTTAGGGGAGAGGTTGGATGGAAGGAACACGTATTGAAAGGGACATTCCAATTATCTGAAGGATAAAGGATCTTCCCACGACGAAAGTATTTTCATTTTGTAGCAACACTAATGCATGACCGAACACGCCTAACTGCCAGTCGCTGGCATCTCAAAGCTGGCGGTGATACACGGTTGAATTTTTTCGTGCTTCAAACTAAAATTTTTCCCAAGTCAAAGTCAATTTAAGCGTGAAGCTACCCCTTGGAAACACCCAAGTATTTATGAAAAGACGTGATTTGGATTTGCCGCGCGGAGCTTGAATGTTTCATCCCCGAATCCACTCCTGATCTTGCGTCATTTATACGCACTATGTTACAAATAAAGAATCTTGTTTAATCTTGCCGTGGAAAGTGGACGTTAGAAGAACACCTGACCTTTCGATACGAAAGTCGAATTTACACGGTTTCGGCTGCCAAGCAATTTTCGTTGACTCGGCAGTCCTCAGTCTACCGAAAGATGCTGTTAAAGTGACGGATGGAGGTCTATGTCATTCGGAAACGAGCACCCCTATACTATTTAGGAGTTAATGAAAATTCAACGATCCTCCCTGTTGCATCTGCCAGAGCAACTTCATAAGCTTTCACTGTATAAGGCGCAGGGATTTTTGTACGAAGAGAAAAAAAAGAAATAACTTAATATCCGCCATCCTAAAACTCGTTTACCGACGGAGAGTGTCTCGGGCAGTCTTGTCATAGTTGGTGTCTTTTTCTTCTTCGTCTATGGAGCGTCGCCGACGTCATGGCGACAGGTGGAGGGTTACGGACCCGAGGTTCCTCCGCTTGCCCTTTTTTCCATGGCATCATCAAAGGATCTGTCAACCTCCATTACTGGGAAGGCGACTGAACAGTGAAACCATGAAACGATACTACCACGTTATATGCAGGCCATTGTTCACTGGCTGGAGTAATGTCGAGCTGAATGGGAAACCAACTTCTCGTGTCGATTTTCTGCATCGGGAGCCCAACCCGAAAATTTTGATTTTAATGAAACTTCGTGGGAATGTAGAGCATATTGCAGTACGCAAGGAGCATTTTTTTCTGCGGAAATGCACGCTGGCAGGGTGAAATCAGCCCTTAAATTATCGCGTTTCTCTGTTTTTTTTTTAATATTCATTGTCACGGTGCGAGATAGAACAAAACTTGAAATATAAGAATTTAACTCTATCACACTACCAAAAGAAAAATTAAGTTATATTAAAAAAAAAACAAATAACCGCATAAATAAGGGCTGATATCAGCTCGCCAGAGCAAATTTCTACGGAACAAATTATTTTTTACATGCATAGTTTCATTAAAATCAGAATTTTCGAGTTGCGAGCGTTTCTAAAAAAGAGTAATTGATGAATATTTTTTCAGAAGAATCGCGGTGCTTCTTTTAATATAAAATGGACGTGTAGAGATCTGGCTCCAAAACGGTGAAAGCTGACGATTCTATTCCATGTTTGTAAGAGTTTGTATATAGCGGTTAAACTTCCTTTCGAATCAGACGAACAGAACAAACACCTGTACTTTTGAATTTCGAAGTAATTTGCTTATTCAAGATACGAGTACATTTTCTTAGTCGAAGGAGAATATTAAACGAAACTCTGCTTTTGTCAAACGAAGCCATTAAATTTACGTGTAACTCTATCGGAGGATTCCGGTTATCTACCAGGGGCAAGAAATTTCGATTTCACTTTGTACAATACGTGCCTTGACTGCGTTGCTGCGTAAACAAGTCCCTCCGTCGTTGCGATCTTAAAGACATACCGTAAACATAGAATGTTGCTCTCAAACGTGCCAGACATATATCCGATGACAGGGAAACACTTAGCATTTGTTACCCAGGGTAATGACGATTCACGCGAGACATTCGCTAAAAGGCTACTCGGTCTTTGCGAAGAGGCCGGATATTCGTCTGGCGTCGGCGCAGAAGCATCCCCTAAATGGATTTTACACATAAATTTTACTGTGAATAGGTTGGAATCTACATATTTCCCGTCAAGTTTAAAGCCACGCATATTACACATTTCCAGTGAAGAGATTTATGTAAGTATATTCTTTACTAGCAAAATACTCGTGCTTCGCCGCGGTAGAATACTTAAAGGGAAGTTTTCAAGTGATTTTTGTAAAGTAACCTTTGTTTAACGAACGTTTATATATATGTCTATGTTGGTTTTTAGGAATTTGTGTGGGTAACCTTTGTAAGTAAAAACCAAGTCGATATCTAATCGGGCCTAAGAGATATTCAGGAGTCCGCGAAAATACAGTTTAACACTTTTCACCCCCTTGGGGGTGGAATTTAGAAAAAAAACTTCTTATCAAGCACCTACATCGTAAGGCGCCGTCCTTGAATTACGTAAGGGTAGTTTTGGCGAATTCTCACCCCCTCCCTCCCCCAGTATAAGAATTCGCAAGATTTGATATTCCAACCCCCTCCTTACGTAGTATTTTTTACATTTAATTTTTTCAGTTATTAAAATTCTTTTAAAGGTTTATATAATTCATTTAACTCAGTTTCGGGGAATTTAAACTAAAGCTACTTTTCTGGAACATTAATGATAGATTTTGTATTTATTGAAAATTAGGTTAAAAAATATTACGTAAGACGCTACCGGACTCCGCTAAAAATATTTGTTAAGCTGAGGAGTCAGGCATATCGACCAGGTCGACTACGTGACAATCTACTGCTGTGCTCCCGATCAAGAAATTTTATAGACAAATTTGACTTGAGTAGTATATTATAGGTTATTAGGCTAAATCGGTCTGACAGGACACTCGTAGAAAATGGCTTAAGTACAGCTGTGGTACAAGATCCTTATTCATTTGGACTGAATTTAAAATGTTTTCGAAATGTTGAAATGCCCTTTGAAAGTGTGACTGATGTGTAGTTTGTTATATATAAATTAGTTATTTGATGGAGTAATGTTAATCATAGCATTTAGTGACAGGCCGTGTAAAGGCAGATTCCCACATATCAGTTCCGCGAAAGTCCAGTGCCGTCAGTGTCAGTGGTAAAAAGTATCGTTTCCCTGTTTTGGAAGCAGTTCACTTCTCACGAGACACAAAGAGACCCCTAGACCGCTGACACTGACGGCAAGGAACTGATAAGTGTGAATCTGCCTTAAGGCTAGTTCTGCACGAATTTGTAACCTGGGAGTGGAAAGTGTGGCGATGAATAAATTATCAAGGGCATACACTAGTGATTAACAAATGATAAGAGAAAGCTGGGCTAGATTTAGATCAGCTACTCCAACAAAGTCATAGCCAGTCTTTGCAAGATTCCTGTCACATAGATGGAGCAGTGATACGTTATCACATTTGCTGCACGCGATGGGCCGCGAAAAAAACCAGACAATTTCCATGAGAAGTCGTTAACTTTATGTCTGAGAAATTGACCCGAACAACGTCCTACTGTCTTGCAAGCTAAAGCGAGCACCAATAGCCGGAGAGTGCGCTGGTGTACCTCCGCCGCGAACGTGCAGCCAATTACCGGTACCGGGGCACGAAATAACTGCATTATCTCTGTGGAAGCGGCTGCTACCACCCTGCACGACCCTCTCCTGCCAAAGTACACCAACCTATGCTCTGCCTTCTATCTCGTCTCATCGCCCATTCTGCTTCTAACTCGCCGTTCCCTTCGATTTCTCACCCCCCCCCCCCCCCTCGAATCCCATGGAAATTATGTTGCCTGAAATTTCGATGAAACGGGATTCGGTCGGAGCCGGCATTAGATTGAATTTGCCGAGTTATAGTTCTCGAGGACTGGAAAAAAACTTTTCGGACCGAAGAACGGTTGGACCCGGGGCTTCAGGGCGATCTATGTTTGCCTCCCGTAGTCTGGCGACTCGTGCGCGTCCTCCCTGAGATCTTCTCTTTCCACGTCCTCTGTCTACTTCGTGATACGCCTTTCCCTTTCCGACGTCGTCTCTCCGCTGGTCTCTTTGCCCTGCAGCTGCCTTCGAACCGGATATAGATTCTCCCTCTGAGAGATTTCCTGACGTACCGTCGAGGAAATTCGTCTGCAGTGCTTGCGACAAGTCTTGCCGAATCCTGGTCAGCCATGTTCATGTAAAATAGCCACAGTACCGAAACGCAACGGAGGTCTCTGAATACATGATTACTGAGGATGAAGCTGTTGGTTCTCAATCGCTAGATCTTACAATTCCGTTCGCTATGATTTATTGTGTGTTACGTCATTAGTATTATGATAAATATACTTAACACTTTGTGGTCACACGGGGTGTATCACTCTCCAGGCAATTTTTCATCTTAACCAATATTTATGTAAATTGTTAGACCTTAATTCTTAGATCCTCTTCGCTTTTTCCAGAATTATCTTTTCAACTACAAATTTCATCATATTGAAACTTATATTTCTAGAAGAAGACTATTAGAGCATGATTGTATGAGTAGGTATTATAAAAGTACAATTATCACTCAAAAGTTGAAAGATTGAAAAATACGAAAATGGTAAGTCAGGAATGACGTTGGGGTGCAGTGAACGCCGTGTGACCAATTTGTGATTATAAGAAGGCGTGACCACGAAGGGATATATTTGTTGTATGTGATGTAAAGATAGGGCTATATCAAACTCAACGAAATTGACGTTGCGTGTAAATTGTTTTTTAAATTTTGTAATATTGCGTAACCACAAAATGTTTATCGCAATACCATTCGTTAAGGTTTGGATGATCTATATCTTTTATAGAAAAAAAGGTTTCTTCAGCTAGGGTAAAGGACCCAATTACTGACACCTAACCAATTACTGTCACCTTAAGCTTCTTTACTTAAAATAACGAATAAATAAACTATAGTATAGATTATAGGTTGAATTACATAATTCTTTTTGTGTATGACTTTACAACGTTTATTTATTCGTTATTTTAAGTAAAATAGCTTAAGGTGACAGTAATTGGTTAGGTGTCAGTAATTGGGTCCTTTACCCTATATGAAACGAGACTTCGATTGTTATTTATTTGGGAATGGATGTGTATGTGGAACTTATCAAATACAATAATCGTGACAAAATTCGTCCAACACGGACAGGTAGCTGTCATTGAGTTCAATGGTGTTTAATTCTATTCAGTTTTGAGTGTTAATGACTGATCTAAAAAGCTTTTTATAGAAAAATTCGTCCAACACTGACAGGTAGCTGTCATTGAGTTCAATGGTGTTTAATTCTATTTAGTTTTGAGTTTTAATGACAGATCTAAAAAACCTTTTTTCTGTAAAAAGCTTTTTCTATAAAGCTAGCTTTTTTCTATAAAAAGCTTGTTTCTATAAAGCTAGCCTTTTTCTATAAGAAGCTTTTTTCTATAAAAAGATTTTTCTATAAAAAGATTTTTTCTATAAAAAGATTTTTTCTATAAAAAGATTTTTTCTATAAAAAGCTTTTTAGTTATGTCATTAAAACTCAAAACTGAATAGAATTAAACACCACTGAACTCAATGACAGCTCCCTGTCAGTGTTGGGCAAATTTTATCACGATTGTTGTATTTGATAAGTTCCACATACATATCCATTCCCAATTAGATAACAATCGAAGTCTCGGGGTAAAGATTCATCGAACGTTATTATTGAGCAAAAAGATAAAGGGACGACGGAGGGGGACAGCAGCAGATAGGAAGGAAGGAAAAAAGCGAAACGCATTCCTCGTTCGTAAATGATGTCAAATAACTTTCGAGCGAGCGAAGGAACGGATGGCCGGTTCGGAGTAGAGGAAAGTAAATAAAAGGCCATTCCGATTGGGCGATCAATTACATCGAGTCTGCATTATTCATGGAGAGTTGGGGCAGGCCGCAGAAAGCGCTACTTCCTTTGCCCCTCATTCTCAAATCAAACTAACCGGCAGAGGAAGGGCGAGAGAGAGGGAGACAGATAGAGACAGAGACTGTATATTTGCATCGGCAATCACTGCGCAATCATGGCTATCACTCCTGGACTCGTGGACCTCGAATAGATACAGCTTTATTCCGAATAAGCTGAAAAATTAACCGACAAACCGTTTGAATCTTCATTAAATCACATGGAAAGTGATTCTAAATATCTTCCAGCAGCGATTTTGTAATATTTCCAGCTTACCGTTTTCCTTCAATTTCAGAGGAAAATACGTCTTAAATATTACATAATTTTTACGATGCTTTCAAGAAGTATACTAATTATAAAAAACAGAATATTCAATTTATTTAATACATAAAAGAATGTGGAATCTCTGTTTTGACCACCATTTTGCCTTTGCTCTATTTTATCATACTCTATTTTTAGATAGTATCACCTGCCCACAGTTATTTCGAAGGCGACATAATGATAGCACGAATCATATCTAACAAATATTAATCATTCCTAATATAAATTACACAATGTTTATAATTCAATGTTTCATAACGTCTATAAATATGACACATTAATCACAGTCCAAAATATAGTGCGCGCTCACGTATACACTTCTTTTATAAATAATAATGAAACAAAAAGCTACTAGTTCAGCTGTGTCAAAATAATTTCATGTTCTCAAAATTGATGTCTCAATAGTTTAATGAATAAGCGAATCTCACGAAATTTTAATTCTTCGAAGCATGGGGACATACACTACACAGTTACGACGTCTCCGATATTATTCATTCCAGTTATTGAGCTCGGCTGTATTCTCCTTTCTCGGCACCGTAGTTCGCCCGGATATTGTTCGACGTCAATATTGGAATTCCGCGCTATATCTTCGCGCCATTGTTCCGCTTTATATAACATTCAAGTAAGGAAATTATCGCAGTCATCGCGTCACCTCGGCAGATAGTACAGAAACGCAATAAACAATTTCAAAATCATTCATTAAAATATCGTTCGCGGGTCTCGTTGAATATCGCCGCGTTTCAAATACAACGGACATTTAGCCACGAGAGACCCCGGTGCTTTTGTTCGAACAGGAGGGAAATTATCTTCGGTCTTTGATGGGTGACAATAATGACCTTGGAGCTTTCACCCGGCCACCGTGGCGACATTTCAATTGGCTTCCTAAATGTAAAACGAGACGGTTAACGGCGGGGGATACGATTCCGCGTCGACGAGAATTATTATACCGCCAGCGGAGAGAGGGAACGTGAAATTGAAGTCGAAATAACGTAGAAATCTCCATGCAGGAGTCCGCAGGGGTGGACGACATCTTCATGCTCGGATGCACCGCCAGTACGCTCCGGCGAATCGGTAGCATTCGACTGCTGCAAAAGCGAACCCGGTCCGAGTACGTCATCCGGTAATCAAAGTGGACTCGGCCTCATCCTCCGACGTAACGGATATATAAGTATATCAAAGCAGCGGTTTCGGTCATCGCTTCAACCGCTCGCCGTTTCTTCATCCTTCTTTTCCGGCTCTTTCGCCGCGCCCACCCGCCCTCGCTTCCGCCGTGTTATTACGTTTCTCCACATCTTTGAAGGTGCCGTTGAGCAGAAATTATGAGCCCTCCTGCGCTATGGCTGCGCTCGTCTGCTTTCTGCTTGAATTAAGTACGGGCAAAGGATTGGCCGAGCGGTCGAACACAAATACGGAAGCTGGCTTGAACGTTGCCAGTGCTCCAGGGGCTCCCTAGTTGTTCCCACCATCTAAAAGGACCCGACGCTGGAGTCCTGACATTACATTGCTGCCAGTCCTGCAGCACGCTACGAAACTACTTTCTCGTTTCGATCCCCTTTGCAACGAAATGTGTTCTTTTTTATAACGGAGGAAATTCTTTGCAGTAGATCGGGACAAACGTGCACAGACAAGAGGCTTGGGAAATATTATTATTGGGATATTGTATTGAATGAACAGCAGAATAGGAATAGATAACCAAGGGTTGAGTAGTGTTGATATTAATGTTGTCACGATCACAGTGAAAACAGTAATAGTACCTAATACTTAGAGAAATTATAATAATTAATTATAAGCTTTTCATACCTCCCACATTTAAAATAATAACCTTTATCACGCATCCTATTTAGGTACAGCATTGCGTCATATCAATTAGTCTTTGGAATATTAATTAATCGAGAGGGTAGATAGAGATGTAACACATCAGAGGATCGTCCAGGATCGTGTAATACTAATCAACTCTAGTGGAGTGAACATAACAAAGCATTTCGGGGTGCAAATTATTTCTTAAGTGTTATATGCAAATACTAGTAACTTCGTAAGTTTCGTATTCATACTCGCAGATTCAAATTCAGAATTCATATTCATAGATTTATTTACTTCCGTGAATTTTCCCATTGCATTAACGCCATACCGAAGTGTTATGGAGCGAGGACAGTAGATCGTGCCGACCTTGAAGGTACAAATGTACCTAAATAAAAATGCATCCCTGTATTTAAATCGAGACTTAACATTTTACGTAGATGTTTAATGTTCGACTTCAATGTATTTGCCAAGAATGACTCCGAAAGAGGTTTATTCGTGGTACTCCAAAGTAGCCCTCAACTAGGGTTGTCAACTTTTTGGGGGTAAATATAGTACTTTAGGGCCAAATGTGATAAAAAATATAGTACACTGTGAAGAAATATAGTACTTTTCAGAGGAAACTGGTACAAAATAAAACTACATTAGAACAACGACATCTTATTTTTTGTGCATTTTGCATTATTAATTAATTTATTGTCTTCAACAAATATGTTAAAGGTTTGATTGTAGTGAAAGTCCAAATTAACATATATGAGGAGCTCATTTTATGAGAGATAGACTGGGTTTATTTCTTTCTTCCCGCCACTTCATGTTCATTACAGAAAAAATATTCTCTGTTAAAGTTTTGATGTTGCTATAGAATAAAAAAATAAGTAAAAGTTGCAGAATTTTATCGATATATCGGAAATACAGTATGTTTACGTACTATATATTTTCTAACAGTGTATAGTACACTAGACAAACACATAGTACAATACTGTATCTGTATTATAGTCCTACGGTTGGCAACCCTACCCCTAACCTTGAGGAAGAGACGTTTCAAACTGACGAAAGAAGTGCACGAGTAGTCATTGATTTGGCTCTTTTGCGTATCTTTAGTGCATAACAACTTACTGTACTGCATAAAATCTCGGAGGAATACCGAATTCAAAGTTGTGTCATTTTCGGCTTCTGTATGTGGGCCTGTACACAAGAACGAGACGAATGTAAATAGGTAGTAGCAGAAATAGTAAAAAGAGCAGAAGTGTATACGTGTAGATTTACGAATAAAAAACAAATTTTAAAAAATTAAAACCCATTAAAAAAAATAAAATTGCACTAAAAAGTAAAAAATAATTTTTCCCTCATTTAATCTACGACTCTCATATTTTTTAAATCGGCGCCAGGTTTACACAGTGCAAATGATGAGGCGCCGACTTAAAAAATATGAGAGTCGTAGACTAAAGGAGGGAAACAATTATTTTTTACTTTTTAGTGCAATTTTATTTTTTTGAAATCGGTTATAATTTTTTAAAATTTTTTTATTCTTAACTTTTTAGTTTTATATATATTGACACAACATGCTGAGGAGATATGCGCGTACGTACATAAAATAATAATAATTAGGTAATAATAGTCTTTATTATTAACCATAACTGGCAAACTATTGGGCCAATGTTGATTTAGTCTAGGATGGGACCACCGGGGCATCGTCCTCTTTCGAATGAAAGAAAGATCATCAAAATCGGTTCTTATGCTAAGGAGTTATGAGGGAACAAATATAAAAAAAAAACATACAGGTCGAATCTATAACCTCCTCCTTTTTGAAGTCGGTTAAAAATCAACTACATCAAGACGCTGGAACAGGCAACCCGTTAAATTCGATGTTCTACTGAAATCTTGAATAATACTACATTTTAAACATTTCATACGTTTTTGTACATAGTGCATGTCAGCTGCACAGGGTGTGTTTAAAAACGAATTTATGACTTACAGGGTAGATACCACTGACTAAGGTGTGCGAAAACTGCTAAACAACTGTAGGTGGAAAAATCAACAGCCAGAGTTAGAAGCGACTTTCGATGTTACCATTGTGAGCGATCCGCCTGCATCTATCCATCACGTCCCGGGCAAAAATGAGGGATCACCTCCCAATATTCTTACTTTGATATTTACAAGAGGAGTTCTACCTTCCCTCCTTCACACCTCCGTACTACAAGATCGCGCACTCTAAAGAACTCCCAGGCTGGTCTTGACAGCCAGCTGAAACACAAGATCCCCTCGCGAGTACACCGACCCTAACGTTCTACATTAACAACTCTGATGTCCGACAACACGTTAATACTCGGCGTTCGAGCGTGGAGTGCCCCGCGTCGCAGCGCTGGAGGGTCCTCATCCAGGTACAATCCTGGGTGAAACCCCGGGGCCACGGCACCAAGTGGCATTCCACGACAAAAAACAGGTAAGCGCATCGGAGCGTGCACCACCGCAGCCAACCCAAACACGGCTGTTCTTAGAGAAAACGAATCTTCTCGCCGGAGACGCTTGGAAATGTCCAAAATGTATACGTATATATTTGTCAGGCGGGGGAGGAGCGGGGGCTCGTTTGCGTCGTTACCGCGCGGGTATCCGCAACACTTGGAAAGGACTCGATTCCATGCGACGCGCTTTTGCGGCAACGACGCCAATGCGTCGAGGCGTGGCGAGGTTAGTTTAGTTGGAAACATGCCTCGGCGAGCATAGCAAACACGCGCAACTGACACTGGAGGGACGGCCTCACGGTGGAGGCGTATACCCACCTACATATAGATATACGGTTGCATATATATATATATATATACATATATATACTTGTCCATCTCCTACCGATATACATACGCGTGCTCATCCCCCGTCGTCATCGCTACGTATCTATACGTGTACGTACGTACATGGGCTGGAGGAATGGCGAAGAGGGGTCGAATATCTCGGTCGTCGGAGACCGACGTGGACAAACAGACGTGCCGACGTCCACGGGGGACACGGAAAACACGACGGCGTCGGCGTCAGCGTTGGCGTCGGCGTAGGCGGCGCCGTGAAACGAGAAATCCGCGTATACCCTCCGGCCAGGTTTTCGATTGTCCGGTCGGGTCTGTAGCTCTCTCGCCGCTATCGCGATGAAAATCGATCTGCCGGGACGAGAGCTATCGGAGCCGGTACAGACTTGCCGTTATGAAAATGCGACAGGCCTTCCCTCGCCGAGCCGACGCCGACGCGATGCATTCGATACTTCGGATCGTGCGTGCACGCGTGCCACTCTCGATAGGTACGTGCGGCAATATCGAATTGGAAACGATCGCTTGCAGGTTCCCCAGTGAAAGGAGAGGCTTGCGCGCGGCACCGGATAGCCTCGCAGTGAATTCGTTTGCAACCGTGATGCACTTTTCGGGTACGAATGGTTTGTCCTGATTTATCGCCCGGGGGGTACTTGGGCTTAATGTGTACATCGCTTTTTTGCCGTGAATTGAATAGTTGGAAGGTAGACCAAGTGCCGTGCGAATGTACTGCAAGGTATAGTGGAATGTGATAGAGAAGTTATGGGTTAGGTAGTAGCTGTGGTCAACTTACATCTATGCCCACCTTCATGGTGATCCTTCATACCTGTTTCCAAGCCACTACGTAATTTCAAATACTTTCAAATGATCACACTCTAAAGTATAATGATCACCAATTTCATGCACCTTCTTTGACAAGACAAGATCTTAAATAACCACCCTGTTTCGCACCTAACCCTAACCTAACCCTAATCTTCATCGTGATCCTTCAATACCTGTTCCCAAGCCACTACGTAATTTCAAATACTTTCAAATTATCACTTTATAAAGTATAAAGATGACGAATTTCATTGACCTTCTTTGACAAGACAAGATCTTAAATAACCACCCTGTTTCTCAGCCTAGCGTTTCTTGCCTAGCGGATGGGGGATCCACTTGGGCCCGTTCGGCACTACTTTTAACCCTTCGTGGTCACACGGGGTGTATCGCACCCCAAGAGCAATTTTCGATTTGAAATGTCGCACCTTTACGTCTCCCAAAGGAGATTTATCGCAAAAAAAAAAATAAAAAAAGTTTAAAAAAATCAGGATTTCCCCACAACCGTGGAAAATCGCTCATTTTCAGCTACAAATTTTATCATATCAAAATTTACATTTCTAGAAAAAGACTATTAGACCATGACCGTATAAGTATTACGAATTAATCATTTGGGGGAGTTTCCAAGAAGAAAAAATAATATTAAATCAATCTCCTTAGCTGTGCACACGCGACTGGAACCTGTCGAAACCTAATTGTTTTTGGTAAATAATGGCTCGATTGCGTTTCAAAGATCACAGATATAGCTAATGTCCGATATTAGGTGCCGTCCGGCGTTAAGGGAACTCCACCTACTATATACTTAGATTATTATCATCAATTGTTAGCTTTAAGAAGGTGTCACTGCCCTAAAAACTAAGAAGTTTAATTAATACCGAGATCAAAATCTAATACTAAAGCTTATTTTGGGTCATTCTAATGACCTGTATCAACGCTATTAGATTAAGGATCAACATGGATCTAGCGCGCGGCATCAACTGCCGAGCTATCTACCGTGCAAGGGTTAATCCGCGCCCGAAGCCCGACCGCAATTCTGTTTATCAAGCAGGTGTGCCGCGACGCAACGTCATTAGAAGATCGTTTGAGTCGAAGGACCGGTGGCCTCGACTTTATGATCGATCGTTGCTGTTATTATTACAGTGCCAGGCCGTCCTGGATGCACCTATCGGTGGCGGTTGAGCGGCGCGGGGGTCATCGGCGAGCGGAACGAAGCGATAAACGACAGCAAGAGCCGTTTACGTCGTTCCTTTCGAGCGATTTCATGCGTTACGTGTCCTACCGCCGGCGGATCTTACTTTTATGTCGTGCAATACGCTCACGCTTCACGGCTGTGCCACGTATCAGGCGAATCTCGACGCTCCCTTGTGCACCGCGATCTCTCCTCCCGTTTCCTTTCGATCTCTCTTCCGGTACCCATCCCCGCAATTCCTGCCCGGCCGTTTCACGTTGTAAACGTGCGTTTATAGGTACAGGTCTCAAACCGTCGGGCAGCGTGTCGCTTGATTGCGCGTGCATCCATTTCGCCGACGCGACCGTAAAAGGTTTATACGCCCGATCGAAGTTTACAATGTGTTCGCTAATTTCTTAGTACTGCTACTATATCGTGCTATGAGGGTGCTGTGTATTCCCAGCGTTTCACCCATTACGCTGACTTCTGTGTCTGGTAAGGACCCTTCTTTCTGCAGGACACTTATTTTTAAGCCGATGTTTCTTTCCATCACCTAATTTTTATATACCTATTTTTTTTAGCTAAAAACAGGAAAATTGGGGATTTTTTTTTAAGAACCCTGCGATTCGATTTATTTGAAAATTGGAACATGTTTTTATGCGTCTTTGAAGAAGTTACAGGCTTTGTTTTATTAATTTTGTAGGAGTTATGAATGATCGATCATCACGTTGGTGGACCGATTTGAATAAAATTTTGCACAAATATTCTTAAGACTATGATCTAGTACTCGTCGAGACGATTTTTCGATTAGTATCGTGTTTTTTATTAACAAAAGAAGATGAAAATTTGGGTCGATAATCATATATTATATCCAATCCACGATGACGCAAAATATTTTTTGTTTCAAAATTTGCGCCGAAAAGTACTAGATTATAGTCTTAAGAATCTTCGTGCAAAAATTTTATTCAAATGCTGTAACTAGGAAGAAGCCTTGGGAGAAGTGGCTGCTGCGGTACCATTTCTTATGGTATCAAATTTCTTTTTGATGAGAATACAGCTTAATTTATACATAACAAGGTGTATATCTTGATATTTAAATCCGACGTTTCTTTATGTAAAGAAAAAATCATGAAAATGATCCTATTTTCCGACCCGTCAAGGGTATGTAACCCCTTAAGAATCGTATTTCTTTTAATTCACAGGTGAGAAGGTTAATTAGAAGGTAACAGTAAATTTACCGTGTTTAAAGATTCATCGAGTATGCGCGCGATTGAACGCTACTTGGCTGACTATTTCTCGATATTTCTACTTGCATGTTAGTCAAACTCCTGCATAGGCTCTAGCACTTGGTCCAACGCCTTCAGATAGCTCCGTGTCACAACAGCTCGCTTGAGTTGCAAGGCTTGCATAAACATGGAGGATGTATTGTTGAGAGCATGCGTTTTTTTCTGAATAAAGAACCCGTTTATTAGTTTACCATTTGTGTAAAAGTGACACATAAATAAATGTATGAAACTTAAAATTGTTATAGTTGTTAGTTCATCAATTTGCCACCTTATTTTTTCGATACAGTCCTTTCTTTGCTTTTCATGTGTATATAGGGGGCTCGCAAGAAGCAATCGCGCGTGGCACCACAATCGCTAAGGGTGTTTCTTCTATAAGTGTTTTCAATCGCTGACAATAGTAGTTACGGTTCCTAAAATATTCGAATAATGCAGTATTGTATTTTTATTATTCAACGTCTCGCTCTCGTTGACGCAGAGATGATCTGTCCAACAAATTAAAGATTCATAAATGGGAAATATTATGCAATAAATTTTCACTTTCTGAACCCTTAAATCTCTCACATTGTGAATGCTTTTTTAGTAACGTGCTTTAATAAGTAGTCACCAAGGATGCAGACCAATGTATTATAACACCTCCTCCAATTTAAACAATTTTTCTCATAATATAGGATGAATAATTTGTAAACTTTCACCCTCAATATTTACAAATACTAGCACAAAAACCGAAGTAACAAATGAGAGATAAATATGTTATCTAAATCCCATTAATTACATGCATAAATTTAATTAATCTTATATAATATTCAGCTCTTCGTACAACATATTATTCCTCGGTATTTCATAATTTGTGTTTTCAACTGTTCCAGATAGTATCCGATTGAACTGAAATTATATGGAAGGTACGTGAGAACTCGCATAATAATAACAGGATGTGGTCAACGTTATGAAACAAGTTTCCTACGCGAAAAGATCCGTCAGAATTGTTTATTCAGAAATTCCGTGCATTGCAGGGAAATTGAGAAATTCGGTTGCGCGTTACACAATTTCTCATCTCGTCCAGAAAAAAGGCCAGAGGCATCGCGCGGAATGCCGTATCCGAAACGCCCACCGAGTTCTCTCGCGTTCGTGTAACGTGCACAAGGGGGGCGTATCCTCTTTCGGAAAATATGTTCGCCGTGGGCTACTAGTTTTAATTAAATCTGCGCTTTCTACCATCCAGGTATGCCAGCTGTATAACCAAGACGATTAGCCGGCGTTTCTAGCGTTTGAACGTCCGTGCGACGCGTTCCGCGCTTTGAACTGTCTCGGACCCAAACTAAATGTTCACCTAAATTTTCGTCTCGGACCCCCTAATTACTCGCGAAACCACTTAACTCGGCGCAAATGCTTCGCCGTATACTATAACAAATTCAAATGAATGTTACGGTTTCTAGGTTCGGCAGATAGTACCGCTTTTTTTTCTCCTTTTTTACTGCGATAAGTGTAATAAACTTTTCTTCAGTGAATATCTTACTCTTAAGGTTCCGATCTAAATATCGATTTTTTTTAATTTCGTTTTTCGAATGTTCAACCTTTTAAGAATACTTGTTTAAAAGAATTTTTTTAAATTCGTAAAATTCCAGAATTTATAGGAATTTGAGTAGCGAAAAATATAGGGAAAAAGTGATTTCAAACTTCCAGTGTCGTTATTTTCCTAAAAAATGTAATTTTTGTAATTTTTCTGGTCTAGTCCACGAGCGAGTTTCATGCCCTTTAATAATCTGGCATTGTTTTTTATTTCAGGCCGATGGTTTAGGTGCTACAGGTTCCAGCGATTTGGATGTTTTTTTTACGCCTCGATTTTAAGGACTCCCCAGTGCCGTCTGCAATGATTAATTATAAAAACATATATATATTTCCATAGTTTAAGACATCCTTAATACAATGCAAAAAGTCCCATTAAATTATATGCAGTAGTTTTCCTTTAATTAATTCCTAAAGATCACCTATTTTTATGGGCTCTAGACCGGAACATCCCCTTAATTATCACTGTCACCCTGTAATTTATATTTTGTTCCATTCTGAACGAGAGAGAAATTTTGTGACTTAATCGAAACTGTTGCATTATAGTTTTATAGTCTCTTTAAATTCTGTCTTATGTGGATGAAGAAATATATTATCGGAGACTACCCCTACAGCACACTTTGTTGCAGGAACGTCTCAGTGACGTCGCGCTGCAACATTTGGAACATTACTCGAAATGTTCCCGAAACGTTTCAAGCAAATTGCTATGTCCGCCTTGTGTAACATTGCAGGAGATATTTCTGGAACGCAACGTTTCGGAGATTTTACAGATATTGTCATGCAATATTTCGGAGATATTGCACAGAAATGGTCACGCAACGTTCGGACAGTAGGGCCAAAAATAAAAATATCGGTGGTATACTAAGGTACTGGTACTATATACCGTGTCTTTGATGGACGCGACGACATGAATGGCTGCAGAATCGTAGTAGTATAACGTCCGTGTGTTTTTCCTAAATAGAAAATTATTTTACCCCAGTGAAGATTCGAACCCATGACCTCGAGCACCGTAGACGAACACCTTACCGCTGCAGCTACAAATGTTGATTGAGGATATTGCTTACGTACTCGAACTTATACTCCTACCGTGCAACGCTTTAAACTCAAATTATTCAAAAACGAAGATTCGTTTGGACAAACCCCATTACATCTACCTAATCATGGTGCCAGATATCTCACAACAAATTCATTTCGACGCTTGATGTTGTATCACGTTGATTCATATTCTATTATGAAATATCTTGCGTAGTACAACAAAAAATTTTTTTTTTAGTTTTTAGCGCATTTTTGATACAATTGTTTAACAAAAATTTTTTATATATTTTTGTATTTTCTAGTTTTTAATGTTTGTGGATTTACATTTCACAGATCAGACTTCTTTACAAATATCTTTTATTGCTATATACAATTTAACAGTTTGCAATTGGATTAATTACTTATATCACACATTGTCCGTGTTCACATATATTCCCGTGGAGGTTGCCTGTGAAATATAATACTGTATTCTGTTTGTCGACATGTGTGATATAAGTAATTAATACAATTACTTAATTACCACTGTAGGGTTTAAACAAATTCATAAACCATATGCAGCAACAAAACATATATGTAAAAAAGTGTTACATGTCCCAAGTACTGCCAGTGTCTTTACTATTGCCATTTAAGACTATATTGCGCGTGTTTGTATATCAGGAACGCTCCGTGTCAATCTGTTTTATGTACGAATATTGCCTGAACGGCCCACGGGGCCGTTCCTACAGCGTTCGCCAATAATACGGACTTCTAAATTTACACTCGACATCGCGGGACGTTTTTGTTATGAACAATAGATTAAATGGCAATAGTAGGCACAGTGGCAGTAATTGGTACATGAAACACTTTTTTACAATTATCTTTTGTTGCTATATATAGTTTATGAGTTTGTTTAAACTTTATAGTGTTAACTAAGTAATTGTATTAATTACTTATGTTAGATATTGTTCACGGTCGCATATATTCCCCCGGAGGTTTCCTGTGGTATTTAAGACTGTATTCCGTGTGTTTGCATTTCACGAACGCTTTGCGTAGGCGAGGAGTGAAAATATGTAAGTCCATATTCCACGGCAATGTGTGCGCAATATTTCGGGAGTATTGTACTGCAGTATGTGCGCAATATTCCACGCCAATGTGTGCGCAAAATTCCGGGAGTATTGTACTGCAGTATGTGCGCAATATTCCACGCCAATGTGTGTGCAATATTCCGGGAGTATTGTACTGCAGTATGTGCGCAATATTCCATGGCAATGTGTGCGCAATATTCCGGGAATATTGTGCTGCAGTATGTACGCAATATTCCACGGCAATGTGTGCGCAATATTCCAGAAACATTGCACAAACGCGGCCATTGCAATATTCCACGGCAATGTGTGCGCAATATTCCTGGATTATTGTAACGCAGTATGTGCGCAATATTCCACGGCAATGTGTGCGCAATATTCCAGAAATGTTGCACAAACGTGGCCATTGCAATATTGCACGGCAATGTTTCCACAATGTTGCAGGAACATTGCAATGCAACCTGCAACCAAACGGCAACATTGCAATGTACTGCAACGGCTGTGCAACGTTCCTGCAACGAAGTGTGCTGTAGGGGTAATTTAAAAATAACACAGACTTGGGATGAAATAACTTTTTTCAATAAAAATTTCATACCACATCGACTATATTTTTGCCGTGACGGTTGGTGCAGGAAAATATTAGAAATTACTAGGAATTTTTAAATACTGGATCGCCAAGCCAGAACTGTTTTTTAGTTGTCAGTTCAGTTGTTACTCAGCTTTGATTAAATGCGAAAAGGGTGGACAAAAAGAATAACAACAATCACAGCTTTACTGGCAAAAGAAAAAGGGATTACTAAGATATGAATAACTAAGATTTATAGATTTTGAAAATAAATATATTCAGAACTGGCCCCAAAATAGATTTCATGTGGTAATTTTCCACCAACTAATTTCATTCAATCGCATAATCGGTGGATCAAATCTGAGGTTATTTTTGCACTTACAAGGGAAGATCCCGAACCCGAAAATTCAAAAACTTCTGAAACTTTGTGAATATGTAGGGGATTTCCTCCTGACTACAACGCAATTTTTGTTTGCCGCCGAAATTCACTCGAGGGGGGTGAAATTGACCCCCGCAAATTCGGCTATTTTCCGATTTTGTGTTATAACTCACGAACTATAAGAGATAGAAAAAAAGTTTGAAGACAAAAGTTACTCCTTTCAATTAAATCTACCATTTGGGAGAAAAATATTTTACAGTTCACGCGTTATAACACAAAATCGGAAAATAACCGGATTTCCAGGGGTCAATATTACACCCCCTTAAAGTGAATTTATGCATCAACCAAAAATTGCGTTGTAATCAGAAGGAAATTCCCTACACATTCACAAAGTATCAGAATTTTTAGAATCCCCTGATGTTCCCCTGCTAGAAGTCCAAATTCCTATAAAAGCACCCCATATTTTTAAAAAACTTTTTACGACCCTCGATTCGGCCCCGTGTGGATTCTCTGTCATCCATAAAATTTCCCTTCGGAAAGGCGTCCGCGATCTCCAGCGACGGCGGGTGGTTTTTATTTAGACATGCCTCCTCTGCCAAGCAGAGTGTGTGCACCGCCGGTGGATGGTGCAATGACGGCTTCCTTATTTGGCGTGAAACTGACGCAAAAGCCCGTAGTCATCCGCCGTCACGGTCGAGCGGTTATGGTTCGGTCCCATAGTGTCTTGTGGCGGGTTTACGCCGCGTCGTCTGCCGGCAGAAACACATTCGCTTTGGCTATGGTTTAAGACGGGTCGAAGGTCTCTCGGGCAAAGCTTCTGAATAGAGTTACCTAACGACGCGCAGGGGGCCAACAAGCCGCTGTACTTGGTGTACGTACGTGTAGGTACATATTCCTAGCCAGCCATACGAAATCTTCGGTATGCGCCAATCGTCGGGATGGTCTCGTGGTGGTGAGCCTGTGTAATGTTTGCCGGATGAGCGGCTTTCACACCGGCATCTGTTTACCGGACGAGCGGCTCTTCCCTGCCCGATAATTCAATCTTGCTTTTCCCGTTGTTGCTTCATCTTTTTTCCCCGCAGCTTTCGCTACCATAGCTTTGCTCCCCGGCGCTCCTCTCTGTCCACTGGAGGCCTCGCTCGGCCAGCGCTTTTCGCGCCGCATTTCAAAGAAGCTCGAACCATCCCCGCGTCCGGTCTCGCGGGGCGGACAACTTATCCGGTTTCATTCGTTGCCGGGCGTTTTATTCCCGACTTGCCCGTGGCGAGGTGGAACGCGAATTCTCCGATTTCTTTCGCGCTCGCGGGACATAGAAATTTCGTGGGAAAATACAGTTTCAGCGAAGTACGCGCGCGCACGTAGCTGGGAGGAAAATAATTTTTAAAATAAACTCGCCGGAATACATTTGCCTGGGCGAAGGCGAAATATTCGAGGTCCTGCTCCGCCGCGAAGCGTTTCAAAAAATGCGAGCGCGGTCCGTGAAATTTCAGCTTGATTCGAGACCTCCGCCGCCGCCGTCCCCGGCTGTGTTTAAACAGGGCGAGGCGAGGTTGAAGAAATGGACGGGGGATGTAAGGGGGAATAGTGCATAGTCGACGGCACGTTCGCCTTAAAAATTACTGGTGATATTTCAGACGCGGTAATACGCGGAGTTTAACTACACCCACCAAATAACAAGAGCAAGACGAATGAAGTACTTTGCCTTACATAATTCATTCTCGAGTTTCTATATACCCCGCGGCGCGCCTGTATTTTCTATGCGCCCCCAGACCTAATCATATGCGCTGAATGCTAAATGTCCGCGTCGCGCGTCGCTCGCCCAACTATTTCGTCGGTCTTTTGTACATCGCGCGGAACAATCAGGGAATTTCACCTCCTACGCGCTATCTCCCTCGTTCTTCAATCTCGTGGAATTAACTGACACGAGAATTTTATCATAAATCGTTTTAAGCCCCGCGAGCTTCGAATACGAATGAAAGGAATGCAAATTTCAATATCAATTTGGCTGGCTTATAACAAATCTGAACAATTTGATGCGACTATAAATAATTATATGTAATAATATTGCACGTCTAAAGAAAATTACTAATTAGAAAACCATTCGACACCCGTCCTGACACAAGCAAGAAAAAAATTCTCGAGATTTTTGCATATTTTCTAAAGTTAAAAGATCAACCGCCGTTCTCATTCGTCAGCGATTTATGCCGATCCGTTGCACTCGATCGTTTGAAACGTGTTTGACATTTGGAAAAAGGGGGCGTCAAAATGTAGGATTAAAGGGACCCGTTAAACCGTCCCGCTGGATTATCGGCGGTACAAATTGTCTCGCTGAAGTTGCCGGCGCGGGCAAATGAATAAATCGGGTTCTAATGATCCAGAAAAAAATCGGGACCGCCCCGCTCGAAGCGCCGAATCGGTGGGAATAATTCAAGTGGCTGTTTCTTTCGTAACGCCGAGGGCTACGAGGGATAAGTAAGGGTTTCTGTCGAGGCTGTTTAAGCGGCGCAGCTTCGTGGCAAAGATTGGAGTTGGCTCACCCACCGCCAGATACAAACTATTGCATCGCATCGCCCGCCTCAGGATGTCCGATCGAGCTTCCTCTGTGCCTTCTTCATTTAGGAACGCGAACGTATCCCCGGGCTACAAACCACCCCTTGTACTCGGCTATTCGCTTTCAACCTCGTCCCCTCGGCTACCCCCCCTCGCCCCTCCCGGCGCCTCCGCCGATTCCTCTTCTAACCGGGGCTTCCATCCGGTATCAGAATAATTCGAATTTATTTGTCGTGCGCTTCCAACGAGCGTCTCGAATCACCATAATGAAATGTCGTATGCAATAAGGCGAAGGCGGATTCTTATATTGGTCGAATAAGACTTTTATTACGTTGCCTCGCGGACTCTCCTGGGATCAGGGTATTATTCATTTTTAGAGGCAAATGGCTACGCGTGAAATCGAGCAGCCGGAGTGACAAACGTCTTGAGATTCGTATATAGGTATGTACCTATTAATGGTTATATGTGTATGTAGTTGCATGCTCTTCTTGTAAAGGCTTCTGTTTAGAATCTTTGCAAAACCGCTTAAGGGGCTGTTCCGGTCTAGAGCCCATAAAAGAGGTGATCTTTAGGAATTAATTAGAGGAAAACTACTACATATAATTTAATGGGACTTTTTGCATTGTATTAAGGATGTCTAAGATTATAGAAATATATTTTTTGTTTTATAATTAATCGTTGCAGACGGCACGGGGATGTCGTTAAAGTCGAGGCGTCAAAAAGTTCATCCGAATCGGTGGGACCTGTATCTGCAAAAGTTATTATCCGATTCGACTGAAACTTTTTTTATTTGGAAGAATATGCTTCTGGCTAGGGGAAACCAAAAAAATTACAAAAATGACATTTTTTTAGAAAATAAGGACATTTGAAGTTTGAAATCACTTTTTCGCTGTATTTTTCATCCTTTCAACGCCTTTAAAAATTACAAATTTTCAATTTTATTTAAATTTTACTGGTTTCCCCCCTAGCCAGAAGTATATTCTTCAAAATAAGAAAAGTTTCAGTCGAATCGGATAATAAATTTTGGAGATACAGGTCCCACCGATTTTGAGAACACTGTTTCGAGAAAAACGCGTTTAAAGTTTTACGCGAGTGCCGAGTGGCCGGGTGCTACCCATGCATTTGCCGCTACTCAAATCAGAGACTTTAAACCGGTATGATTTTGATACCGGTATTACGTCAACAAAGCTATACCGAAACCGATATCGTACCAAAACAGATGTGTACCGAAACCATTATAGGACCGAAATAGGCGAATACCGAAATCGTTAAAGTACCGAAACCGAAATAAATACCGGTATTTTTCCGGTTCTTCTTTCGGTGACATGGTAGATTAAAGTAATATCTTCGTAACCCTTATTAATTCGAGCTGTAATATCTTCGTAACCCTTATTAACACCGACATAACGTAATATATTTTCATAAAAATACCAATATATTAGTATACGCGTACCGTATAGATTCTTGTCTAATAATATTTTGAAAACTGTAACAAAATCCGAAAACTGAAAAAAGTACCGGTAAATATAGGTAAATATACCGGCATTTGCATATATCGGTATGACGTCATACCGGTATTTGCGTATTTCGGTTTCTATAAAGGTTTTGAAGATGGAACCGAAAAATACCGGTATCATACCGGTATTTTCAGTTGCGGTAGAAGTCCCCGACTCAAATGCCTATAACTTCGGGAATTTTACGAATTTCAACAAATCCTTTTAAACATTTATTCCTAAAAGGTTGGACATTCGAAAAATGAAATAAAAAAAAATCGATTTTTAGACCGGAACCTCCCCTTAAGGAGGTACTCTAGTGTAACTGCCCGCTTTGCAGCGCCATCTTTGTGAATTTATTTAATAAAATCTATAAGATTATACTATCTGACGTTTTGCCTGCATATTAAGGTATGTTTGAAGTAATACTCAGAATTTCTTTGATCCTTTTTATCCCACATATACATAGATATAGTCGGTGGCGCAAGCTTCTTCAAAAAATTCTTTTCCGACGGGCGTTGGTGTGGGAACTGTTCTAGTCCTCCAAAATGGAAAAACTAAGGTTTATTTTCTTTATTATGTTTATCGCTATGGATGGAACCACAGAGACCCCCTAACAATAAAAATTTGCAGACTGACAGCAGTTTGAAAAATATGTTAGATTTCTGCTGATAAATTTAGCCGCTTTCGTTCTGTAGAATTAATTCTATACAATATAGTGACTCCTCCGTGGTTCCAACCATAGCGACAAACAGAATAAAGAAAATAAATTTTAGTTTTTCCATTTTGGATGACTAGAAAAGAATTCTTTGAAGAAGCTTGTGCCACCGACTATATGTGCAATAAACTAGATCAACAAAATTCTGAGTATTACTTCAAACCAGAGTTGGGCATCATTCGACTAAAAAGTGATTGAAATAACGTTTCGACTAAAGTTACTTCAACTTTTTCCTTACTCGACTAAAACTTACCTGAGTTAGCTTTAGTCAAGGCGCCAGAGCTGAAGCTGGTTAGTCAAGAGCCTTTAGTCGTGGGTTGTGACTATCGTTGATCAGCTGTCATTCTATTCTTAGTCTAGAAGGCGACTAACCGGCGAAAGCCTTTGCGGCCTGACGCGCGCGCGGTCGCCTACCGGTCAGATTCTACAGAATCTGAATTTCTTTATTTTTCATCGTATCAATATGAAAGTGACGCCAATGGATTCTTGGTGTTTTCCCGATTAATTGGACTGAAAATAATTTAAATATGACTATTTTTAACGAAACGGGCTTTGAATTCTGCAAACAAATTTCTCACGTAATATCCTTAATTATGGTCCGAATTATATCATTTTTAGGCCCATTTTCATCGGGAAGACATGAGAAATCGATTGGTAATACTTTTATTAACACTTATCAAAAACAGGCAGATTTTATGTGGCCCGTCGGTTTTACTGCTCTCGGCTGTCAACGGGCGGTCTACTGGGGCCCGAAGGTCCTCGCTCGCAAGCGGAGAAAGCAAGGCGTCTCAACAATCGAAAGATTGTACATACATATTCTTTCTGATGCTTTCGCCTACAATTGTTATGGTGGGTTAATTAACAAAAAAAACAACAGTTTGCCAACGAATATTTAATGTTGGGCCTGCAATTATTATGGTTGGTTAATTAACAAAAAGTTACGACAGTTTGCCTACGAATATTCAATGTTGGGCCTACAATTACCATCGTCGGTTAATTAACAAAAAATTTACGACGATGATTAAATGTCATCTTACAACGCGTCAGAAAAATTTCTACATCCAGAAACGTGTTATTATATTGCACGTTGTGATACGTTGTGCACGTTTCGATGCTCGAAACCAGCGGGGCCATAGAATGTTGCACACAATCAGTGACGAATCTGTAGGTCTGCATTTCTAATCAGTTCTTTGCGAAAGTGACGTCAATCGATTCCTCGTGTTTCCTCAATTAAATTGGCTCTAAAAACGATATAATTCGGAGCATAATTAAGGATATTACGTGAAAAATTTATTAGCAGAGTCCGTGGTAGCAGTTATTTGTTGGGAGTTTGTTGGGCCAATGACGTGTTATCCGTTGGCCAACTGTTGAAGTGGTGAACTATTTTCAAATGAGCCAACGATTATAACCAACGCAGGCCCAACGTCACTTAACATTAAGGCCCAACTAAAGGTTTCTTTCCAAAAGGCGTCTTAAAGAACTTCAAAAGACGTCTTCTTCAGGTTTGGTTTAGGAAAAAAAATATTTCGCGGTTAGGGGAGAATCGAACCCAAACTTTCCGCTCACGAACCAGCCATTATTCGCACCTAGCCAACACACTTTCTCGAAAATATTTGTAATTTCTAGTTACATATCTAGTACTAAATGTTTATAAAAACATTCGACCTTTAGACTTATTCTTTAAAAATTTCACATTCGTCTTAAGACAGACGTCCTTATTACGTATTTATAAATAAGAACAGAAAAATCACAACGTGCAATATAATAACACGTTTCTGGATGTAGCAATTTTTCTGACGCGTTGTAAGATGACATTTAATCATCGTCGTAAATTTTTTGTTAATTAACCGACGATGGTAATTGTAGGCCCAACATTGAATATTCGTAGGCAAACTGTCGTAACTTTTTGTTAATTAACCAACCATAATAATTGCAGGCCCAACATTAAATATTCGTTGGCAAACTGTTGTTTTTTTTGTTAATTAACCCACCATAATAATTGTAGGCGAAAGCATCAGAAAGAATATGTATGTACAATCTTTCGATTGTTGAGACGCCTTGCTTTCTCCGCTTGCGAGCGAGGACCTTCGGGCCCCAGTAGACCGCCCGTTGACAGCCGAGAGCAATAAAACCGACGGGCCACATGAAATCTGCCTGTTTTTGATAAGTGTTAATAAAAGTATTACCAATCGATTTCTCATGTCTTCCCGATGAAAATGGGCCCAAAATGATATAATTCGGACCATACTTAAGGATATTACGTGAGAAATTTGTTTGCAGAATTCAAAGCCCGTTTCGTTAAAAATAGTCCGATTTAAATTATTTTCTGTCCAATTAATCGGGAGAACACCAAGAATCCATTGGCGTCACTTTCATATTGATACGATGAAAAATAAACAAATTCAGATTCTGTAGAATCTGACCGGTAGGCGACCGCGCGCGGGTCAGGCCGCAAAGGCTTTCGCCGGTTAGTCGTTTCCTTGACTAAAAATTGAATAAAAGCTGAAACCACGTTAGTCACAACCCAAGAGCTAAAGATCCTTGAATCACCGGCTTCAGCTCTGGCGTCATGACTAAAGCTAAGCTAAATCATCTTTAGTCACCCTTTGACTAACGACTAACCGTAAGGACCTTTTAACTAGATGGTATCTAGATATTATCTTTGCCCAACTCTGCTTCAAACCAACCTTAATATGCAGGCAAACCGCCAGATAGTAAAAACTTATAGTCTTTGTTAAATAAATTCCCGAAGATGGCGTTGAAAAACGGGTAGTTACACTAGAGTACCCCCTTAAAGCTATTGTAGTAGTTATTAATGTCGACTTGGAAATCGACTTTTTCTAGATTTTTAGATAAAAAAATTAAATATTACACCCTAAAGGCTAACTGAGAACGCTGTTCTACCTAGCTTCCGAGTGCCGCGTAAATGAAACAATTCATATTGTATGCAGTGATCCTTGCACAGAACTTTTACGATAAAAGAGACTTCTTTGGAAAAGTTGCGCAGCACAAGCTTACTCAACACTACTCTTGATAAAATTCATCCGCCCCGTCCGTTCCTCCAATATTCCAATGATAAAACTAACAAAGCTTATAGTTAGGTACTTTTGTTCTGCGACTCTGCTCAAAGATTGTATTCCTGATTGCAAGCAATTTTTTAATTCGTTCCTCGAAAAATTGGATACCTTTTGAATTCAAATGTTAAGGCAATGACTAAATTCTGTTGCTGCTAATGGGAGAGAATGTTATGAAGGTATTAATAGAATATAGAGTCAATTACTAAATAGTTATATAATTTTTTTACTGTCTTTTCGATTATGTGTGGTGAAACGAAGCAACAGACACTTTTACTGTTCAATTTATACTCAAGAAAGAATGTACTTCAAACGGTATATATATGAAGAGGTTTTGCATAAATAAACTGGGCATTAAATTTCTCATAACTAAAACAAGAAAAAAATTACTTATGGAATGACCTGATATTACAATACAATTAAAGATATTGAAATTTGTGGAATTGTTGTGGTTAAACGTAGATGAAATACCATTTGAAAGTCTTGCGGACGAAGTTTGGAAAATTCTACTTACTTACGACTCCTATACAGCGTAACAGAAAATTGCTTCAAAATACACCACTCACCTGAAACAAAAGAAATTAAACTTTACAAAACATGGGACAAGTGTGTAATTGTAAAACTACAGTATATTTGCAGTTAAGAGTTAATCACTGCGAGATCAAGCATCTCAATAGTATTAGGATAAGAGTGAAGAAATCGAAAGTTGTACAGTTGATTCTATGTCTAAAAATAAGTGGAAACACTTATATATACACGCTAGTATTCCTCAATAGTGATTTGTAGTGTGATTCAAATTGGGCAACTAACTTGACCAGATTTTTCGATTTTTTATCCTAAGAATTGAGGATAAAAGTTAATAAATTGATTAAGATTGATAAATACCATGTACGTTTGACCGAGCAGAATTATATAAAATTTTATTCACGCTAAGAAAAAGCAAGCGCGTAGTGGGAAAGGTGACTTAATAAAATTAATTTTTCAACTAATATGTGATAATAGTTGTCATTTACCATCTAATTTAAGTACCGTTTAAAATAATTATAACTTCCTACCGCCTTTCTTATGAAATTTTCAGCTACAATTTGACAATAGTTGTCATTTACCATCTACTTCAAGTACCGTTTAAGGGGAACCCCACTGTAATGGCCCGAAAAGTTTTGGTATCTTTGGAAATTTATTAAAAGCAAACTACGTATTGAATCTATTTTAAACTTTCAGGACTTTTTATTGGATATTTAAGTTACACGAATATATTTTTTTAAATTTATTTAAAGCAGATTTATAAGCTGTACAGAACCAGAAACTTAGGGCAGCAAAAAATTCCCACTGACATGGTTGATAGTTTTCCGACGAAACGGTTCTTCGGAAAGCAAAAAACCAAAAAGTTTTAGAAACTATATGTGCATGGCTATGGCACGACGGGTTCGATTTTGAAAATTTTGAAAAATGACAAAATGGCGAATCTCTTAAAAAAATGGTGAAATTTCGTTCTACTAAATTAACCTCTTTCGTTAAAAAACAAATAGAAGGAAACGACCAATCAAAAAATCTCCCGCCGTGCCATAGCCATCTGCATGTACATAGTTTCTAAAACATTTTGGTTTGTTGATTTTAGAAGCACAGTTTCGTCAGAAATCTGTCAACCAGATTTTTTCCAGCGCAAAGTTACTGATCCTGTACAGCTTGTAAATCTGCTTTAAATAAATTTTAAAAAAGATATTCGCACAACTTAAACATCCAATAAAAAGTCCTGAAAGTTTAAAGAAGATTCATTGCGTAGTTTGCTTTTAATAAATTTCCATAGATCCCTTTACTTTTCGGGCCATTACAGTGGTGTCCCCCTTAAAATAATTTCAATTTCCTACAGCATTTCCTATGAAAACAATTTTTCCTCCAACTTGCTTTCGTCTAAAATCGTAAAACGGTGGCATGAGCCTGTTCTCCAGTGAGCCCCTCAATTCTGTTCAGATTGGGCACGATGGTACAATGATTTAGTTTCCAAAAAACGACCGTTAATATTAGAGTAACATTAAAAATATTAGTAAACATAATAATGTCAAAAATAAACTCTACGAAGCAAAAGCTGCGTCTCCTTTCTAAGCACAAAGAAAATATTAAAAAGTAATTATAAAAAATCAAGGATGAAAAATAAATTCATTGACATTTTTCATTTAAACCTCTATAATTCATCAAGCAAGACACTCTATGCGAACCCAGATACAATAATATTCAACAATATTCCAACAGAATAAAAACGTAGGTACCTAAATACTCCACACAAATACAATGATGTATTTTCTTTAACCATCAATGCTTGCAAATTCAAACACACCAGTTAAACAATAAAAGAATACGTAGCCAAATTTGATACCACAGTTTCCATTCGTTTCTACGTTCAGAGCCACCTCTATTCCCTTTGTAGGCACCAAAAATTTTGCCCCATTCTGTGCTTTCGAATTTTCCGATACGTCATCGAACGCACTTGTCATCGTTCTTAAAATAGGACCCCTCCGTATTGGACCAGTCCAATCGCCGAAGATCCCCGCACCGTTGTGGAGGAATCCACGTTCACGCGATTTGATAACAACGAACTAGTGAAAGTCGGTGCGAATTAATGGCCGCTGGACGTATTGCCAGACAGAACGGTTCGGACGGGATCGATCTGCAGATTAAATTTTCATTTACCGTAACGCCTGTGCCTTTGCGTGGTAATGGCGTAAATTCGCCCGCTCGGCTGCATCGCTCGGGTTCATTAAAGCGGGCCGGCTCTCGTTTAATCCTCGCGAACCTACCGAAATCATGTTCGATAAACATTGCCGCAATGCAGCGATTTTCTTTGGCAACTGAGTTAAGAACGCCGGAGGGTTACCGGACTGGTTGGGAAATTTCGCTTTACAAACAACCCTCGATCCTTGAAAATTGCCCGCCTATCAGCGGACACGGCCGCGGCACGTGTCGCGCGCCGCTGCGAGAGCTGAGAGCAGAAAATGTGCTGGGGCGATACGAAGTTGACGTTTGTCCCTTAAGGACGATGGTAATCCGGGGGATTTTACGCGAAGGCTTTGTTTGAGTCTTGAAGGAGTGACGTGTTTCTAATGGCTTTTTCGATGAAACAGATTTTACTTCACTGCAGTATATTTTTAGCTTTTGAATTCCTTTTTTTGCTCACGAAATATTTTGTTTCTTTTTTTTTGTGTCGCCTTTTGCATTAAATCAATGTACTCCTTATGCCACTTTTACTCAGACAGCGGTTGTTAGGAAGTTATTTTTCTAACATTTACCTGTACTTTGTCATTTTGCTAATTACAGGAAGGACAGTTAAATAAATAAATGGTATCCGTAAGAAGTACATGATAATTTAAATCATCAGAACATACTATTACCCGGCGAAAAGAAGACTCCTAGCAGGCGGTCTCGGGCTGTGCAGTCCGTCGCTGTGACGATTGGTCGAGTCACCTATTTGGGCACACTTTTAAAGACGGGGCACATGTATTTTGGTTATTGGCTGAAGTTGCCACATACATTATCGCACCGCGCGACGAAGAGAGCGAACGAAACACATCGAGACCGAGTGGGATAGAGCGATCTGACCGACGATCGTCAAAACAATAACGTAGGCTACGTTTGGTCAGATCGCTCTATCCCACTCGGTCTCGATGTGTTTCGTTCGCTCTCTTCGTCGCGCGGTGCGATAATGTATGTGGCAACTTCAGCCAATAACCAAAATACATGTGCCCCGTCTTTAAAAGTGTGCCCAAATAGGTGACTCGACCAATCGTCACAGCGACGGACTGCACAGCCCGAGACCGCCTGCTAGGAGTCTTCTTTTCGCCGGGTAATAGTACATGTCAGCCAACACATAACTCAATTTTCAAAATAGATTATCTGGAAATTAGAAGTTTACAGAGCACAGCAGTTTCACATTTTTTTTTTTTTGTAGAAGAAATCACTTTTTAAATACTAAATCACCTAACCTTTGTAGAAAATATGCGTTCCAATATTCCGAAGTTTTTCAGTTAAAGAAAATATTTCAGGCGACAATGTTGGCTATGTGACGCTTCAGTTTAACCAACAATCTTCTAATCGTTCATCGGTCACGCGTTACAGCAACCAGGCCGATTCCTCATCGTGAATTTTACACGAATCATTTCATTCCCCACATTATACCACGACAGCGCGCAAGGTGGAACCAAGGGAATGTCAGTGGGTTTAATGTCTGCTCCGACCCGTCGCGAATTACCCCGCGGAGATTTATTAAAACCGTAAAGCAGAAGAAACGGCTCCGGCCGAGCGTGATGGCACTCTCCGTTGTTCTCTGTGTTGGAGCCGGCTACTGGAAGCTCGCAGAGGAATGGGCTACAAAGAAAAGAGGGCGAGTCTGTGCCTGACGTTAGTGACCATGGGGCATTTTCTTGGTCAAACTTGTTCGGCCACGCTGAATTAGTTCTCGGTTTCTGACTCGAGACGACGCAGCCGGCCAATTAAAGAGCCGTTAACTCTGCTACCTTATTCTACATCTCCAATTGACTCCTTGTCTACGGAAATCGTAGAACACTGTGAAACGATAGGGTTATTCTATCCTCCCTTTCTATTCTTCTTCCATTTATTTTATACAAAGAAGAGCGTCGAACCTTCTGCATATTCGAACGGGGAAAATGTAACGTTGCCCAACACTGTCGCGCTTTATTTCACTCAATTCGCAAAATTAGGGTGGGTTGAAAAAAAAAATATAGTTTCTCTGGTTTATCAAATTGTCGCCAAATACGTAAGGAAGGGTTTGGCGGAATTTCGAGCGAATACAGTGCAGGGACGGCGCTATGACGACTGTCAGAATCTCGAGAGCCGCGGCGCGGAGCCACCCGACCGACGGAGGAACTTATCCCGGCGCGATTGCGGGAGCTATGTGTGGGATATTCGGTGACGCGACGAGTTTTTCAGAGACGTCAATATATTTGTCCCGATGTGTACTTTGCCTCGTCTTATCTCGTTCTCTTTCCGCGGAGAAGTCAAGTAAAGTAAAGCAGTCCGCTGGCTGCCAGCCAACCTCGAATTTTTAGCCATGAGGATGAAGCGCCGCGCGGAACGTTACAACCCATTGCACACGCCGAATCGCTTCTGATGCTCGCTGCGCCGAGCCAAGTCCAGCCCACCTACCTAGCCCGTAATGCCGCGGCATTATTCGACATACGGGAACGCGAAAGTTGTTTCTTCCACGATAATTATTCTCCCGGGTAGCCCGCGGAGAGATCAACTCTTGGGCCAGCGTTCGCTCCGCCGAAACCCCGCGCTCGCGAAAGGAGCGCTCCGCGTCCTTTCAGAGCTCTTTGAAACACGCCAGCAATTAGACGCAGACGCTGGAAGAACGGTATTACTGAGTTGGGGAGCGGGGAATGGAAATTGGGGTTTTAGATGTTAAGGTGCTGTTTTCGAGTTGGGCAGCGGCCATTTTGCTGGGAGTAAAAATACTCGAGGTGAGGTCTGTGCAGAGGTGGATTGTTGGTATTGATTCTTTGAATGACATCGAGGTGTTTAGTATTTTTTAAGACGCGATGCGCTTTGTGGTAAATTTAGCTTCTGTTGAGTGAAAGATATATGTTTATTTGTGCTGTTGTAAGGATTTGATTCTACTATGCGATAATTAAGTTAGGGATGGAATATAGTGGATGGAAAAAATATGGGGAGAGTAACGGCGATGGGGATGAAGACAATATCGCACTTGAGTGTGGCGAGTCAAGAGTTCTGTATAATTTTTGGACGGTATAAATATACTGTCCAACAAAATTGAACTTTTCTTCTGTTCTGTAGCATTCAATAGCCGTTTCTTATAGATTTTCGTGCGCTGAAAACGAATCCGCAAAACGTTTGTCCCGATCATCCTCAGTTTTCGAGAAATTCGAATTCGAAAAAAATGCAAATTTTCAACTTTGAACATCTTTTGCGTTCAAACAGCAATAATAATAACTTGTATCGTTGTATTCGGGAGGGTTCATAGAATAATTTTACGGAACAAGCAACCGCATAATTAATACTGTTTCGACACAAAAGATGTTTAAAGTTGAAAATTTGCAGTTTTTTTCAAAATCGAATTTCTCAAAAAACAGAGGGCGATGGCGACAAACGGTTTGCAGATTCGTTTTCAGCGCACGAAAACCTATAAGAAACGGCTTTTGAATGTTACAAGTTGGAAAAAAGTCAAATTTTCTCGAACTGTGTTTTTCTACATACCACTTGAATATGTTTTAAAATAAAATGTTTACTGTAATTCCTGTACTCAGTATAATATAATCCTCAATGAGTACACAAGTACGGTATTAATTTGATACTTTTGTGGAACAAATTTAAAAACTTTTTGCTTTGTACAGTTGGTTACCTACATTCTACTGAACCGTAAGTGCAAACTTCATCCCCTAAGATTGTATCCCTTGCGTTTTTGAAGCCTCATCTTCACTCGACATTCTTCCATTTTTGTGATTTATTTGATTTACGTATTCACTTATACGTATAAATCGTACCTTTAAAATTACAAGCGGCGATTATTTATCTGTGTACTAAAACAGTGGTAACAAACGGAAATAGACACAAAATTTGCATTTGTGCATTTTTAAAGAACATTTCGTGACTTTTAAAAAATATCTACTTTATTATGAAAGGTAATATGACCTTTCTCAATATGACCACCTGATCGGTAACATCCTTTGTCTAATAAAAATTAAAGTTTGCTTTTTATTGTTATTTTTTAACCCTCTAGTGCATACGCCTGCCTTAAGGCGGGCATCTGTTTAATCCAGGGGTTGGGAATTCTCATTTGCCAGCCCTAAAAGTAGTACCACAGCGCACATATTCATCTAAGAAACATGTCAATCTGACGTTTCGGTTTCACAGAAATCTAGTTTGAAATGCATTTTTGAGCTACGCACGCTGCGAAAATTATTATTATTATTATTATTATTATTATTATTTCCTCCAGCGTGAAAACAGACATCGGATTCGGTCTTTTCATCCCCAAATTAGAGTATTCTAATTTTTCCAATTGAATTAAAAATCTATGCACTAGAGGGTTAAATCACGCTCTTAAGAATTATCAGCTACCTTCAACCATCAGAGTAATTTTATTATCCTGTAAAAAATCATCTGTGCGAGATCTTCCCCTGCAACACCATTTCTCTAACAATCTCGCGTTGGAAATATTTTCTCCGGTTCTGTCATTACGCACTTAAACTTAATCGCAACTCGTTTCCCGGGCCGCTGGGATTGCATCGCAAGATCTTGTGATATGAATGTGTGCTGCATGCGTGTCCATGCGTGGATTAATTTAGCGTTCCCCCGGGTGTCTTGTATCACCGACAAGTACCGTAAATACGGCTATTTTAAATCTACATCCTGCAAAGGGTAGTAAATTGCGAAATAATTACGCTTGCTTGTACGCCCCCGATTCGAAAGGGTCGGTTGTACGGGGAGCAGCGAAGGGGTGAAAAGAATATTCTCCATGGTTTCGAGTGTACTACATCGGTCCGTTTCCCCTCGAGGGAGATAATACTTCGTTCCGTGAAAAAAAAAAATGTAATGGGCCCCGTGTAACGCGTTATTCGACCAAGAGGAAATCGTACAGCCGTCCTTCTGAAGAGGTTTCCCCTCAAGAAATTTTTCTCTCATAGTTGGCTGTACGGGGAGCCTGTTAACTGCAATAAGGAAGAGGGTACGATCCGCGATACGCTTTTAATAATTCAGATTCCAGTAAGAATACAAATAAACAGCATATTAAATAAATTCGAATGAACTTATTCGACACGAAAATGAACATTTAAAAAATCACGATACTGGAAAAGATGACACGTCAAAGGCCTCATTGTCGTGTCTAAAGAATTTTGTAGAAAAAATCTTTCACGCTCCTCGTATTCAGGCTCCATTTGAATATCAGAATTAATATTCATCAACACCCCTTTATGCATAGACACCCCATTTCGAAATTAATTTACACAGCACTCTGCTACCACATTTTTCACACTTAAATCTATTTCCTATGACAACAGCACATCACTTTCATTAATTACACTAAATTTATTTACCCGACGATTTTCCTAAAAAAAATAGCACTTCTCACTCGCGTTGTTAAAAGCCTCAGACAGTAACAGCCGAGTATGTTTACATTCTTGAATTTTGCGGTGGGCTCGTGAAGAATTCCGAGGAATCTTACGCAAGAATTTTACCACGAGGCTTTCACAGGTAAGACCATCCATGGTCGCTTTGAGAGAGGAGGGTAAAACGAGCGAGGGAAAGGCAGCAGGCTTCGCGGACAGAGGATGAGAAAAAGGGAAGAAGAAAGGGAGCAGGAACACACCTCCGCCGTACGTTTCAATTTGCGAGGCAATATTTTTATCGTACGCTGGCTAAGTTCGGTGTTTTATAAGGTCGTTACCAAGGTTGCGCTAATCTTCGCCCTAGCCGCAAGCTACTGGCAAAGCGCCCGCCCAAGAAAATATTGTTCCACTGGTCTTATCTGACTTGCATCTCGGCCGGCCCCCGACCAGAGGAGGAAGCTGCTATACAGAACTGGTGTTTGCAGAACTGGCTGCAGGTACGAGGAATTTCATATTCTCAAAGTGAAAAATTTACTGTACCTATTCCTCTGAAGCCCGGTTGTGGGACAGAGGAAACAGAAGTCTCCTGAAGACACAAAGGCTGTTGTAAAATAAGTAAACTGTATTGCAGCCTGACACGTTTTGTCGCAAGGACGTCTTCGACCCAACGCACAACGGACTTGTATAGTTTATTAAGTTATGAATAACGACACATTGGTTCCAAGGCTTGATGCGCGGTGTGCTGGTCTCGTTAGCGATGGATGTAATTTTAAGTTCGCAATGGTAAGAGGCAAATATGGAGAAGCATTCATTTCATTGGTTTCGTTTTGTTGAAGAATATCTAAATTAATCTTTGACTACGTTAAGGAGGCGCAAGTAAATCTTAGGTAATATCTAACATGTTAGGTGTCAGGGCTCGAGTCCTTTACGAGCTTGAAGGGAAGTTACTGTATATAAGCATCCCACCAAAAATAAAAGATTAGATATTCATATTGTAAAAGGGCCTTTTCTAATACAGTCCTAAAATACAGAAAACTTTGCTGCACCTATTATTAATAATAAGTCGGAGAATGAATTTCTAATATGTAACAATGTTGTGCCAGATGCTATGTACGTCTGTTAAATAATGAAACCTTGCAAACAATTTGGAAAAATATGTACATAGTTGTGCCCATCAGCAACTTCTCAACATGGACCAACGTGATAAAGTTTTACTTGAAATAAGCGAAAACGACAGACGTTTAGCTAGGTCTGAAAACTGTTATGCATTGGTTTTGTGATCGTTTTCAAGAAGGTAGGAAATCGTTTCAGAATCCTGAAATTATCCACCGTGAATTCCTTACTGGAAACAACCTAGTGAACAGGGATTATCGTTATTATTATTATTATTATTATTATTTGTTCAAGTGTATTAACTGTTCAAATTTGGAAGCAGTACTGCCTTCAGCCTGTACACATCGACATAGCAAGGTTGTCATATTTATTAAAATATAATTTTAAACTATGTAATTCAATATATTTGTCTCCTATATTATACACTTACGTATGTTTCTAATATAGAAAAGAAACAAGACTACTTACAATTTTCTACATAACGTACTACAGTAACAGCCTTATAATTCTTAAATTAATAGTTTTTCAATTACTCCTCTAGTGCATAGATTTTTAAATCAGTTAGAAAAATTAGACCAGTCTAATTTGAGGATGAAATGACCGAATCCGATGTCTGTTTTCAATTTCGAGGACGTCTGGGCTCCCCAGGGAAGCCTTAAGGCGGTATCATGTAGCAAGTACTAAAAATGTAGTGGTTTTTTTTATAAAATAAATACTTTATTTTTAATGAAAAACTATGAAAAATGTTGAAAAAAATATAAATTTATGATATAACAGAGAATTATCCATTATTGTGCATTGTGAAATTTAACAAAGCACAGAAGAAGCGCGAGAAGCGCTAGGCCCGGTGGCCGCCTGGCGGTGGCGTCGCGTACTATCCATCGCGAGCCAGCCGAGTCATGACTTCTGTATGTACATACCATTTTTTACACAGATTAATTATATTTTACGTCATAAAACGTAGCCTATATTCCTTCTTGCTGTTCAGGGATACTGTAGTTAAAATTTCGTAATGATTTGTTCAGTAATTTTTGAGATTTTTGTGAGCATACAAACAAATGCTGTAGCTTTATTATAATAGTATGATAGTATGATAGTATGATAGTATGATAGTATGATAGTATGATAGTATGATAGTATGATAGTATGATAGTATGATAGTATGATAGTATGATAGTATGATATGATATAGGTTCCAAATTTCATGAACGAAGAGCTAAAAAAGTGCACAAGTACAATTTTCCCTCATTAATTATTAGGCTGATAAACTAACACCCTAACTAACTTAGGATGATCTACTAACATGATACCGCCTTAAAGCGGCTACCGGCCAAGCCTCACTGCACAGTTGTAAATTATTTTTTGTTTTCAAATCTTTATTCCACTCGATAGATCACTACACAAACTACTTACCAATAATTTTCTTTCAGCTGTACGGTGTCGGGAAGTATTTTATTTGATTTTCTTAGTTTCACAAATACTTTTCGCCGCGTGCTTAGCTCAAAAATGCACTTCAAACTAGATGTCTGTCAAATCGAAACGTCGGATTGACATGTTTCTTAGGCCAATATGTGCGGTGTGGCAATACTTCTAATGCTGGCAAATGAGAATTCTGAACAAAAATTATAGGGGTCGAACTCCTGGATTAAACAGGTGCCCGCCTTAAGGCAGGCGTGTGCACTAGAGGGTTAATTAAATCGCCCGTCAATTACTTTACCGACAAACATTCTTTTATCTTAAAAACTCTCTAATTCCATGCCTGACTCAATTATTCGCAGGTCAAGCAACATTTGGAAGCAGATTCTCTTCGTACCTCGTTCGCCATAAGGAATGACTGTAACGTCGTCTCTTACACATCCCACGGATTCTAAAACAGATTTTTCCTATAATAGCCACCCAGATTCATTTCTAACGAGACAGAGCCCGTTAGGTCTCTTTACTGGCAAGATCGCTAACAGACTCAGGGTAAAACGCGTTCCTCTCGCTCTCCTTCGTTATCAGATTACAGCCACAGGTATCCGTACCGCGCGTATAAAGTACACTCGCAGGTAGGCTTGCTACCAAAGAGGGTAATAAGGTGTCCTGTTTCTGACAGACCACTCTGATGCTGTTATGCTATAGATTTATTACAAACAAAAGACGTTATCTAACACGTCCACCCTATTTGATGGAAGAGAGCCGTGGGGGAAGGTAAGAAATGTAGCCATCGCTCCACGGGGCCCTTGTCACAAATATCTTTGACGACCCTCGAGGACGCGGCAGCTACGCATTTAACGCTTTTAACGCGCAAAGTCACGTGGCGCACTAAAAAGACCGTTTTGAATTTCCTCCCTGAATTTAGCCGCTGAACCCCAGGAAGGGCGGTTGTTCTTAGCGGGCCGGGGCTCACGTGTCGGCTCCAGCGCTCCTCCGCCTGGTCTCCATCCTTCTCGCCGCGCCGACGGGAGCGAGCGGGAGGTATACAATTACTCAGAGAATGAAAGGGCCGGAGAGGGAACAGAAAAGCTGTAGGCGCAATGGCGCGTTTACACGTGGCATTCAACCCCCCGCCCAGCCACCCCCCCCCCCCCCCCCCCCGTTAATGCGGTACTCGTCGTAGAGTACCATCCTCCGGTTCCTCCTCTTTGCCTCCTACCTCTTTTTTCTTTCTCCACCCTCCAGCGAAAAAAGCATGGAGGAGACCACGCGCGCGCGTATATAAACGGCGACGACCACGAGGACCTTCGCGTTTGTCTATTCACTTTATCCCTTCGAATCAGTTATATGACCCATGAAAGAAGTCTTTATCTCGCTGGCAATTAGTTACAGCCATAATGAGTTCTCGTAAAACTCGTAAATCCTGATGGGATTAGAGGCGGACTTGGTAACGTTGCAGTCCACTTGCCGGCAAGGACGATTACCCCTGCAATTCGCCGGGGCCGCTCGGATCGAGTAAATTTCTTTATAATTTTCAATGAGCCCGCCACGAGCAGAAAGTGCTCGATACGCAAAGCCTGCGTGCCGGAAGATACTATGGCGTAGCCCGCACCGGCACGTCGCTTCGAGTTTAATGATCGCGGATATCTCGCAAACATCACGTACCACGAAATACGCGAACGTGACCATAACGTCAAATGATCGCGAGCCACCCTTCCTTGCTGCTGGAATTCGGGGGGTAAAAGTTGAGGCACGAGCCGACGGGGAGCACCGACGCTCAGAATCCAAATACAAAATATCGTGACAACCCGAGCGATTTTTTTTTTTTTTTTTGAGAATATTATTAAATAATACACAACTTATTGACAGCGTAGTGATTCATGTTTCGAAGAATTCGGGTTATTAATATTTAAGCGAGGATCGATCATAAATGCTAACAGCCCCTTAACACGTTAACTGTTAGGACTTTTCATATTTATTTTATTTTTTAACAAAGACGGTAGAAAATATCACCAGAGGCGTTCGTTCCCTACTTTGAAAAGAAGGGAAACGCCCGAGTAAAGTGCTCTCGGGGGCTAAAAAATGCTTTCGCAGGATGACGTTGAAGTTAATATTTCAACGGGCCTCGTCTAATGACACGAGGAATTTTAATCTCACGCGCGTCTCAAATTCCAGCGCGGAGCCGGTCCGTTCGGAAAATTTCTGGGGCAGAATTTCGCGCTGTCGGGTTAAGTTATAGAAATGATCGCAAGCAGCGCCGTTCCGCGGGGCGGGAGCACAAAAGGAATTCGCTGTTTGCGCGGGGTGTAACGTGGAACGCGCTTTCTCTTGTCGTTCCTTCTTCTGTGACTGCGCGTAAATTATGCAGGATGTATCTTCGCGGGAGTGGAAGGCGAAGGCATTGTGGGTCGTCGGCGAAGTGTAAGCATCTGCACAAGTGGGGAGTGCCTGGGCGGAGTCGAGACTTGAGGCCGGCGGCACGCTCGCGGTCGACTTTTTGCACGCCCATTGCAACAGTTGGCCCTTTAAGGCTCTACAAGAGCCGCATACTTGACTACGTCCTCTCTTTAACGCGTTTCATAAGCAATTACTCGGCTCACCGTTACTCATAGTTGTTTAGAAACGGAGTTGATGGCGCAGCAACAGGCTTGCTACACCGCGTTACGCCGGCTCCGCGCATGCGTTAACGCGTTGCAATAAGTACTCGTCCTCGCGTGTCTATCTACGCGAGACTTGCACACGCACCTACGCGTAAATATTTTAGTAAATTGTATGTTTTATTGTATTTCAGCGTGGGTTACAACTTGGAAAGATGGACTTAGATTCTGTCAAACAACGGCACAACTTAAGAGATGCAGTATGAGGCAGTCAGAGCAACAACCCATACAGCACACTCTCGTTGCAGCAATGTTGCAGGATCGTTGCAGTGGAATATTGCAACGCAACATTGATGCAACTATGCAGCAAGAATTCTATGTCCGCCCCGTGCAGTGTCGCACGGCAACGTCGCAGCAACGTTACATCGACACTGCGCTGCAACCATGCAAGACTGCAAGGTTACTGCAACCATCCTGCAACGTTGCCGCCACGAACTGTGCTGTATGGGAACGGACCAACCCACATTAAAATTTTTTTTTTCCTCTATTTTATATGGTTGGTAGAGCCTATTGGAATACGTTATTGCTACTAATTCAATTTCGAAAAAAAATGTGGGTTGGTCCGTTGTTGCTCTGACTGCCTCATGTATGGTTGATCTGATATTCCGTTGAATTTCTTGGTGAATATGCTATCTGTGATCTCCTTATTCTGGATGGATGCAAAGGTAGAGGCAATTTAAATAAATTTTAGGATCAGTCTACTAGGCAAATGCAAAGTTTAAACTACTCTTCCTGCAAAATTTACCTACACTTTTTGAGTTATGCCACTCAAATTATTTTCTACACATTTCGGACTGCAAATGCGAGGGCTGCAATTACACCCCTGTACACGGTTAACGTTAAACTATTAGTACGCAGAGTGAAGACGGGGGGGGGGGGGGAAGGAACCTTGGAGATGTGAATGGTGGAGGGTAAGTTTGCATACAAGTCGAACGAAGTAGGGTTTCGTATGGATGGTTTTACTTGAGCAGCTTTCAGAAATCGGAAAACAACGTCGTTGGCTCACTCTGTGTGCTCGACATCGCTCTCGCAACTGAATGTTCGTTACCAAGGGTGGATAGTTCACGTGGTGCGGAGCAACTGAATATTCCTGTGCTTCGACGTGTATTAATTTACCGACTGGAAGTTGGAACAATGTTCGGCATAAATACCGAATATTCATGCACAAATACGAATACTGTATCAACACTTGCGTATTTTAACGCGAATGCTGAATATTCGTATACGTAACGCTCGTGCAACAGGGAGAAACGATTGTTGTGATACGACGTCGCGACTGCAGCTTGTAAATCTCCATGGCGAATAACCGCTACTGCTCTTCCGGTAAATTAATAAGCGAGCAGCTGATTCAGGTCTGTGGGTGATGGTGCGGTACTGGACAAAAACAGGATAAACTATATAATAATACTCCATTTAAATGTGGATTTAATCCAATAACAAGGACACAATTCAATTTTTCATAATTACTCTAATATTTTTAATTTTTGATATTTAAATTATTCTACTTGTCCCAATTTTAGCTTCAATTAAATGCAAATTCATATTATCAACAAAACTGACGTTTATAACACTTTTAATAATTTTAATTATCAGATTATGAACTATCAGACTATATTTGACATGTATGTATATTACATCGTATAAAGTCTGGATGCACACGAGGTGTTTCATCTAACTTTAGCACCTCAAATATTTCTACTATACTTAGAATTTCATAAAAATGTTTTTTAGAAAAGTTGCATGGTTTTGTGGGAGCCGGCGTATAACAACAATACTTTTATTCCGTTGGCGGAGGGAGGTTAATGAGATACGAAGGTCAGCTTTATTTTTTTAAATGGAATGCTAGCCAGTTTAAAGACGATTTCAACGACCTACAACAATAAGCCCTTCAAGGTCACTAAAGATCCTTTAAAAAAAAACGAGGTTTAATCTCAATAATTCCTCGCAAAAGAATAAAACTATTGTTACTATTCGTCGGACCTCAGAAAGCTACGCAACTTTTGTAGGAAATATTTTTGCGAAATTTTAACTATAGTAGAAATATTTCAGGCGATAAAGTTAGGTGAAACACCCCGTAGAAGATGTCTTTGAGGAACTTTGATGATGTATCACTGGCATATCTATAATTCTATATATATAAAAGAAGAAGTCCTGACTCACTGACTGATTCATCAACGCTCAGCTCAAACAGTTTAACCTAGGAACGTGAAATTTGCAAGGTACATTGTTTTCATAACGTGGCACCCACTAAGGAAGGATTTTTGGAAGTTTCATCCCCAAGGGGGTGAAAAGGGGTAAAATATATTTTCTCGGGCTCCCTAATATCTCTTAGCGCGATTAGATATCAACTTGGTTCTTACTCACAAAGATTACCCACACAAATGCCTAAAAACCAATTTCAGGATTTTTCCCTAACCAACCCTTAAGGGGGTGAAAAGGGGTAAAATATATTTTCTCGGACTCCCTAATATCTCTTAGCCCGATTAGATATCAACTTGGTTCTTACTTACAACGATTACCCACACAAATGCCTAAAAACCAATTTCAGGATTTTTCCCTAACCAACCCTTGAGGGGGTGATAAGGGGTGAAATGAGTTTTCATGGATTCCTTAATATCTCTTAGGCTCGAAGCGAAGCGTGGAGGTATTTTGTTAGTAGGCAGCATATATTCGGTGTGGTGTCTGAAATCCTTTGCCTGGTTTGGTGTGTTGTGTTCTCGATGCTTGACTAGTGAAAGTGTTTGTATGAGCGTCAAAAGCACTACACCAAAAATAGGTTTGTACAGTAGCGGACAAAAAAGTTACCACTTTTTCGAACCACCCTACTTCTATTACTTTTTGATATCAACTCAAAACTGCAGTATGTGCCTTATATACAAATTCTGAAAGAGAATTAAAGGTGTATAAAACTCAGTGACAGTTGAATTTATTTAACTGACAAACAAACACCCCGCATAACATTAAACAGGACAACACACTTTTAAAGCCAACCGAAATTTACCACGTTTGAATATTATTAAAAAAATATAATATTTTGTGGGGGCACCTTTTGCTTTCAGGACAACCTAAAAACTAACTAAACGTTGTAACTTCTTTGTCGGCCCCAAAAAAGTGTTACCCCGTTCAATGTCATATAACACTTTCGTTTGTCAGTTAAATAAATTCAACTTTAACTGGGTTTTATACAGCTTTAAATTCTCCATCAGAATATGCATATTAAACATACCACAGTCCCAAATGTATTATAAAAAATAACAAAAATAGAACAAATCGAGAAAGTAGTAACTTTTTTCTCCGCTAGTGTATATATGTATGTATATACTTTCTGTGCAGTGGTCACTTGCAGATTGAAAGTGTACACTTTCTGATATATTATTCTGGGACTGCTGAACGTCAGGTTGTAAAGCTGACACATGAAATCAAATAAATCACAAAAAAACAGAAGATAATAATTAGTACAAAATAAAAAAAAATGTGAAATCAAAATGAGCTGCAACCGGTGGCCAGGCAAGGTCAAGGTGTCGATGAATAAGAGTTATTTAAAACCGCAATATAATGAAAATGTACTCATATTGTCAGAGTTTTAAATTGACAAATTATTTGAAAGCCTGCGAGAGGGCACGTATGGGTATTGATGATCCGAGAATACCTTGCCGTTTCCGACTGATCCATGAGACGATATTACGATATCTCTGTCATGCGTGGTCCGATTTGATTGAACTTGGTCTTATTCGAAAGCTTATATGCGGTTTACATGCGAAAAATGCCTTTAAATTTAGAAAATATTGCAGGCGTGAAGAGATATTAATGAAAAAAGTTTCAGGTTAGGTTGGATTAGCCTACGTGGCAGCAACAGTCAACATACCTATATGTAGTTGGCGTCGAGACGCTGCCGCGTCCCTAGATAGCCTGACTGACACGGTGTGCGACCGTCTACAAATCCTACGGTTATGGTGATCGCAGGGAGTGTCCGAGTATTTCAGGTGCGAGGGATTTAAATAACAAATGTATAACTATCCATTCAGTGAATTCTTTTCATTCGCCGTATCGCCATGTTTCATCGGCCACATGAAGCTGGGTGAAGTTACTTTTCCTATCACGCGTTGCAACAGTTTGCCACTTTAAGGGGGGGCCCGAGGAATGATACTGCCTCGTTCGTTCGATAAATTCTACAAGTGACTGTTCGAGCTGCAGTTACCACTCACGTTCGACAATCTTTGAAGCTCTCTAGTTTAGAGAGCCGCTGGTTGCCCGTGACACGGCAGACGTATCAGCATCGCGTCGATAAAGTTTACGAACTCTTCTCGCGAAAACGAGCATCCTCGCGCAGAAGCTGAGCGCGGGCATTAAATTCTAGCAGCTTGACACCCCCGCGTTCCATGCGCCACGGCATCGATTTTGGCCGTTTTATTCGCCTCTCGCAGACACAGATTTTCGGTGCAATTAATTACGGTGTTTTTAAATAATGTTAAAGTGAGATGTAAATTTTTTAAATTTCTTATTTCAAGACTTATTCCAAAGTTTAAGTACTCGGGTAAATTTATATAAGTTTATGTTACTGTGCAATTTTTTTATTAAGTGTACCGCAATAGATTAGTCGATATTGTGTTAGTTATAGTCGATGTAAATAACGGGAAAGGAAAGAATAAGGCCACTTGTCTGTATGGCCAACGACGTGTCATTTTTAAATTTTTTCAGTTAGTGTAACTTGCAATTTTCGGTATACATGTATGTTTTAGGTGTTATTGTATACACGAGGGTTCTATGCATTAAAATAAGTAAAAGAAATTCTACAGGAACGCAGGAAATGGTTGCACAGTTTTGAGTTTTATGGAATTAAGGGAAATGTTTGCAATTTTCGCCTTTGCTGCATAATGATACAAACAAATCTTGATCTGTTATTATAATGTTTACAGTCTCGTTATCACCAATCTCGTCGTGTTCTTGAATTAGTGATACAATTAAGTACACTTATACTGAAATGGTAGTGATCCTCTGGAGAGTGATCGGACAAACGCGTATCGTCGCTGATTGGTTGCCGCCATTTCTGACAAAAGCGGAAGTAGACAGAGAAAGAAACTGTAAGAAAGAAAGAGACAGAAATACGAATAGAAAGAGACAGAAATGCGAATAGAAAGAGATAGATAAACAAGCAGCTTGGAAAGCAGACGATTTAATGAATTTTAGGTTACGTTATTTCCGGTTTCGCAGGAAATGGCTGCGGTTAGGCCGATCACTGCCTAGAGGATCACTATGAAATGGCAGACACACGCGTACACTAGCGGACAAAAAAGTAACCACTTTTTCGATTTGTTCTACTTTAGTTACTTTTTAGCACACATTTGGGACTGCGGTATGTTTAATATGCATATTCCGATGGAGAATTTCAAGCTGTATAAAACCCAGTTAAAGTTGAATTTATTTAACTAACAAACAAAAGTGTTATATGACATTGAACGTTTAGTAACTTTTTAGGTTGTCCTAAAAGCAATGGTCCTAAAAAATATTAGATTTTTTTATTAATCTTCAAAGTGGTAACTCTTTGTTGGCTCCAAAAGTGTGTTGTCTTGTTTAATGTTATGTAAGGTGATTATTTTTGTTTGTTAAATAAATTCAACTGTACCTGAGTTTTATACAGCTTTTAATTCTCTTTCAGAATATGTGTGTTAGGCACATACTGCAGTTTTGAGTTGATATTGAAAAGTAATGGAAGCAGGGTGGTTCGAAAAAGTGGTAACTTTTTTGTCCGCTGCTGTAAGTTATAGATGAGCGAATATCAATGCAAGTGGAACGTTTCATCTGAAAAGACACGAAATGGAGACGAAATTATTTGAACAACGCCTGGTATTTTCCAGTAAGTGCAAGACCCGATGCTGCACGACATAGCAGGTGTTCAGTCACGAGGCGGACACTTCGAGCATTTCCTTTAATCCTCCACGATTCAAAGCCCCTGGAATGTACGGCCTGTGTTCGTATAACATTTTTCAAGTGTTTTAGTATAACGATACACTTCCTGAAGTGTTAATGTGCATTTGTGAATAAATCTGTAGGATAGGTAAAAATTTTAATGAGACTTGTAACATCTATGGTGGAACATGGGTATCAGACAGCTAAAATCAACGCTTTCTTTTGGTTTAGATTGTAGAGCCAGTCATAACGTCCCATAATAATAACTCACCCATAAAAGTGGTGAGTTATTTATAAGAATATTTAATGAAGTTTGTTAAAATATGGTGAAATATTTTTTTTAATGTATATTAAATTTTATTTAACTAATGTTTATTAAGTTTTTGAATAAACCAGGATTAGATACACTATTATAAAAATGATTTGTTTTGAATTGATTATTAAATGTAAATTTATAATTTATTTAGAGGAATTTGTGAATTAATAACTCAAACTATTTGCCCTTTTAACAATTCTTTCTTAGGGATACAAGATGTATTTTCAAGTAAGGATGCTTACAAAATAGAGAAAATTAATTAATATATAAGACATCAAAGTGAGGGCTTGTATAATGCGCACCTCCGAGTGGTGAACACGATTCCGATTGACCGACTCATCTAAAAGCAAAATCGCTGTATATCAGTATCCTTTAACTCAAAATCTACAGGGTGGAACTCGGTCGAAAAATTTTAATAAAAATTCACGGAGTTATACAACAAATATCAACTTTCAAGGATTTTCCAGAAATGATTCTGTGATAAATGTTATCTTAACTGTTGTTAAAGTTATGCGATTTTAGTGAGCGAGTTCCACCTTGTGGAGAATAGTGTTTTGCAGGTTCAGATAAAATTTGAACAAAAAATATCGATCCGTTCTCGAGTGACGATGTTCACCGTCTCGAGAAACATAGCTTTGATAAAAACGACTTTAAAGCCCGCCACGACGCGTTTACTTGCAAGGCCCATCCGCTACTTTTTACGCTGTAATTCTCGCAACTCTTCAAAATTTTCAATGAAATTTTTTTTTAAAATAATTCCAAGACTTGTGGCTGTCATAAACAATTGATTTTTTTCGGATTTTTAACCCCGAAATACCTAAGTACCCCCTCAAGTTAAACTTTGCTAAGCCTAAAGGTTTGAGCGATTATTAACTCTTCTTCGAAATAATTGAATTATATTTCCCTTTGAAAAGCTTAAAAATTCAAGTTAATTTTGAACTCCACAATGTTTTCAGAGGTATCCTCTGTAAATACAGGAGAAATTGGAGAAAATATTTTTAATAATCCTTGCAATAAATGCTTTTGTATCGGGGTAGTCATCATTTTCAGTTGACTGAAGTGTAATATTTTCTGAAGCTAAAACAAAAGTCATAAAATAAAGATCAGTGCAATCCTTTTTTATCTCATCTGATGACAGCTTTTAGAATATTATTAAATTTTCTATACTCATCCAACTGACTTCTGCATTTGCACAAAAAAATATTCATAACCACTATCCAACCATTTCGACGAACACACATTCTCAAATCCTTAATTTCGAACATCTTGCCATGACACTACAAAATGCCTTGTTTGTATAGCACAGTACACACTGCAAGATAAAGTTTACAGTCGACAGTTTTGCAAAAACGAAGTGTTTCTAATCTCATTGTTTCGTCAATGCTGTCTTTGCCCTTAGCCAGCGGAAAGTTGACTCAGGACTAACCATCTCAATCATTGCCTAGTTTAGCAGCACTTTATCCTGAATATTCATAGTGGCCTCGTCCCTGTCCCTTGAGTAAATGTCACTCGAAAACATCTACGGAGCTTTCGCGTCAAGTGCAAGAGTAGTTAGTACTTCTATACCACTAGTGACGTCATCGACTGCTCCACAAAGTATTCAAAATGTTTCAGAGCACGTTGCGATTAGTCAAGTTCTACTGTAACAGTGCATAAGACTACACAGAGGACTATAAAGGCGTGTAATACTCACGAAAGAAAGTAAACAATGCTATAGATTTTCGACACTGGAAGCAACTGACGTTGCAATGTCTGAAAATATGAAGCCCCGAGAACATATTCTCGTAATATTACCGTCAACATCCGTGTAATTAGCAAAGTTATAAAATTTTAAACGAACCAACTCCCGAGTGCTCGAGCACATAACGTCCCTCTGTTCCGCAGGTCCCCAGTCAATACCCGATAGTCCCAGCATGATTTCAAATTCTATTACGATCTCTGGATAGTCTCTGCTGTTTTGCTATCACACACACACATTCCTCTGGAATTTATTTGACCAGGAATCGCTGATTAAAGCGAAACAGAATATAAGGATCCTGCTGCAGCAGTGTCTTCCACTGAATCTACAATCGTAGCTTCCTCAAATCCACGCTTTTCAAGTCAGTCGACGCTGTATCTCGAGGAGTATTCGACCGAACCTACTATTTTCAACGTACATTCTGCGAAACTGTTTGGAGCTTTCTCCCATTGCGTTTTCTTTCAACAGTAAAATACGTCAAAGCCGATATTTACGATGTAACAGTATTATTTTCGTCGGTGTGGTTAACTAACTAACACTTTTACTTTCAAAATTCGTTCGATTTTCTTATTTTTAGTTAATCACGTGGACAGCATTACGCGCGCCCCAAAAATTCTACTGAAAAAAACAGTAGTTACATATCTGTGACAATTAAAAAATGTTCCTAAAAAATATTACTTCAACATTTTATGTACCTTCAAATGAAAACGACACGGGGCAATAAAATTGCAAACAGTGTGACAAAAAAAATTCAAAATTTGACTCTGATTTTTAACCGTTCTAGTGTAGTCTTTTTTTTTTTTTTTTATACCTATTCTTTACTCTTCCGTTTCGTATTCTCCGACGGCCACAATTTCAAGAATAAATTTAGTGGAATAAGTGAGAAATATTGTCATACGAAAAATTTAAAAAAAAATTAAAACCGCCTTCAAAAAAATAAAATTGCACTAAGAAGTTAAAAATAATTTTTTCCCTTATTTAATCGACGAGTCTCATAATTTTTAAGCCGGCGCCAGATTTACACAGTGCAAATGATTAGGCACCGACTTAAAAAATATGAGAGTCGTAGATTAAATAAGGGAAAAAATTATTTTTAACTTTTTGGTGCAATTTTATTTTTTTGAAGTCGGTTTTAATTTTTTTAAAATTTTTTTATTTTTAACTTTTTAGTTCTATATATATTGACACAACATGCTGGGGAGATATGCGCGTAGGGGAGACCGGGGCAAAATGAACCTCGGGGTAAAATGAGCTTTCTTAATTTATTCTTTAATAATAGAATATATTTACAATTTTTGGTGGCGTAATAAAAGTGTGCAATACCACAATGATAATTATGCACATTCAGATATCGAAAAATGGAAATTCATTTAAAAAATTAAAAATGAAGTTTCAGAGACTTCCGATTGGGTTTCTTTTCAATTTAGCTTTTTGGATAAATGAGTCTTAAATGTGTTATTTTACGCCCAAATTTTTTTCTGCGTGTTTATAACAAGCTTATAAACAGACATGTACACGTGTTTGAGAAAACATTAATCCTAACATTATTAAATAATTAGATTTCCATTGAGTACATATTCGGGGTAAAGTGACCGGGGTAAACTGAGCTGCAAATGGCTGCAAAGGACAAATGCGCAAGTGATATGCGCAATAGCCTAACCTGTCCGCTGGCTAGAAAGCCACGCGGCGTGGTGGAACAGAAACTAACCTCAAAAAATTTCCACAGTTTTTGACAAACACGGTGCAAAAAAGACAGAAACTGCCGTGCTACACACGCCATTCCAGCGCAAGGGGTTAATAATTAGCTGTATCCTTAATTAAAGTTCTTATTTTGTTGCAGTTCACTTTACCCCGGATAGTAGCTCACTTTACCCCACATATGGGGTAAAGTGGTCGTTTTGGCTTTTTCTTTTCAAGTTGAATTTTAATATACTTTAAGTTTATTTTAAGTATTGCTATTCGTCATTTATCAATAGTAATGTTCAAATTATATTATCAATCTATTTCCACACATTTTTATTGGAAGGGAAAAATTTTATTCGACCTCAAACTTTTTTCGCGTCACTTTGCCCCGGTCTCCCCTACGTACATAAAATAATAATAATTAGGTGACAATAGTCTTTATTCTTAACCATAACTGGCAAAATATTAGGCTAATGTTGATGCAGTGTAGGATGGGACCACCGGGGTATCGCCCTCTTTCGAATATAGAAAAAAAGTTCATCGAAATCGGTCCATATGCTGAGGAGTTATGAGGGGACAAACATAAAAAAAAAACATACAAACGGGTCGAATTTATAACCTCCTCCTTTTTGAAGTCGGTTAAAAAAGTAACAGCAACACGCTCACATAGCAATCCTCTTCAACAGCTCAGTGGTAAATGACTCCATATGGATAGAAATCACCTCAACCTTTCGTTCGGTTCGCAGCAACAATTCGCCAAGCATCCCAGCAGGGGGTGATAAAACTACACGTTACATTAAAAATATAACGGCTACTCCCATTCTCACGTTTCAAACGTCCGGGGAGCCGACGCATATTGCTGGGCGTCGGCAGCACGCAAGCCTGGCGACAGCCGATAAACAAACAATCGGCCTATGCTGGCATTAAATCGCAGCGAAAACAGCATTCAACCGTGGCCGCTATAATTACGTGCCTACCCCGCGTTCTGTCTAGTAATTACAGCGGCCCACGAAATCGCGAGCAATTTTTGCCGGCGCAAAAAACATAATTCGAAAGGGGGCGAGGCGCGACAATTTGCGCGCGCGTGCGGTCGAGGCACGGTTATTTCGTCTCGTTACTCTTACGTGCCCCGCCGTTCGCCCCGCCTCGCTTCATTTCAGATGCACTGCCGCGAAACGCCGGACCAATGCGAATCCAATATCGAAAAACAATTTCTCTCGCGAAAGAATTTTAGCGCGGCTTTTCAAGCCGTCGGACTTCTAGTGGCTTTCTCTCCCGGCCACTCTTTCTTCCAGTCACCCTCCCTCCACCCCTCCGCGCTTCATCCTTTCCCTATTTTTCTGTTTCCGGCGTGCTGCTCCATTTTCTCGATACCGCCCTTTAAACCGCGCTCGTTTCTCCCCGTAAAAGAGTGACCACGGTCTTTTGTCGTGACTTACGACTTGGCCGGTAATAACGATAAACGTTAATGTCGCTTTATCGCTCCGCGGCTTTGACCGCCACACCCGCCCCCAGCCCCCAGGCCCCCGGGCAATTAATTGGCGAATTCATTTTTGTATAATCTCTCGCGCATTAGCGCCGCTGGAACGGCTCTCTTTGTGCCACGCGGCGATACATTTTTATTAACTGCGATTATTATTATTTAGCGGCGACGGGGCGGTGAGAAAAATTACGGCACCCTCGACATTTGTCATCCTCGATTTATTCTGCACTTGTTATGATGAATTTATTATGCGCGGGAACTGTGAAGAATTTTTTGTTTGAATTAAAGCGAAGATAGTGTTTTACGAACTGATATGCAATTGTATGTCCTTTTGGGGAAGAAATTAGTTTATTGTTGCATATCGTTCGTTTACTTGAGTCAATACTTGGGACTGATTTTGGTTTTTTAAATGGGAACAGAAATGTACACAATTTCTGATTTATTGAGTGTTTTAGTCAAAAACTTTTCCTCATCTTCTGCGATGTTTTTATAATTTCAATATTGTATGTTTTGTCCTGTTTGACTGTTTTATGTTTATGTTGAAAAGAACTTCTAACTGATGGCAAAATATAAATACAAGGCAGCTCTAATGACAGCGCCGTGTTTGATTACAGGTGAGCATCTTTTTGGGAGGTGATTCTACAGGCTAAAATTAGACGAAAATCAAAAATGACAAAATTGCGTTTGAGGCTTCGTTTCCGAGTTATAAATTGTTGAAGAGACTAGGGCTGGGACTATTTGAATAATTTAGTATTCGAATATTTTACATGTATTCGAATGCTACGAATAAACTTCGAATATTTCAGCATTCGAATGTTCTTATTCGAATACTATTCGAATACTGATGTACTCGAATACTGATGTTTTCGAAAAGTATGGTGTGAATGGGTCAAAATTAGGTTACAAGATTTAACCCTGACAAATGAACCTAAAGTACTTGATTTATAATTCACACTATACAATTCGAATACTTAAATATTCAAATAGTATTCGAATGTTTAAGTATTCGAATATTTCAGTATTCGAATATTTCAGTATTCGAATATTTCAGTATTCGAATATTTCAGTATTCGAATATTTCAGTATTCGAATATTTCAGTATTCGAATATTTCAGTATTCGAGTATTTCAGTATTCGAGTATTTCAGTATTCGAGTATTTCAGTATTCGAATATTCCAGTATTCGAATATTTCAGTATTCGAATATTTCAGTATTCGAATATTTCAGTATTCGAATATTCCAGTATTCGAATATTCCAGTATTCGAATATTTCAGTATTCGAATATTTCCGTATTCGAATATTTCAGTTAATTCGAATAGTATTCGAATAGTATTTGGATACTTGGATATTCGAATTATATTCGCCAAATAATTGAGCAACTGAAGTATTCGAATATTCGAATACCGAAAAATTCGACAAATAGTCCCAGCCCTAGAAGAGACACGTAAAATGCGTCTGAGGTGAGGGACTTATACTACTGTCCCCGCCGTGGCTGAGGTGTCTAACTACATACTACTCCGCGCCGGCAGTAGTCTAATACGGGAGACCCCGAACCCGAAATTCAAAAAATTCTGAAACTTTGTGAATATGTAGGGGATTTCCTCCTCATTGCAACGCAATTTTTGCTTGCTGCCCAAATTCCCTTGAAAGGGGTGAAATTAACCCCTGAAAATTCGGCTATTTTCCGATTTTGTGTTATAACTCGCGAACTGAAAGAGATAGAAAAAATGATTCCAGACAAAAGTTACTTCTTTTAATTAGATCTATCATTTGGTAAAAAATTATTTTACAGTTCACGAATTATAACACAAAATCGGAAAATAACCCGATTTTCAGGGGTCAATTACACCCTCTTAGAGTGAATTCGAGCAGCAAAGAAAAATTGCGTTATAATCAGGAGGAAATTCCCTACATATTCACAAAGTTTCAGAATTTTTTGAATTTCCATTTTCGGGATCTTCCCTTGTAAGTCCCTCGCGTCAAACACTTTTTATGCGTGTTTTCAACAATTAATAACTCGGGAACGAGGCCTCAAACACTATTTTCTCATTCTTGATTTCCGTCCCATTTTCGCCTGTAGAATCATCCCCTAAAAGGTTGCCCATATGTAGTCGAACACCCCCTATTGAATACGCATACGAATATGCTTCGACTATCTTGAATTTCATTCAGAGGAGCGTTGTACTTGCATGACCTGTTTCTTAGCTCCCAATAACTGTTTATGTCAATACTATTTTATATTTTTAACCCTATCTACCTTATATTCATAAAGATTCCAATGTTTCAACATAAGATTAAAAAAGTTATCTGTTAGTTTTTTGTTTCTCCTTATTTCACGCCTAAACGACTGAACGGATTTCAATGAAATTTTTATATTCATAAAGAACGTAGGAAACATCATAAATAATTCGCGCGCGAAACTGGGTAACGGGTCAGCTATTATTACATAAGTCTAGAACAGGAAAATACTTTTTCTGATTAAAATCATTAGGGTTTTTAATGAAGTCCTTTATGCCACGAATCACCATGTCACGGATTAGATAACGTTTAGCCTAGCCAGCGATATCAAAATTCGAGAATCAACGACGGGCTTATTGAAACATAATTAATTAACGTCCGAATCAAAGCAGAAAGAAAAGCCTGAGAAGTGGCGGCCTGCGGTGGGAGTGGGACAAAATATCTAGTTAGAACGATCGCTAAAGTCAACGTTGTGTTTTGCTCGGGCGCAGGAAGCTGCCCACGAAGTACACTCGTTTATAACGGGCAGGAAACAAAATTAAATTGTAATTGCACCATGTATATAACGGCGCGGTGCCGCCTAGGTAAGCGCCCTGCCGACGACAACTAATTACATTTAGGTGCTTCACTCTTACCATCACGCGGAGTAATTGCCTTGGGTAGTTATAATGAAAAAGTATCGATTGTGTTACGTCTTCCGTCTTCTCTCCCTCCGCGAGTTGACTGGTTTCTTCGCCGATACAACTCAATCTACGTATCTAAGTCTGTTAAAGCCAATGAATCAGGCTCTGAATAGTCATTCACGACCTGCCGAACAGTTTGCTTTGTGCAATCACTCGTCGGCGGAGATATAATCTGGGGATTTTTTAATTCGCCTTCGCATTCGCCGTTAAATGATTGATTGGAGTTTCAAAACACATTAAACATAGGCAGACGCGCACTGTACGTACAGAGGTCTGTTGTGTACGATATTCGTTTCGGCTGATTGAATTATCAAATAATTTGGCACGCGATATCATTATCGTCCCTTAATCCGTTTAGCAGTGCATCGATATTACCGTAATATCAATATGTCCGCGATGATAACATTTCAATTATCGTAACGTTGTTTTCCATTTCATTTTGTCCTATCTGTCCAATCAATAACCTTCTTTAAAAAGTAATTAAAAATTGCGTACTCTAACGTAGTGTGAAAATACACTGCTCTACATGTCCACTACATTTTTATAGTGTCCTTAAAGTAATCCTTTGTAGTGTAAGAGATTTTGCCCGACGGGGGCGTTTGATTATTTATGATTTTACTACCCCGTTGTTTCATTTCGCACCTACGTTGCTTCGAGTGAACCTATGGAAGAACTCGAAGTTCGTGTCTACCACACAAATGTTACGTCTGTTTCATAAGAATCGCGCCTTTTCTGATTTGTTGCCTGGGTAATAACGTTGAGCAGTTAAAATGTAGAAAACTCCTTCAGTTATAATCTATGTTTCTGCACATTTCATGACTAGGAACTATTGAATTTTCTGTTCAATTTTTAGTGACAATAAAAATCGTTTGAATAATCTAGAAATTGACGCTTTCTTGACAGATTTTACAGGAAATTAACAGCGTGACAGACTTAAAAATAGGTATTCTTTGAAGATGGATTGCGGCGCAGGTATAATGGCCAGAAATGTAATTATTCTTTTAATTAATAATACATTTATTGAACGAAAAGAAGAATCAATTTTTGTTTTAATTGAATAAACACATGGAGAACAGTGCGCTCGCGGGCAAGTGCTCGTCACTAGACAATCGCGCACGGCGTCAAACTTTAGGTACGTTTTCAACCATTTTTCGCGTACTATCGCCATTGTGAAAAATGCAATTCATTACCGAAACTAAAAATTCAAACGGGATTCTGTTCGCAATTGCGGTCGCTTCCGCGCTACCCTCTATTGTGAATTTTCACGCACCCCATTCTTTTTACGGGCACTTTTGTGCGGAAACCCCCATTTTCCGGGAGCCTATTGTTTAAACATATGGTGTTTCGACCGTGCGTCACTGAACTATTAGCGAACGTAGGTGCGCGCCTGATACTTTATACGTATCAGAACAACGCTTCCCGGCGGCAAACTAATAGCGACGGGAACATTCACTGGCTGGGAGAATTTGAAATAATTGTAACAACAGTATCTCCTAGCACTAAGTTAAAACTACATAAAAAACAATAACTTCAGACACGGATATATACATTGGACCTGGTAATAATTAAGGTTGACTGCTCTGGCAAGCTACACAAAACGACACTACGAGAGCTGGAAGACGACTATGTTGGTCTCTCAGATCGAGAAACCCCCGAAAACTCTGCGTGGGCGGAGTACACAGCTTGCTAACTAAAATCTATGCTATCATTGCCCATACAGCACACTTCGCCGCAATATTGCATTGTTGCAGGTTGCATTGCAATATTGTTGCAACGTTCCTGCAATATTGCAGCAACATTGCGCACACGTTGCCGCTGCAATGTTGCAGCAAGATTGCACACACGTTGCCGCTGCAATATTGCAGCAAGATTGCGCACACGTTGGCGCTGCAATATTGCAGCAAGATTGCGCACACGTTGCAGCAACATTGCGCTCACCTTGCCGCTGCAATGTTGCAGCAAGATTACGCACACGTTGCCGCTGCAATGTTCCAGTCGCGTCCCTCACAGACACATATATATACCGTTATTTTTATTTTTGGCCCTGCTGCCCGAAACGTTGCGGGACCATTGCTGTGTAAAATCTCCGAAACGTTGCGGGAATACACTCCTGCAATATTACCCAGGGCGGACATAGGAGTGAACCCGCAACATCTCTGCAATGATGCGGTGCAACATTGCAATCTTGCACGGCAATATTGCCACAACGTTGCTGCAATGCTATGGTGCTGTGTGGGTGGTGCAATGCAGCCTAATCCCCATCTAGGGCGTGGAACCAACACCTTCCCTAATAATTATGGAAAAGGGAAAAATCGTCGTGGGAAACCGGCGGCCGCCGAGGACCTCTGGCCCATCATCGGACCCAGCTGGTTCTCGCCACCCAAGCACAATAACGCCTTTGAAATTAGGCTCACGGCGCGGCACCAGGAAAACTGGCGCCTTGAAACATAAACATTCTTATCTAAAATGCCAGACAAAATATTCCGTCTATGGACGGAACATATGGCCAATCATCGTGTAATTAAGGAATTTCTTTGGTTTTTTAATTTTGGGTGATCCTGTCTGCAGTTACCATGGCAACAGTCCTGGCCTTTCTTTACAACGATGCAGCATGCGATGCATATCAGAGGCAGGAGTGGGCAAAAATGAAATAAAATTTTTTATACTCCACATTTAGCAGAATAGAGTCCAGAAACTTTTAGAACCTTACTTCGCATACTTTTTTCTAGAAAAGATCACAATCGTCACCTATGTTTCCGCGCGCTTTGAACGGTAAGTGCACTTAAAATGTTTTTAAGACCAACTGACTGTCACTGACAACCTATTTGCTGACTAAAGCCTGAATGTCTCTAGCGATTTCTACTGACTGGCACTTAATAAATATGGCAGTCTGCCTCGATATATTTGAATCTGTCGCGACGTCTCCACCATTGCAGCTTAGCAAGCTTTGCCCACAAGACTGGGTGCAACAGTCCCTGTACTATTATCGAGTTGCAAAATTATCTCGTCAGTTTCTGAATATTGAAGTTAATTTCTTTCTACCTTACGCTTGGGAAATTCTTAGATTTACGAAACATCCTCTCCACTCAAGACCATAAACTCTGATTCCTTCGAGTAAGGAGTCCCGTACTTCTGCTGAACACAAGCTCATTGTCAAGCAGAATCCCAAAAACTCCAACGCTCACTACACTCTGCTCATAACACTAACCACCAGAAACGTATAAACGTACACTCTCACTGCCGCAACTCAGCAGTTCTGAAAGGTACACCCACCCGTTGGTTCATCTTTTCAAATATTGCCATCACACATCGGAAGAACAATTCTCTTACTCCTACAATAATATTTTGCGAGCCTCGACAGAAACGGAGCACAGCGCGCTGTTCCGATAAATCATTAAGCCGGGTCACGCTATGGAAAAGTTGCGAAGCGTAACACAAGGCCTAACTCGCGACAGCTTAAGGGGTTAATAAGATATTTAGTTTACTAACATTTCAACAGTGTGGGGGTGGGCTGAGAAGAGGTTGGTGGGAGTAGACCATGGTCTAAGAGACTTAGGAGCTAGCGGTCACCCCTTGAGTGCATTCTCCTGTTCCAGGGTGTCTACCAACGCTTTAGGCTTTCAAGATCATTAATTTAAGGCTGCCGCTGGTACTGTACGCTACTGAATTCTCGATGCTTTCGGGACGAAGACTTGGAAAGAAAGAATGTCCGAGAAAAGACACAGCGGGAGAAAGATTTCTAAAATATTACTGATACCGTTACTCGATCATACTGAATACGTCATTGGTACTCTACTGGTGAGAGTGGTGAGTGCAATCATAATGACTCTTTAGCGTCGAATTTGTTTATAAAAGCACGTACCTAAGTTCGACGATGGAAGATATTGTGTTTTTGCTGAAGCTTAATTAAACAAAAATTAAGATTTGACATGTCGCTGATTTAATTGGTGCCAGTAATATTTGTGAAAAAAAAACAAATTCATTTTCTAAATATTGTTGTCACTTCTACAGGAATTTCCAAGCAGAGTGATGTAGTTGGCTGTAGTGGTGAAAAGCATAGTTGCCGCTGATAAATAACTAGCAGTTTTCTGTAGCATAAACGATTGTAAGTTGAAGAGTGTTTGTAGAAAACACTGTAAGTGCCAAAAATCAAATTCTATACTATAGTATTATCATTGGTGCGTCGAACATTTTCGGCTAAAAAATTTTGTTTCCAATTTTGGCACTTACAATGTTTTCTGCAAGGACTCTTCAATTATGTAACTAATGGAGACCACGTTAATCAGTGCCTATGTTGGAAAATTAAAAATAAATATTTATGACACGACGCAGCACCACACTTACCCAAGGTACATAGCTATATAGTGCTGATCGATCACGCGAAAAGTTAAACGAAATTTCTGTAAAGTAAATAGTGTATCATCTGATACATAAATGACATTGTTTTAAATTATCAATTATTAGTCAAAGCGATAAACTCCATCGTCAAAAAAATGTGTCGCAATAAATTAGCCCTGGTTACAAGTTATCTAAAGTTGCATGTAAATTTGTTTTCCCTGCTTAATTTACTTCTTACATAATTTTTAAGAAGATTGTTTATGTTTCAATCAATGTATACATAATCATATATTCGGCAAAGAATAGTGTCGAGCACTATCCTAGCAATTTCAACTATTCAAGTGCATTTCGTTTCAGCATGTTAATCACCTGAAGGCTTCATTCATACTATTATATCGCAGTTCAATGTTGAGTTCAAGACGGCTGAAAAATACCCTCGTCTACCTTCATCTTGCTCTTAATCAGTGTTCTGTTTGCTGTTCTATTAGTAGGCCGAACATTACGATTTGTCACTGAAATTTCTGTTCCCGCCTGTTGGAATACGAAAGCGCCTGACGCGAAATGAAATATGACCTTCGGTGGGAATAATAAATCGTACAAAAGCGTTTAATGTAGTCCGAGCGGAAATGAAAGAAAGACGACAGAAGGCAGGAAATCGTCCCCGATGGTTCAAAGAGGATTCGAGACGAGCAATGGAAAAAGCGAATATCGATCGTAACGCGTCTCGCCGTGGAGGAGACAGGCCAGCTGGACTGTTGGAACGGTCGAGTAGGCAAGTTATTTGCGAGATAATGCGAGATTGAAGGAATAAGGGCGGGGAAGGGAGGAATCGTAAGAGGTTATGGTGGATGTAGTAGTTGGGGGCGAAGTAAAGGAATAGCGAATAGTAATCGAGAAGAAGAAAGGACGACGGTGCCGGGGAAACCGTTTATACCTGCTACTGCCGCGGATGCACGCGATGCCAGGTGAACTTGCTCGGATTCGCCTTCTTGAATCTTGCATGCGGTCGCTACCCAAGTTTCTTCGCGTTTCATCTTTTGTCGTGTGCTTAAAACTATTTCGGTTTGTCGGGAACCAGAAAAGACCGGGCTAAACTTCGCGCCATAAACACTCCGATTCAACCACATGGTTGCTTAAATATACCTGCAACGATGATGCATCAATAGGATAGGAAGGTTATCAACATTATTCCTTGGAATTATGTAATCAAATATACCTAGAATTGACTGCCTAACATTGACAAGTCACTGTTATAATTACTGTGCTGTTGAATCTCACAAGATATGACAGCTCCGTTGAAGCAACAATCGCAGTGGTCACACGCGCATAGCGGTACAACGAGGTATCTTCGTTTCTCAGCACCCGTAGTCCGAAGGTGCTGTAAACGTAAATCAATCAATCGAGCGAATGGACCATTCTCTGTGTCCTACCTCTGGTAATACCACCCTTCCGGCTCCAGCCATTCATCGAGATATACTCCGGCATTCATGATATTCCGCACGATTGCGGGAGATTGAAGTGACTCGGAGATGGAAGAGCCGCCGTCCCTTCGCCACTTCCCCTCGCCGACACCATCTCGACTCAGCCAACCTTGCTACTTTCAAGGAAGCCGATGGCGCCGGTACGGAATTAGCATCTCCATTAGTCGTGGTGCATAATACGATATTACCGGAGGTGTACGGGCACAGCAAGAACTATCTATTGTTCCCCATAGGTACCGCGGTGGGACTGGTATCTATCGGTCGACTTTGCTGTCTCAATCTCCTGGCACCCGCCACTGGGAAAGAGGAAGACTACGGCTGCGAGGTGCGACGATGAAGAGCGATCGAGTCTTGAAGTGGCCGATGTGATGCAAAGATGAGGAACGCTGGCTTGTTGGTGGGACTGACCAAGTCCACGCTTCTTAATTTTCGGTGAATGCGAATTTAAAGATCAATCCGGGAGATATATTAAATCAGGTAATAATTGAAAGCTGTTGCAAGGTTCGTCAGCTTTTCTTCATATGGATTCTTTTTAATCTATTGTTGTTAGAAGATTAGAGAGTAATTGCTTCCATTAATCCTCAAGGGTTTTGGGATGGCATGATGGACTTGGTCAGTTTTACCAATAATATTTGAAGGGTAAGTGGAAAAACAAGCATAGCATAGTTTGATGGTAGTAATTGGAACTACCGAATTGTCGGATCACAAAGGGTTATACAGTTCAAATACCCCCGTAGGATAACGTTAAAGATTTGGTAGGGGAGACCGGGGCTAGTTGATACAGACGACTTATCTCGACACCGTATATATGTAGCTCCACTTGCGCGAGATATATGAAGTTTGTTGTTCAATTCTTGACTACGATCCTTAGAGCATATATACATGGAGGTCTCATTGAAAGCTTGAAACTGTCGCCAACATGGTGCGAGAGAGAAAGACCTCGTGCGAACTGGTGCGAGAGAGTGAGGTATAGAGGAATAATCGACCGTAATGCGCATGCGCCGATATCGTGCGAGTGAGAAAGCCTCGTGTGAACTGGTGCGAGAGAAAAGCATAGCTTCCTAATCGACCGTAATGCGCATGCGCCGATATCGTGCGAGAGAGAAACTTTCTCAATCGCCCGTCTTCCTCTCTCGCACGATATCGGCGCATGCGCATTACGGTCGATTAGGAAGCTCTCTCTCTCTCTCTCTCGCACCATGTTGTCGACAGTTTCGAGCTTTCAATGAGACCTCCATGTCTATATGCTCTAAGCTACGATCCAGCGTACGTCTGTGTACCTTGACGTTAACAATCGTTGTTTAACTGTTTCCGTTCATATAGAGAAAAAGTAAATACATAGTTGTGTTCACTTTCCAATCCGTCTTGAGGCGGTATAGAGAATTTTATAACCCGAATTAATTTGCCATCACATTGGGTCTTTTGAAGGTAAGGTAATTACGTTTTGTTATTTTGTTTATATGCTCTACATTTTTTATGGAGACGTTTGTACACAATGACTTCCTCTGGGGCATGTTGGTACAGTGTGTCAATTTCCCCCGACTATTTTTAATTGAATGTTTTCCTTTTATTTCTGGGAAAATGGTTCGAAATATCGCAGGATATTTTTGAAAAAGCGTGCGTCGCAATAAAAACAGACTCAATATCATTAAAGCAAAGCCCGGAAACATACAATATTGACAAAATGAGTTTATTAAGATATATTAACAAAAAGAAGAAGACATTTCATGTTAAAGTCGGATATTCCAGACATAAATAAAAATAAAAATAAAAATGCTTTTCTATGTTTGCTGAAAAATCTGTTTGGTTTTTAGAATACGTATTTGTTCGTTTTGAGTCTATATTGATGGCAAGGGATCTAGATTAAAATTTTATTTTTCAATTTTATTAGTTATTCATTAAACGGATATTTTACAGATGTATCAACATGCCCCAGAGCAATTGATACATTTTGCCTTCGTCCAAATAACATTTTTTCATTCATTTTGTATGTATTTTATCAAGTTTTCGTTTACTATATATTAGAGAGGAAGGACCAAAGTATATTTTGGCATATTTGTCAGTAAGTAATTAATGCAAAGAAAAATGCAAAAAATTGAAAACTGAATAACGTATTAACTAGCCCCGGTCTCCCCTATAGTAGTTAAAAACAGGAAATGTCCACTCTGCACTGCAACAAAATACGGAATCTCCCCATTCTTTGCCCAAGCATAAGCTTCAAGCTTCTGTCGTCAAGGTAAAACCAGAAATTATTTAAGAAGAAAATTAAATTCATTGGAGCTTGCTTCTTTACTGATGGACTAAAGTATTAAAACTTCATTTTCTCGATAAAGCTGTTTTGGTGATATTCCCCGTTTTTCCCCTTACCCTTCATTTGTGCCAGCGTGTTTGTGTAACTAGGAATAGCCTAATGAAAAATTATTTGCTTAAAAATAGTGATAAAATTTGAACGATCATTCAAATTTGGCATCATTTTTTTAACGTTTTTCCCAATATCAGTGACTTCAATATTTGAATATAATTGTATATTCTTTGCTACATTATTTCAATTTTAGAAAAGCAGCAAATAATGTAGGTACTGAACGATAATGTAGTGTTTAATTATATTTGCTAGCAATGCTATATAAACTGTATAATTTTTAAAACGTTGTGGTAAAGCAAACTGGGACTGGAGAGCAGTCGATGATGGCAAAGGCAACAAAGTAGCTTTAGCAATAACACTATATAAATAATTTTTTCAACGAAATCCTACTTGCACTTAGCATTTCCAAGCCATGTCGAGGATTTCTAACGTAGCAAAGAACTACTGAATTGTACTTTCGTGAGAAATATTGACCTATTCGACTCATTTTATTTAGTTTTCTTTTGTAAAATACTGTTTATTAATGAGCACACGAAGTTGCATTACAAAATTTTCAAACTTTATTCTGCGTTGTTAACGTTATTCTCTTATCATTAAAAAGACAATCGCACTTAAAGGGTGTTTTCGTGAATAATCACCGCCCACATTGATGTATCGAAAATTTTAATAGAAAAATCCTTCGTCAATGGTTATTCCCATTATGGTTGGAACTATTTGTCGAATTTTTCGGTATTCGAATATTCGAATACTTCAGTTGCTCAATTATTTGGCGAATATAATTCGAATATCCAAGTATCCAAATACTATTCGAGTATTTAAGTATTCGAATACTGAAATATCCGAATACTGAAATATTCGAATACTGAAATATTCGAATACTGAAATATTCGAATACTGAAATATTCGAATACTGAAATATTCGAATACTGAAATATTCGAATACTGAAATATTCGAATACTGAAATATTCGAATACTGAAATATTCGAATACTGAAATATTCGAATACTGAAATATTCGAATAGTATTTGGATACTTGGATATTCCAATTATATTCGCCAAATAATTGAGCAACTGAAGTATTCGATTATTCGAAGTTTATTCGTAGCATTCGAATACTTGTAAAATATTCGAATAGTCCCAGCCCTAATTCCCACATGAACGAGTATACCTAACAGCAGTCGCAAACAATCCTATCACGACGGCAAATTTTTTACGAATTCGGCTTATCTCTCCAACGGTGCGTGCAGCGGCGTAATTGAGCGAAAGTTATCAAGTACCCGAGAGAAGAGAAAAGAGGCCAGGGGGATAGGACGAAAAAGATATTTTGAAGGGACCCGTTTGCAAATGGAGGCGCGTCAAGGGTACCGGCAAACGCCGTTCAGCGTCGAAGAAAACAGTCTCTCGAGCCTTTGCGAGGCGTGTCCGGGGATTTTCTGTTGCCGTCAATTCGGCAAATGTTCCACTGTAGAGTGGTGGAATAACGACGTACCTGATTGAACCTCCCTTAACGAAACGTGACGATAAACCTCCAAGTCGCGATCATTATTATCTCTGTGTTTTATACCTCTCGACTTCCGCTACAATTGTCGCCCGCGAAATCACCCCTGCCTCTTGCCAGCCTTGCCGAGACTCCCCTAAAGGGGAAGAGAGAGAGAGAGAGAGAGAGAGAGAGGAAGAGAGACAATGGGAAGAAAAGCAGTTTTACAGCTCTCAAAAACGTTTCGGGAGCAACGTTCCCGTGACGTAAAATGACTTAGTAACGACTGGAGTGTAATCACAACAATACGACGCTAGCTCGAGGAGTAGTACGCCTGCGGATGAGTGCGCGGCTCATGGCATAAAGTGGTTACGGTGCACCGTCCGCCATTTATGGCCGGAATTAATGGCGGGCACGATAACACTCAAAAGAAATCGTAGCTTTCGAAACTTTGTAATGCGTCGACTCTGCTTCGTGGGCTTGCCGATCAAATTGGTCCCCGCTATTACTCGCTGGATTATCGGGAACACGTTTCGTCCGCGAAAAACAACGCCAATGTGGTCACATCGCGCGATACTAATGCGGTCGTAACAGGGAAACATGAGATCTCTGTGATTTGTTTACGTTGAGGAGAAAGGATATTATTTGCGAAGCAAAAGGTTTAGATTAACTGACTCTATTTGGCATGAATTTGTTTTGTATTACTTGGTGAATGAAATAAATGTTTTAATGTACTACAGTGGGTCAAAAAAGTATTGGCACACCGAGTTTTCTTGGAATATCTTTAAACTATAAAGTAATTTATTAATATTAACTATGTTTATTAGTGTCTTTTGACACACATAAATAGTATGTTTACTGAGAATTCTCAGTTATTTGGTATAAGGAAGTAAAGTAAAGAAAATGAGAAATCCATAGTCAAATAAGTATTGGCACACGTACGGTGTATAAGAATAAGTGTTACTCGCTTTCGTACGCGACAAATTCGGTTCTAGGAACGTAAACATAAACAGAATTCACTGTTGCTTTTCTCAGTTAACACAATCAGTTTGTGTTTACACTTTGAACAAGAATCATGTCTACGAAGAAGAGCGATTTATCATTGTGCGTGCGAAAGGAAATTCTTTCATTACATAAAAGTGGTGACAGTTACCGAAAAATCGGTAATTCATTAAATTTAAGTTTCTCGACAGTGAGAAATGTAATAAAAAAATTTAAGGAAACTGGTAGCGTCGAGAACAAACCGCGATCAGGTCGTCCGCAAGTACTTACAACTAGAGAACGAAGAAACATCATCAAAGAAGCAATAAAAAATCCTTTTGTAAGTGCCAAAAGTTTATCCGTTGACATCGCAACATATTCGGGAAAAGAAGTGAGTGCCCAAACAGTCCGAAATGTTTTACATTCTGCGGAAATTTATGGTAGAGCAGCGAGAAAAAACCGTTCATTAATGAGAAGAATAGGGAGAAACGCTTCGGTTTTGCAAAAATATATATAAATAAGACAATGGAATTTTGGAAGACGGTTATTTTCTCGGATGAGAGCAAGTTTAATCTTTTCGGCTCTGATGGAAAAAGATTTGTATGGAGGAAACCGAATACCGAATTAAATCAAAAGAATATTATTCCTACAGTGAAATACGGTGGTGGTCACGTTATGGTATGGGGCTGTATGTCATACCATGGAGTAGGAAATTTGGCTTTTATTGACGGCATAATGAATGCAGACGTCTATATCGGTGTGTTGCGAAATAATTTATTAACGAGTGCCAGAAAAATGGGCATAAACGGAAAATTTATTTTCCAACAAGACAATGACCCGAAGCACACGGCAATGAAAACAAGAGAATGGTTACTATATAATGTACCAAAACAACTCCCTACACCACCTCAATCGCCGGATATTAATCCGATAGAAAATCTTTGGCATATTTTAGATTTAAAATTCCGTAAAAGAAAAATAAAAAATAAAAATGACCTAAAAGCGACACTTTTAGAAGAGTGGTCTAACATTTCACCGGAAATTACACAAAAACTGGTCGAGTCGATACCTAATCGATTACAGGCTGTAATTAAGGCCAAAGGCATGCACACCAAATATTAGGTAAGTTCAATATTGTTCATATTGTTTATTATTGTGCATTCCTCAATAACATCGTACGTGTGCCAATACTTATTTGACTATGGATTTTTCGATTTCTTTACTTTACTTCCTTATACCAAATAACTGAGAATTCTCAGTAAACATACTATTTATGTGTGTCAAAAGACACTAATAAACATAGTTAATATTAATAAATTACTTTATAGTTTAAAGATATTCCAAGAAAACTCGGTGTGCCAATACTTTTTTGACCCACTGTATGTGACTACTGATTGTTATTGTTGAGATTTATTAAAATATATTTTGTTTAACCTTTTGTATTTCAAGCACGTCTCCTAGCGACACCGAAGTTTAAATCTTTATAAGAATGGTAGAATTCGTAATAAGTGATTCCCTGTTCTAAAGTTCTGTATTTAATAAGTGCAACGTTGACTGAAAGTACTACTTATGTGTCTCTCTATTGGCTAGCAAATAAGTCGGAGCGCACCACGAACAAATTTTTGGTAAATTACATTCTTGTAAACACATGTTGTGTTTTTCTTTGCCGGTAATAATTTAAACTTAACACATTGTCTTGCTTGTTCGCAAATTTATTAATGATAATGAGTTACTCCAAATTGGTTAAAAATAAGAAAAAGTAACGTTGAATATATTACGCGCTATTTTTAGATTCTAAACGTGTTAGATAATAAAGTTTTGTTTGCGGTAATATAATTCGAATAAACAACACTCGCTAAATGTGTAAATGTGATGAAGAATTGTCTATAAATACAATAATTTAAACATGTATCACAAACAATGTGTACTTAGACCTAACCTTTTTCCATTTAAACTGAGTTATTATAAATTTCGCTGTCCTGTTTCCATCCACATTATTTACTTCAATATACACACATATCTACAGAGACAAGTGTATAACTCCGTAAATGTATGTATTCTTATTAATCAGTTTAAAAATTTCCAGATCGTTCATGTATCTACAGACCAACGGGATACTTTTGTCTTTTGGAAATTATATTATCAAAGAATAGGGTTTGTCGGTTTTTAAAAACTGTTTTTTTTTATAAATTTGTAAAATTCGTAAACCGGTTTTTAAATTTAAAAACACCGGTTTTATGTACTAGAATTAATATGTATAAAATTAATTAATTATTTAATTAAAAACGTTAACATTTTGACTTGAAATCGCTTCGCACACAAGTATATTGTAGTAAGTAACAGTTTACTGTAAAACTATTCTTCATGAGTTCATATTTTCGGAAGAAAAATACTAAATGAAATTAAGGTTTAAAAATTATATTTTGTACGGATTTTAGTTATTTTAGTTTTTTTTTATTTGGTTTTGAATGCAGTCTATTTGCTTGTGTTATATTTTTGTGGATCTATAAATATTAAATGAACTCAAAAATTGTACGGATTTTAATTATTTCAATTTTTTTCTTATTTATTTGGTTTTGTATAGATAGCTTATATTTTATTTTGTTATACGTTTGTAATTCAATATATATTAAAAGAACTGAACATTTTTAAAATAAGTATAAATATTTATTTTCTATTTTAAATATATTTTTTTCTGAAAATTCGAAAACCGGTTCAACCGGTTTTTTGGGAATAGTGGAATTCGAAAACCGGTTTTTGTATAAGCCCTATCAAAGAATTCGTTGGTACAGGTGCCTTGGCAGTCGCGAGTCTCCGTCGATGCCAGAGATTAGAAGTGACATGGAAACGTGAAAATAATTTCGCCAGCGGTGGGATGAAGACATCAGGAACCACCGGATCATAGAAAGAAGAATGTCCTCAATGTGTGCCCGCTTCCGATCCCTGTACCTTTTTCTCTCTACCAGTTTGCTTGGTTCGCGAGCTTGGAATACCAAGCCAACTGCAAAGTTTTTAACTAAGTTCGGTGGTTCCTGGCCTACGCACTGTTCCCAGCACCCACGCCGATTGCTCTCCTTCTCTTTCATGTCGATTCTTTTGAGGATGGTCCTTTATGTACCTTCTCTCTGTGTACCCGACCAGCAAACCCAGGAACGATTCGGAAACGAATTGCTTCATCCTCTCGTTTACTAAAAAAGAAATAACTTTTCATTGCTCCTTCATCGACGTGGCGCGGAAATTGATTGATCGTTTCGAACGAACGAATAATCCCCGAAATTCGAGAAAGGGTAAACTGCAATAACTATATAGAGTCACCTGCTTTTTCTTTTACTTCCACGAGCAGCGCTGACGCGAGTCCATATTCAGAAAAGTATTTTCTTTCTCGCGATACTGTTCGAATTTCTCAACGATTATTAGCTACTTGTAAGTGCCTTATTTATTGCGGTATGTGATGATATATTTATGCTGGGATAGCATATTATCTATATAATACTAATCTCAATTAATAGACGTAAACTTTGAGGGACTTACACACGACTTGAAAAATATCAGGGGCTTCTACCGAAACTGAAAATACCGGTATTTTCGGTTGCATCTTCAAAACCTTTATAGAAACCGAAATACGCAAATACCGGCATGACGTCATATCGACATATTCAAGTACCGGTATATTTACCTATATTTACCGGTAATTTTTTCGGTTTTCGGATTTTATTACAGTTTTCAAAATATTATTAGCCAAGAATCTATACGCTACACGTATACTAATTATTGGTATTCTTATGAAAAGATATTACGTTATGTCGGTGTTTTCACAGCTCGAATTAATGAGGGTTATAAAGATATTACTTTAATCCACCATGTCACCGAAAGAAGAACCGGAAATATACCGGTATTTATTTCGGTTTCGGTACTTTAACGATTTCGGTACTCGCCTATTTCGGTTCTACCTATAACGGTTTCGGTACTCATCTGTTTTGGTACGATATCGGTTTCGGTGTAGCTCTGTTGACGTAATACCGGTATCGAAATCATACCGGTTTGAAGTCCCTGAAACATATACAGGGAAGTATGTTGTAATTGTTCAATGACCTAGGGTAGAAGCCCCAATTACTGACACACTAAGGACTGACTCTAATATTATTGCATAGTATCTGTATTTATTGACTAAAAGTATAAGTTTTTATTTTTTTTATCACGGTTTAATATGTTTACTTCATGAAAAACATTTTGTGGGTCTTAGAATTTCTATTTTTATATATAAATTTATTAATCTAAAAAACATATTTCGAGATCTATTACTGACACCTCTAAAACGTGTGTGACTGAATTCCTGACACCCCAATTACTGCCAGCTAACGTAATACTGTTTATTACTCATTTTATGGTTATGTCGTCTCATGTACATGAGCAACTACTCCTATGACAGTAATACCAAAATGCTTGAAACGCTTGTACCAATCACTATCACCCATATAATAATTAAAAAGGCTTAATTAATCGTTATATTACGATCGTTGTGACTTTCTATGATACTTATATTGTACTAAAAAATTATTGTTTATTATGTAAATAATTTAAATATAGTAATTATAGCCCTTTCTTTAGTGCCCTGTTTTCTCTTTCACTAGTAAGGAAGTCGCCATTTCCACTGTTGTGATCAAATTAAAATTTTGTATCGTCTTATAGAGATTAATGAAAAAAATATATTAAGTGGTGCATTTTCTAGCGTATAGATTATAGGTTGAATTACAGAATTCTTTTTGTGTATGGCTTTACAACGTTTATGTATTCGTTATTTTCAGTAAAATAGCTTAAGGTGACAGTAATTGGGTAGGTGTCAGTAATTGGGGGTTCTACCCTAAATGCTGTAAACCAATTGCTACATTCGTAAAGTCGCGCGGAACATTATTCGCGCTACGAGTAACAAAACTGCACCTGCTAAGAAACACGGTAATATTTACTATTAGACGGATGAGATCTTATTGTTTAATTTTTACGAGGCGTCGTACGTTTTCGAACACAAACATTTTCACCTCGTTTCCCGCGGTCCCTACGAAAGCCACACAACTTTCCGAGCCTTTTTCCTACGTTAAAGTGATTTCTCCTGCTGGATGTTCGCTGCTCACGTAACGCTCCTCGATCGTCTGCCCCGCAAGCAACAACGGATGGCACGCCGAAGGATTAGCAACAAAATGGAATCGGAATTTCATAATTAAGTTATCAACTGCAGCTATTCCGACAGTCAATTATCGTCGGAGCCAAGCGGGCTGCCTTTGCTTTTTACCTTTTAAACGGGCAGCCTGCTGCTCGATGTCGGAGCTTCGTAACGAGCGGTATGAAGGGAGCGAAGGGCGCCACTCGTCAAGAAGTAGGGTGCAAAGGTACATTCGATCGAAGCGCGCTTTGAAGTCAAAGCGTACCGAGGAGAAATGAAAATAATTGAGAGCGCAAAAACAATTTTTCGAACATCGTTGATCGTATCGGCGTTTCGCAATGCTGTCAATAATGTCGAACCTGCTCCAGCTTGTATGCTAATTCGTACGCTTCGAAAGTAATTCGCTTTTCTTAATCTGTTTCTTTTTCGCTTATTAACCGGTGAGTCATCTTGTGATCTGAGAGTTCCTCCGTGCTGGGTAAGACGAACTAATTGAACATTCTCGCTGCTATGAAAGCAGTAGGTACATAAGTAATGTGTTAGATTATGCATGGGATTTACTGCGGACGAACTGAGCCAATTGGTCTGCAAGCATTTTCAAAAAATTTCATGCAATTTACTGATAGCCTTTTTGTAATTAAATTTTGACAACTCTCTGTTATTTTGTTTACCTCATTGACAACCGATAGCTGACCAGAAATTTATATTAAAATTTCTCTAATGAAGCTAAATTATTTGTTACATAACAGTTAATCGGTCGATAGCCATTTTCGTCTTATCGTCAGTTACAAAGCAAAGTAATCATATCGTTTGGTGTCGGTGTAAAATTCTAACAGATTACCTGAACATTTTCTTCGGAATGTTATCCCGTGGTTGTTACGTCGGTGAAGTCAATTTTTATCACTGTTCAAATTCCATTTGCAATAAAAAGTTTCACTGATTCACAAAAAGTAGCAAAGTGAATTAAACACAGACAGCAAAATTGGATTTTTCTCCGCACGTGTGCTAAGCAAAGCCGCTTGAACAAAACTTTTAGTATATTTTATATGAAAAAGTTTAAGAAACTAATACACTTTTTCCTCATGCAAATATATTTCTGAAAGAAAAATAACCAGTGGGCATCTACGCGCTTATCGACGTAAGTTTAGAATACACCAACCGCTGTAAAGGTTGCCTTAAATATCAACAAGCGTTTACTTTATGAGGGGAATAATCAAGCGAAACGGATGATTGGTAAAAAAATATTAGAGGAAAAATCTGCCTAAAAGTAAGCGAAAGCGAATAATTAATGAGTCCAGAATGCGGGTCTTTATGCAAATGCATATATGCAAATATTATTTTGCATATTGCATATGCTTTGTTAAAAGGCATATGCGCATATGTTACAAATTTTTATTTGGTTGCGATCATAGATGAATTATCAAGCCGTTACGCGACACTAGTGACAAATCGCAATGCATACAACGTTTGCGGCAGAATAAGTCGTTAGTAGAGACTAATTACTCGTTCATTCCAATCGCCCGATACACATAAACAATTTCGATAAATTAAAGAGGTTCTACAATTTTTTTTTCTCAACACCCGAAAATTGTAAAACTATTCAATTCCATTCTTTAGTTTATTTCTGCAAATAGGTGGTTGAAACTTTTACTGGAAATAATGTCGTCGCAATTGCAACTGCTCCGAATGTTTTCCAACAGACACAAGTTGCTAAAAATTTAACATTTATTAAGGCACATTTACAAATTTGTCCAGCAACAATAAATAAATTGGGAACTGCCCGTCTACCTTGAATAAATTCGATGAAAGTAGACATGGCATATTTTACGTGCATATTTGCATATGTAATGTGTGTAAACATCCGCGGTCGAGAAATAAAATAAATATGTATGCAGACACTAAAATGCATATTGTATGTAGATTTATAGAATAAAGGAAGGAATTTAATATTGACTAAAAATTAAGACGATTTCATGATCTATGATGATCTTCTTGGCACTCTCGTTGTCTGCAGTGTGTATTTAATGTTACGCATGCAATTATATTCCGGGGTTTTAAATAGTCCAGTTGGAATGAATGTATGATGATTATTAGCAACTTAATTGAAACTATTAATTAGGCAGCACAATTTTTAGTAAAGTGTAATTTGGTTTAATCCTTGTTTGCAAAATGAAAGGAATGAATTCTTGAAATAATAAATTTTAAACACTCTGTTCAATATTAGAATGTTATAATTATTACTAGTAATAGTATTTGAACACGATTTGAAGTGTAATTTGACACGCGTCCACAAGTGTAAACTGTTGCTGTGTGCCTGACCATGTACCGGGAGTTTCTACTTGCCCGCTGTACATATGTGCTTAGGACAGACTTGACAAAGAGAGCTGGAAACCAGATTTCCTGTTCCTTTGTCCACTATATTCTCAATATGACTTTCGCATGATACTGACTGTATAAAATTGTTTTGCTTGGTAAGAAATGGGCCCTAAAGGTAGGCATGGAAAAATATGTCGCCAGTTAAAAACTCAATATGCTCTTCGTACAATCTTCGCACATCGACCTCAACAGAACAAAGACTTCATACAGTATGAGAGAGTTCTAATGTTCTCCTCGGGACTAAACAATCTTTAAAATAGTAATAAAGTAGTAAAGTATTCGTACAGCGACCAATTTAAAGTGAAACTTTGTACATCCATGTCAGTAATTAATAAATATTCTTAGATATTTGTAGAATAGATTTTGTATAAACAAAATTTCATTCCCTTTAGTACAGTTAGATGAAGAATTAATAAACCAAATATTGAATTTTTTAATAATTTGTGGAACTGCCTATTGATTTTATAACAGCTTCGATCCTTCTTGGTATGGAATTTTCTAAGTTGGGTGTTATAGTAGATTTTATTTTAATCCACTCTTCTAGCAGAGAGCGGCTTTCAAACTTTCTTTAGATGTATTATTATGATGGCGTATTTTTTTGTCCAGATAATCCCATAGATGCCAACTGAACTGTTCGTTACTCTAACGACTGAAAACCGCGGATTTTCGAGTTTTCTTATTTAATTTAATTAAAATTGAACAGGGAATTATCGGCAAAAAAATATGTTGCTTTGAACAATCACTTGTTTACTCATTCTTAAATTTAAAACAATACGCCATCTTTTTTTAACTAATAACTGATAATTTACAACAATGCTATCTATGTATCAGATGATACATTATTTACTTTACATGAATTTCTTTTAACTATTCACGTAACGCATCGGCAAAAAATAGTGCCGAGCACTATAATATATTCAATTAAATGGCGCGAGCATCATTTCGCATAATGAAAGCACTTCTATTCTACAGCTTGTAGATAATTATCGAGCTCATATTTGCTAACACTTCCGTTTACTTTTACAAGCACTAGCGCGCGCAATGTTTGTGTCATAAATTTGTGAAGATTCTGTACGAACACCTATAATATTTCAGCTCGAACTGTCAGTCCCGAACTTGCGGGAACGTTACCCCCCGAACGAAATGCCAGGCGAAGATTTTTCAGCCATTTCGATCAAGGCGAGCTGAGCTAGGGTAAAACGCGGAGGTCAATGCAGAGAGAGAGCTGCCGAGATCAATTTGCACACCGTTGCGCGTGACAGTGCCGCCAGCGAGCCAATTCACGCGGGTATAGTAATTAAACTGTGGTTTAGCGTGACCGGAGCACCTGCAGTTACCAAATTGCAAGTTATGTCGCGTGTCAGTCAACGGGTGCCCCGCGTCTGGCGCTCCATATGGGCCCCGAGGTAACCTTTAAAATGTCGAGCCTTGAAAATGTGAATTTCAGTTTCGTTACACAAAAAATTAGTATGTCACATTAATGAAACAACAGGAATAACAGACAAATGTAAAAAGCTACCGAGTAAGAAAATGGCGGAAATTACGAATATACAAAGCGCGAAGAGAAACTAAAAGAAGCCAAAAAAGAAGCAAAGTGCTTAGGAAATAAAATAGAAAGGAGGAAACATGAGATAAGCGAGGCAATAAAAATCTCGCGGTACAGGATTACGTTATAGGGGATGAAAATAGGGGTGCACGGGAACCAGGTTAAGGACAACATCCGAGTTTTAATAAAAATGAATGGTATCCGTTTCGCGAGCTCCGAATGATCGACCTTTAATTCGTTAGTTATGAAGGCTATTGAAAATAAGCCTGTTAATCTTCTTTTCCCACTTGCCGGAAAAGTCCATTAGTTTGCCCGTCCCTTTTTATCGCAGAGAGGCGGTACACCCCCGTTTCTCCCTTGTCCTCCGTCATGCTCAGAGGCAGCGGCGGCACCTTCGCGCCGCGGCGCGTGGATTTGCGGTTACCGCGACAATTGATTTACACGCAGACACGTACTCGAGCGCTTCGACACGAGCGATAATGCGTGCATACGTATATACACGACCGTCGTCGTGTAGAGATTGGGTTCGTGGCAACCAGCCTGTGCGTCTCCACCCCGGGAATCACCCTCTTCGCCGATCGTATACAATCCGTAATTGTTGTTCCACCCCGTTGCTTTAGCCGAAGATTACAATGCGATCTTTCAGGGAATTGGGAATCCCCCAGGTTTGCCTCCTGCACTCGGCGTCGCCGCTCCAACCGACGAGAATCGAATGGAGCTGTCGTTGTCGCGCTGGAATCCGATTGGACGACACCGAGGAGAGAAGAGGAATAATAGATGCGACTAACGCGATTCGATTTGCGAGCGCGACTGGCCGCTCCTAATATTCTTGATCCGATCGGATGAATGTTATTCCGTGATTATTTTCTGGGTAGCCGATTGTCCTCGGCGCTGGCTGTACAACGCGGGCGGGGGGATGATCTTGGGGTGTAATATCGGCGACGGTCCAGCGTAGATTCGTTAGTCTCGCGATTCTTTTTAACGGGGAGCAGTGGATTTATCAGGTTGCTGCGTAAGTTCTGTCACTCACTTCGTTTATGTTAGGAGTAGGTAGAGGCGCTATAAAAGGGAGAAATCATGTTGTCAATATTCTAAACGCATTGGGGTAAAGGCAGGTAATATGGAACTTCGTAAAATGTCGATAAAGAAATAACGAACTCTTCAGGCAATCGTGTGTACTAGAGCCCTAGACACAATAGACGATGATACTGGCAATTGAGCATCAGTTGGGGCTAGAGCTGTAATTATTCGACTATTCGAATAATTTCGAATACGAATAATTTCTACGAACAATTTCTTCGAATAATTTCGAATACGAATAATTTCGAATACGAATAATTTCGAATACAAATAATTTCGAATACGAATAATTTCTTCGAATAATCAGTAGTATTCGAATAATTAGGAGTATTCGAATGTTCCAATATTCGAATAATTAGGAGTGTTCGAATGTTCAAATATTCGAATAACTAGGAGTGATAGCTCCAGAGGGCGCCCTCCTCTAGGCCCATCCGTGTCCCACCATAAGCGGCTGACAAACAGTATAAGCAGAGTTTTTTGAAGGAAACTAAAACCCCATAAACAATTTCTATACTCCTAATTATTCGAATATTCGAATACTCCTAATTATTCGAATGTTCGAATGCTCCTAATTATTCGAATATTCGGATACTCCTAATTATTTGAATATTCCTAATTATTCGAATATTCGAATTCTCTGGTATTCGATTATTCGAATATTCGTTACAGTCCTAGTCGGGGCACCCATCATTGAAAGAGAAACGTTTGTATTTTTCGTGGTGCGTAAAAGTTTCTGAAAAGTGCATCAAATAGTTCAATATTGTATTGATGGTAAGTTACAAAGTATTATGTTGCTATGATTTATCATTGAATATGTGTGTTCATGAATATTCAACAATAGTTTAGTGATAATGTTACTTTCTGCTTAGTATAATTCTTAATTTCTTGTCGGAGCATGTGTGTACGTAATATGGAATAGACCGAGTAACATAGATGGAGTTGATAATGACGATGACGACGATGACGCGGTATGCTTATTTTGCGATGGTAGGGGAGAGTAGGGAAAAATGGAACGCTTAATTTTGGAGGGTGATAACATAAAATCGGAAGGAGAAAAAGACACGGGACATCGACGGGAGTCTTCAGTGGACCTTAGACTATAAGAAAATCATTTTGCCATTGTTAAGAAAAATCTTTGGGAACAAAGGAAAATAAGATTTACCGGAGGTATTGAAATCTTCGCCCCGCTCAAGTGGTAGGGTAAAGCGGAACACCCACTTGAAGACCATGTAAACGTACTAAATCTTTATTTTTATCATGTAAAAAGTATTCATTTATGTTAGAAACTATAAATATATGGTTCAGGTGTAACTATTATGAACAAAATATAACAAAAATATATATTATACATAGAAGAAAAAATATTTTACTAGATAACATGAAAATTACGGAAAATAATCGAATATAAATATAATATCGTAAAAGAAGGATAGATTAGTACAGTTTGTTTATTATTTTATGAACAAAAATCACATACAAATGTATCATCTTCCTTTTCAGCACTGGTGCAGGCCTCACGGGCCCAGCCTTTACACGTGTTGAATTATATCCAACTTTTCGTGTGCGGAATGAACAAAGAGTTCATTACAAAATATGCATCGGTCCGTAAGAGATTTCTCTGAGGCTACATTCTTTTCAGGTTTAATTGAACGGCGCCACGCTTGTCGCGTGTTTCGTCCGCCTGGTGGCGCACCGATCAAACCATCAATCGGGCGATCGGGCCCATAGACTTATATAGACGGAGCGGAAGAGAGGACTTTAGGCGAGGGGACTGTAAGATCGGAGGGGAAAAGGCAGAAACCATACAGGCAATTCGGTAGTTAGGTTCGGATGTATTCGGTTCTTGTCGGTTCGGCATTAATGGCTATGTTCGAAACATAACCACTGTTGCTCAACTATTACTGTTCTAAAGCGTCGTAGTGGTCGTTGTATATAATCATATATTAATTGAGTGTAATAATGACTTATTGCGTAGTAATCGGTTGTGCAAATCGCAGGAAAAATAAAAACTGCGAACAGTTGGAGAAAGAAAATATAAATAATGATAGTATTCGATTTCACATGTAAATAAATAAATATACATACATAACCAACAATTTATATATTATATATATAATCTTAGAAATTCAAATGTGTTGCTTGATTATCGAATAGATAATATGTTTATAATAAAAATATTTATTTTTTTTCATCAGTTATGTCGCAGCAAATGAGCGATATATATCTATTATACTATATAATTATTTATGCATATTAATTATGTTTATGAACTTTTAAGCTTACAAAATCTTTAAAAATATAACTATTATTGCATATATCTATAAGTACGATTTTATTTAAAAAAAGCTTCATTCTATTTACTAATTTTGTTATATATATAACTTACATGATATACGAAATTTTGAATTATGTATAAGTATACCTAACCTTTTCGACTAAGTATCCCTCATAGATATATATAACGTCATTGAATTTCCGAATAGCCCCGAGGAGGAACGGAGTTACCCGATTTGCCTGTATGACAGTCCCCTTACCGCGAATCTTACAACCCCCCTCAGACACGCTCCGTCTATATATGTCTATGATCGGGCCCGACTAAAAATACTACAATAGTGACGAATCAGGTTTGAGACGCGATGGAAATTCCGAATGGAAAGTACTCTAGAGAGAAGGGCCGAGTGGATGTGTACGTTAAAGTGTTTCGTTTCAAGTGCGATGTGCGGTACAACCATTTCTAAGAATACACGTGGATGTTTACATGAATATCAATACTTGCACGGAGAACACATCTGCATTAAATGATTACGTTATTTATTACAATTTAAACTAACAGTTTGAAACAAGAATAGTAATTAAAAGTTTAATCTAATAATTAAAAGAGAAAATAAACACGTACTAAGAGACGTTTCCATTCTTCCCCATACATAATAGGCGTTCCGTTTTACCCCACGAATTTTGTGCAAACAGAGCATCGAAAAGTGGTTGCTGAAGAGATGATTTCGCGAGCTTCTAGCGACTCGATTTCCCTAACCTCAAATTACCACTTCGGGGAAGGCGTTTTGAGTCGATTAAAGCCACAAAAGAGAATTCGCAGAAGGTGCTGAAGGCTATACCTTCTTCAGCGTTTGAAAAATGTTCTGAAGACTGGGAGAAGCGTTGGTGTATATGTATTTCCTCAGATGGGGCCTATTTTGAAGGCGACAAAATAAATTTCGATGAATAAATAAGTAGTTTCTGTTTTATTTACAAATTCCTCACTATACTTTATTCACACAATTAAATAATGGTGCAAGATGCACAGTTTGCAGTAAGTATAACCCGTTTTCAAAAATCGAATTTGTTATGCAGCAATCTAATATCGTGATTAGGTGCAAAAAGAGGGTCCTCTTTTATTCTTATTAATCTTTAGGAGAGTAAAACAATGTAGATAATTATTCTCGCTAAACAGTGTAAAGCCTGGAATATTGCTGCATTCCCTCTGCATGCGCACGTCGTCGGCGTCGTTGCATTTAAAACTTGCCAGCTACTCGAGGCCTAATGCGCAAAGTCCGCTATGAGTGAGGCGAAATGAATTATTGCCAGTCACGCGTGTAAACACTGGCATTACTGTTAAATGGGTTTTGATAAAAGAGTTACACGAGAGTATCAAGTACCTAAATAAATATGAAAGCGAGCGGAACGCGAAGCGCCAGCAGCATTACGGTCATCATACTTTACCATCTTCATAGCCGGCTATTTCTAGGCGCAATCGATTAATCGAACGAGACTTAAGCATGGGCCCGGCCGCACCTGGTGCTCGTCCATCACCAGCAACGGCAACGTACTTTTATGTTACGTACACAGACCGGCCTTACGAGTGGAAAACTTTCCCCCTTTCAATGGCGGTGCGTTCGTTAATAATCGATTATGAAAGATGACGGTTTCCCCGTATCGACTTGGTTCTGCCGGCGGAACTTATTGTTTTAAAGAAACTTTAAATTTATCGCGAAGTTCTTGCTGCGAGTGCGGCCGTGTTGGAATTAATCCCTCATTCATCATCTAGGATGCAAAGCGTAAAGCGCGCGCGCGCGCCCGGCCCTGAAGCGGAGGGAAATTAAGAGGCGCAACGAGCCGCGAAGCAAGAGGGCAAGTACACATTGAAGGATGGAGAGGGTGCCGGGGCCTGCTATCCGAGCTGCTAAGCCGTGATTAGTTGTTGCGGCTGCGAAAGGGTAATCCGTTGTTCCTGTATTTTTATTACTTCGGCCTAAACTCGCGCTTTTACTAAATATGACCATTATTTTCCGCGAGGGTTCCGGCTAGACACCAATCTCGCGCCAACTTCTTGGCCGGCCTTCGGGGGAAAGTTGCAACGCATAACGGTTGTCTTACTGTTTAGAAACTGCGGAGAAAAAGCAACTTACTTGCGTGAATAACGCGCAATGCAACAACGCTGAACTTTTGCGGTTCAACGTTACATACCTAACGCGGAACTCACTCAGTTTTTTAGCATGAAGTGTGATGTTTGCATGGTCAAGCAACAGTATGAGTCGCAAGCAGAGAAGTTTAGTAAATGAATATTATTAAAGGAGCAGTAACAACAATATAATTTACTTGAATGTAACGTAGGTAGTTCGTCACTCTTTCAAAACTTTGTTCCCATGTCCATAGCAGACAGAGCATATTCGTTGACAGTTCAGGTAGTTTAATTGATTATGACTCAGCAGTCTAATCGTCTAACAATTCATCTTCGTACTTCCCTTACGCTTGTGGCAATCTATGTTTATTAAATTATTGGTACTTGGCATTCAAAAAATAATTGACGCTCACCCATTTACTGAGGATTGCTACACTAGGGTGGCTCTTATTTATAAGTGTCGAATTTTTTTTTTATTACTTTGCTCTCACCCCCTAGAATGGCGCAATTTAATAACGAACTAGTCCCTGAAAAAGTTTATTGCAATCGGACAATAGGAAAGGCTGCCGACCGGGGTTTAAAGTTTAGAGTTCATCAATAGTTTGGATTTGAAGAATTTCTCAAAAATGGTAAGCCCCATCGAAATTTTGTTCAAGTAATATTGAAAGAGCATTCAATTTTCTACAATTACTGTATATATAATTTTCCCGTGCTTCCAACCATTTTTTAGATAATAGCGCCTGAATATAGAGAGGTCCGCACTATGCGCGTGTAGACAATACGTCACGCCGTACAGGTGCCAACCTCTCTAAATTCAAACGCTATTATCTAAAAAATGGTTGGAAGCACGAAAAACTTATATATACAGTAATTGTAGAAAATTGAATGCTCTTTTAATATTATTTCACCAAAATTTCGATAGGGCCTACCATTTTTGAGAAATTCTTCACATTCAAACCATTGATGAATTCTAAACTTTAACTACCTATCAACGTATAATATGATTGTCAGAAATATCAGCTTCAAAGAATAAAAATTATTATGTACAAAGAACAATGGCACACTAAAGCAGGACACGATAAAATACAGAGTCATTAACATTTTGTATTTCGATACGATATCAGAGAATGTTACGTGTCGCAGTTATCCATGAGGTATATACATTTTATAAAGCAATGTAATAGGAAAAAGAGTATTTTATCTGATACCAGTTTACTGAAGGAAGCAACCGTTAGCAGACTCGCATTTTGCGCGTTCAAGTAGTAAATCAGAGTAAGTGGGTGAGAAGGACCTCGAACCAGGGATAGGTATCGGGGGGGTTATCGTCACTATATCACTGACGGGTCGTTCGTAAGATATCTAAGCTGCTCTCACACGAAACTTTATTGCAGGGTGAGCCAATTATAGGTCCGTGGCCAGCGAGCACAATGTATCGAGTACTTTCGAGCAAGTGGATTCGACGATATACTCGATTCGAGGATGTATCGAGCCACTTAAACCATTTAGCCAGTAGCAGAGGGGAAATGCACCACTCTTTGACGTTTATATTTCTTTAAAAATAAGCTATTGTCTCAAATCTTTAATGAAGTTAAACGTTCCGTGTACCGAATAATCTTCGCGAATGTATATACAGTGACTTTAAAAGTAACCACTAACTGGTGAAGTGGGGTTATTATTCGATAAATAGAATAGAACACAGGAGACATTGAATAAACAATGTTTGAGAAAACTTCACCCTCCAATTTTTATTGTATGTGCTGTGTTTTATTTTTAGGATATCTATTGCTCTTGCAAATATTGGTACGTCTGTCCTTAAACAATTAAAGTATAGTAGAGGTATATGAAGGATGATGTCTTCCACAAGGGGTCTACTCTCGTCTATTTCCGGAAGAAGCTAATTTCGCGAACTGTCTACTTTCGAAAATTCATCTGCGGACAACTTCGAGCCACGTAACGGCTCGCCCAGCCTCCTGACACCTTCAAGAGCCTCGACCCAAAATCACCCCTAGGCTCGACAAGTGCCACAAGAAACAGCAATAAACGTCAGGATGGTGTGGTAATTAAACCTTAAGATCCACGGCGGAAAAACAACTGTTGCCTAAAGTGGCGACGTGGCATTACAAGGGGAACAACGAAAACCAAGAAAACAGGGACAAGTAGATGCCCCATAGGTCTGGGAAGCAGACAGCTAATCCTACAAATATCTCAAATAGGACGATAAATATTTTTCCGAAGGAGCACCGGGTAGTTTCAATTTCTCTAATATTTTCCAACAGCTCGACAGACTAAGGGTGTCTGGTTCCTGAAAAGATAAGTGATGAAAGTGAAGCTTTCAGACTACTGGCTATTAATCCGATTTAACCGCCAGTCTTCCTAGCCCCAGAAGCAAACGTTAGAGCTCGATAGACGTTCATTCACTCGCGACACGGTGTCTCAAAGTGGCTGGGGCCAGAAGCGTGCTCCCTTTTCTTCCCGATGGTCTAATAAGAAATCGTTGGATTTCCTTCGTTTTCGTGCAGGCCGCTCGCCTTTGCAGATTTTAATGGGTTTCTGGTTTCGACAAACTCGTATCCGCTTTCTTGGGCGCGGAGTGACGAGAGCAGAGGCAAAGCCTAGGAATGGGCGAGCACAGAGAAGGTAGAGCGAAGGGGAAAATGTACGTTAACAACATGAAAGACCCGTGGATCCCTTTGCATTTATATGGAGTAACCTTACAGGGCTGAACAGTCGACTTGGGGTTACCCTGGCTAAAAGGAAACTTAAGAAACATAAAGTAACTTTACCTTTCCATCCTCTCTTTTCTACTGTGCCTTTCCTCTCCACCTTCCCCCGTAACAGCAGCGTCTTGTGCTTTGCTTTCACTCAGCCATTTGCACAAAGCTTTTCGGATTGCATTATAACGGGGAGGATTGTTTAGGTGGGCACAGTTTACGAATGGCACAAACCTTGCCGCACCATTTCTGCTTCAGCGGGTTGACTGGGCGTATAATCACCAGGAAAAGCGTAAGTATCAAGAACTTGTTATAAGTATTTTCAAATGAGACTTGCAGAGTACAACGAAATTCTTCCTAAAATTATAACATATCCAAGAAGAGCGAGCAGAGAGAGGTTTCTACATAATTGAAAAAAGAAATTTCAAAGAAGTCACCTCTTTATAGATTTTTCTTTAATATTTAAGAAGTCGGATGAGTCTGACGTCAGAAGCGCGTGATCGACTATTTTATTCACGCGAAATGTCTGAGGTACCAAATTCCTTTGCAAGAATCCCAATTCCATTATGAGAACTTTTATAAATAAATGTCGGATGGTAATAATACGAGAGGTGAAGGTGAAGATGACGCTGCGCGGCGGGCAGACAACGAACGGATCAGGCGGAACGAAGACGGGATTGGATACAAAATCAAGCCCGGGCGCGGAAACATGTGATTCCCTGTTGCTAATCTGCATGCCGAGCTGAGAACGTGACGCCATTGAATATTTAAGACGGCAGAGGCAGAGGCAGTCTGCATGGCTGCCGACGCTGCCGGTGCCGCGGTAGCCTGCAATACAGCTTCACTCTCTGCTCTTCCAGTCGCTCTTCCCAGTATCTGCCGCGACCTAACCTCGTTCTTCGAGTACGTAAGAGGCAAGCCTCGAGACTTCCTGGTTTTCATATGCAAATGTAAGCTCGGCGCGAAGCCGTTTGCAGCGGGCCCGTTCCCCAGATACACCCGGAGATGCGGGTGTGCGCTAGATCGTACGAGCGCTCCGCAGACATAGACTCTTTTCTGCTTCTCTGGGCTGGCACTCGGGGCGCCCATCGCCATCAGCAGGGCACAGAACACGAGTTTTGCGCAGAGAGTGCTTCGTAAACTAAAGAGCCCTCGATGAGCAAGACCACTATATCTCTCTAACTGCCATTAGGAGGCAGAGCGGTATGCAGAGGCTTCCTCTTGCGCGCGAAGGGACCCGGCGGCTTCTATCTTCCGATGGCAAATGAACTTTCAAGTCACTTTCATGCTCGACATTTTTACCTTCAGCGGAATTAATTAATTCTCGAGTGTCGATAGATGCAGAAGACTCAAAGAACCCTATCGGCTGGGATAAACAGCGTCCGTTACTGGTTATTTAATTGCACTGCTTTCCTCGGGATTCATGCTCTCAACATTGTTCCCCGTACATCACCAGTCCCCTCATCTTGGAAGCGCCAGTGGCGAGTGCTGCTTCGACATAACCATCCCTACGGTGCCTTCGAGTTGAAGAAATTTACTTTATCGAACCGTTCGCTTCGTGTCCATTTTCTAATACCTTTGTAACTATGTTCCACTACAATCCGCGTTGCGATCCTCTCATTCTAATCTCACATCTATGTGAAATCTAATTGTTTCGTCTAAAGGAGGAATGGAGGGTAGGCCAGTTGATTCGAACGAACGCCATCAGCGGCGTCGTAACAGATTAACGCCGTTGGCGATTCGATGGGAATGAGAACGAGAAGAAAACAACGGGTTGGTTGTTGTTTGCGGCGCGGCGTAAAACAGAAAATCGGGGAAAATCGATCGTAACTTTGACGACTTTGCAGTCAATTTGAACGCCGATGAAATACCTATTTCCTGGACGGAAAAAGGGCGGCGGGTTCGACGGAGGGGGGCCTGCCAGCGGAGCGTTGTTTTCCGTCGATAAATTCGACGATGGAATCGAACGAGGGAGTCGTCCGCGACTCGAGAACTCGGCGCGGCGCGGGCGGCTGCTATCGTAGCACGAACACGATCGTAAAAGCGCTTACGCAACGTTACGCTCGAATTGAGTGGAGCGTATAGATACAGAAGAAGCAGGAAACGGGGAAGAAGTACGGCGACCTAAACTTTCTCGCGGGTTCCACGCCGTGCTTCCGAGCAGTTAGTTCTCCCTCATATTTTCATAATCGTCGCTGCGCGTATGCGGGCACGAAAAAACTTTCGCGGATAACTTTCTGTAATCACTCCCGGCGAAAGAATTTATTTATTCATTCGCGCAATCAGTGTTTGTTTGACGAGATTGAAATTCCCGCGGTAAAGTTGGGGGCGTGGAATTTTTTATCAAGGACGGAATGCTGGGTACACACCTGCGGCTGGAGTTTTTGCGCTAAGAGAAACTAGTGGTTTCTGGAACTTAATATCTAAGGTGCGCAACAGTGCTGCATAAAAGTTTAATGTATTCTTTGCGGCGAGGCCTGCGTCGTACTCTTCCTTTTCGTTATTTCTCTTAGAGTCTAATGCTCTTTGAAGAGGTAGGAATAATATGGAAACATTTCTCTCGGTAAACGATAAGTTTATATGTATAAAGAATTTAAATCTTGAGATTAGAGAAATTAAGGATCTTGGTGCCGCAATATAATTAAATAGAAAGATGTACCTACTAAGCCATGCGTGTGATGATAAAGTAATATAATGTTTGAGAAAACTTGAAGTAAGAAGACTCGCGAAGGAGCCAACGCTGAAGTGAAATAATTGAGAAAAGAAGGGAAATCTGGAATGAAGAAATGCGAAAAAATACTGAATGCTTAAACGTAAATATTTGTCTACAAAAAATTACCAAATGTTCTTTAAATATTGCTCTTTTAAGTGCAAAAAGTTCTGCCAAAATATATGCTTCCGCTTTTCCAAAAAAAATTCACAAACATTCGCCTCTTTTCGGCCTCCTGACGAAAATGAAGATTAACTTTAACTTCTTTTCATCAACGCTCATAAATTAGCGATTCTGCTTTCTTTTAAATCTGAGAGTACAAAAACAGGATCGGTGATGCATCGTGCACGTATCAGCTGTCCGTGATGTAATGAATATCCTGGTCAAACGTTTTCGAATTTTAGTATTGCGTTTGCATCGATACAATACGACACTCTGTCCGATACAGGCGTGGGATTATACACGGAGAAGAGCCCTCAACATTGTAAAGCCTCATGGAAATCTCGGTCGCTTCTGCATATGTATGATCCCACGTTCCCCACTTCGCGTAAAGAGTATCGTTTGAATTCCCAAAGCTATCGCACAATATTTTGACGAGCATTTGAGTCGGCTACAAGGTCCGAGATTTGTCGCGTTGAAGAAGCTTCGCTTGCCGAATAAAAGGATAACGAGAAGAAATGAGTTTCCAGCAGAACTCGACGTTTCAAATGAAATGTAATATTTCGCTGCAGGTGGAAGTTCAAACATTTCTCCCGGGATGTGTTAATGTGGAAGCAACGTGCGCGCACGTGTGTTTGGTAGCGGAGATCAGTGTTTACTCTCTGCAGAGGTAGATGGAGAACAGTAAGCAAGCGCGGAAGAGTGTGCATACTTAAAAACAGAAAATGGACAGACGAGACGGGAAACAAGAAGCCGAACGTAGAATCTCTCTAATTTATGTACAATCTTTTTAAAGAAAAATTCGCTCAAGAGGGGCGCACTGCAGAGGGGGCTGCTCGCGAAGCACGGAAACTTATTAAATATTTCTAGCTTATTTCATTTCATCGTGCTGTCTGCTGGACTGACATTCTTCGAGGGGCCGTTAACTGAATATAAGCGAGGAATCTCGCAGAACGTAGGCAGAGGAGAAACTTCCGTTGTTTATTTTTACGCGTACATAATAATTCAGGGTGTTTACGGTTTGAATGAGACGTCCGCGAGTTCCAGCCCCTAAAACTTTATTATTGTCAGAGGCTGTACAGAAAATACGGTCGTATCACCCGCGATGCTTCCGCCTTGCTTCTCAGTAATAATAAGTCAACGTCAAGTGCCAGTGCGTATTTCACGTGTGTAAATTTTGGGTGTCCGCGCGAAAATAAAGTCGGCGCGACAGTAGATCACGCAACTGTTGAAAACATACCACAGCACAGATCAAGTGGAAGATTTATGGGAATAAAACAAACATTTTTAACTCATCAGTGTAGAAATTCAACAAACGGAACTCGTAGTGCAGACGTGATAACTCGTATAAGTCTCGAACTACCTTCGCAACATCTTCGAAGATAAATCCTTACGCCTGCGTGAAATTGAACCCCGAGTAGTTGGAAGCTGAATTTACACGATGACTAAATATGAGCCAGCGGCTCTGCCATTTTTAGAAATTGCCAGCATTTTCTGATGGCTCTGCGAGCGTCGGCAAGGTCTGCCATTTTCGTACGGCTCATGCGGGGCGATGTGGAATTACTAGAAAATAGGAAACGAGAGACTACTGTGCCTTTGCCCCTCTGTCTGTTCGACGTCAGAGTTGGGCATCATTCGACTAAAAAGTGATTGAAATAACGTTTCGACTAAAGCAACTTCAACTTTTTCCTTAGTCGACTAAAACTTACCTGAGTTAACTTTAGTCGAGGCGCCAGAGTTGAAGCTGGTTAGTCAAGAGCCGTTAGTCGTGGGTTGTGACTATCGTTGATCAGCTGTCATTCTATTCTTAGTCGAGGAAACGACTAACCGGCGAAAGCCTTTGCGGCCTGACCCGCGCGCGGTCGCCTACCGGTCAGATTCTACAGAATCTGAATTTGTTTATTTTTCATCGAATCTATATGAAAGTGACGCCAATGGATTCTTGGTGTTCTCCCGATTAATTGGACAGAAAATAATTTAAATCGGACTATTTTTAACGAAACGGGCTTTGAATTCTGCAAACAAATTTCTCACGTAATATCCTTAATTATGGTCCGAATTATATCATTTTTGGGCCCATTTTCATCGGGAAGACATGAGAAATCGATTGGTAATACTTTTATTAACACTTATCAAAAACAGGCAGATTTCATGTGGCCCGTCGGTTTTATTGCTCTCGGCTGTCAACGGGCGGTCTATTGGGGCCCGAAGGTCCTCGCTCGCAAGCGGAGAAAGCAAGGCGTCTCAACAATCGAAAGATTGTACATACATATTCTTTCTGATGCTTTCGCCTACAATTATTATGGTGGGTTAATTAACAAAAAAAACAACAGTTTGCCAACGAATATTTAATGTTGGGCCTGCAATTATTATGGTTGGTTAATTAACAAAAAGTTATATTTCGCGGTCAGGGGAGAATCGAACCCAAACTTTCCGCTCACGAACCAGCCACTATTCGCACCTAGCCAACACACTTTCTCGAAAATATTTGTAATTTCTAGTTACATATCTAGTACTAAATGTTTATAAAAACATTCGACCTTTAGACTTATACTTTAAAAATTTCACATTCGTCTTAAGACAGACGTCCTTATTACGTATTTATAAATAAGAACAGAAAAATCACAACGTGCAATATAATAACACGTTTCTGGATGTAGCAATTTTTCTGACGCGTTGTAAGATGACATTTAATCATCGTCGTAAATTTTTTGTTAATTAACCGACGATGGTAATTGTAGGCCCAACATTGAATATTCGTAGGCAAACTGTCGTAACTTTTTGTTAATTAACCAACCATAATAATTGCAGGCCCAACATTAAATATTCGTTGGCAAACTGTTGTTTTTTTTGTTAATTAACCCACCATAATAATTGTAGGCGAAAGCATCAGAAAGAATATGTATGTACAATCTTTCGATTGTTGAGACGCCTTGCTTTCTCCGCTTGCGAGCGAGGACCTTCGGGCCCCAATAGACCGCCCGTTGACAGCCGAGAGCAATAAAACCGACGGGCCACATGAAATCTGCCTGTTTTTGATAAGTGTTAATAAAAGTATTACCAATCGATTTCTCATGTCTTCCCGATGAAAATGGGCCCAAAAATGATATAATTCGGACCATAATTAAGGATATTACGTGAGAAATTTGTTTGCAGCATTCAAAGCCCGTTTCGTTAAAAATAGTCCGATTTAAATTATTTTCTGTCCAATTAATCGGGAGAACACCAAGAATCCATTGGCGTCACTTTCATATTGATACGATGAAAAATAAACAAATTCAGATTCTGTAGAATCTGACCGGTAGGCGACCGCGCGCGGGTCAGGCCGCAAAGGCTTTCGCCGGTTAGTCGTTTCCTCGACTAAAAATAGAATGACAGCTGAAACCACGTTACTCACAACCCACGACGAAAGGCTCTTGACTAACCAGCTTCAACTCTGGCGCCTCGACTAAAGATAATTTACATCAACTTTAGTCACCCTTTGACTAACGACTAACCGTAAGGACCTTTTAACTAGATGTTATCTAGATATTATCTTTGCCCAACTCTGTTCGACGTATAAGTGGTCCAGGATGGAAAGAAAGAGACGAGAGGGCTGAATGCTTGTACGGACGCGCGAGCAGGAGGAGAATAGGATAGCAACGGGCAGGGGAATATCAAATGTCGGGATGGTTTGGTGGTTGTGCATTGAGGAATGCGTTAGACTTGCGGGCGGTACGTACGTATCACGTCAGTGCCATTGCCCTGCAATTTACATGCGATAGGTTCTGATATACCATGCCGTCTAAAGCACGCAACCCGCGCGGTTTTAAACTCCTCCCTTGGAAAGAGAGATGCTGCGCACAGCTACGTTAGATTGTCCGTGATCTTCAAACTTGTTGCAAGCTGAGATGGCTAACTCCTTTGCTCGCGCGGCGTGAATTCACGCCGAGGCTAGACCACGCTGTAATACACAGGTGTTCCGACTGGAGACACTATAGGGCGAATTCCACTTACGCTCAAATCGCCCGTGATTTGCATTAAGCTAGGTTTTCCTCTACGCGACTAAACGCAACGACAAGAATTTCAAAGTCGATTTTCTTGAATATGCAGTGCGATATGAAAAAAAAGTTAGTCTTTCTTTTTGACTTATAACAAGTAAATAAGTCGAGAAAAAGGAATAAAATTTTTTGATATCGCGCTTCATTTTCGAGAAAATGACTTTGGAATTCTTGACGATGCGTCCAGTACGGGGAAACCCAGCTTAAGGGGGGAGCCTGGTGTAGCGGGTCGAAGAAATCGAATTTTTTTTTGTTGCATAAATCAATAGTTGAACATCACAATAATATGTTCCCAAAGCCGCAAAACGAAATTCGAAAAATTAAAGCGGATATGGCCGGTTTTGCTACGGAGCGCCAGGTTACCACAAAACTTTAAATGCGTTTTTCTCGAAACGACAGTTTTACAATCTGCGGGCAATGTAACTCCAAAAATATTCAACCAATCGACTTGGCCTTGTACACGGATATTTGTGAACATTTTCTTCATAGGGCTACGTTATTAGTATAATGATATTGTTTAAATAAATAACTTTTTTTTACACATTTAAGGCAAAATTTCGTTGGAAAAAGTGAATTTTTTTTTCAAGAGGCCGCCATTTGTTCAATTTTGCATCTTTTAAGTTATGAATTTATACGATCTGTGCGTACACTCATAAACTAAACGAAAATTGTTCGATTTTTGGTTTCAGATGAAACCAAAAGACGCTACGTTGCCCGCAGTGCAACAATTGCGTCGCCAACGGACTGGGCATAAGCCGTTATAACTTTGTTATTTGCCGCTCATTTTTAATAAAATTTTTTTTATCTACCTTAACCTGATAGTACAATATCCTGAAAGTTTCAGAAAGATCGATGAAATACTTTCTTTAAAAAAAATTCCCGAAAAATGCCTGGATTTTCAGCTGGTTACACCAGGCTCCCCCCTTAATGAAAATCACGGGCGATTTGGGCGTAAGTGAAATTCGCCCATTGTAAGAGTCTGGACATGGAAAAGTTACTCTTGATTGGTCCCCCATTTTTCCTCTATTCCCGCTGATTTTTAAATCTGTCAATTATACTAATCTTAATTGTAACACATTTTTTAAAAAATATATGTTTGAAAGTTAATAGACATCGTTTTTTGTCATACTATTCTAATTGTTTGTAATATCTATTTAGCTGAAACTGTGCATTTGGGTAGTAAAAAATAATGTAGGTATATATTGGGATTTTCTGAAGTCCGCTACGCGACCTGGTGGCGAAAATTAAAGCAGCCTAATCGGGTTAGCTGCACATGTAATAGGTCAGTATTGGGAATTTCGACTGTTTGCTGATCGATTTTGTAAAATTTAACAGACTATTCAATGACAAAAACATTATTGCACTGTTTCAATACTTGTGTGACACCAGTCCTGTAACGCGATTGACCCGATTACAGAGCTTACTAAAGTAGATGGCGCTCTCACAGTATTTCCCAATATATTCATAAACACTTTCATAACATAACCTTTTTTTCACGAGTTATTGCTACATGTATGTACTACTTAGACGAAGTAAAATACCGCCATAAACGTAAGAGTTGTTAAGAGTGGTTAACAGTGAAATGGTGTTAGAGCACTAAAGAGGTGAGTATGCGCATCCGCCATGCGTTGTTGATATTGATACATGGTAGCACGACACATTATTACAGTATTTTATTACATTTTAGTTTATATTTGGTTTATACAGCGAATTTGACAGTACTCGAAAAGGCGGGTACTCAATAATCTTCTCTCTCCAGAGGACCCAATATGGCGGATGCGCATACTCACCTCTTTAGTGCTCTAATGGTGTATATCTCTTTCTCTCTCGTAGGATTTAGCCAAAACATGGCGGACATCGACTCGTGGCCAGACTCTTATTTTAGTGTATCTAGTGCCGACTTAGCACCTTTACCCCAGCGGCCTCTTGCGACGATTTCTACGTGGTTCCTCCGGCCGCCGCGAGAGGCGTCGTCGAAAGAGATTGTAGTACACTGCATTCCATATAAGAGCATACCTTCATATAATACCTATCGATGAACTAACACATACATTCCACTCATAATTGTGGAAATGTGTTAGATCGATACTAGTTTGAAATCTTTTATTAAGTAATCGCGAGAACAGGCCGACGCAACTAAAAGAGCATGACAATTAGTCCAATATTTTGACCTCAAATATTTCTCTCTTTGCCTATTCTTTGAGAAGGCTAAAAACTAATATGGCTTTGTGAAGATTCAGAAACTGCACGTTCCTCGGATATCAAGATACCGGACTTCTCTGATTTATCATCCAATATTTGAGTGCGGAGCTTTTCAATCAAGGCTAGAGTTTACACAACAGTCCGCGACTGCGCTCGACTTGATTCAATGGCGCAACTGAAGCCGTGTAGACGGAAACAAACAACCCCCTAACTACTCTCAGTTCCACCTTCCTTTTTCTTCGATTCTCACGGGCTCGCCTTCAGTTCATTCCCTCCTCCTCGCATCAGATTTCTTAACTTCTCCTGTCTCGAATGATGTACAAGACGGAGGGCTGCTAACGGAATTTAATATGTAAGTAATTATAACAAAACCATTACTACGTTGGGGACATAAAAATGGCCATTTCAGAGGCAGTAGTAACGAGTGGTTAAAATTTAAAAATGCAATAACATAGACAAGTTAAACTTATTGCCGTATGAGAACAGTTTCAGCGAAAATGTTTTTCCATAAGAACCTTCCATCAAGTGGTTCCATGCCCAGTGGTTCGAGGTAGGAAGAAGTGGCGAAGTAATATGCAAAAGGCATCCTTCAGAGCAGGTTAAAGAATTATTCTATTAAGGTAGCAAGTTACTTGGTAGCCATTCGTAATTATAAAAAAAAAATAGATCGTAGGAAGATCTCTTTCACAGGTATTGGTTGGCTCTGAGAAAGAACACGAGCACCCAATGACGAGCACCTGCCACCGCTGTCGATGTGTAACTTACGTGCTATATGCGTGCTGGGAGAATACTTGGTCTGGGATGCTCCGCCAGGACGCTGGAGAATAGGGACGTCAAAATATATGGCAGCACGTGACAGCGCGACAAAAAATAAGGGGGAAATATGATAGTTGTGTAGCCTGCTATTTCAGAAAGAGGGGAAGAGCGAAGCCCCGTGTCCCAGTACGCAGCAAGAAAAGAGGGCAAGCGGGACAAAGAGAGAAGACAAGGGAATAACGAATGACAACAAGGGGCTGCCGTTTCTGTTTGTGATGTATCCGCTGCTATCCTCTACGAAATAAGGTCATTTAGGTGTCAGCATGCGTCAGCCTGTGTTGTAAGTGAATAGCTCGACATACATGTATCCGTGCCTATGTATGCAGATCGTGGATGAAGACCAACGAAAATGCGAGGTAGATTGCAATGAACTGGAACTATTCAGAGCAAGTTGATCGACATTTTCTTTCAACGTGGAATGGAAATTTTGTGCAAACTTCGAGTGTTTCAAAAGCTGGAAGTTTATGGCGCGTCTAACGTCGCGATCAAGAGAAGCTGAGTTTAAGAAGTTAATTGCAGAATGTCTGAAAATAGGGGGACAAATATTTGTTGCTAAATTAAATTTACCACTTTATTCGTTTAGCAACAGCTAAAGAATTTTCTGAATAGCAATACTTTTTGGGACAAAGATAGTATCTAAACTACAGAGAAATAATATTGTAAGTTTGAATCAGTTAATATCTACACGGAGGATATTTGCAGATGGTTAAAAAATATTACAGGCCATTGTGATAAAGAATTCTGAACATTATGTTAATTAAGATGAAGAGTAGTTGACAGATATGTTTTATTGTCACTGTAACTGGCAGTATAAATGATGATAAATTATTCCAATAATGGTTATCGTCCATGGGAATTGTAATCATTGAACGTTAAACGAGAAATCTTTAATATGCAATTCCTAGAACCCATACAACTATGCCCATACATCAATGCCAAATATTCGATATTCCAAATGTAATAGTAATAGAATTGGAAATTTGTTATCCAAATGATGAACGTTTAAGTTGAAATAATCCAGATGTTTAATACCTTGATTCAAATTGATGTGTGTGGTATGTCACATGTACTTGAACGTGAACAGGTTTCAAAATATCGGGGACACCGATGTCGCCATTATGATTGCCAATTATTAAACTTGTTCTGACTATAAAGCACAATAATATTCATGACGGAGGTGGCAAACTCTTTCGAAGTTTAATGAGATTGCACGTGGTGTTGTGATTAAATTTCGAAAGACCACACTTGCTAAGACAAGATACTAGGCTTATTATATGAAACATAACACTTGAACTGTATTATGCAAAATACGATAAATATAGTGCTACACTGATTTTATGCAATTATGTTGTAAAATGAAATTCTATTTAGAAACACTTAAACCAACGTTGGTAATTAAACAAATGAAATGTAAGTGGTACTTATACTGCTTCATCTTCCTAAAGTACAGATTTTACAAAAGTAGAGTCAAGGAATAAATATATATTTTTATTTAAATTGTATATCGCTGAAAACATCCATGAAAATATGGGCAGAGTTAACACAAGTGTACAGCGTTTCTTTTAATGTCGATAAATGTAGATTTGCAGTGACTCTCCATCAAGGTTACAGCTGTCAATTGCAGAAAACCGTATAATGCAATTTTTATCCGTGGTGAAATTCTGGAAAGATTTGTGGATTCTTTTAACCGAGAAATATGCAAATCTTTGAGGAATATGGGAATCACAGTTAACCTTAATAAATTCTCATGGGGATTGAAGTAACCACGTTCTCTCGCTGTTTGACAGTACCGCGCGACATACAGTGTTTTAAACACTATTTTTATTAATGCTGTCAAAATCATTTCATCTTTTGAAATACTTCTTTTACACGAGTAATTTAAAAAAAATGAGGTGGACAACAGTGCCAAATGTGACATGAAACATAGTAGTAGGCTCGCGGTTCGGCAGACACAGCGTTGCCAGACAAGCGTTGCCAGAGAAGTGTTGCTAGGCGGTTAGCCGGGAGAACTGCGCGGCCGAGGCAGTCTGCGTCGAGCCGAGTAGCGAGACAGGTTATATGTATACCTCTTTTGTAACGATCTCAGAATATATATATATATATATATATATATATATATATATATATATATATATATATCTATTTCACTTTTACCTCACAAACATTTGCCTTCAACAATTTTCATCTGCCAACGAGAATTAAAACTTACAATTAATGTAGGTACTCATTTTGAAGGGGCATTCTTTCTGCTCCAAAATAACAATAAACATAAAGCATTATCTCAAAGTGGGACGTAAATACCGAAGATCAAATGACACTATATTGGCTCGTTTCAATGCACGTCTTAAAATTTGTCTATGTGTAAAATAATAAATAGTTTAAAAGCTGTTCGAGATAGAAGACTAAAATTATACATAAATTGGTCTCGCAAGGCTATCAATGGAACGGTCTATGGTAGTGATCGATGGCTATAGTGACAAAGTTATTGTGACTTTCCTTATTATCCCTCGACATTAACTTCACGGAAAAGACTTGTGTGACCTGACGTGGAGCGGCTCTAATGAATCTGGCATATCTAGATACAATTGAACCTTACACTTAGCGTTTAACCTACTATGTCGACACTGGTATGTACATATTTAAGCCGAAGGTTTTCTAGGGTTGTGGTGACGTACGTAAGGTGGTAAGTGGTGACGTACGTGGTGAACCACTGGATAAACTGTTTACTGTTGGATAGCCGTTTTGTATCAAGCTATACCACAACCACTAACCTTACTCCGAATGACTCGCAGAATTGCTTTGTGAAATGTTACAGTATACCTGATCCTAAGGATACAAGTGGGTTACTATTCTTAACTAAGCTTGCCGCACTGTACGTATGGCATTCATTACTATTGATTAAAAGTACGAGAGAGTCAGGTATTCTGTAGAAGCATACGCGACTACTTAGTAAAAATGTGAAAATTCTTTGCTCATGAATTATTTTCCAGAGTCTTGATTCCTCATTCTGTTGTCAATTCAAATTGGTCCATTTCTGAACTGTTCCTTCCACATCCTCCTTGAAATTTCAACGATGCTTTTTGATTGCTATTCGATGATCTTTTTCGATCATCTAACTCCAGATTTGTCACGCAGACTAAATGGTTAGATGAATGGTCGATGATTCGGAGCTGGTCTCCCATGTTTGACAAAACATTCTTGCCTATGTTCATTCTCGCGATCCCCGCGCTAGAGACGTTGAATTTTATTTCAGCCTCGTAAATTATGTTTCAGTAATATCAGCGTGCGCGTTGACGTCAAGCTTGCATTATTATCAATCACGGTGACAGGGTGGGAGAGGCAGGGCCGTACGCACACGTTTCCATCGCACGCTCGTCGGCCCGTGAATAAGTAATCAGAGTCTGATGAAAAGTGTCGTCGTCCCGGGAATTTATGGCCATTGGACCGATCTGGAAGTGTCAACTTCTCACACTCGCTGCGCACCAGGAACAGCTACCAGGGCACACCAAACAGGGAATTCCTATCATGGTCTACCATGCGAATAAAAAACTCGCATATTCTCAAATATCAAGATGACAAATATTCAGTGACATTTACGAATGAATCTCGCACAGGATCTCGTTGACCAATCAAAAGTTCACACACCCTGGCAAACAATTTGCAACGTTTTTGCGGAACAAAAGGACGAAGCCGCGGAATAAAACCATTTCTTCCGCAGAACCATGTTACCCTGTAACATTAAATACCTTCCAGAGCGCAGGAAAGAAAGAAATCCTTTATTCTTTCTTTACAAGAATCATGACTTTCCATTCAGAGAACTCTATGGCGTCTATGCAGAGCAAAGAATCTGAAGTAATTTTGCGAACACCCGTTTCTAATCGCGACATCCAGTCTCCTCAGCGTCAGCGAAGGCACCGCAATACAGCGCAATGTTCCCGCTCGTCTATTTCCATTCCTGGCTACGTTCTCATCGGGAAATTATGTAGCGCCCCGTTACGGTTCGCGCAGGTTCGCTGAAACAGGTGCCCACCAACGACCTGGCGGCGTTATGGAAACGCGTATAGTAGACGCATGTGCGTCGTAGATCCCTCGCTGAAAAGTACAAAGGTTGACATAGAAACACTCTTAGCCGTAAGGGTTTCAAAGAGAATAAGGGGGGCGAACGGAGGAAGGAGGCGAGGGAAGAAGAAAAAAGGGAGGACCTGGCGAGCGAAAGAAAAGGACGATGACGGGCCGAGGCGGGTTGGGGTGGATAGAGGAAGAGCGTCTGAGATAAAGGGGGCTCTTTTAATAACGGTCTCGACCGGTGTTACCGGGCCTCGCGAAGCTAGTGCTTTCTTAAGGCGGACGGTAAAGTGCCCTTGGTACAGTGCTCCCGGCAATATCTTCCGATTACGGTTAAGTAAAGACCCAGCCTTAACTTTCCACCTAACCAAGACATCCGCTCCTCCTCCACGCTCCTGTCTAGCCTTCGTTAAATCCGATAAGACGACTGCCGCGGCATGCTACGGTCAAAATTGCAATCAGTTCGCAATCCTAAACGAACCCAACGAGCCGCCGCGCAGAATTTTCTATTAAGGGAAGATAGAAAAAAAGGAGGAACGAGATTGCCACTTTACGTAACGCGGACAGTGGCCACCGAATGTTGGCATCGTTGTGTCGCGGGGATGTTGGAAATTATTGTGACGATACCGCATCGGGGTGCAGTAATTGCCGTGCCATGTAATTTTCGGGGCAAAGTGTGTGGGGATTTTTTGGGACTGTAGGTAAAGCATTGTCTGGGTAGTTGGTGGAAAATAAAACTGATTTAGGACAGATTTCTATAGGCACAGTGTTAATGGAATTCGTGTGTAAGGTTTATGGATTCTCATTCCGTTACCAAGTTATACAATTCCTGCATTATGATGGGAACAAAGGGTCAGTTTGAAGTCACTGTACATGGCGGAATAACGATCGTCGAGGTACATCGGGTTTATTCGGAGCGAATCTCGTTGGAAGTGTAGGTACTACATAAGAAGAAGGCTATTCCGTAGACACCTGTTAGCTGTCGTTGCCCTTGACTTCCAAGATATCGGCTACTGTACAGTACGTGTATTGATTTAAAGTATTTTTATATGTACGTTAGCTCGGCAGGTGAAAAGTTGAATATCGAGAAGCGATGAGTTTACGAGTCTATATTCAACTAAAGTTCCAGTTGAGTTTATACCTGGAGCTCTACCATACATTTTTACTGGAAGTGATTCTGCAAAATAGTATCGCTTAATAATTGAAAACCGGCTTTTCAAATCGGTAGGAGCGTAGGTCTACTCTTAGGTGGAACGGTATGTAGTTACTTATAGTGTATTTAATATTTTCAGTTAAAAAACCGTTGAGCATCTCTCAGTGGAAATCGTTCGACTTGAAAATAGGAAGAAATTAGGTGCCATGCCATCGTGTGATACTATAAAATTAAGAGTTTCTCATTAACGAGCCAAATACCTTCAGACCCGTTGAAATCAGGAATATCTGATAATATATTCTAATTGCATGAAGCGCACTCAGGAATAAGTAATCCATAAAGCTAGGTGAAGCTGCTTTCAGTTTGCAGGTGGAGAAAGTTCTTTTCCAACCCCTATTTCTATTCGTTTCTCTCTCCCCCTCTCTCTCTCTCTCTCTCTCTCTCTCTCTCTCTCTCCCCACTCACTTTTTGTATCTCCCGCCTGGCATCTCTTCCAAGTCGCAGCGTAGAAGAAAGTAGGACGGATAGAGAAGAAGGAGAAGTGGGTGGTAGATCCTAATGGCGCTTATTACTCTCCTCGGGGGTCTTCTGATATATTTCCTCTATTTTTCGCCCGTGGGGAAATCAGGCGCGTAATAGTGTATAATTAGTTATATAGCCCCTCTGTAACTTAGCTGTGCATTATGCACGATCAAAGTGACAGAGTGCTGCGGTGCCTGCAAGTGAATACAGCTATAGCTCATCAGTCGCCGTACGTAGAAAATTAGGACGATAAGGCTGGCGCGGCTCTCGCCGCGCGATATCGTATTGATCGAAGTTCACAGAGCCTTTCGATGGGGCCCCCCTGTCATCTATCTCGTGTAATGCAGGGTAGTCATTTAACGTGATTGAATTTGAAAGATACGCACCATTATCGCTAATACATCGTGATATATTTGTTCTGAAACCCATTGATCCGGAGATTGAGCGACAATGATTGCATTCGAGGAACTACTATCATCGTTCATACTATGCTACATATTAAAGCCGTGTTAACACGGCTGAGTGATGAACGAGGGATGAACTCGCGGAACCTGCGAGCCAGGAAATTTCACGCAAGTAGCGACCATTTTATTATTTCAGCAGCTCGGGGATTCGACACACCTGGTGTTTCATTTTCTCAATCATTTTCTTTTTTTAATGGATCTTTTATATTTTGTTTACAATTCTTTGACCGGTTTACTCTGATATTTATTGAGACTCAAAATGATATTAGATCAAAAACTTAGCAAAATCTGCCGTTTACTGTAGATCGTGTAAGAATCATCCGAATTTTTGGTATATTCCAACGTGGTGTACCTAGATTCTAGAAGGTCCAACCTTGCCAAGGCAAATCCCCAGCACCTTCTAGTTTTTATTAGAGCTCAACGCCTAAGATGACACTCTAGAAGTGGAGTGGTTTAGAATAACAAACGAACGGTACTTGTTAAGATGACATTCAAAAGAAAACGATGTCAAAGGAAGAAGTTTAGTAGGTTAATAATATGGACATCGTGGCGGAATTGAGTTTAATTTTGCATACTTTTAAATACAATGTTGTGTTCAAAGGGTGGTAAGGGTAGTTGACAAATCAGTGGTTGATCTGTTTTCCGTTTGTGGTGCGGGAAGGTTACAGGACACCTGGACCCAAGGGTTTCGGCTCCATTAGGGGACTGACTGTGCGTACCACACGAGTTCAGGATACATCAATCGCTATTAAGAACGAGGGAGTAAGACACCAGTTGTACACGTGGTTTATAAAACACCTCTAATAATTAACATTTAGAAACCAGCAGACAGAATCTCTCTAAAATATATGTATATTGGATGAACTGCTGGAACAGCAACACGATTTTGAGAGCAATATGATTGATAAATGATTGATAAATGAGTGAGCTATACATTTTTGCAATAATATTTTCTTAGTACTAATAATAAGAGAGGTATAAGTGATAACGTGTTTATTCGGGTGATGCAATGAATATTTCTAGTACTTTATATACAGGGTGGGGCAATAACTTCGATCACCTGGAATAACTCCCTTATTTTTAGAGATGTAAAAAAACTTCATTTACGAAAGTTTTAGGGTACCGACTAGGTCATAACGCGACAGTAATAATTCTTTGTGGGTACAGGGTTTTCGGAGATTTCCAGGTTACTTACTTCTATTTTTTTAAATGCCATGCTATGCTTTTTTATTCAATGTCAACGACATTTAGTACAACGTCATTCGACATTAAATAGTGGAGTAAAAGGACGCCCGTTGTGCCACAGGAGGATAATCAATCCGAAAGTGATAAGAAGTGTAGAGGCTTCAGCAATTCGACAACTGCAATGTTGTCGAAACATCCGCCATTTTACTGGGGATAAAAAAAGTGTAGCATGTCGTTTAAAAAAGTAGAGGTGACTTTGGTATCTCCGAAAACCCACCACCCACAAAAAAATATTACTGGCGCGTTATAACCCCCTCGGTACCATGCAAATTTTGAAAATAAATTTTTATTCATATTCCTAAAAATAACCTAGTTAATTTTCATAGTTATTGCCCCACCCTGTATATATTATTGGACGTCTAGCCTTCTGTCAGCATATACCACTCACTATAATGGCTCTTTTCGATAAAAGTAGTATCTCTATCCAAAAAACAAGTCACTTATCCCCGCACTTTATTTTTTAAGATTAGAATTCGTACCCAGTTCGACTTACTCATCAAGTATCTAAACTATATAACACTAAAAAAAAACCTGTACATCGGCGAACATTCGAAGCATTTGAAGTTCAGTCGAAATCTGTACAACAATTTCACCCCTCGGTTTTGTACTCCCCTAAATAATTGTCCTTAGCTCATACCAGTGTGCAATTCAGCCTAAGAATAAGTTGCAACCGGTGCCATTTATAGAGAATATTACCGCACTATGTATCCCGAGCGAGGCGAGTCGCACAAAAAAATTACCCACCCGGCTCCTTTGTCGGCCGTGAGACGAAAAACCTGCGCGGGGCTATGAAATAATTGAGGGTGGACAGTGAAAGTTAGCCGACGCGAGGCGGAGGATCAGACACGTAATGCCGTCATTCTCTGTTATCTGCCGCGCGAAAGGGACTAGGGGGGTGATCGTACAGGGACGACACACCGTAGAAAGGGACATCTTATCGAGAGGGTGACCAGGAGGGAGAAACGTGTGGACTGAAGGGGTTCGAAGTTGGTGGGTGGAGTGGCGGGTGGATTTGCGGCAACTGGAAACCCGATACCCAAGGGAGTCTCTCAATTGCCTCGTCCCGCAATTATACGTTTGAGCGGAGCCACTATCTCCGTTAATGTGCTGGACTCCGAACTCAGACCCAAGCGGGAGCCAACTAGCGCAGTAAGAGCGGCACCGCTACCGCCGACACCTCTGCCGCCGCGAAATATTGTCCGCTGCACTCTGACCCACCGGCCGAATGTGTGCTTAGTTATACGGACCCTTTTGATCCGGCGCTATCTCGATTACCGGCGGGTTTGCGGCGCAATTTTCAAGCCGTATTGAGGGGTCCCGGCGTGCAAGCGTACACGCAAACACGCCCGGAGAACGTATTACTATATCCGTTACCTGAATGCATTATATGATAAATCGTCGGGTTTACGGTGATAAATATCGTCTCCGCGACGCTTTGTTACACAGCTACTATGAACTGACATATTTATTACTCTAATATAATTCCCCGTAACACTTCCGCGACCATAGAAACGCACGATTAGCAGAGAAATGTGAATGAAATATGCCGCGCTCTTATTGTCCGGAGGAAGAAATCACGCGCATCGGTTTCGATCCGCGCGTCCATACGTATTGTGTAACAGGATATCGATGAGCGGAAATAGAAGGAATAAGTGCTTTCGAAAAAGACGTATCGTGTTCTTTTAATGAAGGGTCCGCGTACCAGGTTCATTCGAGTATGGGAAATGTAGAGAGAGAATAAGAGGAAGCTTAGATAATATCTCGCGGAAAGGAAGGCACACAGGTCGTGACAGAAATATAGTCGCAAACATGCTCTTGGATTTCGAGGGTCGAGCGTTAGTTAGACCTTGCCGACGGATTAAGTTAACTCTGATCCTGCAATAAAAGCCGTTGAAATCGTAATCAAGGTGGGAAAAATAATGCAAATATTTTCTGGCGTCTGCAGCGAAAACCACCGATACCGGGGACGCTCGGCGTGCGAACGTACACCCTTCTGCCGGATTGAGATAACATAATGACAGCATTTACGGTGAGAACTATCTACTTGCGGTACGTCGGAGTTGGCAAGAGTTAAGTACCATTTAGCTGCGATGTGCAACCTGCCTTGCATAGTTAATTTACTTCGAAGGACGAGTTTGTTAATGAGAATGGAAGATTCAACACGGGGAAACCTAAATCTCCCCAAATCAATTAAGGACACCTTGACGTTTCGCACGAAAATTCTCGGTCGCGTATCCGTTCGTTCGTGGGAATTCTAAATTCAGAAACCGGGGAATTGAAATTAGACACTTTATTTCGAAGATAATTATTGAGTTGAAGGTGTGGAGAAATTCGAGATGAATTTGTAATTTCTGCTATTTTATCTTTCAGGCAAACACTTATGACCGCCGACGGAAATGTGTCGAGGAGTCCTGTTAAATATTTCTGGGAAGAACCGTATTGCAGGGGTGCAACATCCCTTCGAAACCGTACCAACCCCTTGATCCGATCTTCTCTTCCCCCTCGGGCTATGCAAAGATGGAGAGGTTGGACGACGGTCAGTGCAATGATGGTGGGAACTCTATACACACACGCGTATATGTGCACACACGATATATATCGACGTGGTGGATGGACACACTTCGGTTTGACGCTTCGAACGAGCCCCGAAAGCTTTCATCGGGGAACGCACACACTCGCCACGGTAAATGCAAACATTTCTGTGGCTCGAGTGCGCGGACTGAACGCCTATCCTGAGTGGGTAGTCGCCCGGCGCTAGATGGATCCATTGTGCTCCCGGCTAAAGTTGGAACATTGAACGACCAAGTGATCTCTCTGTTCGCGCCAGTGCAAGAATGCTGATGACTGAGAGGCCGGCAGAAACGAACGAACGTCGAAAAGAAAGAATGAATTCCGCGCGGCTCCTGGACACGGATTCAGTGTCTCCATTAGTTTGCTGGAGAATACTGAATTCTGATTGGTGCTTCTTTATGAGGCCCCCGATGCACAGATTTGTCTCGAAACAAGGTGGCGGTTTGAAACCGGACGTCTGATTTCAAGCCAGATAACTAGCCGTCCTTCTTTCGAGACGCTACTGTGTACCAGGTGCCTCGTTAGCTGCTCGGAGTTCTGCTCCGGTAGCTGACCGTCGCTAACCCCACCAGTTGTTGGAACTACAACCTGGAAGCATGGTTGGTTTAACAACCTACTGAATAAAACCTCGCTATCTCAGTGACTGTTTCTCAGTCGCTCATCCGAATGTTTAGAACTCTACCTGCCTCGATAGGTGACCAGATATGATCCCGGACTCCGGGTAGCTAATAAGGCACCTCTGTACTAAATTATCATTGTGTTTCCTGTCTTCTGTACGCTCAGTTTATGTGTTACTGAGAGCAAATTATCTTTACAAGATCTAGGATACTCCTATTATTTTGAGTTTAAAGAGAAAAGGATAATTGAAAGGTAAGATTTTATCCGGGGATTTCATATTTGTTGACTTTTTCAGTTGAATGTGTGATACTAGGTACGTGTAGGTAAGTAGATTTTAAATTTTCCTGTTGCATTCTATTTGGCATGTGTTAATAGATTTAATTGCGGCTGCTGCGCAGTGATAGTCCAAGAGGGAAGTAAAAGTAACGATAGCTGCAATCGACAAATAAGGAATTTATGGTATAATTTTTTTGTGCTCCTTGAAATATTTATATCAATTTTTTTAGCTATTCACACCCGAAACTAGAATATGTAGTAGGCTCGCGTCGCGGCAGACACGGCGTTGCCAGACGAGCGCTGCAAGGCACACCGTTGCCAGAGAAGTGTTGCTAGGCACTTCTTTTGTAACGAACTCAGAAAATATATATCTAATTCACTTGTGCCCAACAAATATTATAAGGACTTTGTGAATTCATGATTTTGTCTATTCATTGCTGAACCCATCCTAGTTTCTTAGCTGAGGATGGTGCATTGTACACAGGATTTGATAATAAAAACTGCAGCAGCATTTATAAAAAGCTTTTGCGTCACATAAAATGGCACTCGTGGAAATATTTATGATTATGTTTATTTCGGCATTCTTGTCCCTAGTGTTCTAGAAAAGTTCTACAAATGCATGAAAATAATTTTCAGAAATGGGAACCTAGATTTAATTCACGTTTATGAATTCATGATGTAAAAACATACCCCGACGAGAAGGGGCCTCCAAGCAGGAGACACTTCCAAGACATACTACGTAGAATGCACTTACCTGAAACGAGAAATACGAAAATGAAATCAGTACATATCTTGGCGCAGCATTAATTTTAGTTCGCGTACATTACAATTACAAGCGTTGATATCGTCATAAGGGCATCCTTACTGGCGGCGATGTCCTTTCTCTCTGCCTTCATTTCTACTCTATCAACACGCTGCCTTACGGAGTTCGTTCCGTGGTTATGCGTGCGAAAGTCCGTGAGTTTAATGTCATTTCGTTCCTCATTTGTGATTCATGAAATTCCCCCGAACTTTCCTGCTCCCCACCAGTCTCCCGAAGGCGAACCACTGTGATCTCATTTTAGCTGTCCCACGGGTTCGTCCCGAATCCTGAATCCGCTGGATAACCACGTAACGAAATCGATCTCCGAAAGGACTTGTCCATAATTCAGAATTTTTGCGCGTGAATGATTGAGCCTTTCACTGCTTCCTCAGAAATTTTCTCAGCCATGCTTCTGAGAACTGTCCGTTGATTTTCTAACAAGCTCTCATCAAATCCTTTTCAACCAAATTGTGTTACCCCGAAAAGTTCTATAGCTTAAAGTGTGTTGGTTTATTTACATTTCAGGTACCATGTTGTTACACAACTTCCAGGACATTAAAACGTACAAATCATTAGTGAGTTTCGGTTGAAAAATAATGTATGAAGGAGAGCGCAATTAGTTCTTCGACTGGCCTTGGCGTGCTTTCACGCCGGAACGATGTGCCAGACGCTAAAAATTTTCACCCACATCTGGGATGTATGCTTTGGACTCTGGTCCTCTTTTCACTGACCTCGATGACTTCGGGGATTATTTTTTAAGACCACTCTAATTGCAAACATTGACGATTTTACTTTGGGACCTTCCTCTCCTTCTTTGAAAAGAACGTAAATAAATAGTTTTATGAAATACGGTCCTATATTTCGAGAAATACAGAAATATTTCAGAAATTAGGTACCGTATACTGTTTCCGGATTTAAATGTTCGGACGTAAACTTAACTTTTGTAGATATTCATGAAGAAGTTTCGTCCTTCGCCAATATTAGTTTCGACTTTAATTCTATCAACAAAATCCTTCGAAATGTAACATTTTGTGTTCCTCCCTTAGAAAGAATATTTATCTGACGTCGTGGGCAAAATTATTTATATTTCGAGTCTTCACTTTTCTTACCCCGAAAGTTAGGGTGTCCCTTATAATGACTTTTTTGTAAATTTAAGAATTCGGTCCGTGACGCACCCTGATTTATTTCCCTTTGGTGGCGTAAATATGTGTGCAAAATTTCGGCTCGATCAAACAACTCTAAACCCTGCCTCAAGAGGCTCAAAGTTTCGAACGAAACTGCGCTCTTGCGAACAGCTGTTTTTTAAATATGCAACCCTGTGTGTAAGCAAATGTGTGATGGAACTAGAGTTGGGACTATCGATTATCGATATCTAATCGATACTTAACGCTATATCAGTGATATCGTTAATATATAAGTGGTAACATTTCCCCAGTCTTTGGACTATGGCGGTGAAATATTTATGTATCCCAGCAACCTCTGTTCCAAGTGAACGATTATTTTCTAAAGGTGGACAAACAAAAACTAAAAAAAGTTCACAGTATATCGTAACCTTAGAGCATATACTATGGAGGTCTCATTGAAAGCTTGAAACTGTCGGCAACATGGTGCGAGAGAGGAAGACATGTGCGAGCGAGAGAAGTATATGTCCTATTCGACCGTAAAGCGCAAGCGCCGATATCGTGCGAGAGAGAAACACATCGTGCGAACTGGTGCGAGAGAGTGAAGTATAGATTCTCTCGCTCGCAAGATGTGTTTCTCTCTCGCACAATATCGGCGCATGCGCTTTACGGTCGAATAGGACATATACTTCTCTCGCTCGCACCAGTGGCACATGTCTTTCTCTCTCGCGTGATGTTGCCGACAGTTTCGAGGCAGTCACTCTAAGGCAATGATACCTCCATGTATACAGGGTGTCCCAAAAATGTCGGACTTCCTTGAAAGGGGTTACTCAGGGGGTGATTTGAAACAACTTTTTCCTTAGCGAAAATATTGTCCGAAGCTTCGTTAAGGAGATATTAACCAAAAACCCCGACCAATCAGAGCGCGCGCCTTCCGCCTGAGTTCCCGCGGTAGCGTTGGCTACGAGGTAGGCGACCGCGTTTGTGCTACGAACGTACGAACAAGCAAGTCGGCATGCATCGAAGGAAACCGCGTTACACATTTTTTTTTTAAAGCAGAATTTTAAATAAGAATAATTTGAAGTGAGAGGACAAGAAGTACGTAAATTTCGTTTTTAAATAAGGCATACACGAAAAGGTAACGTAACAGAAAATGTACGACAAGTGATCGTAATTCGTTATTGAGGTAAAAATCCGTAGTTTAACAACGGCCAACACAACTAAATTTAAAAAATAATATTAGGTGTATGAATAAATTCTTTCCGACTGGAATTTCTATCGCGGTGGTATTCAGAAGCTGCCAGAAAAATGGCAAAAGGTAATTAACAATAATGGAAATTATTTCGATGATCGAGTTGTTTTCATATTTTTTAAATCGAACCGTTATTGTACCCTAAAATCGGAAAGAATTTATTTTCACACCGAATAATCACCAATAAATTAAATAAAACTCACCCTTTCGGACATTCCTTTCCTTGCTTTCCTTCCCTTTTCGGAAACCTGTGTCACTGGGTCACTGTACCGATCCTGGTTATCGGTGGACGAAAATGTTTATGGTTAAGTAGCGCCCAGTGCTCAGCTGATCACACTGCGTCCGGGTTAATGTACCGAATATTCACTTCACTGCACGGCTACTAACACTGATCACTGAATTTATTTTTCACGGAACGTGTTGTTCCTACGTTATAAAAATTGGTGGCTGCGAAAGGGGCCGATTACTGTTAATTACTGGGACGAGATTACTACTATTACCCGGCGAAAAGAAATTGCGTGGCAGACTGTCTCGGGCTGTGCAGTCCGCTGCTGTGACGATTGGTCGAGTCACCTATTTGGGCACACTTTTAAAGACGGGACACACGTATTTTGGTTATTGGCTGAAGTTGCCACATACATTGTCGCACCGCGCGACGAAGAGATCGAACGAAACACGAGATCGAGTGGGATAGAGCGATTTGACCAAGCGTAGCCTACGCTTTTGTTTTGACGATCGTCGGTCGGATCCGTATCTGATCGCTGCACAGCAGCGGACTGCACAGCCCGAGACAGTCTGCCACGAGTTTTCTTTTCGCCGGGTAATAGTAGTAATCTCGTCCCAGTAATTAACAGTAATCGGCCCCTTTCGCGGCCACCAATTTTTATAACGTAGGAACAACACGTTCCGTGAAAAATAAATTCAGTGATCAGTGTTAGTAGCCGTGCAGTGAAGTGAATATTCGGTACATTGACCCTGCGATCAGCTGAGCACTGGACACCGATGACCAGGATCGGTACAGTGCCCTACTGACACAGGTTTCCGAAAAGGGAAGGAAAGCAAGGAAAGGAATGTCCGAAAGGGTGAGTTTTATTTAATTTATTGGTGATTATTAGGTGTGAAAATAAATTCTTTCCGATTTTAGGGTACAATAACGGTTCGATTTAAAAAATATGAAAACAACTCGATCATCGAAATAATTTCCATTATTGTTAATTACCTTTTGCCATTTTTCTGGCAGCTTCTGAATACCACCGCGATAGAAATTCCAGTCGGAAAGAATTTATTCATACACCTAATATTATTTTTTAAATTTAGTTGTGTTCTTAAACTACGGATTTTTACCTCAATAACGAATTACGATCACTTGTCGTACATTTTCTGTTACGTTACCTTTTCGTTTATGCCTTATTTAAAAACGAAATTTACATACTTCTTGTCCTCTCACTTCAAATTATTCTTATTTAAGATTCTGCTTTAAAAAAAAAATGTGTAACGCGGTTTCCTTCGATGCATGCCGACTTGCTTGTTCGTACGTTCGTAGCACAAACGCGGTCGCCTACCTCGTAGCCAACGCTACCGCGGGAACTCAGGCGGAAGGCGCGCGCTCTGATTGGTCGGGGGTTTTGGTTAATATCTCCTTAACGAAGCTTCGGACAATATTTTCGCTAAGGAAAAAGTTGTTTCAAATCACCCCCTGAGTAACCCCTTTCAAGGAAGTCCGACATTTTTGGGACACCCTGTATATGCTCTAAGATCGTAACTTTGAGCTTCTTCAGAATGATCCGATTGTTCCGAAATTTTGCATACTTACTTAGCGCACCAAACGGAATAAAATTAGCGGGCGTCCCAACATTTTATCGCACCTTCAATTCTAAGGGACACCCTGCCGACAGTGTGTTTTCTAAAGTCCCCGTTGTATTCGAGCGACAAAAACCAGTGGACCCAGAAAATTCAGGCGTCCTCGACGCACGTCGATCTCCAGTGTCTTTATCGCTGTCTTTAAAGTGACATTCCCCCTTTTTTATGGCTATTTTGACGGCTTAGATAGGGTTGTTTCGAAACTGCGCCAATGAAGTAACCTAATTCTCATCCGAATCAGCCTTAAAATAACTTCTCAATTAACTAAACAAATAAAAAGTGTGACTCTGTAATTGTAAATATATTACTATTGGGACTCGAATTCTTCTACCCCATCAGAAGTCCTGTTGGAAATTAGCCGTATGGCGTTTCTCCTGTTTTAGCAATGAAGACGCGCCTTGTGGACGCAGGTCTTCCGGGGCTGCCGATCTTCCATTGTTAGTTCGATATGTATACGCGTTATAAGAACGCTCTCTTGTATTAAGTATATTATTACGTATTATTATTCTCTTGTATTAAATCAATAAACAACAAGTCCCCACTGTCATTAATTTACTATTACTCTCGATACACCAAAACATTCTGTTTAAACAATTTCATTTCCAAACAACACATATCCAGCAACAAGTAAGCATAAGTTTCCACTACCCATCTTACAGAACGCGTTAAAAATTGTTGGCGAAGAAGCACTCATCCGGCTGGACGTCGTTCGTTCCGTTCCGACTCCACTTCGAAATCTCAGCGGGGAGTTGGCAGACCCAAGGGTAAATTTCACGCAGCGAGCCCGGGTAATTGGTGTCGCGGAAAGGAATTGATACCGTAAGAACAATACTGATGACATGCAGCTGGCCTTTGGACGGAAAGGTAGAAGCGGTAAATAAAACGGAGAGGTAGAAGAGCAGTGGGTGAAGAAGAACCGGAGGAACAAAACAGAGGCGGAAGAAGGGACAATATCGGCTCCCTGAAAAGGGCGTCGTCGCAGGAAGGAAGCCAATTCGCCCAGAAGCATCTTCTTTAAAAGTTTGTATCGGGACAAGGCGGGGCGGGAGGTTTTCGCGAGCGAACAGAAGTGATAGACGTCACGGAGCTAAATTGTCCGTAAGGGGCTCGAGGGTAACGAAGAAGTACCGGGAATTCAGTAATTTATCCGGAAACGGTCAGAGCGAAACGAGGACGAAAAAAAAAGATGAAGAATGAATCAGACCTTAATGAAAAACCATTCACCGCTCCACTCTGCATCTCCGCGACTGGCCTGTCCTTGGCGAAATTTACTCATAGAATGCACAGCGAGGAAGTTTATACTACGCCTTTCTCGCAGAAACTTCCGCGAACATACATACTTCTCGCGCGCGTCTTTTTCAAGCAGATGCTATTCGCTTTCGCGTGTAACGAAAGGAATGAACGCGCTTGCGGCACGCAGCGGTTCGCGGACTTTGAACTTTCGAACGTAAGTCAAGATCGAAAATGCGATTACAGTAATTTAGTTGGAGTAAGGCCGCTTATACTCGCTGGGCGGTGACAACAAGTGGGTTAATTTCTCGCATAAATAAGTGGCGTCGGTAAACCTGTTTTAAGGCTTTTTACCACGATGGTTAATTCAAGCTCGAATTTGTTAGCCTTTTGAAAATCAGCGCGGCGGATGCACAAAAAACGGAAGTATGCCGGCGGTATACAGGAATGAAATGGCCGCGGTTTGCTTGCATTAATTTATGCTCGCCAAATCAACGGATGTGAAGAGAAGTAATCAAGAATTTCAAGCTCACCGCGCGGAATGTTTTTTAATGTGCATTTCCGACCCCGTGCATCTCTATGGGCACACCAATATTCGCTGAATACAACTAAATTCTCGGACGGACAAAGAAGACTCTTCTCTTTCATCGGGATGTTGTTTTAAAATTATCAGCTGTTCCATCGCTCGGAATTGTACGCGCAAATAAATTCGAACTTTGCGCGCGGATTATTAAACTTTATATGCGAAATATAAAAGACATTATTATGTAAACATATGTATTATAAAAGTGTACTAATGTAGGAGTAAAAAAACTGGATTTGACACTAGGAAAGAAAAGATAATATTAAGGTAAATGTACCAATGACTGGCCAGCTAAGGCCACCAGAAGAATATATTGCCAATATCACGTAAAAAACTAATGCTATCCTAAGCTTTTCTGAATTTAATAGGTAGATTGGATCTTCCTTTATTTAAAAAAAAATTGTCATGCATTCATTTTTATATTCCTGGCATATAAATAAACAAAAAATTTAATGAATACGTTTGTACCAATGCATGACCAGTAAAAAGGCGATTGGCCCAGTGTCTAAAATTCACTGTCCCAGTACATATCCATGACATTTATAACCCGCCAGAATTGATTGTAATACCAAAAGAATTGTTATTTATTCTAAGGGTCGTTAAGAAAATAAGAAATACTAACAGATTAACAGATTAACTTGACATATAAAGTACTTCTTGGTACTTTGTATTGTATAGCTGCCTCACGTGGTACTCATACCATTTCTCACTTGTTCAAGTGCATTATTAACTTCGTTCTGATTATAATTTTTTTTTGACACTTTCCTTTTCATTTTGCTTTGTTCTTCTTTCATTTTTCTATTTTACAACGTAATTAACAATATTATTATATATTACTTAAAGCGTAATTCAAATTTTGAGGTTACGTACTATAGACAATAGAAAACGCGGAAAATATTGAATGAATGTATATACTTACTTTCTTAAATATTAAAACAAAAAACCAAAAAGCTTTATTTTCTGCATGCCTAAAACTATGGAAGTACGTAGGGAAATCCAGAAACATTAATTTGTCTCGAAATGGTGACCATGGAGAGAAAAAGTGCATTTTTTTTTATAAAAGTGTCAATTGCACAGAACATATTCAAGATATCGCAAAACCGTTACGTACTTCCATAGGTTTAGGCATGCAGAAAATAAAGCTTTTTGGTTTTTTGTTTTAAGTCAAACGGTATAGCCGTGAGATTGAACACCGTGGAAAACGTCGCTCCACAAGATCTTGCGTATCACGGCTCTACCGCCGCCATTTTGTAAGAAAAAAATACGTTTTTTTTTCCGGCGAGAGTTGTATAATAACAGGCTTCATATTAAATTTTCTGTTTATTTTATTATCTTCCTAAAAAGAATGCCGAAAATGACTGCAATTTTGCTCCGTCCAAGGTGGCCTAACCCCTTAATTACTTGCTTTAAATACTCTTAGGATTCCATAAGTTATTCGTTCATATAAAGAAACTCACTATTACAATAATTATATGCTTAACAAACATCGCTTTCTCCTTAGCAACTTCTGAAGAATCTAGCAAAATTCGTCATGCGTCTTTACTGTGAGATTTCAAACAATTTTTCAAGTGTTTTAAATATAATATTTATCAAAATCATTTTTAGGGTATGAAGTTTAAGGATTATATAACACACATTAATCAATATATTGTGCCTGATTGATATACATAGCTTAATAATAATTAATAACTGCATCAGTGGCCATGCATTGGTACATGGCTAGTCATTGGTACATTTACCTTAAATTTATCAAATTAAATCGGTTATTTACAATCGATATCTTAAGAGTGAAGCAATATTTATTATATCGCTGAAAAGTATGACTTCGCTATAACAGCTCGAGGAGAAGGGATCGTTATTTTTTATTCCTTCCTGGAGAGCCATAATCAGCAGCTGGCAGACCAGCGTTGACAGGTGGTAATAGAGAGTACGTTTATTGTGAAAGGCGCCGCGAGCCCGTAGGCCCAGCGGTAACGAGAGAAACTGCGTTCATTTAGCAGTGTTTGTTCTTGCTGGTCCTTCCCCGGGGACCACGCGGTTGGGGGAGCACATCAATGTTGTGACTTAATTATACGCCATTCAGAGGCGTGTCTCTTGCACAAACCGCGCCGCTCGTCCGGCACTGCGGTATCCTGCGAAGTGACCGTGCTCCAAGGACCAAGCTTCTACCTTTCGAACGTGTATGCATATAAGACGTGTAATTAAATCTGTGTGCAAGCGTGTACGTACCGGATACTTTCTAAATTGCCAGCTGAAAGCTGGCGACCACCGCGACCAACTGTATCAAGCAAGAAGCGTGTCGGTATTGGCTCCACAATCGAGCGCCGTGATTGGTCGATTCAGAATTCTAGATCGAAGGTAAAACTTATTAACACGTACCGGGTCACCGCGGTATTTCAGGTCTCCGATGGGCACTGTGAACACCGATGAAAATGTGTAGACTGCCAATGTTCGATCGAGAGAAGCGGCTGCGCTCAATTTTTCTGCGCCTCTTTTATCTCAACATTGAAGGGAAAAGTAAGCTTCGTTTAAGTGATGTGACCCAGCATGGTAATTGCTGTGGAGAGTGTTAGTAACGTTTTATTACAGAAGACTTTGTAATTTAGTGTGGAAATAGGAGTTAGAAAAAAAGCTTTTCTTGCGTTGCGAATCCAGCGATTAGGTGGCGGAGAAGTATTTACGAGGGAGTGCTGGAGGGAGGAAGATTGATGAACCCACGGGGTTTTGAATGACGAGTTGGATGGTGTGGAACAGCTCGGTCACAGTCAGCAAGTTAATGAGTGAAGAATTACGAGTTAATGGAGTCGGTGAGTTTGGACTCCGAAGTGAAAAAAGAATGAATTATATAATTTAGAATGTTTCACTCTGTTGCAAAGGGTTTAATTTTCTTTTATTAAATTTCGTGATGTTGCGAGGTCTCTTCCTGGAAATGTAAAGGGTGCAAGGTATTGTAACTGAAATCGATAGAATCTCATTTTTAAAATACATAATTTAATTTATTTATTTATTTATTTAACGTGTGAGAAATTCTTAAGGGAAGCCTCCGGTTAAAATTCTTCAGAAAATCGATTTTGTTATATATATATTTTTGTAGCATAATAATACCCTATGAAAGTTTCATACCAAAAACGATAACGGGATTCAAAAGAATCTCGAGGCATTTGATTCGTAATTGGACTCGCTATAGCAGCTCCCCATACAGCACACTCCATGGCAGGAACGTTCCCTGAAGGTGGCAGGAAGGTTGCCGTGCAATGTTCCACCGGAACATTCCTGGAACGTTGCAGGAACCTTCCTATGTCCGCCGCTGTGGAACATTGCACGGCAACCTTCCTGCAACCTTCATGGAACGTTCCGGGCATTTTCTAGCCACCTTCATGGAACGTTCCGGCCATTTTCTAGCAATGGTCACGGTTAAGGAAATTAATTAAATTACAATAAATACTGACAATTAAATATTCATATATTTTTCTATACAAGCCGACAACAACAACAAGAAAAATAATAAAAACAATAAAAATAATAATAGTATTGGCTCTGGTGGATCTTCCCAAGCCGGCGGCGTGGTGAAGATCCAGGCGTTGTGTGACGTACCTCACGTGCGACACGACAGGTTGCAAAGCCAAAGCACGTAAGACAGCACACGCGTAAATAGTTAGAGCGTGATTAGTTATTAATTGCTTTAAGTAGTAAAAATGGTTAGAACGTGTGTGTTTTGTGGCGCAGGAGACCTGAGTGAATTGGGTGAAGGTTTGACATATCACGGGTAAGTAGAACCTATGTATATGCTACTTGTAGGTTATGTCGAACTTCTTAAAAATAAATATTTTTGTTTGCTTCATATAGATTTCCGTTGAAGAATGAAAACTATCTGCATCGTTGGTTACAGAACATGGGTCTGGGCCTGAATTTCGTACATTCAAAGAACGTCGTATTGTTGTTCTAATCATTTTGAAAAACACTGTTTCCAAGAAGGCACTTCTAAAGGCTGTCTTCTCCCTGCAAGCATTCCTACTGTATTTGGACAATATAAATGTTCTTGTGTTTTCTGTCACGATATATAAGAACAGGATAAAAACAGATTGTTTCGCAAGTAATATATATGAATTATTCAAATTAAGGAGCTTATTCTTAAGTTAAAGTAACTAATATAAAATATTTGATGCCCATTAACCAACTGCAATTTTCTAATTATTTAAAATACATATATTTCTTTGCTTTCTGTGCTACAAGCTTTTACTTTTCACACAGTTTCCTTGTAAACATGCATGTACTGTACAACTTTCATTTCACTTTCCGTTCAATTATTTAAAGTAACGGTGATTGTTATTTTTCCATTGCGTCGCTTCAATGCAGCCTGCGATTGGCGTTACATGAATGTTGTTTTTAATGAAGCCATTTTTCATGACTGAAATAATTTATTGATTACCTTTTATAGATTCATTTACTGAAGAGAAGCTGTGGAAGCTGCTGATATTAAATAAATTAATAGAGGATTATGTGGCAGAGAAATATACAAAAAGAATCATTCATATATTCAAACATATAATAAAATGAGTAAGTAAATTTATTATTTATCTCATTTCAGCACTTAAAGTTGTAAAATTGTAAAATAAATGCATGTATTATTCCAGGTTCATTACACGCTGCATGCAGTACATTTTAAGTAAAGAGAGCGGAAGAGCCTGGAACTCCACATACGCGGGTTTGAGAAGATCCACCAGAGCCAATACTATTATTATTTTTATTGTTTTTATTATTGTTGTTGTTGTTGTCGGCTTGTATAGAAAAAATATATGAATATTTAATTGTCAGTATTTATTGTAATTTAATTAATTTCCTTAACCGTGACCATTGCTAGAAAATGCCCGGAACGTTCCATGAAGGTGGCTAGAAAATGCCTGGAACGTTCCATGAAGGTGGCTAGAAAATACCTGGAACGTTCCATGAAGGTGGCTAGAAAATGCCCGGAACGTTCCATGAAGGTGGCTAGAAAATGCCCGGAACGTTCCATGAAGGTGGCTAGAAAATGCCCGGAACGTTCCATGAAGGTGGCTAGAAAATGCCCGGAACGTTCCATGAAGGTTGCAGGAAGGTTGCCGTGCAATGTTCCACAGGGGCGGACATAGGAAGGTTCCTGCAACGTTCCAGCAATGTTCCGGTGGAACCTTCCGGCAACCTTCCTGCCATGGAGTGTGCTGTATGGGTCCACTAATATTTTTTTGAAACACGGGTTCTTTGTTATTTGTATATTTGTGCGCAAAATTACCCGGCTTTTTTGCACTACGTCGTTCAAATATCCACCAAAATCGTAGTTTTGGTCCTTTTTGTCCCAACAAGGGGTGCTGCAGTAGCTATCGAAATGAATTTTAAGAAATTATTTGAATTTTTGGTTGTGGACGATCTTGTGAATAAATTTCGTGGTTACCGTTTTGGCATCTCTTTTTTGGCAGCACCTGCGCTAAGCGCCACCTAGGGAATGCGTCAAGACCGAAAACAGGAAACAAAAATTTTTTTGCACCCTAACAATTGTATCAATAAATGCCAAAAATATTTTTTATTATATGTTATAAACTCTTCTTGTAAAAAAAATTATAAAGATCACGTCTTTTTTAAGGGGTTTGACCGGAGGGTTCCCTTTGGATTACAGAATATGTCAATACGAAAGAGAAGGAGAGCAAGAAGAAAGAAAGGAAACAAAAGACGTCAGGGATAATTGGATAATGATGGCCGATATTAGTTTTATGGAATCTTGTATAAAATTATGGACTTACCCTCCGAGCCCCAGATATATAAATTCATTTTTTTCTAGAATCTGTGGACATATGATGTGGTGTCGTTGATTCTTTAATTATCGTATTATATGATGTCGTTGTAGATTTCAATAGAATTAGTCATTAGTATTCAATGTGTGTCTGACTGAGCGACTTGGGTAAATTGAAACGTAAATCGTAACAACGTATACGTGAATTATTCAAGACCTCCTTTCGCGTTGTTTCTTGTGACCCCAACATACGTCGCAGTTGAGAGAAGATAAGGGCAGAACAATGAACAGCAATTTGAAGGCACCCTTAACGATAAGTGTCTCGTTACGTGGGAGTTACGATGAATTTTGATACGACAGAGTACTCCTGAGAGAACGATTGCTATTCAACGATTGCTGTATCCAATAACAATAATAATACTAATAATAATCAGCGAGGAAGTTCCGACCGTGGATAGAACGACGGGTGCGGCTTTCCGATACATAAACAAGTAAAATAAAATAATACGCGGAGTGTTTCTAAAAAAAGGTTCGCGATTTGCAAAATAAACAAATCCACTAAACTAAATGAAAATCTACTTATGTAAGTCGAAATATCGATCCTATCAGAGTTAGAAGCAATTTTCTATGTTAACAATACAATTAATTTTTATCATTTTACAACATTAACAAGTGTATGTCAAGAATATCGTAATTAATAACTATCGTTGTGTTATAATTTTGTAAATAATATTAAAAGACACGATGCTGGAAGGTTCGGTTCAGTAAGTAGAAAATGCTTGTGGCAGTCAGACAAGGAATTCTTAATAGAGTATACAATTCTATGGTAGAACTTAGATGAAACTGGAAGCAGAAAATTTAAAATGTTTTTTTTAATAAATATCGAATTAGCAACGTGGTAAGAAATACTTTATCTTCACTTCACATGCGATGAATAAATTGAAGCAAGCAAATTACTCGTATTAGTGGCATCGATAATCGCTTCTAAATCTGATAGCATTGATTTTTTATCTATGTTCATTAATTATTTTTTATTCCTTTTTAAGATTTTTTAAGAACACTCTGTGTAATATACCAACGCGAAGTGTGGTTTTTGCAAACAAAATAACTCCTGCTGCAAGGGAATATTAATATTTTATTGGTGACTTGTTGCCAACAAGTAATAGAAAAGTATGAAGGTGGTTTTTAAAGTGCATCGCTCAAGTTAACTTTCCAATCAAGCTATCATGCAATTTCTACCTACGTTATTAAACTATTAATACTTCGGTATTGTAATTAGTTTGTCTCTCTATTCACTGGAGTAAGATGTTTGAAACAGTATTCCAAAAATAAAAGGGGTAAAGTATAGTAAACACTCATGGCCAGCACGATTATTATAACTCAGTTTGGTTGAACTTTTATGTACAACATACGGGGATTTTATCATACGCAGTATACATTTTATACGTGTAATGAGAATATTCAAAATCGTATGTTTTACGTCAGAAAGAGCGATCGCAGTTAAATGCGCATAATTACGAGAATTCCACTTGCGACGTGCCGGTCTGCTAATCGTTACCAACGTTTCAACGTAATTCCTCGTTTCGCAAACGTCTGATAAAGTTGTGCTTCAGAGTCGTTACATGAAATATTAAGCAGAATTTTTTAGCAAACAGCCGTTGCACGCAGTAGACATTACAGTTAAATGTTTCACACATTAATTGAATGAAATGTTAATTTTTTTCCTACGTCAAATGTGAAACACTTTGAAACGTGCATTGTTTAAAATATTAAATAATAAAGTATTCTTTCACTTAGCTTCCCTTTTGCATATTGCATCTCGTATATTTCCATGTCTAAGCTGTCGGTAAGAGATGCGCAAATTTATGGTATAATTGGAACACGTTTTAGGTCATAAATCTAAAATGGATATAAATTTCACTGCCAAGAAGCAAGTTTCGTGTCTTTTCTAAAGGGAGTCTTTCAATCCCATTGAACTGTACACGTTGAAATAACCTCGGAAGTCTGTCTTAGATTGTACCTCGAGAGTCCACCTGCATCGCTCAGAATCGAATTGTTCCAGGCAAACAATAGAACCGAAAGTTTGGTTATCTACCTCTTTGTCTAGCTGGAGCAACCTTTCCTTCGATTGGTCTCCTTCGTCTAAAAGTTCACGTCAATTAGCTAATTCCTTCGATGGTTGTAAGCTTCCCTCAAGATATTATGCAATATCTTTTACTCTTTCCAACCCCTTGAAGCCTGAGAAGCGTGTACAAAAGGGTAGAAATATGTACAACGTCAGCGTTCCTCAGATGTGTAAACAGAATTATATTCTCCGCAAATTCATAGGCCAAGGTTTTCTTAAAATTTTCGCAAGCTATTTTTGCTACAACTGTGCAGAATAGAATGCCATATTTTATAATACAATTTGTAAAGTATTCATACTTAATGTTTTAAGTGCCTTATTGTAACGTCCCCAGACTCTCTCGAAATATTGAAAATTAATAAGGAAATTAGGAAAATCCTGGTTGCTGTTAAAATCGTATAAATTTAATTCGCGTGATTCCAAAATTGGAATATATAATTCCGTTGAGAATTAACGTGCATCAGAACGGTGGAAGCTTCTTCCTTTCAATCACATTTCAAGCATACTTTCACCCGAGTGTAATAAAGTTACTTCATGTTCTACGTGGAACAGAATTTTTATGTAGATCAAGATATTCATGAGCTGCACGTCATATTATGGTGAAAGAAGTTTCGTCGCGGCGCGGAGCGCCAAACGGAAAATTTCGCGAAAGGCGGGACCAGTGTTTCCGGGAAATTAAGCTAACGGCGATATTTCAAGTGTAGACGCGGAAATTATACGGACGAACTCGGCGGGGTGGTTCTACTCCGACGGAACTAGTCCGCGCAACTTGCTATGACCTGCATCGTGCGCTATCACCGTTGCTACGGTAAACTGTAAACCGCGAAACAGGATAATACAAATGCTCGCTTCTAAATGACAACCCCGCGGGTCGGATACTTTTGTCTTCGTCACAATAAACACGGAAGAACTTGCTGCGATGAGGACTTCTGTATATTTAGCGCCAGCCCTTAAAAAGGGCAGAAGGAAAGATAATTTTTAAGGGAGTATCGTAGCTGGAAGGTTTTGCTTGAATTTGAATAATTTGAATAGCTAAATTTTTCAAACGAAAATATTGATACGCATATTTCCTTTCACTGACCCGTTTATGGTGTAGGAATATATTGAATTGTATTAAAGTATATTTTTACAATGTTTGTGTCTGAAATTCTTCTTGTATACATTCTACTTTGATCGGCCGAAAAATTAAGCTATTTGTAAAGATTTTTTTCTCAGTAAATATAACATGTAATGAAATTAATCTTTTTGGTATTTTTAAAGCTACTTTTATATTATACAAAAAAAATTGAAAAGAATTTTTACAACTTGTTTTAATTGGTTTTTTACAACGTCAATATTGCACCTAAAAAAAGAGATGTTCATTACGTAGGTGATTTCCCGGCTCGGGCTTATTCGAAATAAAAAATTCCAAAAGATTCTTAATCTGTACGAGTGTCGCTATAGCCCCTAGCTCATATTAACAATTTTTGTCGAGCAATAACCGAGATTTTTCTCATGGAACCCCCGAGAATACCTCCTTTTGAGGGTTTCGTCAATCTTTTTTTGTCAAACATTTTCTTACTTTCCAATAAATATTTTGGAATTTTTTGTTTCGGATAAGCCTGAACCGGGAAATCACCTGCGCCATGAAAATACCTCTTTTATTAGGTGCCACATTGACACTGCAAAAAGCAATGAAAACAAATTGCAAAAATTCTTTTTAATTTTTTTGTATAATATAAGAGTAGCTTAATAAATACCACAAAGATTTATTTAATTATATATTGCATTTACTGAGAAAAATATCTTTAAAAGTGGCTTAACTTTTCGGCAGTTCAAAGTAGAATGACCCCTTAAACAAATTTCCTTATAATTTCTACTGCTTTCAATATTGTACAAATAACAGACAAAAGCAATTAAAATAGGAATCACGTGACCAGTGATTACTTCAAATTCAGGATTCAATACACTCACCGTTAAGCATTAACGCCACATAAGAACGCGTGGCCCTGAAAAAGCGTTAATAATAATTAAAAAATAAACGAGGAATATTTATTTGCAATTTGATGGACGAGCGGTTGTTCCACGGAAACTCGCAGGTGAATCTGCGCGTTCGTGGGTGCCGGCGAAGGTCTTACTTCGCGGGGCAGAGGGCAAATCGATTGATCTGGAAATCCTCTATATGCCATCAAAATTCTAGCAACGACGGAATTGCGTCGACTTTGCGAAGGTTACATAGAAGATATCGGCTTTCACGAGCAACGTGACGGATCTTTCCTTCGTCTATCCGAGGAAGGCGAAAGAAAATCTTGCGAGCCAGCGGCACGGTGAAATATTCGACATAACACGTTCAGAATGGTGTTGGAGGGTGACGTGGTAAAGCGGTCTGCCAATAACGCGAGAGACCTTTGTGTGGGCCGAGGCGTCGAGGTATCGCATAGCTTTCCCTCCAAACGCCCCTCGCTTTACCACCCACTTCGGCAAGCCCGGCGAGGGATGCTTGCAGCCTCTCACTCGGCTGCCCTCCCCCAGCCCGTGCCGAGAACTCGAAAGGGCATCAAAGAAAAAGCTGAACGCCGATGTTCTGCCTGAGCCGCCATTTGATTTGCGCAAAGTCGCGAGGGTTTCGAAACGATAATGTCTACCAACAGCTGCGCGGCAAACCGTTTCTGCAGGGGAATTGCGAGGGGGAGGCTCGGATTGGTTTAGAGGATCCACTTGATACCGACTACCAATCGCCCTGCTCAGAAGCTCGGTCGATCAAATTTTCCCAGGAATCCACTTAAGACGAGCCAGTACTTTAAACGGCTGAAATCCGCGAGTTAAACGGATATAGCGGGGAGCGGATGATTGAGGAGGACATATTTCGAAAAATTCAATCGCCGAAACCTGGTTGCCCGACTTTTCGGAAATTCGAGGAGATTCTTACGGATGGAACGGTGGCTTCTTCGTCCTCCCTCTGTTCCCTAATTCTATCATTTCGGCGGAGGAAGAGACGCGGGATGAGAAGGAATATTATATATTATTTCCGTCTATTCTTTTTCAGATGGTTAGAAGGCCGGATTAAAAAGTAAAAGTTCTCCAAGTGTGTTAGCGCGGCAAATAATTGAAAGAGTTTTTTTTTAGCCTGTCTCTCTCCCCCGCGGCTTCCAATTTCTCTCCCACTCGCCAGTCTTCCCCATTGTGCGCCGAAATAGGACGAGGAGAAAGAGCTCTTAAGCCGGCGTGCAGCTTTTTAAAACAATGTAATTGTTAATTTGGAGACGGAATACAATTCCAGACGCAAAGTTGCCCGTTCGTTCGAAAGGGGAGAGAGAGAGGGTTTGGAGGGTGGGACCAAAGACAAGTCCTGGGGAGCGGCGGGCGTGGAGCTGACGAGGAGGCGGGAGCCTGGTGCAAAGGCGACAGACATTGCCATTATTTCGAGAACGATAGTCAATTTAAGTTAACAGTGCCAGAGCTTGAGAGACGGCCCTCTTACATACCTAAGTAATCTCATTCCGAATTAATGTGCAGTGCGAGTGCCGCTAACGCGGTAGTCGTCTCCGTTAGATTCATCTGCATGCTTCTTTGTGTAGCAAAATTGCAGTTTCGTCTAACAATGACGGCGGGAGTAGTGCTTCCCTCGGCGACACGTAATTCGCAACGCTCTTTATTCACTTTCCCACCGGATAAATGCTCTTTCGCTGACCGACCTTCATTTTCATTGTTTCGCCAGTTTTCCATAAACAAACTTAACGCCGTGAATTCCTCAGCACGTTCTTACTGTCGATCCGAAACTTATCGAGGGAAAGAAAGTTACGATCATTTAGCAATTGCGAAGGAAAGGGGTCAACTTTAGGAAGATAGCTGAAAAAATTAAAAATGGAATCATGTTTTAATTTTTTTATAATTCTTCTGATGAATTGTAAATGTGCTAGGTATCTTCTAGTAATACTCAGGGCTGGGGAAATTAGATAGGGTAAACCAACCAGTAATTGACCGCATACCAGTGAATGACCATTAGGCAAAGAAATGTCAACTATAAATTTATACGTTTATAAACGGAGTGTAGTTGTACCTTTAATAAGCCCATATTTTTAGTTACGCGTATTAAGCAAACATGAATAAGTACAATTCTTACTAAAAGTATTTCAAGAATGTATCAAAATGCGGGCATTTACTGGGCTTCTACACGTTTTGCATTTTATAATTGATTTTTTCAAAATTACGATAAGAATAAGTAATTATTTTTATAGAAATTTCAAGAAAAATAAATTTAAATGCAATTTCAACAGTTGTTTTGTTGTTATACATAAATATATTCAAGTATTAATCTCAAAGGTCCATAAATTCAACAATTCGGTCATTCACTGGTTGGTTTATCCTAAATAGAAATGATTATCTTTATTTCCTCGAGTGATACAGGATTTGACGAATAAACTTTTTTTTTTAAATAGTAGTTATATAAAGACATAGTATTTCAAATATATGTTTTAATACTAGCTCATAGAAATACTATTGTGAAATGAGTATTTAATATAAGAAAATAGTATGTCAAATAATAACTGACTGACAACACAACAAATGTGTATAATTAATTATATGCATTCACAAATACTTGCAAGAAATATTCACCTACCCGAATATATGTAATCTTAAGAAGATAACGAGCGACATTTAGGAGATCTGTTTGGTTTGTATCTCCTATTTTCGATCCCCTATTTCCAATGTTCGAATCCGAGTGTAAATAGTAAATAGTATTTGCTCATGAGCATTAAATAAAATAGTATTTTCAAACAGTTTTTGCTCGTGGAAATATATCAATTTGTAATATTTCGTCTCAAACCATTTCAAAATTTCCCCAGCTCTGGTAATACTACGTAGTACCTAACCATGTGCACGAAGATGGAAGCATATCTGTGGATCGTGTCCGTAATTCTGTCTGTCTGGCAAACTATAATATACAGACTGTATTAATTTATTGAGGAGCAGAGGACAGTCGACAGAAGAGAGTGGTGAAATAAGAAAGATCTAGAAAATGAGGGGACGGAAACGATCGTATATTCGACAGGACGAAGACTTGAGCAGCAAAAGGCTACAAACACTTTCGTGTGTGCTTCCTCTTGGGGAAAAGCTCCCGGCTACGACTCATTCCCATGGTTCGTAAAGAGACTAAGGGAACGCAAGAGGCTGCGGAGACGGGAGAACGAGAAACGTATAAAATGAAGACCAGCTCTGAAATGATAAAACTGAGGATATTTCTAGCTTACCCCGGTAGAAAGGGAGGTCTCCGCGGGATGAAATATACCCGCCTGGATGGCGACGAGGTTAGATCGAGTCTCTTTCATATATGGACAATATCGCCAAATTTTGGTCAGTTTTAGGAACCATTCGCCGCGGAGGGCTTCTTGGGGTCACAGTGATTTTTCTCCGATGCCGTTCAGAAGTTTTCCACGTCTCGAAAGGCAAGGCAAGCGATTCGCTTCGTAAATCCATCGAGACGAAGAGGGGGGGATTTTTATTTTTCTTATCGCGAACTGCTCGCCTTAATAAAGTTGCATGCATTCGCTTCGCCTCTATGAATAGGTAAAAGCCTGCAGAGTTATTCCCGATAAAAATGTCTTCCTTAAGAGCTATTCCTTTTAAGATCTCATTCCGCGCCCTCCAACTAGTTCGTTGTAGGCGCTTCTTAAATTCGCAGATATTCGGGAATTTAGAGTGAGGGGGATGAAAAATTACAAATAAGTTACGGGATTTGCTTGAGTGGAGGATTTGACTTTATAGAGCACTAGTGATATAGCTGGCTAATAATAAAATTCTGCGTCTACGAAAATGACCAATTACACAGTTCGACAGCCATCTGGACTTGCAACATTCAATAGCCGTTTCTTGTAGGTTTTCGTGCGCTGAAAACGAACCCGAAAACCGTTTGTCGCCTTCACCATCAGTTTTTGAGAAATTCGATTTTGAAAAAAAAAAGCAAATTTTCAACTTTGTAAAATTATTCTATAAACCTTCCCGAATACAACGATATGAGTTATTAGTGCATTATGAGCATTTAAATATGTTTAAACAACGATCAAAGGGAATAGAACACCCGAAATGCACCGAATTTTGCAGATATCTTTCAATTTATTTCCAAAACTAAGGGTCCAGGGGGAAATCTGACTGCTCCACGCGACGCAGCAGACATTTTCCCTCCGGAAACCATCAGCAGAAGTGGTAAAACACTTTTGGTTTTCAATACAGAAGCGAAATAGTTTGGCAAAACGTGCGGCGCGGACAGCGGTACTCACGCGTTACGCGATTCTGTGACGTTGATAGGCCCACGCGCCATTGACCACCACTGTCGGCGCCGCACGTTTTGCGAAACTCTTTCTTTTCTGTATTAATAACAAAAGGTGTTTTAACACTTCTGTTGACGGTTTCCGAGGGAAAAATGTCTGCTGCATCGCGTGGTGCAGTCAGATTTCCCCGGAGACCCTTAGTTTCGGAAATAAATTGAAAGATATCTGGAAAAATGGGTGCATTTCGGGTGTTCTTCTCCCTTTGATCGTGGTTTAAACATATTTAGGGTTCATAGAATAATTTTACGGAACAAGCAACCGAATAACTATTACTGTTTCGACGCGAAAGATGTTCAAACTTGAAAATTTGTTTGTTTTTTTTCAAAATCGAATTCCTCAAAAACTGAGGGTGATGGCGCCAAACGGTTTGCGGATTCGTTTTCAGCGCACGAAAGCCTAGAAGAAACGTTACAAGCCCGAGAAGAAGTCAAATTTTGCCGAACCGTGTTATCACTTCGTAACGGAAACTTGGAAAAAGGTAATAAACGCGTTAGCATAAAACACAATCATTACGTTCGCCCTTTGCCCCATGTTGTAGTTCGTTTCCCATTCTAGCCGTGTTCATATATCGATTACCATCGAGCCGTATAACTTTCTCCTCGCGCTCTGATAGGCCGCCGTCAAACATTGCCTTCCATTAACGTTATTGCGCGAACAGTTATCTGGCCGGCTCGCGTGGTTCGCCGTGTTTTCGCTTTAAAAATCGCGAGCTTCGCGGCTGCACGTTGATTCGTCGGTGTCTGGCCTACCAACGTAAACGTTATCTGGGAAATGTATGCGCGAGAACGAGGAACAAACAGAGGAGGGCAGCTTAAAAAAGCAGCGATATCGGAGTGTGTCGGAAGTTTTTACCCGGCGTGGTTCAAGTGGGCAAAGAGAAGAGGTGGTTGGTTTCTGTCTACACCCGGACGGTTCAGCATCCGCAGAAACAGTACGCAGAGCCGATCTTCTTTACGATTATTGCGGCTGCGCCGTGAGTGTCGTTGCGTGAGGCACGTTCTGCCGCGCTGCTGCTCGTTTATGCGGGAATTCGCCCCATTTTTTCAATCCAAGAATTACGTCTATGGCTGTACAATAGCGCGTCCCCGTCACATTACTTTCGCTTTCTCTCCCTCGCTCCCTTCACGCTTGCTCGGCTTTTACCTGTTCCGCCGGGTGAAGTGGGTTCCCACAACTGGGTTCAAAATTATCGCAATGCGCGGCTCTACCGTGCCCTCGCATTTCCAGGGCCGAAATAAAACGTGGCTGCCAGGTTCTCCGTCTTTTTCCGGGAACTACAGCAGCTGAGGAACACAGCTGATAGGCTTCGTTGGCGGTATTACGAGCGCAGAAATTTATATGAATTTTCCCAGTTGGTACATTCATTTCGTCTCGAGTTTCCGGGGTCGGTTGTGCGAAACAATAGAAACGCGTGGCAATCTCGGTACTCGAAGTTAACGTTAAGTCGAGCTGAAAAAGGATAACAAGACGCGGATGCAGAAAGGAAATAATCGAGGGTGCAGGGGTGAAGACGAGGGAGAGAAAGGGAAGAGGTCGGGGCGCGTTCATTCCCCACAGTCCAATTTTAAGGGAGCTTTAAAACGCCCGTTTATAACCCCCGGCGGCATTCGAAGGTGGCGCGGAAACCAGCGCTAGAAATGTGCAAGTCAAACAGCTTGACTCAGCGGTTTATCTGTACGCTGTGCTACGCAGAGGTTGCTTTACGCTGCACCACTACAGGCGCCGTGCTACGCGCGCGAATGCCGCGTGCACGTTTATGACTGCACGCTTCGCCAATGGATCACGCCTATTTCGCTTTACCGCCTTTGGACTTATTCGCGTTCGGCACTTCGTCAATAACGCCGACTTGCGCGTCTGGTGCAAAGTGAACTCTCAAAATAATTGGTCAGATCTTGAAGATAGAATTATCTCTGCGGTTTGCGCGATCCGAGCTGTGAAACAGGGCGCGCCGCATTCGCGCGAAACTTGATAACACTTTTAATTGTATCGCGAAACGTCTTCTTAGTTTACTCGTCCCTTTCGGGGAAAGTGTTACTGCTGGAAGAAGGAAATATTTTACTCCTAATATCGAGCAATGCACCCATAGGCTTTTAAATATTTCTTAAGAATGTATGATACTTCTATAAATTTTATTAATATTTAGGTGGAATATTTCATTATTTAGGTTGCAATACTGGAGTTGGGTTTCTATGAGTATTTCAATTTTTCAATTAAGGGACTTCGTAGATGTGATGAACTTCTGGAATGTATAGAAAAGAGATTTGATATTAGAAGCCCTTAAGTCATAAGTTATAAATTTAGAAAGTTCGGTTAAATCGAGTGATACTGCTTCTTAATTACTAAATAATAGATGATGGAGTTTGCGTAAAGATAATACTGAATATAGAAGTACAGAAGAGAGGCCACACAATAAATGTGGATAACTAATGGGTTAAAATAAGAACTTTCTCTGTTCTTGGATGTTAGAGCGTATATCAAATTAATCAGCAGCCGCTACTCTGCCGTGTTAATTCTAAAGGATGTATCTGGTCGAAAAGTGGTTCTGAGATAAATGACTTTTCGTATTTTGAATTATACCATTGGTATTTTAAATAAATCAAATTAGGTTACATATTAAATCTGGATAAAAAGATATCTAAACATTCTAACAAACCCGTAAAATATTTCATAAACTCCAAAGGAGACTTCGGTAGATGCGCCAAAAATGAGGCATCGATTTCACATGCGTTCGAAATATAAACTCTTATATTTTCAGTCTCAATGCAAATATGGCATTCTTATTTAACATACATACAGATTAGGGTGGTCCTTATATGTATGGTAAAAAATCAAAGTTTTTAAAATTTTCCTCTGACCCTCTCAGAAGCTTCCAAATAGTTTAAAAGAATTTCGTCTAAAATTTTGTTAAAACATATTAAGGATTAAAGGTCGCTCAATGGCATTGAAATATTACTATTTTGGTATAAATTCATAGAAATTTTTGCAATAAGGACAAAATAATTTTATTTTAGCGACTTTTGTATATCAAAATATACAAATAAAAAACACGCAGGTATTGTTATTTTGTCGAATAGAAGATTTTAGGAGGGTCAGACAATACAAATTTAGAAGTTGAAAAATAAGGACCACCCTAATACAGATAAACCATTTTTGTGCTAACTGGCAGCAATAACTCAATTTAAGCGAAATTTGCAGATACGCCCCTTAGAATTAACACGGCAGTATTGTACTACTTTACATTTAATCTACACATAGATTGCTACACCTAATCTATCAATTATAAATTAAAAATTCTTTATAAGTTTCTATTGAACACTATGTACACAATTAGAACGAATATAAAGATTTTTAAAACTGGGTAGATCTCTGTCCTAATCATATAATTAACAAGCACTGTTTACTATATATTATCCTTGCCAAAGATTTCTAAACATTTCTCATTTATGGGAATTGGCAAAAAGGAAATCTAAGCAGCAACGTTACTACATACTCCACCAACAATCGTAATACAGGAATAAAGGGTATGTGATCTTTTACGTTTGATGGGAATCAGCTGGGATAAAACTATAACTTCTGTTGTGCGCGTTCAGCCGCATAGCAATCTTTTAGGGCCGTTTTATGGAGCTTACCTTCCCCCCTCTTGCCGAACAGCAGAAGGCATTTTAAAGGCACCCACTTTGAAAGCTTCTATGCGAAGAAGCTCCTTTAGAACCCGCTACACACCGCAGCGGCCTAATCTGACTGGAGGCGTAAGATCGTAAATCCTCCCGCGCCAATTGCGATTGCGGAGGAGCTCTGCGGAACACAGGTGCGAGTATTGCTCCAATGAATCTTTCGTGATAGGATTTTCGTGTAAAACGGCATAATCTCGACCTAAGAATAAAACCTTCCGCTGCTATTGGATCTTCTTTCCAATCTCACCGACGAATATGTTAGAACACGCTTTTGTTTGGATGTTTGGATGTTTGTTACTCAATCACGTCACAAATACGCAACGGATCTTTCTGCTTTTGTATTTGTACTACGTAGTCTAGGACCAGGAATAACATATAGGATACTTTTTATCCCGATTTTTTTTACCGATATGGACCAAATTTTGCATAACTATTGTCTAGAATCCTGCGGAAAATATAGGCTACCATGAAATCTGGACGTCCCACCCCTCTTATTTCACCCTCTGGACACTCCGTGATAATGGAAGTTTTACCCCGGCGACGCCGGGTGCTTTAAGCTAGTACAGAATAAATAAACTAGGCAGGAATTTGCGAATCAACTTATTAGTTAACGATTGAAGAACAAATAAGGATGATTTTACATTGTTACCCCAGGGCAGAGTTGGGCATTATCTAGTTAAAAAATTATTTAAATAACGATCGAATAAATGATACTTTATCTTTATTCGTTATTCGAGGCTCGAATAATCGAAGTTATCTTTATTCGAAGAGCAACGAATAAATAATTTTATTGGGTGAGAATTTATTCGACGATAAAGATAATTTTTTTATTCGGTGGGAATTTATTCGACGAATGAAGATAATTTTTTTATTCGAGGAAAATTTATTCGACAAATAACGACAGTTTTTTATTCAAAGGTTTTATTCGAATAAATGCGTCGAATAAATTTTTCATCCGTAGCATTTATCTTTTCGAAGCCTTCGAATAAAGCCACGAATAACTTTCGTCAGCGTCGAGCGTGTTTATTCGAGCCGCCGAGGGCCGAGCCCGGCCGAGCGGCGGGCGCCGAACACAAAGGACCGGCGGCTCGAATAAACACGCTCGACGCTGACGAAAGTTATTCGTGGCTTTATTCGAAGGCTTCGAAAAGATAAATGCTATGGATGAAAAATTTATTCGACGCATTTATTCGAATAAAACCTTCGAATGAAAAACTATCGTTATTCGTCGAATAAATTTCATCGAATTAAAAAATTATCTTCATTCGTCGAATAAATTATCATCCAATAAAAAATTATCTTTATTCGTCGAATAAATTCTCATCCAATAAAATTATTTATTCGGTGCTCTTCGAATAAAGATAACTTCGATTATTCGAGCCTCGAATAACGAATAAAAATTATTTATCTTTTGTTCGTTATTTGAGATATTTATTTAGATAAACTTTTGCCCAACTCTGCCCCAGGGCGAGTAGAACGTATAAATTTACCGGATTTAATAACTCAAGGTCTAATTAACCACTGGAAGCCTAGTGATCGATTCCCCTCGCGTTCTTTTTTCCGACCTTTCTTCGCATTTTCCCACCTTCTTGCATTTCCCTGGCTGTCAGCTATTTCGGTGCCACGGGTGTCGACGGAGATCCATAATCCTCCCTCGCCGTTTCGCGTGCCGGCACCTCGGAACGGTGATGGGAATTCTTTCGGATAGTGAGTCATTGGCGAAGCAAGAAGGTCCACTAGCTGTTCTTTCTAACCGTCGGAAATGCTACAAGCGTGGAATATTGACTCGATCGTTTTGAAGTCAGAAGGGGAACTCGGTTCGCTTGCTTGCGTCAATGGCACGGTATGGAATCGAAGATAGAGAAAGGGGGGGGGGGGCAGAGGAAATGCGGCGGAGTGGTAACTCTTATGGAAACTTCGCCGTCGAAAGTTTTCGGTACTTTCCGCAACCTCGTGCGGGCCAATTCCCCGCACGGAATCTCGCCCGCTCCCTGCGACCGATTTCTACCTTGAGAAACGGCACCTTAACGAGACGGAAAGAGAAAGAAACGGAAGAAGCGGGAAAGGTTTCCGCGCGAGCATGACCCGACGAATCAAAGTTTTCGGTAACTCGCGGGATGTTGCGATGGCGCTTCGTGCGTCAAAGATTTTCTTCGGGGACTTCATGTACTCGTTACTTCCGCCGGGCAAAAACGACCCTTAACGAGACCGTTTGTTGAGCGCGCGCCCTCTAACGCCATTACCCGCTGCATCATATTTCACCATCGACAAACAGCCCCCCACCGAGATTCTTGCGAGTTCATTCTCGAGTTTATACGGATGTTTCGACCCACGCGGATAACCGAATATGTAGTTGCTCGCAGAACGTGTTACCGAAGTGGCATTAATCCTTTGGGAAGTTCGCCACGTCGGTGTTCGAGTGCTGAAGAGAATCAATGTGAAAATAATTTGGCGATTTGTGTTTAACGTAGGTGCCTAGGTACTAGGGCTGGGACTATTCGAATAATTTAGTATTCGAATATTTTTCAAGTATTCGAATGCTACGAATAAACTTCGAATATTACGGTATTCGAATGTTATTATTCGAATATTTCAGTATTCGAATGTTATTATTCGAATAATTCAGTATTCGAATGTTATTATTCGAATATTTCAGTATTCGAATGTTATTATTCGAATATTTCAGTATTCGAATACTGATCGAATATTTCAGTATTCGAATACTGTTCGAATATTTCAGTATTCGAATACTGTTCGAATATTTCAGTATTCGAATACTGTTCGAATATTTCAGTATTCGAATACTGTTCGAATATTTCAGTATTCGAATACTGTTCGAATATTTCAGTATTCGAATACTGATCGAATTTTTCAGTATTCGAATACTGTTCGAATATTTCAGTATTCGAATACTGTTCGAATATTTCAGTATTCGAATACTGTTCGAATATTTCAGTATTCGAATACTGTTCGAATATTTCAGTATTCGAATACTGATCGAATGTTTCAGTATTCGAATACTGTTCGAATATTTCAGTATTCGAACACTTTTCGAATATTTCAGTATTCGAATACTGTTCGAATATTTCAGTATTCGAATACTTTTCGAATATTTCAGTATTCAAATACTATTCGAATATTTCAGTATTCAAATAATATTGTATTGTCATTGGAACTATCTATGTGTGCAAAGTTTCAAGTCGATCGGATATGTTGAAGTGGGTCAAAATTAACTTACAAGATTTCACCCTGACAAACTAACGAACTCACAACTGAAATTAAATAAAAGCTTGTAAAAAATGAACCTAAAGAACTGGATTTATAATTCAGATCATACTATTCGAATACGTCAGTATAAAAAAAAAATCATTCGACTGCTGTTAATAAATAATCAAATTCAATTTCATTAATAACTCTTGACTGTCATTAAGGAAATTCAGCCACACGAATACTATTCGTCTAGTACCTAGTAGGGCTGGGACTATTTGTCGAATTTTTCGGTATTCGAATATTCGAATACTTCGGTTGCTCAATTATTTGGGGAATATAATTCGAATATCCAAGTATTCGAATACTAATCTGCAAAAATGGGTGCATTTCGGGGGTTCTTTTCCCTTTGATCGTTGTTTACACATATTTAAATGTTTATAATTCAATAATAACTTATATCGTTGTGTCCGCGAGGGTTCATAGAATAAATTGACGGAACAAGCAACCGAATAACTATTACTGTTTGAACACAAAAGATGTTCAAAGTTGAAAATTTGCATTTTTTTTCAAAATCAAATTTCTCGAAAACTGAGGCGACAAACGGTTTGCGGATTCGTTTTCAGTGCACAGAAATCTATAAGAACCGACTATTGAATGTTACAGAACAGAAAAAACTCAATGTTGTTGGACAGTGTTATTTGTCACCTGCTTATCGGCATTGAGACTAGGTTTTGTTGGCTCTGTGACATTGTTTTGTTGCAATGTCCAGCTATATGGCGTTCTTGCTTACACAAGAAACAGGTGACTTAGTCCGTGGGTGCAAATATTCGGCACTGGGTGTCTTCCTGTGAGATAATAAAAGAATCAGTGATTTTGTAGACATCTTCCGGATTTACGTAGACTTGTCTCCTAAAGCTTAAAACATAGCTAAATCCAGATTCTTGTATTCCGGCTCTCAAGAACGTAGATTTTGAAGTTGCTCTAACATTACGTTATATAAATATTTTCTCAATGCTTTCATGAGCTATAGTGCGAGAGACATTCGAGAGTGTAATCCTTTGCGACGACATGACTTAAGGTCTTATTTCTACTTGAGTATTATTGATCATTATAGTCTTTTGATTAGATGTTAGTGATTGGACTGTTTCTTTCTTGTCGAGGTAGGTATACACATATTCTTCGGTTGGATATACGCGAAATGAATCGTATAGTATTTGGGTCGATTATTTTCCCGATGGTACAGAGGTAATCTTTGATTGGTGTACCTTCAATAGAGTCGATTATAATGGCTTCTTCTTTGCTAGGAAATATTACGTTCATGGTACCTGATGCGTATGATTGGGACAGGTTCTGCCTTGGGAAGTCTGATCAGTTTTCAGGTACCTGGTTATTTTTAACTGTATCGTTTTCTATATTATTCATTGGTTTAAGCCTAGCAGGGTTGTTGGGTAGGTATTCTGAAGTCTCGCACTTTGAATACACTACACAACACTGTACTCTCTAATAGGTTGGCACTCGCAAACTAGCGGATGACGTAAACATACGTCTTCACACTTCGGCTGTTCGAGCGAGTTAGTGATGAGAATTAGTGATGTATATTTCTCGACATAATTTGAGGTACAGCCCAACCTTTGCCATCTGAACTAATAGGCAGACATAACTGTTGAATTTAAACTGCAGAAATTGAAATAATAATTAATAAAATAAGGAAACGATTGTTTCAAATACTTTGGAGTTCCATAGCAGTTCCCCTGTCAAATCGCACAAGTTCCTTTAACATATTAAACTGTCTGATATAACACTGTTTCTGTGCCTCGAAGTGCCCAATTGTAAATCGTTTTTAATGCCATAAATATTTCAATAACTCCGATAAATATTATTAGTGGTTGCAATTTTTTCTGAAAGTGCTATATACGCTTATTATGTTTACAGCAGCTATACTCCTTTCAATTTTTGAATTATTTCGTGTATTAATTTCAATCCTAATACTCTCTTTTGGCATAGCATGAATATATGTGACCACTTTTACCGTTAATTTTATACTAAATTATTATGATCGAACTTACTTTCGACAGTCAAAAAAGAATGACTTACAAGGACATGTTTTGGTCACAAAACAGAAGATTTGGATAGTAAAGTATTTAAGTAGTAGTGTTTCTGAAAATTGAGGTCCTACTGTAATTGAGTCGAAATCAGAGATCAGCGGATGCCTCTGTTCTCTTCTTTACGAAGTTCTAAGCATTCCGATCAGATTCTCTGATATTCAAACGAAAAGATACAAAAATCCGTAAATCGTTGGGTGGAAGAATACCGAAATGGCCGATTTATTTTACCGAGATATCACTAATATATTCTAAAACTCTGTTTACTCCAGTAGAAGCTGTTCCGTGATAAAATATGAGGCCATAAATTTCTTCATTGCCGTTATCAACGAACCACTGTTATGAAACTATTTATCGTAATTTGCGAGCGTAATACCGCCGAAGCAAAGAGTTCGAAAGAAGTTCAGGAGATTCTAAGCCGTTGCGGAGCAGGAATTTCCTAAGGGAGACATTTTAATTACCGACGGTCCATTCGTTGGCGGTATATATTCGACGATACACCTGCTCCTGACACTTGTGCCTTTGCCACCGTAGTACGACCTTACGCCATTTGTCTTTCGAGTTTATATATAAAGCCGATCGCCCCCGAACCCTCCACCCTGCGACTGGTTCCGTTTACAGGCTCAAAGGCTAGCTCAGTACGCTCCAAATCGGAAACTACGGGCGACAGAGATTGACTGGACTTCAATAAAGCTTCTTCCGAAGTACCAGAGAAGATGGCTGCGCAGAGTGACGGAGCTCAACTATGCCGGTACCGTTAAACTGGCCAGTGGCCTGATCCTTTATGGCGCTTTCAATTCCAACCACCTTGTTAAAACGTGGCGACCTCGCTTTCAGCAGACCTGCACAGTTCCTTCTCGATTTTCTACGATTGCAATCTACAATTGATTAATACAGTGGAGATAAATTGTAATAGAAACGGTGTAATGTGACGAACAGAATTATATTGGGTAATAGTATCTGGCATGTTTCAGCAGGCAAAGTGAAATATTGTTTTGTACATCCTACTATACGAGTACATAATGCGGTGACCTATTCTAGTAGGTATGTCACAAAAGAAGTGAAGTCTTTGTGAAGTGAAGTGTTTATATACCCGTTCTCGGCGCCTAACAATTGATCACCTTTGGGATTTTTTCCCTCGAGAGGTGTGAAATAAATATAAATTTTTATAATTGTATCTTGTTCTTGGGACCTTTATTCATGTAAAAATAATTATTTGACAGACTATTGTTATATGTTGCCGTTCGTTTTCTGCGCTTGCAAAAACCTCTGCACCAAACAGGGGGCCTCTTTATCGGCATGATAACTTCGACAATTTACAACCTTTTTTAACGAACTTTGCGTTCATCTGTGCAGACTGACCTTTTCTAAGGGCCGTCGGGTGAAATTTTTGAATTTTTAGAAAATAAAAAAGTTATGCCATTTTGAAGAAAGCAGTCGATTTTTCGTCTACAATTTCGATCTTTAAATGGTGAAAGGAATATTAAAAATTGAAAATTTAAAGAAATGACCAGGTGGACCTTAGAGAATGTCAGTCTGCGTAGATTAACGCAAAGTTCGTGAAAAAAGGTTGTAAATTGGCGAGGTTATGATGCTGATAAGGTGACCCCCTGCTTGGTGCAGAGGTTGCTGCAACCGCAGAAAACGAACGGCAATATATGACAGAAGTGTGTCAAATAAATTTATTTATATGAATAAAGGTCCCAGGAACAAGATACGATTATAAAATTTTCGATTTATTTCACACCTCTCGAGAAAAAAAATCCCAAAAGTGATCAATTAGTAGGCGCCGAGAACGTATGTAAACCCTTAAGAGTTTTTATTAAAAAATTTAAAATTATTGCATGGAATTGTTATTTCCAAAGTCTGGTAAGTGATGTCTTATTTGTGTAGGTGTTATTCTTTTAGCTTGTGACGTGTTTCGTCGTTCTGAAAAAAAATGCAATTGGTCGGAATAGCGAAAAAAATAGTAAATGTAATTTTTTCAACTTTTCGTCTGTGCTCGTAATGAAAATTTAAAAAATGCCTTTTGTAAATTTTAGTAAGCTGTATACGTGCTGAAAATTTCATCAAAATCGGTTAACGCAGCTATGAGCTACAAACAGTTGAAATTTGTGAAAATCACAGTTTTCGGCCGAAAAAACATTTACTATTTTTGCACTACTCCGACCAATTGCAATATTTTTAAATGCGATGACGAAACACGTCACTTCGCAAACTAAACCTTCTAGCTTCTAAAAAAAAAAAACTCCAGTCGTTTGGACCAAATTTAAACAAGTTATTCTGTTTTAAAGGGTGGCCGAATACTTTTGCACGCCACTGTATATAAATAAATTATATATTCAATAAAAATACTTGATTTTCCCCGACATATTTTTCCTTTACTCCACTGGTGGGGTAAAGTGAAGATTTTTTTAACAAATATTTTATCCAATTTTAAAGTGACAGAGCTTCTGTATTATGGATTTTAGAAAATAGGTGTGCTTAATATAAAGTGGCAAAAATATAAGTTTGTTTCTGTTATTTTCCTGCTGTTTGTGTGTTATTAAACCTTAAATATTTTACTTTGGCTAGATTGTATTTCTCTCCAAGTGAAATACTACAATAAAGTGATTCGAGAGCTTTGAGAAGTTGTTGTTAAAGTAGGGGAGAGGCTTGCAGGTTGCCACCCCTGCTGTATTTCGACTTTCTAGCAGTGTCATAATCTCAACTCTGACTCACATCGACGTTAAAAGAGTAGGTGTCACTATTTTATAACCTCTGGAGCAGACAGACGCAATAACGCTGTGTTTGCTGAGCGAATGGTAATATAGTGTTTGTCAAGAAACTGAATTATTGAAATTGTGTGCTTTCCTTGTGCTCGTAAATTGAACATTTTCATCGACAATTCAAGATAACTATACGTACTATTACCCGGCGAAAAGAAGACTCCTAGCAAGCGGTCTCGGGCTGTGCAGTCCGTCGCTGTGACGATTGGTCGAGTCACCTATTTGGGCACACTTTTAAAGACGGGGCACATGTATTTTGGTTATTGGCTGAAGTTGCCACATACATTATCGCACCGCGCGACGAAGAGAGCGAACGAAACACATCGAGACCGAGTGGGATAGAGCGATCTGACCAAACGTAGCCTACGTTATTGTTTTAACGATCGTCGGTCAGATCGCTCTATCCCACTCGGTTTCGATGTGTTTCGTTCGCTCTCTTCGTCGCGCGGTGCGACAATGTATGTGGCAACTTCAGCCAATAACCAAAATACATGTGGCCCGTCTTTAGAAGTGTGCCCAAATAGGTGACTCGACCAATCGTCACAGCGACGGACTGCACAGCCCGAGACCGCCTGCTAGGAGTCTTCTTTTCGCCGGGTAATAGTACTGTGTTGTCTTTTTTATCTAATTTACATATGCCAAACAGATTTCCAAACATATCATGAATTGACCATTTTTTCTCATATTTTCCTAAAAATGCGTCGGAATGCAAGTTGCCTCCTTTTTTGGCTTGCAGGTTGCCACCTCTCTCTTTCCCGCTTGTTTACACTCAAATGTCATTGAGTTTGAAGTGAAGTGTTTTTATTGCATTTTAGTCATGTTTTGGTTTATTTTTTACATTTTTATAGATTTTTAGTATGGCAGCACGCAGGTCAAGAAAATCTGAATAATATAATTTATTAATAAAACTTAATAAATTTTGAAAAGTTTTCTGAATCAAGTTTTTACTTGAGTTTTTTTACACTTTTAGCAATTTTTCTAGGGGGTGGCAACCTGCGACCCAAAATTTCAAGGAGACAATTTTAGATACTTTCGATAATTTGCAGTATAATTTTCCTTTTTCGAGAGTTTGCATGATTTGTAGCTCAGGATTGTAGCTCAACACTTCCTCTTTCCAACTTATACCATAAATCAACGATACGTTAATTTTATGACGAGTTATGATCAAAAAAGCTTAGGGGTGGCAACCTGCAAGCCTCTCCCCTACCTACAGCTTAAAATTTTTAAGAACTCAAAAGAAACGATATTTATTTATTATATTAATATTAGTTGTAATTCTATTAGCCCGTAGACTTTGTCTTTACAAAAACGTACAATTGCAGTAAGCAGTAAATCATTTAGCATATCTTACTATTCAAAACGAGAGACTAAGTACCAAGTTCGTTAAATAATTTTTTATATTTCAAGGTAAAATGAACGAAAACCATATTCGCTACGATACATTCAACATATTTTTACATCGAATGTTGCACACACGTGCGTGGTAATAACGATACACCAGATACCATCGACTAAATTAAATCTTGCCTAGTAAATGTTGGTATTTGTACGAATTAATGGGTCCCAATGGGAAACTTCACGGTAGGAAGGACGCCATGCGTCTTCTCTCGACTTGTCGACGCTAGAAGGGATTCAGGACGACTGTCTACAATAATCAAGACTAACAGCTTCGGCTGATCCTTCAAGCTTCTTCGTCAGCATCTTCGCGTACCTCTCCCGTCACTCTATATCTCAATTTATATCACAATAACGTCACTTTAGTACGGCGTATATGTGCGCTGCCTCTTTCCTCGCTGGTCCCCGTGCATTTTTCATGGATATTTTCCGCAAAACAGAGGAAAGAGAGCCGGAGCTCTCAACGGTTTTGCGCTCGTTGCGCGTATCGAAATGTCTAAAGCGAGGTGGGTACACGGCGGCCGCAAAACGGAGTACTTTGCCGAACACGACGCTCTTGAGATGGCTGCGAATCGTTCGAATAACCGCCACTCTACATAGAAATTCTTGTCTCGACCAGGATCAAGCAGTTACGCTATTAACCAGGGGAATATAAACAAGACACACGTCTCTAACGAGGAACAATTTCATTCGGGTGTAAAGGAGCTGGACAAAAATTTTGGAGCCACGCAAGAAGTCTGTGCTTCGGTGTAATCAGCTGTTCTGAATGGTGGAAGTGAGAACCAGAGCGGTAGCGACTTAAAGCCTCCCACTTCCTGCAGGCTGTTATAAACGAAGGGCTTTATGCGCGGAGTCCTCAAGTACTATTAAATTAAACGGTACTTAGAAACTTCTTACATAAAATCTTGTAACTGCCCATCCCAATTAATAGATACACATTCAGAATCGTCTTGTTAAGACACTTCTCTTCGTGGCTGTGAAATATGGTTACCCCTAAAGTTTTTCCTATTGTTTAAGCGGATTTAGCATGGCCGCGTCGATTATTCTACGTCTTCTGGAGTAAATCTTTTAAACTCTTGTATCGATAGCTACATTACTATACAAAGAAACTTAATATGAGCCGTTGTTTTTGAAAGTGGTATAAGTCTACTTATTCATACATTGAGATATTTAAGGGTTTGCGTTTGAATCAACTTAGAAATATTCGCATACGTTCATCAATTCGGGTAATGTTTTTAAAACTATGAACTTGTTAAATTATATTATGGAATAATAATCAATAAAAATGTTACAGAAAATAAACGACTTTTTAGCTACAAATGGACTTATACCACTTTCGATAATAATATATTATGAAAAATATAACCAACAGCAATTTTAAATTTATATTTTAACTGAAGTTGGCTGTTGTGAAATGTATTTTTTAATGTGAAAAATAATAATTAAAGCGAAGACATACATGTCTTCGTTACTTACAAGTAAACGAATAGTCGAGTTTATTAAGAAATAATTTCAGTTGTATTGTAATGAATTTATATATAAACTAGAATGAAAAGGAAATTACTTTGTTAAGATAACTAATAATAACAAACTTATTCATATTTCAATCTTATGTCTGAAGTATTTTTTAAAAAAAATGGGCTAATACCATTTTCAAAAAAAACATTCCTGCGATAACATTTTACAGTTCAACTTTTTTTTTATTAATTTGTGAGGATATTGTTCACCATTGACTGCGTGATTATAAATATAAAAAGAGGATATCTATATCTGACTAAAACTAACATTAACTCATTTTTCCCCAAAAATATACCACTTTCAAAAACCACGGTTCATATATAAAAAGCTCTGCGTCATTTTAAAGGGTTTCCTATCGATAATAAAAAGAATAATTTAGGAAATATAGTAAATATTCTTATTAGATCTACGTCGCCTATTTGTAAGAAAAGTAGCAAAATTTATACAGTATACCTTTATGAAAACAAATGTTTAACGGCTTCTCTTTACGAAAATATAACTAATACTTGTAAAGTAATAAAGATACAAACGTATCATTACCAAAAAAATTCGCCATTTCCTTCTCCACGAATGCAGAATTCATAACTTTGAATAACTCAAACTCGTCAGTAGGTGCTACTACTTTCTTCACATTTTTTCTATTATCTTTTTGGTATCAAAATCTTCATAGTTTATTATATTATACACGAAAAATTCGCGTCAAATAAGACCGTGTAGAGTATGGAATAGTAAAACAATACAACACGCCCCGGAAGAGTGTTCGTTTGAATCCTTTCAACGCGGTCGTTTGAAAGAGAAATTCATTTTTGTATGTTAAATTGGAAGGATATTTTGATCGAAACAGATGGTTGTCGATGATAGTAAGTCCCGTTGATTAAAAGCTGCGTATTTTCGCGCCTATTCACCAATCACTGTGCCGCTAATGGGATTGGAAACAGTGAGTGACGCCGAGCGGGGTGCGAGATCGTTTCAGTCGTTTTCGCCCTGCTCTCACGGTTCCGCCTCGGCTGCACGCCGGCGTACATTTTCAATTTTGCAGCCGAGTTTTAATACCGCGGACGGGCTTTTCAAAACTTGCCTTTTGTCACTGCAAGTGACGAGAACTTATTTCAGCAAAAAAGCCCGAGTCACGGGAATAACTGAAAGACCATCAAACAAGATTTCAACGACAGGAACGCAGTCGCCTGGCCAGCCGAGTGAAAATCCCCGATAATACACTGCCGAAAACAATTAGAGGATCACATATTGCAGCCGTAGGTGCGCGTTAACACGGCATATAATTCCAGGAAAATTTGTAAAAAATAAAGCTCGGCGTTGGAAGCGTGTTTGTGCAAACGAAAAATGGCTGCGCGACGTCGATCAGCCAACTGATGTCGTTGAAGAGCAAAAGGTGTCAAATTAGAGTAGTTCTGATTTTTTCCTTTCACTCTGATCTTTGTATGTTTCTTTGTACATTTTTGTTTGAGGAGAGATTGCGCCTTGTAGGCCCGAAAAATCGGTAATTCTTTGTGAATTTTTTGTATAAAAACAGCGCGACAAATTAATTTGTCGTTTGGCAGACTGTTTTATTGTACCTTCAGCTATTGTTCTGAATTTTTGCGTGGCACTGAAAAAAAAGATGGCAGATACAAAAAATCCACAAAGAATTACCTATTTTTGGCCCAACAAGGCGCAACCCCCGCTTAATGATTGTTTTAAACTCAATCTTTTTCCGCTTTCGTTCTTACAATCCATGTAGGGATTCTATAATTGCTTCGAACAGTGCAAGTAGATCAGAAATTGTGGGACGAAACGTAATCTGGCTCGAGCGTCTTTCCACGAATAAATTACATTTATTGATGATTTTATCTCTAGAGAATGCTCCTATGCACCGGTCAGCCTGATATTCATACGGCGCAAAGGACAATTTCGTGAACTTTGTCCGAAGCGGACTTAGAGGTGTCCAACGTCTCTCAAAGTTTACGATCGCCGATGCGTGAGCAGCAACTAACTAGGACGTTTGTATTCTTGGCACGCAATACCTTTGTGTTTGTGTGTGTGTGTGTGTGTGTGTGTGTGTGTGTGTGTGTGTGTGTTAGCGAGTGTGTGACCCTTTACCAGGGGGTATTAAGTTGTTCGGATTAGGCCGTCCTACGAGGAGAAACTTGCACCGCGAGATTAACCTATTCCGGAGCTTTATAGAAACTCTACGCAACCTGGATTACCGCAGCCACCGAAATCTCACTTGCTGGTACACCGCTGCCCGCTACGGATACGTAGATCCCAAACAGATGTTTCCATTTACGCCCTTCTTTGGCGCACGTAATGAGATACGAACTGGCCTGGACACCGCGCCTCGTCGGGGCGATGAATATTGAAAGAAGCGTTGTTGCAACTTTCTGTTCAACCGAATTTAATTGCTGGGCGAATCAAAGGCCTCGGCGAATTGGAAAGGAAAGCATTATTTTTCCCCCGTTTCGGTACACAAAGATGTGTTCCGACGCGTGTTGGAACTGATGTCACCCGCTTTCATTAAATTTGTATTACTCGCAGCGAGCTATTCATGCAATGTTTAATACACGTCAAAGCGTTTATTGGGTTTTGGAAATTTCCTAATTTTCTAGAGTTAATATCGAATAGTTATACGCGGAATGAATGGAACGCGGCGGTGTTTTCGGCATGTTACTCGGAAAGCCGAAGAGGGAAATCGAGCATTTGTTGCTTTGAAGCGAACGTGACATTTGGGAAATCCGTAATTTTGGTGTTGCGCGCAGTCGACTACGTGCACATATTATTCCTACCACGTGTGTGTGTGTGTGTGTGTGTTGGTACACAGTGAGAATTCGTGTAGAGTCCCGAAAATAAGATTTGATGAAAGTTTCAGCATCGACGAAATTAAACCGACAACACCCGTTCGTCATACTTGCCAAACTTCTATTCCAAATGCTGCGGCAGTGACTTCGAGGAGGAGAATTTGGAGGAATAGGATTCACCTTCAAGAAGATGTTTATACATTTTCAAGATAATCTTCCTCGAACTTCGATCTGGTGTAACTTTCCAACGCGAGGGAACCAATTTCGAAAACACTTTGGAAAATGATGTGGACAAGTGAATGGAGGAGCACGGGATTGGAGGTGAAGAAAGTGTTGCACAATACCACAGTGCACAGCAGGAATATCGAATCGTTTGCTTGTCTCGACTTCACGAGCCCTTGAACTGTCCAAGAATGTAGCAAGGCGTTTCGTGTATGCAGGCTCTATTTTTTAACAATCAATTGTTTACATACCTTCTTATAATCACAAATTGGTCACATTTCAGCGTCATTTTTGAGTTAACATTTTCGTATTTTTGAGTCTGTTTAATAGTCTTTTTCTAGATATGTGAATTTTGATATGTTGAAATTTGTATTTGAAAAAACAGTTGCGGATAAAAGTGATATTTTTGGTAAAATTCACGAAATTTTCAAATTTTATTATTAAGGTCTAAAAATTTGCAGAAATATTGGCAAAGATATATCCTGGGCTGCGATACACCCCGTGTGACCACGAAGGATTAATGCGCTTTTACGATAATTTTTTTCGATTTTCTTGGAATATTTCGAAGTACAGATACGTTGTAACATATTTACCAAATACATGTCACTGTGTTATTTTAATAAAAGGAACGATCAGGGAAGGAGATTCAATTTTTCTAAGTAATTATGAAGTTGCTGCAAATTCTTGGAGAAGTGAGACAATGTCTTGAAAGAGAAAGTGCGATTGAAACGATTAAAAGATAAGAACTCGAGCAATATACGTGCGACAGGGTGGCTGACTGTCGACTACGAGTATTATGTAGGGGATACGTGCTATAAAGGGGACACGTCTTAAGGGGGGAGCCTGGTGTAGCGGATCGAAGAAATCGAATTTTTTTTTTTTTGCATAAATCAATAGTTGAACATCACGACAATATGTTCCCAAAGCCGCAAAACGAAATTCGAAAAATTAAAGCGGATATAGCCGATTTTGCTACGGAGCGCCAGGCTACCACAAAACTTTAAATGCGTTTTTCTCGAAACGACAGTTTTATACTTTGCGGGCAATGTAACTAAAAAAATATTCAACCAATCGACTTGGCCTTGTGCACGGATATTTGTGAACATTTTCTTCATAGCACTAAGTTATTAGTATAGTGATATTGTTTAAATAAATTACTTTTTTTTAGACATTTAAGGCAAAATTTCATTGGAAACAGTGAACTTTTTATTCAAGAGGCCGCCATTTGTTCATTTTGCATCTTTTAAGTTTTAAATTTGTTCAATCTGTGCGTACACTCATAAACTAGAAGAAAATTGTTCGATTTTTGGTTTCAGATGAAACCAAAAGACGCTACGTTGCCCGCAGTGCAACAATTGCGTCGCCAACGGACTGGGCATAACTTTGTTATTTGCCGCTCTTTTTTAATAAAATTTTTTTGTTATATACCTTAACCTGTTAATACAATATCCTGAAAGTTTCAGAAAGATCTATTAAATACTTTCTTTAAAAAAAATTCCCGAAAAATGCCTCGATTTTCATTTAGTTACACCAGGCTCCCCCCTTAAATGGGACAAATCGAATTTCCAAAATTCTAAACGCATTACACATGCAAGTTATTTTCCTGTTTATGGCAACACTAGTGTCCAGTCATTTGACGTAAACTTCACTGCGGTCTCACTTGCAACAGAGTAGTAATCCCTTAGAGCATATACTATGGAGGTCTCATTGAAAGCTTGAAACTGTCCGCAACATGGTGCGAGAGAGAAAGACATGTGCGAGCGAGAGAAGTATATGTCCCATTCGACCGATATGCGCATGCGCCGATATCGTGCGAGAGAGAAACCATCGTCCGAACTGGTGCGAGAGAGTGAAGTAAGATTCTCTCGCTCGCAAGATGTGTTTCTCTCTCGCACGATATCGGCGCATGCGCATATCGGTCGAATGGGACATATACTTCTCTCGCTCGCACCAGTGGCACATGTCTTTCTCTCTCGCGTGATGTTGCCGACAGTTTCGAGGCAGTCACTCTAAGGCAATGATACCTCCATGTATATATGCTCTAAGAGTAATCCACGGTTGATGTTTTTCGGCAGTAAAAGTGAAATTTTCATTGGTTTTCTGTGTCGTTTTCTGAGATTAAGATATATACAAAGTGTTAAAGTGTTATATCATTAAAATAGCCTGTATTCAACTGAAACGAAAACGCTTAACAGGTAAGCTTAATTAATTGTTTTCTTTGTGTTGCGGTTATTTTATATTAAACTCACTTATAGTCGTAAAAGGGACAGCATAACAAGTCTTAAATGGGACGACCGTTTCATGGCTGTCCCTCTCATACACATGTACACTGTATTCCACAGTAGAGCATCCCGACGCCCCTACCGATTTGCGACCGATCTGCGCAGCTCCCACTACTACCCACGGTTTGAACCGCATGCGATTGGCCGTGGTAATTTCCAAGCAATAACTGGTACATCCCAAACGCGGGACCTGACCGTTGTCAACGTAAACAGTCCCGCACGAAAAGTGAACAGAGAGAGTAGAGAAGGCCGTGCGACGGAGAAAAACATAGGCGGTTAAGTGGGGAGGCGGCGTAGCAACGTCGCCTGAGGGTCGTGCCTGCGCGAAATCTTGATGCTCTACTGTGGAATCAAGTGTACTGCTGGACACTATATGTATTATACTTTCCTGTAAAGTTATTAGTGTATCATCTGATACATAGATGACATTGTTTTAAATTGTGATTTATTAGTTGATGGCGAATTGTTTCAAATTTAAAAATTAATAAAGTGACTAATCAAAGCGACAAACTTTATCGTCAAAAAAATGTGTGGCAATAAATTGGCCCTCGTTATAAGTTATAAATTTGCTACAGTTGTATGTAAATTTGCGGTAAATGGGCCAATGAGTCATGCGGAATAAAAGGCACATTCAATTTTTTCTGTTCCATGTGTCATTAATAATAAAATATTGATGATTTATACTACAAAGAGTTAATTTTTTCGTAGATTTCGTTGTTTTGTATCATTAAGATTTCGAATTGTAATTGTAATACTTAATAAGTTTATTTTTATTAACGTGTCCCTTTCATGACTTATACTGTCCCATTTAAAACCACCTAAGGTCGGGGCCAGATATATTGGCCGGTGAATTCGTTTTCGCGAGCAACGATCGAGGAGAAATCAACCACCACCACCATATGACGATCGTGGATTTGTCAGTTGGAGTCAGGGTTTGGAGGACTCTAGCGTGGCACCACACCTACAGGAGCGGTGGTAATGTGTGCGTGAGACGCCACGATGGCAGCCGCCGAACCACGGCCAACCAGCGTCACCGGGAAATATGTTGTCGACGCTGGTTGGCCGCGGCATCACTCGCTTGGCGCTGGTATATATAAAAAATATCATTTCTATAATTCTGATGATGCAAAAGTATTAAGTATTTGTCTTACCTGATTCCTTATTCATGTCGTAATGAAGTGTAATTTCAATTGAATGAAAAACTTGGAAAAACTACTAAAAATGTTCGATTCACAATCGCACGTGGCGTCTTTGGCGTTGGCGTCTATACATTAGTGACGTCACATTCGCTTCGCGTTGTCGCCACTTGGATGCCTTCGCGCTGGCGTCAATTCACGCACACATTACCACCGCTCCTGTAGGTGTGGTGCCACGCTAAAGTCCTCCAAACCCTGGTTGGAGTTGCGTGGCCCCCGAAGGGTATGGTGGGGTAACGGGAACGCTGCTCGGCTCCGCCTGAACCTAGCTGTTTGGCTGTTATTTATTCTTAGCGTAATAGTTGTGTGCGTTACAAAGTTCTGACCAATAAAGCTCCTGAATTTTTTCGGAGCTATCGCACACCTATTCTGATGTGTGTATTTCTACGCTGACAGCTCGGTTTGACCTACACGACAGAAGCTTGGCACTATCCCCACCACTTCTGGCTCACTCTTGTTCTGTGAAGGCGAGAGCGAGATGGAACGAGAGTGACTCAGAAAACGTTGAGAAAAGGAGCACCGAGGCAGGCAAACGGTGTGGTGGGAGAATACCCCTCACGAAACTCACCGGCCAATATATCTGGCCCCGACCTTAGTCGTAAAAGGGACATTTCCCACTTTTTTGAAAATCGAAGATTTTGTTATTTTCTATTACAATTGATGAGTTTGCAATATACTTTTATTGGAGGGAAATAAACACGCTTTCTTGTGATGTAGGTGTTTTTTAAATACCTATAACGACATTGTCAGAAATGGACGCTAAACAAAAGTGTCCCTTTTATAGCACCTCTCCCCTATATGTATTAATGAGAACAGTCAAAAGTTTGCAATGAGAGTTACTTTTGCTTTCGAAAATTAGAAAATTTAGTGACTGTAGCGAGAGACGGGAAGAAAGCATATTTTGCAACAATAAAATATGCCTTATTTCGAGATGGTTTTCGTTAATCACTACTAATTGTCTGATGGGTGGCCACGCGATTATAAGTCAGAATTATTAGTTTCGCAGGAAGACATATAGAATATTCAAAGTGCTGTGTAAGATCAGGTGTTAAGTTTTAGGCGTGAAAGTTGGTAACATATATGTTAAAAGAAACTTTTTTTTAACTTCGATTCCCCCAAAAGAACAAAAAGAAACTGATTGAGCTTGAAGTAAAATTTGAATTATACTCGCTTTGCCCGCTCACCAGGGAATTATTGCACCAGTGGACCAATAACAATTACCACCTTGAAAATCTCCGAAATCATGGAAGTAAGAGAAAAAATAAGAGCGCCATGCGATGGCCCCTGTCATTAGGGTTGCCAACTTTTTCCGGGAAAATATAGTAGGTACTTTTCAGTTAAATGTGACACAAAATATAATACTTTTAAGAAGCAAGTCATACAAAATAAACTACATTAAAACGACATCTTATATTTTACAATGTATATTTATTTGTGCAATTTTGCATTATTAATTAATTTACTGTCTTTAAGAAATGTGTCAAAATTTCGATTTTACTGAAAGCCCAAATTAAAACATATGAGCTCATTTTTTATGAGAGATAGACAGGCTATGTTTCTCTCTTCCCGCCACTTCATGCCCATTACAGAAAAACTACTCTGCGTAAAAGCTGAAGTGGCGGGAATAGAGAGAACGTATGAAATTATTTTATGCAAATTTCGACAAACGCATCATAGTCAACACCTTTTTAAGTCGTGTTCAAAAGTTTAAATTCGCAAATTAAAGTTGCCATAGAACAAAAAAATAAGTAAGAATTATAGATTCTCTAAGAAGAACACTAGACAAAAATATAATACAATACTATAATATATATAATATAGCACGGTTAGCAACCCTCATACCAAACAACTTTTATCCGACAAATATTTCTCTCACTTCCATCGTTCCGGAAATATTCAAGCTGGTAATTCTTATTGTTCCACCCTGTATAATATTAAAGTTTAAAGTGACCTGAACGTTTTCGCTTCATCACTTCGGAATCCTCCCCCCCCCCAAAGGTCGCGAAAAAAGGGCTTGTACATTATGAAGCACGTTTCGCAGAAATATTCGTCAATATTAAACAGACAATATATCGCTGAAAACGTAGAGGTACGTCGGACATAACATTGTTGAAAACAAAGGGTCGAGTGATATTAATATCCGACGGTAGCCGTCGGCCTGTAAAATTGGAACTCTGATTATACATGGTAGCAACGTGAATTTTACCCCGTTTATCGAACCATGTACAGTACTGTCTCGAAAAGAAGCCGCGTCTTCTGCCATGAAAAGCAGTCGGCGCTATGCCCGCTATTTCTTTTGTAGTGCCGCGGCGAGTGAGAGGTGCCGGATACCTATTCCGTATTTTTTCGACAGGCGACGCAGTGGCAGTGCCGACCGTAATTTATGGCTTGTCGCGTGCCCTCTTGCCCATTCTCAGTCCCTCTCAGCAAAGGCGAGCCGAACACACTAACCGTCTTGAAAAGAGCTCGCGTCCGGTCCCGAGGCGCAGGTTCTTTTCCAGGCAAAGCTGTACGCAGAACTGTGCTATTGCAATATCGCCTGTGATCAGTGAAAACGTTTGATAAATTTCTGCAATTCAAGACGATTTGCTTAAATGTTTTTTTTTGTATTCTACAAGAATTACTTCACTTGTGTAAATCAGGTAGGGGAATTTATAAACCTAAATAAATATACAGGATGGTTTTAAAATAGGGTTCAAAAGGCACGGGAGGTCTTCGCCAAGCTGAGCAAAAAGTGTTTAGCGAATATAGGTCGAGATAACCCAAAACTAACCCAAACCTAACCCAAAGCCTGTCAAGATTTGGGCAACTCCATCAGACACGGGGAAGTTACAATTCTCGTAATTATATGCAACTGACTTCGATCCCTGGTTCTGTTGCGAGGAATAGAATTTTGAAATGATAGAATCCGCGTATGCTGTATGTAAAAGTTAAATCAATCTAATTTGTAATGACTTTGCTGAGTGTTTAGTGTACTTACTCGCGTACTACTATTTCAAACGTCTTCCTTTAGTGGATTGAAAAACGAAGTAAGCACCAGGATATTAATATTTAACCGGCGTAAATACAAATTACGTAAAAACGTGATCTGAAACCCATTAGTTAATCGATACACTTTATAAATAGTAAATATGCATGTACCGGGTGGAGCAAGAAGTTTGTCCACCTGGAATATCTCCGCTATTTTTAGACATATGAAAAAAGTTTATTTACGAAGGTTGTGCGGTACCAGGGGGGGTCATAACACACCAGGAATAATTTTTTTATGAGTAGAAGAAACGTTTCGGAAATTTCCAGCTCCGCACCACCCGCCCCGCATTTTTTTAAATAGTACATTTCTCATCACATTCGGGTCTTCCGGGCTAATTCTCTGGTTTACAAAATGCTGAATGAACATAAGTAGATTAATTAGCTTTATTATGTTTAGAAGCAATTTTTTATGTCACTAATACAAGTGACTGCTTTTATTCGTCGAATGCGGAGTGAAGACACAGGATTATTTTACTACATTCGTAGACCCCTTTTTTCCACCCGCACTGTACATCTGCGTACTATGGAATAGCGAAATGTTTAAACAAAATTTGGTCTGTCCTTGACAGGAATTTTCTACTTACTGATATGAAACTAGAAGCATTGTGTCATATATTATTACAAAATTATGACACAACAGTAATTAGTAACTGTGATATGAATGAAATGTTATTGTTAATGTAGTAACAGGTTCTCTCATTACTACTCTACACGCAATAAATATTAACAGAAGCAAGCAAATGATTTGCGTTGCCGAAAACGAATTCAAAGGCGATTTCTTGATCCATGTTAATTAAACATTTTACCTACTACAATTTATCTTCTAAATTCTCAACTCTTTTTCAAAAACACTGTGCACAGCTACTATCCACATAATGATGTATACATTGTGTACTCGAAGAAAAAGATGGAAAAGTACTAGAAGGTACGAAACACTTCAGAAAGCTTTAGAAGATCATCCTTGAAAAAGTATTCCCAAAAATGGATTGATGAATAAAAGTCTTTTAAATATTCTGCTCTCTATTATTAAGTTAATGTAAGTAACAGAGATGTTTCGAACATTTAAATTTAAATAGTAAAGGGTGTCTTAAAACACATGCATTAACAATTAAAAAACGATAATCACACCGTTACTTGGAATAGCCTGTCTCATATCACAAATAATAAAAATGTTTCTCATGCTTCACACGCTCGTCCAACCTTTGCTGCCACATATTCATTTGGTCAAACATTTGTATTATTTTTTTTAGAAAATAAGTAATTCAGAAACAATGAATCTGTAAAATCAGCGTTGGCCGACTTCATCGCGTCCGGAACCTCGGATTTTTACGATACTGCCAAGAAGAAGTAAATTAAATAGAAAAGTATATAAAAAATATGCACGCCCTGAGAATTAATTCGAAAGTAAGTAATATGCACTTCTTGTGCACTCCAACCTAACACTTGTACCAGAGAGTAGCTTCGTCCTCATTTTTTACGCTATTGTTTCCCGCGAGGAACAATTTCGAGGGGGAGCGGCTAGTGTAAAGGTAACCGCGAGCACACACGAACCCCGAATTGAAGTAAGGTCGGTTTAGGAACGATAATTGGCACGAAGGCGAACGTCCCGTCCCTTCCCGTCGCGCCTCCGCCAGAATTTCGTAGACCAGGGACGAAATTTGATTTGCAAATTCAGTTGAATCCCCTTCGCCTCCTCGATTCCTAGTCATCCCTTCTTTCCCCAGCGGTAACCGCGCAGGATATACGCACGCCCCATGATGTTGTCCTGCAGGACGTCCTCTGGGCCCCGTGGGAGCGGAGGCCGAGAAAAGACGCGTCGCATGAATTTTAATTTCACTTCGCCTCGTCGCCGGGCGCGATGCACTTGGGACAACGTAACGAGCAGCTAAAGTTTTTCGAGGAAAAATTAAAAGTTTCGCCCACGTTCATCGTCCCTCATCTCCTCGCCGTCCGTTTCTTCACCCACCTTCCTTTCGGCTGACAAGCTACACTCGTGGGCCAGCTACGTACTTCGCCGGCCGAAGAACGTACCGTAACGTCTCGTAAAGTAATTAAGCTGGCGACTCGCTGGGATCCAGGAACTTTTTAAACAAACTTGATTTCTCTCCCATACCTCGGGATATTCGCGAGGCGATCACTCGATTGTGGGTTTTTGGGTTAGGTTTGGGTTAGGATTGGGTTAGGTTGGGTTAGGTTAGATTACTGCTGGTCTAACTTGTTGATTTAGAGCAGGAGAAGGCGGAACACATCGCAACAGGGTTTCAAGAAATTTTTGTCATTTCTCACGAGTAGATTTGGCTGCGTTAGTACATGGAGCGTAAGAAGAGTGATGCACGATTCACTCTTTTATAAGGAACTTTCCATAGTTAATTTCCCCCGGTTACTTAACTCGTTATTAAAATGCCAAACTTCACAAGATTCCATTTTTTTATTTTTCTCGTTAATAGTGAGTGTCTAATTAGTAACTGAAACTATTACTATGTATTCCCGCACAAAGTGTCCTTTATAAATCCACGGAATGCCCTACGTGGATATCCGCAAACAACCCATTGAACTATGCGAACCTCTGTTCTTCGATAAAGTTTTCGGTTTAACTATCGAAAGATCAGCAGCGAACAATGAGAGGGAAAGAAAAACAGAGGCACAAAGGAGGAGGCAGCGAGTGGGAGGAGACAGGGCGAGAGAGACAGAGAAGAGAGCATGCGACGTAAAAAACTTTTGATGTTGAGTCGGCGCAATCTGCTGGCATCCAACAGGAGACGGAAGTGCGGATGCGCGCGCGCGCGCGCGTGGAAGGAGGTTGGACGAATTTGCAAGCCAGATTGAAATTTTGAAATTTAAATTTTTCCGAGACTTGAGCTTAAAAAGTCCGGAACCTCCCGAAGGAACAAATGTATATATTCCAATACAAGGAAGGCCTTGCTAATTGTCGGACAATTTCGCTGCAGACAGAGAGGCCAGTCCCCGGATCAAACGATCTTTTGGCAGAGGAAATCCTTTTTCGTATTCTCTTGTATATCGTCAAACAGTTGTTACGAATATAAATTTGCCATGGTAGGTTGCTAAACTGGCACTGTACTCGTGAAAAGATTGCGAACTGCAAGCTCAAATTATTCCATGCTCTGCAACGATAAGCACTGATGCGTGCAGTGGTTTGCCAACAATGTTGATAAACTGGTTAAATTTTATTATGGAATAATAATCAATAAAAATGTTGAAGAAAATAAACGATTTTTTAGCTACAAATGGACTTATACCACTTTCGATAATAACATATTACGAAAAATATAAGCAACAGAAATTTTAAGTTTATATTTCAATTGAAGTTGCCTTTTGTGAGATGTATTTTTTAATGTAAAAAATAATAATTAAAACGATGTCTTCGTTATTTACAAGTAAACGAATAGTCGAGTTTATTAAGAAATAATTTCAGTTATATTATAATGAATTTATAAATAAACTAGTGTGAAAAGTAAATTACTTTGTTAAGATAACTAATAATAACAAACTTATTCATATTTCAATCTTGTGTCTCCTTTACACTTAGCATAGTGATGTATTTTTTTTTTCAAAAAAATGGACTTATGCCACTTTCAAAAGCAACGGCAATTCCCCAGCGAGGAAGACGATAAAGATTAATGCGTGGTTAGAATCGACAAGTAAACCCTGATTGCACTAACAGGGGCTAATAGTGTTCTGCCATATTCCTGACGTTTCGTTACGCCTTTTGTGGAAACCAAAACACGACGCTTCCCTCGTTCAGGGCGGTTCTATTTATTCGCGACGTATGAAACCACTTTCGCCCGACGACGATCTTCCGTCGGCCTCGTTCGAAACGTTAACAAACCGTGCCATTTTCTCCTCGCCGTCCCCAAACTCTTACATCTTTTGCAGGTTGTATTCGCTGGGTGGCGAGGTAACTCGTTACTTCACTTTGTTCTTTGAACTGGATAGTTTCCCATTAGCAATCATAACAACGTCCTTTGGTTCGTTCCTCGAGACTGATAGAAACGGCGAAGAGGGTGCGAACCAAGCAGTCGGGGGTGAGTTTGTTTATTCAAGATTCCGCGTTACCCTCTTCACGCTACTGGCGGAGGTTAGCCTTGTTTTCCGCCCACGTAGTCCGTGTTAATTTCCATTTTTATTACAAAGTGAATTGCATCCCTTTCCCCCTGGCTCGACGTTCCCCGCTCAACCTGCCTGTCTTTCGCTCTACGATGACCCCTCGTTGCGGATGCGACGATAATAACTAATATTTTGCGTCTCATAACTTACGTGCCGGAAGTGCGAATGATCCCAAACGACTGACTTACCTGAAAGCATAAAGAATAGTCACGTCAGATATTTGAAGCGAACAGTGCAAATAATTGTACTTAAATAATTAAGTAATAACCAGTGACACATAACTGATGATTCACAAGCATAAATACTCAATTTAGTAAACATGAAATCTCTTGCACCTAGTTCTAAAACCTTTTAGAATTTATGTAATGTATGTTGCTAGTGTTCCATTATATTCGCGAACGTTGCCTTTATTTTTAAATATCATAAGGTTTCAAATTACAAACCCGAAGTAAATTAAAGAAAATTAGAATAAACTCAAGTAAATTAGAGAAGACTGTTTATGAAATCATTGCTTTGACTTAACGTTGAAAAATATATATTTTCACGCAGTGAGTAGTAGTTATTGAATTGATAAGTTTTTATTTCTATTCTTGGCAAATTTTTCAAACCCCGGAACATTCGTATCGCGCAAAACAGTAACGGGTGCGGATTCAATATTTACAATAGATCGCTCATTTGTTACCAGATTTGCATGAAACTAGGGCTGGGACTGTTTGTCGAGTTTCTCGGCATTCGAATATTCGAATACTTCAGTTGCTCAATTATTTGGCGAATATAATTCGAATATCAAAGTATTCGAATACTGAAATATTCGAATACTGAAATATTCGAATACTGAAATATTCGACTATCTTAAATATTCGACTACTGAAATATTCGAATACTGAAATATCCGAATACTGAAATATTCGAATACTGAAATATCCGAATACTGAAATATCCGAATACTGAAATATTCGAATACTGAAATATTCGAATACTGAAATATTCGACTACTGAAATATTCGAATACTGAAATATCCGAATACTGAAATATTCGAATACTGAAATATCCGAATACTAAAATATCCGAATACTGAAATATTCGAATACTGAAATATCCGAATACTGAAATATTCGAATACTGAAATATTCGAATACTGAAATATTCGAATACTGAAATATCCGAATACTGAAATATTCGAATACTGAAATATTCGAATACTGAAATATTCGACTACCTTAAATATTCGACTACCTTAAATATTCGACTACCTTAAATATTCGACTACTGAAATATTCGAATGGTATTCGACTACTGAAATATTCGAATACTGAAATATTCGAATGGTATTCGAATACTGAAATATTCGAATGGTATTCGAATACTTAAATATTCGAATAATAACATTCGAATACTCAAATATTCGAACTTTATTCGTAGTATTCGAATATAAAATATTCGAATATTAAATTATTCGAATAGTCCCAGCCCTACATGAAACCTGCACCAAACGATGTAGAATTTTTTTTACATATATTACACGTCGTAACTCAAAAACTGTCAAATATGTAGCTGCAGCCCTCCCGCTGCAAGGTGTTCAATTGCAATATTTAGTTCGAAGCTCCTTGAATTTAAAAGCAGCCGGGAGATGTGTAATCTAAGTTTCTATAACCGCGCCTCAAGTTCGGGAATAAAAATTTCATTCATTTTTTTCATGCGGCACTTAAGGTCACGGAATAGTGCACGATAACAGCCGGGTTTTCAGATGTGCTTTTAACGATCCACTGTACGGGCAGGCAGGTGTGAAGAAGATACGCCGCGAAATAATCCCGGCGACATATCCCGATCGTTGAAACACTTGTAAGACTTGACGACCGATAAAAGTTTCAAGATTCCCGTCCACCCCTGGGTAGACGGACGGAAGAAGGTAGGCCGTAAAACGGAACTAAGAAATATCAATACGCACTATCGGCCCTCCGTACGACTGGGGAACTGATACGACCATCGGGGACAATCGAGCGTGAGGAACGATATTAGCAATAAAGGCGTAAATAAGTTCGAAGTGCCTTCCCCGGTGACTTTTATACCGGCCGCGGTATCGAACTGAAATCGGTCGTAAAAACTGCCCGCATAACCCTGCACTTCAAAGACTTGTCTAACGGTGCAAATACAATATAAACATAAATATCGATCTAACGCTGTAGTGAAAGTAATGATTCACTTCATTCACTAGTCACAAAGCTGAATCAGCGACCATGAATTTCAATGATATTTTCGATTTTAAGTTAAGGGTAGTTGCTAACCAGCTAAGTCTGTCAAATTAGAGTTGAGTAATAAACGATAAATACAAAGTAGCTTGATACTATAGAAATAATAATAATAATTTTTAACATCAATTAGGGTAACTGTACCAATAGTAGACACTTTTATTTTCAGTTACGAATAAGAAGCTATCTATTAAAAAAATGTTTTTGACTAAAATGCTGTTTGAAAAAGTATTAGTCAAAAACATTTTTTTAATAGAAAGCTTATTATTCGTGACTGAAAATAAAAGTGTCAACTATTGGTACACTTTCAACTACGAGTACAGTCACCCTATATATATTTTAAAAAGTTCAATATTAATATAAATAATTTTAATACGAGAATAGAATATTAAATTGATTAGCGTAGTGAATTGGAGCAGCAGATCTGACAACGTCGCATTCATTCGGAGCGTCTTTCATAACCAAAATGTCAGATGAAATGTTCACACGAATTTGAATCGACGTTCGCTATTTAAGATTGTGCGACGTTGCCACGTTGACTGCTCCACGTAGTTTCCAAAAAATTGCTATTTTTTACGTGCATTTAAGAAGAACCGACGTGGTCAGTTCTGCAGAAATTAATAAATTCATTTCATGTACTTTCGCGCCACTTTTCGTACACTTCATCAATACAGTTTTCCCGTTTCAGAAGAAAAACTGAAACCATAACCCTCTGTTTCTCGACTCTGCCAAATGCATCAACTTCAATAAAAAATCTCTCGACAACCATGTGGTAAATCCATTTTAAACTTCGCCCAAGGGTCCCTAGTATTCGAAATTAGTTTCGAGCGAAATTTGAAAGAATCCTTGAATTTAGTAGATTATTCAGCAACTGCCTGAGCAGCCTTCCCCAGAAAGATTCAGTAGCCTACGCAGCGTCTCGCCGGGAAAATGATTTCATTGCCAAAACCCTGCCGCGGACGGGGGATTGGTCTGCGTTGGGTTTGATTCGGTTAGACGGAGGGTGCGGCATTCGTATTGGACATATTGAGCACCGGCGAGTATGGTACCGAGGGCCTCTATTACACAACATCTACAGAGACAGAACCATAACGGAGTATAATTCAGTACAGTCACGGTATGTACAGTGGCTACCCCATTCTCTGGCGATGCAACGTGCATGCTCCCTGCATCCTGCTGCAGTGTCCTGCCGTAATGCATTATACCTGAGTAGGACACTATTTATATACCCCACACAGACAAAGGTATATAACGCACCTGACCCCGGTCTGTTCGCGCAGCCAAGTAGCATGCACGACGGGATTTCGAATCGCGTTAAAGGACACCGTCGCTGTCGCCGTCAGTTAGCAGAAAGCGCTCCCGTGGATCCCGATTAAATCAGCGAAAGTGTTCGCCGAAAAACCTACGAACGCTTCGTAAACATTATAAACCACTGAAAACCACTTGGCGCACACCTGACCAGCAACTCCAGCCCGCGACTGTTCGAAAGTAGTACGAGCACGCGAATGATCAGACGGAGGATGAAAGGAGGTACGCTTCGACCTGGGACTTCCTCTGCTCGACGAAGATCCGTAAGCGGAATATAATTCGCTTAAAGAAACGAGTCTACGCACAATAATTCATCAACTGACAAAGTGTCACTGTCCCGGCGGCCGTACTGTTCGTGTAATTTACGCAACAACGCTGCGCCGCCTGTCCAGATGACATTTCAGATTATGTCCAAGAGAAGGGAAAAGGGATGGTCGAAGTTTCTGGTGCCGACCGCCTCTGCACCCTGCACCCTACGCTCCGCTCTTCCGCCTCCAGGAAACAGGGGAGCGGGCTTCATTTATCTTGGTGAGGATCACGTTGCATCGCGACAAATGCAACATCGCTGAGAGGGAAGCACTGCTGAATAAACTTCTCAATGCTCCCACCTCCCCCACGGCGAATCAACCCCCGCGGGTTGTTCGGCAGAAAAACGGATTCTTGCGTTGCGCTGGGATATGATAAGAGGAAAGAGTGCGCGTCGAGATTCAACGACGACGAAGAGAGGAGCGTCTAGTAGAGGGCGAGTTGATTATCGAATCTAAATGCGAGTTGTCGGTCGGAGAAGCGAGTTGCCGGTAAATATTAACCGGCAAAACAGACGCGACACTCGCCTGGAACCCGCGAGGATTTTAAAGCAACCTCGCGCCGCGTGAAAGCCCACCGGAACACCCTTCTCGGCAGGCTCGCGGCGCGCCTGTACGTACATAAATACATATGCATTGCGCTATCCTGTCCTTTCAACGTAAATCTTTGCTTTCACCCACGTCAATCGGGGCTACGAGACGGAAATTACGAAACGCCGGTGCACGCGGCGCGCCAGTCGATAGGTATTTCCACGTCGGGGGAAAAATACGTTACAAATCCAACTTTAACCTCCTCGGGATTCCGGTCACGTAGCCTCGTCCAAAGATATATATCGTATATCGCCTGCCGCGTCGGCCCTTCTTCACATACTCCACTTTCGAGCCGCATTCCAGCCACTTCGGCCCACCTCTCCAGCTAATGTCACACGCGCGCTGAAAAGTTACACGGCCGCACGGGCGCGGGGCGAATAGATTTCGCGGACCGAACGATTTTTAAAATTCAACCGATGCAGACGCAACGCCCATGTCGCTGCGACAGAGAAGAAACGTTTAAAAAAAGATTAATTTTTAATATCTAATGCCGTATACTTGCAACAGGCGACGAGTCTTTCGAGTATTTAGCAATGAATCCACTGTTGTATTTCTGCCTGATATATTTTAACCGTTACTACTGCGCGTCTGACCAACACCGACGGATTCTACTTAAACCTGGCGCGGTGAATAATACCGTTTAAGGGGAACTTAAATTTAATTCGCGGTGGCTTGTATGATTCTACGACCACTAAACAGATTGCGCCTTCAAAAAAATCTCACTTATTCTTTGGCACACTGTGCAGAAGCTGAATATTGTGCGGTTTATTGTCCGTATCAACACAATTCAAAGCCGCGTTATTACTGTAATCGTGTTAATCCGAATAAACTATACGATGCTTAGGAGGAGCAAGTTTGCATGCGTGGAAGAAAAAGGCGTTGAACGTGTTCGAAAGAGGAGCAGGTGTACAGCGTTGTTTGAAAATGGTCCAATCTCAAGGAACAACAAATATCATATGCACATATTTAGCGACCGTATATTATTTCAAAACATTCGGCTCTTGGCTCGTAGACCGGAATGTTGTTTCACTGTTACTTGCGAATTCCGCATCTACTAAATTTTGTTTTCACTGCATCAGTTGCTAGCGCCTCATGCGTATGCAACGAAGCTTCTTGGCACAACAATTTCATATTTTTAATTGCGCGTGAGAACACGCGAGGTTAAGTTTGCACTATCCAAACACCGATTTACGTTAACTTATATGCGTTTATTACTCGTTCTTTTTTATTTAGAAGCTAGGTACGGAAAGCTTAGGAATAATATTTTGCGCTGCAGCGTTATCAAAGCGTTCTGTTTTATGGTAAACTCAACACCGATTATATTGTTACTGTCTTTCACTATAATTCGGTAATCTTTGCGTTATCACTCAGCACTAGTGTCACTTTTACAGCAGAAAAATGCCATCGCATGGCATTATAAAAAATGATAGAGAAGAGGATAATTACGACGTAGATAAGTGCAAAGTCGACTTTGTTGTTATGAACATATCTAAATATAAATTTCCATTAGATTCGTTATTAACGTATCAGGATTTTGTAAACTCAGAGACGACTTTAGCGAACTATCGAGAGGAACTATTAAAAATACTTTCATTAATTTAAAAGCCGAAATGTGTAACTCGTGCAGAACTTGTTATTGCCAGAGAAATGAGAACCAGATATTCGAGATGTGAGAAGAGCAGGCGTTCTGCGAGAGGAAACGAATTAAACGCGACAGCAAGCGACATAGGTTTCTCCCCGACGACAATAGAAATAGAGCACGCTTTTCCCCCGCGCCGCCTTGATCAGAAAATGTTCATTTCGTCACGCGGTCTATTCGAGAAAGACACGTCGATCACGAACCAAACTGCGTACACTTGTGAATTATACGAAAGCGGGCGAAGCGCTAAATGTTTAAAACCACCCGAAGGTTGCGTTGCGAAACATATTTCTGTCGTTCCACTTAAATTCGAGCAACCCCCCCCCCCCCCCCAGAGCCGTGATAATAATCAGTTAGATGGGTAGGCGTTCGAGAGGCATCCCGCGCGATCTCACCCCCGCAGACAGTTTCGCAGAAATATCAAAGTATCCTTAAACTCCCGATTACCGGATTTCGAGTTTTGTTCCCGGAGGCGGCAACAGGTTATAGGCACGCGCCCCTTGCTGACTCGTCGAATCGACCACGGGGACGGGTCGCGTGTGCGTGTCTGCGTGCTCGATTCTCGCGTGTCTCTCTTTCTCCCATTCTCTCTCCCATTTTCGCCACCCTCGCGCTCTCTCGGCACTTCCCTCCCGGTTCATTCATTCGTTCCTTCCCTTGCTCCGATCTCCTTCCCTTTCTTTATCGCGTACTCCCTTAAGTATCCCCGACCTAGCCGGCTCTAAGCCGTGGCCGACGAAGCATGCACGAGCCGGCGGTTGTAATGTGCGTGGTGTCTAACCTATGATCCATATGCGTGGCTGGCCAGTGAGTGGTCTACGTCGCTGCACGGGCACGTGCCACACAAGGTACAAGGGGACGTCGGGGAAGAACAACCACCGAGGACGATCACCGCACCAAGGCCAACGACGTGTGTCGCTCTGCGAATCTGCGGAGACGCTGCACGTCACCGGTGGTGTGTGTGTGTGTGTGTGCGAGCGCGCGTAAGTAGGGCGGCCGTGTGAAGCGCGGTGCGTAGACGCGTGTCACCCTCGCCGCGCTCTCCTCCCTGCTTCTACTTCCTTCTCCTCCTGGATAACATACGACCCGGACCCTTCTCTACTTCACCCCCGAAGTCGCTGGCTCCTCTGCTTCTTCCCAGCTGGCTGTCTCTGCGGAGCGCTCTTGCCGTTTAGTTTGTACACTCCCGCCTCCCGCACCGTCGCGGGGTAGTAAACAAAAAGCTGGCGAAGGAAGGGCCGCGGACACGGGGCACGATGCAGCGCACGGGCGAGCGTGGACGGTGAACGTGGACTGAGGGAGGATCGGAGCGGCTCTACTTCGCAGGCTCTTTCAACACGAGATTCGAAAACACACGCAGCGCGCGGCGTGGCGTGGCGTAGCGGCGAGTCGGATGGCTGACTGGCGGAGAGCCGACGACTCTCGTTCGGTCTCGGTTCTCGGTCGTGGCCGTGGGGATCGCTGCTGGCTGGTAACGCGCACGGGTGGGTGCCCGCCGGAAGGCTAAAGGGGGCGAGGAGGCAGAAGCCGAGGGAGTTGGTTGCTCGAAATCGGTGGTAGGGTAGCGACAGGCGGTGGTGGCGAACGTCGGCTCTGCACGACCATCGGAGGGAGAGCGGCTCGCCGGGGCCAGAGCGAGAGGGACGCGCGAGAGCCGGCACAGGCATAGGGGGGGGGGGGGCGAGAGAGAGAGACGCCGCCGCGTCTGGACAGGGACGGGGACAGGCGCGGGGTAAAAGTGGAAAGTTGGACAGAGATGGGCGCGGGCGGGTGGGAGCGAGAGAGCGGACAAAAGAGGAGGAAGGAACAAAGGCGGGAAGAAAAGAGACGGTCGATCTGCAGCGCGTGCAGCTGTAACAGAGGGCGCTCTTCTCTCTCTGTCTCTCGCCGCCGCCGCCGCCCCCCCCCCCCCCCCCCCCCCCCTGGTAACCGGGTGGCGCGAGGGAGGGAATGGAGGGAGCGGGCCTGCGGGACGAGGCCGAACGATCGGGAGGAAGCTAGAAGGAACTCGCGGTGCGAGAGAGGAGAGTGGAGGCGCGGGGTTGCCTACCCCCCGTGTAGCAAAGTAGCAACAGGCGGCTGTGGTCCTCTCTCTTCTCTCGCAACGGCCGACGAGCGTCGCGCGCCACGTTTCTCGTCGGCGGCGGGCGCCGCTGCCCTCCGCGCTCTGACGTCACGGCATCGTGACGTAGGCGTGGTCACGGATGCGCACTAACACCTCGCCTGTCACCGTTGTCATAGTGACTGCTTCGCCTGTGCCCGCGTTTCGCCGTCGTTGCCAGCACGTCCCCCGCTCACCATCCCTCAACCTCCTGCGTCGCCGCACACTCCTCTCTCAGACCGCCGAGTAACCCCCTACAACCGGTTCAACCCTCGCTACCTTGCTCCTTCTCCCTTCGTCCTCGTCCCGCCCGTCCGCTCTCGCCCCCTGTCCCTGTCGCGCGCGCGGGCCCGGCCACGTCCGCCACCTTTCGATGTATGCCCGACGGTGGGACGCGCACAGCCTGAAATTCGCGGAGGGACGAGGAGAAAAAACGCGGGGCCGGTGTAAGTGAAACGAGGAAGATGTCGCCGACAGGGAGGGAAAACCGCCTGTGCACGTACGCGCGCGGGCTGTACGCGCGTTGTCACGGTAACCGTGGCTCAAAACAAGCCTGCGCGTTTTTCAATTCGAATGCACTCGCTGGGAAGTGATGAGGTTATAATGAAGTCCCTGCATACCCGCCCCGTATGCCTGCCGCGCGGCCGCTGCCGCGTCTGCGTCTCCGCTCTCTTGCGTAACGCGCGGTTGTCTAACAGCTGTACCCCATCGGAACCGAACTCCGACCGGGCCAGAAGTATCCGGTCTTCTCTCTTTGCCGATGCTTTATGATCGATATAGAGAATTTCCGCAAGTTGCGCAGAGCATCCGACGAATGTGCGCATTCTGCCGGGCGGAAGGTCGAAGAAGCACTCTCCCCTACCGGTGACAGCCGAGGAATTTGAATTCACCGACTTTCTATCTACCTCCGCCGAGACCCTGCGTCCCGGTATTCCGTTAGTTTTAAAGGCGGCTGACGCTTTTGTAGCTATCATAGAGACCTGTCACTGATGCGACGGAACTTAGCTGCTTCGATTCAACTTGCCAGGCTGCTCGAACCCAAGCAACCCGGTTCAGCGCCTTGAATATTGCTCGGTATTCACGGTCCGAAGCTTGGCGGACTTATATGGCTTGGTGGAAATAGGAATAATCGGTGTTCGAAAGGCTTAAGTCGCGAGATTATGGATTCTATGGCTCGGCTATATGTATACTGTAGCTGGCAGTTATTATGCATTAGGAACGTACGTCATGGCTCATGCACCGTGAACATCGACACGATCAAGTTCCGCCTAAAGCGTCTGTCCTATAGTTCGATTCAAACTCAACCATTAGTCGCGAAGTAGTTGTTATATGTATCTGGGCCTAATGAGATTTCCATGTTGCGCGAATGAATTGCTCCGGATGTATTTGTACATAGCCGCGCGTATAGCGCATGCATATCTAGGCTTGGGTGCGCGGGTATGTACGCGCATACCTACGGATGTACGACGAATTACTTCTGCATGCTCGGCGGCATATCTTGCGCTTCATTAGCGTGATTATTTTTACGTTACTTAGGAGGAGCTAATAACTGCACGCTCGTTGCGAACTAGCTGCAAGTAATTTAAAATTACAACGATGTCAGCCCGCGAAGCTGATGAACTCAGACGATGAGTTTTCAAAGTGAGTACAGCCAGCGATTTTTAGTTAGCTCGTCGGCGTTAAGGATCATCTCCATCGAGGAAAGTTAGACGTTGCGTCCGATGAATTTTAGTTTACGTTGCAAAGTCGAGGAATCAACTTCGACGCCGAACGGTAAATCAAATCTAAATGACTCGAAAGTTTAACGTCGCGCGTACAGGGCAATGTATTTTTTTACTGGAAAATTCACGCGACAAGGAAGAGGAGTACGTTAACTTGACATTCGTAGGAACAGAATAGTGTTTGTTGCTTTAAACGGCCCGTTCGTTTGTCAAACGAGGGAGACAACGACAGCTCGATGCCGAAGAAAAAGTAATTATTACAAGTTGGGTTTCTTCGTGAATTCGCTCGGTCGGAGTTTCCGTTTGCTCGGATACAAATGGATTCTTAATTATCCTTAATTCGCGCCAAATCAAGCTTGCGAGCGTGACGAGCAGCGCGACGCAGCCTGGTGTCATTAACGAAATAATGGGAATTAATTTTGACTAGTGCTCCGCTCCGACAAATCAATCGCGCTCTCGGGAAAGCGATTCAATTCCGCCATTATGGATTCCGACGAACAGGCCACGTGCACGCAATAATTTAATTCTATAGCGGTGCGTTTCAGAAAATATTTGCATACACGTGTGGAATCTCGGTTTCTCCATTCTAACTTTTATGATAACTTTCAATGTCGCGTTTCGTTTTTTGTGTAACGCATTTGCATATTGTTCAACTAAAGGCTTCTGGATTTCCACCTACGACGACGCGTTTCCCTTGTTTCGCATGGAACAAAATATTTTTTACTTTGAGAACAGAAATGAGAACACAAAAGAAAATATATTGCATTCATGGCAATTATCTATTTATTTTTTCTCGCTGATGCGGTTTTTTGCAGAGCAATTACTGTGGTATTTTAAGAGGTATCTCAATCAAAATCTCGTAGATTAAGGGGTCATTTCGGTTAGAAGGGTTGAAAAATTCGATTTTTATTTTTAAACATTTTTCGAAAGCACATATCCTCAAGAATGTACTGTTAAATTTTCATGCAAAATTTCCGATTATTTTAGCTTCCACAGCTTGGCTTCTATAGGTCATTTTTTCACATCGTGAATTTAAAATCTCAAAATCTATCGAATCGATTGCTTTATAAATTTCACTGCTTATTCTGCACACCTATGACTCTCGCGGGGACTACAACCAAGTATTTTTATTAAGTCTAACCTACTTTTAAAATCGAAAATAGCAAAAGAAGAAAGACCGAAAAACATTTCTCTTGCGTTTTGCCCGCCATTTTGCTAATTTTGAAGATAAATCACTAATTATAGTCCGAGCGATAGCGACAGTCATACTGATCAAGAATCTGATTGGATTTTTGGGTTCAGATAAGTCTAACAGCTGAAATCCCCTGCGCGAGCGAGGCATGAATTTTTAAAAACGCCATCAAGGCCGCTTTCAAAAGCATTTTAAAAGCGATAATTTCATTACTTTTATATTTTTCACTTACTGTATAAATGTAGTATAATAAATAGACAAAAGTTTTATTCCATTACTATAATTAGTTTCGTCGCAATAATATCTTGAAAATCGCTGAATTTATCGGTGCGCTAACCGGAATGACCCCTTAATAAAATCCTAATTTTTGTATTCTTAGAAATTCGCCCTTAGTTTCCGTCTCCATTTCCTTTCTCTCCTTCGTCACTCTTAAGCTATACTTACACATTCCTTCCTACCTGCCCTATCTTCCTTTGCTATCTGTTCTACCACGTCTACAGTTTCTCACCTTCTACCTAACCACAGCTACGTGACACGAACTTCTCGTATATTCACAGCTCAGGTTACAAGAAAAAATAATACTGCAGCAGACTAATGGGACTAATGGAATGAGCAGCTATGTCGGAAGCGAAACTCTAACACACACAATTATGCACGCACTCTAAAAAATTATTTGATTGAAAATGGCTTAATCAAATTTCAATTCTAAATCTTGCCACACTTCATCTATACTTGTATAATCGTTGCGTCACTGATTCACCACAAACATGAAATTCGGAGGGTACATGCCTTTTGCGACGTAGGTGCTCGATAAGAAGGGATTTTTTCAAATTCCCACCCGAAGGGGGTAAAATAGGGTGAAATATGTTTTCTCGCACTCCTTATTATTTCTTAGGCCCGAGTAGATATCAACTTGGTTTTTACTTCGAAGGTTACCCACATAAATGCCTAAAAATCACTTTCATGATTTTGCCCCAATCAACCCCTAAGGGGGTGAAACGGGGTAAAAATGTGTTTTCACGGATTCCTTAATATCTCTTAGACCCGATTAGATATCAACTTGGTTTTTACTTCGAAAGGTTACCCACACAAATGCCTAAAAACCAGATTCAGCATTTTGTCCTGATCAACCCCTAAGCGGGTGAAACGGGGTAAAATGTGTTTTCACGGATTCCTTAATATCTTTTAGACCCGATTAGATATCACCCTGGTTTTTACTTCGAAAGGTTACCCACATAAATGCCTAAAAATCACTTTCATGATTTTGTCCCAATCAACCCCTAAGGGGGTGAAACGGGGTAAAAATATGTTTTCATGGATTCCTTAATATCTCTTAAACCCGATTAGATATCAACTTGGTTTTTACTTCGAAAGGTTACCCACACAAATGCCTAAAAACCAGATTAAGCATTTTGTCCTGATCAACCCCTAAGCGGGTGAAACGGGGTAAAATGTGTTTTCACGGATTCCTGAATATCTCTTAGGCCCGATTAGATATCACCCTGGTTCTTACTTCGAAAGGTTACCCACACAAATGTCTGAAAACCAGATTCAGCATTTTTCCCTGATCAACCCCTAAGCGGGTGAAACGGGGTAAAATGTGTTTTCACGGATTCCTGAATATCTCTTAGGCCCGATTAGATATCACCTTGGTTTTTACTTCGAAAGGTCACCCACATAAATGCCTAAACCCCAATTTCATGATTTTGCCTCAATCAACCCCCAAGGGGGTGGTGAAAAGGGGTGGAACGTGTTTTCACGGATTCCTTAAAATCTCTTAGACCCGAAACAAATCAGCGGGGATATATCGCTAGTCTACTAATAAATCCAGATCCGACGGTAAATAAAAGTGCATAAAGGTAAGGAAACAAAACTTTCGCCCAGTTTCCGAAGAAGCAAAGTCGATGCACCTCGAAGACAGAATCACAGACTTCGAAAGTGTTTCTCGGCCCGGCCTCCAGCTGTTTGCTTCTCAACATCTTTTCCCGGATACACCAGACGTCGTAATTATGAAATAATGACCGCCGACGCAGTCTTGTGCACGTCCCTAACACGACAGAAAAATAGAGTGGCGTGCGTGGAGTTAGTGCTTCGTAAAGCGGTTCTGTAAAGTAGAAAAAGCGGGGAAATGCACGATTCTGCGTACATGAAATTGAGTTTAAAAATGTTTGATGTTGATTGTGGGTAATTCAATCAGAGCGCAGCGAGTAATGAGACGGAAGCGGGGCTAAAACCCAGCTCGCTCGGGCAAATGCTCGTCGGCTACCCTCCGTTGTTCCTCGTACCCATCCGCCCCCTCGACTCCTTCCGTCTCACTCGCTCCCGCCGATTCCCGCCGCTCGTCGCGTGTCTTCATCCCTCCCCCGATTCCCGACTTTCCGCTGGCAAGTTCGTTCGTACCGTGAATATGAATTAAGTTGATACGATTTGGACAGTCTACTAGGCGGGCGCAGGAGAAGGTAACCAAGAGCCATTATATGGAGACAAATCGTCCGGTGGTGATTTCCCTAAAGTGGATCGGTGTGCATCGCGTTGGAAAGGGCCGAGCGTAACGCTTCCACCCTCCGCCGGATAACGTGCCTCGCGATGATTTTAATATTCGCAGAAACCACGTCGCCGGCTATCATTGCCTCGGCTCCCGAAAATTCGTACGGTCACCCGACAGCGGAGGCGCGTAATTAAAACGATCGACGAGGAGAACTACAGCTGGCTTCCTCCGCCGTCGCCTAATGAAAAGCCTCGCCGGAGATCGGGCATAGTTTCCCCAGAGGCGCGGGATAATTTTCGCCGCTATGAAAAACGCTGCTCGCCATTATTCAGCGCTGTCGTTTCCCTTGGCTTTCGCCACGCGACCGGCCGTTGTTTTGCACGGGCCGAACTCAGCGGCGTCCACCAACGCTGGGTCGACGGATACGTGGTCTCGACAGGTGAGAGCAATGGAGACGGGGAAAGAAGATGGCCACGTGGGTGGAGCGCCCAACGATCCGGCAGTGTCGCCGCTAGTGGCGTAACATTGTTTCATACGGACACATTGTTTACCGCCCCGAGCACGCGAAACAATAAACGGGGGAATGCAGAAACAACCGCCGCGCCCGCTTAGAGCCCATCAATTCGCTCCAACTCCATTGCTATTACGCAGTAGCGAGATCGAATCGGATATGGCTGTCGGCGAGTGACAAACAACTCGCAAAGATCGATCGCGACAATCTGCGCTTTGATTCTGCCGCGCTGTGCTCCGCAACGGCGAAGGCAACGTTAACGCCGTATTTTATACCGTCCCGCAATTTCCCTAAGTGTTTACACACGCGGCGATACATCTTCGGCCGAAGTTTCGGCGAAGAAATTTACACGCTCGCGAATGAAAATACGACTGCAGTTGGAGGCTAAGGTTGCGCGTTGTAGTGCCTGAAACAAGTTGCTTCGTGAGCGTTTTAAGCGTCGCACAGTGGTTCGAGTATACTACATGCTAGCTGGACAAATATATTTTTTCGCGGGTTTGGGTTTATGTGGGGTTCAAATTGTTAGAAAACAAACCTGATTCGTATTACAGTTTATTATTTCACTAAAAATATAAATAAAATAAAAATATGACTAATTCAATAAAGGAGAAAGAACAAAACGACAGTATTGTACTTTAACTATAATTATCAGTTATAACATTATGTCTATTCCCGTAAATTCTGAGTTTTTAAGTTTAAAACCCGGTTTTTGAAATCAGTTTTCTCTGCATCGCTATTAAAATAGTGTTTTACTATATGTCCCACGTCGATCCACGCGACAAGGGTTGAATGTACAAAAAAAAAAGACTTTCTAGTGTATTTTAATCAAACGATCGATCTGCAAAAATTTGCAAAGCTAGGGTAAATCCGGGAGACGCGGTCGGGCCGGAGAGTTGGTCTTGTCGCTATATTTCAGAGTCTATACGTAAAAATGCATTAAAGTGCAGACCAATTACTTCTCTAGAAGCCAAATAGTTGAATGAATAGCGTTATTTCGCTTCCTTCTGTGTGTTTTCTGCAGTTATAGGCTATAAACGGTAAATTGATGTTACATTTAACCTCTTTTGTCAAACAGCGGTTGTACAGAATCGTATTTAAAATATACTTCTAAGTTTATTTCCCTTTAATGTTTGAAATAATAAGATAGTAGAGATATTGAGGGATAATGCAGCCAAAGTATTTGGCCATATTAACTCTTCCTCTCAAAGCTAACGAGAAGACCATGTCTCGCTGCAGAAAGGTGAGATGGTCGAGTTATGATTTTTTTCTTATTTTTGTTTATTTTTTTATTTTTTATTATTATTCTATTATTATTTTTGTTTATTTAGTTTATTTATTGACTTTTGTATTCATTTGCCTTGCTAATCGCCAGTAGGTAATTCACTTTTTCTTTGATGTGTTCTTTACTTGTTTAGCGTAAACAAATTAAATATCAATGAATCCGTAGTTGTATTCACTCATAAATAATTTTGCTTTATCCTTTGTTAATTTTCAATGAATAATTATGTGAGTGGTCTCTGCCAACGACGAAAACCATTTCTCCCAGCACCTCGGGGGAGGTGGTCAGATGTCATGACTTCAGTTTTCAATCCGATTTACAGTAAATATTGTCTTAAAGCAAATATCGGCCAGTTTTTCTGAATCGGCATAAAATTCTGAACATATTAGGTTTGTTCTGATAAAATAAGTAATATCTATATTAGTGTTAATAGCCATTTTATATTAGGTCGACCGCGTCTCCCGGATTTACCCTATATTTTTTTAATTGTTTTCGAGCGCGGCGCTCGGCAGGAGAGATAGCACAGTTGTTATATTTTGTCGCGGTATTGGATTTATATGGGGTTCAAATTTTTAGAAAACAAACCTGATTCATATCACAGTGTATTTTGTCACTAATAATAATAGTATTATTATTATTATTAACGGGTATAACCCTATACTGTCGTTTTGTTCTTTTTCCTTTATTGAATTAGTCATATTTTTATTTTATTCATATTTTTAGTGAAATAATAAACTGTAATACGAATCAGGTTTGTTTTCTAACAATTTGAACCCCATATAAACCCAATACCGCGAAAAAATAATTTTGTCCAGCTAGCATGTAGTATACTCGAACCACTGTGCGTCGTAGGGGTAAACAGTGTAGTTGTTGGCCACCTAAGTCAGAGGTTCACATAAGCGTTGAATTATAAGTCTTATTTTGCTATCTTTAGGAACACAATTAGTGTTAATAGCTGTAAACGACTCTAATAGTCTAGAAATAGAATTTGTTTAAAGATAGAGTAGAAGGATCCAGAAAAATTTTACAGAAAATACGTTTCCTATCAAAACACATAGTTATTGGCCAGACAAAGGCAATGATTGGCCGATCGTTTGGCAGTTATTGGCCACTATTTCATAACCTATATATGTAACATATACCCTACCTAATTCTTAATGCTCTAAGACCTAATTATGAAATAATGTTAATGTAAAATAATGAATTAATTCGGTTAGAAACAGGATTTAAATTATTAAATAAAAATGGATATATTCATAAAATGAAACTAAATGTAATGTAATATTATTCAAAATATATAACCTATAATACCTTTTCTATTTAAATGTTTCTATATTAGCTAGTATTGCACCTTCTTTTACATTGTATTAATAGTATTTTCTTTTAAAACATAACCTTTTAAAATCACAACACAGCTATTTCACTGCTGCTATGACAGTTAGGTACCCATTGGTCTCGTGGCCAATGACCGTCCTGAAACATTATTTACATTACAGTTCTTGGCCACCTATAATTTCTGCAATAATGTATAATTTTAATGAATAAATAATCATTTTTTATAAAGTTTAAACCTTTATTTGTCTATATAACGAATATGAGAGTTATATATATATATATATCATAAATGCATTAAATTATCTAAGAATTGCCTGATGTAACCGTATGGCTATTCAATTCAATCACTGTAGTTTTCAAGCATCGATTTCAAGTCGTCTATTTTTTACACGTAGTATAACAATTATTAGCGAAATAGTGATTGCATTCGACGCATGAAAGTCGAAGGTATCTGAATATGTTCATTATAAAAGGCATAATGTACATTATTTCTTAATATTCATGTTTTTAAAAAGAAGGCCAATCACTGCCAGGTGGCCAACAACTACACTGTTTACCCCTACTGTATTACGAAGTTTGGATCATTCGCGTAGAAATTCGAGTGACGTCGTAACAGGACTCTAAGAGCGCTTCGTTCGCGATGCCGGGCAATTCTCGTAAATCGAGGCGGAGAAATAATAAACGCGAGCCTCGGAATTGTCTCGTTCGAGGCACGGGGAGGCGAATTCGAAATAGACGTTGAAACGTTAGCTTAACGCGGTGAAAAGTGGCGTGCTATCGACGAAAGTTAATAAACCATTCGATCGCGGAAAGACGTCGGATGGACGTTCGGAAAATGGCGCATTCCGGCCTTGATTACTGACGGACGTCCAATCACTGGAATGACAGCCGGCTCGCGGAGACCCGCTTACTCGTTCGACTAAATACTCTCGCATTTTTTCCTTCCAGGAATTTCAATTTTTCCCGACCGTACGAAGTGGCTGGCGGAAGTCAATGAAACGTCAGACCCCCTTTTGGCTCGCGCTTCTAAGAACACTGATACCCTTAAAATTTTTGTCCTTCCATTCAGAACCATCAAAGATTTCGTCCTTTCATTCAGCTTTCCAATGAGTTCAAACTTCTTCACGAGCGCTCGACTTATTACCTCTTTTAGCTTCCACACCCCCCCCCCCCCGCCTGGGTTTTATCGCTTCTCTTCTCCTGTTTCCATCGTTTTCTTTAAACTTGCATTCTTGCTGAAACGCGACAGAAACGCGTATCCCAGTCGATCGTCTACACGAGCGATTTGAATTTGAATCTTTAGACGGCCACAATGCTTCCATTGTGGATGGAAGGAACGTGGAGGAAAAGCGGCATACGTACAGGCTGGTCCACATAACTGGGCCAAGTCATATCTTTTTTCTGATTGCAATTGGGAAAAAATGTTGAATGGTTGAAAGGCTATTTTTCCTCCGACACGTGTACTTTCTTTACAGGTCATTCTGTGTAAAAAATATTAATAAGGTGGCTGAGAAATTAATAGTTCATGGGGTGTTTTAAAGAAATATGTTTTATTAAACAGAATGCTCAAACGCTTCAACCTTACATTTTAAACATTTAGTACGTCGCTTCTTCGTTGCTTTCGTGATTGAAGCAAAGCGATCTGTAGTTATTGCTGTGCAATGTAGATTTTATGGTACAAGAAAATATTTTAGGATGATATTACAGTAGAACCAAGAATTTAGCTTTAGCATAGATGTCCTAGACCCGTAAAAATGTACTGCTTTCATCAGATTTAATTCTTTAATTTACGAAGTTTCCTTGGTATTCTTATACAAGGTGTTCTTAAAATGTTTGATCAACGTTTATTACCATATTCTACTATTATTAATAATGTAATATTGTGAAATGAAACGGGCTTTCTGAGGAAGGAAAAAAGTTCCACACAAAAGTTTCATTAGTTGTCGAATATATTCGAAAATTTCTAGCTTATCTCAATCCTCGTGGCACCTCACTTATTTTCCCTCCCAAAATACTGAAACCTTCTAGTTTAACAGCTATTAGCTGGTAAATAATGTTTTAAGGGCATCGCAATATAAAGAAAAAAATCATCCTGATCGTTATTTAACAGTTGATTACAAGTGTATGCGGACATCGTCATTTACATGTTTCCCAGTTTATTTAAACATTTAAATTATTCTACTACTGTACTACGTTTCGTATCTGTAACTCTTTTTAAGAAGAATATACAGGGTGCTCAACTACAGGTTTTCGGAGGTGATTCTACGTGTCAAAATAAGACGAAAATCAAGAATGACGGAATTGCGTTTGAAGCTTCCTTTCCGAGTTATTAATTGTTGAAAATACGCGTAAAAAGCGTCTGACGCGAGGGACTTATACTACTGCCCGCGACGCACCTGCCCTGGCTAACTACTACTGCGCGCCGGCAGTGGTATAAGTCATTCGCGTCAGACGCTTTCACGCGTATTTTCGACAATTAATAACTCGGAAACGGTGCTTCAAACGCAGTTTCGTCATTCTTGATTTTCGTCTTATTTTGACACGTTTAAATAAGTAAACTGTAAAAAATAAAAAACTTTAAAAGATTGAAAAAATCAACAAAACAAAAATGCACTAAAATGCAAAAAATAAGATTTTTTCCTCATTCAATCTATGACTCTCAATTTTTCTAAATTGGCGGCAGATTAACACAGAGCAAATGATGAGGCGCCAACATGAAAAAGTAGAGTCTCAAAGATTAAATAAGAAAAAAAAAACTTATTCTCCACGTTTTAGTGCATTTTTATTTCATCTGAAGTCGATTTTAATTTTTTTAAATTCAGAGAACATAGTCCCCGTTTAATTGGTGGCTCGACACCTGATTCTCTTGCATTTTATACGTCACGAGCAACCCTTCATTGAATCTTACCCAGGCCATAGCAGTTGACGCAAATGACATTGGATCAAGCAGAACAGGACATTTTCTCTCAGATCCCTCCAACTGTTCCGAACCATTCCCTTCTTTCCCTTATAAAATCCAAAGAACTCAGGGCGGCTCGGTTGTTATTCCAGTACAGCAGAACTTAATCCCGTAACTCGATCGACCGCACCGGATGAAACGTACCGGCGGTTCTCTCCGGTAAACCCCATTACCTTCTTGAACGACTGCGGTTCCTCGTCAAGGATGAGTTACGAGAGAGAGATGCAGGAGGAAACCGGGAGGGGTAGGACGGGGGGGGGGGGGGAGGGGTAGAAGGGAGAAGAAGGCGAAAGGCAGAGTAGGCAGAAGGACAAGACGAAATCAGGACGATCCTCGAATGGGGAAGACTAAGGAGAACGAATTAGAGATATAGAAACCGAGGGAAAGCAGATACTGTACAGGGGGGTAGTCAGGGGGTTGGAGGGGCGGAAAGAAAGCGGTTACCTTGAAACAGGCCTGGCGAGCAACGAATGGCGGGGCACCATGGAAAATGAAATCCCTTTTAGCCCCGGCCGTCCCCTTTCCGAAGTAAAGGAAGGTTCGCCTCGTCTATGGCACGACATCGGCATCGGATTAGCGTAAAATCGAAGGGCGCTGACTTGGTCGCTCGTAAATTGACTACAAAGTTTGGAGAGAAGGCAGAGGCGGCAGTGCCGCGCCACCCGTTGGTGTCTACCGGCAATGGTGTTGGCGGCGGCGGTGGCGGCGGCGGCGGCGGCGGCGGCGGTGGTGTTGGCGAAGCACAAAGGGAATCGATTCCCGGTGAATCGCGATCCACGCTTCGGCCGGCACTCTTGCTCCCGCGCGCCATTTTGTCTTCCCGAATCTGTGACCATCAGCATGCAAAGTGGATAAAGTTTCTAGACTACACTTTCCGTCGCCCTTTCTTTACTCGCTTCCGATTCCTATACCTGGCTTCGCGCCACCATCACCGCCACTATCGCCGAGTCCTGCCGCCATCACCAGCGGCGTCCTTATTCGTTTGTCCCGTTTCGATTCGCTCCTGTTCCAGATTGTTTCTCGCCACCTCGAACCTCCGCTCCGTCCTGTTCCTCCGCGTCCCGTCTTCCTCCGCGTGTCTCTGCATCTCTCGTTCCCCTACGTCGCTGTCGCGCGGCTCTCCACCGTGCCAAGATCGTTCGGGAGAGCCGGACTGGCTTCGCAATGCCTGCGCATCCACGCACCGATGTACCGGTCTCGATTGTATCCGGGGCCCGATCGAATTTCAGCACGCTTTTCGAGGGTGCGGGGTTCTTTACAGGGGGGGGGGGGGAAGAATCCGCTGGAATATGGATATAAGTGTTCTGGATTCAATTTGGTAACGTACTTCCGAGACTCGCTTGATGCGCCTCGATTGAGACAGTTTCGCGGCGAACTTTGACGAAACTGTATTTAAGATAACGACTCGATATTTTTTGTCCTTCTGTTTTTCCTATTTTTTTCTTTATACTTCCTTAAGGGGGAACACCACTGTGACGGCCGGAAAAGTAAGCCATTTGTAAGATTTTTTTTTCGGGAATAATTTACAGTTTTCATAGAGAATTTTTATTATCTATCTTTAGTACGCTGTCTTAAGAGACTGTACAAAAAAATAAATAGAAAAACATCCATAAATTTTAATATATTAATTAATCTTCTAGACCCACCCACGCGAGCTGGTCGAATGTGTAACTATGGAACAGCAGGTCCGAAATTAAATTTCATTTTTTTTTTATAAACTATATGAGTGTAGTTTCCGTTGTACGTACGGATTCTTTGATTGCAAACAAATTTTTTTAAATACGCTCGAAAAACTGTCCATCTTATTCGCGGATTTTCGAAAATTTTCTTCTAAAGCGTGCCATTTTTACAAAAATAATTTGTTTAAGAAATCGGTACGCACAACGGAAACTACACTCATATAGTTTATAAAAAAAAATTAAATTTGCTTTCGGATCTGCTGTTCCATAGTTACACATTCGACCAGCTCGCGTGGGTGGGTCTAGAAGATTAATTAATATATTAAAATTTATGGATGTTCTTCTATTTATTTATTTTTGTATAGTCTCTTAAGACAGCGTACTAAAGGTAGGTAATAAAATTTTTCTATGAAAACTGTAAATTATTCCCGAAAAAAATTCTTAAAAATGTCTTACTTTTCCGGCCGTCACAGTGGTGTTCCCCCTTAATGATGTATTGGACGTACAATATTAGACAAAAGTATATGAAAATTGAAATACTTGAATATCTACGTCTTATGCATAGTAAATCTAGATGTAAGGAACTCGAACGACAGTTGGAGTCTTATTTTTACTCCTAGAAAGATATTTTGCACTTTACAAATGCTTTTTCAAGCATTATTTGCGGTTTTCTTCATTTACGAGCCTAAACTTTTGGCAGTGAAAATGCACTGAATTCAACTGTGTAACACCAAATTTTTTCCAAACCAAAAACATTATTTAGCAGTGTTGATAAACAAATGTGACTTCTATAACGTCAAAAAAGATAAGTATGTATTATGTGAACAATAATTTTGAATATTATTTATTATAAACATTGGTATGCGAGTCCTTTGAAAAAGAAGTTAAACGTGACAACACTGTATGATTTGATTCACGTGTCGTTGGTTGGCAGCCTTGCACAGTACCAACGCTTGTGAGCCGAGGTGTGAGGTTAGTTTGCGTTAGTTGAGCATCGAGTGAATCAGTTAATTAAGTTCCATTGTTCACAATGCCAAAAATTAAAACTTATCGATGGAAAGGAAAAACAGTTACGGAAAGTGTTTATAAACAACGGCTTGCTCAACAAAAAAATGGACAGGCGAGACAAATTTCCACTGAACCGGGGGAAACTGATGTAACAAGAACGGAAAATGTGGAAGAAAATAATGTCTTCGATGGCCGACGCATTGTAGATTTAAATATTTTGGGGCAGCAGTTATGGTGCACATGTTGTGCTGAAGCTCTTTCACTGCAACACGTAGAGAGTGAAGTACGAAGAGGTTTGGCTTCGCAACTTTTAATAAGATGCCACAAGTGCCTCATTCTGAATACAGTTTGCACTGGCAAACAACAATCCACCACCGACAAGCGCAGAGGTCATTTCGATATAAATTCGAAAGCAGCATTAGGTAATATTTTATGATAGATTATTATGCTTGTATTGTTATTAATCGTGTAATTATTATTTCTTGTTTGTATATATTGAATTGTTCGCTCTACAGGTGTTCTACACTCTGGATTAGGATGGACCCACTTAAAGAAATTCTTAGCATGCATGAACGTGCCATGCCCAGATTTTAAAACGTTAAAAAAATATGAGCAAGAAGTGGGGCTCGCTGCAGAGGCAGTTGCAAAATAAAGCTGCGTAGAAGCCACTGCGTTGGAAACAAAATTAACTATAGAAGAAGTTCAGAAGAGCGAAAAGCAATTGTAAATAACTATTTTAACTATTTAATTATAACTATTTTATATACCATTTCTTTTGAAATTGTAATTGTAATTATATTTTTGAATTATAAAGGCAGGATCTCCGCCTTAATTGTAAATATCTAATCATTCACTTCATGTTTGCTTTTTGAAAACATAAAGTAATTCGTTTTTTAAATTCTGAATCAGGTTATTTACAAATTAGATTTAGAATATATTGTAACTTATAAAAACTGAGAACAATAATATAAAAATAAATCTATGTATATAAATTATTGATTTTTACGGCATGCAAAAATATGATATTTAATATATTTTACACCTTGTTATCATTACTTTATGCCAAATATATAAAATTATGTTAACTGTGACAAATTATTGCTTTTTGCGTATTTTTACCTGCTATTTCATATTCATAATCCCGTCCCGCTATTTCTCATTTCCCCTTTCTATCTCTGCACAAGTGTAACGGAGACAAAAATTTAGCTAGAAGATTAAATTAGAACAGTGTTTCTAGGTTAGATATACGTGTAGCGACAGCTACAAGTTTGCTTTGCTTGGTCAGCTGATTGCGACGTTGCCGTGGTTTCATAAGCCATCGAGATACATATCGTGCGGACCACACAATTTTCTCAAGTTATAATTTATTTCTTTAAAACGGTGTAGTGAAAACAATTGAAACTTGGCAGATATTTTCATCTATCCATATACTGCATGTACAAAAAAATTGAAAGCATTGGCATTATTTCTTCAAGATTTTTTCAGATGGTTTATCTGTCAAGATCGTCCCTTTCCATAAGAGTAGGACGTGTAAAATCAGTGAAAATTAAAATCGTTATAACTCGGTAACCGTTTAGTGAATCCGTTTAAAATTTTTGAAGCACACCAGGAACATTAAAAAGAACAATCTCACAAATTTTTATCAACTTGGCATTATTTTGAAGATAGGTCCGATACATCCTTAAGAAGATCGTTCCGCGACTACGCAGCGTTCAAGCTTCAGGGTTTGTTTATAATTATTTAAACATAGTGTAGGAGATACTTTTATAGGAGACGAGCAGTGCCGCATTCAGGATTTATGGGGGAGTCTCGTTTAACAGCACCGAAAGTAACTGATATATAAGATTTTTTTTTAAAGAACTGTTGGTCGTATTGGATTAAACTCTTTTGGGATATAAGGAGGCATCTTTAAATTTGGAGAAAACATTTTTTTATGGGGATGCTTTCTGTTATTTATTAATTATTGTGGAATTTTGTCCACCTCTTCGACGATGTAACTCCTGTTGGCGGGATGTGTAGCACCTATCGCAGTCATCTGATTGCAAAAAGAATAGAAGTTTCTTAAAGTTAAAGTCCACTTTTAAGAAAAGAAATGAAAAATTGAAAGAGGTATAGAATTTGAAGGGGAAAGTACCTAAGTTTTTTCCTTTGATAAAGTTTTCATAATATTCTTTATACCGACGAAAAAAGTATTATAAATAAAAACTAAAAATAAAATTTTAGGTCCAGTACCAGCGTAAATTATTTAACTTTACGAAAATTTTCTTCTTTTTGCAATCAGATGACTGTGGCAGATGCTACACTTATACACAATAATTAATAAATAATTTATAATAACAAGGATCGACATAAAAAAATATTTTGTGCAAGTTTAAAGATGTCTCCTTATATCCCAAAAGAGTTTAATGCAATATTAACAATAGTTTTTTTTTTTAAAAATCATAAATTTCGGGGGCTGTTACACGAGAATCCCTCCTTAATCTGGGGGGGGGGGGGGGGGGGGGCGTGTTGAACGTAGTAAAATATTTTTAATGCAAATTCAATAGAATTCATTAGGTGATTGTAAAAATTTATTTGAAGAATAAACTCCAGTTTTCTTTTCTTTTTGAAAAGCCCCTGGCTTGGGGGCGCAAGGACCCCTTTACCCCGCCCACTCTGTGTGCGCCACTGAAGACGAGGATGGAGGGTTTGTTATAAAATATGTGTATTAACGAATGCAGTAATAATATTAACACTACTGCATAATTTCTTGGAGTTATCTGAAACTTTTAACTTGCTAGAAACTTCCTATGAAATCTTTACAGATTCTCTAAAGACTAAACTGATTGTGAGAGAAATAGATTTCTCACGCTTTAACCATCCTCAAAGACTCCTTATCTTCAATCATAACACTTACAGTCACTTTCCGGACCTTTTTGAAAACACTCACTTGCACAATATATGTATTATACAATCATATTTATACAATCGACACATGAAAATTTAACTCATTAATTTCAGATTGTCATTATCATCTATTTGTAAAAACATGAAAGCAAATCCAGATGTATCCTTTTACCCAATGTTTATAATTATCATAGAGATTGAAAAAAGTTGGTATGAAATATACATGTGTTTTAAAAATGACGGTGCTGACTGGTAAACATTTCAAAGTTCTTCTGTGGTTTTGCTGCAATATTGGTCTTAAAAAGGGTAGAATTATTAAACTGGTGGCTGAAAAACGGCGATTGTTTCAAGAAAAATTCATTCGTATTTGTGGGTTACTAAAAATCCGCGACTTTATAATTTTTTTTATGAAAATCTCGAATTTTTACGGACCGTATCATAGGTTACGCGGGAAATGGCACATGTTTTATACATCCTGCAATTTTTTCAAGTCGATCTGAACCTCCAGTCATTCGCAACTATTTAGGGGAAAACCAAGAGAGAAAAAAGGATTCGAGAAAGACGCGTTTAAAGTTTCTGGGCGAAGCCGATGCTGTAGGTTGCCGCTTGACTTTTTCAGCCGCCAAATCAACAATTTTTACGAATTTTAATAAACCAAGCAGCATTTTATTCAGAAAAGATAGTACTTTCGGAAAATGCAATAAAAAAATCGATTTTTCGACTGCCTAGTCTCCTTAATAGAATTAGATCCTTGCTATATAATATTATATATTTATTGAAATAATACGAGATGCTTAGGCACACGGACATTAAGTTTAACGATAAACGTAGTAAAATAAATTTTCTAGTGCTGCAGGTTCAATCGTAACATTTTATTAGTCGGCAGTTTTACAGTGATTAAAGTTTTACAATTAGAATAAATTAATTCGGTGAAAGTCAATTAGATTCTTTCCCTCCGCCCTACAGCTTCGTTCGGTAGTAATATACTGTCGGATAATAACGTGTCACGTGTCCGATGCAATATCAAGAATTTTGTTATTGTCACAAAGGCCCTACCGTGCGCAATGGTGTATTTAATTATGCATAATTATTAATTCAATAACGACTCTTTCTACGCGAATAAACTTGTTTCGTTCATAATTCAAGCAGAAGAGTATTGAATTTTGTATGATCACCTGTTGAAACAATCCTTTTATCATTGTTAATTATCGCTTTATCGCCGCTCCTGTCTATACTGTTTCATTACGCGCGCATACAGCCCGATATCGCGCATCGCGACACTAATGTATGCGCGAGGATAGATCCGAGTATATGAATATACGTTGTAACGAAGAGAATGCACGTTCGTTCGAAAGCAAGCCTATTAAATCTGCCAGTTCTTTCCAGCAAATATAATGGCTATTGCAAACGCCCTGAATAAATGATGAGCAGCACCAAGCAAACCCTGTTTACTGACGAACTGAATATTGCAGCGTTGATTTTGACCGGCACGATTACTGACAAAATTCCGAATTACACATAAAAGTTGCAACGATATTAAACTACAACGATGTGAATAGACAGATGACACTTAAAATTAGGCTTTGCGAGTTGAAAATAACAATATCATTAAAAATGCAACAGCCTTTTTCTAAAGCGAGCGACGATTGTGTTCACGAGCTACAACAAAAAAGCAAATATAAACAACAGGATTCGCGGTACAAAACTGTCTTTCTAATTAAAAGCAAGCGGAAACAGCTCTTCGGGTTATGAAAATTTCACAGCTTTCGTTCGCTCCCCTTCTAAAATTCCACCCTTGAGGGGCAAGAAATTAATTTATCACCTGAAACACCAGCGTCGATTAATATTTCAGCAGTTTATTATAAATTTACGAGGCTCGTTTGAGCTGTTGTCATTTGTAGAGGCGGCGGCGATCGTTTAAAACACATCGGAGGAATATAATTGCCAGTAAAAATTCGCCGCCCCTATATCTGGCGTGTGCACGCTCGATATAGGCTGGACATTTCCCTCCCCCGAGCAATCCACGCGTCCGGATTCAAAATTCCCGATTTTCTGGCTGCACCCTAGTGCGCGCAGCGCGTCAAGTATTATCGCGTCACCTGTCGACACCTCGATAATGTTCTAATGGCAGTACAGTTGGCGGAGGAATATGGTATGTGCGTTGCGAGGACGCGGACTTCGTGAAAGGATCCGTCCAAGCGTGCGCACTCGAGCGTAACCACGCAATAACAGTGGCAAGATATTAAGTCTGGCTCTGGGCAGTCCGTAAACAAGTACGTATAGCCTACGCACTTTGTAGCGTCCAAAGACACGCCTGAACTAGTTACCTCGAGGGGAATATGAAATAAATTACGCGCTGCTGGAGTATCGATTGCACATCATTTTCAGATGCTTGGTATCACTGCGTACAGTGTTCACAGCGCTACGGTATAATTGACGCTTACGGCGTAAATGTAACGCGAATGAATGATAAAATGTTGCGTTTACTACTGTTAACTGGTAATATATATATTACTTATTATAAGATGAAAATGGGTTCGAAGCGAGGGGTAGATCGTATCGAGAGGACTTAAAGGCGCCAGATATTTTTAACGCGAGAAATGATCACCTTGACCTTTACTTCCCTTAGTTGACGCAGCTTTATTCGTAAGTCTATATAAATAAGCCGCCGTATGCAAATAGAATTACCTGACGATAACAAAATGTTACCGGCACGTGGAGGATGTAATTTTGAAAATAATAACGAATATCGAGGATTCTAATTCTTAACAAGGAGAGTATCCCAGGTGTGCGCCTCCGATTGCTTTGGTTTTTGGCAATCGGAGGATGGCACCTATTTTCGTGAAATTTGAGGGGTGGTTTCACCCCGTGAACATGCAAACAGGCAAAAATAAAAGGACACCTGTTTCTTATTTTTCTGTCCTCTAAAGGATATCCAAAAACCAAAGGAATCGGGGACGAACACCTGCAAATCTTATAACTTTGAGGGGTAGTTCACCCCCTAAATATGAAAACGGGCCGCTATAAAAAAGCACGTTATCTTATTTTTCAGTCTTCTAAAACATATAAAAAAACCAAAGGAATCGGAGACGAACACCAGAAAATCGTATAACTTTGAGGGGTGGTTTCACCCCCTATATATAAAAACGGGTCGCTATAACAAAACACTTATATCTTATTTTTTGGTCCTCCAAAACATATCTAAAAACCAAAGCAATCGGAGACGAACACCTGAAAATCTTATAACTTTGAGGGGTGGTTTCACCCCCTATATATAAAAACGGGTCGCTATAAAAAAGCACGTATATCTTATTTTTCGGTCCTCCAAAACATATATAAAAACCAAACCAAACGGAGACGAACACCTGAAAATCTTATAACTTTGAGGGGTGGTTTCACCCCCTAAATATGTAAACGGGTCGCTATAAAAAAGCACGTATATCTTATTTTTCGGTCCTCCAAAACATATCTAAAAACCAAACCAAACGGAGACGAACACCTGAAAATCTTATAACTTTGAGGGGTGGTTTCACCCCCTATATATAAAAACGGGTCGCTATAAAAAAGCACGTATATCTTATTTTTCGGTCCTCCAAAACATATCTAAAAACCAAACCAAACGGAGACGAACACCTGAAAATCTTATAACTTTGAGGGGTGGTTTCACCCCCTATATATAAAAACGGGTCGCTATAAAAAAGCACGTATATCTTATTTTTCGGTCCTCCAAAACATATATAAAAACCAAACCAAACGGAGACGAACACCTGAAAATCTTATAACTTTGAGGGGTGGTTTCACCCCCTAAATATGAAAACAGGTCGCTATAAAAAAACAGGTATATCTTATTTTTCGGTCCTCCAAAACATATCCAAAATTCAAAGCACTCGGAGGCAGACACATAGGATACTCTCCTTGTGAGTGAAATATCAACTAAATTTAATTCTGAGTTGAACGGGTTAGGTTGAAATTGACTATACTATTCTTCAAAGGCATTGAAGCCTAGTGGTTGGTGAAAATTAAATCTTCTAAATTAACAATTATTTACGTCAACGTTGCACTTCATTAATACCTACAAGGGTTAACATTTAACGATCAAAGAGATTACAAGACCAACATATTCAGACAGAACAGAAAATTCCGAGTTGCCCACAGCAGAAACACCGAGAGGCAAGCTGGAACATACGTTTCAGCTGCACCTCAAAACAGTTTATTCCCATCCAGCGAGTAGCCTCTTGTCGCGTGTCCGGTCGACGAATGGCAGGCGAAAGGAAAGGAAGGGAAAAAATGGACGGAGAGATTGAAGTCAGTGGGGTGCAGGCAAAAGCTGTAGGCCAGTATATTACGCTATCCAGTAGCCGGGCGTGCCTCGAGACACGTTATTCAATTACGGACTAAGAGGCGCAGAGCCGATGGAGGGCAGCTCGGACGAGCCATTTTCTCTTCAGTGTCCACTGGAGCCCAAGCTGGCTTCTATCAGGACGGGAATCATAGAAAGACAAAACCCCCGCCAGAACCTCGTTCCGGCGCCTCTTCAGAAGAAGGAGCCAGTGTACCGATTCGGAAGGGCAGGCCGAGCAAGACAAAGAACGAGAGCAGATGGGCAAGGTTTAGGCGATCGGGATGAGGGTTCGATATATTGAATTATGGACTGCGCGGCTCTGATTGAGACCGACTTCGAAGCGTGGATTACGCGGTAACTATCGTTAAGAGGATCTTGTACCTTGACTCTCAACGGCGAGGCATTCTCTCCCGCGGAATTTCCCTCGTGGAAGGCCAAGGGATTCGGAACCCCATCAATTTTGGCAAAGGTTTCTCTGCACCCTTTACGGGAAATCGTGTTAGTGGCTGGTGATGTAATACGCGCCTAGTTAATTACGATAAACGTTAATGCCGCCCCGGAGGTACTTTATTAAAACCATATACTGGGACTTATTATCGTCGGTCACGGTGACAAGGTGGGGATACATAGATAATACTTTAGAAAGCTCGGCGCTCTACTAGCATCGGTGTTAATAATTTTGATGCGCGGAGATGATTAAACAACCAGTATGTCCTGACACGTACGCGCACGGAATTAGCGGAGACCGCGGACAGAGCGAGCCGATCCGAATATGCTGTAATATTATCTTCTTTCCCGGGGTAGAATAAACACAGCATGCAGAACGGAGTGTTTTGCTTTTTTTTTTATACATCCGATGCGAGCTCGTAATCGCCAAAAATTTATCCATGTTCCATCATTCGCTCGTTAATTGCCTTACCCCGCTGCGGCTCAAAGTGAATATTTCCAATAAAGTGCAGCCGATCCGGCCATTCACCGCGCCGAAGTATCGATACGGAATGTAGCTAAATTAAAAACTACGAGATTTTAGATACGCCTCAAAGGTTTTGTAATTATTTTTTCAAATTATACTCCTCGGCGATGGGATGTACGGCCCGTGGCAACCGAACGGGCTTTTATTTTAGAGGGATACCGGTATCGGCGTAGCACTATCAAGGCGTATTAATGAAACGTGTATTTTCGCGAACGCTCAAGTATTCGCGGAAAAATTGCGCGCCTGGTTACATTGTTGAGTGACGCTGTAATTAAACGCCGGCAACGAGTTTTTTCTCGCTGCCCAAGCGATGGTAAATATTATTTATTGACGAGCGGGTAATTCACCTGACAAAGCATGACGGGCTACGTGAACGCAGTAGAAACGTTTGTGCGTCCAGGAACCAATTTCGAGTAGTTTTTATGTCCGTCTAATAAATTCTGTGACTTGTAGTATGTAACATAGTGAATAATAACCAATGTGATTTGCTTGATATATTTATGCGTCGAGTAGCACGATGCACAATTAAATGATATGAATTTTCGTCTGGGTCGAAGGATTTATCAATGATCACGAGAGAAGATAGTGTGTCGTGATATGATAAATTACATTTTTGAAACGCGATGTGGTTCCACGTAAACGATAGCACTTTGTTGTCATTTTGACACTAGAAAGATATTATTTCCAACAGTGTTTAAGAAACATTAGTTACTATTATTATGAACAAAGAATATTGGAGGATAAACATTTGGTTTTTAGTTTCACATTACTCAGTAATACTACATAGCTTTTTTCAAAATTTGCCTTTGCAAGATATGAGCTTGAAAAAACTGATAGGAGTCTCACCACGTTTGACTGGAAGCGTGAATTGTCTGTGCATTAAGGGGTCATTCTACTGTGATCGGCCGAAAAATGAAGCTATTTTTAAAAAAAAAAATCTCAATACATACAACATATATTGAAATAAATCTTTTTGGAATTCATTAAGCTATTCTTATATTATACCAAAAAAATTAAAAACAATTTTTTCAATTTGTTTCAAATGGTTTTTTACAGCGTCAATATGGCACCTAAAAAAAGAAGTGGCGCATGTGATTTTCCGCCTCAGGCTTATCTGAAACAAAAAATCGAAAAGATTCTTAATCTGTACGAGTGTCGCTACCGCGCGTACCTCAATTAAAAATTTTGCTCGAAAAATAACCGATATTTTTCTCGGGGAACACCCGAGAAATCACCCTTTTTAGGTGTTTTGTCAAACTTTTTTTCAAACTGGCGCCATTTTATTATTTTTCAACAAAAATTGTTAATTGGACTACGGGCAATAGCGACACTCATACAGATTAAGTACCTTTTCGAATTTTTTGTTTCAGATAAGCCTGAACCGGGAAATCACCTGCGCTACGAACATACCTTTTTTGTGGTGCCATATTCACGCTATAAAAAAATATTTAAAACATATTGTAAAAATTCTTTCTAATTTATTTTTTGTATAGTATAAGGGTAACTTAAGAAACGCCAAAAAGATTTATTTCATTATACGTTGTATTTATTGAGAAAAAAATCTTTAAAAATAGCTGCATTTGTTGGCCGATCAAAGTGGAATGACCCCTTAAGATATTAAGGCGGGATTCTCGTGGAGGAATTTGTTTTGTTAAACTCTTTTGGGGTATAAGGAGGCATCTTTAAACTTGCAGAAAATATTTTTTTTATGTCGATCCTTCTTATTATTTATTAATTATTGTGGAATCTCTTCGACGATGTTGGCGTCAGGTGTAGCACCTGCCACAGTCATCTGATTGCAAAAAGAAGAAAATTTTCTTAAAGTTAAATAATTTACGCTGGGACTGGACCTAAAATTTTAATTTTAGTTTTTATTTATAATAATTTTTCCGTCGATATAAAGAATAAAATGAAAAATTCGTCTAAGGAAAAAACTTACTTTTTCTTTGAAGCGCTATAACTCTTTCAATATTTAATTTCTTTTCTTTAATGTGGATCAATCCCAGCGTAAACTATATAATTTTAAGAAAATTCTATTTTTTTTGCTATCAGATGACTGTGATATGTGTTACACATCCCGCCAACAGGAGTTACATCGTCGAAGAGGTGGACAAGATTCCACAATAATTAATAAATAATAGAAAGGATCGACATAAAAAAAAATATTTTCTGCAAGTTTAAAGATGCCTCCTTATATCCCAAAACAGTTTAATCCAATATAACCAACAATTTTTTAAAAAAAAATTCTTAAGCACCAGTTACTTTTGGGGCTGACAGATGAGAATCTTCCTTAATGAAACTTTATGCTAATCGAAGGAACTTATTTCTGGACGAGTTCTCTTATAATCGTGATCACAAAGGATCTCTAATATCATTTTACAACATGAATATATTGCATTCGTAAGATGACCTTGTCCATCTGTGCCAGATCGTTTCGTGAAGTTGAAAATTATCTCGTCGCGATATACTTTTGTCATTACTTAAGCATCTTCTGCAAGTCGCAACGATGGAGGCGGTTTCTCCCAGCAGAAAGTGGCAAGTTTTAAAATCACCTTCCAATCGGATAAACGTAGAATTACTCTGATTTACGCTGTGATTCCCCGCCGACACGGTCCTGCTCTTTCCCAACCCACAGGCCAAGGTCTGAGTAGCTAAAATGACAAAGTTTCTGGTACGATAACGCTTCTATCCAGAAACTGTTCCGTGATTTCCCTTTGCTTATTCCTACCGGGTAATCAAGGTATAATTTATCACAGATCCCGGACTACCAACGTCTGAACAGATTCACGGATTTCCTATCATCCTTATTGTTAAATTAGGGGAAAGCATCAGCACCCCCGATTTACAAGCAATTTGTAATATAGAAGCAAACAATAAAAAAGTATCGACAATTAGGTCTGGGATAGGTGACGATAAATTTTAATTTCTGATTCAAAAATGTCCTTGTCTGCACTCGTTTCTCATTTATGATAGAGTATTGCAAACATATATTATGACAAGAGAGTCATTAAAAATAAACTTGCTTCTTTTTATTATCAGATTGAACAGAATACATTTTCGAAGTTTAACTACTTGTATCAGAAACACCTTCGGTACATCACCAATTTTACATTGGCTCAATTGTGATACGCTAAGTGGGTTGAATACTGTCTGCGTAGCTGCAGTATAATATTGTTAGGTAAACGTTTTCAATTGTTGCGCAAACTTGAGGAAGCGATCAGAAACCGCGTGAACAACCACGCATAACTTAAACACAGTTGGGAACTGCGCGCTGATAGAATTGGGAAAATGGGAATCTTGGTAAAATATTAGGTGGAATATGTTTGGGACACATTTTTGCCACCGATCACTTATGTAGCTTACGTATTAAAAAATTTATTCGAATCAGAAGGGAATCTTAAATTTCGTACTAAAGAGATCTAATTAGTAATATCGTTATTCAATATCCATGATAGCATCTGATATAATAATTCTCTCAATATCATGTTTTGTGCATCCACAAGTAGGGGAGAGGTGGGATGAAAGGGACATTTTTGTTTAGGACCAGATAGTAAAATAACTAAATAACCATTCGAGTTCTAATTGGTAATATTAGAAAGGCCAGTTATCTGGCTACAACAGTACACGGTCCTATTAAGCTTCTCTCTATATTTATATATCTTATTTTTCGCTTTCTACAAAAGTGTGTTTTGTCCCTTTCATAAATTGGCTGTATTAAAAGGGACAGTGTAATAAAACAAGGTAATATTAATATTATTCCTATAACTATGATTACTGCTCGTACCGAAATCGCAGTATTGATGTCGACAAGTCTACAAGTCGACGTTTTTCTTAAGTTACATAAACACCACGGCATTGCCAAAATATTTGTAACAAACTTTAACCTTAAGCTTACATACTTAAATAACAAAAAATAATCCTCACATTAAAAACCAATGGATAATAAATACTTTCGTTAAAAACCAAACACATAATCCTAAGGTTACTCCAAACAATGTTAATTAAAAGATCTTAATTGGCACCAAAGTTGATCAAAAACATCTTGATGTGTGGTAAATATTCTTTTATTACCAATGCTCGGTGTATATTTTCGAATAATAAAGAAATCGGTCATTAGTAACAGCACTTTTCAAAACGTTTCGAAAAACCATAAAAAATTTTACTTTGAAACTCGAAAAAATTCAACCGTGTCTTGCAGTTAGGCGTGCTTGGGCATGCATTATTATCAATGGAATAGGATTTTATATTTATTTCTATTTGTTCCTAATGGATTATTTGATCCCTTTAAGTGTAAAAAAAATAGGTGTATAATGACTAATACTATAATAATTAGAGGTAGAATGAAGTGAAATTAATAGAATCGGTTTAAAGTAGCTTTATCAATGGAGAATCCCCCTCAAATTCATTCAACTATTATTTGTCCAATATATGGGATAGCTGATAACAAGTTTGTAATAACTGTTGCTCCTCAAAAAGATATTTGGCCTCGTGGTAAAACATATCCGAGGAATGCTGTAGCTGAATAGCTTCCAAGTACAAATTTATGCATAATCAGTTAAAATCGAAGTTAATTTCAACTAAATTTTATAAAATTTTAATTCTAAAAATAAAAATTTCATTGTAATCAATTAAAATCGAAGTACAATTTGATCTAAATTTATCAATATATTAATATAATAATAACACCTATAATTCATACTGGAGTTGATTTAAAAGAGTGATAGTAAATACCTCGCCCTACGTGTAAATATATTTCAATAAACTATAATGATGCTCCATTTATATGAATTAAACGGATCAGTCATCCTAAGTGTACATCTTTTATAATATGAATAATTCTTTCAAAGGCTATATTGACATTTCGGCAAAAACGAAGAGAAATAAAAATACCGGAGATAATTTGAATTACCAAATAAACTCCTAGTATTGAATCAAAATTTCATCAAGAGTTGATATTTACTGGAGAGTGTAAGTTAATTAGAGAACTATTTGTAATTTTTAAGATTGGTGTTGCTACAAAATGAAAATACATTCGTCGTGGGAAGATCCTTCATCTTTCCGAAAATTACAATGTCCCTTTCATCCCTCCTCTCCCCTACATCCTCCCGGAATTAAAGAAGCGTACAGGAAATCTCGTCTGAAGAGGTCAGCGGCCAACATTAACGTTACGCCGTCCAGCCAGAAGGGGCGAATAGGAGCTGTCCCTCGACATGATATTTTTCACTTTTCGGGAAAATCGAGGAGAGAAGAGGAAATCGAGCGTGCTGTCGCATGGGCGTAGGCGCGAAATTATCCCGTCATTGCATAAATGCATGGGCTACGTGGAGAGGAAGTGGGACGTGGGTCGAGCACTTTGTCGGGTCCCCTAAAATATGGAGGCTCCGTCGCGTTTTCCTGGTTCTTCATGGTAAGAAGAGGAGGACTTCTTACATATTGCGTCGGCACTGCATAAATGCATGTTATTCATGCAGCGCATTCGTAGACCTTACTTTCCCGTCTTTTTTCATTTTGCGGTTTCCCCGTCTCCTCTCCTCTCCCCCGCCTTAGCATCCATCCGCGTTTGTTTGCGTTTCTATGTTTGCCTCTGTCTCTGCCCGTGTATCCGTGTTTGCCCTCGCGCACTCTTTTCATCCCCCGTTCTGCACGTAGCCGCGTATATATCGGTTACCTAACCATCGACGTATAATTTGTTAGTTATGTAATATTCAAGACCAGTGTGCCCGGGCCCCGTTCGAAAAGGAGCACGGATGCCCGTTCCTCCGCTTAAAACTCGCGCGGATAAACCGCGGCCGCCACTTAAGCGATTGCTCGCACCCATTGTGGCTTTTTCCAGGGAAACGAAGATTCACTGCTTCGTGGAGCGCGCCGTGAGTACCGAGCGTGAATCCATTTCACTTGCCCGCCCGGACCCCGCGTAATAGCCGTTAAGGAAAACATTACAGGCGTGTATATATAGCCATTTGCTTCTGACACTTGCACATGGAACACTACGAATGCAGCTTTATTGGCGTTAAACTGAAATGGAAGTTAATTAAAACTGAAATTGAAGTTTCTATCGGCGGGAAATTGCACAACGCTTTTAGGGGGCGGTGGGAGTAGGTCAGCGGAAAATTTTGTCACTTTGTTAGGTGCAATTTGATCGTACTCGTAATAAATAGGCAAAGTTCGAGCCTTTGTAATATATTCAGCAAAGGCCCGCAAACAATCGAATTTCGGGTGGCTCTCGACGTTTCGTTATTTAGATTTGTTATAAGTGAGATGTTGACGGATGAAGTGGGATGATTATGATTGTAAATTTATAAGAATTGTTTATTGCATTGCTGTCCGATGGGTTTTGTGTAGGCGACGACAAGCCAGATTTGTTAATTGGTATTGCTGGATGTAAGTATGAATGTAAAAGGATTCTAAACGCAGCGTGTGTGTATTAGCATTAATGTTCTTTGAGGTCACATATTAAAGTGGGTTTAATATCAGTTAAGGGGTTATACCTAGTCACTAGTCAGACGGCCGAAAAGAGGTGAATGTTAGTGAATTTCTTTTTAACAAGCGGAAGCATATATTTTTATGGAACTTTTTGCACTTAAAAGAGCAACATTTAAAGAGCATTTGGTAATTTTTTTGTGGAAAAATATTTACGTTTATAATAAAACTACAACGACATCCGAGAAGCCTTTTTAAAAACGGTGAGTGAGATATATCGACAACCACTGCGCCAATCCTTCTAAAATTTTGTGGGCTTATTTTTTATATAAAAATCTACAGAATGTCGTTTGCATTTTTTTTCAATGTATATTTTCGATTTTATCAACGAAAAATGGCGGTTTTTCGCGCGAAAATCAGGACTTCAAACTTTAAATAGCCGCCATTTTTTTTTAAATTAATATTTCGGAAATTCCCTCCGTCAATCGGAAGATACATTAATATACTAACGAAATCTTTTTCGTTTTTTGATTTTAGATAATGTGGTTCCGAATGGCAGTGCTCACCCCAAAGCAACTTTTTGAAAAGGCTTCTTGGATGTCGCTTGTAATTTTATTATAAACGTAAATATTTTTCAACAAAAAAATTACTAAATCTTCTTTAAATGTTGCTCTTTTAAGCGCAAAAAGTTCTTTAAAAATACATGCTTCCGTTTTTCCAAAAAAAAATCACAAACATTCGCCTCTTTTCGGCCACCTGACTAGGTATAACCCCTTAAACTATTTGAAGTAAAAGTGTGTCTCTGATAAATCTGTGGAGTTGAAAATATATCATAGAAGTATACGACAAGTTGAGTGAAATTTTAATTTCGGAAAAGAAAATTGCTGTTCCATTAGCAACCGCATTTCACTTATAAAGTTGCTTTATGGTTTGATTAAAAGTTACAAAACTGAGCACCAATCGGTATAAAATTGAGGACCAAAGGTGCTTTATTCATTAATTTGTTCACCATGTTATTTCTTGATATAATATTGATATAATCATTACCAATCGTAGAATATCCTTACGTCCCTTCGTATTAGACAGCATAGATTATTAATTAATTCTAACCGTAATAAATTTTCCTGTTAGTCTGTTTCGTCACTTAGGTAATGCACTTTGTTACTTTAAAGTAATTAATCGACAAATATTCCGATACTACTTCCGACCTGTTTTTCATCTAAAGGAAAGACGTGGAAATTACAATGTAAATAGACGGCGATGGGTAATATTCATGAAACTGAAACGAGGGTCGATGAGCAGTAAATTGGAAGACGGTGCAGCGAGTTTTTACCTCTCGGCGACATTTTATAAATTTCTCCCATTTTTCAAGGGCGACCCGACGACCACGTCATCATTCTCACTTCCCGCCCTGCAAGAATAAAAGTCGAAAACCGTTTGATACTTCAACTCGAAGCAACTATTTTATAATATTACTCGAGTACCTATGCAATTTCAGAAAAACAGCAACATGTTAAAGGACGGAGCAAATCGATAATACAGTTATTTGCCTCACTTTTATCAGAAAAAAGTGAAAAAAACCCAATGGGAAGGACTTTATTAATCTATATGGTAGCCTGAACATCTGTGCTTCGTCGGAAAAATTCATTAAAAACGAGTCAAATACAATAAATCACGTCAGCGCTAAACTTACTTCGATTCGAAATAATTTATTTCCACGAAGAACTAAATCTATAAATTTTGAAGCTTTTGTTGTTTCGTTGTTAACACTCAGGAACAACATACACGTTTTCCTTATTTTTCGACCCTCGAATTTTTTCGGCGTCGTACCGAAACTCTAGAAAAATAATCTATATAAAACATAAGCTCGATCGAATAACAGAAAAATTTGCCCCAAAAGCCCTGCATTTTTTCATGTAAAATTCCACAAGCGCAGCTACTACACGTTCTCTAACTAATTGTCGGCTGTCCAGTTAAGTAGCTGTTTTTATTATTCTGGTATTTATTGGTGTTTAGTGTATCTTTCAGTACCCATACTGTCGAAAGTCGTATTAGATTACAATAGCTCCTGCAACAATTATTGCATAGTGCATTATGCCTTTGCTTCAGGCTTCAATTACAAAAAAATTGAAATTTCTAAATTATCAGCAAAGAGCGCTGGAATATTTATTATCGCGGAAACAATGGCATTCTGTTACAGATTCCAAATTTTGCACCATGGATCCGCCAACTTGGTCCAAAAATAATAACTTCAATAAAGCACTACAAATCAGTAATTAGTGAATTAACAAAAGATTATAATCAATTAATAACAAATTGTAAAATACTATCGTAGCCGCTTTCTTAACTCTAAGAATGCAATGCAAGATAATAAATAAACAATAGTTTTATTAAAAAGAATTTTGAATTTTATATTAGCCCGTGTCTCACTTCAGAAAATAATGCTACCTACATATTTAAAAGCCACTGAAGCCTGAAGCCGAGTGAACGCACGGCTGGGCCGCGGTGACATAGCCTCCAAAATAATAATTGCAAAGGCTACTGTAATCAGACGCGATTTTCGGCAATAGTGGTACCGAAAGATACAAGGAAAACAAGGCCAGCTAGATAGGTGAACAACTTTGGTACAGGCCTTGCAGAAGCTCACATGCTTTTACATTCACCTACATAAAACTTCAGCTCCCTTGGGGCACGTTTTCTCGTTATCCAATCGAGCCCTTCTGTTATAAATATTTTTTTACGCATTGGAATGAATTTGGCGAGATTAAAAAAATTCGACAGAAAATTTGTCGTCATCTGTAGCTGAGGATCACCCCGATATACCCGCCCACCTACACATACCTACGCGCTGAAGGAGCAGAAGCGTTCCCCAAGTAGAAGATCAAATTAGATATTGGTACAGGCGCGTTATTGCGGGCTCGAATTCGGCGAACGAGATATCGAAAACTGCCTACTGAAAAAGGAGGAGTTAGGGATAGCCCTGTGATCCTTAGAGCGAACACGAAGGGGTTGGAGCCGATCGAGGGGTGGTTGTACGCGACGAGAGGGTGCTCTGCTCCGGAAAATGACCTGTCACTCGCGACACGTCCCTTCTTCACCCCCTTCATGTTCCACTACGGAACGCTCGCTTTTCCTTCACCTTCCATCGGCTTTTTTTCTTTTCGTTCCTCCACTGCGATCTCCTCCTCTCTATCTTTAGCCTTTTCATTCAAATCCTCGTGTCATCTAAGAATCAAGCGACATTCATCCATTGCATCGCGGATATTATTTAAGAAATGGGGAACCAATCTCCGATTGCCGCCTCTCTGGGGTAGAAAGTGTCAACGTAGGAAGAGAACGTTGATTACGGTTTGGTGAAAATTAGTTGGTGACATTTTTGGAATTTAATTTAAGCTCCAAGGTGGTGGGACAATTTCATGAAAATTTTTACATTCTTTGCATTCGCCTGAGTAGTGTTGCTGTTCAAAGTAGTGAATACGTATATGAAATTATTCTTGCGTTGTGAAATTTGTGTAACAGAGGAACAGCAATTTGTATGGCAATGGCACTTGAAACAACAGTGGAGTCGGTATACCTTTCGTTAGGCCGTACATAGTTGAAACGCGCGACAAAACTCGAGCATTTTTCGTTTAATACACCGTTGATGTCCCCTCTGCATTAAACATTATCAAAAGTCCGTGTAGATTATTTAGCAATGTCGAACGTCCACTTTAATATCTCAAGAACAAAGAACTCGACGTTGCACCATATTCAAATAAGTAACAGTGAGAAAAAGGAATAAAACATTCTTCTTATGCTAATTATCTAGTATCTATATCGTTTTCTGGGGATTGGAGGAGTCAGGGAATCGTCGCGCGATATAGGGTAAATCCGGGAGACGCGGTCGACCTAATATAAAATGGCTATTAAAGCTAATATAGATATTACTTATTTTATCAGAACAAACCTAATATGTTCAGAATTTTATGCCGATTCAGAAAAACTGGTCGACATTTGCTTTAAGACAATATTTACTGTAAATGGGGTTGAAAACTGAAGTCATGACATCTGACCACCTCCCCCGAGGTGCCGGGAGAAATGGTTTTCGTCGTTGGCAGAGACCACTCACATAATTATTCATGGAAAATTAACAAAGGATAAAGCAAAATTATTTATGAGTGAATACAACTACGGATTCGTTGATATTTAATTTGTTTACGCTAAACGAGTAAAGAACACATCAAAGAAAAAGTGAATTACCTACTGGCGATTAGCAAGGCAAATGAATACATAAATGAATAAATAAACTAAATAAACAAAAATAATAATAAAATAATAATAAAAAATAAAAAATAAACAAAAAAATCATAACTCGACCATCTCACCTTTCTGCAGCGAGACATGGTCTTCTCGTTAGCTTTGAGAGGAAGAGTTAATATGGCTAAATACTTTGGCTGCATTGTCCCTCAACATCTCTACTATCTTATTATTCCAAACATTAAAGGAAAATAAACTTAGAAGTATATTTTAAATACGATTCTGTACAACCGCTGTTTGACAAAAGATGTTAAATGTAACATCAATTTACCTTTTATAGCCTATAAATCCAGAAAAACACAGAAGGAAGCGAAATAACGCTATTCATTCAACTATTTGGCTTCTAGAGAAGTAATTGGTCTGCACTTTAATGCATTTTTACGTATAGACTCTGAAATATAGCGACACGACCAACTCTCCGGCCCGACCGCGTCTCCCGGATTTACCCTATTTTAGTTATTGTGTCTGGAATACACTGAATAAATGAGGACTCATTGCATAAGCTTCTTATGTGAATTACTTACATTTTTATTTGCGGTGGACATTTGGAGCATTTCGAACAAGCTCGTTCTTGTGATTATAAATCCTGATTTTTCGTGCAAAAATCACGCGGAAAAAATTAGGACTTCAACTTTAAAAAGCCGCCATTTTGTTTTAGATTATTATTTCGGAAATTCCATTCGTTAATCAGAGGATGCATTAATATAGTAACGAAATCCTTTTTGTTTTTTGATTTTAGAGAACCTGGTTCCGAATGGCAGTGGTCACCGCAAAATCAAAATTTTAAAAAGGCTTCTCGGATGTCGGTTGTTACTTTATTATAAAAGTAAATATTTTTCTGCGAAAAAATTACCAAATGTTGTTTAAATGTTGCTCTTTTAAGTGCAAAAGGTTCTGTAAAAATATATGCTTCCGTTTTCCAAAAAAAATTCACAAACATTCGCCTTTTTTCGGCCGCCTGACTAGGTATAATTCTTTAAGGGGTCTTTCCACTAGTACCGCTGTTTGGAACTTTTTTTGTCACAAAAAGAACCTGTTTACTAAATTGAAGTTTTTTCTGTTTATTAATACGTGTTTTGAGAATACCGAAACATTTTTTTTCATATTTTTTAATGCTTGCTTGCTTCAAAATAAGGGGATGCGCTGTGAAAAAAGAGACGCCTCGACTGCCTGGTCGATTTTGGAGGAACTATGTATCTGGGGCGGTGGTACATATCAGAGAGATTTATAATCAGTATGACTGTCGCTACGGCCCGAACTAGAGTCACACATTTTCGTTGTTTTTTCTCATCTTTTGCGTCGCAGAATGCTTAAAAAATGTAGCTAATTTCGATAGTTCAACTTTGGACGTCCGTCATTTTGTTAATTCTTCATCAATCTAATTAATCTTAGTCCCCGCCATAGCGACAGTCACACTGATTGCAAATCTTTTTGATTTTCTTGTTTCAGGCACACGGTTCCTCCAAAATCGACCACGCAGTCGAGGCGTCTTCTTAAAAATTAAAATTAAAAAAATGTGAAAAAAAAAATTTCGAAATTCTCAAAGCACGTATTAATAAATAGAAAAAACTTCAATTCAGTAAACACATTCTTTTCGTGACAAAAAAAAGTTCCAAGCAGCCGTACTTTATCAGGGCGTCACAGTGGAAGGACCCCTTCATTTTTTTATTTTTCATTGCATCCCATGCGTACCCAAAATTTTAACCAACCCTTTGAGACCTGCTAGATGAAAGTAACCAATGCCACGACCCCGTCGATGAGGTATTAACAACGTCACACGATAGCCCCGAAATATGGTCCTTTCACGTAGGATGAATGGCTAAAGAATCATATACCGTTTCCATGCCCTTAACGCGCGTCTTGCTGTCGAGAACTCGAAGAGCCGGCTTATCGTTGGCGCCGCATATTCGCGTCGTATAACCGGCATGGACACATTGCCTGCGTTATACGAGCCTTCACAGATATTGCGTCAAGTTGGCTGAAAGTTTTCTCAAGATACCCCCGGCCGCCGTCGTAGCTGCGAAAGTGTCGGGATGTCGGTTTGTAATACCGTGAGAGGGAAAAAGAAGGGCAATAGGGGAAAAGTAAGCAAGCGCCGGCGAAAGGGATACGGGCGTTACGTATGTACGTTACGCTCGTTACGAAGTTCGCCCGGCGACGTGCGTGCACGTTATTACACGGCGGAACTTAACCCTGAGCCACCAAGTAAAACAGCTCGCGAACCGGTAGTAAACGTGGTAAGTTTTAAATTATTCTTGGAGCCCGGGACAGGTAGAATTTGGTCACTCGTAACGCGGCCATCGTAATAGGGAGGAACCTGCAGTCTTTTACAGACGTTGCATTATTAAATTCTTCAGCTGTGTGTTTTCAAAAAGAAAGGCGAGGTTCCGACAGTTGAGCCGCGGATTTCAATCAACTTTCCTCGGGTGGCTGTAGAATGAGTACATATAAAGGGACACATAATGTGCGAGTATTTCTTCTGGTACGCTATGTTTACAAAGACACTCGGTGTTAAAGGTTCAGTGCTTGGTGAAATGCGCTTACTGACTACTTGGAATGAGAAATAAAATCGTTTGTTGTAAATTGACGACGTGCGCCGGGTTATGATTTATCTAGGTAATGAGCAGATGCGTGAAATTATTCTATAAAACAGAAATAATGATAATTTGCGGATGCGTGTTAATAGGAATAAACTTTACGTCGTTGAGAATGATGATCATTGCAAGGATACCGTAGCGATACCTCCGCCACCGCCACCAGAGGGCCACGCGACCGCTCCGCTCTCTCGCAAGTTCTCCTAAAGGCACGTCTACACGACGACACTTTTATGTCTAGATTACTCTAGATCAAGTGTCTTTTGTGTCTAGCTAGAGCTAGTTGCAGTGTCTTCAGTCTAGCTCTAGCTGCAACTCCCGCGACGATAGGTCGAATTCAGTGTCGCGGACTGCTCTAGCCAGTTTCCAATCTTCCGGAAACTTTTTTGAGTATCGTATACACTTGGTCTAGACAGAAAAGTGTCGTCGTGTAGACGTACCTTAACATCCCAGCGTCTAAGGCAGGGCCTGCTTGATACGCCTTACCGATAAAACCCACTAGCAGGGCCCGGGACGAAACGCAACTTCCTTTTCCTTCCTTCCATCTTACCTTCCACACACACATCACTCATTTCCTACAGCACAAATGGTGAAGATTTATCTATTTGTAAAAATGCTTTAATTTTAATTACAAAGAGTTATATTATTATTTTACTTATTAATAAGTAATGTGCATCGTTGATCAGCAGAATTAATTACACCACACGTTACTGCGCTAGCACTGGTTTAGCATGGCCGTTATATACTATTGAATCGCAAAGTGGAACGTGTTTCTCTATGAACGCCATCCATCGTAAAATGGATCCTGGGGGATACCTAATGAAATTCAAAAGCTTTAATGTATTTCACTTGCGACCATCAATTTTAGCTTACATTAGGAGAAGGAATGATTATATGAGAGCCTATGCTTTGCGGGGGCTGATGTTCCACGACCCCTCTTGATATTGGAATATGGTGTAGCTGTCAACTTTCGTTCGAGTAATAAACTTTCCTCGTCCCCGAGAAATTTAAATTGCTTGCCATCGGATGCGTTGTTTTTCATTCAACACTGACGCCAATCGACGTCCTAATATCACGGGACTGGAGACAAATCGAAACGGACGAAGAAGAGTCGTCCCCAAAGTTTTATCGTGAATATCGAAGTGGGCGCAGGAGACGTTAAGGTGGGGGGCATTTTTAAGCAAGCCAGCTTTGCAGAGTAACTTAGTAACTACGAGTACTCCACTTATTTCTCCTAAAACCCTGCAATTTTCTGCATTACACGAGGCATTTAATTTTATTAGACTTTTCCAAGTGAAACACACTTTTGAACTGCCATTCCCGAACAGGCAAAATACCCTCCCGCGAAGGCGATGGAGTTACTCAGAAAAGTGCGATAAAGTACGTGACTCGCAGAATTTTCGTTATACGGTAAGTGTGGATTTGGTAAATATCACGTTGTCTGTGACAACCTGTTCCAAAAATTAGCCCTTTCTACTAATAACACAGTTCGACCGCCATCTGGATTTGTAACATTCAATAGCCGTTTCTTATCGGTTTTTTACCATCAACCTCAGTTCTTGAAAAATTCGATTTTGAAAAAAAACCGCAGATTTTCAAGTTTGAACATCTTTTGTGTCGAAACAGTAATAGTTATTCGGTTGCTTGTTCTGTCAAATTATTATAAATATGTTTAGAGAACGATCAAACGGAAAAGAGCACCCGAAATGCACCAATTTTTGCAGATATCTTTAAATTTATTTCCAAAACTATGGGTCTAGGAGAAAATCTGACTACTCCACGCGTTGCAGCAGACATTTTTCCTTCGGAAAGCATCAACAGAAGTGCTAAGTCACGTTTTGTTTTCAGTACAGAAGCGAAATAGTTTGGCAAAACGTGCGCCGCCGACAGTGGTAGTCACCCGCTTTATGCGATTGCGTTACGCTGCCCAGCAGTGGATCGCGCGCCGCCGCGCCGTTGACTACCACTGTCGACGCCGCACGTTTTGCCAAACTATTTCGCTTCTCTATTGAAAACAAAATGCGACTTGCCACTTCTGTTGATGCTTTCCGAAGGAAAAATGTCTGCTGCATCGCCTGGAGTAGTCAGATTTTCTCCTAGATCCTTGGTTTTTGAAATATATACAAATAAATCTGCAGAAATTGGTGCATTTCGGGTGTCCTTTTCCATTATGATTCCATTTTATTGTTCTATTCGGTAGTGTACATAGAATAATTGGACGGAACAAGCAGCCGAATAACTATTACTGTTTCGACACAAAAAATATTCAAAGTTAAAAATTTGCTGTTTTTTACAAAATCGAATTTCTCAAAAACTGAGGGTGATGGCGACAAACGGTTCGCGGATTCGTTTCCAGCGCACGAAAAACAAGTCCGAAAAACAGTCAAATGTTGTCGAACTGCGTAATAAGCATTTATGCTGTAAGAGACATTAAGCACAGAACTTTACATTAATTCTACGCGCGAGACCTTTCTCTAATAAAATAGCGATCACGCGACGCAGTGGTCCTTTTATTTGCATTTGTTAACGCAGGTGCTGAGAAACACCCGCCATACCATTAGTCTTTGTCTAAGTTTCGGGACAACTATTTTACCCTTTGTTGAAAGTTCTAAACATATATCATCAAACTTGGTACTAACGTACGTATATTTTGCTGATAATAATGCTGCGTACTCAAATACAACGCGAAGGACATTTTCCTTACTTAACATTACATTGATTCTCATAACCACGAGATTGCGCAATCGCGAATACATAATTGACACTGCACAAAAATTCATATCTCACCAAACGTGCCCGTAAAATCTTGAGAATCCACGGAACGTACCGAGAGGCGATCGTAATTTTGTGTCGAACGAATTGAGAGACAATCATCGACGTAAGAGTGTTTCGACGTACTCCAAGAGGTGCGAAATGTCGACAGTGCCGTACTTATAGGTTTTGTACCCGTATGGTATGTCAGGGCAGATCAATACATTCTTGTACGCTTCACCGAATTCACACGACAAGAGTTGCTGGCTGCTGGGTTCGCACTGTCTCTGACAGCCTCGAATATAGACGGAGACCCAATAAATCTGTGGCTCCCGATTCGATTTTGCTTTTCATATCATTTGCTTTATGCGTCTTCCAAAACAATTCCGCAAACCCGGCAGTGCACTTATAAATGTCTCTTTTACTCGCCACTGCAGAATTATTAAATCGCGCCAAATACGAGATTCATAAATACTTCAGGCAATTCTTAAGTGTAAATTACAACTTCCTTTACTCAAACGTTCCATTCAGTCGGAAGATTTATATATTATAAATAAGTCTTCGCACAATCTTGCGATCTTTAAATCTGATTTCATATAATCATTTAATTCTACCTTGCGTTTGTACTTAATTAGCAACAGGGAGGACAGAAACAATGAGTCGAGCACAGAATGAAGCATCTCCACCAGAATAACATCTAAGCTGAAGCCGAGCATAATGTAAAAGTTTCCAAAGCCTGGTGTTGCGGGTATTAAAGCATTACGCTTGCAGATTTGAAATTTTGCGGAAGTTAACAAAATCTGATACGATATAAACAAACTGTCAGCAGCAGTTTCTCCGCTCTCTATGAACCCGGACAAAGAAATGTGAATTATAGGGTACGCCGTGGCGGATGCAAACACGCGGCAGGAACAAAAAGAAAATCTGCGAACGACGTACTTGAATGTTCTCTTCCTACTTTGGTAGCAGGCAGACATTATCGCGCGGCCGTAATTTATATTGGCATACTCATGCTCCCCAGTTCGAGGGGGCAGTTGTAAGAACTTGGTATCTAATGTGTATTGCCGCTGGTGGTGCTTGCCGCAAGTTCCCATAACCCGAGCTACCCCTCCGCCGGCCCACTTTAAACCCACCTTCACCCTTCTTCGCCAGTGCTTTATGGTTACACTCGCTCGAAATCTATAGGTCGGTCTGGCTACAGACGCAGCTAATCCTAATTGTTGAGAAACTTTTCGGATACCTCCTCAATGTGTGCTCCGGGGTTAAGTACCGCGAGGGTGGCTGAACTGGGCCGAGCCAGTCGAGCGTCGCCAATTGCACCGAGAACAAGTAGTCCATTATTAAAGCCCTTAGCCTCTGACAAATTCTGAGAAAATGTCTCTGACCTCCTCGCTTGTATTCCAGCAACTTGAAGGTAACGCGCGACATAGACGGTCACTTGTATTTAAATCGTTTCTGATGCAGAAATCTTCCCTTTCGTCAAATTAAGTTCATAAAGTGGGGGGCGTAAAATTAGCTGACATTAATTATGAAACAAAAGGGATGTCAGAAATAAAGTTTTGTCCATGTGCCATGCAAATTGAATTTCTTTTTCAATTGATTACAAATAAATAAATTGAAGTTGTGACTTGTTCTTTCACGCAATGTTTATTAACATCACAAGTTTTAAGAAAACATGTTTGTTTCGCCAAAAATATGCATTAGATGACGCTACAGATGGATCATTAAAGAGTTTTTTTTTAAATAGTTTCTTTTGTTTTGCAGCGATTTTAACGAAACGAAATGAATTTCAGCGATCTGCTTGGAATTTCTTATTTTAGAATACCTCTGGTTCTGCACTGAACCTGTAAAAGAAGCAAAATTATGAAAATGATAGCTACGAAATCGCGATTTGTAAAAAATGTGCTTTTTCGTTAGACAAATATGAGGTTGTAGTTTCTTTTCACAAAGAATAAGAGTTTTTATTAACTTCAATTTAGGTTCAGGCGGAAACTACACATTTTATGAACATGCTCGAATTTGATGTGAATCGATTGGGACCTCAGATTTTGAGTTATCACTGCAAAAAAAAGAAAATTTTCTAAAAAGCCTCTTGAAAGATCCATCTGTAGCGTCATAAATAATGCATATTTTTTACTAAACAAACATGCCTTTTAAAGCTTACGATGTTAATAAACATTGTGTCAAAGAACAAACCACAGTTTCAATCACTCCTCTGTAATTAATTGAAAAATAAATGCTTCTTTTTCGACAAAAAACGGCTAGCTACTTAGTAGTGCCTTTAATTCCTTCATTAGGTGTCCCAAAACTTCTTGTCGATGTCATCAAAAAGAGCACGCATTTAATAATGAATTTCCATTTTATTGTGTTCAGATATAACTTAATTAAGACACATTTCCCAATGTGATGCGAATTTATATAATTTTGTCCTTTTTAATACAAATACTTTTCGATCCTTTTAACTCCCTCTTCGTTTCAATGTCTTTGGCTTGCAACGAATTCTAAGTGAAAAAACAATCTTACATGTATTTTGCCAATTTCATATTATACTTTTACTATTTATTTTTGCTAGCATGTAGCAGAAAATTAGAATTATAGTTTACTAATTTGATTGTCGCGTCGCAGAATTTCTTATGTGACCTGAGAGAGACTTTATGAGACAGGTGCGATTTCTCAATGTCGACACTGTAGTAGGCTCGCGTCGCGGCAGACACCGCGTTGCCAGACAAGCGCTGCAAGGCACAGCGTTGCCAGAGAAGTGTTGCTAGGCGGTTAGCCGGGAGAACTGCGCGGCCGAGGCAGTCTGCGTCGAGCCGAGTAGCGAGACACGTTATATGTACACCTCTATTGTAACGAACTCAGGAATATATATCTATTTCATTATTAACCGAACAATACCCTTGCGTTCAGAAGTGTCGGGTTAATTTTAAAGAAGCTGTACTTGCTCGTACGTATCAGGGAGGGAATGACAACGTGCCTTTCAGAAAAGGGACAGCTACGTGTCCTCTTGTTGCCTCTGTCTTCTCCAAACACCATACCCCATCGCGTAATCAATTTCACTGTGCGATCACTTTAAGAAACAGGTAAAATCGTATCAAGTATTTTTATAATCCCTTATTTAAATGGCCTTAAAAGCGACGCAGCATTTTCCCCGTAAAGTCTACCCTTGATCCGTAAAACTTCCTGTATACTTCCTCGTTAACGTCAATACCTTCTAAGACCCCAATGCAAAGAGATGGACGCATGCACATTCGGAGCGAAATAATGATTTAAACGAGCTCGTCGATACTAAGGACCTTTCGTATACTGCTAGAGAAAGCTCTCCTTCAAAGCATCGTTTCTCTGCCGGTCTAATTGCACTAATGCGATCAGATTGTCTACCGTCAGCGCCGGATCCTGTATGAAGAGTGAACTTTCCAACCGGGAGGTGGTCTAAAAAATGTGGAGGAAACACGTGACTGCGGGGCACGGTGAGGAATGCCAGGAAGGATCAAGTCGAAATGGTCGCGGACCGCAGCAGAGATCGCAACTTGCAATAATGCCTTTACTCGGAATGTCGACGGCACGTGTAAGTCCGGCTGAACCATGTAAGCCTGGCTGTAAACCTCGGGTGGACCGAAGCGAGAAAAAAAAGGAAAGATGCGGGAGTGTAAAAGCAATAGACCGGCGAAGACAGACAGAAAGAGAGAGAGGGCTGGACCTGAAGGGCGAGAGACTGGGGGTGCGGAAGGTGGGGCGAGGAGGGAGAGCGAGAAAGAGAGGGAATGGCGGAGATGCAGAATGAGAGAGGGAAGAAATCGACGTAAGCGCAGTAAAATCTATCGAATCAGTTTAACGAGTGTACGAGGGCTATAAATCAGTTGAGGGTTGTTGTTTTTTCGTCGAGCCGATGGGCGAGGGTGGCACCGTGGAGGAGGACAAGGGAAAGAGGCGGAAATCGGGAGGGTCGCGGAGGGCAGAAGTGTCGCAACGCAACACAATAAAAGCCGTTGCCGGTGGTGGACGGGAGGGCAGATGCATTTTACGACCCGTAGTGCACCGATGTCCCTTCTCGTCCAGACCACCCTCTCTTGTCCGCCCGCCTCGCAGTATTCCGCTCTTCCCTCTCGCCCGGCGCTATCGTCAAACTCTCTTCCTTCAACCACGCGTCCAGCTTCTCTATATGCAGTTGGACGCGCGCCCGGCTACCGGACATCGCCCGCTGAATTGATTTCAGTTATTTCCCGATCATGTAACTTGTCGAGGCTTTTACATGGACAATTGATTATTATTGCTATCCCGATATCCGACGATCTGGATAACAGCGAGGCTCTTCGTGGCCGTCCCCTATGGAGAAGCCGTTCGAACCTTTCCACGGGAGAGACCGACTTCCGCTTCACATCCCTCCCTATGGGATTCCTACTTCTGATCCGGATTCGACCGTGCGTAGGCAGACATCATTATTGTCCTGAGCCTCGTGTAATCTTCTGCAGACAACGGTCTCCGAAATGTTCTAGACCGAGCTGCACGACTAGGTACTCTATTGGGGTATAATTGTGCAACACATCGGACACCGCTTGCCGTTCAAACGAAAACTTCTTCGAGATATTAATCCCATACGCTTTCAATGTTATTTTCCATCTGGGATACTATCAGCTGAAGATACACGAACATTTTCAACAAAAAAAAAAACCTAGAATATTGATCATGATAGAAAATACTTCGAGAGGAAGTCAATACTATTGGGAATGTGTTAATAAAATTTATTAAAGCACTAAAGCCCTTGACTTTCAACACATTTGGTCCATCGACACACAATAATTTTCTCTGTCATTCTCTGCGAATAAAATGTTTTTGGTTGAGGGACCAGGACTACAGGGGGACGTTCCGATAGGTACCTCAAAATGCAGTTTTTCGAGAGTTCCAACAGATAGTGTAACAAAATGCGAACGGACACTGTCGTGCAGCAACACAACGCATTTAGAGAGCACCCCTCGACGTTTTTCCATTTTTGAACTTGTCGATTCGTTCATAGACACTGCTGTGCGATAGTGCGCTAACCCCACACTGTGCTGAAAGTCTTCGATAGATTTCAGCTTTTGATACTCCTTCAGATCGCAAAAGCCGGATCACAGCTCGCTGTTCTTCTAATGTCCCCAAAACAAGTGACAGGAGTGAGCTATTAAGGGCGGATTGCGCCTTGTTGGGTCAAAAAATAGGTAATTTTTTGTGAATTTTTTGTACCAAATAAGTTCGACAAATTAATTTGAGGTTTGGCAGGCTGTTTTATTGTATCTTGAACTATTGTTCTGAATTTTTGTATGGCAGTGCAAGAAAGTACATGGCAGATACAGAGAAAGTGTTGAAAAATAATCGGGTGGCCCTGGCGTTGACAAAAAGTATTGTAAGGGTTATCCGAAACACAAAATAGAAAAGGGATTCTTAAACTATACGAATGTGGCTATGGGTGGTAGTAGATGCATTAAGAAAAATAAAAAAAATGTTAAAATGGCAGCCTTTTGAAAAAGTTGAAGCGCCCTGATTTGAGTCTGAGAAAGGTTTTGCCTCAAAATCGGGAAAACTTCTTTAAATAAAAAAGGAACGGTAACAGATACGACAACAAATCTACTACGACCCATAGCCACATTCATATAGTTTAAGAATCTCTTCCCCTTTTTGTGTTTCGCATAACCCTTAAAGCACTTTTCCTCAGCGCCAGTGCCATTATTTTTCAACGCTCTCTCTGTATCTGCCATGTTTTCTTGTTCACTGTCACACAAAAATTCAGAACAATAGTTCAAGATACAATAAAACAGCCTGCCAAACCGCAAATTAATTTGTCGAACCGTTTTGGTACAAAAAATTCATAAAGAATTACCTATTTTTCGGCTCAACAAGGAACAATCCCCCCTTAAGTTGAAATTTCGAATGGAAAACAAAGAGAGAGAGAGAGAGTGAGTGGCATCTAACGATGCACTTACGACTCACAATGTAGCCTCAATAAAAAGGTACAGCCTCATTCCGGATAATTGTTGACTCACCCTTGCGGAACACACTGTGCTGGTAACGAAACCTTATCAGCATTGGAAAATCTGTCGACTACGTATCTAGGAACATTCTTGCACAAGGGGCAATTATTTATCACCTATTTCCTTCTATTTTCCTGCTTTCGTTACGCAAAGTGTCACTCCACATTTGATGCTTTGCGCCACACAGTTCCGAATTTCCCCGAAATCTTGGCCAAAACTAATATCTTCAAATCTAAGCAAAATTGTTGAAATAAATTACAATAACATGGCTCTAGAAAGATAATAATGTACTTTTTCAATGAAAATTTTTTAATTATACTATTATACTATATTTAACACATTCAATAATTATATATGTATACTTTTATAATATACATAAAACACATTCCACTTGATATTTAATTGTAAATAATAACTGTTATAATACAATGTTGAATATATGCAATAACATACCAACTCCTTTTTAACTTTGGAATTAAAAATTGAGGACAAAATTAATATTTACAAATTACGATAACGGGTGAGGTCTCAGATTGTCGCAGCTAATTTCAATCAAAACTTCTTCTGTGAAAAAACATGCGCTGATATTTCACAAATGAAGTACACTACGCGAATTTTTAAAATAAAAAAAAAATTACTATTGGCCGCGACGTCGGGAAAAATTCGCCACTGTGCGCCGCTGGGATCAGCTTTGATGCTAAGCGCGCGACGCGCAGGCTGTAATATAAGTATGCACAAGGTAATCTCGACCGCAGTAGGCATTTTTTTAATTCCGCTCGCAGCATGCATCAGTGTGAAACCGTTCGAGACAGGGAATTCAATTAACAAAACAGCGATCGCGAGGCAAGCTGCTCGCGGGACCAACGCCGCGCTCGTATTTTACCGAAGCTCTGCTTTCCATTGGCGAACGAAAAAAAAAAAGCGTTACAGACAGAGAGGGAATCAGAGGGGCGGCGCGAGAAAGAACAACGGAAAATGTTTCCGCCAAGCAGCACGAATTTATGGATGAACAATTCTATCCCGTTCCAGCGGAGCCCTCGTGCTCTCGTTCCTTCGGCGCGCACAACCCCCGCATTCCCGAGCCTCTCTGCATCCTCTCGCGCATCTGCGCCATCAAGGCCACACGAAAGTCACGTGGCTCGAGTGTACATCCAACAGCAGGCACTATGAACTATCGCCTCTGTATCGCACTGCCCGCCAGCGCCGTCTGTTGCGCGTCTTTTTTTCGCCCCATTTCTTCGCCGACCTGTACAGCTTTACAACTCCCCGCTGGGAAAGTGTTGGCCGATTTCCCGAGCTCTGATAGCGACTCTATACTTGTCAGCTTTGAATTGTCGGTGTGCTTGGTCACAGGCTGACAACAAAGGTGGGCAGAGAATGGACCCACCATTTTCGGTCCTCGGATTCCCTCGTTTCTTATTTAAGTCTCTGTTTTATAGCAATAATAAGCGCTAATTCCAGCAGAAACTTTCCATTTTCCGTGCTTGTTCGAAATTTATACGCTTCTGCGAATTAAATGGCTACAATGATTATTCCGCGCAGCGCGCAGCAGGGAGTAGCCGCGCAAGAACTTTGCGCGCCCCTTTGAATAGGAAAGTCGCCGGAACTATTTCCGTATATTTTTCCCCGCCAACACGTTCCGTCCGTTAAACTACGATTTCCCAGCTAAAACGTAGGTACAAATGATTGCGGTGTGCCAACACGGCAAGGTTCTGACGTTTTCATTATTCGATTTACAACCCTTTCTGGAAATTCACCGTGGAACCATGACATAAAACTAACTTCGCCGAGAGGCGAGAGAACGGGCGCGGAGTAACCGTAGCTGCCAGGAAAAATCAATTTCGAGAAAACTCGACGGTTCGTATAAAACCGCCTGACCAGCCGGCGTCCCCGTTCCCCGACCCTTCAGAACAGTTCCTACGAAATTTCGTTTCGTTACATGTTCGTGTTTCTTTCTCCTCTATTAACACCGTTAAGTTGCCAACCCGTTGCAGGCATTAAAGAGACGTACGAGCTTGTTGCTGGCGTTTAACAGGCTGCGCGGGAATTGTTTTTAGGCCAGCAGACGCCTCGAGCACGCTCCTTCGCCGGGGCGCGCGTGCTACCGAAGAAGAAAATCAGTATGCTCCATTTAACAATTGTGTCTCTGTGTAAGTCGAAAGTTCGCCACTAGGCAGAACGGAAGCGGGGTTAGTAAACCTCGTGAGCCACACCTGCGCTTGCTGCAAGGAGGTAACGCGTGTATAAAAGAAGGTAATACGCATGTAAATGGCCGAGGCTGGAGTAAGATTCCAATGGCATAAGTTGAAGAGCAACGAACTTTTCCTTATTCCCCCAAGGATATTTGCGGAACGCTGAAATTGTATACTAACAAATTAATGAAATATTGCCGGTATTTAAGATATGTCTACACTCTACTTCCCATTAAGGAGGAATTGCGCCTTGTTGGGCCGAAAATTAGGTAATCCTTTATGAATTTTTTGTGCAAAAACGGTTCGACAAATTAATTTCAGGTTTGGCTGGCTGTTTTTATTGTATCTTGGACTATTGTTCTGAATTTTTGTGTGACAGTAAAACACATGGCCGGTAGAGAGAGAGCGTTGAAAAATAATGGCACTGACGCTGAGGAAAAGTGCTTTCAGGGTTATGCGAAACACAAAAAGGGGAAGAGATTCTTAAACTATATGAAAGTGGCTATGGGTCGTAGTAGGTTTGTTGTCGTATCTCTTACCGTTCCTTTTCTATTTAAAGAAGTCTTCCCGGTTTTGAGGCGAAACCTTTCTCAGACTCGAATCAGGGCGCTTCAGCTTCTGCAAAAGGCTGCCATTTCAACATTCTTTTATTTTTCTTAATTATTATATTGAATAAGGAAGAAAAACTACTAACAAATACTAATGAAACGCGGGTATTGGTAAAGTGTTACCACTGTGTTCACTGTTGGTCGACAGTTAAAAGAAAAATTGTCAACTTTGTATTTGTTGCCTAAATAAATGCTGTTTACCTGCAATGATATAATCGAAGATCATTGACCGACAGACCCGTGGATTTTCTCCCGTCCCTTCACGGAGAAGTTTTCAACAGTGACACACTTCGCTATCAATCGAGAAGTTTGCGGGTGTGTAACAGTACGCGAGACAGATCGTTACGCAGACGTGCACAATTTCAGCAGAATTGCTCGTGTTGGGTGCCTTTGAACCCGTTAATTTCGAACGGTGGTTCGGCGAAATCGTGACGGATGTCAGACCGATCGGACGTTGGAGGGACGTATCGTAGCACAGGATACGGGCTGGCTCGGGGAAATGCACGATTTACGCATCCGACTGGACACGAGTCCCGTCATTGGCTTTATTGCTAGCAAAGTCTATATTGGCGAATGACTTTCGAGTAGAGGGCACCTGGGGCGCGTCTGGAAATGCAGTTAAAGCTCGTGCAGAGCATGGGAACGCGCTGCTAACTAAAGGGAATTTTCTTTAAACGGGGGTGGAAACAAGCTATCGGCCATTTTAACGACATTAAAACTGCGGACCTTCTGGTTATTCACCGTAAATCTACCTTTAAAAAATCCAGTAACCAGTTTCTTTTTATCATCTTGTCGGTTCGTTGAAGATGAGGAAATTCATAAAATACATTTGTCGAAGAATAAATTTCGCCAGATGACGTTTTTAAGTGATCGTAATATAAGGGCTGTATGATGATCTGTATGGGTTGAAAATGGTGAAATGTTTTTACATTTTTGAGGCGTTATGTACTCCATACATGTGTTTCAAGATAGAGTTACAATTGAACAGGTGAAATGAATAATTTAAGCTATCAAAATGTTGATGGAAGCACTTGAAACCGTACAGCTAAATTTTTTTATTTTGAGACTGTAAAAAATGATAGAAATAAAGTTTGCTCGTTTATAGGGGCAGATTGTTTTTTTTCGAAATTACTATTTCTTTTTTTTGAAGATCACAATTGGGTTTTGAAGTGGAACTATATCGAAGTCAAACTATGTTTACAGTAAAGTTGAATATAAACTTAACAACATGTAGGGGCCCTAACTTGGACCGACTCCTAAATTGGATCATAGTCTTTATTCACATATCATTAGACATAAGCAACCTCTCTTAGTATGGGATTGTAGCTTACATGTTGCTTAGTAACAGCATAGAAGCAAAACACTGCCGAATGAGTAACAACTGCAGCGTGATGAATGTTTTGTTTTGATGCCGGTTGATATAATTTTGCTTCCACTTTAGATAAGCTGTAACTTTTGAGTGTTAAATAAAATTTAAATTCTTATGGGTGTAATTTTGTAGGAGAGTCATATTTTTAATGTTATCATAACATTTATCTGATACTTGCACTAGTTTTTGTTTTTTTTACACATAAACGTTAAATTGGGTTAGTTTCTTAAATTGCACCATTTAATGGTTCTCAAGTTGGACCGAACCGCTCTTTCTTTCTTAAGGATAAAATATGGGAAATGGGGCAGATTATGGTATAGAATTCTTCAAGTGAAGCAGAGGATGAAGAATGCCTTTGTATTATTTATTTGACTGCATTTTCGGTCGTAATACCGATTATTATTACGAGTGCATAAATTTCCAGTCTGACAGCGACTGATTATTTCGTCAAATGCATATTTATTTTTTCTCAGGTATGCTTTAAAATGCTTCTCAGTGTAATTTTATATTTTTTTTTATACAGTGTAAGTATATTTTTGAATAAAAGTTCTTACATAAAATAATGAAAAATAGACATGGTCCGATTTTAAAAATATTTTTGTTAACAGCCACATAGCGTTTCAGTCTGTTTGATTAGATTTATGTATCTTTACAATCCTGAAATTTGTTCTCAAATTTTTCTGCTCAAAACTATCAACATCAGGCAGTTGATATCACGTACTATCTACTACACGCATATGTATATTAATAATTTTGTAATTTTTAAACATGTACGCAATTAAGCGACATATAAACACTATTTTGCCATTGAATTTGTCTTCTATGTTTTTCGAACTGTGATTCTATTTAACGTATAAAGACTGAGATAAGTTGAAAACATCAAATACAACGAAGTTCTGAATAATGATCTTTGAATTATTATGGTTTTCCATTTAAGCCGAAATGCAACAGAAAGGTACCGGCGTATGCATTCGACTACCCCCAGCGTTCATATCGACGCGGATTACTGTAGTTTCCCTTTTAAATCTTATGTTAACAGATAAAGCCACCTCTACGTACGTAAGGGTCGAAACAACTAGCCCACCTTCTACTCCATGCTCTGCACATACTGCGATATGTTATACGCCACTCCTTAGCCATAAATTCAAACCCTCAAGACCCATAAACGGTTTATTCGTTCGTGATCCCTTAACCACTTTGGAAGGTTTGTCCTACGTACGTGTCTCTGGGCGTCACGGTTCAATATTTCCTCAGCTGGGTTATAACATTCGCATTGCCGATCGTTACTAGGTGGGCGGTAGCGTGCCCTATCGCGATTCTAAATGCAATATCGGACTCTATAAAATAGGTGTAAAGCTGTTTGGCCGTCTGTTCGATCTGTCGTCGGCCGCTGCCAGCAGTTCCCTTCTGTTTGAAGGGTGTAACCTGGGAGGGCCGGGCACAGGCTCGAGTCGGACGAAGGGAAACGGACGGGGAGCGCGCAGGCAGGAGAGTCTTCAAACTGTGGACAGAGGGCGGACTGAACCAAACACCTCCACAGGCACGGCTTTATGGGTTGTAAAGTTGTAAACCCCCGTGCAAGCGTGCTGCAGGGGAATTCTAGTTGCCTTGGTCATTAGAACGAAAACAGTCTAATGTGGTTAGAGCTCTAGGATTTCCGGTTGCATGAGGAAACGATGATATCGATACCTGTCTTCTCCTTACTAATATTTATTTCCTATTGCTCTGGGAGTATACCGGAGTATAATGAGAGTAATACTTTTTACTTTAGTTTTTACCTGCTTGTCTTACTTTGCTTTACTTTTTCTGTTATACTCGTGTTTAGCTTTAAGTCTTAGGTTACTTCCACTTTAGTTTATTCTTAACATTTGTTAGGTTTGGTTGTTGTTGTCTCTGTTTTCGTTTAATTTATAGTAACCGGTTAGGCTGCCCAATAGTGTTACAACTGCAGCTTCGCCTTTACTCTTATTGTCTATAGATGACATGTGTAAATATTCAGGTTTCTTCTTTTTTTATTAATAAAGACGATTACCTAATAAGAATAATTTCACTTCCATTTATGAGTGGTGATATTATTGATCACTTGGGTATTAAGCGCAGAACACTCCTACCCATTTTGGTAAGGACCAATACCTTCGTACCGTTAAAATCGTTGTACCAAAGAAAATTTAAGTTAAAATAACTATTGGGATTATCAACATATAAAGTGTTCGAGGATATCCTCTTGACTTTTAATGAAGACTAATAAAGAGGAAGGATTGTATTTGAGGGAAGTATGAATTTTTATAATTGTTTAAAACTAAATGTCATAGCTACAAAATTAACTATGATAGTGAAAAAAGTAAACTTTTTAAATAAAATTGTTTCGAAGGAATGTTTGGTAACACAGTTCCACAGCCATCTGGACTTGTAACATTCAATAGCCATTTCTTACAGGTTTTCGTGCGCTGAAAACGAATCCGCAAACCGTTTTTCCCCATCACCCTCAGTTTTCGAGAAATTCGATTTTGAAAAAAACTGCAAATTTTCAAATTTGAACATCTTTTGTGTCGAAACAATAATATTAAATGTTCACAATGCACTAATAACTTACATCGTTGTATTCGGGAGGGTTCATAGAATAATTCATTGAAGATGGAATTGCTAGATGGTACTTGTATGGAGGTGAGCCGTTAAAGATAGTTAATGCGTGGTGAAACTACACGAATTTGAAAAAAAATATAGGCACACAATAAAAAAACAAAATGCAGTCTAATAGGTAAACGAGCTTACAGAGCATCTCTAAGCCAATAACAAAAGGACAGCGAAAAGTAGTGTCGTATCGTATTTTAAAACCTATTACGCACACATTTCCCTGTAAGTGAATGCTTAGTGGGTAAAAATAATTCTAACGATATTGAGCGGCACAAAAAGTAGGGACGGTGCAAAAAGGGGCGACAAGGATGGAAAATTGAAAAAGGAATGGACACGGGTGGAAGAGTAGAGACGAAGAAAGAAAGAGAGAGAGAGAGAGAGAGAGAGAGAGGGGGGGGGGGAGGGGAGGAGAAGAAAGAAAGAGCTGAGAAGAGGTATCGATAAATCAGTGGAATATGGTAATGCTGCAATTTCAATAATTTAAATATGTATGAAGGAAAATGGAACAATCTGGAAGGCAAGGATCTGCCGGAGTGTGGCACACTGAATCGCGCCTAATGAGACGCCTCGAGTCTCGCGGGAGGGACTGTTCATCTTTCTTTCAGTTATATCGATTCGCCTTTCCCTTTCTTTATTTCCACCAACTACATCACGCATCGCGCGAAGACAGCGCGGCGTAGCCCCACGGTGGAGCAGCTGCGGTAAATAAAATAAATTCCACAACCGGCTTACGATGACGTGTCGCGGGAATCGCGTCCCGCCTCATTACATCGCGGCTCTGTCTACGAAATCGACGACCGTTTCGCATTTTGACGCGGCTGTCGGGATATCAGTCAGGAATCGCTTTCTGTTGCGTCGTAGACACTGCAGACGGAGGAGAGACGGAAGCAGGGAGACCGGGACTAACGCGAACTCGATGCTACGCGTGTTATGATCGAGTAGGGGAAAGGCGCAATCTCTCGGAGGATCTTCGATTCGAGGTCACAAAAACGTTTCGCCGCGGAACGTACGATCTGTTTGGAACGAGGCGTGTGTCTCTCCTGCGTCCTCTGCTCTCCCGTTCCCCTCTCACGTCTTTTCTCCTACTCTGTTCAACGAACGAAACGAAAATCTCTGTTCGAGAGATCGCTCATTGTCAGATGAGACGAACGCAAGCCTACCCGCATCATGTATTTATTTAACGGTTAAATAAAATGACGAACCTTAAGGCTCCTCTCGTAAACTCAAGGATATCCTTGAAATTAATCCGTTATATTGTGTTGTAGCCTGTGTGTTTTACAGAAATTTCAGGTTAGGTGAGTTACGCATGATTGAAATGGCAAGTGTTTCTCTTATTTTTGTAAATATCAAGCAAAGTCGAGGAAATATTTTTCAATTGAATTTATGTTTTCCTTAATGTAGATAGAAAGGTTACTAATATCCAAAGAGACATTAGTTCACTGTATGGAGGTTAAACTCCCTTAGTAACAGATTTCTATTAGATGTAATATTGGAAATTGATTATTTCGACAGTGCTCTTGTTGCTTCGTTTTAGCAACAAGAATTAAACGTTTTTCATGATTTACCCACCATATTCTTATTATAAGCTTTATATGACCCTGAACTTTGCAATGATCTACATATACATATATTTCTATCTAGAAAAACATTAAATTAATTAATTCTTATTAGAGGAAAACTGAATATCATATTTCGTTTGCTTTTTAACTTGAACATTACCGTTAATATTCTAAAAACTGAATGAAACATAAAACGTTAACATCCTGTATAGGAAAGGAATACCTACAACCATATTTAATTACAGAATGAAAATCGTTCGTTGAATTGTATTTTGGGATAGAATACAACTTAATACGTTGTTTTAAGCGTTTCTATATTACTAATTTGTGGGAAAGGACAAAAATTGTATGCATTTTCATGTTATAATAGGATACTTAAAGCAAATGTAAAACTGTTAATTAAAAAAAATAAAATATAAAAGAGAGCGCATTAAACATAAAAAGAACTAAATTTAATTGTCATTGTAACTTCAGATTGGTAGCTGTTAATGCTATTTCCATGATGTGCCAATTTTACTTCGATTACGGGGTAACATTGGCAGTTAATTAACATGTATTAAGGGATTGGACGAAGGATTTTTGTTTCTGTCGCTCATTGTTTTTTTAATTAACGAATATTAAGTGGGATTGTGGCCGAAATTCGAAATTTAAATTTAAACATTTGTCATTTTGCCATAAATCAATATTTCGAAAAACCCTTCGTCCAAGGACGAGATAATTTAATATATTAACTAAATCTTTTTGAATTTTCGATTTTAGATAATCCACTTCGGAGTAATCGTGGTCACCGCAAACCCCCGAACAGGACGTCTAGGAGATTCTAAATAACTTTCTTATTAATAAATATTTTTCAACGCCAAAATTCAGAGACACAGCTAAATGTACTACCTTTGAAACAAAAAATAGTTTTTTGAATAAACTTTTATAGTTTCTAAGAAAAAAATTCCCAAAAATCACACCCTTTTCGACCTCCTGACTAAGCGCAACCCCTTAAAGAAGCAAAAGCATAAAATTTTTATGCAATTTTGATACTTGTAATACAATCACAAGAAGATACAACGTTATAACAGGATACTTAAAGCACATATAAAAATACTAATTTTCATACAAGAAAATGTTACAAAAACTGTTCCCCAAAAACAGTTTACGGTATAGAAACGCTAAATATTTACGTCAGCTCATTGGTGTATCCAAGCCCGACGCAGCCGCGCGAAACGTATCTGGATTCGACGAATTTCAACCACACAACATACAATTGATATTATCGATAATTGACGTTCTATCAAGTTGTATAGCCGATCGATAATTATCGATACATTTAACGTGAACAGTGTCCGTGCGTCACAATCGACCGCGAGAAACGGTCGGTTTTGATTTCCGGGGATTGTAGAATTGCTGCACAACCAGGTTGCGGTTCTCCATCCTCGCTCTGCTTTCCCTCGCCGCGCGGCTACGGAACAGAAACGCGTATAGCCGTGTGTATCGTTCCCGGGCATTCGCGCAAGCTGTGTGAGTATAAAGCATGGGTGTATTGAATTTTATGAAAATTAAAACCGTGTTCCACGGCACGCCGCTGAAACGAGATTTCCCTTACAAAAGTGTAACCAGATTTTCCATAGAGGAACAGAGAGAGGCCGGCGGGAGGGAAGAGGGTGGCAGTTGCAAATGCGATCGAAGAAATGTAATTAAAAAATAATAGCAGCGAATTCGACAGAGCGTTCGATTACAAAACATCCATGGAGCTCCATACACGCCGGCGCGAACACACCGGCGTCTAGACTGCTATTTTCCGAGATGCGAACGTGTGTTTTCTGGCCCCGCCATTATCAGAGTGCTAGCAAATCGATTCGTCGATTAATCTCAACCGAGTCAACGTTAAAGAGGGAGGAAAAACCTTGGTTGTTTGTCCTAGCCAGATAAAAACGACCACTCCTGGCGAAGGCTATACTCGGAAAATTGTTTACTCGGAGTGCACGGCGTTCGCCCCGCTGCTACTTCTGGCCCTTCCTATCTGTAAAATACTTGGCTCTTTCACCGATACGAAACGCATACGAACAGTTATGTTTACGTCACCATCGGGTGCCCTCTTTCGACTCTGGCGAGTGTACCGAGTAACTTTCAACAACCCTCTCGGATTGACATTTCCTCAAGGGGTTCTAATCACGGTGAGTAGAGGGCAAGGAGAAACGGAGACAACCGGGCACAGGCGCGGCCGCGAAGAAGGAAACAAGAGGCATGTACGGACGGACACGGTTAGGATACAAAGGAGAGGAAGAAAGAAGAGGCGCCGGTGTGCGGGCGTGCACGTAGCAGGCACGCTAGGCTGTGTGCACGTGATCAGCTAACATAGTATCACGGTACACTACTCTCAGTACACTTGAGGTCCAGTTGTGCACGTGCTTTGTCCCTTCATGCAATTATTTACAGGTCACGTATTTAAAAGGACGCCCGGAGAGTGTGTCGTTGTTGCGCCAAGGGGGGACATGTACGCGATACGTTCCCGTCCCTTCCTCCTGCGAGTTTCCCTCGCGGCTACAGCTTTGCCTTTAATTGCGAACGTGATTGGTCGCAGCCGTGCGTTTCATCCCTCTGCTCGGTTTTGCGCGAGATGAGGATGTCTCGAGACGCCTCCGGCTGATTCCACGTGAGATTGCTCGATATGCCTAACGTTAATTCGCAGTTCGATAATTGTCCCTTTGTCGCTTCTCCGCTTAGCGGGGGTGAAGTCGCCAGCGGTGAAAAATATCGCAGATACCTTCGAACAGTGCCATGAGCATTTTCGGAACTCGCGCGGCGAAAGGCTGCTGCTTAGTATTCGGGAGAACGATGTGTCTGCACGATTTCGCGCACATCGCCAAGCTTTTAATTTGTAATGAAAATTTTGGAAAAATAGTCTATTCTTTTTTTTATAATTTTACTAAAAGTCTTTGAAGTATTGCTTCTCATTGAAATTAAATAAACATTATGATGGATTATTGCACCCTAAACAATACCGACTATATATTATAAAATATGAAAAATATTTGCCACCTATTTTTTATTTAACTGCAATCGACCATGTTGAAGGGGTGAAAACAGCCCCTAAAGTTGGGGGTTGAAAACATATTTTTTGGAATATCTCGAGAACTATTAGGCGCAGGACAAATCTCTTTTTTTAGAAAATTTCAGAAAATATATCTCCGACCCGCGACTTTAGGGGCCCTTTTCACGTGGACGATTGCCGGTAAGAAAAAACACGTGTGAAATATTTTTCACTATTCTGTAAATCAGCAAAGTCTCATCAAAGTCGAGCACTTTGAGTCCACCATTTTTCTACTAATTTCGAATTCGCGCGAGTCTTGGCGGGGCTAACAATTTAGGCGGCGGTTCGATATAATCGGTGAGACGATAAAGGAATTGGCTACTCGAGAGGATATCTGAAATTCAACCGTGGGCGTCGGATAGGCAATCGTTATAAGGAAGTACCATTTCTGGAACATAAACCGGGATCCAGCTTAAATTAGCATTCCCGACGAGATTCTTCCGCGTTCTTCCTGCCCGCCGACGAACGCGTCATTCTTTTCGCCTATCTGAAACTAATTTGAGGAGGGGGGAGAGCTAAGTAATTTAAACGTAGCGTGGAGCAATTAGAAAGGCGCCTCGGTGTTCCGGAGTAGTCGGGGGTGATTTAGGGATACGATCTCGGGCGAAGAATAAGAGAGAGGGTTAACTGTAGCATGTATAGGGATAAGACGAATAAGGTCAGAAAGGAAGAAAGAGTGAGAAGGAGCAGAGGGTAGGGAGAGGGGTGGGCGCGTGCGAGCGAAGGGAAGATGCGAATAGAGCTCTGTAGAAAGCAAAAGTGTAAGAGAGAGGTGGCAGTTTCAAGACGGGGGTGGAAGGGAGGCGAGAGAAGTAGGATACCAGGAAGGTAACTTCTGGTAAGTTGGCCCACACCTACCGAGTAAAATGGAGAAGCAGAGGGTGAAGGGTCTGAAATATACGCGCGAGGATGCGAAATTTATGTGTAGCCACACCTGGTTAGTGCTTACATGCGAAATAGTCTCATAAATTTCCATACGCGAACCGCCAGGGCTTAAATTCTGCTGGTGCCGAAAGCCGGAATATTGGTTAACATCCCTGTGCTATACCCGGCTCTTCTGATTTTTTGCCCGGCCAGCGGGGTCAATGACTGCTGAAACGGTGGGTATCAAGAAATCTCGCTGGAAATTGATTGTCAGCTATTCGAAATTACCCGATACTTATTTCTGGCTTTCACAGCAATTTCATAGGGTAACCCAACCAGTAATTGACCGGATACCAGTGAATGACCGTTAGGCAAAGAAATGTCAATTATATATTTATATGTTTAAAAATGGAGTGTAGTTGCACTTTTAATATCCCATATTTTTAGTTACGCGTATCAAGCAAACATTAATAAGTACAATTCTTATTAAAAGTATTTCAAGAATGTATCAAAACGCGGTCATTTACTGGGCTTCTACACGTTCTGCATTTTATAATTGATTTTTTGCAAAATTACGATAAGAATAAGTAATTATTTTTATAGAAATTTCAAGAAAAATAAATTCAAATGCAATTTCAACAGTTGTTTTGTTGTTATACGTAAATATATTCAAGTATTAACCTCAAAGGTTCATAAATTCAACAATTCAGTTATTTCTAAACTGTTCGGCTGGCAAACAGTTTTCTATTAATCGTATTGATAAAAAAGTAAGTCTGCAAATGCTTCCCGTTTATGGTGTAGAGTCTTAATATGTCTCGGCCTTTCTTGATACCATGTCAGGCACTTGTTTTTCTGTTCTAAAAAATCACGAAATCAAAACAGGTAAATTGGATTCATTTTTCCAAGACACATACGAATTATTTTAATTACTAAATTTTACAGGAGAGACGGTTTAGAATTTGCATTTGAGTAATAGTTGAATACTAATTAAATATAATTTGTCTGCTCTCTGGTGTGAAACTAATTTAGAAATGTGCTTTTCTACGAGATAGAAATACTGTACCTATGGTGTCTATTTGCGCAATAAAAAAATCACAATTAACATTTTTTTGATATTCAATATCATATGAACATTTTATGAAATATTGCTGATGAAATCTCTACGCCTGTTATTATAATATTCGTATTACTGCTTGTAACAACGAGAATGGGACATCTATTGAATAGGGTATGTGTCCCAATTACGGAGGGTTTAAGCCAGTTCCCGCAATCATATATTAATTAAACAATACTGCTACATGAATTTCATATTCTGAAAATCAATATCTGTTGGTGAACAATTCTTCTTTATGAAGGACTTCTTTTTAAGTAAAAAAAAATTAAATCTTTGTAATGTATTTAATTAAACAAAAACAGATGTTTTTGTCCCTATTACGGAGCCCTGAAAACTGCGCCGTCCGCATTACGGTGCCCCCCATTATGGAGCCTATCCACATTTCGGTACCTTTGAATGTCGCTCCTAACCCCGGGTCCACACCAAGGCGAACACGAACAAATACATTGTTCGCGAACTTTTTCGTCTGTTCTTGCCAAGTCCACATTTCTGCGAACATGAAAAAAACTCAGCGTACGTTCACATACGGTTCGTATATGCTTGGGGTAACGTATTTGCTTGCAGTATTTATCTGCATTCCAGAAGCGACTGCTTCCAAGGCTTTAGACATATCGTCTTTATTATATAAAAACCGTTTTTTTTTTTTTGTGGAGGCTGATTCATGTTTCCAGATCCACACACGCACTTCGCTTTTGACAGTTTGGAACAAAAATAAAGTTATGACGAAACCACGCTTCCGGCTTCGAGGCTCCGTATTACGGACAAGATTGAAAATCTGGCGGTATTACGGAATTTAACTTAAAAATAAAAACAAACAAGTTTGTAGGTGCTGAATTTATTGTTTTTAATTACATTAAACCTTTTTAAGATATAATATGCATTTTATACGGTGAAAACAGTGTTTATAATTGATTTATATGAAATAGTTCGGTACAACATTTCTTAAGGTTTTGGACTAAGAAATGCTATTAATTCACCGAAAGCGTGTTACGCATTTTTTTATGAATACTTATAATATTATGACATATTAAAATGGTCTTTTTTTACTTTGAATCTTGTTCGTGAATATTTGAATTTAATTAAAAAAAATTTGTTTACGTTTGTTTATGCATGGATTTTGTTTCATTGATAATTTTAATAGAAAGGCTCCATAATTGGGACAGGCTCCGTAATAGGGACACATATGTATAAAGTTTGAAGTAAATCCGGATGATTGGTTTTTGAGATATCATGCTAACCAATTCGAAAAACATGGTTTCGAGAAAGAAGCGTTTAAAGTGTTAGGTATTGTTATTTCTTAATTAATTTTTTTTAAGTATTGCCTAAATATGTACAAATATAGGCACAAAGTTTTTTTATTAATATAATTTGAGGGTTTCTCTTAAAAGAAATCCCAAATATCGCGCTCATTTTCAGGCCGTCGAAGTAGGCAGACCCCTTAATACTGTCTTTCTTATTGTTATTCAGTGTCTAACTATAACTTTTGACATTTCATTATCGTTCGTCGAGCAATCTTAAATAATATTCGCATGCTGCACAGTTCATTCAAAGGCTAAACTCTTCACCCTAATGTGCAATTTTAAAAAGCTATAACTCGGGAAGCAAGCATTTACAGAGCTACGTTTCTTTAACAATATCATTACTAGGGTACATTGTGAATGTCTGGCGCAACTGTATCGGAGCATCCTGCTTATATAGTAGTAAATGCACACCAATTAAAATTTCCTGTTTATTCAGTGGCGCGAAATTTTTAATCAGATTGTACGAGTCACTTCTCTAATTATATCATCCACAAATTCGCACGAACTCAAGGAATTGAATGACAGAACCTTTCTCTATCCCATTTCCCACTCAGCGCCTCTCTGTTACTCCTCCCGCGTACCAGCAGGTGCGTTTAACTACGTAACATTCTGCATATTTAATTTTTTCTTTCATCTGTCGCATATGCACGTGCAGTCGCATGCTCTGCTGAACGTGATTCGCCCTTATTCCAAAGAGCTCCGCATGTTTTGTATAGAATAAAAGCCGCAATAAAATATAAATCAGGGAATTGAATTCTAACACGAGTCACGAACGTTCGTGTTTTTAAATCTGATTAACGTGCAGAGGCAAAGAAAGGTATTTGCAAGAACTATTATCAGAAAGAGTCTCCATTTATTAAGCACAATGTATGAAAATATTTAACATAGTTAATGCAAAACTACACGTCTTTCAAGGAAATTCGTTACTGTATTGTCATAAATATCAATGGTTAAATTATAATGTGATTCACACGTTTGCATATATTTTAATTGTATTATAAAACGTAAATGTTGTTAATATTTGAAATATAATACAATTTTCGCGGATACGACATTGTATAATTATTTTTTAATCGTTTCGTTTTTCGTGACCCTTTATGCATGCAACGGCAAAAGTTCAAGGGGTCGAGCTGTTACGAAAAAAAAGCAAAATTGACGAAAATAGACGGGAGCAACAAAAGCAGCTGCGAGGTCTGGCTTCGACACGGGGATTTGTCGATCGCTGTCACGGCACGAGGACCGTGGAATACTACGGCGAGGAGAGGGTTGGAGAGGATAAAATGATTGTGCGGTCAGCTCCAGCAATCAATGCCTCTGCGTACGGCACGCACGGAATCCGATAATACTGTCCATTTTCTATCGTCTCCTCTACACGAAGACATTCTACTTGGAGGCAAGTCCTATGAAATTGTAGCGTGTAGTGTGTCGCGAGAATTCTAATCAACAATAAACTGGACGAGTTTTACTGTTCGAAATTTTTTTTTGACAGATTTTGTCACGAACTTCTCCCTAAATCATCATACAATCCGAATTAAAGTAAAAAAGGTTTTCTGAAAAAGTGGGAAATTTATATGAATTTATACATAGGTAGAAGAATGGAATAAATTTGTAAGAGCTATTAAAATTACTTATAATGAATCGCGGTAAAATTAATTCATTAATGAGAGTTCTTGCTGGAAATGATTCGTATTTAACTTTAACTATTTGCTTGAGGAATGAAATTATGAAGCACAAGAATTAAGCAATCTGTGTACCGCGAAATTCCGTAATATGTAGGTACTTATAATGCCCTCAAATCACTTCATTTAATCAAAAGATTTAAGCTGAAAATTAAAAAAAAATGGACCGCAGAAGAAGGATGTTTTTCTTCTAATAATTTTTTAAGTGCCAAGTATCGTATTCTACATATATTATTGTGTATTGTTGAGTTATGCTACTTAACTATAAGATACTTTAGCCTCTGCCGAGTAAGAATTTCTCAGCTCTGTCATATCTCTGGCTAAGTGCACAAATATTGTATGTCCACTTGTTGCGACATTTGAGTTTTTATATGCAACAAATAGTTCTTGAATGTTTCTTTATGCTGTTTAAAAATTACATTCATATCTAGTTCATAAATCTGTCAAATATAATATTTTTGTTTATGGCATGTCCCTGAATCTTATTTACCATTGCACGTTAAACTTGTTTTTCTGGAAGGCAGATAATATTTGTGCACTAACAAGGGAACATCCTGAATCCGGAAATTAAAAAAAAAATCAGAAACTTTGTGAATATGTAGGGAATTTCCTCCTGATTGCAACGCAATTTTTGTTTGCTGCCCAAATTCACTCTAAGGGTGTGAAATTGACCCCTGAAAATCCGGTTATGTTCCGATTTTTTGTTATAACTCGTGAACTGTAAAATAATTTTTTACTAAATGATAGATCTAATTAAAATAAGTAACTTTTGTCTTGAAACTTTTTTTCTATCTCTTACAGTTCGCGAGTTATAACGCAAAAATCGGTAAATAGCTGAATTTTCAGGGGTTAATTTCAACATTTAGTTGCAAAGTTTGTTGTTCAATTCTTTACTACGATCCAGCGTACGCCTGTGTACCTTGACATTAACAATCGTTTTTTGTTAATTTCAAAAAATTTCAAATTGATCGTCCAACAACATTACATAACATTTTCTCATTCATTTTGTATGTATTTTCTCAAGTTTTCGCTTACTATATATTAAAGAGGAAGCACCAAAGTATATTTTGGCATATTTGTTATTAAGTAATTAATTCAAATAAAAATGAAAAAAATTAAAAACAGAATAACGTATCAACTAGCCCCGCAGCGGGGTAAATTGATACATTTTGCCTTCGTGCAAATAATATTTTTTCATTCATATTTTATGTATTTTCTCAAGTTTTCGCTTACTACATATTAAAGAGGAAGGACCAAAGTATATTTTCGCATATTTGTTATTAAGTAATTAATTCAAATAAAAATGAAAAAAATTTGAAAACAGAATAACGTATCAACCAGCCCCGGTCTCCCCTACCTACAGGCGAGCACACATGTCGCTTTAAACTTGAACAGAAAATTGCCGGAAACATTCTTTACGTCCACTACTATTCTAACGTCAATTAACCCGTCTTGCTAATTACACCACCATCGATAAAAAACAAGATCAGAAGAATCAGAGCCAAAAATTCACAACATTTCAACGTTTCATCCCCCAAGCACCGAACCTCCCGAAGCACTGATTCCTCAAAAACATTTTAATGAACGCCTTGGAACGCGCCGAGCGGAAACTGAATTCAGCCGAAATCCGGGACAATATCCGCGTATCATCGCTAATCGAGTATCACGTGGAAAATCGCGCGATATCAAACGGACATTCCGTCCCCCTTTTATCTCCCCGCGGACAAAGCGCGACTTTCAAGCCGAAACGCCGCGGTAAAAGTCCGCCTCTCTCGTTCATGGCGCACGTCCATTCCTTGTCATCCGCCTCCACGGCGCGCACCGAAATTGCGTTACTGTTGAGAGCAGCCCGGCCACGGCGTACGTACAGAGCCGCAGAGAAGTGTAGAACGAGCAGAACCGGCAGAGAGCGCGGTAAGGGACAGCGCCCTCGGTGTACGGTCCGCGTCCAGGGGCGGGGAGGGATCCGCTTTATTGGAGAGTGTTGCTATCGACAGCCTCGCGCCGTTGGGTTGTTAGGGGTAGGTAGGTAGGTATACTCTGCCGCGGTTCGCTGCATTTTCTCTGTTATCGTTGTAGGGGGTCTGAAGCGAAGCCGCGCGGACAATGGCGGATCCCCGTGGCGGATGGCGAGAGAAAGTAAAAATTAACGAGAATTCAAGCTCGGCCAGAGCCATTGAAAAATTGTCCGGCATTCCCCGGCCACCTATACGCACGTTGGTGTTTGACCGCGGAAGTGTGCGCGCACACGCCCCCGCCCGGCTCGCGCGCCCCACGGTTTGAGACTTGCTGGCGGACGTATTTTTTTTTTTCACCGGCTTCTATACTTCCCTCTCGGTGTACTTGGTACCTCCGGTTCATTCCTGGATTCCTTTATCCACCGCTGTCCGTGCCTCGTTCCGTTTCACCATCCTTCCTCGCTGAGCCTTTCGTCCTGCCGCTTTGTGCTCGGCGGCAGGCCGCGCGCACGCCGCACCTCAACCCGCCCTTTTCCTGCTCCCTCGATGATGCTGCTTCTACTATGCCACTGGCGAACGCGTTAGGCTCCCGTGTAGATGCTCCTGCATGGATCATTTCCGCCCCATTTCATATCCTCCATCGAATACATTTTGTTAAAGTATCGAGCTTCCTGGATTATAGCGGGCTATTTGCTATTAATTTAAACAGTTTCCTAAGCTTTTTTAAGTCGCGAGCCTCTTTTATAATATTCAAATCACCTGCGACCCTTCATATAAGGTGAGGTTTTAATAAGGTAAAGAATCCACCTTAAAAATAGGTATTTTAGAATATAATTCGAACTTAATAATATTAAAAAAAAAAAACACAAAAAATAGTGGCGACATCCCAGAGAAGACTTCGCGACCCTCTTGGGGGTTGAAATCAATTCTTCCACATGGAATTCGATATTTCAAAACAGTGTAATGTGATATTATTTAGTAGAAGTCTGTTTAAGTTTTAATTTGTTAGGTGTAGAAAAGAGTTCCGCGCCTTTTTTCGGCAAAATTCGATTTTTATTTTAGGAAGAAATTTAAGTAAGCTCGGTTATTATAATATTCTCCATTGTTATCAATGACTCTCCTCCATTTTTCAAGTAGCACAGGGGTTCCATTGAAGTTGAAACTTGGTGGCTTTGCAGCGATAAAGTCATCGATACATTTTCGGACATCGTCGACTGTGTTAATGTTGTAATGACCAAGACAAGTGGCAACCACTTGGAGTTAAGTCTGGAGAGTATGCCGCGTGCGGAAGAATTTTCCAGCCCACGCTGCAGATTACTTCCTTTGTCTATTGAGCAACATGACTTCGCGCCTTCCTTGGCCAGCAAATGGTTTCTTTTTCTTTAATTCGTCACTTGAATTGATTAACTGATGTCAGCGGGAAGATATCTGAGTTTGAAGTCATTTTATAGGCTGTAAAACCAAAAGCACTAAACTCTTTCCTGCACCTGATATATTTATGTTTAATTTGAATTAAGTTTTGATTCACTTCGAATATATAAATATCAGTATTACGTGGAGCTTGAAACAGTGTGGTCCGAGGTGAAGAGTATGAAATCCACATCTCGGAAGAAAGAAACTTCGGTCATTCCCTCAAGTTGATTAATGAATGTTCCAGTGGAAAAGGCAAGAATAAAAACAGCCGTGTATCATTCGTCATTGGTGTAAACGGTGCACCGAGTAGCGTATTCAGCTCACAGGAATTCTGTCGAGTAAGATAATAGAATAAAACTGGAGCAGATTACGCGAGAAAAGAATTGCATTAGAATGATCGATGAACTTCGTTATCTCGAGCTGAAACTAAACAGTAGAGTACTGCTCTCCATTAATTATATCAAATATACTGAAGAAAACAAGCTACAAAAAATGTTTGAATTGATTACACGTCAGTGTGTGATTATAGATTAGATGGATGCATGATTTTGTTAACTTCCTTGCCCTCCACTGTACGGAAAATTTCTATTTACGGAAGATAAATAAAATAATTGCATTTCACTCGACACATACGCACTTGCGCGTACTTTAAAAATTCTGATTATTAACAAGTAAAATGAATTTAATTGTTAACCCTCCAGTGTATAGATTTTTAATTCAATTGGAAAAATTAGAAAGACCGAATCAGATGTCAGTTTTCAATTTGGAGGACGTCTGGGCTCCCCAGGGCAGCCTTTTGGGTCACCGCCTTAAGGCGGGATCATGTAGCAAGTACAAAATATGTAATGTTTTTTTATCAAATAAATACTTTATTTTTAATGAAAAACTATGAAAAAATGTTCAAAGAAATATAAATTTATGATATAATAGAGAATTATTCATTATTGTACATTGTGAAATTTAGTAAAGCACAGAAGAAGCGCGAGAAGCGCTTGGCCCGGTTGCCGCCTGGCGGCGGCGTCGCGTACTATCCATCGCGAGCCGGCCGAGTCATGACTTCTGTATGTACATACCGTTTTTTACACAGATTAATTATATTTTACGTCATAAAACATAGCCTATATCCCTCCTTGTTGTTCAAGGATACTGTAGTTAAAATTTCGTAGTGATTTGTTCAGTACTTTTTGAGATTTTTGTGAGCACACAAACAAATGCTGCAGCTTTATTATAATAGTATGATAGCATGATATGATATGTGTATGTATATAGGTACCAAATTTCATGAACAAAGAGCTAAAAAGGTGCACAAGTACAATTTTCACGCATCAATTATTAGTGCGATAAACTAACACCCTAATGATCTACTAATATGATACCGCCTTAAGGCGGCTACACAAACTACTTACCAATAATTTTCTTTTAGCTGTACGGTGTCGGGAAGTATTTTATTTGATTTTTTTAGTTTCACAAATAATGTTCGCAGCGTGCTTCGCTAAAAAATGCACTTCGAACTAGATTTCTGTCAAATCGACACGTCAGATTGACATGTTTCTTAGGCCAATATGTGCGCTGTGGCAATACTTCTAATGCTGGCAAATGAGACTTCTGAAAACAAATTATAGTGGCCCAACTCCTGGATTAAACAGGTGCCCGCCTTAAGGCAGGCGTATTGCACTAAAGGGTTGAATCACAGATCTTCCTCATCATGTACTTTCCCACCATCTCATCATCCAATAATACACCAATAACTGTCTATTCAATCGGCAGCCAAAATTCTCATTAAATCTCACAACCCTTGCGCTAAAACTGCCCCGAGAGCTGGATCTCTTCATAAAGTCATTTAGACGGCGGGTTAAGCGCGTACAGTCCCTCAATAGCGATTCGTAGACGTTCGCCCCGCATTTAATCGACGGATCCTCAGAAACGCGTGCCCCGCTGGAAGCTTGTCTCCGAAAGGTTCGCCATGATTAACGCAAACGTCGCCACTAATTGTAACGCCTAACAGAATCTCCCTTAACCCATTTCCCCGTTCGCAGCCCACCGCTCCGTTCCTCCTCCCTCGTTCCCTGTAACGCGCATCCTTACAAGTAAGTAAACTTTCGGGGGATCGATCGAGTAACCAGGGGGGGAGTTGACTGGAGGATCGGCCGTGGTATTCGCGCGGATGCCGAGGCGGGGAACGTCGCGGGCGGGTGTATCCGCGTGGCTGCAGCATACTGCTAGATCTTGCATAGAATATCCTCTCTCGTTTACTCTTCTTATTATGGTGGCGGATCGATCGTGCCGGCGCGAATATATTCAGGTCTGGTAAGGCGGCTCGGCTACAACAAGGTGGGCCACGCTTCACGAGGTGCGGAGGGAGGTGGCGGTAGGTTGGAGATGCAAGCAATGGGGCAAAGAAGGTGGAAGCGGGGAGGGCTGGGTATGGTTTGTAGCTAGAACGGTAAGCCTGTCCGTAGGACTAGCGGCACGTCCTCCCCAGGGAATCCGGTGTATCTGCTTCGCGGCACGGGCAAACACGTCGGGATGAAGGAAGTCTGGCTTCCATTTCGCAAGACGCGCCGCACCGAAGCGGAGTAAATATTGATACAGATCGAACATCTAATCGCTCTGGCCCGGCCGTTTACCGACATGCCATTCCGCACATGCACTCCCCGGCTGTGTACGTGCATCCGCGATCGACGCGTGTGAGTGCGACTTGGTATATTTTTATAGTTGACGAGGGGAGCGGGCGGTCGCGGAGGCCCGCGTGGGTGGAAGAAGGCGAGAGAGTCATGATTGAAGTAGCGGGAAACGGGAGGCAGGACTGCGACGCAACAATTTGTTCGTCATGCACTGCCGTTCGCCTGATCTCCTAAGAGACTTGACGACGAATTCCGGTTATTCCCTGCGCCTCGGCATTGGATGTGTGTACGATCACGGATGAGGATTGAGGGCCACAGGCTGGATGTTGGCGGTGTATTGTGTTTCGTACTGAACGAATCATTCGGGGTTGTTTCCCTCACAAGGGAAGATCCCGAACCCGCAAATTCCAAAAATTAAGAAACTTTGTGATTATGTAGGGGATTTCCTCCTGATTACAACGCAATTTTTGTTTGCTGCCCAAATTCACTCGAAGGGGGTGAAATTAACCCCTGATAATTCGGCTACTTTCCGATTTTATATTATAACTCGCGAACTGCAAGGAATAGAAAAAACGTTTCAAGACAAAAGTTACTTCTTTTATTTAGATCTATCATTTGATGAAAAAATTATTTTACAGTTCACGAGTTATAACACAAAACCGGAAAATAGCCGGTTTGCAGGGGTCAATTACACCCCCCCCCCCCCCCCCAAAGTGAATTTGGCCAGCAATCAAAAATTGCAGTGTAATCAGGAGGAAATTCCCTATATATTCACAATGTTTCAGAATTTTTTGAAGTTACTCTGATTTTGCTCACACAATGAATGTAAAAGTGTGGGGTCGCGTTAAACGATAAACTTTGTAGTTAGTCTATTATCTTAATAAAATAACAATTTTGTCTGACGTAAAATAAGGATGCCTGCACCTGTAGTCGTCTTTATCCGACTTACAGGTCGCACAGTGGTCCGAAATCCCCATATCAAGGAAAAAATATGATAACATCAATGTGAAACCTTCAATTTATACCAAACTTGGTATCCCGGGGTTTTTGAGGTCGCTGTTTACAAATCTGAAGTCAAAATTACTAAAAACAAAATGGCTAATCCAAAGTGAAACAACAATCTGCGTCGGTAGTACAATAACAAATGTGTTTTTTTTTATATTAGAACATGGAATTACTTATGAATGCACCATTATGCTTTTATGCCCCAAACTGTGTAACTTCAACGAACAAAACATAAAAAGATATAAGTGGTATATGTATATGTATGTACATAGCTTGAATAAGCTATGATTAATAAGCTTGAATCAGCTTGCAGTGAAATTTTTGTTTGCTTTACAGAGGTTTGGCTACAATCTCTAAAAACACCAACCACTCACAGTCAATCCTTTAAGCACGTGGCGTATTCTTTGTTTCAATATTTGTCTCTGGGTCAAGTGTTTAAAAATCCGTAATTGCTGAATTTGTATAAGTGAAACATATTTACAGAGTTGTAAGGAACTCGACAGGGAAGCTACATTGCTCCAGTCAAATAAATGTGAGCATACTATTTTCACTATTTTTCTTAAGCCCTCTCATTAACAGCCTGTCCACTGCAACGACCCTGGACAATTACGTGTACTCGCTGCGTCTCTGAAAAGAAGCGATCAACTCTTCAAGTTACAGGCCTCCTCCAACGAGCCTTTCCTCGCAGGCCCTTTTGCCCGTGAATCTCATAATGCACGCATGATTGGGCAACTTTGTCAGCGAGATACCATGCGGCAGGTTGGTGGCCGTGCGCTTCTATGAGCGCGCATTGCCAGAAATGCTTCACTTCAGGGACTCGGGGGAAATCATGTATGAAGTTCCTCTGTTCCTACTCCCGTTTCGCCGATCCCTTTCCATCTGTACCCTCCGTCTCCTCCGATTTCCTTACGGGAAATCCCGTTTTGCGACGTACAATTCGGCAGGCCGATGAAAAGGCAAAAAGAAAGGGAAGGGAACGAGCTGAACCGACAAACAATCTAGTGAAAATGAACCGCGGATGTCAGCTGCTACGGATTTCCCTCTCGATTTGTCTCTTCTCGTCTCGATTGTTCTTTTTCTTTCCCCTCCCCGTCCTCCCTTCTATTTTTTTTTTCACTTTTTCTAGATCGTCCTATAGACCATCAGCGGAATATATTCACAGCAATCAGAATGATTGACAACAGTCTCGAAAAAAAAAACCCCCATATAGCGCTAGAACGAATTCTCGGCAAGTGCAAAAATATTTGTCGTAAGCTCCACCGTGTGTATTTTTACATAACGGCGTGGGTGTTTCCCCGACTTACCCTTTCTGTTGTATTATTCTTTATCCGTCCATTAGTAAAACCTCTAATGGACGTGCTTCCTGGCCGGAGTAACCAAAACTAAATCCGTTCAACTCGCGCTTCTGTCTGAATGTGAAACGAGCATTCCACTGGCATATTAATCCCTATCTTTCCGTTGTCTACCTGCCCTAATGCAAAAGCACAACACGAATAAAAGTTTGCCTATTTGGAGACCAAGAAGAACAGTTGTTTACATGGCACAAGAAGCGAGGAGTGTCAGAAATTAATTTTAAACCTGAAAATCTAAAAAAGCAGTGAAAACATCTTTCGCGAAGTTCTTATAATGATACAATTCTCGCGATCACAAATACTGTCCTTTATGATAATATTCTAATACCATCTCTTTATAAATTACAGAGTCCCTCGCTTCCAACACTGACGGTGCCTTCGCGCGAGCACCGAATCGAATCCATCGCGAAATTGTTCAATTTGTGTGAAAAGAAATAAATGCTCGCGTCGTTAGAGAAAAACAGGATGCAAGTCGTGGAGGAGATATTTGTTACTCGACAACCGTAATTTCGCGTGCTGGCGGGGGCGGCGTAAGCGTGTGTTTGTCAGGAATGATCGGGGCCAAATCCGGTGTCCATCTTTCATTGTTATCGTTAATGGAGGAACTTCTACTGCCATCGGAGCACTCACTCTTGGCCGTACCCTTACGTACGAAAGAAGGAAGAAAGGCACAGGGAAGCTTGAAAGGGAAGAGTTGGTAGGAGACTAAAGGAGGCAGGAGGAGAGATCGATGTACCGAGTGGATACGCGACTTTCCCGCGAGTTTGAATTGAAAAAGGATGTGGACCCCGCTGGCAGCTCTTATCTGGCCTACATTTTAAAACTCCAGACATCCGCGAACTATCGGCTCGAACCGCGTTGGGTAATGGCCGCGTGTGTCGCGAATCAACCGACGCGTCTTTTCTCATCCTACCCCCATTCGTTTCATTCATAACACCAACATCCTCGATCGTCCAACCTTTTTTTACCTTCGCACAATGCAAGGGTTAACGAGGCATTCATACTTCCCCTTCGATTGCGTTCCTTCCGAATTTACTTCGCCAATTTCGCACACTCCCAATTATGAGGTATTCCCGAATAAAAGTCGTTTCATATAAAGTTCATTAAACCCATTGAAACATCGAGGCAAGAATTCAGAATTATTGGAGCTCCCCTAAAACGTACGTAATATAGTCGAACATCATTTTTGCTTAATTCATCGCTTTCCACTCTAATTGAAGATATTACACGTCTAGCTTGTATCAATACCATGCTCCTATCAGCGGGGGCTTGAATTGTCAGATAAACAAGCCAGCACTACATGCACGATCCAACTAACTCGCCCGTCCCCAACTTCTGTTGTGTTTGCACCAGCATCGAAGAGTCGACACTTTGCTAACTGGAAACCCGCCAGGAGTATTATGCCAATTAGCGTAATTTGTCTGGTGCTCGCATTTGATTTTAAGCCTCTCGACCCTTCGGATACATGCGCGGAGCCCCGGCGTGGGAGGAGATCGCTTTTCGCGTCGGCGGTATTCATCGTCGTCCACAAACGTTCTCGTGCAATTCATCCGCAGAAAGGATACAGGAGCCGCTTAAATCTGGTTTATCGGATAAATCTTGCAGCGCGTTTCAGTAATGGCTTTCAACCTGTCTAGTCCACGGTTCAAGGCTCCATGATCCGCCTGTGTGCTCCCGAATTAGCTAGACCGTCCGCCAAGGCATCGGGCGGATCGGTTTAGATGGCTGTGTAAACTTTATGCGATACAAAGGTGAAAGATTGCGAGATCCTCGTGCGACACGGGTATCCCAGTGATCCCCCTCGAGCTCCCGAGATATCGTTTCTCGGGCACGAAAATTTCTCTCTCGATAAAACTGTACGGAAACTTTGGTCACGTCGGAATAAGTAACAAAGAGTTTTCAGGGAAATTCACTCTGACGAGGTGGAACAATGCATTAACGTTCGTGTAACTTCGGGTCCCTTTCTTCTTTAATATGGTTAATTGTGAAAGATAGAGAGGTTTTTCATTGTACTTTTCCTAACTACATTGGCTGAAATGACCTGGCAGCCCATGCATGCAAAACATTTTAGTAGTTACATGTTTCTTCTTTGGCTAAGAAATGTATAGTGATGTATTTTAGACTATTGTATCATAATATGTTTTCATGGGGTCCAAAAAAAAATAAAGGAAGCTGAGATAAAAATTAAATCTAAAGAAATGACGATAAAAATAAATAAATAAATGGTCTTAAGAAGATGGCATTGTCAGAAGATGGTCTGAGAAGAGCGGTGCCACGAGATTTGTTTAAGTTGATTCTAAGGATTTTGTTGGGGCGAATCGAATATTTTCCCCTTTTTGGTTTTTGGTTTGCAGACGAAACATTTTTCAGTGCGATTTTATTTTCTATTATTAATCCTAAAGCCAAAGGTGTACTGGCCACGAATATATAATAAAAAAATTACTGTTTTAATCTCTGACTATTATTTTTTTACCATCAAACACAAAGTGATCCGATCCGCCTGGGTCGATCCTGCTCACAACAGAGACGGCCAATTAAAATCTAAAGCCTCGCTTTGAAAAATCCTTCGCAAGCGGAAAGTGTCCCTCAGAGTTGACCTAATGTGGGTATCAAAGATGATCTCCTGCACGTGCACATATGGGAGGAATTTGGCCGAAAAATTCGAGGGTGCGCGTCCCCGGCGTATTCGCACAAAAGAATTAGAGATTCCAGCTGCGTATCAGAGTTAATGCACGAAGCCAGAAGGACTCTGAAGGATCGAGCGACGGGAGAAGGACATGCCGGCAGAGGACCGTAGATTCCGGTGGTTGGAGTAGCCGGGCAATATCGAGCGTCTTGAGATGAATCTTCGACGTCCCTGGAGAACGTCCATGCGGATTAACTATACTGCGCTGTATAGCTCTCTCCACGCTTTCGAGAGATGGAGGGGTGGCGAGCCCCTGAACATGGATAGGGTACTCAAGATGCTAGGCCACGTCGGGCCTCTTCATATAGCTTCCATAATCAACTGCATACCGCAGTGTTACCAGCGTCAGTGGTGCTATGGTCGCCCGTAGCATATGAATGTGCGAGCCACTCTGTGTGTCTCGATGTTGCTTAGTGACGTGCTTCTGCGTCCTTCTGATAAATACTCATTCTTGCGCGTCCTGGAGGATCAGCCGACCTGTAATCCCACCTCGCCACCCGCACCCCCGCGGACAATTTCGTTAATTGAAATTTACTGATCGCCGATTATTACTCACCATGCCGCCCAAGGTAAATAGTTTCGAGGGGGATTGATACATTGATTAGTTGGGGAGACAATAGCCGCGCTCAACAAGTAGATTCATATTTGACATGAACAAATAACCACAAAGGTACGCTGGTAGGATAATTATTCTACGTTCCATTTGCATTGGAAGCTCATCAATTTGCCGAGCAAAGAAAAATTCCATCATGAATACGGCTGCGCTAGTCAGCAGTCTGTAATTTATGAATTCATTTGCGACAATATGATGAATAGGGGAACGCCGAGTGCGTTGTAACGGAGGAAACGGCAGTTTGTGGAGAGTTTTGTAAGGTTTGTTTGTGGGTGGCGCCGCGTAGGTTCAGAAAGGTTCCAAGGAAATGATCTTCGAGAAATATCTGGTAGAGCATTGAGACAAATGCGATGTTTGTATTCCGAACTTGGGAAGACAATCCATGTCTATGCTTTGACGATGTAATAGTAGCATTCGTAGCTGATTCCTGGAATTTTTACCGCCAATACAGTAGTTCAGAATTAGGTTTTTCTTAAGACGAACGCCAGTTGCTTTTAAAGGGGTAGACCACCTTGGCTAGGTCAAGAATACCGCATCTTCGGGAATTTATTTCTAAGTGACAAGAACACTTTATTCGATTCAAATTTTTTAATAAAGATAGAGGCATCTTTGAATAATATATAGAATTTATTTTTCAAGGAACATCATTTTAACAATAAAACTAAGTTCTATATCGGTTTTTTTTATATTTTAATTTTTCTTACACACAAAACTGAGCTTTTTGTTTCAAAGTGTAGCTATTTTGTTATTTTTCAAACAATCGAAAAAAATTAGTTTTATTTAATATTCCATTGTTAAAATTTTATTTCAGAAACCTATTCAGGGTATACTCCCGATCGCTATATTTGTTTTCAAAGAAAACCTGAAGAAAAATATTGCGTATATTATTCAAAGATGTCTCTATCTTTACTAAATAATTTGAATCGAATAAAGTGTTTTTGTCACTTAGAAATAAATTCCCAAAGATGCGGTATTTCTTGACCTGGCCAAGGTGGGCTATCTCCTTAATTAAAAAAAAACAACACCCTGAGAAATATGCTGGAGCCATTGGTATTATAATATGTATGCAATCAATATTCTAATCTTCACGCTGAACTTAACGTCGAGTACCTACACTTCAATCTTCCATAACTACGTTACAGCGCAACCTTCTCAAACTCCATTATCTACGTCTATCTAGCACAGGCCATCTTCAGTAAATCAGAACATCACAGTTTACTCTTTCTTTCTAAACATAACCAATCTTGCAACGCGATTTGTAGCTATACGGTGTCTTCTTACCCTCACTGACTCTCCTTGCACGGCTATAAAAATTAATTCGTATCCTTTTCTTGATTCAAAAATAACTAATATGGTTTGAAGAGTTGGAATGGCAAACGATGTAAGTGCCAAAAAAATAAAAAATAATTTTTCACGGTTGCATTGCTAAAGGCGAATTTAGACTTTAAATCAAGATTCATCCACAGTGCACGTGAATTCGTCAAACGTAGAGCCTGACTGTACATTATTCGGGGTTCACTTTGGATGAAATGCAGATGAAATTAATTTTTACACCTTTCCGAAATCTAAATTCACTTTAACGTCTAATAACACTTTTAACCCCAGTAGGGTTGATTTTTTTACCTATATTCGAAATACACTTATTACTCAGCTGTAAACCCTGAGTCTCTTTTTTGAAAACATTCAATGTATCGTACACGTTAGCAAAGGTGCTTAATTTAAACAGTGAATGATACTTGTAAGAAAATTATTTTACCATGAAGATGAAGCTTTTTTTAAAGCATAAAAATATTAACAGCTGCCATTGCAGCAGAAACCCAATTTACAGAATTTTAACATTGAAAGAGGAACTGCATCTTCAGAAATACTTTAGCATGCTGCGTGTATTATTTCTCAACGGGTTGCAGAATTTTCACAGTATCGTCGAGTCCAGGTTGGTAGGCACGGTAGGCGAGCAACGCGAAGAGAGATCCAGCACGGTGTCGAAGCCTGAAAATCAATTACCAATCACGCCTTTGGGTAAAGCCCCGACGCCTCGTGTTCAACCAACGGAATATAACGGGAGCTACGGTGTCGTGTTCGGAGACGGCAAGTGAGCACCAAGTTTCTTCCAAAATTTGGCGAGTCTTATTCCGTATAATCGACAAGCGTAAACGCGTCTAATTGTCGTTATTTAAAGCTATTTACGTCAATATTACAAACAATAGAACTGTACACTACGTCGTACAGCGGTGTAATATTGAGTTAACGAAAACATTTTCTTATATTTTTCAAAGAAATTCGAAGATTTATCTATGTTAAGGGTAAAACCGAAATTATTAATATACATATTTAACTGGATTTAAATATAGGTATGTATTAAGTACATCTCCAATCTATTGAGTCGACTTTCAAATTTTATTTGTCTACATAAAGCAGGATGAAGAAGAAATGCCATATTAAAAAAAAAACGAGAAGACTTTTCAGCCAACACAATATATGTTTATGTAACTTAATCTGGAAGTATTTATATAACTATGTAAGTTACTCGAAACTGAACGTATTTCGGTCACATGAATATTTTTTACACTTACAATGCATTTACAAATGTAGAACAACATTCGTTTGTCCTATCAAGATTCTTCTACAAATTTCAGACATCATTCTGAGTAAAGTGTATGTAAGTACCTACCCTTTTATTTTCATCACATATTAATAATTATGAGAAAATTAAGTACCTTGCATTATTTCACTTGCAATTCGAATTTTCAAGCAACTAAGGAATAACGTATAAACTAAATAAACACTGTACAGATATTTCATGTGACACAAATATTGATAATTTTTGTTTCTCCAAAAAATTCTATGCACCTACATATATATAAGAATATGAAACATGAATGACTTTGATTATATTTAGAGGCATTCTCCTTTCAAATTTCGTAGTCGACGGAAATATTTATTACTTGTCAATGCAACATACACTGCATATGAAATATGCATATGTACTTTAAATATGATTTATTGTGAATGATTTCTCAATCATTTTTTTCACAACGAAACCCCAGAAATGGTAGAGGATTAATTAATACACTCAGATGCAAAAGAGACAGGAATAAAGTAAATTTACCCAGAACGAAAATTCGACAGATTCGGAGCATCTACCGGAAAGAAAGCGTTTGCGCTCACACATCCGGAGATACCGCCCACGCTAATATTTGAATGCGATTTTTTGCCCCAAGTAACAAAACGAAGGAAGTGTTTACACCCGGTGTTTGCGCTTTGCGTGTAATTGGATTTCAGGATTACAGGTATCGTCACTGATCATCGGTTATGTCTGCATGCGTCGCGCCGTGATCAAACAGCGGCCGACTGATTTATTTGAATTTCCCAGATTGATCTCTCGTCGTCTATGCATTTAATAATCCAAACGGAACTTCCCGGAGCAAGCACCGGAAACATATTTCATTTCCAAGCTGTTGCCGTGCAGCGAGAGCCAAATAAACGCCGGAAAATAATCATAGAGGATAAAAAATTATTTCGCGACATTCACTGTTCTTCAAAAACACACTAATATGGTCAAAAAGATTCTACACTATTTTATTATTGTCCGTGTAAAATTGAGCCCCTCAATTGACAAGTGGCGTAAGTCCAAAATTACGAGAAATTATTATAGAAACAGTAATAAGTATTAAGAATACTTGCTTTATTTACCAATCGCCCTAGTAGCATTTTTGGTTGGCATACAGTTGGGCCACGCACATAATATTAGTTGGCCAACAGTTAGATTTGGCACTTTTTTTCAGGTTGGGCCAACAACAGATGGCCAAGGTAGGCTTTCCTACTGTTGCCCAACCATTTATAGGGCCTACCGTACTATATGTAATAGTAATCCAACGGTAGGTAAACGGTTGGCTTTTGAATTATACTTATTATTTATAGGTAACGGGAAAATGTTAGAATTTCAACTGGCAAAATTAAAAAGTTAGGTGGACTCATTTTAAACTAGTTCTCTTCGTATATGCTCTAAGATCCAGTATAACCGTAGCCTTAAACAATGTACAAAATGACGGACGGGTCCATTTCGCTCGCGAGGCGGCTTGCGTCCTGTGACTGTCGACGTCAACCGTTCCACTCAACCCTCTCTTCCCCCAGACAGTCTTCATAAAAAGTGTAGCCAATGTGGGTTCAAAATTCTTTCAATTACTTTGGGATATGATTTTATTTTCATCCGAACCTATATATTTGTTTTTATTATCTTTAACTAAATGTATTTCCGTAGGGCATTATTAGTTGGCCCAGAATTGGTTATTCGTAGACAAATCACCGGAAGATGAGTGCAATATTAAACAGTTGGCCGAATAGACGGGGTTTGTAGGCGAAACTACTAACCACCTCTCAATTGATTCCCAACCGTAGGCAAATTGTCGGGATGCAAATGCAACATTCAACGGTTGGGCCCTGTAAAGAAGGTTTGTAGGCGAAACTACTAACCACCTCCCAACTGATTCCCAACTGTTGGCTACCGTTGGCCAACAAAAATGCTACTAGGGTCCAACTTGCGTATATTTTATTTTATGTTAATAAAAAATAAGAGTCGATTCTTGCAAAAGAAGTACATGCTAGATTTGCTAAAGTTTATTCCTCCGATTCATAATACATTTTTGCACGCGATTAAAAACCAGTGCGATTGCAGATAGTGGTGACGAATCCAGCGAGGAATAGCTTCCTTAATATAGGTACCTATTATAACAAACGAGATACTCAATGTAAAAATATACTGTGTTTAGTGGAAAGTGTTGACTTTTTCTCGCAGGAATTTTCTATCGAAAAAAAATGTAGTTTTTCTTTTAAGTTATGTTATCATAATTACTATTCTTCCACTTCATTTTCTTCCAATAAAGCTGCATTCTGTTCCTAATATTTTCTAAATATTTACACGAAAGTCCAATTTTCACAATACTAAGAAAAGGGACTTAATTCGCTTGTCAACTGTGGGGCCCAATTATGCTGCTCGTAACAGCAGCAAAGGAACGATTTAATAACGAAACCAGTGAGCAGCCGAAGCAGCCCACGCATAGATACCGTTTCATTTCATGGTCATAGAAATGCCGGGTAAGAAACACAAGGCATTGTACCCCAAACGTTTTCTCTTTGTTGCACCTGCGAGCTTTGTTCGCGCGATTATTGTCGTAGCCAGGAGGGACGGGCGGTGGGCGGGCAGCACATCGCGATTTCCAGCAGAAACATAACGGCGGCTGGCCGTGAAATGAAAAGGAAACATCTTAAAGCTTTTTACAATTCAAAGGCGACTCGGGGAACAGGAGTAAGCATTGAATAGGGTCGTTACGTCACGGAAGTACAATTTTAACTTCGCCTACGACAGGAAGGGGTGGTAGGTGTGCCGCACCCCCTTTCGCCCCTCCGTTTTCACGGAGGTCTTCGTTACGCGATACAACGGCGCCGAAGCGGAGAGGGTCAGGGAGGGAAACATCTCGACAAAATTTTCCACGGCCTCTCCACGTGGGCCGGCATTAATACTCCGCGCTCCACGGTGACGGTTTCAAAGAGCAATCGTTATATTCTGCGTTCGTAGAAAGGCTCGCAGCTTGCCAACCCCCTATTCGCGCCGGACGGCGAAAGCGGCCAGAGAGGAGCTGAGATCGCGCAGAAAAGAAAGACGAAGAGAGCGGTATAATAGAAAGCCGATGTCGGGGGAGGGATGGAGGGTGGAAAGTAAAAGGGACGCGAGCGCGAGGGGGTGCGGCGGGGAAGAGCACGGTGCGTGAGGGGGAAGAACGATGACCCACTTCTTTGTGAGTTCTATGCGTAATATTACACTTCGATTGCCACCGGATGATGATTAACCCCGTTCGTTTTGAAATACCTAAGGGCGGATTTCCACGTTCGCGCGCTGAAGAGACAGTATCCTCTTGGCTCCTTCATCCCGCAGTCCTGTATTTAATTAATACTGCACCCGCGTGCTCTGTCTAATTGCCATCAGGAATTTAGTGGGTGGGAACTATACCAAAGTAGTTTCGCCGATTAGAAACTAATATTTCAAGCATTTCGAGTGCTAATTAAATCGGTTCGATTTATTTAACGAGGACAGAGCCCCGAATTATCTGGAAACTTGTACCTCGCGCGACCGTCTCGGGTGGAAGGAATTCTACGCGATAATTAATAAGCGACCATCGGGAATCGACGTGCAGTATTAATTTGCTTAAGTGACACTGGTACTACCATTTCGTATTTCAACCCTTCGTGGTCGCACCTTCTTATAATCGCAAATTGGTCACACGGGGTCCACTGTACCCCAGCGTCATTTTTTGAGTTACCATTTTCGTATTTTGGAATCTTTTAACTTTCCAGTGACAATTGTACATTCGTAATACTTATACAGTCATGGTCTAATAGTCTTTTTCTAGAAATGTGAATTTTGGTATGATAAAATTTGTAGTTGAAAACGAGCGATTTTCCACGGTTGGGGGAAAACCCCAATTTTGAAAAAAAAATTTATTTTTTTTTCTGCGATAAATCCCCTTTGGAAGACGTAAAGGTGCGACATTTCAAATCGAAAATTGCTTTTGGGGTGCGATACACCCCGCGTGGCCACGAAGGTTTAATAATTAAACGCATAGATCTGGAAGTGACCGAGGGAGAGAATTTTCAGATTAAGGGTCAAATATAAGCCGCTGTAAAAAAGCTTAATCCCGCTCGTTGCTAAATTTTCATACGAAAGCGGGGGCGGTAACGCGGCCGGGTAACAAAGTTGATGCGAACGTACGGCTACGGCGATTAAAGGGTTAACTCTGGCGGCGTAATCGTCAGCGAAAAAGGCCGCGGGAGTCTAATGAGCTCGGAGAAGGTGGCCGTATAAGATCCTGATGGACGCCCGAGAGCCTCGACCTCGAAGAAGCTCCTGGCGGCAGGGTTGGGCGGCGCGGGGCGGCGGAGATACAGCCTCGGGAAATGATTATAAATGAAACCATCTTGGTGGCCGGGGGCGGGCTGAGGCCGCGGCAGAGCGGAAGGAGAGGAACTCGGATGCCGGGGCGACAAAGTAAGAAGAATTGAAGACGATGTCAAAAATAAGAGAAGCGTATTTACAACGGTGTGAAATTGGACTGCTAGCCTGCGAGAGAAATGAGGGTCTCCGACTGTGCCGGGAAAATGATATTGTATGTTACGAGCTGTATCGCGAAGCTGACAGCGTGGCTGCAGCTCGAATGCTTACAGCACGCAACACGCGGCTGCCATTCGATATTTATAATCCGCGGGAACATTCGTCGTCTCCGGGATGAAGGCGCGGCGTGCCCGTAAAAAGATGGCTAAGTAACCGGGGGACAACGAAACGAATCTCAGGTTAGATTTATTTAGGCTTCTCCCGCGCGCTCTTCTCATCCATGCATCAGAGATGACGTTTTGCTAAGTGGCACATTACCGAACCGGGCGTGTTATGATTGTTCTTTAACGGCTACAACCCTCGGAACAAACGACTGTCTTTGGGGAAGCTTCTGGGATTGAATTGGTAATATATCTTAACGGGAGAAGCTCGAAAAATTTATTCTGAAGAGTACATCGCGGAGCGAGAATTAGACACGGGAGATTCGAGTGATGCGCGAGCGTTTTGCTGTTGGCGGCAACTATTCAGGCGTGATTTTCTATCGTACGGCGGTGACGGTGTTCTGCCGTGCGGGGATTGCGCATTTCATAGAATTATATTATATCAACAGCCCACACGTGTGATTCAATTTTCAGGATGTGAATACGGACGCGTATTACATCCGTCATTCGCTTGTAACGGAAAGTGGGGTCGCGCGTGGAAGCGATTTGGCGCCGCGATTATGAAACGACGCAGGCCTGCCACTCGTCATATACCTAGGTACGATGGCGAATGTCTACATGCATTGCGGCGTCAGCGGCGGCCGCAACAACGCAAATGCAAATTTATTGTTATTCGATTATTCAATTCGGATCCGCGCGCTGCACGCGGACGTTAATACTATATAATGTCACCGCTAGCTTCCACGGGCCGATATCCGCGGGAGCCGTTCGATTTCTACGCAACCTTGGCCCTTAGTCGACAGCAGCCGAATTTATCGGGCAATGATATATTCCGGAGTGCTGGAATCTCTGCCCGAGTGCACTGTACAAGTAGGTGCCGTGGAAAGTAAGGTTGTGGCAACTTTACAAGGTATACCTCGTCAATATACGGAGCTTGTATTCGAAGTAACGATGTTGAAAGTGATTGGTAAGTTGGTACTTTTTGTAACGATGGCAGGAGATGCTTGTTACAAGTAGTTATAATATGAAAATGAAACCCCCACATTAGCTGAAGGGCAGTTGTTGGTTTTGTATATCTCTGGTGGACGGGCAAACAAGTTTAAGTCAAATGTTACCTAAAGCTTAAACAGGTTCTTTTTTGGTCTTTCTTGTGAATCGAAGTAAAAAATAAAAGTTTCTTTTAACATATATGTTATCAACCCTCACGTCCAAAATTTAACACCTGATTTAATATAGCACTTTAAATATTCTAACAAGGAGTGTATCCCAGGTGTCCGCCTACGATTGCTTTGGTTTTTGGATATGTTTTAGAGAATAGAAAAATAAGAAACAGGTGTCTTTCTATTTTGGCCCCTTTGCATGTTTAAGGGGTGAAATCATCCCTCAAATTTCATGAGAATAGGTGGTGCCCGCCTCGGATTGCTTTGGTTTTTGGCCAAAGCAATCGGAGACGGACAGCTGAAAATCTTATAACTTTGAGGGGTGGTTTCACCCCCCAAACATGCAAACAGGCCAAAATAAAAAGACACCTGTTTCTTATTTTTTGTCCTCTAAAACATATCCAAAAACCAAAGCAATCGGAGGATGGCACCACCTATTCTCATGAAATTTGAGGGGTGGTTTCATCCCCTGAACATGTAAACAGGCAAAAATAAAAGGATACCTGTTTCTTATTTGTTATCCTCTAAAACATATCCAAAAACCAAAGCAATCGGAAAAGAACACCTGAAAATCTCGTAAATTGAGGGGTGCTTTCACCCCCTAAACATGCAAACAGGCCAAAATAAAAAGACACCTGTTTCTTATTTTTTGTCCTCTAAAACATATCCAAAAACGAAAGCAATCGGAGGATGGCACCACCTATTCTCATGAAATTTGAGGGGTGGTTTCATCCCCTGAACATGCAAACAGGCAAAAATAAAAGGATACCTGTTTCTTATTTGGTGTCCTCTAAAACATATCCAAAAACCAAAGCAATCGGAAAAGAACACCTGAAAATCTCGTAAATTGAGGGGTGCTTTCACCCCCTAAACATGCAAACAGACGAAAATAAAAGGCCACCTGTTTCTTATTTGTTATCCTCTAAAACATATCCAAAAACCAAAGCAATCGGAGGATGGCACCACCTATTCTCGTGAAATTTGAGGGGTGGTTTCATCCCCTGAACATGTAAACAGGCAAAAATAAAAGGATACCTGTTTCTTATTTGTTATCCTCTAAAACATATCCAAAAACCAAAGCAATCGGAAAAGAACACCTGAAAATCTCGTAAATTGAGGGGTGCTTTCACCCCCTAAACATGCAAACAGGGGAAAATAAAAGGCCACCTGTTTCTTATTTGTTATCCTCTAAAACACATCCAAAAACCAATGCAATCGGAGACGAACACCTAAAAACCTTATAATTTTGAGGGGTGGTTTCACCCCTAAATTTTCCTGCAAAACTAATAATTCTGACTTATACTGTGTACGAAAAAAATTAAACATTCCTGTCCCTAAAAATTAAACGTATCATACTTGAAACTGCAATCACGATATTTCGGTCAGTTATAACCGAATTGAAAATGTTTTTTGGCACGCGACGATGATATTCGAATGAAATATTAGGGGCGCGACACAACAAGGAAAAGAAAGGAGTGGTTGACACAGCCAGTAGTTTAGTTACATCCTTATCCGCGCTCCCAAACATTTCATCCCCGGCGCTTTCACTCGTAAAGCACAGACTTGATAAGAAAAGCGGCTTACGGTACTTCTAATTTTCCCGCCGGCTCGGCAAATATTATGCATTCACCGTGAATCTATGTCTCCGCGAGAAGATGATGTATCGTCGACCTCGACCTCCGTTCAAGCTCATAGTCGATAGCGGTAGACCGTGGCGCGGAGGGGGCGAAGAGGTGAAACGAAGAGTAGGGTCGCATTCTATGAGCATCGTACTTCCGCGAGGAATACCGATACGAAGACAACGCAGTCGCACTATAGTGCACCCCGCGTCTAGTTACATTTCACAAGCTTAGATTTAATTTGCGCGGTTCGGCGAAATTTCGAACAGCACCTAAATATTTACTACTAACACTAAATTCGCGCACCGATTACCGAGCACTTCACGAGCTTGCGCAACAGAACGTCCACGTCGTAACCCTGCGACGCGTAGTTATTATTCGAACCTCTTTTCTTTTTATTCTAGAAAATACAGAAATACCCTCAGACCATTTTCAGCTTAAAAGCTGCGTTTCTGGGTTTAGCGCGGCTTCGTTGTCGCAAAGAAAAAGCAAAAGTCTTTGGAAGCGGTGATTATTTTTTTCTATCTTTTAAGTATCTTGTTATTTCGTTAATAAATTAAACATAAAACGCATATGAAAATTTCTTCCGAAATTTTACGCGCAGGATTCTAAGTTTGTAGGGAAAACAGATCAATTCTCTTAAATGTAAAATATATCTATTTGCGAGATCGCGAGTCACAGATTTTCTCTTATTATTAATGGACTTCCGAGTGGAGCTGCGCTGAGAAATTGAAAATTCCCGAAAGATTTCGCGGGTATCACATCCGCATACGAATCCCTGACAATCGGACCGAATCTCGGCGAAGTCTTCGCAAAGTTATTTAGTTGCGGCCTCGCGCTCGGTGTTGCTGGCGGGTGTAGGAAGGAAGTTATGAAGTGCGAGCATCCGTAGCGCGGCGCAGCACTGCTTTATAAACGACTTTTCGTGCGAACTTTACCGGCATTCATCACTGACGACTCGACCTAAACCCCCGCGACCCTCCCATTTTCCACCTCGCACTCCTTTATCCTTCCATGACATCAACTCAGCGACGGGCGGCTGGAATAGCGCGGGGATAGAGCCACGAGGGAGAGACAATGAAAGCTGACCTCGCGGGGCTGCGGTCCCCTTGTGATTAATAAATAAAATTGCCCTTCTAATGTACTTTTACAAGTGAACTGTTTGCGTTCGAATTGAATTGGCAGTCTCCTCTGTCTCGCACGTCGAGGCACTTGCGATAACCTTATTCGCTACTTCAACCTAAGCCACCCTCTTACTGTCAACATTATTCCAGGAATAAGTTATAAATGCTGTATAGACTGTTCATTTATATTTCCAATCGTGTACTCGATTTCATCGAATTTCGTGGAGAAACAATTTTTTACAATTGTGATTGCAAATACAAGGTTTATATTACAGTAATATTCTTGAGGCGGGTATCTGTAATGACGCGAATGGGGAAAGCTTCTACGCGTTGGAATTTGAAAAAATTAGTTAGAAAAAATATTTTTAGACGACAAATAAAGAGCTGGAATGGATGTTCTGTGTAACGTCGCAGTCGGTTAAAATTTCTGATTTATTCATATATAACAAGCCAGGAAGCGAAGCACCGATAATAAATACTGTCATGGTATCGGGAAAGCACTCACTGCCATTCCACGTTAAAAGGCACAAGGTTTTATACCATGGCCACCTATTTTTTTCACAGTTGCAGAATTTATTGGTCGTTTATGAAAAAGTAATTTGAGTAAAATCTCACTGTCCCGGCTTTGAAACATTGAATGTTGAAGGTTCTAACAAAATGGATAGCATCGTTTGTAGCGTTTGGTTATCTGTAGAGGATGCCACTCCTTAGCGAATTTTTGTGTACGCTACAAATTACTAAACAACGACTGAAAACTAATTTTAAGTTCAACCTTGCGTTCCAGATACATCTAAATTCTACACGTTTGCTCCTCGCAACGTAACTCAACCTTCGAAAATTTCCAGAACATGTAATTTCTACTTGCAACACAAATTTTCACATTCAAGTGTCTTGTTGCTGGTGGTGCAAGTGGACAGATTCTAATTTCACGTGAAAAGATAAGTCAGAAACGTGGATAACATTTTTTCTTTTGGGGCCATATTTTTAAGAAATATGACACTGAAAAATCGTTAAAAACCGATTTAATCCATCAACAGGGAACTGGCAAGATCTGGCAGTAAATGTCTCAAAGTCAAAACGAAAGCACCTTACAAAAAGACGAAAGTCAGTTTACAATTTCGACTGATTTTTGCACAAATAGAGTAAGTCGGGGCGAGATGGCCCACGTTTTTTTAAACGATCAGTACACCGTAAATTTAGTGGTTTTATAAAGGACGAAAATATATTTGCAAAGGGAAATACACTTAGATAAATAATATAAAATTGAATTAAAAAAGTAATCATACATTTAAAAAAAATAAAATAAAATTGCATTTTATGGGAAAGGCCATCTCACCCGGATTGTCCGCTGATTATATCTTCGTTTATATCCCGTTGGCATGTTCTACGAAAACATTTGCTAGCTATTATGCATGATTTTATGATGAGCCAACTAACCCGAGAGTCAAGGAGCGCTGACTTGCTTGATTTTTCAATAATGCTACTACAATATCTCATCACAAGAACGTAAATATAACCCGTAAAAATTATATTAACGCACTGCATCCAGAAAAAGTAATTACAGTAAATTATAATTTAAAGAACACATGGAAAATTTTCGAGAATAGTCCATTTTTACATCACAAATAACTTACCTACCTGATTTCACAGTCGAAAGCAAACAGAAAACACGACTAATGAACAAAAAGTAATTGAAAATCGCAATGTTCTAGAACATAAAAGTGACCGAGCCATCTCACCCGGAATCACCCTATTCATTTTCTTCGCAGATATGCAATATCCACTACCGCACTCTACCAGTTCCTCCTCAGTTGAATGCCCACCTAATCCACAGCCAATATAATATTTTTCAGAAACAAATCCCGATATCAACAAAAATTATTCGTCATATCCGACTGATCTACATTTTCACTTAGAATCCACCACCATTCAACTCCCATCACACGACACCCCGTACAATTCTATTCATCTTGAAAACTATCACCCACAGCATCCACCTACCTATTTCTGACAGCGCAGTTAGCGCAACAAGGCTGGAAGAATTACCGCTGGAGCGTGGCGCTGATCCCGCATTACAGCTGCATTAGAATCGTCCCCGGCATGCGCCGAACGGGAATTGTTCGTTTACAGAGCGTGCCCTTATTAAATCCCGAGCGGTTATTGCGTCGGCCGCGTTGTTTAAGCCGCCAGTGGCATTCGCGCGTCGCAGACGCACAGGGACAGCGGATGGATGCATGGGAGCCGGATGAAAATAATGCGACAGCGGCGGAATCAAAGGGAAGCCGCACGGGGCACGGTTCGATTCGGTCGCGTTAGGGGGCGGGAAGCGGGGAGGAGGCCGCCGGTTGCAGAGCGGTCTGGAAGCACGTAGCGAATCTCGTCTAATTCGGTCTAATTTGTTCGCAGTTAGATTGGAGCGCCAAGAATTATTCGCAGGCTGAAATTGTTGGCGGTTAAGCGAGCCTCGCGAAATCGCCCAGGCCAACCGGGTAGGTAGGGCGTTCCGAGTGTGCTGAGAAGGTCGAGGGTGAAGCGATAGAGTATTGGGACAGGGGGGTGGGTGGGAAACAGGAGGGTGGAGAAAGGAGGCATCGCCCAACCAAACTCGATTCAAAATTGACCGTATTATTATATGTCCTGACCAGGCGCGGAGGGTTAGACCGCAACGCGTGCTACACCCCCGTTTTCCGGCGGGCTCCCTTCGCCGCCTCTCCGCTCTTGTTACCAGCTGGAGATGGAGCAGGAGGAGAGGTTTCGGGAAACGCGGTCAGCCGACCTCCGCGGAAACTATGGCGAATTGTAGCAGAAAGCTGCCGCGTCGAATTATTTCCGACCGCAGGCCACGACCATTTATAATTTAATTACTATGCCAATTCCCGGGACGGCGCGGGCTCTTCGGCATCCGCACGTACATACGCGCCGCGGCAATCATACATACATACCCACCCCGCGAAACGCCCTCGGTTCATCATAAGCGTAGCCTGAGATTCATCGCGATCGGCAGAATTTCCAGCGGAATCCTTTGATCCGCCATACTGCTTCGCTCGAGTTAATTTACGATTTGCCGGGGCTTATTCGAAAGTTAATAAATCGAGAGGTGAGCTTCGTCTAGGGCACGCGAGCGATCTGATTCGTTTATTCGTTTCACGAACCTATACCCGCTGCTCGTCGAAATCCGGGCAGGGCGGCTCAGCGAGAGAAATGAGGATTGACGGGCTGTTGATAATCTCCCGTTTTTCTCGTGTAAACATTTCGGGGATTGCGTAAGACACGGTTCACTCGGGACCCCCGGTTACGTCAGAATGCGGGAACGCAAATCTTGGGTATAAAGTTTTCAGGCGATCTGCTACCGCCAAGAGCGTACTGTCGACGTTGGACACGCGATGCTGGCTATACAGATAAGCATTCTGGGTCCTGTACACGAGCAGATGCGTGTGCAAGTGCGGCGTTAGAAATAAAAAACTGGGGGAGAAGGAAGAAACGCGAACGACGGTAGGTATCATCCGGGGAACTTTGAATATAAACCTCGAATCAGGGGGCGTCTCGCGCCGATTTATTCACGTGTTTGTTCGCGGTGGAAAAAGTTCTGCGGTTTGTCAGCGCTTTTAGATCAAGGAGAAGGAAGGCAGCGGTGGGTAGGGAGAGTAGCGGAAGATGAGGGGCAGAGGGCATTAAAACCTAATAAAGCGCTTACGAATGCGCCCGTTTGATATGCTCACGTCCCACGCTCCTACAAAAGTAGAAGCCACTTTAGTCGAATTATGAGCGTCTAGTGGGACCTCGCTAATTGCCTGGATCGATCACGTGCGACATTTTACCCAACAGTTTTGCTGTCTAACTCTGTAACTACAAACGTTAGGAAATGCGAAAAATATGATAAATATCTGCTTTACGATTTGATACAGGAGTTGGAAAGCTTGGCTCGATAGTTGCAATATCATTAACTGAAAGATAGTGTTGGGATATTTTACTACACGAGCCCCTTTTAGTCATTTTTTAAATAAACTATGACCTAAATCTACAGAACCCTATCCCTGGTGATTATGGCATATTTGCCATATTTATTTATACCGTATTTGTTAATACACTATACAGTATCTATGTAACTTGTTTTTAAATAATTATCCATCAATAATTACATGTATAAATCATCGATTCCTTACAACAGTTATAGTCAGCGATCACTAATTGTAAGTTATTGGGCCTGTTGAATAAAAACTAAGCAATTCCTTAGTAGCAAAATCAATTGCTAAAACGAAAAAGGAATTGCTTATTTTCATATGAATAAAAATCGTAAGGAATTGCTGGCTTTCCTAGACCGTATAAGTTCTCACTCTCTCTCGGACTAACTACCCCTGGGCTCGCTCGCGTTCAGTGCTCCTGACTCGCTCTCGTCCTGCCTTCCAACATTAAATATTGGTTAATTAAAATGATTGGTTATTACAATTAACATTAAAATTATAAAAATGGCTTATTTTGAATTCAAGATAAATTAGTAATTATAGGTACATTAGTGAAATGATATTTAAAATAAAAATTTAGAAGGAGAAAAAAAGAAAAGTACGGAGAATATGAAAAAGAATATGAACAAAATTAATACCTAATTTAATTTGGTGTGGTACAACTCAAAACAGTTATCGACGCATAGGCCTACATCACATTCCTGACAATTGTAGGACAGATGTTTTCTTTTTCCCGAGTTTTGCACATACAGTACATCGCAGTGGACCCTTAGATATTTTGTTTGTTGTTGAAACTCTTCTCAAGAAGTGTCTATTATGCGGGGTACTTTGTTACTTGAAGGACGTCTTACTGCCCCAATAGGTTCGTCTTGGGATGCATATTTTACGAACAAATTTTCTACTAACTGTATTCTATAATGGAGTTGATCTGTTTGCTTCGTCGTTTCCTTATATAATATATGAATTTAAAACTGCTGCATTTAATTATCGTTTAAAGTGCTTCCTGTAGCATTTATTCATACGCTTTCTGCCTAACACATACTGATGAAGTAATTGATGCTTTAAGCAAATGTCAGCATGGGGTACAGCAGTCTTAAAGATTCTTAAGGAATTGCTTATTTAGCAAAAGCAATTGCTTCTTTTATTCATTCGATTGTAAGCACTTAAAAGATTTAGGAAAACCATTTCCTTTAAACGATTCCTTGGCAGTTTAGGAATTCCTAGAAGATAAAGCAATTGCTTGTGTTTTTATTCATACGAATTTAAGCAATTACTAGTAAAATAATAAGATAAATAAAATGTTTTCGTGCGTTCCTTAAGAAACACCGTGCACCTTTATACCGTTTCGGAATATCATTTCGAATCGCGCGATACGCTCCTCGAATTTTCTATCGAGTTTCCTGAGAGTCAAACAATCTTGCTAACAATTGTCATTGGCAGCGTGATTGCCGAGCAGCTCGAGCCGACCCACGGAGATTCAAACTTAGCGGCGAGTTCGTCCTTTTGCTTCCTTGAACATTTCTCAGCGTGCTTTCAAGTCGATCACTCACCGCCGGAGGAGAACACTGATCCTTTTCAAAGAACGGGGGAAATTCGTATTCCAAACAGAATTCGTTGGTCAAAGTCCACATTATTCTCCGTTCCAAGTGTGGATGGACGCGCGTTCCTTTTCTTTATTCAATTGTTCGCCGCACAATACTAAGGCGGTGTTTAAAATAATCGACCTAAAAGCATTTCTAAGAAAATGGAGAAAATGTTTTTTGAAGGGAAAGAAGAATGGATGATGATAATATCGCTTGAGCACTACTGCACGATTTGAGGACCTTGCGGCAAGAGAAGTGTAGCTCCACTTTTTACAGTTTTTGAGTTATGACGTATAATGTACGTAAAAAAATTCTACATCGTTTGGTGCACGTTTGATTGCAAATTTTGAACCCGCACCCATTACTGCTTTAGGCAGTATTTTTGTTTTGGGCGGCTCCAGAATTGAAAAATTCGCCAAAAATAGAAATGAAAACTTATCAACTCAATAATTACTACTAATTGTGTGAAAATATATATTTTTATATTAGCGTTCTCTTTTTAATCTTTAGTCAAAGCAATAATTTTATAAACAGTATTTTAATTTTGTCAAAGTTGATAAAGATGGAGCTGCACCCCTCTTGCTGCAAGCTCCTTAATTTCAGTTGGATACTCACCACCTCTAGTTTCACATAGTATGTGTATATAGGCAGGTTTTAATTACATTTCACATATTTGTTCAACCCGGTATATTCTTCATTATTCAGATATGTCTCCGTGTTCTGTATAATTAATCAGTTGAGTGATGTTAGACTAGCCTGGCTATTAAAGTAAGTGGAATCTGTAATTAGAAATTTTACTAAATGGCAATTATCTGTATTTATCCAGAAATGGGATGGTTAATCTTTTTTACCTTGATCCACATTATTATACATTTATTCGTGGCTTGTTCGATTTGATTGTCCCGCGAACATTTATTGGCATTCCCACAATCCACTTTTCCCCTTTTACAACCATCATATAACCCCCCGGCGTAGGCGATGAATTGACAAGAACAGAAGGACATAAGGCACGTTTCAATTCGAATGCAGGCTAGCCAACGACGTCGTAGCTTTACGGTGCAATATCGTGGAATTCTTGACAGCCGGCGAAACTCGGGGTGGTAACTCGTAAATAACGAGGAACACGTGAAAACGAAGGCGAAGCATTTACTGTAAAGCTGCTTTTAATATCGAAGTTATTCTTAATATCCCCCAAAGCGGGGGAAAAAAAAGAAGCATAATTTTTGCAATGGCGCGTAGCATAGTTCGATCGACGGTATGCTGCAAAGGAGCTTTGTTCCAAACCACCCTGCCGCTGCCTCCTTCATCCCAGCTATGTAAAATTCACCGTGAGACGGTGGAAAAATATTTCATTAACCCCTTGATAACCTTCGAAGTGGCCTTAATACTTTCTTCGGCGCAACTTTCTATAAAATTCAGCTGTATCTGCTTTGTGCTTTAAATTGCGAAGTTCCTTTGAGGCATTTTTATTCGCATTTCCCTTGCACTGTGCCCGAGACGAGGGCATGTAATGAATTATTTTAGAGTGAAGAGTGGCATTGAATTTTTTAAATGGCGAACAGCTAGGAAAGAAGTGCGATGAACACAAAGCTACAATGTTGATGTTGTAATATTTTAAAAACTGTGCGTGCAGGGATCACCTTGAATATTCCTGATTGCTTTAAAGAAATAATTACAACGGTCCACTCGATATTTTTTCCAGATCATATATGTAGGTATTTCAAGATTTTAGACTTGGCTACCCATTCTTTTTTAACAGAATTTTATATTTTCCCTGTTTTTTATCAACAGTGCAAGTACGTACATATTTCTTAAGGGATGATTCTCGTCGAACAGCCCCAAAAGTAACTGATATCTAAGAATTGTTTTTGAAAAAACTGTCGGTCATATTGGATTAAACTCTTTCGGGATATAAGGAGGCATCTTTAGACTTGCAGAAAATATTTTTTTTATGTCGGTCCTTCTTATTATTTATTAATTATTGTGGAATCTTTTCCACCTCTTCGACGATGTAACTCCTGCTGGCGGGAAGTGTAGCACCTATCACAGTCGTCTGATTGTAAAAAAGATAGAAGTTTCTTAAAGTTAGACAGTTTACGCTGGGATTGGCCCACTTTAAAGAGAAAAAAAATGAAAAATTGAAATAGTTACAGCGTTTGAAAGAAAAAGTCAGTTTATTCCTTAGACAAATTTTTCATATTATTCTATATATCAACGAAAAAAAGTATTATAAATAGAAACTAAAATTAAAATTTTAGGTCCAGTTTCAGCGTAAATTATTTAACTTTACGAAATTTTTCTTCTTTTTGCAATCCGATTCCACGATAATAATTAATAAATAATAAGAATTATCGACATAAAAAAATTCTACAAGTTTAAAGATGCCTCCTTACGTCCCAAAAGAGTTTCATGCAATATTAACAATAATTTCTCCAAAAAAATATCCTACATTTCGGGGGCCGTTACAGGAAAATCCCCCCTTAACTATCATATTAAAATTCAAGGGAGTCCTCAAACATATGTACCTACATCTCAACGAGGACATATTTGTCTTTATTCAATCCAAATAAAAACGTCTGGTTAGTTCGATTCGCCTGCAGCGCAATCTAATTATGATAATTGATTAAAAATATTACACTTAAAAAAAGCTCCCGCAACAACGAACGCAACGGTGGGTGATAAAGCACAATCTATTCGTGTCAGGCCAACATAACCGAAAGTCCAATGTTTTCGTTTGATTCTAGTAGTAGAAGTAAATTGCGCTGAATTTTCCGGTTTCCCAGTGGCGAATGGATTTTACAGCCCTCTTACGTTCTCCGTGCTCCCCTAGGCCCTCTCCCCCCGCCCACGCTCTCACCCCTTACATACCCCCTTCTCATCTTTCTCTCGCGCTTCCTTTAGCTTTTAGAACAAATACTTAATCCGAATAGCAGGCATTTGCCTAAGTAAGTACCCGCCATTCAAAGCAGCCTCGTTTCACGTCCAACGCTGCACGCGGCCTTTTCGATCCGCCGGTCTTCTCTTTCTTTTCACTTTTCACGGTCTCTCTCGACACTCAATCCGAATTTGGCATAATCCTTCGTACCGCGGCAATTAAACCATCAATTGCGAAACGAGCGCAATTAAGCAAGAATGAAAGCTAACTCGAGCGTTCCTATCATGTACCGGATTTATTCATACAAAATTTCCGCGCCAGGACGAGAGCAATCGGGAAGTTCAGACTCAAATTCATCAACTAAATTCGCGTGCTCTGTTAGATATACGCTCGGCTGCAAAACGACCTATCAAACCCTCTGCTTCCTTAAAAAGTGCTCAATACCTTGTGGGTTTTTTGAATTTTATATTAATCTATACAAATATAAATGTAGGAATTGTTTTTATTTATTTTATCCTGTGTCGTTAATGGCTGAAGGTTATTTACGATCCTGAATTTAATTAGTGGAACCCATCTTTTATTAAAAAGAAATGTTTTTTTTCCATTCTTTTCACAGAAAAGTGGCAAAAGGTTATTGCTAGCCGAGGAAATAGTGTAATATATTTTTGCTTTTAATATATTATTTTTGTATGGGTTACAACCATTCTAGGGGCTACATAAGAGCTCGACAAATATTGCTGGCCATCGCAGCTAAGGCTAATGTGTGTATATGATTGGAGTAAAATAATATATGGTTAATGGCATGCATAACCGGCATTACCGTCTCTTGAAACGGCGTTCCAGGGTATTTAAGATCTTTCGCGAGGTTGGAGAGCGCACAAATGAATAACACGAGCCAGTCGCCATAGCACTATAGGTCTGTGCGATTTGAAAGCCGCTTATACGCGCTCTTCAACATTGGCGCGCAATACCATGGCTTGCCATTAAGTATAATCCTGCGTTTATTCGTGGTGGAAGCCCTGTGCATTATTTTGATCCAAAACGCGGAGAGTTGTGAAACCCTTCGCGTTCGAATAATCTCCTTTGGCGTCCATTATGATCGCGATAATGGTCAGGAGCTAGTGGAATTTATTGTGGAAAGAAAGGTTCCACCTGAACTTTACCAAATGTTTAACGAGAAAGCTGAACGTACATATGTTACTTCTAAAGTAGATTGCTTCGAGAAAGAGACGCGTCGTCGGCGTGTGTACATTCGTACGTTTGTCGTGCTCTTCGAAGTGCATTAGACCGATGAAGCTTGTGATGCATTGCTGCTCTTTAACATTGATGGATACGAGATGGTAAAGATAGGTAAATTTGCTGAAATTCCTGACGCGCGCAGTGCTTGGGTTTTGGAGAAGATTAAAGTAAACCATAAGTCATGATTCAGAGATTGAATGATTGAGTGAGAATTGAAAGGGTGATTTTACAAAAGGTCACATATCTGCATGGTAAATATTTCTTTATCAGTAGGGGAGACCGGGGCTAGTTGACTAACGAGGTTAGTTGACTAATTCCCTCTAATTCTTGTATTATGGAATAAATTATGCTGCGATTCGCAATATTGGAGCATATGAATGACCAGCTTGCCATTTAATGTGTCGCCGTGACAAAAACTTGCGTGTTCTGTCAGTGAGAATGAAAAATTTAAAAAGGTCGGCTGGAAGTAAATATTTTCGTTTCGACTATTTATGAATTATTGTCCACTAAGTACTGCTTGATGTAATGAAACGTGATACCTTGACTATAATTTACGGTATTTTATTTTATCCGGTGCGTGGAGGTTTTGTACGTACGACCCTTAACTTGTTAACAATGTCGGACGGGGTTACTTGACTAAGCATAGGAATACTACTAATAATTGCATTTTTTATCCTCAAGATGCAGTCGAGGCAAAGAGTTTAGCTGCTCAAGTCCACTTCCCCCACCACAAATCCTTCCAAACTCACCCCTACCGGTTTTACACCCTATCCTCCCTTTAAACTCTCAGGCCTTCCAAATAGACCATAACAAACCAGTACAAAATAATTACAGTATCTTAGACCATGATAAATAATAAAAAAAAATAACACTGTGGAGGAGTGAAAAAAAAATATAAAAATTTATTGGTCGTAGTATAAATATGTACGCGTTTCGTATACTATATTGGTGGAATTGGCAGCGTTTATATAAGTTTTTCACACTATATTGATTTACTGTGACAGCGTATATATACACCTTTCGCATGCAAAGGGTTATAACTGAAAAGTAAATGTCAAGTCAACTGACCCCATCATATTTGTCAACTAACCCCGTAGCCGGGGTCTGTTGACTTATTCGTCTCACTACTCCAAATACAATAAAAACTACAACCTAGACTCAATTAAAACGATTTTCAAAATTATGCCTGTATACCTAATGAAATTTGGAAACTTTTGGTATGCAGTAAGTCAACAAAATACTAATGGTCTATTTATAGAAATTAGAAATGTAAAAAATTAGTCAACTAGCCCCGGTCTCCCCTACTCGTGCATTTTATTCTTCCATTTGCTAGCGGCAATGTTTTAAACTTAGCGACATCGTTTTAATAGTTATTTAAAGAAAAAGTTCATTCGTAAGCCTTTTTGCATGAAACCATTTGGAAATAAATCCAATAAATATCAAATAAATCAATCAAAAGTTGAAGGATTTCAAACGCTTGATAAGCAGAGTGAATAGAAAGGTGAAGAATTTCGCAGAAAAACATTTAAATACAATTTCCTAGACGAGTGTGGGAAATATGTCCGTTTAGTTTTAGACTAGATATTATTTCACTAAGTCGTCAGACAAACTTGGAATTAAAGCCTTTTGTACGAAACTTGTATTTTGGCCTCAATTTTTCAAAAAGGAATTCAATCTATTTTGTAGTGTTTCGTGCGACTGAGGGATGGAATTTAGCATTATTAAGGGGATGCCATATAAATTTGCTTCAAGCACAAAAATGGAAATGTGCCCTTTGAAAAATCACTCCTCAATTATTTTTCTCAGGCAATATTGCCTTGTATGCAGCTAAATTCGTTTAATATAGCTGTGAGTAGTATCCGTAAATATGAAGAAGGGATGATAGAGTAACTTTCATATCACTTTCAAGTGAATAAATTTCTGAGAATTAATATATCACGGTTAAATTTAATTTCGAAGCCACTTGCTTGCCTATCAGCATTTCACCGAAAATAACAGCCCGCCCGATACACAGGCATTAAGAGCTGACAGTAACACGCGCCTCTGTTTATTACGATTCGGATGGTAAATTGTACGGCGCCAGGATTAGAATGATTCCGGCAAGGCGAAACGGCCGAAGATATAATACGAAGTTTAAGGATACAAAATGCGAACAGAGGAACAATTACTCGCTAGGCAGCAAGTAATAGGAGAAGCCCAGCTGCCAGACAATTAACGAGGACGCGTTAGCTCCAAGTACTCCACTTGGCGCCCTTAGAAATGAAAAATCGAGGCTCACGGGGGTTTCGATTTTCGAAAGGCTGCAGAACACCTGGAAATGGAGCATCTCATTTAGCAAGCTGTCCAAACTATCATTTCGTCGCTAAGCTGCAGGCTTCAAGTGCAACCATTGTTTGGGAATGGCGCTCGAGAATGAGCGACGAAGTGAAGATAGACTCAGACACGGGAGCCGCATCATTACTAAGGTTGTTGATGCCGGCAGTTCATTTCCACCTTCGAATCTCCAGCGAACACTCTCTCCGACCCCTCCCGCCTGCCCTTCCTGTCTTTCCACCTTCCTAGTTGCCGGCAAGGGCTTGGGAACGGAAGTTGGATCTGAGACTCGGAGACAAAGCGAGGAGCAAGCATCCAGGGTAATCCTGCAAGGAGAATGTGACGCAGTCTGGTCCCTTCCTGTCACCACCCCCTCATAAAAGTAATTGGGATTTTCGAAAGAAACACTGGCGGCCAGGAAGTGGAGCAGAAAGACATAGGATATGTTCGAGGAAATCTGTTCTAGCCCGTGCAAGGTGTCCCTGAAGTCACTATTTGTTTGGCGAACCATGGGATTTTATCCAAATAACACGCCTACGCGCATTTATTTGTACAAGTCGGTATGTACTACAAGTTTGTATAATTTATTAATTATTATTTCTTATTTTCAGGGTATGTAATTAAGGGTATGAATCGTGATGAAATTAGGGAGAAAGTTTCAGGAAAGTTTCTTAAACTAGAAAAGCCAACTGGTGCTGTGCGTGACGCAGTCAAATTTTCGAAAAGTGGTTTTGTTCCGCATCAAGAAACAAAAAGATGGAGGCTCTAAGCAGCCGATCTGCTTTTTCCAATTATTTATACGATATCTGTTATGACGTTTCCATGCTGGATGCTGCTTTCAGTTTTAAAATAGCAGTGAAATGCGATGAACGTGATAAGAATAATTTGACAAAAATGTTTCGAACAAACATTAGTCATTATTCAGTTGGCAACAAATTGCAAAAGTAGATATTGATAAGAAACGTTCTATTCAATAAAAAATCAAGATCACCTCAATTGCCTGGCTGTATGTTCCCCATTAACTGAAAAACCCTTTCACTGATCTGAACCAAATTCTGCATAGTTACTCCCTACGACCCTGCGGAAGATACAGGCTACCATGAAACGTGTATTCAGGAATAATTGACAGCATTAACTATTATCTCGTTTTAGAAAATTGTTTGATAGTTTTATCTGTATTGAAAAAATAAAGACAGTGTATTATGTACAAATATCACACATATCTTAATGTATATTCGATTAGGTAACATGAACATCTGCATAGGAATCTGGTAAGAGAAAATTAGATTTAATATACAGATTAAATTGGATTAGATTAGATTAAATATTAGATTTAGCATATTTCTATACAACATATTATTATATCGTCTCCATTATGTTATCAGATGAAAAGATATATTATAACAGCAGATTACAATTGTTGCGTAACGATGAGGCCTTAAAAGATTATTATCAAACCTGGACTGTAATATATTATATTCTGATCTCCAAAATCGTAGATTATGAAACTTGCATCGAATACAGCGCGTGCACAGGGACAAAGATGATTTAAGCTCAGTACGTAGAAAATCCTCTTTATCAAAGCTATGATGACTGCAACGAGAAAAGCGCGAATCGTCTTTGGGGGTTCGAAACTTGAGTCGCACTTATAAATGCACATCCCACCTTTTCCTTCTATTCAACGGGTGTTCCGTTATCCTAGGCACGTAAAGATGCTATTGAAAAGTCTCTCCTTATCGTTCTTTGCCAGCAAGTGCCATAATTCGAGTGCCAAGCATTTCCAGGAACAAAGTCTGAAAAGCTTCAGTGTGTGGTAAGTTCATTGCAGACTGTCATCGTTTACACAATACTTTATAATAATACACCGTATATATTACTTTACACCATACTATAAAATATAAATGGAGTTAAGTGGATGCACACTATATTGCCAAGACTTCATCATTTGCCACGAGGAATAGGATTTTGAATCATTAATATTACATTCGAATTTCTCAGTATGTACTTTCGTCTGAACAATGTTAAATCATCAGCTCTTTCCGATTAACTCTTTTGGAAGGAACGTACGGTTCACGAGATACAATGTCAAAGTAATAAATAAATGGTATAATTAAACAGAACCATTTAAATGTTAAAACTGAAGTTTAATACCGAATTTACAGTCCAGGCTATATTGCAATAATTGATTCGCAATTTCAAATAATTAATACGCTTTCCTTTATAAAGCCAAAATCGCGTATTGTGGTAAACATTAATTATAAGGATGTACTGCATGCAACGTGCTCCGTAGTTTCTGTATCTGATGTAAAATGAAATCACAAAGTTATTGAACTATTTGGTCTCGCGTGTTGATAAAGGTATGCCTACGTACACAATGCAAAGAAATGTGCACATACCGCGGGACAAACGTATCCTGAGACAGCATAGGCGAAATATAAAACTATGTATCAAAGAAACGATTGTTGGATCAAGAAGTGACAGTGATTTGTAATTCACCAAGGAGCGTGTAATTATCTTAAATTTAATAGATAAGCTAAAGTTTCATTTTTCTAATTTCCTTAGATATTAGAGCTGTGTCCAATAACTATAATACACACAATCTAAAGCTAGGAGCCGCAGGGATCTGGCATTGAAGTGAGGATGCAGATTATGAAACTAGTTCTAAAATATCAATATTAAAAAATATTATTAATTGAAATCGCAATCAGCTCACCCATTGCAGACATAAACAGAGTAAACTCAGAGCTGACCCTGTGTAATATTAAAAAAAAATTAAAAAAATTAAAACCGACTTCAAAAAAATAAAATTGCACTAAAAAATAAAAAACAATTTTTTCCCTTATTTAATCTACGACTCTCATATTTTTTAAGCCGGCGCCAGATTTACACAGTGCAAATGATGAGGCACCGACTTAAAAAATATGAGAGTCGTAGTGTAAATAAGGGAAAAAATTATTTTTTACTTTTTAGTACAATTTTATTTTTTTTAAGTCGGTTTTAATTTTTTTAAAATTTTTTTATTTTTAACTTTTTAGTTTTATATATATTGACACACCATGCCGAGGAGATATGCGCGTACGTACATAAAATAATAATAATTAGGTGACAATAGTCTTTATTATTAACCATAAGTGGCAAAATATTGGGCCAATGTTGATTTAGTCTAGGACGGGACCACCGGGGCATCGCCCTCTTTCGAATAAAATAAAAGATCATCAAAATCGGTCCATATGCTGAGGAGTTATGAGGGGACAAACATAAAAAAACATACAAACGGGTCGAATCTATAACCTCCTCCTTTTTGAAGTCGGTTAAAAAATTTAGAAGATCTTCGATGTGCATTACAGCGTTGTCCCGTTAACCCTTCGTGGCCACACCTTCTTATAATCACAAATTGGTCAGACGGGGTTCACTGTACCCCTTCATCATTTTTTGAGTTACCATTTCCGTGTTTTTGAATCTTTTAACTTTTCAGTGATAATTGCACATTCGTAATACTTATACAGTCATGGTCGAATAGTCTTTTTCAAGAAATGTAAATTTTGATATGATAAAATTTGTAGCTGGAAACGAGCGATTTTCCACGGTTGTGGGAAAAACCGATTTTTTTAATTTTTTTTTATTTTTTTCTTTGCGATAAATCCCCCTTGGAAGACGTAAAGGTGCGACATTTCAAATCGAAAATTGCTCTCGGGTTGCGATACACCCCGTGTGACCAGGAAAGGTTAAGAGAACATTTCTATCCCGCTACTTCTTCTACACTCGCCGCAGCGATTGCGAGGCGTCATTAGCTTCAAGCTTTAGGCACAGAGACCTGTACAATATCCTATATTATCCGCAGCAAAAGTAATAAAGAGGAGCAAACTTTATTCACCGGACGTGTAGCGTTTTAAAAGACTCACTACTGAAGGGTTCAGCACATTGCCGAACGACGCAATCGTTACACGCATAACCCCAACATTATACCGCGCTGCTCGCACCCGTTCATTATATTTTGTCGACACTGTGCAGCGTATTATTGATCAGGGCTTACGCTCAATGCTATCTCCTCCTATCTCTTTACGGTGCTCCACAAACTACCGGCCAGCACAGAGCCCATCGACCTAACCGTGGACGAGATCAGGATCGGTGTTTCCCGCGCAACGCGAGAACACGACTACAAATAGACGATAGTCTTCGAACGGCAGATAGACCAAGCTCTCCCGAGGGCTTTTTGCTTTGTGTCCCGTTAGCAAGGTCTCGTTTAACGACGCTCGGGGAGCGGGGCCGACCGAACGAAATCGTAATTAACCACAGTGAATAAGCTTCCGAATTTAATTACGGATATTGAATGGTAGCTGAGGAATAACAGGCAGCTCGACTATATTGGCTGCGGTGTCACAAAGCTAGGCAGGCTACGGCACGGCGTATCATGCTCAAAGCTCGTCCAACCGGCGCTTTGATGTGGTCGCGGCCAGTGCGAAAGCGCGAAGCACAGGCAGACAGTGTACGAAAGGCGAGGGAGGAACCGTTCCGCTAGTACCACGTAGGGCTTACTCGCCGACTTCCCCTCGAACTCGCCGAAGAAGTGGCAACTTTACGTTGCCCGTACACGGTTAAAGCTGACCCGCGGCACGCCCGTCGATGAGCGTGCGTCCATCCCGGTTCTTCCTGTCGATCCGCCGCTGCCCCGCTGGAAGCCCAAGATAACTAACTCCGCTACGAGCAACCTAACCGAAGACTTTCAGTAACCTCTGCCGGGAGACGAGAAGCTTCTGGTAGTGGTCGACGTTGTCCAGCCGTGTTTGTTATCACGGAATGTTGAAGGTTTCAGTGAAATTGGAACAGGAGTGAATGGAACGGCCAGTTACATGGCGAATACCTGATTTATCTGCTATTGTTTGGTTATATGGTGTTTATGGTGTTGGGTAGCTACCTGGAAAATTACGGTAAATTTGGTTGTATAGAGTCATACATATGCTTTTCTTCTTTTTGGCCGCAGAGCCTAAGAAGTGGTGCAGATGTGTTTGGGTTAGGTTTGGGTTAGGTATGCAGCAAGTATGAATTTTTATAGAACACAAACTTGGGAGAAGCACATAAGTTGGGTACGAACGTATGACTGGCCATCCGCAAATAATTGCTCGGCAATGCGATGCGCGAGTTCCCGCAATGTTCGGCGAAGGATCAGGTATGGAAGTGACTTTTAAACAAGTTGTAAAGCGACGCCATTATATTGGCGCACGGCGGGAAGAAGATTCCGCAAGCATATTCGTATTTTTCAACTTCGCGAAATATCTGTGATGCACGGTAATACGATTTGCATAATATCGTTGACCTCTACCTTACCCCGAATACTGACTCCGCTCCATTCATTCTCGGGTAATGCCCCCACACATGTTGCGTAGTTATTATGTGTGCGCACTGCGCATGACGTCATTATGATACTTCAATGGCATAATCCTCTACTGTGGAAGTGGGTGGCGGATCTCGGGGCATTTTCGCTAGTCGTACAACTTACCTAACATTATTCAGATTTGATGTATTTGATCTGACCTATTACCATGGGAATTAATTCATTCGCAATTATGATGAAGAATATACGAATACCTCACAAGTTATGGCGATAAATTTATTATCCTGGGTTTTTTTCGTCTATCTGAAATTATACACGGTGTTTCGCCTAATTTTATGACCTGAAATATTTCTGTTATATTTAAAAGATTCACTGCTGAAGGGTTTGACAAATGCAATATCAAAACTATGCAAACTTTGTAGGAAACATTTTTATGAAATTTTAAATATAAGATAAATATTTCGGTTATGTGAAACACACTGTATAAATGTAACTGGAACTATATTCTGTAAGTATAAATATATTTCCTCAAACACAAATTAACTGACGAAATATATTAGGATACTAAAGTACTTCTACTGCTTCAGAAAATATGGAAATAGTGTAAAAGTATAATATTTATAGTAATAACTTCTTTATAATGGAGAAATAGTGCATAAAAATCGGGAAATGTCTAATTTTGGTGTGTGTAATTAAATTGTTTATTGATGCACACTAAGTTCTTGTTGATGTTACTCATATCAACGAACAACGCGCGATAAGGTGCTCGATAAGAAGAGATTTTTTTAAATTCCAACCCGAAGGGGGTAAAAAGGGGTAAAATGTATTTTCCAGGACTCATTATTTCTTAGACCCGATTAGACATCAACTTGGTGTTTACTTACCCAAGTTCACCCACACAAATGCCTAAAAACCGGATTCAGCATTTTGCCCTAATCAACCCCTAAGGGGGTGAAACGGGGTAAAATGTGTTTTCACGGATTCCTTAATATCTCTCAGGCCCGATTAGACACCAACTTGGTTTTTACTTCGAAAGGTTACATAAATGCCTAAAAACCAATTTCATGATTTCGCCCCAATCAACCCGTAAGGGGGTGGTGAAAAGGGGTGAAATGTGTTGAAAAGCGCGGGGGTATTTTGCCAGTACACTATACAGTAATTCGATAATAATTAAGACATATGTGCATCCCTGTAGAATTATAACAAATAGAAAATTGCAAATTTCGATAATTTCCATGGCATTCAATATGAAACATCAATTTTATTCCTTTGATGTAACAAACAGCCAGTGAAGAATAAAAAGAAGCAGGTCGCTCTGAAAGGTACGCGACTATGTACAGTCTCCATTAAAAAGATGATGTCCAAGCGCGGAAATGTTAAAACATAATTCGTCCGACCCGTAAGAAGATCCTCGTTCATGATTCGTCAAAGAGGGTACCTCTTAGTCGTATGGGTTTCGAGAAGCAAGAAAAGCTTGCCTCCCCCCCGGAGACGTATGGGAACAATTTCCGGGCAAAGCGGATTCATCAATGCTGGAGGACTGGATTTAAGATTCCCCTCGCATCGCGGAAGGACGAATGGGGGCTGAGGTAAGTAAGGAAAGGGCTGAGGTAAAGGTTGGAACGGAGATCGAGGGATGCACCTTAGAATCTCCGCAGACTGACGCTGCCTCTAAAGAGTATAAATGGCACGTATAAGACGCTGTCTTTCTCTTCGGTGTCGGGCGGCGACCCAATACCGGAGGGAAGGTGGGCGGCGTGCAGCTGAAAATTAATTTATTGGAATCGTAATGGAAAATGCTGGGCTTCGTGCGGGGACTGGCGAAAAATGGCTGGAATGTTCTGCAGGGAGCCGGGAAAGCTCGTAATTACAGAGATGTGTCTAATCTTCTGCCTATGAGTTTGCATATAACAGTATTGAAGATGGAACTTATATTTTATCGATAAATACTTCTGACTTATTTTTAATTTATTTTAAGCAAAGCTAGAATGAGTAAAATGGGACACCATTCTGTCGTGATCGAATACTCTCCTTACTACCGAGTTTAAATGTTCAAGATTCTGCTCTAAAGATCCTATTCCAGATGCTTTTGATCCGCACGTGTAACCAAGAATATCAGCAATTAATTTCGTAGCTTAAGTGTATGACAGTAGCCTGTGAAGAGTATCGGGGCTGCCGTTTCATTACAGAGAATTCAGCAGCCGTCGATGAAAACGGCGCAGTAACGGTGAGTTAAGGCGCACGCGGTTCAAATTATAAGATACCGTTTTCAAGCTGTGTACGGGATGGAACAGACTGAAGAACAAAGGAGCCGAGTAGAGAGGAGGCTAAGAAAGTGCTAGAACTCACACAATTCCATCGCTTTGACAGGAGATGTGCCATAAGGCACGGAGACTTCAAAGGAAATTCAATTCTAAAGATTCTTGTTTATTGTACAGTAAGATACGTGCTCTGGTCGGCGAATTTCGAGCAAGTGGAATATATTCGTCGGCGCAGAGGAACTTGAGCGCGATACCGTCAGATCGTTATTACCCTATTTCAATATATTCTACCGTTATTTAATTTATATTGTATTCATTGGTATCCTAAGGATCGATCATTGGCCACGTAATCGCATTTTCCGAGCACCGATCGAGGGCAGCAATTAATTGCCAAGAACGATAAATTCGGTGGAAAAGGGGTTAAGATAATAGCGCACTACCGTCGCTAATTTGCATCCTGGCCTCCGATCCATTCTCCACCGGGGAAGAGTAGCTGCGAATCCTCCGACTGAAACGTTATTTATTACATTCAATTCTTAATTTCGCGAAGGGCGTGCCCGCAATTAGGTAAAGATCGCCGTTGTCCTGTCAACGATAAATACAGTTATTCGCAATAATATCCGTCCATTCTATATGTAACATATTTTACATATTAATTGACTGCAAAGTAAGAATACTACTCAATTCTAATTCACGAAACCTCGATTAATATAGGTTTGTTATGGGTGCATTCAATTGAAAAATTGTACACGGTTTATTTAAAAAAGTATTATTATCCGTGGAAGTAGCAAAGACGGTGCAAAAAAAATTCGCCAAAATTCGATATTTAATTTATACGAACGTAATTACGATGAGTTAATATTCTTCTATTATTCCTGCGATTTTAGTTTTTTATACATAGGTACATTCAACTAATTTGCTGTGAAATTCGTGCTGAGGTATCTTGTTCCATTGTTCTAACAAAATTGGTACGAACTCAAGATATATTAAGAGGTTATAGTAGGTTTTTATATAAAAAAATAAGCCCACAAAATTACAGAAAGATTGGTGCGCTAGTTTTTGAGATATCTTGCTCACCGTTTTTAAAAAGGCTTCTTGGACGTCGTTGTATTTTTATTATAAACGTAAATATTTTTATACAAAAAAATTACCAAATGTTCTGTAAATGTTGCTCTTTTAAGTGCAAAAAGTTCTGAAAAAATATATGCTTCCGCTTTTTCAAAAAAAATTCACAAACATTCGCCCCTTTTCTGCCTCCTAACTAGGTATAACCCCTTAATGGGTTGTTGGATGTTGTATTTTTATTACAAACGTAAATATTTTTATACAAAAAACTACCAAATGTTCTTTAAATGTTGCTCTTTTAAGTGCAAAAAGTTCTATAAAAATATATGCTTCCGCTTTCTAAAAAAAAAATTCACAAACATTCGCCTCTTTTTGGGCCTCCTGACTAAGTAGGTACATATAACCTCTTAAGGGGTTCTTGGATGTTGTATTTTTATTATAAACGTAAACATCTTTCTACAAAAAAATTACCAAATGTTCTTTAAATGTTGCTCTTTTAAGTGCAAAAAGTTCTGTAAAAATATATGCTTCCCCTTTTTCAAAACAAATTCACAAACATTCGCCTCTTTTCGGCCTCCTGACTAGGTATAATCCCTTAAGGGGTTCTTGGATGTTGTATTTTTATTATAAACGTAAACATCTTTCTACAAAAAATTACCAAATGTTCTTTAAATGTTGCTCTTTTAAGTGCAAAAAGTTCCATAAAAATATATGCTTCCGCTTTCTCAGAAAAAATTCACAGACATTCGCCTCTTTTCTGCCTCCCGACTAGGTATAACCCCGTAATCAATGTTTATACTACTGCAAATAGTAATGGGCAATTCTGAATTTAATATTATTTAAATAATTGAAATATGTTCTAGATACGTATGGAGTGAGTGGATACGTGTGAGGAAGTAAACCCTGCACTGGATCGAAATTATTTTCGACATATTAAAGTCGCCTTCATTGCGAGGGCAGCATATACGATATAATTAAACGATCTTATGCAATGTACTAACAGATGTAATATCTCGTTGCACTCGTGGCGTGCAAGCCTGCTAGATTCCTACGTTTTAATATAGCAACAGCATTTGACGGACGCTTTACAGCGGTTCGCAGCAAGACTTTGCCCCCTTGCAACCGTGCGAGGTTAGCGACGAGAGGAACTTCGCGTAAACAACTTCTTCACAAACTTCTCTCCTTGCAGGCACCTTCGGCTAGAATTTCGAATTTCCAGTTACCGTCCCACCCCGTGTCCCGCATCCCCAGCGCCGCTGGCATCAACTTCTGCCGCGTCCTAACCTTTTCTTCTTCTCCAGCGTACAATTACTGTTAGAACATGATCCTAAATAAGTTTTGATGCCTAGCATCACGATACCGCCACCTTATTGTCGAAAAGTTTTTGTGTTCCGTAGCTGATGCCACGTACACACGTGCACCCGGAGGTATAAAATAACGAAGCGAGCTCTTACGAAGACATTATTAATTTCGAAATTTGGAGAGGCTGTGTCTTTCTTACGAAATTATTTCAGAAACAACGAAGCTAAATGAGCAAGCTCCACCGCCTGAATTTAAACCAGCACACTTAATTCTTTCTTTCAAAAATCGCTCGGCTTACTGATAGGTTGGAGAAATTATTTCGCGCAACATTTTCCCCCTCTCCATTCGCGTAGTTTTTAAAACCAATCAACCACGGCTGTCTAATTAATCCGCATTTACCGGCGAATGGAAATGACGATTACTAATTGCAATCTAAATTGTTCCGCGCACACTCTCGCGCGGCAAAATATGTGTTAATGAATTCTTTTCAATGATTATGCTTATTCATACATTATTTCTACCTCTGACTCGTTTGAGTGTAACGGCAGAGAGAGCCCGGTCGGAAGGTTATTTTATATATTTCCAATTTGTGATGTTTTTGTAACGGACACTCGAAATTCTCGAAAATCTCTTCACTTTCGACGCGCCCATACGTATAGCTCGTATTACCACACTCACGATTTCGAGCGCGCCGATAGAGGGTCGAGCCATGTACAGGTATTTTATGCGTTTGTTGATTTAATTGCAATTAACCGGCTCTTTATCATTCTGCAATATCGGGAATGGGAGATGCGCCGGTTGGGGTGCAAAACGTGGAAAAGGGAGATAGTATCAGAAGCGAATGAACCGGGGGGAGAGAGTGTTATTTGTTTGCACGGATCTGCCTACCAGTGTTAATTAAATAGGATTTATATTCCTACGCATCGTTCGCTATGTTGAAACATACAGCTGTCCGTTAAATTAAAAATCGACGGTATCGTGGAATACTTCGCGCGTGATCCGAAATAGATTTCAGCGTAACATAAAACACGCCAAATAGATTTGACGAATATAGCATAGGACACGATAAAATGAAAGAATATGGGGATGAAAATGAATTCACTTTTGTAACAGCCAAGAAGAAATTAGATTTAGAATTAGTCCGCATCGTGAGACGTTCATACACAATAGACTCACGCATCGAGGGTACAATGGTAAAAAATAACTGTTGGTAAGGTAATTGAGGCCCTCAATCAGCATTCGCGTTGCTGCGCCGAATTAAACGGCGAATAAAAATCGCCCCCTCTAGTGGAGAAGTTTAAATTTCACGTCTCGCGTAGTCGACGTAAATGCGAAAATCTCGTGATTGACGACTCCGAGCGATTACCGATCAACGAGACTATCAGAGAAATAATTTTTCGCCGAATAGTAGTCGTAACCCCATAATGTGCTAATGGAAAAAAACACGGAATAAAAGTTAATATCAGGCCGGACCGTTCCAATTTATTTCAACGGACCGAATCGGCATAAAAGTACTTATCAGCACTCGCGGACAACCAATTAAATTTGTTCGCCGAAGCGGACGCGAAAAATGGAAATGATGGCGTTCGGTCGAACACGAAGAAACGAATTGCCGATAAACGCCGATTGTCGTCGGTCGCACAAAGCCTCCTTCCTCCCTCTTTTTTTTTCCCCCACCTTCACCCCCTCGTACGTCTCACTTGTGCACGCGCCCCAGCGCGGAGGCCGCGGATAATTTGCGCGCCACCCCTCGGCGTCGCGGCGACGCTATCAAGACGCTTCACACCCGTCAATCACACGCGTCGTGATCGCGAATCGCGGGACCAACCGAGGCCAATTTCCCGCGGCGCATTACAATACGATTTGTTACAGATAATTTCACTGGCGAATCCGAAATTAACCCGATTACACCTACCCGCCCGGCCCCTCCGCGGAAAGGCCACAAATTGGCTGGGACAAGGAACATCCAGCAATTTAAACGCTGAAGAGATTAATAGAGCATTCCGCGGTCTTCTCCCGTAGCGGAGACCCGCGGCGCAGGGATTCGAGCTTTCATCAATTAAGCAGTGCGGCGGGTATCCTGCGGTGCCACGTACATGGCAGGGGGAAAAAAATGGAGGAAGCTGGGATATGACATGACACAGATCATATCGACGAATCGAGTGGACGAAACGGTCGCATATCGGCGGCTCCACTTAGTCGAATAGCTTTGCGGTTGGGGATCGGTCGTTTTTCGGGGGAGATGAAAGTGTCCGAATGGTACGGGGATCGGCCGCGAGGGCGCGCGCGCGTGCCAGCTTGGTACACAGGCGCCGGTATCCACGCAGCGTGCAACCTCGCTTTGATATTCCGTGTTTGTGCAATTACGCGCGACCCGTTTCCAAGCGGATGTTGATCAAATTAAGGTGCATTATGATAATCTGATTCGATACTGCGATTCCGCATGGACACATTCCGCGTTAATCATAGCCGCCGTTTTACGGTGCCAGTTTAGCAGGCGATTTTCAACGAACGCGAACTCGTTTGGTTAGTCGACCGTTTGCCTCCCGTTTCTCGCAAATCGGCAATCTTTTGTGCCCTGTTTCGTTCGTTTCGGGAGCGGTGACTTGCAACAGGTACGCGACGCTTGGGAATTTTATATGGCGAAAGAAAACGAGGGTGTATGATGGGAATGTCGCCTGATTCTTCTTGTAAACTGCGGCTTTCAAGCGGAACGCAATTTGTTTGAAATGCGTCATTAATTCGCCAATTATATCGTAATGAATGTTGAGACTGCAAAGTGGACGTTCAAACTATTAATTTGTTGCACGGACATAAATGTACTAAATGTACCTGGTAATAAATTTATATTTGTAACTGAATGCATAAATATATAAGTGAGCTGCACCTTTCCCTAGTTTAAAACATGCTCCTTTTGTTATTGAATGATACGTTTCTAATTTTGACCATGATACATAGACTAGTGTACGTAATGCAGAGACAATAATTCTCCTTCGCGAGCACAAATTCGCAAAACTTTAATTAAAAAAGAAGTTGCAAATAACAGACAAGTCGCAAAGAACGAATGGCTCCAACGAGAGCCGAGAGAAAGAATATCGATGCCGACGCGGCTTAATCAGAAAAGGAACATCTTTCCTTCTTTAAACAATAAACCATAATTGCAGTATCTCCTCTTGGAGTGTTGATTCAATTTGGACCTTTACATTCCATCATGCACTCACGGCAGACACGAAATACCCAACAATCGCGAAGCTTGTAAAAATTTTTCCAATAAGAAACTGTATATCACATATTACAGTAATTTACGAATATATACTTATTAAGCCATCTGTGTTAATTTTTACAAGCTTTGGTAAAGTGTCCTGTACGCAGATGCTAGATATTTCATAAACCAAGGAAATATTATTACGCATAATATTTCTATTTTATCTGTAGCAGAACGTGTGTGGTAGAAAGGACTGTTGTTATGACTGAGCCATGCCACCTTCGGAAGTCACCTCTGTTCAGACGGCTGGGTCACGAGCCGCGATACACGTCACTCGGCGTAGAATAACAGACCGATCTTCCACATTTCGGAAGTATGTACATACCTACGTGTGTATTGGATCGCGAGGCCTGCCTGCTCTCTCCCCACCTAAGCCCATATTCGCTATGGTACAGCGGCGGGACGCGGGGGTCATTCGTTCCGTGGACATCGTTCGGTTAAGACGCTTCGATAGCTCCGTATTTAAATGGTACACATACATTATCTATCGCCACCTAATTACTTCTAATCATTATTAGTCTTCTTCGTTACTTTCTATCGTCACTTGTTGCTACTATTAATACACTTTCGTCCTGAAATTGATTAAATATTGCGAGATAACCGTTAGATGTTATTCGCGTATTCCCTTCGTTGCCTCAACGATATTTGTGCACATTTAGTGCACACATATCGTGCCTCCGTATTCAATTACATCCCGTTTCGGGAATATATCATGTTTATTCGTTGTTTAATTCCCTTACGAATGTTTTAATGCTTATGTTTCAAACTTGTTGCATCGATCGGTTACAGACGTTGAGGCGGGATTCGAAAGCAAAGGGCAGGCGATGCCACGACACTTGGCAATTAATTTGAACGGGGCTTGGGTGGCGTCTGGCCATTCCTTGGAAGAAAGAGGTGCCAATACGTGTGGTATACGTATTTTTCACATTATTTTATTGAATCATTGTTGGCTGTATTGCATTTACGTTCGGTTTCGGATGCAAGTTTTGGTTCTTTATATAGAGAAACTGCGTAGTTGATTGAGGACATGCTATTCAAGCATGCATAATTAACGAATTTTGATTCTTGTCATGAATTTTGGATATTTATAAAAATCGTGATATATTTTAAAGTAATATTCGAATAACACGAACATGCTTGCAACTTTAATGACGAAAGCCGTTACTATGATTCATTTAAATGTAATAATTATTTCTGAAATAGTATATTTTGGATAATATCGAGTTACTTAAATGTAAACCTGCTCCTATCGGTCGAGCATTCTGTATTTTCGCATTACACCTTGTATCCTGAATAATAAGGAACGAATATCCTCGGCTGGTTGCAAGAAAAGCAATATTTTCTCGCGACAAACACTCGATGAAACCACACCTATCCCACCGCCCTATCCTATTTATTTTTCAGAGCTTGTGGCCGCGCGCAATGCAGCCAAATAGAGTCAGTGTTTATGACGTACGAAGTTTTCTATTTTCAAGAGCACAGTTGCTCATAGTAGAGTGACGTTTACAATTTGGGAATACGCGAGGGTAGAGTTAGTGTTTTCTACGCAATTTACATTCTTTCACGAGCGTCGCGGCTCTGAGCTTAGAATCGCGAGAATAGATTCAGCGGTTTGTTCGCTAATTATGATCTTTGGGGCGCGTTAGTAGTCTTCTATTTCTTTATTTTTTTTACTTTTCAAAGCGAAACTCGTTATCGGAAATTAGAGTTAGTGCGTCAACTGAAGAGGAGATTTGTGCGCAGAATATTAATGGAAAGATGTAAGTATCTATGTATTTCATTTAATTCCTTTAAAGTAGAGTTCATTCTTCAAAATTTTAGAAAAAAAGTGTTTTTCTTAAAATATTAAAATGATAAAAAGTTTCGATAGCTTTGAATTACTTCGTGATTCTTTATCAGAGTTCAAACAATCGTAACTTTAGAAAGAAATTATTATCGTGTTCTGTTCCTTCGTTACAGTTTTGGCGTAGCTGAGCAGCCTGATGACTTTCCTTGAGCAGTAAGCAGCGGTGTTGGCGCCTTCGTCACCGGGGCACAGCGAAATGTGAGTGCGCATGCATTATGGTTCCTCTGGTCACTCAATCATGTTGTAGGACGTTTGGTCCGAATCGACACGAGTGACCGGTTGTATACGTGCTTTGGCGAGCATAATGATCGCGGGTATGGTAACCATGCCCGTGAATTGTAACATTTTGTCTGTGTATGTATTTATTAGACGAGGGCTAGGGTCTTCTTGTACGCCGCGCCTTCTCAATATAATCAAATTATAATCATAATTTCCAAGATAAACGATTCCTAACGCGAATGTTTATCATTGATAATACATCGATGTAGATATTTATTAAATAATGCACATAAAGGTGCATAGCAACTCAGAAGGTATTGGTATAAATATCAATACGGCTGAATGCTAATTTTTATGTAGCGAAGAAGTCTGATACTCTCAGACTTCACAGCTACGATCATTTTTATTTATTATGTAGTGGAAAAATCGGATGCCGTTCGAAATCGTCATTGCGACGATTATAATGACTTGGATTTTTTTTCTGATACTACGTGTTCAAAAGTAACTTGATGTCTAAATGATGATAATAGACATAAAAGTGTAATTCCTTTCTTATAAAGGTCACTCGTTTACGTACACAATAGAATAATTAATTTACATATGCAAGAAGACAATTATTGAGGGTGGGCAAATTTCAGATTCAAAGTAATTAGCATGAGAACATACTTTCTGGTTTTATGAAATTTACTTTGACGATGGAATCGCCCCTTTTAAATTCTTAAAGTAAATTCTTCATGATTTAGAGTAATTTTCTTAAATAATTGAATTTTAGAGTCTTTTTTCTTGCTAATTGAATGTCGAGTAGAGTCCTTTTTCTTGATCTAAAGAAGAATCCTTTCTTATTTATCAAACTTTAAACTATTCACAAGTTGAAAGTCGAGCCATTTTGCTTACTAATATAAAATGAAATAATACCTTACCTTGCTAGACACTATACAGACTAATCATACTTTCTAGTTGAGGATTTTCAGGATATCTTTCCGTACCCATTGCTTTTTGACTCATCCACGTGCCCATGTGCTACTTGGGTGGGTGAAGGCAATGGGGCACGATGACATTGTTTATTAAATAACTACATGTCGGCGGCTGGCATTGCGTTAGTGTATCGTGCACGTCGCATTTTCCATCTGTGTGTGTTTGTGTGGTTAGGCGGTGGAATTTGCGTCGGTGAAAGATTTTCATCAAAGACCATGTTAACGAAACAATAACATTACATTATTATTAATTGCAATAATGATATCAATGTATCATATTCCTTGTTGCACACGATGATCATTCTAGTAAATAATCTTGGAATATGAAACTCAATCAGTCTCGTACAATCAAACGAGAAACTAATAACGATTAATGTATATACATAATAGGTACAATGCACATTATCAAGTAATCCATTGTTCGAAATTGAAAATAACGAATTGCTATGTAAATCATACTTATACGAAATGGTCACTGCCTTTGCCAGCCGATTTCAGTGAAGACTGGTACGTACTTATTAGAGTGTGATTGTGGCCAAGCTCGGGTGACGGAGTCGTCCCGGGACGGTCTCTCTAGTGTGGGCTTTGCACCCGGGCGGCGATGCTTGAGAATCGTGGAGTGGGTTGACGATGATTGTGTTTGAGTGACTGTTTTGCCATTTTTTAAATATAGGTGTAGGTAGGATAGGTAACTTACCTTCTGGTACGAATATGTGACTTAAATATAAGTAGGTAGGGCCGGGGCAGGTCATCGAATTCTCTGATCGCATGTTCCCTCGCGCGATGACCTGCTTTCAGGAAGTTTGTGAGAAAAGTCGACGACGAGACTAGCGCGAGTGGGACGCGCTTTTGACGCCAGTGGGACATTGCACATTGTCGCTGGTCGCGGTCGGATGGACGGGCTTGAGCGGGCTATTAACTTTCAGAAGGGCGGACCGCCCGAAGCAAGAAGTGGCCAAAGAGCCGAAGATAGCCCGGCCAGAGAAAAGGCCACATCATGTCGGCTACCAAGTATGGCCCTGCATCTTCGGGTGCAGGGTCATTCTTCTTTTGCCATTATGCTCGCATGTAGTTGTAGTAGTAGCAGTAGTTTGGTTGGCCAAAGGCTGATCCATCGACACCGCCCCCCCCCCCCCCCCTTAGATTGATCATACCGCGTTTGCAATTAGGGTTGCGAAGAAGATTACGGGTCCAGTTAGTGTTGCGCCTAAATGTTGATCACGGTTTGAATTAGCATTGCGAATTGAGTATTCCCCGCGTCTGGTTCCAGCATAGCGTTGCGAATGAATATCGATTGTGGTTGCTTGTAGTGTTCCGGAGAAAGAGTCGCGATTTTTTTTAAAATTGTTCTTGTGTTTTAAATTGGAGTTACTAAGTAGAGTTTGATTCATTGCATTACTTTTGATTCATAGTATTCTTTTTATTTGTTTGATTCTTAATATTCTTTTGAGTTAGTGTTGCGAGCCCCAGCCCCCAATGCCCCAAAACTGTCCTGGGACATGTCTGGGGACATGTTCCTTCGACCAAGGAGTCACGGAGCATCTGGATTTGCTGCACAGCCTTCATGAAGACTGCAACGAATTAAAGTTAGAGTTGCGTATTACGAGACACAGGTGCATTGAATTTTTATTAGTGTTGCGAAAAATGAAATCACCTACGCGGTGGTTCTCGGTAGCTTTTTATATTTGTTAGAGTAGTGTAGCTCCTTGGGAGCTTTGTTGTTTGCTATTCGGTATTTGTAACAAGTACGGTAGAATTTTCAGTAATGAAGCACCATCCGGGAATTTTGAAGTTGTTTGAGAAATTAGTGCTGCGAGTACTCCAAAGTCCTAGTGACTATGCTCGGGAGTTGATTTTAGTCTGTAATAAGTTCGCGTTGCGAAACAAAGAAACGGTCCACTCATGGTTTTCTTGCATTAATGAGTGGACAATGATCAGCTCTGCCCTTCTGGCTACTGTTCATTTTTTCTAGCAGCCCTACGTGGCTGCACCGTCCTCCTCCTCTTACCACCACCTACCCACCCTTGAATCGAGTGTTTGTCGCTAGAAATATTGTTTTAAAAGTATATTCATATCTTGCAGAAAAAATGTTTTCTATTTTTTTTTTAGAATATTCTTAAATTTATACAGTACAGTAGTGTCTTGAAAGAAGAACGAGATTTCTGGCTCGAAATAAGGTGATCGCTATCCCACTTCTTTTGTTTTTGCCGCGACAACTGAGATAGAATGCGTATGAGCAAGAGAAGCACTCACAAGGGAACTTCGGTAACACAGAAATACCAATTCTTGTTGACTTTACAGGTTGATAGGGGACCTTAATAGAAATATGAAACAATTTTTCTTTTATTGCGTCTTTCTATTTTCCTGTATATCTTGAAAACTATTCTAAATATAAAATAGTTGTTGCAATGAAAATTGAATGGTTTTTCATGCTCTATAAAACTGTCTAATCAAATTGTTTAAAACTTGCAGTCGAAATTAAAAATCGTTCCCCACTACAAATTTTCAGCAATTTGATTACACAGTTTTATAGAGCATGAAAAACCATCAAATTTTCATTGTAACAACTTTTTTATTTCTACAATGGTATTCAAAATGTACAGGAAAATACGAAAACACACATGAGTGTTTAAGTTGTGTTTTCACCCTGAAGGATTCAAAAGTATCAGAAAAGAAAATTGTCTGATACTTCTACCGAGGTCGCCTACAAAGCTGCGAAGTTCCAAAGAAATCGAAATTTTCGGGTTACCGAAGTTCTCTTCAGACTCTTCGCTCATTCGCAGTCTCCATCGTGCTATGCGATAAGTAGACTGCGAATTTTTTTGCAAATATATATCTTTATAGCAAAGACCTAAACAAGTGGAGCTTTGATAAAAATATGTTTCGTCATTAGAGGGATTTAAAAATATATTTTTTATTTTACATATTTAGTACACCGCACATACTTCGCATAAGTTGCATATTTTTAGCATATAAAGCACTTGCTTGCAAATTAGTTCGAGTATAGTAACGGCCCCGATATAGCAAGGTCGTAATTGTCGTAATAAATATCATACTTGCATAAACTTCCGCTGTCTAGTGATTAGACAGTAAATCTAAAAAGACTCGCTGCCGAGACAAATTTGCACAGCAATGAATAAATTAAAATGCTAAAATTAGACGTTACATCTTTCCTGTATTTCAGAAATTAAAAATAAGTTCGAACATTGAATAGGTAACGTGTACGTTGCATATCTAGTCCTTCGAATTGAAGCCGTATATACGGAATCGGTGGTAGCCTCTACTGGCGTTCAGGAAGAAAGCATGACCGTCAACAACACAAGTCGGTGCATTCCTATCGAAACACTTTTCGCTGGGAAATAGGCGAATTTCCATTCACGACGGCGCGGCACGTAGCATCTACATGATATTATGCGTACGGTGAAACAAAGTGGTACGCAATAGTTTCTTCTACGGTGGAGGTTCGGAAGGGTTGGGCCAGGGGGGAAAAGACGCGGTGGAAGTTCGGTCGGATATCGTCGTAGCCTGGCTCTTATAGCACCCGGACTTGCTAATCTAAATTAAATGAGGGGATGCTAATGATCCGTTACCCTGAAAGGACACGCCGCTTCGACGGAACCACCCTTTAATCGATTCAGTACGACGAGGGCAACGTAGAAAAAAGAAAAGTCACCGTCTTCGCTTACGAATCGCTGGTGGTTTTATGTAATCGTGTAGAACATTTACCCTCGACTTCTTCCCTTTCCCCATCCCTCCTTACTCTCCCTTTCGTGGCCTCTTTTCAAATATCGGAGCGGAGAGCAAGGATAACGGTTTTTCAATAATTCACTTTGTTCATCGCTGGAGAACATTTGCCCGCGCAATAAAGCGTGGCTGGTACGATTTATCCGTATCATCTGCCTTTAGGTATCTCTGCTTCATCTGTCGAGTAAATGATATCTCGAAACTTCATAGTTTTGATAGCCCATCGGAAAGTGCCACGCATATTTTGGAGATGATTAAACAGCGTTTTTCAATCTGAATACGATTTCCTGGATTAGAACTCGCTTTGGCGTTGTGTTACAAATATCAACTTTGTAGCAATTTCATCTCTATTCAAACTTTTCTTTCACCTCGATAACTTCGAAAAATAGCTACATTTTTATGATACTTTTGTACTATTTATTGCGATATAATTGCTGTTAGGAAATATACACAGTGACCAAGTGTAATGGAAAACAGTAAAAGTATTGATTTAACAAAATTTGCACGCGCATTCTGAGAATAAATGGATTGCGCGCGTGGCACGTGCACCTACAGACAGGAGGAATTCCTTGTCGCGGAACTTGAAGGCTCAGAAAAGAATGTGTTTCTAATATGCCCGAAGGCGTGTCTTTCAGTCATGTGTCCGCTGGAACTTACTCGCAGAATGCCGATGAACATGGAATTTCATACGAAATCAAAGCGTGTCAGTTTCCTCTTTGGAGTGCTGGCTTGAAAAAAGTGGGCGCCTCAGGATGTATGCATACCGACGCACGGTTTATCGATACTGGCTATTGCATTTCATCCGTGAACATTCGCATCCCTACGGGGCTGGAGGAACAAGTCGACCGCTTCTCTACTTCCCTTCCGAATCACCCTATCGTCTCGTGGCTGGACGCGTGTGCGTGCATGCGACCGTGTGCCGTCGAAAAGATACTTGCAACAACTACACGATAAGGATTCGCATGATATTCGACCATGGACACGAATCGCGTTCTACTCAATATACTCGCGACGGGTCTGGGATGTCGTAATGACATGGATAGTGGTATTGCGTCTTGTAGTTATGCATTGGGTTGCTGCAGGAATTCTTGCGGATTTCTTATCATAAAATTGAAGCACCATATTTGGCACTTAAAAAGTGCTGCGTTAGTCACAATAAGCTCCATTAGCTTCTGTACGGTTCTGCCAATAATAAGCTTTTCAATTCCAGAACTTGGAATTGAATACTCTTCGAATCCTCTTGGATTCAATTAATTCTTTGAATTAAGTCGCTTTTTTTAGGAAACTGATGAGCTTGCCGAAGTAATGCTTGGTCACTTCTCGATCACTTGTAGTTTGATCGTTATTAGATTCACAGGTGATGTCAATGAAGAAGATATCTGGTGTAATATTCAGATGTATTATATAGGTATTAGTCTGTATTGGGCCGTCTCGCTCGAGTCTCAAGGACAATCCGTCTGGCCTAGTGATGGGCGATACAGTATCGATATTTGGAATATCGATACTTTTGGGTCCAAATATCGATATTTTGTATCGATATTTCATATGACGATATATTGCTGTATCGATACTGACCAACCCAAATATCGATATAACCGCTGCTTCGACACCAGCGTTGGCTGGAAATCTGGCAGATTGTGGAGGGGGGAACACACCTACAGCAGTGCAGTATATGTGTGCGTGATATGCGTAGCGTGATTGGTTTGACGTCATCGCGCACCATTGCGCATGCGTTACAGAGGCTCTAAAGCTGGGATTCCACTGAGGCAACTTTATGGCAACCGGCAACCGACAACATCGTCGCATCTTTTTTCCGCATGCAACACATGCAATCACTATCGCCATCATCGCACGCGACACGTTGCCATGCGTTGCCTCAGTGGAATCCCACCTTAAAGCCGGATCCAGACTTGAATGCGTATACGCTGAGCAAGGCCGAACGCGCACGAATGCCGCATGCGGAGGGGTCGAAAGTGCGATGTGTCTCTCGTCACCAGCTTCTGTGCTGAGCTTAGCCCACTCCGCAGTCGTAAAGATGGTATCCCGAAAAGGGGTAGTCCGATGACGGCGCGTGTTTCCGCCTGCGTCGTCCTTCCGTCAAATTAAACACGGATCCCTTATCTTTCGAGTATAAACACGCGCTCGAATTTCAAAACAGAAGAACGCGTTAACGTATTCCGTGCGAGAGAAGGTGGGCTTGAAGTCCGATTGGTCCTAACCTTGACCAATCTGCTCTGCATCCGTCCTAAAAGGCCACTCTCTTGAAGAGGCCCTCTTCACAGCAACATCTCCTCCCCGAGGCACACCTTTTCTCGCACGGAATACGTCAACGCGTTCTTCTGGATCCGGCTTAAGATGCGTCAGAAGTAGGGCAGTTCGAGTACTCGAATATTCGAGTAGCTTGAAATTCAATCTGACTTTGTCATCCGTCAACGCTACACGTGCCTTGCTTTGTTTTGATCCGGAGTCAGTTACAATCCTATTAGTCTCGTTGTTTTATTCGTGTTAAATTTAAAAATCTCAATCCGTTCGCGGTTGTGCACGCCTGTGGACCTTTGTGTCGGCCCTTACCCCTTTGATAGCCAATCAGTATTCATCTGTTATTGATATACGTGAGCAGTTTTGGCTGGGCTCTTTTCCTCGTGACTGCCTGATAATTTGACGAATCTGAAGTGTTATTGTTCTGACTGTGTCCAGTGGTCTAAATTGCGATTCATGGCTCCGCCGACCAGAAAGTGTAAAGGATGTGGAACGCCTGTGACCAATCCAGTAACCTGTGCACAGTGTGACACGGTATCTCATCCTGGTTGTCTTGGACGGTCAGGTCACCCCTGGCATAACGGCTTGCTTTTGAGCTGTCGCCCGTGTTCAACTGGAACAGCTGTTGTTGATGTCAACGTCACGGGTTCCCAGTCGATATTGTCACAACCTAATTTTCCAACTGTTGATGCACTTAAGGATATAATGAGAGAGCTAATTAGGAGCGAGTTTGACAATATTCGCCAAGAAATCGTCTCCAGCATCAGGATGGAGCTCGCGGACCTTAAAACAAAAACAAGCCATCTGGACGAGAGAGTACGTCTGCTGGAGCAGAATTCTTCTGACATGGCTGGTCAGCTGTTATCGAGTCCTACTGCGACAGACGGGATCATTGCCGAACTGATTGACAGGCAGGCCAGGGCGAAGAACCTTATTATACATGGACTGCCGGAATCGTCTAATGCCTCGCCTGTCCTTTCTCGGTCCCATGACCTTGATGGTGTCAAATCCATACTGGGTCAGATTCAGTCTGCAGATTATGGTGATGTAAAGCTCCTTAGGCTTGGGAAACGTAATGGCTCAACCCCTAGACCCCTATGTGTTGGTCTTAATTCACCGGAGGCTGTCATCGGAATCTTGAGAGGCAAGTCTCGTTACACTGGGCCTTATAAAATCACTGAGCATAAGACGAGGGCGCAGCGTCAGGCACTAGACCAGCTTCGAGCGAGACTACGGGAACTGCATCAGCGGGGAGAGACAAATTGGACAATCCGTTACATCCGTGGAGTGCCGACCATCGTGGAGAACAATAGGACTCGGGACACTGCCCCAAAAAACCATTAAGTTGCCCCATGGTCTACTACCAAAATGTGCGTGGTCTGAGAACTAAGCTAGATGAGTTGAAAAATGCGATTTTGTGCGCCGCCGTCCGTTACGATGTTCTTATTTTTGTTGAAACTTGGCTAAACCCGTCTATCACTTCGCCTGAGCTGGGCCTTACTAACTTCAATGTATTCCGATCGGACAGATCCTCTCTTACTAGTTCTTTTTCGAGAGGGGGGGGGGGGGGGTGTCCTTATTGCAATCAGAAACTCGTGGCCTTGTCTGGGGATTAACCCCATTTCTCATGATCTGGAACAGGTCTTCGTTAGAGTCCGCCTCCATGCAAAACACATCATTTTGGGGGCATTATATCTTCCGCCAGCCTCTCATCCGGATCTCTATGAGAGCCATGTCAGCAGTGTCTCTGAGATTTTCCACAACTTCAGTGATGATGCTTTCTGCATTATGGGGGATTTTAATCTCCCCCATGTAGCCTGGCCTATTGTCCCTGGCTCATTCTGTTCGAAGAAATCGGGTATTTCTTTTAGTGAATCGACGGCCATTGACCTACTCCTAGAAGGTTACAGCTATTGTGGCCTGGCTCAGACGAATAATATTGTAAACTCCCGTGATTGTTTGTTAGACCTAATCTTTGTAAATGAAATGGATGTAACTATTGACAACGCCGTGGATTTCCTAATCTCCCCGGATCCGTATCATCCACCACTGAGAGTGCGATTAAATGGTTTAATTACGTCTACCGACCATAGCTGTGACAGTGTCACTTATTTAGATTTCAAACGTGCCGATTACCCTAGTATAATTAATCATCTAAATGCTATCGACTGGGATGCCGAGTTTTGTGGGATTAACCCGGATACGGCAGTGGATCGTCTTTATTCCCATCTTAATGATGTTATTACTGCCTTTGTGCCCGTAAGGGTTCATAAACGATCTCTCTATCCTCGGTGGTTTTCGACACGTCTGAGATCTCTCATTTAGAAAAAGAAGAGAGCGCATAAAGCCTACAAAACTTCCAACTCCCTCAGCGATTATCTGGTGTTTTCGGATCTCCGCTCTCAGTGCAAATTACTTACTAAAAGTGATTATCGTGCGTATGTTGATGAGGTAGAAAACTGTCTACGATTTAATGTTAGAAGCTTCTGGGGCTTCGTTAGGGCTAAACGGGGTGACCGTGGGCTTCCCAGCTCCATGCGCCATGATGGTATTACAGCCTCATCGGATTCTGCTATCGCCGAGCTCTTCGCTACCTACTTTGGCTCTGTGTATACATCTCCTGGTGGGCAGTCAACGGCCTTGAATATGGATAAGAATCATACATCCTATAACAGCTTAACACTGAACGGTCTTACTATTTCTATTGGGGACATTTTTTCCAAGCTTAACGGTCTAGATACGAGTAAAGGCCCGGGTGCTGACGGCATTCCGCCTCTCTTCATCAAACATTGTAACTTTATTCTTTCGAGGCCCCTCTGGAACATATTTAATGCCTCACTAACTAGTGGTGTGTTTCCCTCGCAGTGGAAGTCTAGCTTAGTTACTCCTGTCTTCAAGGCCGGTGATCGTTCCGAGGTTAGTAACTATCGGCCCATTTGCAAGTTATCGGTATTGCCCAAGGTATTCGAAGAAATTGTTACCGATATGCTTTCCTCTCAACTGACAAGCTTTTTATGTGTGGAACAGCATGGGTTTGTACCAAAACGATCTACATCTACCAATCTCGCTGTGTACCAAAGTTTTGTCTCTAGTGCCCTAGATGAGGGCCTGCAGGTAGACACAGTTTATACCGATTTCCAGAAAGCCTTTGATACAGTCGATCACTCTGTGCTGCTTCACAAACTTGCTTCGTGGGGGTTCTGTGGACCTCTTTTCACTTGGCTCGAAAGCTATCTTTCGGGACGTGTACAAATAGTTAAGACGATAAATAGTCTTTCCTATCCGATTTGTGTCACCGCGGGCGTTCCTCAGGGGTCACATCTCGGACCCCTGCTGTTTATTGTTTTTATCAATGATATTGCTAAGGTGCTTTCGGATACAAATTTCCTTCTCTATGCTGACGATCTGAAAATATTCAGAGTTATCCGAGGAACGGAGGATGCGTACAGTATGGAAAGTGATCTGCTAAGGTTAGAGCAATGGTGTACTATTAACAGAATGCGTTTGAACATTAGTAAGTGTGTTGTACTTAGGTCCTCCCGTGCGAGATCCTGTGTTAAACATCCGTATAAATTGTACAACATAGAGCTTAGAGAAGTTTCCGAAGTTATTGATCTTGGGGTTTGCTTTACACCTTGCTTTGACTTTAGACCTCACTACGTGCGCTGTACTAGTAAGGCAATGAGAACCTTAGGCTTCATCTCCAGATTTGCCAGACACTTCAAAGACAGTGAGTCTCTGAAGTTGTTATATGTGGCCCTTGTAAGGCCTCATGTTGAATATGCCTCATGCATTTGGAGTCCTAGGCACGCGAAATTTATTAAATTGGTTGAAAGGGTGCAACATAAATTCTTGAGGTTCGTCACTCGTACCCTAGGTCATCCTATGGATAGAGCTGACCATGACTATGGCCCGGCACTTGCAACCCTTAGAATGGTCACTCTGGAGGAGCGTAGGCACATTGCAGACATGACGTTTCTTTATAAAATTATTAACGGCCACATAAACTGTCCTGATTTGCTTTCCTTAGTGACCTTCAATGCTCCGGCTAGGAACATGCGGTCTAGGCCTCTATTTGCTACGAGGCATCCGAAATATCGGCATTATGCGATCGACCCTATTAACAGGGCGATGATAACTGCGAATCAGTACTTTAGAGTCATTGATCCCTTTCTGGGGTCCCTGACTTCGGTAAGAACATTATTATATAGGATTGTAAGTGACTCAAATGGTGGTACTTAGTACCTAGTTAATTTTGTTTTAGTTTAGTTAGTTATCTTGTTTTTCTACTCATTATTGGCTAATTTATTTACTGTTCAGACTCTGTTTACTGCACCTGTATTGTTTATTTGTAAATCATGGGTACTTCCCGTAAACTTATTAATAATAATAATAATAATAATAATAAATTCGGACCGAGCCGAGCCAAGTACTCGAATAGAACCGACAACTCGAATAGAACCGACAACTCGAATTTTTTCGAGCAACTCGAATTTTTTCGAGCAACTCGATTTTTTTCGAGCAACTCGAATTTTTTCGAGCAACTCGATTTTTTTCGAGCAACTCGATTTTTCTCGAGCGGCTCGAAGGAAACCGAGCGAGCGTTTAAAGTTTTTCCAGCTGTGAAAAATTCATTTTCATTTCTTTAGTTATCCATTAAGAAACTTTAATCAAAATATTAATGAAATATGGAAGTAGTAGGTAACTTAAGACAGGGAATTAATAATAGTAACTATTTTTCTACGGAAAGGTGTGGAGATTACTTTTTTAAAAATTTTCTTTAATTTCATCCTCAAAGTCTTCTAGGTTTTCGAATTCTGCAGCGTCTTCAGTAGTGGGCAATGCCCAACAAAAACTTTGGCACATCATGAATTGCCATCTCGCTTTGTTTCTAAACTACACGGCGTACAGATGTTATATATTTTCAAGCTAGAAATCGGTTAACTGGGGAGCATTTACAACAATTACTATTTTTAGGTTCCTTGTCTATTGAGGATTGGCATTTTGATTGAAATGTATGATGTAAATATTTTTTATATATTTTTATTTTAAACAATGGAATAAATTATTTACTTCCATTTTGGAATTTTACTCCTAATAGTGATGAATCGTTAACATGGCCAACAAAAAAAATGGTCATCGATTATCAGTAGTAGCAGCAGTAATTATGGGTAAACGTATCGATACTGACGATATCGATACTTCGCTTTCGATATTTTATCTGTGTCGATACTTTGACCATCAATACGTATCGATACGAAGTATCGATACAATTGGTATGTATCGCCCATCACTAGTCTGGCCGGCGTGTCGAGCCGATCGCGCAGCGCTGCCGATTCGGCGTCGTGTTTCGTCGGTCGCCAGCGCGCACCGTTGCCACGATCGAGGCGAATTCCTTTCGGGCTACGCTTCCAAGAAGCGTACAATGTTGTTGGGACGCAACAGAAACTATGGAAATTGTAATCATACATATAATAAGTCCTTTTTTGGTGGTTCGTATTGCTAATTGTGCTCTTGCGTTATCATGGAGCAGAATAAGTGGCTTACGATTCGCTAAACCTGGCTGTTTCATAGACGGATTCTTTGTCCACAGCGCTCAATTCATTGCAACATGTCTAGAATTACGGTAATAAAGGCCGCTCTTCAAGCAAGATTTCTATAAATGAAAAATATTTACACAGCTCAAAACTACTTGATGTATTATATTTCTAATAACACATTTCCTTTCGATAATCGAGCGGCAGAAACCTCGACAATTCGGCAAATATCGTGCAACAAACGATAAGATTGATTGCATAAAATCGAGCCAGAAGAATCGGAGCATCTAGTACTGCTACATAGATACGGTGGCAGTTTAGCATAGTGGATTGTGTTTATACGAGGATTGATGCACCAAAAACAGACAACACATGAGGGGGAGAACAGCGTGGTGACAGATGTGAATGGGTAGGCGTGACTTTCCATAATCGCGAGAAAACTGCGTGGCAAACAAAACAAAAAAAATATATATATAAATTCGGACGCGTCGAAGCGCAAACATGCATATGCATCATCACGCTTTGATTATTTATCGTTTCCTTCATGCTTTATCGTTTAACCCGTATCGGGAGTCCTGGCTTTATTTGTACTAGGAAAGTGTTCTTTTATGAGCTACACTGCGCATAGTTCGATACATCGAAGTGGTGTGCCACGTGCGTATCCACGGAGCCGTTTAAACCCAGTGGCTGTAACGCACCGATAACAGTGCGCCCGCGTGCGCAACAGGAAAAAAAGAGAAGTTCCGTCGGGCAGCCCTGTCAATTTTAATTGGCTTCACCGAGGCGTGCTAGGCCCTATTCATCGGATCAGTGATATGCAAATGCAATTTAATGACGTGATATCCTGTACGCAGCGATATCGACCGGCCCGGCTTTAATGATATCGATGCTCCACATGTACAATAAAAATTCAATACGCAGAAAGTCCGCGCGCGCGGTGTATTACGCGAAATTACAAATAGGATGTACATCGAAACGAACGAGTGGATTAAACGTGGCATACATCAAGGCCCATATAAGCGCTATAAACCACTTCAGACCGAATGAACGAGCACAGAGACTATTAAACGCACTGTTATGACGTTTTGTTAAGATTTCAAATTTTAGGGTAGCTACTATACAGGGTGTCGCCTAAGCCAGCTAAATAACTTTTGCAGTTTTTGAGATAGGAAGAAATGTTTGAGACACAAGTTGTTTGGTTCCGAGGGGCCCATTACGTGGTGGACAGAACTTTTTCTCAGGTGGAGATGCTTAGTAGATTCCTAGGTGCTCAAAGATACAGTTCCATTTAAAAAAATTAAATTGACCTTCAAAACTTCTAAGCACCTCCACCTGAGAAAAAGTTGTATCCACCACGTAATGGGCCTCTCGAAACCAAACCACTTATGTCTCAAACATTTCTTCCCATCTCAGAAACTGACTCACCCTGTATGCTTTTAGGTCGATTTGTAGCTTTTGTCAATACCACCGAATGTTTTCAGTTTTAAAAAAAGAGGTAGGTGGAAGTATAATTAGAGAAGCATAAACGAAGTATATTTATAAATGTAGAAGTTGATTGGAAGGATAACATTTCATGATGTTGCTGCATCAGCTTGCCCGAGCACCACTCAAAACGCTTAAAAATTCTTTTGTCTCATGCTCGATACTCGACTAATCCGTGGCATATTGCATATTGGTCCGGTGCCAACGACCCGTTGAGGCTGCAATTATTCAACACGTTATTATCGAGTTTGCTGGCAGGAGGAAAGGGATACAAATGCTGCAATTATGTTGATGAATTGGGTTAGACCATATAGTGACAGATATAATATTACACAACAAATGAGTCGAGATGCGAAGTGCTGGCAACACAAATTGGAGCGCACGATTTAAGAGGACCCGCAACCTTTGTCGACCATAAAAAGTGGTTCTATACCCGCGCTTCGTGGGGAATAATAACGCAGCCAATTTACAAAACAAGTTAAGTGATGTTTATTGACCGTACTTGCTACAATTTCACGCAGAGTTGGGGTGAAAATGTTCCACATACAGGCAGCGTCATCGCTTCGAATCTACCCTCGCGCAAAGTGTAGTGGGCCTATGGCAAGTGCTCTTCAGACTGAACGGTTGATCGGAAATAAAATTCCTGCGCCACGAAATATGTACCTACATATACATATACATTTGTCTACCTATCGTATAAACCTCCGCCAATGTGGTAGTGAAAATATGGCTATAGATATGAATTGTGCGAAATTAATTTTTGCCATTTTCATTGAAATTCAGAAACCTGTTTGGTGATAGCAATTCTAATTTTCTCTGCAGTGGTGATTATGGTTCACGCGACAGACAACCATAAAGCAAGGCTACAAAAGAAAATGTGGTTGATGCTGGCCACGATTCTGGAGCCAGAGTGTTCAACAGTTGTGAAAAAGTCATTTGAAGAAACTCGGTTTTAATGTGGGACAATAAAATTCTCCGTAATAGGACTACTATTGGACTTAATTGACTATTTCTGGCCCATAAATTGTACCCTTTTCTTGCTATTCCAGATCCTTTTTATTTATTCTAATTTCAACACGAGCTCTTTTTGTTTTTAATGTTATCTTACTATCTTACTATCTTACTATCTTACTATCTTACTATCTTACTATCTTACTATCTTACTATCTTACTATCTTACTATCTTACTATCTTACTATCTTACTATCTTACTATCTTACTATCTTACTATCTTACTATCTTACTATCTTACTATCTTACTATATTACTATCTTACTATCTTACTATCTTACTATCTTACTATCTTACTTCTTACTATCTTACTATCTTACTATCTTACTATCTTACTATCTTACTATCTTACTATCTTACTATCTTACTATCTTACTATCTTACTATCTTACTATCTTACTATCTTACTATTATAATACAGCTACAGCGTTTATTTGTATGCACACGAAAATCTCAAAAAGTACCGAACCAATCACTACGAAATTTTAACTACAGCATCCTTGAACAACAAGAACGAACATAGGCTATGTGTAATCACGTAAAATATAATTAATCTGTGTAATTTTATGTACATAAAAGAAGTCATGACGCGGCCGTCTGCTATGGATAGTACGCGACGCGACCGCCAGGCGGTGATCGGGCCGGGCGCTTCTCGCAGTTGAAATAAAGCAGTCATGCCCATATCAGGGCCGGGCAGATCGTGTATCGTCACTTTCGAGTACCACCAGTTACCCATTTAGAAAGTTCGTATTGTCGGGTTAACGGGTTAATCATCTTACCAAGAATGTGATTTTTTCCGAAATATTATGAGGAAATATTATGAGGAAATTAATCTTTTTTTTCAAAATACTTAATTTCGTTAAAAGATTTTAATTTTATTAAACATGAATCAGTCACGTTACTAATTCGGGCGAAGCCGACACGGGGCATGCTAGTATATAATATAGTTCAATATTATAATTAATTTTATATTAATATAGTTCGATATAAAATATAGTTCAAAATTTAAAAAAAATTCTTTTTACCAATTTTTCTAGATAACATTCTAACTTTCTTAAGATCTCCGAATAGAGTAGACACCCATCATACTGTTACGTACGCGCGTACAACTTCGAGAAATGAATTGCTCCTGAAACATGTGTTTCCAAGCGTTTTTATATTTTTTTGTTTTTACACTCCTACTCATTGGTATTCTTTCTGTATTTTCACAAACATTTCTCTCGTAGCATATTTGTGGTACAATTTTCATATGTATACCTTTCATGGCCTGCTGAACCTGCAAGTACAGTTCAGGTTTGTGTATGAAGGCACAACGAGCGGTCAAAGTGGTCGAGTTTTATATTTCTGCTAATATTTCTGTTAATATTTCAAACCATAACACATAACTTGTTTCAAATTGCTTGGACCGTACAGTTTTCATGAATATGAAAGGGAGAAGGTGTTTATGAATGTTTTTTCAAAGGTTTCGAAGACCGATACCAGCATAGTATATAAGACTTTGTAATGAAATGTTCACTGGTATTTTCAGTTTCTACTGATTTTTTAAACATATAATGTTATTGAGTTTTATCTACAAACTGATAATATCTCGAGGAACCAAATGTATTAACATAAAGTGGGAAAGTTGAAGAAACATCATGTACACTGTTTCTTATGTGTATTTTGTATTCGTAAATGGGCATATAAATAAACTACCTAATACCAATAAATATTAGGACACAAAACTATTAAACACTTGAGTTACAGTATTTTTTACAGAAATGGTTTATATTAACAAACGCAATGACTGTCAGAATATAAAATTACATTCCTCCTGAAAATGTATAACAAATAACTATCATAAAATGTCACCTTCCTCCTAAATGAATACTTTGAATAAGTAGCAATATTACAGGAAAGATAAAAGTAGCTCGAAAATGCCGAGCTGCGTCAACAATTTTTATTTAAGAAAACGCGTACTCTGTTTCGTCCACGTTGCATGTTATACACGCGATGCGTTCCAATTTACTTTCCCAGAAACGTCGGAGCGCCCTGCATTAACATGTCTATCGACAGACGCAAGAAAACGTATCCGATACCACGGCCATTTCGATTGCATGACACCGATTCCATACAGGGATTCCCGCGAGCGAAAACGAATTTACAGAGAGTCTGCGGAATGCACGGGAAGCCTGTTTCTACCGTGAGCCATAGAAAGGGGAAGCAAGTTCTCATTGTAGAATCCGTAGTAATAAATGTCCGACGTCATTCTTGTGCCACTTCGGTCGACCGGTCCCCTCTCTCGCTCTCGCCCCTCTGGCGCGCGGCGTTCCTCTTCGCGTTTCTTCCTCGTCCGACATCCGCCCCCTGTCCATCTCCCTCCCTCTAATTATCCCTTATCTATATCTTGCTCCATTTGATTCGCAATGACGTTATCTCACCCGCTCGGACTGAGCAGAGACGCCTCCTAATCTTATTACTCAAAGTGTCGGCCAGGGAGCGAAGGAGGTTGCAACAGCAGTTTCCTTTCGTACTGCGTGCGCCCTACCCTCTCTCGCTCACCCCTTTCCTCCCCCGTTCTGATTCGCCGGCATTCCCTCTATCGTTTTACTTCTATGTTCTTCCCCGCTATCCTCTCTCGCGCTCCCTCTTTGTTCGTCTTACGTTTATAGCCGTTGCTCCCTCCCCACCTTTTTCCATCTGAAACCCGGCGAGCACTGACGTTGAGGGATTAAACCATTGCCAATCCGACTCTAATTACGAGTAACGGATTAGTACGTGTGCACCGAGAAAGCGCCGGGCAAACGAGGAAACTTTCGTGCGCGGCAATGTATGGAGAGGATGTTGCAAATGTTTGTTCCGTGCGCGGTGTATCAACAAGGGAGTTTACAAGGCTCCGCGAGGCTCCGGCCGAAAGACAAGATCGCTGATTTCGTATGCGATGTTTGACGGGCCGGGCCCGTCTTGCTGAACGTTACGCTGAACGTTTTTCGATACCCCGGGGAAACGGACGCGAGACGCGGGCCATATATCGCGATAATATTTTCCGGCCACTCTGATTTTTACCGCATTGCTGAGGAACAAAGTGAAGCCTTGTTTTTGGAGGAATCAGGGTAGGCTCTCAGTACGCCCCGCCTCGGCTCATTTTAGTCTTCCTATGATTTTCTTGTGTATTTTGACAATTTGACTCACACTGCGCCTCGACGCGGATTCTTCCTCGAGAATATTTTGAGGAAGAGAGGCGAGGCGAGGCGTAGTGTGAGCCGACTGAAGTGACGACTGCACAGGAAGAGGTTCTCTGAGCAACTGACACATGAGCCGAGGCAAGCTCAGATAACTTCAGGTACGGAAAAACCGAGGCGACGCCTCAGAGCATATAGACATGGAGGTCTCATTGAAAGCTCGAAACTGTCGCCAACATGGTGCGAGAGAGGAAGACATCGTGCGAGCGGGAGAAGTATAGATTCCCAATCGACCGTAATGCGCATGCGCCGATATCGTGCGAGAAGAAGTAATACAACATAAAAGATGCTGTTCGTCTCTTTCTCTCTCGCCCGATATCGGCGCATGCGCATTACGGTCGATTGGGAATCTATACTTCACTCTCTCGCACCAGTCCGCACGATGCTTTCTCTCTCGCACGATGTTGGTCGGCAACTGGATCCACAGGAGGCAGGAGGCCATGAGACCTCCATGGATATGTATATGCTAAAAGGGCGACGCGAGCCTAGATGGTGTGCGAAAAGAAGTTGCGCCGAGGCGAGGCAAGGCGAGGCGTAGTGAGAGCCAACCTTTTGGGCGCGCAGAAGTTTGTTAGTAATTATTTCACACGAAGACCACAGAGGGAAACATAATTGCCATTTTTGTTGATTTTCTGATCTCTTTGCCATCCGATGGTTAAAATGGAGTACTTTGCAATGACATAGTTGAAAGGGGAACAGCCTTTCAAGTCCAAAGAATCCAAAGATATAAATCTATTAAGAATTGGTGTACAGGGAAATAACATGACATGTCCAAGTGAAACGGGAACAATTTGATTAAATATTAAATATTGAGCCACTGGAAAGGTTTGAACCAATTTAAGAAGGTAAATGACAATTTAAGGGTAACCTAAGAAGTGATTATTTGAATAAATAATTAGTAACAGAGGAAAATCTGATAAGTGCACAGAATTTTGTACAAAAAGAAAGGGCAAAACTGAAGGGTAAGGGGAAAAACCGGGAATGTCCATTTTTCGTGATTTTGCGAGTTGTAGCATATTTTGTTGGTGACAACTGGGACTACAGAGCGGTCGAATCACAAAGGATTATAAAGTTCAAATACCCCCGTAAGATGGTTACGAATACTGGTTAAAAATAGGAAATGTCCATTCTGGACTGGAACAAAATACAGAAGAAACACTATTTGCCTAAGCATAAGCTTCTGTCTTCAAGGTAAAACAAGAAATTATATAAGAAAATTAAATTCATTAAAGTATTAAAACTTAATTTTCTCAATAACGCCGTTTTGTAACATTTACCCAACTAATTTTATGACAGTCAATATATTGAAATGTTCAAGAGAGTGACAAAAACACATATTTAATTCCAAAATTAAATAAAAACACACCTTTGGTAATATGGGATTGATTGAGTGTTTTGAATTTTAAAATTGCTCCTCTATCCAAAACGGAAAATGTGACGTATCCTACCCTATTTTCCCCTGTGGTCTGATCTTCACATGGTAACTACACGGTGACATTTGTCTCGTTATAATGCCTATTCTTTTATATTAAAATTAATAAACTAAACCTGCACACTCGAAATCTAAATTCGAATCCTCCTTCGCCAATATTCCTGCTCACTATTATACTTCCCTCCCTCCTGATATTCGAGGGTTAAATTCCTTTCCTCATTTTCAATGTAAAGCTCGACGCTATATATCTCTACACTATTCCTAACCAACCTCTGTATTTTTTCTTTTCCTTGTCTCGTCCATGTCTATCCATTTACATTTATGCTTTTATTTTGCTTATGCGCCATAAATTGTTTCTCTTTTTTTATTTTCTTTCCTAGTTTTAGTTTTAATTATTTAGTTACGGTTAGGTTTCTAACAGCCTCGCATTTACTTTGCTACGCTCTATGTGTTACTGTTCTTTGTATATTTACCAAGTAATAAAGACGAATAATAATAATAATAAACAACAATCATTCTGTACTTTCTTTCGTTGCCATTTTCTGCAAGATACCATCAGAATTCGCAGAAAGAAGAGAGGATATCGCCTCCTCGGCTGTAGCCGGACCCGACTACCTCGAAGGACCGGAGGCAAATTGTCGGTGATTGCAGTCGTTCAAGAACAAAACAGAATGGTTAGTGCGCCATTGTACGGAGATACCCAGCGGCCGTGCCCCCTCTCGATTTCGGCCGCTTTTGCGCAGCGGCGACGACAGCGTAGCACCAGATCTCGGGCATTTTTGACTAATGGTCCGTGAACGAAACTGTTTGCCGTCATTACCGTAACCCGGGACGGTATCGTGCAATTTCAGTGGAGACCCCCGCGCCGTTCAAGTCCTCCCGCGTCCTTTAAACTCCTCGCCGGTCCGTCCGACATCGAAATCGTTCTACCGCATCGGAGATAAGAATCCTCGAACGACCGATCCCAAAGTCGTTCGACCCTCAAAAATCTCAACTTTCGAGTGGATCGACGTCGAGGAACCATCCTGTAGCACCGTCCGAAGTGCTCGCAACACTTTCTTACGTCCTGCTTCGAGGGGGCGGCGGCGGAGGGACTAAAGGACGCCATGAAACTTTACGAGCGAACTACGTGGCTAAACGAAACACTACAGATACGGGATTTAACTTTATGTCCGCCGCACGCGCTTTTTCTGCGCGACGTTATGAAGTAGAATTGAAGCGGATAGGCGGCCAAAGGCAGTTCTCAAACTTCATAAACTTCTCGTCGGGAGAAGGTACAGGTCTTTATGTGTTACCGTAAATTAATTTGCCCAGTAAAAGGCTTTCTCGCGGAAAGAAGGGCGACGGGATGGAAGCCCCCGTCGGGTGTTTCCACGAATACGTATTCCAACCAAAAATGAACGCGCCATAAAATCACTTCAACGCGAACATTACGGCTCGAAGTAAGCTCGTTCTGCATGACGCATGGCTGTCGTAACGACTTGCAGCGGGAATTACGGGGCCAGGTTGATCGTGCAGCTTTGCTGGCCAATGGTCAACGTTAATCTGTGCGCCCTTGTGGAGCGACTGTTGAAAGTTGCTGGGATATTGCGCTGCGTTTCGTGATAACGCGTCACGTGTTCCTTGCTACGGTAACCTTGTGGGATAAATGAGGAATTAAGTTCGGCAATCGAAGAGATTAATAATATAATACATATAAAGTAGTGCTCCAGGTTCGAGTCATCGATTTAACTAAAATATAGTTAGTTAATAATTATAATATATAGTTAGGTCGTACCGTTCATAGTAGGTAGCACGTTAACTGCGTAGGGTGCACTGTTAAAAATTGTGTGAGGCTATCTTCAAAGTGTTGCCTCCTTCAAATTCTGCACTCATCAATCAAACCAATAAAAAAGTAAAGCTTTTTTAAAAAGCGGAAAAAGTAAGTAATACATGTTTGAATTTAGTATCAAACTTATAAATTATTTTTATATCACCTATATAATTATCTACTATTATACTAGAGAAAGGTGCGTACATATATCAAACGTCTTGGATTTTTCCCCTTTTCTTATATTTATTTTGTTTCATTCGTTGAATCTTTTTTTTTTAAATTTAAAAAATAGGTGCCTTCCTCATTTCTATATATTTCATTTTGTTTGTTACAGTATTTTTTATGAATATCAAAATTTTTATTAAACAGAAGGGTTTTGTTATACAACAAATACCTAGCAAAAAATTTACTCACTGTAAAAAATTATATTTTCAAAGAATTATTTATAATTAAATATAAAGGGCGGCCAAAATCATTTTTGCTCAGAGCGGCGGAAGAGCTACATACACCCGTAACGAGTGCATATTTGAATAAGGATTATATTGGGAAACCAAGAATTTCGATACGCCAACTAGTGACAAAAAATTGAACTACTCAGAGTAGGCTGAAATCCGTCGAAGTCCATATGATTATCAGTGTTTATATAGACATGTTGTGAAAAACGAGTGTTTTTAAATTTTTTGGAACACTAAATTTTTACATATTCGATTAATAAATGCTTATTCGGAATGTTTGGTGGGATCCAGCCTACTGTCAATAGTTTGCCAACTTACTACCGCAGCGCTGAAATCTAAGCCACGCCTCCACTTGGTTTCCCAATATTTCGCCATACAATCTTAAACAAGCTCTATGTACATACGTGCATGTCGACAAGTAAAAGACTTGAAATAAACTTTGCGGCACAAGTTCAGTTTTTAATAAAGCCATCATGCACTTGCATACATGAAATACGAAAACGCATACAATGCAAATGGCTGTTCCATCAATTTTAACGGTTTGATGGATGATACGATGCATTTGGTGAAACCTGATCTAGTGCATTTAGCAGATCACTCATTATATTGGCGAATTCGCCTGTACAATTTACATGTTAATATGATGTTAATAGGATTTCTAAAATCCATCAGCTTCAAATGGATTTAGCATATACACGTGTACCATTATTTTTTTATCTTAATAGGCAAAAAGTGAAATGAAATACGAGACTATAAAATATTGATAGTCCACTGTCATTTCACTTCAAAGGAACTGAAAGCTTTTCCGGGATCCAGTGAATGACGTGTCATTTCCACCCTGGAACGTCAACTGCTTCCTGCGGAGCCATCGGCTTCTCCACACCTAAGAGCAATCTGCAATATCACCTCTACGTATCGTTAACCCTCTGTGATCTATCAAGAGATTATTTCACAGACTACCATTCTAATTTATTTAAATTTTCTAATCACTATGAAGATTAGCAACCATTAATTCTCACAACATCTTTGCTCGACGGACATTGTTCCATTTGCAGTGATTGTTTTAACGTATTATAAGAGAATCGTTAAGCATCGAAGGATAGTTGCTTTAAATATACATGTTTCGCTTTTGTAAAAAGCAGTAACGATTTTCTATGAATAACTCGACAGAAAATCGATATGGTCAACTTTGTAAAAAGCAGTTCTTGTCTTAAGGGAAGCTGGTTTCAATAATAATGTATAACACACTTATTATGAATAATAATATACTTTTCTGAAAATATGAAGGAAATTTTAATAAACTTGAATACCTACATGCATTATCACGAAGTTTGTTGAATGTTATCGGCAGGATTATAATTGAAAATAAATTCGACAGGATTTATTATAACGATTAAAGCATGGAAATGAATGAATAAACTTTTTATCACTTAACTTATTGTTATAATTCAGAAGAAGAAACTTGTAAAAATGGACCTACTTGGAAATAGCAAATGTGTTAGACTGGATAAAACTTCCATTATACGAATTTATGAGTTATATTTTCTGAATTGAATCAGTAATTAAACTGTAAATGTTCTCAGTGAAATGGAATCATGTAAAAATTTTATACCTTCATGCCTTGAAGGGTGTAGGGAGATACGTTTATCGATTTTATCTGCAAGGTATTTCTCGACAGGTATTAACCCCATCTTCAGTTAAACTCTTCTACCCAACGTGTGGGTCAACCTGTGAACCGCATTGTTACTTGAAAATATCAGTTTGGTATTTATTCTGTATGTTCATCCTTGGCGGTATTCATAATTACTGTATCAAGTTCTCCAGTCGATAGGTATTTATTTTCCGAAAATGACATCTAAACCATCGCAGAAAGCACTTTAAATTAAACTAGAATTTTCTGATTCGGATCACTTTTCTTATTGTCCCACGTGATGTGGCCAGATAATAACCAAAATCAAACGTGTCCATTTGTTTATGATAAATTTTTTTAAATGTAATACGTAACTGGCAGACTATTTTATAAAAATCCTTACAAAATTGACGATCATAATTACCGAATATTCTTGCAAAATGCAAGTATAGTTTTGCATTTTAATATACAAGGTAATATTTTGTATTTGAAAAATTCTTCACTTATGTGCAAGTACCTATTTATACAGCAGAATTAAGGGGGGTTGCTACCCCAACTTGTAACTAATTATTCTGAATTTCTGAAGCACACGATTATTATACTAGTTGTTCTACACATATAATGCTTTCACTTTCGAGCAACGTACAGTCGCATCGGAAAGTAAAATACTCTTTAAAATCACATAACTTTTTTAAAATTGGTCCAAACGACTTGAGTTTTTTCAGAAGCTAGCGGAATTAGTTTTCTAGGCGACGTGTTTCGTCGTTTTGAAAAAAATGCACTTGGTCGGAATAGCAAAAAAAAATAGTAAAGGTCGTTTTTTAAACTTTTTTTTGTGAGCCTGCAATGAAGATTCTAAAAACCCGTTTGTAGATTGAAGTAAGCTGTATACATGCCTAAAATTTCATCAAAATTTAACGTTGCTCTGAGCTACACACGTTTAAAGATCGCCGAATACGGTCGAAAATCGCGAAATTCCCGAAATCAGCGATTTTCGACCTTATCCTGCATTGTTGCGTAATTACCACCATCACGTACAAACCCTACTATTTCCACGAGATTAAAATTCAGTTCCCTTACGTGCTCGCAGCAAAAGTTACATTCGCCTTGAAAAACCCGATCTCGGCCTTCCACGCTTATCTCCGCGATAATTCGTTTCACTTTCCACGAGCCTTCTATTCGCATAAGGAGCACGTCGTATCTCATTTTCCCACCTTCCCGTCGTGTCAAAAAGTTGCCGGAAGGAAGGAGAGGTGGGCATGATAGAATACTAAGCGACCAGATTAGATTTTTGCCTTTTTGTTGAGCCACCATTCGCGAATCGATCCGCACTTTAACGAACTCAAAGTCTAGCCAACCCGCGTCCTCCGCGGCGGCATCCTCCGGATGGTTTTAGGGGCTTGCGTCCGTGTAGTGGTGGTTCCCGCCGAACTACTTCTACAGCTAATATTTACATTTATTAACTCTCTCGTCGTAAATGAAATTTTCAGATAACTTTTAGGATATAGCCCGAGGGTTATAAGGCTATCCGGCTGGCCGCTGACGGTCGCCCCGACGTGCTCGCTTCTGAGCCTGCGCGCACTCCTACCCTCTCTCATCTTCTCCCTCTCTCTTTCTTACTGTTGCTGCACCGTCAGAAGCAGATTAGCCAATAACTATTGCCAGCCAAATTCCCTGCAGGCTTAAACGGCGCTACCGTTTATGATCGAAAATAAGGGCATTTCTTTCCCGCCCCGTCTTACTCGCCACTCGCCCCCTTTCTCCATTCCTATCCTCCTATGAGAATTTAGGAGATTGGATCTAGCGTGTTATTATTTTTTTTTCTTATTCCTTAGGAAGTTCTCTAGCTGTATAAGAAAAAATATGTGTAATAATATAATGGACTTATGGTGTCCATATTCTCGTTGATTACACAGTTCGACAAAATTGGACTGTTTTTCGGACTTGTAACATTCCATAGCCGTTTCTTTTATAGGTTCTCGAAATCCGAATTCCGATTCTTCGTGCAGAAATAAGTGGAAAATATGTAATGAAATTTTTTCATACTCCATTTTCGAGAAGATTGAATTCCAAAATGGAATCCACCCTTAATCCACTGCATGCGCACTTAACGGATTTCGAAAATCGATTTTCTCGAAGGCAAAGTCCCGATGAAGAAAAGCTACCCGGACGAGTTTTCAAATTAAATTTCCTCGAAAAATGGAGTCTTATATGAAAAAAAATTCATTCTACATTTTCGACTTCCTCGAAATCTCTTGCTTTCTGGTTGCGCCGTGATCTCGGAAACACCCTGTATATGTGTACAGCATGCGATTTCGGAAGACTCGGATAGAAATGGGTAAACAAGTTGATTGGTTTAGCGAACTCGTTAAAGAAGAAAACATCCCACTGCCGGCTCGCATCTTGTTGCTTTTGATTAATCGGCGAGACGAATACTTTTTAATTTCTCAGGCGGGATAGTTTTGCGCCCGCGGGTCATCGAGCCGGATAATGAAACGTGCAGATGGAAATGAGACAGTGCTGTGTCAGATAATATTATGACTGACCACAGGAAAGGGCGGGCGCTCAGTCAACTGGCCGCGCGCAGACTTTCCGTGACGCTTTCGCCATCAGCGTCGAAACGTTTTGCGCGCCGCTCCTCTGCCGTGAAAATTTTCAATGCGAATCTCGTCAGCATCAAAACATTTCGTGCTTTATAAAAGCGTAGAATGTTTTTTCAGCCCGGAAAATAGAGAAGGCAGTGTGTTTTTTTCATCGAAACGCATTGAAGGGTTCGCGGAACTTAATTCCCATGCACGCGCTCTCGCCCACTTGTCCGCCTGTCGGATTCAATCGCGTTTTCCGCAATAAACTATAATAGATCTCAATCAGAACTACGCTTTCAACTATCCCGCCGAGTTTAATGCGCAGCTGCTCGATGTTATCGTACGTATAAGTGCGACTTCCCTTGCGCAGATATTTTTCGTATTTATTTTACGCTTTCCGTTCGTTGGTGTTTTTTCTTCCGAGCTGCTGCCTACGGTATTTTTGCATGCGTCTGCCGAGAGTAATCACTATTTATTTTTGCGTATTTTCCTAATTCTGATTGAATATATTTTGCTATTATAATATTGACGAACGAAACATGTATTAGTTCGTTTTGGCTGAAGTTGTGCTTGTAACGCGCATACGTATTATGTTGACGAAAGTTTGCTTCGAAGAAGAAAATCTTACCGTTTCCGACTGATCCATGAGACGATATCACGATATCTCTGTCATGCGTGGACCGATTTTATTGAATTTGGTCTTATTCGAAAGCTTATATGCGGTTTACATGAGAACAGTGCCTTTAAATTTATAAAATATTGCAGGCGTGATGAGGTATTAATGAAACAAGTTTCAGGTAAGGTTGGATTAGCCGTGTTTCGAGTAAAGACACGTGAGCGCGACAGTCGACATATACAGGGTGTCGAAACATGCCAAGTAGCCGAATTTTGGGAGCTCCTCCAAGTTTATGGAGAAGGTTTTTTTCTTACTTTAACCCCTTCATTTGCTTTTTATGTGATTTATCATTTCATCGTGACTAATACAAATACCATTAATTGCATTTGAACTCGACATAAAATCTTGGAAGTCTGTATCTGCATTGGTAAAGTTTCTGAAGTTTCAGTTTTCATATTTTCACCGCTCGTATCAATGTTTTGTGTATTACCTATGATTTTATTCTCCTTAGTTTCAGATCACTTGCTTCAATCAAGAGTTCCATTGGAATAAATGCATCCTTTCAACTTCAAATCGATGTTCAGCAGAAGCTGTAATATGTGTTCAGGCAACTCGTTCTGACTTGCTTCATACAATTAATTACGATTGGTATCGATTATTGAGAGGCTTCTGTTATAAGCGTCTCCTATTATACGCGAAATTTCTTGGTGTTCTCTTACTCTGAGAAATGATACCGCGAAATGTATCATTGAAAGTTCGTGGTTGATCAAAAGACCAATGTCCAATGTACGTCCCTATAGAAATCTATACTTACGTAACCTGACGATGGGCATCACGTGTAACTGGTTTGCCGTATCACGTGGCGCTCGTATTTCAAACCAACGTAATATTGATTTTGTCTTTGATACGAACACTCCAATTCGGATCCCTAAAGTCGCTCCGCCCATTGAACTCGATGTCATAACATTTTCGAAAACGTAGAATAGACGATTGCCATGGTTCATGTATTATCGTAATAATTGTAGGAGAACTAATCAACAATATTTTTGCACAATATTTAACATCCACCGTGGAACTGTAAATATTCGAATTTTCGTATAATCGAATAATTCGAATAATTTAGAATAATCCGAATAATTTAGAATAATTCGAATAATTTAGAATAATTCGAATAATTTAGAATAATTTAGAATAATTTAGAATAATTTAGAATAATTTAGAATAATTCGGATAATTTTGAATAATTTCGCATACGAATAATTAGAATAATTCGAATAATTAGGAGTATTTGAATCCCAAATTCGAATTCTTCGGTATTCGAAATACTTAGATTATTCGAATATTCGGATATTCGAATACTTAGATTATTAGAATATTCGGATATTCGAATACTTAGATTATTCGAATATTCGGATATTCGAATACTTAGATTATTCGAATATTCAGATATAAGAATGCTTAGTCTATGCGAATATTCGGATATTCGAATACTTAGATTATTCAAATATTCGAATACTTAGATTATTCGAATATTCGTAACAGCTCTAATCAGTCCAATTCTCACCAAGATTTGATCAAAAATATGTTTACTATTTACACTTATTAGAGAGGTACACATTACAAATTGCTTACTTTGTCTTTGAATGCAAGGGTGTGTGACGCTCTGTCAACGCTTCCAAACCTAACGACGAACCTTAAACGCAATACAACATGCAGTACACAATAAATCACGATTTTCTGCAATTTTAGCAAGATGGATTTGAACAGGAATCATCATACAAGAAGAGTTCACATTCAGAATAGACGTTGTCAAAGAGTACCATTGAAGATTTCCAAACCCTGGATCTGTAGATGATTTTATCTTTAGCGCATGACTACCCCAGACACTTTTGTAAGACGACCTCTAGTCGGCTAGGGGAGAGATAACAATTGGAGACGACTCTGAATGGTAGTCAGAAATAAATAATACGACATCTGTACACGCCCTGTACCAAAAAGGACATGAAGACGTAACAAGAGACCTTCGGAGATGTCGAGAACAAAGGAAGGTGAGCAGCTAGGACGAAGGGAGTGGAGATGGAGGGACAGAAAGGTATTATGAAGAAAATATATTCGCCAGCTAGGGCCCACTGTTGAAATGCAACACTCCCGGTTCCTTCTCGAAACTATTCACGTGTCTCCACCAAATGTTAATTGCACCTGGGATACTACCAAATAACTAATCAAACAGAGATGAATACAGAGTTAACGAGACCTTATAGAAGGATCGTCCCTTTGTAACTTACAATCAGCACGCGAGACAAAATGTAAGGCAACTTCCTGGAGGAAAAAGTTTTCACTTGGAAAATTCACGCACGAAATTCATCGCGAACTATCCGCCGCCTACATCCTTGTGCCTTTGCTTCACTCGGTTGCTACCTCCATTCAGTCCGCCATAGTATCTATTCTCCTTCTTCGTGTTACACTCGAACGACATCTAGGTATTACGTAACAAGATTCCAGGAATCCCCGTGCCGTACGTAGGTATTATCTTCAATAGAAATAGCAGTTACCTAACTACCTAGTAGTCACGTAGCTTTGTAGCGCGTCAGGAGTGATGATTTATTAAACAAAATCTTCGATGCATCAGTTTCTACGCCCCCCTGCTTCGAATCACCAAAGCTGACTGGAGAATCTCATTGGCACAGTGTGAGGCCATCGCACGCTATACAGCATTACTAAGTTCCACATTCTTCGAAACGGCGCGCATCGGCGGATTCAGCTCTTGTCTCGGGAAACTTGGTCGAAAAAGTAAACGAGCACATTTCCAAGGGAATGTCCACGGTTCTTTGGGGGCATGAGGCGGCCAGGGGGCGAACTCTTCTGCTAAACTAGTTTCAACTTTCGACAGTCGCATAACTCGAACGCGCTTCGAAATTCGGTGGATAGGTAAAAGGGGACCGAACTGGCGATGTAACAGAACTTTAATAAACTTTACGCTACACGCGGTATCTATCTTAAAAGGGACTCGATCAGTTCTCTCCCTTTCTTTGATTTTGTCTTTCTGCCCTTTCGCCCTGTCCGGGCATCGCCGTGCCGGGGGAGGCCCTTTCAAGAAAGACGATGGAGCATGATGCGCGCACGGTAAATCAGTTCATCCTGCTCCCTCGGAAAGCCACAGGCGACCGAACGGCATTGTTCGACAAACAGTAATTCATTACATTCTATGACTCTATGAGACGTGAATGCATTCCCCTCGCGAACTTCGGGGGAAGCTACCCCTACGTCTTTGACGTAGCTGCCTCCCCTCTTCGCTGAAAGCACCGACATTACCGGCGTATACCTGAAACGACAAGTTTCACCCAGAACTTTGCCGGCGAACTTCAAATGCTCCGCTGACGGTTGGCGCATCGCAATCATTACACGTTTCTCGACAAATTGCCGCGATGCATCGAGAGACGTGGCCTCCAGAGATGTGTCGGAAAAACAATTTGTACCTAGGTACGTCCTTGAAACACCAGTCGCCCAATTAGTCCATCGTCCATAATTAGAGTCGGGAGCTAACAAGAATGCATCCACATGGAATGCAAGTCCTATTGGTCAGGATTTTGTCACCGCCCTCTGTTACCCGCGTGATCTGCTAAGAGTGTCATCTATTTGCCGGCAGGTACAGTTTTGTTTTGTAACGAAACGGTATGCTGTTCTGCTTGCATCTTCTTTGCCATCTTCTGTCAGTAAGGGTAAGTTTACGTTGGAGCTGCGATAGAAACTATAAGCGCGTCGATCGGACGCTTGTATCGTTGGTCATTTCTTCCAATCAGTCTCGTGCACTCACCTCGCCGCGAACTCTTAACGAAACAGAGGACCCGTACTTATAACGCGACAACAGTGTATCTCTTCTCACGCACGCGAATGGCTAATAGCGATGTGTTGTACAGGAAAGTGTCTACCTCAAGTACCCCTCAGGATCAATCTTGTCAGCTCTCGTTTGTATGGCGGTGTAAGGCTCATGGTGCCCGTATTCTAAGCCCAATAGGCAGGCTCATCTATCTTACAGCTGATAATGATGATCATTCAGCGTTAATTTGTCGCTCCCTGTAAAATCTGCTTCATTGGAAACGTGTAATGAGAAGGAACAAACTGCGCTGGACAAGTATAACCATCAGCATTTACGTGGTCACATGATTGTGACTAGAAACCCCAGGACCAGGTGGGGTAAAGGGATGGGCGGATGGTGTAGAACGGTGTCCTCAATTCTTGAACGAAATTTTCGATGATGAAGGGGAAGCAAAATCGCGGCCATTACCACCGTTAGCCACTTCATTCGGTTTGCTTCGCTTTGACTGTTAATCAAAGCAGCCTACGCCAAGCTGCAGAATCGGTTGACACGAGAGTGAGGTGTAAATAAGGTATATTGCTTGTGGTAGAATTATAGTAATGTCTCTCGAAAAGTGACGAAATTGGAACCGAAGTATCGCATTTTGCGGCGCACTGGCGCGTTTCTTTAGCTGTAGTTTCTCGAGTTCTGGTCGCGCTGGAACCAATGCTTATGGATTCCTATGGCTAAGAGCTGAGCTACCTGCCTCTTCACTGCCGAACTGGAATTTATATGTGACAACAATGTAATGATTTTTAATAAATTGGTGAGATCTTTCTGATCAAAATTAGTCCAAATACAGCATAAATCAGATTACTGTTAAGGTTATTGATAGTTCAATAGGAACGTATGTTCTCTAGCTTCATAAATAATCCTAAAAATAGTCCGACTTATGCCGTGTTTGGACTTATTTCAACCAGAAAAATCTCGCCAATCGATTAAAGGCCCTTTCATCGCGATACAATGAGAATTATCAGAGTGGTGACTCAGGGTGTGTTGAGCTGAGCTGATAGTTCGTTCGCACGAACAAATTCGAAAAAAAAACGGCGGGGATACCGCTGTCGCATTATGCGGAGATTATACAGATGTTGTACTGCACCTAGGTAAAGATAAATACAAAGCAGAAAAAATAAATATTCTGGAAGGTCCTGTAGTGGTCTGACGAGGACGATTAGAAGGGGAGGAAGAGAGAAGAGGATACGAAGGGGTTTTTGGAACAGGTATTCATCGTGTTGCAAGTAATTGGATCACACGGTACTCATATTATCAGATGAGAATTTCTTATTCGAATTAAATGTTTTGAGAAAGCTTCTTGTTCGCGGACGCCGGTGCGCGACAAGCTCTTCGACGATTGCCAATATTTTCGTTTGAGACACTCTCCGTTCCTTCTCGAACGCTCACGGATTTAATGAGCGTTGAACGGAACGATCGCGAAAATAGAATAGTAATCAAAGGGAAGTACGCTTTCTAAATATTCTGTTTCTGATGCAAAATGAATTGATTGAAACCGCCCAATATGTATACTAAAACATTGTGTTGGTTTTCACAATAAAAAAAAAATGGTAACATCAATATTTAAATTCACACAATTCAAATACATTGAATCTGGTCTTATATATATATGTCACGTTTAAATATATCTGCATAATTTTGAAATGTTATAAACATTCGACACTTGTGGTCACTCTGACTTCATTGTAATAAAGACGAATCTATATAGACTTTTGCATCTATATTTATTACACTTGAATACGAAGCCTATACAACCCCTAAAAATACCTGTTTTGTATATTTGATATTACATCCCTGCAAACAATTGCAGCAAAGATTTGAGTGCCATTAAAACTCACGTTTTAAAATCCTCCAAGTACCTGATTCTAAACGTTCCGGGCGCGTATGGCAAATAATCCAGCAAATTCCTCTCTTTTCTTACGCACACGGGCACAAGGAGGGCGTACCTGTCTGTAATTTGTCAAAATAAAATTAAATTCATGGCTGATGGTAACTCAATAATGAAACCATTACGCAACTGCGCACAGTGCACGGTCATAAAGGGAAAGCGGCGAGTGCGCGAGGTACGAGGAGGAAAGGAGAGAGAGAAAAAGAGAGCGTGAGAGGGGGGTAGGAGGAGAGGATGAGAGTAAAAGGACGAAAGGGTGAACGGGGCGGGTGGAGGAAGCCGCTGAAGAGAAAGGAAAAGAGACGGACAGAGGACTGTACAGGGGATATAAAGCCGGGGAGAGAGAAAGGGCGAGAGATGGGACGAAAGAGGGAAATGCGTTATCGTCTGCAGCCAGCTGACAAATCGAAGGTAATAGGGCTGAGCGGAATTCTGCCTAGCAGAACGACCGAGAGCACTGCGTCTAGTAGGTACGCGGCTACACACGTACATGTGCACGGGAACCGCGTACGTGATGCGCGCATGTCGGGATATATGTACTTGCGATGCGATGATCATATGTATACATATCGCGCAGCTGCGATGCATGTGTGCGCCGCGCGCCACTGTGCCCGACCAGTCTTGGCTAACAGCACTGGAACAAGGTTGCATTCGTAAAGTTTGCCGTTGACGTGCGAGAACATTTCACGCTCATTGCCTCCGGTTGGTTGAACTTTCAAGACAGATCTTCGATAGTCGGGGCTAGGTTGTTTCAAAGATTCAGAGCTGTAAGTATCGAAGAACTTAGTCGCCTAATTAGGTCCTCAATAACTGTGCTTCTTTACATTCTACATATTGTTTCAGTTGGCAACGTTAATGTTTCCATTGATAAACACTTCACCTCCTGTTATCGACGTTAAGTGATGGAGTATTATTTCGCTGTGTCACTGTCAGGTCTTATAACTAGATACTCCAAGCAGAATTTTCGCTGTTCTCACAGATCGGAGTTAACAAGACGCAAGCGAGTACTGTGAAACTTATGCACGGAGGAGGACGAGCCTCGAAGTGATTTTTAGCAGATTTGCGTCTTCATCTGTCCTCCGACAGAAACAAAGATTTACAGAAGACAGGAGATCGGGAATCTCTTCGCCGCGAGACGGATCTGCTGGAAACGTAATAGAAGATATTACTGTCGTAGCAGCGTCGCGTCGCCAAGCTCTTCATCACTCGTTTCCTCGAATTGAAATATACGTTTCGTAGCTTAAGCTGATAGGAGGAGGCAGATATACGGTGCGGAAACAAAATGCGTTCAGGGCGCTGTTCATCTTTCTGGATGGTACTTCCTATTTACGGCACAGAGTAGTAACATCTGATCTGATAAAAAACCTGTAACCTAGGGACACTTCACTGTCATATAAATTGATGACTATTCTAGGCGTTGCTCCATAGTTCCAAGGTATCGTAAAGATTTACGAATGACGCAGGGTTCTTCTAACATTGCCTTACATTTAATATTTCTTCCTCGGAGGGAACGGAGAAGAATGTTGCACTCGGCATAATAAAGATCAAGGTTCCTGTTAGGATCACAGCGTACGCATACCCGCGGCCGAAGCAGCCAACTACTTTGCGGCAGCGGGAAAACGTAAGATCCACGCGGCGCGGCGGCAGGTTCCACCCCTGGCCGCAATCCCGATAGGGCATTGCAGCATAGAGCAGCGAATAACTGTAGCCCGTACAAGCGCGACGACGCGGCATCGTGCCAGAAACTCGCACTCTGGCACGACCCACGACCCCCGCATTTTCCAACCCTGGTTCTGGCATAGGCCGCGGCACTAGGCCGACGCAAGCCATCGCCAATGAGTGCATGTCTGGGGCGGAGCATGGTCGACACCGGAGCAGACGCGATTTCGACCTACTTTGTATCCTCCGCTATACAGCCACGCCTGAAAAAAGCCTTTCAGAAATTGATTATTACCTGCCACTTTTACCTTCTGCCGTGATACTCTCTCTTGCGCAAAAGTCCTATCAATGAAAGCGAAATGTCACCCCGATCTCGACTTTCGGGCTAACGGAGCTGTAAGCTTTTGCAAAAGTAAGCGGCAGGAAATGCATTTGAATTTGGGATTCATAAAAATATTATAAAAGTTAATATGATCCATTACTCCGTACAAGGACAGACGTACTCTTGGATCATCTACATTTTCCTGGCTACTGGGATTATTGATCCGCTGACATTTTAGCACAGCCTTAAGGATCATTGTCGTTTAATCGGTTAATCTCTGAGACTGCCTTCTTCGCTCGCTTTATTCGCTTCCTTCCCCGGTTTCGATCTTCCCGCTTAGGGGAACTACCGCCGAGCGTGAAAGTGCATTCGTTCTGGTGTCGTCATCAGCGTCGGCGGGCACAGACGTGACCTACTTGCGCTATTGACCTGTTGGCGATGCTGGTGGGCGAAGTGTTCAAAGGAGGAATCGAGGATAAGAGGGAGAATGCAGTCGAAGTGAAGGAAATGGTGGAGGATACCGAGAAGGGAGGAAGGCTGGCATAGTGGGAGGATCGAGGCTGAATGCACTTGACGCACCTGAACGCAGAGAGTACGGGCGACTGCCGCATGCGGCCCCAGCGCGCGCAGTCTACCGCTCATCCTGCCATCCATTGTTACATGCACATGTATATCGATAGGACCGCGTATGTGACACATACACGGGCATATAAAGCTTACGAAAATGCAATGTACATGCAGGAGATTCTCTCGTTAAGATGGCCTTGAGACTCTGTTGCACTTTCTACAATTCTTCAAACCAGAGGCACGTTGGACCTTTCTTCCCCAAAGTTCAGTCTGCTTGAATTGCTGCAGAACCCTGGCCTTGTCGCCTTACTTTTGTGTAACGATCCACGTGACGCAACGCCGATCGATAACACTTTTAAGTATTGACGATGACGTCGCTTGTGACGCAGAGTATTGTAGGTGGATAGAAAGGGTTAGACGTAAAATACTATGACGTTGTTTTAAGAAAATTGAGTACAGTTTCTGCGAATTATTTCTATCCAGTTTTTAATGTATAGAAGAGCCATTCGCATATTTTTAAATAGTTAAATGGTTTTTACGTTTGTCTTAGGTAGTAATAAACGAATATAAAAATTTAAATTGATTAGCAATAACTTGGACAATATTGTAAAACATTGTAAAACGTGGTTTCTTGTTTAAGGAATAAACAAGTTGGGCGTAAACTTCCTAGAGATTTTATAACATTTGTTAATAAGGTGTCGCTCGAATCATTATAATTTAAATGCTTCTCTAGCCGAAGTGAATTTCATCCCAAACAATGTTGTTATTGCGGAGCATAATCTCAAGACCTGAATAAATCATGTCGTCTGGCAATGTCCAGAGTATGAGGACGAACGTATAGTTTGGTTAAAACTACTCCTCAGGTGGAGGTATGTACATACCACTTTGTGTTAGTTCTTTTCTTAAGCTTGTTTATAATTTAAGAATATAACTATTGCCAAGTAAGATATACATATTAAATATCGTAAATGCTATTATGTAAACTTAATTTGGAAATTGCAAGCTTTATAAACTACATGTGTACTCTATTTGATACATAAACAACGTCTGGTTTAAAGCAATAAATAAATAAATAAACACAGTATTTTTAATGAAAATATTCTGAAAATCTAGAAACTGGGACGTTTGAATTTGTTTTCACCTTTATTAACGATGTTTCAAAGTACCTGCTCACTCTTACAGTTGCAGGGGGCGTCTAATAATGTTTCCTGTTATGAAATACTGGCAATTTGATTCTATTAATAATGTTTTCTGTTATACGATACTGGTGCTTTGCTTCTATTATTCTCCCGTTCAACAGTTTCATTCGCCATTTATTATGGAAGAAGGCACATGAATTTTCGTTTCAATTACTCCGATAGCTTTGTTGCTTTGAAACCTCTCGCATAAATGATGCCGCAGCATCGTATTCGACTGTACTTTCTTCAGGCAATGTTCCTTTGATGCATTTCACGTCGTTACTATAAATTAATTTCTCTGAAAATAGATAACTAAATCTAGAGACTAATCACCCCATTCAGCGAAACGTTATATATACATATAGGTACCTACTATTTTAGTACGTAGGTGTACGTCGGCGTCGCCAAATCTGAATAGATGACACGTTTAAAGAAGAGGTTCCTTCGCGAAATCGAGATCAACGGATTACTTTCAAGCACGTTGCGCAGGAATTCCTCACCAGGGGGAGAAATGGAAATATTCGCGAAGCTTCGGGATTGATTCAATCGATCGATTCGGGGCATTTAAATTTACAAGATTTAATAAGGCGTGCGATTGGTGCCCCGATAAAGAATCCGAGATGTTCGTTTTAGCCCGTGATAAAAGAGGAAGAAATGCTTCGGAAAAATCTTACCTCCAGTTTCCAGAACGTGCCAGGACGCATCAGCTTCGTGGGATTTCGATGGTGAGTCACTTCCTTAACGTCGAACAAATGTGTCGGGACGTGCGAGGAGAGGCAAGGGAAGGAGAGAGACAGAGAAAGGAAGAGTGACAGGGCGACAGAGAAGGTGGAGAGGGAGGAAAGGAGACAGATGGTTGATCTGAAGATTTGGTGCTGGGCGGAAGGGTAGTCGCGTCGGGCGGAGGAACCCGGTGCCGGATCGTCGGCGGGGCGGGGGTAGGCGGTAGGAGGGATGGCAAGAAAGGGATGGCAGACCCGGATGAACTTTCGGGAAGGGAAAGGAACGAGGAAGAAGAGGAGTGCAGGACTTCTCAATGGAGTGAGGGATAAAAAGCAAATACGTTTCACTCACTCGCGTTTTCCGTTAGCAAATTCAATCTCGTTCGGAGTCCCTTTAACATTGTGCCTGTAATAGGGAGGATGAAGAGGGACTAAAGGGGAGGTTGAGGCGTGAGGAGTGAGTCGTAGGAGGAAGGTGAAAGGAGGATGAGGACAGGGGGCAGGTGTCGCCCGTATAAGGACTTTATCACTCCCTCCGATTCTCTACCACCCCCTCACCCCCGGCACCACCTGCCCTCGCCACCCCGCGAACCCCATCCTCAACCTTTTTCACCTTCCTAATCTAGCACACCGCTCACACCTCAGCGGCGACTATTATCGACTTTGACTGAACCCTGAGTCTGCTCACCTTTAAGTTGGCCGACTGAAGCCACCCAGGGTTTGTTTGAGCGGATAATGCAATATCCATCCTTTAGCGGGAGAGGAGCCAATAAAACTAGTGGCCCATCCGTTCGGAAATCGAAGATTTTTTTAACCCCAGCCGACGCGAAGAGACGCGACGGTCTACGGCCAGCGATGCGGATCACCCGGGTTTACATTGCCCTGACGACGTTTCGCTAATTCTTTGCTCGGTGCGCAAACTTCGGAATAGATTTTGGTAAACTTCTGGGTCAACGTCACCACCCCCCCCCCCCCCCCGGCTGCTGCCTCTCCTCGACTTTAATAAGGCGTATTCAGTTCTGTTTAAATAAATCAGGAAGACGGAAATATTTGTCGTACCTATAGAAGGTCGTGTTTGATGTATCTGGCAGCAAGTAAGACGGCTGTCCAATAGGAATGAAATCCTGTTTAAACTGGAAGGCAGGAAGCCGGCGAAGTCAGTTAATAAAGACTAACTTGTCGAGGATTTGGCAAAAAAAAAGGGCAAAGGTACATTACGAAAGGCAGGCTTCGATCGGTAGAGCAGAGATGGGCTTTCAGCTCATTAAAACTTGCCTTATTAACATTTTTCATGTGCGGATGCCTCGCGGAATGTTGAGAAGTTTAGCGAAGTAACTAGGGAGCGATTATATTGAACTTCCTTTGGAAACTAAACTTGGGATACGTGGCCTATTTTACGCCTAATGAAATCAGATTGTTCCACTGCTAACCAGTTAATTCCTTTCTCTGTCAGATATATGATATACATATAAGTATTATATGCATACATATATCTACATAGTGCATAGTTCGGGTATTCGATGTGCCCCAAAATGTGAAAGAAAAATTTTATTCCTCTCACTGTAATAGCTTCCGAGGAACAGTGCTTAGAAATGCCATTATCAAATGGAAGCAGCTAGAAGAAATAGTCTTCAATTTGAGACTCCCTCGGCACTGAGGTATTCGGTATTTGGAATTATCATGCCGGAGAGCACGTTCGGTAAGAGAGTGTCGCTAGGATTCAGTGGCATTTTCGTTCAGGCATTAACACCGGTGTTTAGTGGACAAGCGCGACCTGGCTCCAGCATGTTAAACAAGTACGTCCATTAATCAGGACCGAGTCACACGTAACTTGACCCACGCAGCGCGATGGCATAGGGTGGGTTTCCAACAACGAAGGTTGTAGCCGTCTCTCTGCCTCCGTCTTTCCCTACCCTTCTTTCCGCCTCCTCCTCACGGGTCCATTTGTTATGCCCAGGTGACACTCAATTATGTCGCGCAAAAGGGTTGCGTGAAAGGCGCTGGCTAACTAGTGCGGAAACTTTCCTAACAACGTACCCCTCTGCTTGCTTTGTATCATAACTCCTCGCGAAAAGATACATCGAAGAAACACCACGATTCAACGTACTTCAGCGACATCTTGTCCTGAATACATAACTAAGTTTATGCGACGGATCGAATCGGCCAACCTCTCCCCCGTCCATGCAAAGTTGCTTCACCTTAGTTAGAAAGCTTTCTCATTTCCTTTAAGGGTATTATCAACAAAAGAAAATATGAGTGGTTTTAATTGAAGACCTTGCAGCAGGACTGTAATTATTCGACCATTCGAATACGAATAATTTCTTCGAATATTCGAATAATTTGAATAATTTGAATAATTTCGAATAATTTGAATAATTTCGAATAATTTCGAATAATTACGAATAATTACGAATAATTTCGAATAATTTCGAATAATTTCGAATAATTTCGAATAATTTCGAATAATTTTAATAATTTCGAATAATTTTAATAATTTCGAATAATTTCGAATAATTTCGAATAATTTCGAATAATTTCGAATACGAATAATTTCTTCGAATATTCGAATATGAATAATTTCATCGAATAATTTCGAATACTCGAAAGAAATTATTCGAATTCTGTGGTATTCGAATACTTAGGTTATTCGAATATTCATCCCTACCTTGCAGTGAGAAATGGACTTTTGGGAAACTAATAAAAACGGGGTTAACAAAATATTTTTCGATATATGTTCAAAGTATTTTGCCGACTTAAAATCTACATATTAACGCAGCATTTAGAACTAATACTGAGCAAAAATATATTTTCTGTATGGCAGGGTGAATTTTCCACATTTGGAGCTTCCCCTTTTTGCATAAAATTGTATAAAGCTTCACTTATCTCGGGTAAATAATTACATTAAATACGATTATTGTGTTATAAAACTATGTATTAGTAATTGTAGAAAATTTGTAGTGAAATATGCTTACTAAATCATGAAATAGTCTCAAAGTTCACCTGTGCTTCGTCAGAGTCATCTGTACCAGAAACTACAGAACAATTTTCACCTTCAGTTAGCTCACAGTTATTTTTTCCCATTCAGTGTCACCTCTAACTCAATTTCAGCAAATTATGGAGCTGCCTCCTTTTCGCCGCAATATCTTCAATTTTGATTCGACATTAACGCTTATTTTATAGTAACGGAAATTGCCGAACAAATGTTTGAACGAGTCACATACCTCAAGTTATACGAGATTAGAATTGAATTACGCTTGAACCGAAAATAAAACGACTTTCCTCTATAAATCCGTTGACCTAACACTTTTTCCCCTACACTGAAAGTGTGAAACTTAGAACAATCTCAAGCCATCTTCGCTTGTTACTATACTACTCCCACTGCACTACAAAAATTCTACACTAACCATCACTTCTCCAAACATACTATTTCGGACAAAATCCCGCCCATTCGAGGGGCATTCGGTATTGTATTCATAAAAGGAACAAGCTCGATTGAAAAAAAAAAAATCAGCAAATTAGTGTCGGCGAGTGATCTGTCCCCGTTTAATTTGCCTTTATTATTGGCGGAGTTATTCGCGTTATTTACGTGGACGGGAGGGCACGCGGCGATCGATAGGCGCGGTGGCTCGGACGTCGGCTCGAAAAATACGCGAAAAATAGCGCGCGAATAGAAAAAAAAAAAGAAATAAAAATGCCGAGCCCTGGAAAAGCGAACTGGTCCGCTGACTGCAATGCCTTCCAGTGATGCCGATCGCGAGAGCCCCCGACAGCGTGAAAGCGCCAGGAACGCGCGAACTTTCGCACCTTCCCCGGGCCGCCCGTATCCGATATTAAATTCCAGCCGGAATATTTGTACGCGTAAAGCAACGCAGCGGGATATAATTTTCGAATTGCTTTCGATTGATACGCGAAATGAAAGTTAGCGTCGAAATGGAAAGAATACGCGGCGCTGCCGGAAACGATCCGGCGGTGGATGGGGGCTGGGCGGACAGAAGGGCTGCAACGGTAGGGGAGGAATGTGAGAAAAGCGGGATGGGCCGGTTACGAGGGGCGGAGAGAAAGGTAGACGAGTGGACTGGCGAAGCGACTATTTGCACGCTCGCATTTAATATCGAAACCGACCAGTCATACGCGAATGTAACGAAATACTAAAATTATTTGCTGGAGCGGAGGCGTCGATGGACGCCGGAACGGGGGGGGGCGGATGCACGCTGCGAATAGGGTGGGCGAGCTTTTTTGCAGGATACACTATTTATTCATGCTCATTACGCCCGTTTGCAGTCGGTCGCGTTCTGTGCCAGGTATTTCGTGCAATTAAGGATTTTATTAGGGGGCGGAACGTTCCTTAGCTTCGTCGGAATGCCGCGTCTCGCATTGAAAAAGCCGTCGAACGAATGGCACATTCGTTCCCTCGCGTCGGCCCTCGCACGGTTAAACTGACTCATTACGGTGCTAATTTTAAAATCGATGCAGCGGCCATCGGAGCTCGCGCTTAATAAGGACGAAATATGAGAGGCTCGGAGTGAAATATTGTCCGGGTATCGCGCGCCTCGTATTATTGCCTCTCGATATTTTATTTGAATAGAACGTTAAATATTAGCGAGCATTTTTCGCCGTGCTCGAATTAAAATCGCGGATATTGCGAGCGTCAGGATAACCGGGGCTGGTGGGGACGTTTGCAAGGCGCGCGTATCAAAAACTCTTTCCCGGATCCGCCTTTATTTATTTTGGTATTAGCGAGATATAGGTGTGGCCGGTGGGTAGGGGGTTGCACGCCGGCTCCGAATGCCGAGTGCCTGGACTTGAACGTTTCGGAGAGGCCGCGTTACATGGAAAATAGCCCGCTAACAGTTTGATGAGAGCCACGGGGTACGTGGGGCAGGCGTGGTGGGATGGGCGCTGCGCAGGATGGATGTAATTAAAGTGGTGACACGCTAGCCGTGGGGTATGTCTACCCCAATCCAAATCCTGCGCAACCCCCGGATCCCTGTCCCTCAAGATAATTCGGACACCGTGTAATCGATACGTTCTCCTGGCTAACGTACAGACAATTTCAAAGCGGATGATTCCCAGGCTTCCATCTCGCTGGCGTCATCCCTTCGTGATCATAAAGGGGGTGTCTCATTCTTTTGCCGCTATAGGTCCGAGGAAAGGAGAGCGCCGGGAGCCGAAAATTTAATAATTCTTTACACGAAGGTGGATCGACAGGGCGAATCTCAAGTGTTCCAGAAGCTTTTGCTGCTGAATAATTGGGATTATATTTTAAATTTTAATAGGGTGAAAGCACTAGTCGTCGACCACTTAAAGCTAAACTCGAATGAGAAGTACTGAAAAAAAATAAACAATCAATGTTATAAAATATATAAAATGTATTGAAGTAATTCAAATGTATTTAATGTATCACTAAATATTTTGTGTTAGTAGGAAAGTTCGGGGAAAATAAATAATTAGCGTTAAAAATAAAGTGTCCGAATGCTTTAACAATCGACCGCTTAACTCTAAAAGTCGACCGGTCCGATAGCTAGTAGTCGACCACCTTTTTTAATATGAAATTCAAAATAGGTTATGTGCGCATTGCAAACTAAAATTTATTTTTAAATATAATGTGCAACATCAGTAAATAATTAATAATGACAGGAATAATGCGTAACTAAAATAAGTTCTTTTAAAAACTTTATCAAAATTTTAATAAGAAATAGAAATTATTTTTTTTTCCAATGTAAATTAAATTTTGTGTTTTTAAGATAGGAAGCAGTAACAAATTTTAATTTTTTAAGGTAGGTATTTGTATTCTATAAATAAATTATATAAACTTTGTAGAACATTAATCCATAAGAAACGAATATACAATTTTAATTATCATATAGTTAATACGTGGTCGACTATTAGCATTCATTGTGAATGCAGTTAGCTTCAGAAGTCGACCGCTGTGGTCGACTATTGAAAATTGAAAGGGAATGATGATACAGTTACCGACCTCCCATAAATAAATAAATTATCCCATTTTTTTTAAATTTTTGAAGCGCATATAAAATTGTTGATGCTTTTTCAGTGGAATAGCATAATTTTCCAGTAAAAAATGTATAGAACTGAATTACATTTGTCGTTTCTATTCAAAGCACACTTATGTTTCTCGGGTTAGAAAACAGCAATGGCGCATGTAGAATCAAAATTAGTTTACAAATCACTTTAAAAGCATTTATTTTTTTTACCTATGAAGGGCGCTTTTTGTCGTATTGTAAAGTTAGAAATTCAAAATATAATATAAAATTGTCATTTAATAAATTCTTTATTTCAGTACTTATTTCTTTAAACTAAATAATAAAAGTGGTCGACTACTAGAGGGTGGCCGACTACTAGTGCTTTCACCCTATAGTATAGTAAGCAATAAGTGCTCTAAACACTATCATTAAGTTGCTTTATTTAAGGTGGTCAATAGTTACCTAGCGCATATGAAGCTAATTTAATTTTTTCGTTTTACTCTACAATACTTATAAGGAAGAACGTGATGAGTGGTTGCAGATATCACGTGTGTTCATTTCGAAGTTCTTTGCAAAGTGTAATGTATAATATACTAGAATAGATTATTGTACGTTTCTGCTGACCTGTACACTTTTGTTTTATGTCCATTAACAAGCAAACATTGACAGGTGACGCTTCGACAAGCGCCTTTGAGAGCCGCTCGACGATTCATACTTTGCAAATTCGCATGCATATTTAATGCGTTGTACCCCGTGTAGTCTGGGTCCCACGCTCGTGTAATAGCGAAGTACAGCATACGTTGAAACTTGTAACATAATGACGGCTCGTAATACAATGACAGTTTCAGATTACGGCATTATAAGTTTCGCAACAACCAGAATCTCAAAGTCGGCGATTTTAGGTCGTTCTACGGAGAAACCAGAGCTAACCAATGACCCTTACTCCATGCATAGTCTCGCACTGTATACTTCACCTGAGATTGGCTTGTACTTCCCTTCTGAATCTATAAAAAACTGTGTAAACTAACACAGTTGTTGGTTTAAGATTTTTTAATTACAAGACCCTTGGAATATCAAATTACTTCAGAAAACTGCTCAAAAAGTCACTCGAAAGTGTACAATGCTTCCAAACTGTTGGCAGATATCAAGCTATAATTCTTATCAAACAGTAGATCCCCATTTGAACGCAGTTTCCTAAACGAAAATGCAGAAATTGATAATCAAGAATTATTGCGAGCATGGAAATTGTATTAATTTGGCGACATGGAATATTCTGTAAGTGCTGTAGCCAGTGGCGGATGTAAGGGAAAAGGCCCAGGTGGCAAAAGTTCTGAGGGGCCCATCCTTTCGGGAAAATGAAGAGCCAAGTGTAGTAGTTCGTATAAAAAATATAGTGTTTGGATACCTACACCTAATCATAATTTTTTTTTTTGAGTTAGGGGCCTGCGGGGCCTTCTGGGTAGGGGCCCAGGCGGCAACAGCTCATCAGCCGCCCTGTTTATTTATTTATTAAACGGGTTAGCCCCAATATTCAACAGAAGGAAAAATAAAAAAACAGTAATGTACAGAACGCGATACACATAGCGAAGACTAGTAGAAATATGCCTGATAGCAGTGACAAATTACATTTTATGGCAAAGACGTGCGAAATGAGGAAGCTACAGTCCGTTTAAAATTGTCAACAGAGGATCCGAAGAAGTTTATATTGTCAGCTACCTCATTACCGCGCATACAAATTCTAGAAATAGGGTCACTCGTGAGGATATTCGTTCTATAGGCTTTGACATAAAATAACGGAGTATGCCGCAACGGCCTGCACGAAACGTAAAAATTAATTAACCCCAGAAGTTGGGGGCAGATAACTTGACCATTGAGAATCCTAAACAGGAAGGTCAAATCGGCTAGCTGAAGGCGCTGATGCAGCGTCAAGAAATTGAACTTGTGCAGCAACGGCTGGTAATCCTGATTGAACCTATGCATAGGTTGCCCAAGGCGGAAAGACGCAAACCGCAGGAATCTGTGCTGGACTCTTTCTAGCGCAACTAGTAAGTAGGCTTGGTGAGGAGTCCATATCACAGAAGCATACTCCAAAAAAGGGCCTTACCAAGGCGTTAAACAACAGTTTGAATGTTCGCAAGTTCTTAAACCCATGCGAGTGCCTCATTATAAAATCCGCTCCTGTTAAATCCGCCACCGGCTGTAGCTTCACCAATGGACGCGAGAAGGTCATAATATTCTATGCGTCGAGCAGGAAAAGTGGAAGCTGAGTTTATCGAACGGTTCGTGTCGTAACGAGAAACAAGAAATCCGCGGTTGACGTCCGTTTCGCTACGATGATTTGCATAGGGCAGTATATAAGCGGATCAACGAAATCAATCAATTACTAGCGTACAGCACGCGTCGAACCGCGAGGATTACGTCGTGATTACTGTAGAACCATCTGTTGAAACGCTTTAATGCCTTTTATGCAAATTCCCCGCGTTGTTGTGTTCGTAACGAAGATTACGTCCGTGACGAAGATTATGCAAAGTACACAATAATTATATAATCCCTCCTTTTACGGGCATACGATAGCCCGCGGTGCCGTCATTGGCGGTGAAATAAATTTCGTTATTGAGATTGCATTGAGAAGCATCAAGCAGCGGTAAGGCGTCTTCATCGATATGCGCTGCCTATATCTCGCTAAAGAGATCAATCTAAGCCTCGAACGATTTTCTCCCCGGACGGCTGGGAACGTTCGCATTAATTTGTACAAATTAATTTTGTAGATGAACACGATATAAGCCACTGGCTCGAAGCCCACTGCGTCACGGATTAGCTGCCTTAATCGTCTAAATTCTGGCTTCAAAATTACAATATCCCTGTTTCCCTTCTTTTTCTTAACTAAGTACTGGAGATATGTTTAAATAATTTTGAGAAACAATTAGACTCAGAGATACACTACATTTTGATTATTCAAGAGAAATTCATCATTCGTACTTATATCGCGGAGATTTTATATTGGTCAGTATGAGTATCGGTATTTATGTTTGAGCATTGATATTTTATCTGTCTCAAACGTACACTGCAATTAGGGATCGTCCTTAAATTATGTAAGGCTTCTGGGAGGGTCGCGAATTTTTTACAAGGGAGGGAGAGGGAGTTAGATAGCGTCTTATGTAATATTTTTTAACCTAATTTTCAATATGAATATCCTAAAAAAAACGATGTTTCAAATCGCACACGAAACTGAGTTAAATGAATTGTATAGACCTTTAAAAGAATTTTAATAGGGGGGGAGGGTTGGATTGTAAAATCATACGAATTCTTATTCTGGGGGTGGGAGGGGTAAGAAATCGTCAAAATTACCCTTACGTAATTTCAGTACGACCCCTTATTATGAAAAGTATATTATTTACATTTTTGTCTGTTTTAACATTTGGTTTAATCAACCCTTATACCAGAATGTGATTGTAAAATTTATGATGCCAAGGGGAGAATGTCTGACGCGTGCATAATGGCATGAAAGTCATACATCAAACACTTACCGTCAGATGTATCCTGTATTCTATTTCAAATTATGTGGACGCGAGAGACTTGAGCCAAAATACTCACCTGAAACAGAGAAGAAAGGCTAATTAAAGGGGGATTCATAAACTGGACGTGGCATTTGTAAGTAATCATAATAGAAATCCAATTTTCGTTTCCATAAGACCTGCTTCAAATTATTGCCCGTGAACGGCGTCCGATGAGGCATTGAGGGGAAGAAAGAACTTCGCCTTGAAAGGAGGCGGGCAGTCAGGTTAAGTGGCAGAAGAAGATGGTAGACGTAAAAGTGAGATGTTAACCGAGGCTCGACAGCTCATTAACGTTTTGATTATCGAATGTAGCCGTCTATATTCTTGGGGAATTTCGAACGTTATTTGAAAGCTCGCGTTGCCGCACTCACCCCCCCCCCCCCCCCGGAATCAGGGATAATGAATTCTCCGTTTTAAGAAAATTGACTTTGTATGAAGAAATGTATGTTTTACAGGTGGGACATTTTTTGAGAAATGAAAATTTATGAGGGAATGAATATTCGAGCGATTTTGAATTTAAATTGGCATTGATCCAATTCAATATGTTGAAAAGAAAATGCTATTAAAAACTACCACGTTTCGCGAATTTATCAAATTTTACTTTTTTCTCCAAGTTTGAAATAAAGTTAAAAGGAAAGTACTATTTTTCTCTAGGGCAGGAGTGGCGAACGTATGACACGTACGAAAATTTTGCTGGCACGTCAGATGTTATCATTAATATCTGTATATTAATATAAAATAATTATTATATGGTTAGATACACCTACGAAAATATTTTTGGCCAACTTTTACAATGCGACAATGTGTATGTCAGGTTATGAGTTAATTCCAGAGAGGGGCCAAAAATTATTCGTCACGTGTCGAATAAAATTGCCCCGGGTTAAATTTTATTTAATAAATAAATTAACCGTATTCGTCAAATAATCTAAAGTTGAAGTAACTTTTACCTGATCCGTTATGTAAATAATTTTGTATTTAGTTAACGCCCGACTCTGGTTAATTCTTATGGAAATCTACGTTAATTTTTAAACTTGTCTCAATAAAATTCCGCAACGATTAATTTTCTACTAATTTTATTAAAAACTGCCCGGCATGTCAGCAATTCGATAAATATTATTTATAAAAGCTCCGCCTCCCCTGCTCTAGGGTAATTAACATTAGATAACTCGTTTTGAATTCATAGTTTTCTGTAGCAACAACTAACGTGACACCTGCTGGACTGACGATTCTGAGACCCGAAGGGCAGATTAATTATAATTCTACGTCGATAATGAGGCTAAGCAGCTTACGCGTACATACAGAGTTTGACAGGATCACGTGCAGGGCTCTGTAATCGTCTTAGGATGTTCAAGGATAAGGGGAATAACCGATAATAATAAGTATCTAGGATGTTTGGAGCTTCCACTGTAGCACACCCTACTTAGCTATTTCTTCCTATCGCATCGTGCCATTCGCCTCCCCGAAGAGTTATTAGGGAAGCAGGGGAATATCAGGAATTCGATGTTTCATTTCTTGAATTAAGCATGGATCAAGTGGAAATTACAAAATTATGCCTCTCACTTATACCTCAGAATATCCCATTTGTTTTCTAAGAATAAGCAGAGTTAAAATTTATAAAAACAACGCACATCTTTTGCATGAACCTACATTGTGATGGAGGTTAATTTAATATTATCTACGAAAGTGCCTCCCAGAAGACACACAGAGTTCATTGTCGCTGTACATTTTACGTCATCCGCGCGAAGATAAAAACATTGTATTTTTATGCTTTATATTCTCAACCCTCCAAATTTCCCCGGGAACAGTTCTCATATTTTCTTTTCGTTCCAAAGCAGTTTATCCACGCTACATTAAATTCTTATGTTTGCTGAAAAATGCGCCCTCTAATTGTAGTGGGCATTATTACGCATTGTTTCCCTTACATTAAGGCCTGCCAAGGTAAATTATCTTTGAAGCCGCAGTTTTTACCACTCTCTAATTAACGACACAGCGCACCGTGTGAAACGCGTCTGTGGGCGTTAAGCTCTTTTATACTTCGCAAGGTTAGCCAGTGCAAGAATTAAAGGGGCTTGTAGCAAAATGGCGAGAATGCAGAAGACGGCGAGTCCGCGAACTGCGCAGAATAGCGCTGGAGTGGATAAGAAAGGACGAGAGGGGAAAGGAAGAAACTAACCGGGAATTTATACACTGCAAATTACCTATTCACTATTCCACGTAAGTAGCATCCCCGCGGTAGAAATATTATATTACATATTTACGAGGCAGATGTGGGTTTATAAATTAGTCGCTGTCCCGAAAATTGTGTTCAAAATTAAAATCAGAGGTATCAGTTGTCGCTGATAAAATACGCCACGAAGCTTGGAGAACGCATAAAAAATTTTGCTAAAGCAGACTGCGAGTTCGGAAGAAGCAAAGAGACACCAAATACGGTGTGATTTGAAAACAATCGGAATTTTTGAAAAGATACCGAGAATGAGTCGCCACGGGCGAATGAAATTTCCTGAAAGCACAGGCGTCCTGAGACTCCTGAGGCTGGACAAACGCAGCGATTTATAAAAAGTAACACCGCCGACGAGAAGGTCGCTGAAAGCGTGTCTCTGAATTTTTCGCATTGCTTTAGGAACGATGAAATCGATCTTACTCGTCGCGGCGGTGCCGATAGTGCCGGTCTGCGGCCATTAAAGAAGTTTAAGCTATTCAAGCGAATGACGATGAAATTGCACGGGTATCCACTCTGTCGTTCAGGCACCGTTTAATGGTTAATGGAGTTCCAAATCAAATTATTGGTAATGAGTAAAGTTGCCGGGGGCAACATAGAGAGCGCACGCCACTGAAGTGAATACCGCCTATAAATTATACAGAGTGCGGGGCACTTGCGACGTGTCTTTTGGGAGAATTAGCCGCAAGTATGCCACCCCCGGAAACTTTCCCACGACTTGTGGCTTCTCGTTAGGAAAATTGTAACTACGAATAGGAGCGGGATGTGCGCAACGATGAGGAGGATCCGCGTCCCGCTGAGCTCCACCGCTTAATCATTCCGAATCCCGTTAGAAGAACTACGGATCCTCATCGTCAGCCTTCGTTTCGCTGCGTAGAAGCATCGAAAGGCGGCGCCTACTGCCGGGGAATAAATTTCCTTACACGATCCCCGACGCGAATCTCTTCTCCGCCAAACGCTAAGTCGTTGCTGCGTTGTTTCGTCGGAAGATTTCCGTTACGGCGCTTTCGCTGGCACGATATACGGCAAAGCAGATTCGCGACCTGGAATTGGCAATTAACGCTGTCACCGGCGTATAATCGTATCTCGAGAAACGCGTAATTTATCGACTCAAACTCCTAATTGGCTGCGGTATACGTCATGTCGTTAGGGGGCTGCGCACAACTAATTCCTGCCGTCTAACTTCGACATGATGTCCCAGCTACGTACAGAACCCGGCACTGCGCGAGCACGTCGTGGTATGCACAGACCTCCAGCCTCCGCCTGCCCCTCTCGCCCCGACGTCGTTCGGCATATAAACAGCTGTTGCAAGTGCTAACTTCCTGTATTGTTAGTTCCGGACGACTGAGCTTCCTCATTAAAAGCCCGGTTAATTACTGTTTAAGAGAAAAACATCGGCATCGTCGCGTCTTGCTAAGCCTGACAGTGAACTGCCCGCCATCTTGGTGGCGTTCAGCTCGAGTACAGGTACAGACGAAGCTGCTTCGAAATTGTTATATAACGAGCTGCTCATTTGATAGCGGTGCGAACATTGCTTTGGTGAGTGTAAAAGGGTTTTATTAATAATCAGAACGGTCACTAAAGCTTACTAAGCAACAACTGATTCTCTAAAATGCTAATTCCTTTTCTGTCAGAATTTATATTTCACTCTCTCTTAAATAGACCTAGAATTATAAATAGGGCACGTGTCAATCCTTCCGGACCAAGTTCGTTAGACAGAATTCCCGTTTGTGAAATTCCTGAATTGTGCGCAAGCAACGATCGACGAACTCCTCGATATTATTGGCACGATTAACGTTTAGCTAAGTGCTCGGCTTCCGAGGCTCGCCGGGACTTTCTAAAATCTCCCTCCGAGCGTGATTTATCAAGTGTTAGTTTAATCTAACGAATCGTTAAAGCTCGATCTAGCGGGGACACGTTGAACGTTCCCGTGTCAACACACGTGACACGAGACCCTACGCTCTCAACCGCCCGCGCTCCGCCGCCGCCACGGACGATCGCTTCATGTCTCTTTCATGAGGCAGCGCCGTAATAGGTTCGACGTGAGGCAGAAGTGAAAAGGAACGGCGCGCGTACGTCGGCGTTGTTTATCTCCCTCCCAGCGCACGGCTGGAGGAAACGATGGTCGTCGCGGCGGCAGAATAAAGTTTCTACCGTTGTTTCTTCCGGGTGAGTACGCCGCAGTCGTTAGAAAGGCGTCCGAATGTCTGGGAATGGAGGAGGAAGAAAGCGCTGAAAGAGGAATCGCGGAGGAAAAGGCGTGGGGGGGGGGGGCGGGACGAAGGAGGAGAACGAAAGTGGCTGAGGGGGGAAAAGGGGCGAGGGAATAGGGGTTAGAGAAGCGAGGGAGGGATGGAAGAGGCCGCGAAGGAAGAAGGCGAGGAGCAGGGAAGGAGAATAAGAAGCCGAGGGGCAAGGCTGTGTTCGTATACGACATCGCGAAGACGATGCCTACGAGTCCTCAGCCCCGTTTTGATCAGGTCGAAGGAGCAAGCGGGATGAGGGATGAAAGCGCGGCGACGAGGTGAGGTAAGGTGAGCCGAGGTGAGGCTGTGGAGCGAATCGCCATGGCAACGGCTTCACCACGGATTCCATTTACCTATCGCTATGGAAACGTAGGGTGGCGCTCAAAGCTGCCGAGGGAGAGACGGAGAAAGGGCGCGCCGCGGGAGGGAGAGGAGGCGCGCGGCGAAAAAGAGGGACAAGGCGGAGGAGGAAAAAACAGAGACGGAACGCCAGGCTGGAAGGGTGGGAAGGAGCGAGATGGAAAAACGGCGAGGGAGAGAGGCGTGTAAAGAGGAAAGGCAGGAGAGTTCGCGAAGAAGGGAGGGTGGAACATGGTGGTTCGGGGGTGTGCGGACGATCAAGGCGGAGAAGTAGTCGTCAGGAACGATAACACACCGACAGATATATCGATCATCTATCTGGACAGTGTTGCACGCGCTTTCGCGTGCCATGGACACACCGTGATATTAAAAATCGATTATAGTTCGATACAGTAATGCGCATGAAGCTATTCTTCCACCAGAGCAGCGAACAGATTGGTTTTACAAACTGTCCAGTTTTCGATTCGCGATTCTATGGTGAAAGATGAACGTGCACACAAACCATTGCTGATTTTATAGGGGTAAACAGTGTAGTTGTTGGCCACCTAAGTCAGAGGTTCACGTAAGCGTTGAATTATAAGTCTTATTTTGCTAGCTTTAGGAACACAATTAGTGTTAATAGCTGTAAACCACTCTAATAGTCTAGAAATAGAATTTGTTTAAAGAAAGAGTAGAAGGATCCAGAAAAATTTTACAGAAAATACGTTTCCTATCAAAACACATAGTTATTGGCCAGACGAAGGCAATGATTGGCCGATCGTTTGGCAGTTATTGGCCACTATTTCATAACCTATATGTAACATATACCCTACCTAATTCTTAATTCTCTAAGACCTAATTATGAAATAATGTCAATGTAAAATAATGAATTAATTCGGTTAGAAACAGGATTTAAATTATTAAATAAAAATGGATATATTCATAAAATGGAACTAAATGTAATGTAATATTATTAAAAATATATAACCTATAATACCTTTTCTATTTAAATGTGTCTATATTAGCTAGTATTGCACCTTCTTTTACATTGTATTAATAGTATTTTCTTTTAAAACATAACCTTTTAAAATCACAACACAGCTATTTCACTGTTGCTATGACTGTTAGCTACCCATTGGTCTCGTGGCCAATGACTGTCCTGAAACATTATTTACATTACAGTTCTTGGCCACCTATAATTTCGGCAATAATGTATAACTTTAATGTATAAATAATCCTTTTTTATAAAGTTTAAACCTTTATTTGTCTATCTAACGAAAATGAGAGTATATATATATATATATCATAAATGCATTAAATTATCTAAGAATTGCCTGATGTAACCGTATGGCTATTCAATTAAATCACTATAGTTTTCAAGCATCGATTTCAAGTCGTCTATTTTTTACACGTAGTATAACAATTATTAGCGAAATAGTGATTGCATTCGACGCATGAAAGTAGAAGGTATCTGAATATGTTCATTATAAAAGGCATAATGTACATTATTTCTTAATATTCATGTTTTTAAAAAAAAGGCCAATCACTGCCAGGTGGCCAACAACTACACTGTTTACCCCTACCTCCCCTGAACGGTGACGTGTAACAGTTGTTGCCGGATAATAGTTTCCGTCATCCAGCATAAACGCTACCCCCGCGACGTGACTGCGCATTAATTGTTGCTAAATTATGTAAGGCTTCAGTTTATTAACGCAAATTACTTGCACTGTGTTTGATGTGGCTGGGAAATTAATCGCTGAACGATTCTGGTGGGTCTGGAACCGGAATAACAGCGACACCGGAAATAAAATTTCGGCCAGATCCGGCATCTGCTTGTAAATTTATCGAACGAATTTCAGCGGGACGCACTGTAATACAACTTCGAGTTTACTAACCGTCTAATCTAATTAGTAATTCTGCTATAATCTTATTACGAAACTCAGCGTGAGGTTGCCATCGATGCGACTGAATATAGTTTGCGAACAAGTATACGGACGTCGTCTATTTGGTAGATATTCACGCGGACGGCGTTGAAGCAGTCAAGAACAGCTTTAAGTTTGTTAGGACAGACGACCGCACGATTTTTGACTCACGTATATCACTGTTATGTGGCTCGCGATTATTTCAACGCTAATGTATCACAACTTTATTATATTCTGATTTATCACGGGATGAAGACGGATGTGTATTCTAAATAGTAGTTTTGTGTGATAGAAGTATATTTTTTTATGCTTTGTAAAGCGAAACAAAGTTTATTCGAAATTTATGTTATTGATTTATTTATATGCACTGGCTCCTTTTAAAGTAAATGAATTTCGATGTGTCTATTACTAATTATCTAATAATTTTCTCCTTGAAATTGTGTTTCTGCCAGATAATAAGTAAAAGGCTTTGGTTCTTGAAAATGGTAGCTCATCGATTCGAGCTTTTTCATCTTCCGGTTTCTCAAAAATTAATTCAGCAGAAGTTCGAAAGCGAAGATAATTTAGACTTAAAGTGCCTTCAAACATGATTGATTGATAAGTAAGAATGAGGGATAGGAAAATGTAGGTGAGGGGAGAGATTTTTTTAAGAGATGTGTGGGTTGTTAAGGGGGATTCTCGTGTAACAGCCCCCGAATTTTATGAATTTTTTTTAAAAAACTATTGTTACTATTGCATTAAATAATATAATTTAAATTTCGACCGTAAAAATTGTTACAATTAGAAGAAATGATTTCGGCGCACTGGTTCGGCCAATTAGTAATTAAATAAAAGCTGTTTTGCAATTTTGAGAATTATCAAATTCCAACGTTTCGGCTTTTATTTAATTACTACTTGACCGAACCAGTGCGCCGAAATCATTTCTTCTTATTGCATTAAACTCTTCTTTTGGGATATAAGGAGGCATCTTTAAACTAGTAGAATTTTTTTTCATATCGATCCTTATTATTTATTAATTATTGTGGAATAGTGTTAACCTCTTCGACAATGTTGGCACTAGGTGTAGCAGTTTTCAGATGGAAATTTTCTTTAAGTTAAATAATTTACGCTGGGACAGGACCTAAAATTTTAATTTTAGTTTTCATTTATAATACTTTTTTTCGTCGATATAAAGCATAATATTAAAAATTTCTCGAAGGAAAAAACCGACTTTTTCTTTCAAACGCTATAACTCTTCTAAATTTTTATTTTTTGTCTTTACAATGGACCAATCCGAGCGTAAATTATCTAACTTTAAGAAACTTCTATTTTTTTTTGCAATCTGATTTTCGTCGAAGAGGTGGACAAGATTCCACAATAATTAATAAATAATAAAAAGGATCGACGTAAAAAAAATATTTTCTGCAAGTTTAAAGATGCCTCCTTATATTCCAAAAGAGTTTATTCCAATATGACCGACAATTCTTTAAAAAAAAAATTCTTATATACCAATTACTTTTGGGGCTGTTAGACGAGAATCCACCCTTAAGGAAAGTTCAGTGGTCAAACGTAGAAAATTCAGTGTACTATCATATGATGGATATGTTAGGTTTATCAAGGGTAGAGATATTCCCACATTCAATGCTACCTGAACTTTTGCATACGATAATAACTAACAATAAGTATTCTGGACGAAACGTTCACTGTATTATACTATGCTCATTACTCTGAAATTTCCCTATTTCTGGTGCACTCATAATTAAACCGGAACACATACACAAAACTATCTCTTTGTGTAGCATTACCATACCACACACACATACACACTTGTCAAACAAACACCATACAAGTAAACACATAAATAACGTAAAAATGACGGCCTTCGTGTTAATATAACCTACCTCATCGTTTTAAAGGTCTAATAAATGTCCTGCGGCATTTTTTTTTCATTTCCCGAGCAGAAATTTCACGAAATTACATTGTTAAAGATCTCGTTAAATTCAAACTGTGAGTAAAGCCGGTATCAAAAGGCAAAAGAGATGATAACCACATTTTCGACCAACCGCGATTTGCATCAAAGCTAACTTCACAAAGGAAACGCACAAAGAGAGGCTTCACAAGTGACGTGTGTAATGTAAATCGCAGTATCCTATACCTCACATATGCATACAGAATGTTAAACAAAAAGTGGAGAGTAAAATAAAGGAAGGAGAAAGTGAGGAAAGTATGCAAAAATTGATACCACATTCGATGCGTTGTAAAATTGCTTCTATAATGCGTTAACATTAATAATTCATAGGACAGCGTTAAAATTGTTTTCTTGTGCAACGAATTAACGCAGCGGAAGTAGGTGGTGTATCTAATAATTACTATGAGATACGTATATTTTCGTCCGTAATAATACTTACGAATAATACAATAAATAATAATTGTTTCATAAACTCGTATCAGAATATTCAGACGCAACAAAATTTAAAACTAAAAAGTAACGTAAGTACTTTCAAATATTTCAGTTAAACTTCGCATTGTGTTGGGAAGGAAATTAACAATAATTAACTAAGAATAATTGGAAATGTTCCAAACCGCCTAAACTAATATTAGATTCTGAATGGATGAAAACCTCCAAAATTCCTGGTTAGACTAAAATTATATTTCGTCCGACAAACTTCCAAGAATATTGCTGTGTACATGATTCGGTAAAGTTCTGTGTACATTATCTCTTATACGTGAAAACGTGACTTCCGGCGGACACGTGGAATTACTTAAGGAACCCTCCTCGCTGCACAGACCATCCATCTTGAAGTTCAAACGGAATAGTGAAATAGCTAGCATTTAAAGGTAATCTTCCACGGGTAGGTATTTGCCCAAGCGAGAACGCGGAACTGAAGAATAATCATCTTCCATTAACGTCAATCTGTGTTCAAAATTACAGCTGCGTCGAAGTAAAGATCCCACAGCCAGCTAGAGTTTGCAACATATTCAACGCGAAAAACAGATACAAAAATGTAATATTCTGTTGGAAGTCAGGATGGTTAACGAAACTAATTAATTAATTTGCAATGGTCCTTTCTTCGCATTTCTGCGACATTTAAATAAAAATGTGATGAACTCCACGGTAGATAAAATTTTTACTAACAGGCAGCAAAATAATCGACTATTTTATGAATTAGTCAGCTCAATATCGTTAAATTTTTTATGGCTACTTAATAATAAATATTTAGAAAACCCAAGGTGTATCTTGGCCGGCTTCAATTTATCAAATCCTTAACATTGAGTAGTTTTATATTTTTATTAAAAACTTCTTTAAAAACTCTCTCTAAAAAACTTTAAGTAAATTATTATTTAATAGCAGTGTCACCTCTTCTCATACGCTGAATTTTATCATTCAGAAGTTTCAACTTCCGTCTATTTTTTTGTAGATAGAAACGCAGCTTCGCGCAACGCACATTTGGATCGCTGTACGTTTTAATATCACAGTCGTTAAGAACAGCGAAGCTTTTATCGGGCAGGGCCGATGATGCGAGCCTACCAATTACGCGATCCTCATAGCCTTTTCCACCCGACAATACTTCATCCCCGTCCCCTTTTACTTTTCGAATGCGAATGGACCGGTTTCACGCGGGAAGGTAAGCGGATTGAGATGGAATTGAAGTTGGCCCCGCTGAATGCTTTGAAGGTCCTGCAGAGGGTGCCGTGCCTACGAATTATATTACATCACGTTACCGCACTCATGAACCTCTCAACCCTTTAATTGCTACCACTGAATTCATCGTTAACAGGTATGTATGGGTCGCCTCTTCAAAGTAAACCAACCGATCATCGCCGTTAAAACGATTTCGAACGCGGCGATTAATCGTCCAGGATCCGAATGGAAGAAGAGAGTCGGTGGAAACGAAGCGCGAGCAAGTATGCCGAGGAAAAAAGCTTTTTCGAATCCGCAAATGCGCCACGAACCGTCTGTCAGGCAGTCGTGACAGTCACCTGCGTTTGCATAAATATTTACGCTTTAATTGATTTAATGGTAAATTCCTTTTTTTTTGTACACAATTTGACGTAAGAAGAGATATGCCTTGGAATGAATTAATAGACGTCTCATAATTCTGCGGTAAGTTGTAGAGAATTTTAATAGAATTTTATACCTGTTTCGGAATATTTTCATTCGATTATCCCAGAATCTCCATAATAATTGTGTAAGAGTTTAGGGCAAATTAGGGAACGGCCTATGATGTGCAAGTTATGACCATAGGTGGCGCCCCGACGAGAGATATGTAGCGACGGAGTATAAGGGACCACGTAGAGTCGGCGTAGCCGGTGTGGTTAACGCTGCTGATCAGCACGCGGGCGGCTCGGGTTCGATTCCCGGCGCCGGTGGCGCTCTCTTTTTCCGTCGCTTACAATTGTAAAATTTAATAACGCTTTGAAAATCGCTTCGGTAAGTACAGCACGTCACATCACAATTAACAAAGTTATACCCCTGCGCCTTAACGTGATTATGAAACTTCAACAGAGCACATGTAAACGTACTGAAGTGCTTATTAAGCTGTTCCAATTACAGCCAGTCACACAAGAGTATAACCATGATATCGGCGGAGAGCGGCATGTGGGTGGACTTGGTGATAATGTATGCTCGTACAGTGAGCGTTGATTAATACATAAAATTATGTGGCGTTACTTACAAGGGAGCACCGCGAACCCGGACTCACCGATTGGAACGCTAATTCGTGGGTTCTTAGAGTGACTCGAAACAAGAACAACGGTGGGTTTCATTCGGGCCCTGTCGCCCTTTAAGCGGGTGGAAACTAACCTCAATGTCAAATTGGCTCTTCCACTTTTTCGCGTATAACTCTAAAAGTACAGCAGACGGAAAAAAATGTTTCAAACAGAAGTTTAATGGTGCATTAAGTGCTAGAAACTTCCGTTAACGAAATATTTGAAAAAGTTTTTTTCATCAGATATTTTTATTTTTTAACTCTTTTCAAAAATTTTGTTAACGTAAGTTGTCAGAACTACAGTCTATTATGATGTAAAAATGTACAGTTACAGAAAAATCTGTCTTCTGTTCTGATGTATATTTTATCTGTTACCAAAGGGTGCCCAGCCGTGTATAAATAAATAAATAATTAATTATATAAAATACAATTAGGGCTTTAATTTGTTGCATCGTCTCTTATACCGAAAAATTGGTGAAAGTATGATGAAGTGGTATCAAGTGATAGTCACTAACAGAGAAGAAATAAAAAACATGTAAGCTCTCAGATGGAAGATTGGGTCTCTGTGCATAATTTACGTTTCATACGGTTTGCGAACTAATTAACGCTATCAAATACATTTTACCACTTAATAATTATCGATAAGATATCTATCGTTTCTTCTGTCACATTTTAAGAGTACATAATTTAAAAGGTTTCGCTCAGCGCAGTCTAAAAAATGCATGAAATGCGAGAGGAGGACGTGGCGGCATTAAGGAATCTTGAGTCCTTTGAAACGCGCTCGGGAGAATACATAAGCGCATTTAAGTTATTGGGTTTTCTGCCCGGCCCTCTTCCTCTTCCAACATTTCTGACCAACCTTCCGATGGACACTGACTACGCCGAGAAGGGGTGAACCTGAACGTAATTAATTGCGATTTCACTCTTTCCTGCGCTTAATGTCGTCGTCGGTCTGCGGTTGCCCTCTCCCTACTTGCGTCCGGTTAAATCGCAATTACTCAGAGATGCGGTACTGGCTCGTTGGGAGAGGCGCGCCGCGGGAGGGGAAAAGGACAAGAACGATGTGGTAAGAGTGGGTTATTTGTCCTTTTCAAGTCCCTGGTACCGAGGACCTCTTCGCGTTCGCAGAAATTGATACTTTTTCTGCATTCCCTGGCATCTGTCGTTCATTGATTCGTTTATGCGACGCGATGTAGAAATGATTGATTGCTGAAATAATAGAATTCAATCAGCACGAAAGAAAACTACCCTTAAAGTAAATATAAAATACTCCAACTTCTAAATACAAATTTATATTTATTAAATAATACTTATGAGGCCTCTTCTCACTTTGAATGAACAGAATTGCCAATGAAAATATGTATTATTTTATTTTATCAGTGAACTAGATATTAAAGTCAGAATTGTTTACTGCCACGGCACAGTGATTGCAACATATTGCACTATGGTATCCAAGAAAATAAACCGTATGGTATAGAAAGACACTTTAACAAAGGTTTTCTTCTTCAACATTCATTTGATAATTATTTTAAAGACAAAAAATTATATTCAACCGTTCGCGGAATTGTTTATCGAGATCTGATAACTTCATACGCGAGATTCTACAATTTATAACTTATTACGTAGCAAATTTCCACTGATACAGGGAGATCGCGGAAGCAAATTATTCCATACACCTCGCTTTGTACAGTTACATTTTTGGCACGGCAAATTAATCACTCAAGCACCACCCTGTACCTCCGCGACTTGCTGCACAGAGGAAGGAATTTTACTCATTAGTTAGCCATGTAATTAAAAAGACTGCGCATCCGGCTAAAACAGATAACGAAGAAGAAGTAGGGGCAGAAGTTCAACAACCCTTCCTCTCTTTAATTCTACGACCCGTTCCGTTGCTTGCACCGTTCCACGTTGATCTAACCCATCCTCCGCTCGCTCTTCGATTTGCATTCTCCACCGTGAAGTAGGGAGAAAGAACGCGAAAAGGCACGAGATAAAAGGATGAAGAAGATGGAATTCAAAGAGAAAAGCGGATCTTTTTATAATTGCAAAACATTCGCTGATCGAAAACCGCCGCCGGTTCTTCGGCGTCAAACATGCTTCGATGGATGGATAAAATTTCGAACAATTTTTGGGTTAAATAGTTTAGTGGAACTAACCCTAGTAGCATTTCCGGTTGGCCCACAGTATCCCCAAGTAGGGAATTAGTTGGCCATCAAAATGCCAACAATAAATGCTACTAGGGAAGTAGTTTATTATGAAGAATAAGATATAGTTGCTTCAAAAGCAAGGTTTTTTCTTTATTAGAAAATATTTCGAGGAGCTACCTTTCAATCGAGCAAAATTCTAGAGAATTTCGAAATTGTTATTTAATTACTTCCGTTACAGGAAGGAGTGCATATAAATCGTTTTATCTTTTAATTCGTCAGCCTCCACGATATCAAATCCAAAAATCAGTAATCTTCTCAAAAGGTTATAGCGCCGAGTGAGTTAGTTTATAGATTTTTGGAAACACGGGAAGTCGATTTATTCGGCAGAGGGTAACATCATTTATGTGACCGGAAATATTGGTCACTGTTAACCGAAGTACATTCGGCAAGAGCTGCAGTTTCAGCTCCGATAGACGGCAGCATCTGTGACATTAACCGGAGAAGCTTCCGAGCTTGCAGCTTGTGGCGCCACCCGACAGAAACGCTCGGAAACTGTTATCAGTCAGTGATTATCAATTTTCAGAGCTCGACATTAATTTGGCGAGAAGGCATTTATAAATATTCAAAATTATTCACATATCGTTATCGAAATTCCTGTATTTGTTACTCCGCTCTTTTTTATTTCTTACGACAGAAATATTAGAGCTTCCACGAGTTATTAATTTTATTCCCACGAACTGCACTGTGACATCAAGAAACGTAGCAAAACGAGACTTTCCCATTCATCAGGACGATTAATAATTATGTAGTCACAGTTGTTCGCTAATAATTTCCTTTCTTCACTGAACAGTGATCAGTGCCTGCGGCTGAAAGATATTCAAGGCCGACGCTACGGCAGATACGTAACCGAAAACTGTCGCCGACAGTTTGACAAGCCTCGCGTGACAACACTTCGCGACTGAGCCACGCCTGAAGGTCAACGTCTTTGTCGACGAACGATGACGTCGGACGGAATATCCGACGGTGGTTCAAGGTCACGACCGGAGACCTAGCTGAGCACCCTTTCTTCTGCTATTATCTGCCGCTGCCTACAGAGGGCGGCACGTGTACCTCGCTCCTCGCCGATCGATCGCGCGAATTACATTTCGCCGGTCTCTCGTCACGATGGCGGAGTTCCGAATCATTTGAAACGCTTTACAACCCATCGCCGCGGCCGGCGTTCGAAATTCGTCAGCCGTAGCTGCGTGAACTTTACGACCGGTGCCGTATGAAAATGACGAATAATACAGGAACAGCGCAGCTCCTAAGCCTGGGTGGCCGATCCGGGTGATACGTGTTGTACACGTTGTACTTGGGTACACAACCAGACAACTTTGTGGACAAACACGAACCAGTAAACTCAGAATATTACACAGCTGTCTGTATTTGTAACATACCGCCGCACCGTAATCATAGATGTTCCAGACAGATTCCCATATTATTTGCGCACACGATATATGGATCTGTGAAATGAATGCCTCACTTGAGATGTAAGTTAGGAATGAACGGGTATATTTGTCTACTTTTGACGAGGGGTGCTTAATTTTTCAATGGTCTCCGTGGAATTTTCAGCAACTCCGCGGTAATTTCTGACAGGAAAGACTGAAAGTTTAAGATACTCTGTAGGAAAGGAGAAATGTTGTCGGATAGGGGAGTCTTGTGTCCGAGGCAGACTTGTGTCGGGTTGGGTCAGGCTTCTAAAAGTTTCTTCCCACAATGGGTGGCTAAGGTACCCGAAGGTCAATTCGAGAGGAGTACAAAAGATCTGAGGATTACATTTGCCATAGATAACAGCGGTGGTAGGTGCATCTTTCAAAGTGTGTGTAAGGGAGTGATGGTTCGCAATTCCACTGTTATAGTTCCACTGTTAATAGTATTTTATGTAATAAAAACTTTGTATAGTTGTCTAAGTGAACTTAACAAAACACTAGGCAAGTTTTTGCAAAACTCTTTGACTTTCGTGAAAAGGGTGTAGCCGGATAAGCATAGTGAAAAGTGCCCCCAAACCAAATTGAACTTTGTTTGCGGCAATCGATAGGTTCCTCTAAGAAATCTATTTCTGCCAAGTTTCAACCCGATACCCCTACTACTAGGGTAGTTACAGGGTGAAACGTAATTTACAGTTTAAGCTCCATTACTTTTGATCTATTGAATAGAAACGTATACGAAAAATCAGAGGCATTCTGCCCATTGATACACGTGTCTGTGAATTTTTTCAGAATTTTCAGTGGCAAAACCGAATTTTAAAAAATTCAAAAAGATTAAAAATTACGATTTCAAAGTCAAAATTTCAAATTACAACTTTTATATTTTTACAGTTTTGGCGTCTTTGTATGGTCATTAACGTCTAATTTTTTCAGATTTTTCGAAAGGGTGGAACGCAGTCGCAAAAATCAAAAACTGATATTTCTTATCTTCCCGTACGCAAAGTTGTGGCATGCTCGTACGACGAATATATTTTGTTCATTAAACGGGTGTTATAATATGCAATTCTAAATACTTTCACATGTTTTAAATGAGTCAATGCAATTAATCTGATAGCATTTTACCGTTGATAAGGGTGAAGTTTTACCTAATTGCGTGTATAAGTGATGTCAGTATGTACAAGTCTCTCCACGACCGTTCTTAGTAGTTTCTTGAATTCTACACCTAACACGACTAATATTCGACTTAACAGTGTTTATTTGTCTATCCGACATATTGTATATGGACACTATTTTATATTATATTATATTAATTTGTTATATAGTATATTATATTATATTATTTATATATTATATATTATAGTAATTATGTTGAATTTGTGAATTACACCAGTTTGTAGATTCCTTTTACATGTAATCACAAATGTTTACAAATATCACTCACACTCAGGAAAAATGTAAAATCAGTGCGTAAACGATAAGTAAATGTTTTCAATAAATGTATAACTTTATAATGTTACAACAACAACTGGTGTAATTCACAAATTCAACATAATTACTATAATATATAATATATAAATAATATAATATAATATACTATATAACAAATTAATATAATATAATATAAAATAGTGTCCATATGCAATATGTCGGATAGACAAATAAACACTGTTAAGTCGAATATTAGTTGTGTTAGGTGTAGAATTCAAGAAACTACCAAGAACGGTCGTGGAGAGACTTGTACATACTGACATGACTTATACACGCAATTAGGTAAAACTTCACCCTTATCAACGGTAAAATGCTATCAGATTAATTGCATTGACTCATTTAAAACATGTGAAAGTATTTAGAATTGCATATTATAACACCCGTTTAATGAACAAAATATATTCGTCGTACGAGCATGCCACAACTTTGCGTACGGGAAGATAAGAAATATCAGTTTTTGATTTTTGCGACTGCGTTCCACCCTTTCGAAAAATCTGAAAAAATTAGACATTAATGACCATACAAAGACGCCAAAACTGTAAAAATATAAAAGTTGTAATTTGAAATTTTGACTTTGAAATCGTAATTTTTAATCTTTTTGAATTTTTTAAAATTCGGTTTTGCCACTGAAAATTCTGAAAAAATTCACAGACACGTGTATCAATGGGCAGAATGCCTCTACTTTTTCGTATAAGTTTCTATTCAATAGATCAAAAGTAATGGAGCTTAAACTGTAAATTACGTTTCACCCTGTAACTACCCTAGTAGTAGGGGTATCGGGTTGAAACTTGGCAGAAATAGTTTTCTTAGAGGAATCTATCGATTGCCGCAAACAAAGTTCAATTTGGTTTGGGGGCACTTTTCACTATGCTTATCCGGCTACACCCTTTCGAACTGAATGTGTTTATTTCAGCGAATGCTATATGTATCTAGAAAATGGATACATAAAAATGCCCAATGGAAGTGTAATTAAATACTTGAGATGCAATTTCCAGTATTTTTCATTATGTACGAATGTTTACATTCTACTCTTACAAGTAGATTTGCATATGCCATGGTTTGATAGTATTTTACGATAATGAATTACTGTCAGTGACATGACAATCTCTTGAGATTTTTCAAGTAATCTCAACTCACATAGGATTTGACGTAAAAGTATGCGCCGGCTTCGTTGCTTTTGATGATACGAGACAATTTCCTGAAAAATAAATAATGTGACAAAGGAGATGTTGCCTGCAACTTATTTAATTATACGACGTATTTTTAGTCCCACTATATTTTAAATGATGCAAAAATAATGTATTAGATCTCAAGAAGCTTGTATTAGATCTCAAGCTTCACATACTTCTACAGAGTGCAGTAATGTTCGTTATGCAAACAAGGACAGAGTGATTCCTTGTACAAGTCAAATCCGAAATTTTAAAGTAAATTTTCATCATTCGAAGCTATGCTCTCAAGAGAAATGACTGAAATTGCAAGCGAAGTTGCTTTGTCTGGTTACAGACAGGTACACTTCTACTTTTGTTTGTCACATTCTCGTCTCGTCATCATATAGAATACAGCTGTCAGTTTGAAGTTTAAATCAGGATATTGTAAGGTTATTGGGAGGAACCTAATCTTTAACCGTCATCATTTAAACGACAACTTCAGATGTCTTATTCTATAAAACAAAGCCTCAGATGAAAGAACTTTATTCTAAAATTTCTGGTAATTTTTAGGCGATCAATCAATCATTCTCCACTTATACTACGAACTCTGTCGCACCCTGTATTATTAAAATACAACGGTACTACAATATGTTGTGTTACTGTTGTGTAAACTACAAGTAATATTCTCAATATTTTTAGAGGCATTGCAAGTATCGTAAAGTAGAGAAGTTCGTAAAAGCTATGAATGGTCTTTTACTGTATTTATTATTTCTCTGCGCGAAATAGACGCTCCCACACATTACAACAAACGGCAATATATACAATTTTATTGTCAGCTACGTAATTTTGCAGAGTTATAGTGACAGTTTTCTTTAAAAGAGAAATGTGGCCGGAAAGATGCTTTGCACAAGTTCAAACACCCTGGCGCAGTAGTAAATTCTTGTAGTTTTATTACGTGATTCACGGATCGTGGGGGGTGTTTTATGGCACGCTATTATTGGAACAAGACCTCCGGAGGTTTAACAATCCATCATTCACGCAGTTAAATACTTAACACGAATTTCAAACAATTCGCCATCGCCTTGCCTCGTTGTGACAAGTAGGTCACTCAATGCCATCATTAAAGAAGCCTTCGTTTCTTTGGATGATGCGGGAATATATCCGTGAAAGAAATTATATGGTTTCACAGGGCAAATATTATAATTGTTACATTATTTTCTGTTCGTTGTTTTTTTAAACAGGACTGTGCATTTTTTTAATTCAACCGCATAGGTATATGGGGTCTGCATCAATATTTGTATTTATATTAGCTGAAAGATTTCTGAACCAAAATTAACAATATAACTATGTATTTTCAGCTTAACCTTTGGTTTATTATTTGAGTAAGTGTTATAAAGATACTCAAAGTGGACTTGAAAAGCTATTATTATATATATGTTCAGGGGAGGATTTGGAAATTTGGCGCCCCAGGCTGACAAGCGTCTGCCTTTAAATTTAAAGGGTTCAGATAATTTCATAATTAATTCAATACGACAATTCGCATATGAGTTACTGCTAATTTCCTACATGAAAAAAGGTAAATTGTTGGTGAAATGTGTAATTTTTTTGTACATTAACCCTCCGAGGTCACATCGTCTTATAATCACGGCGTCATTTTTTACTTACCATTTTCGTATTTGTGAGTAGGTAATAGTCTGTTTTCTAGAAATGTAAATTTTGATACGTTGATATTTGTATTCGAAAAAATAGTTGTAAATAAAACGGACTTTTTTTGTTAAAATTCAGCAAGTTGTTAAATTTTATTATTAAGGTCTAAAAATTTATAGAAATATTGCCAAAGACATATCTTGGGGTGCGATACACCCCGCATGACCACGAAGGATTAATGAGGAAAGAATGTAATGCCAAAGTTATGAAAAGCAAGAAAAGCTTGTAATAAAAATGACAGACCCTCTAAAACTCCAAATGTCGACAAGGGACGTTCAAGTCACTGTAAGGGAATAAATTGAATAATAAAAGTTTAATTGTACCTCCTCCAAAATCTGTAGAAAATATTAATGACAGTTTTGAGAAACATAGTTGCCAGAATTTGAATTATAATTAAAGTATGGCCCTGGCGATGAAATTCAGAAAAAGAAGCACGAATGAAGTCAGCAGCGAGGGTTAAATATAACGAAATATTTTAATTGTGGCAATACCTTTTGAGATGAATATCTTCGAACGAAAGTATGTCAATGCTTTGGTTCAGATATGGATCCCTAATTAAAAACAGAACTGATATAAAGAAGCAATTCGAGATTTTAGTTACGAGCGTTCAAGTATTTCCATGACCTACATGCATTTATCGAACAGTGGCGTAGGGGACTACTTTCATGACAAAATCTTTCATCACTTGAAACACTTGAAAAAAAAAATTTAAAAGAGAAGTGTAGCCTGACATTGCTTCCTTCAAGTGATTGTAATAATTATAAGAAATCCAGAAAGCTAAGGTGCTTTAATGAATAATCCAATCGACCTCGTTTATTTTTCGGTGAAAAATTCATTAGGAATGTGCCTCTTTTATTTCCTAAAAGCAGCAACGGCGACAGCTCGGCGACTGTGTACAACAAAGCACAGGCCTTTCCCGGAGGCCCGTTTAATAATTCAAGACTATTGCCGACTTGGCTCGACGTGAGTCACTTCTGGGTACTTCGTTTATAAACATTTTCGCATGAGCGAATCCAGTGCATTCACTGCGTTCACAATTGTCGGTGGGATAGATATAAGTTCTCGGAAGTGAAGATATGGTGACAGCTTTCGTTTCTCCTACATTCAGAAAATTACAAGAATAAATTCATAATTTATAAGATATCTTTTATACATCTTTCGAAATATCGCAGAGAAGAGAATTCTATGTAGAGCGCGTTTAGTACAGATGCGTCTATGCGTCGTGAATTCACAATTTGGCCACCAGATGTCAGTGTTTCGGTGCTTCCAGGGACTGTATTCATAGCCTTCATTCAATTCACCATACATTTTCCAAGAAACGTTCTATTCGTTGCTTCGTTACACTTTACTCGCATTCGTAAATCGTTGAATACAAAACCGTTCTACATAAATCAGTCTCGTCCAACACAAACATTGTACAAAAGATAGAATGAAAAAAATTTGCAACTGAATATGGCAGGTTAGGTTAGGTTACCTTTAAGTACAGTGGCTCAAGAAAGCATTCGTACACTCTTTAAAATCGCATAACATTTTTAAAATTTGTCCAAAGGACTTGAGTTTTTTTGAGAAGCTAGAAGCTACTAGTTTACTATGCGACGTGCTACGTATCTGAAAAAAATGCGATTGGACAGAATAGCAAAGAAACTAGTGAAGGTCGATTTTTCTAACTTTTTATCCGAGCCTGTAATGAAAATTTAAAAAATCCCGTTTGCTCCGAGCTACAAACGTTTAAAGATCGCAGAATAAGCTCGAAAATCGGTGATTTCGGGAATTTCCGCAACTCTCTTGAGCCACTGTATCCCTATTTCTATAAGAAATCTCCGAAGTTATATTCACGGAGTGACTAATTATCCACAGGCATTGTAATTTACTTTTCCCACATTTCCTTAGCTACGCGATAGTTTGAGCCTCCCGTAAATTATCAAGCAGCCCATATATTGTTAACCATAATCCCGTGTTAATACCTACGCCGAACTTAAACCTCTCATTCGAGCGTACTATTCGTCATATGGGGCGCCCATTAAATTCAATCGTAAAACATCGATCGCCCAGTCTCGATAACATCGTGCTGGTCGTTCTTCTTCGTTTCCCCTGGCCTTCCCTCTCTCTTCCCCGGCTTTTTTCCCCTCGTTAATGCTCTTTCCCGTTATACTCGCGGTAACGACAGACATGCCGACGCCTAAGGGCCGTTCACATTTACGAGCGCGAAAGGAGACTGAGATATCGACGGAGAAAATGAGTCGGAAAAGTGCGGCGGGAGCACCCCTGGCGATCGTCATTGCTTGACCCTTCTCTTGCTATTTTTCTCTCTTCGTCTCCGCTCCTCTTTTCTATCACACTTACGCCCTACCGTGACACACACACACACACACACACACACGCATGTGTGCGCGAGGCGCATGTACAGGAAAATGGTTGTCGCCGGACTGCAGTGACACCATCTTCCTATGCTATGCTACCGGGGGGAACCAGCGCGGACCCCGATAAGTGCTCGATTCCATTCTCATCCTCTCGGGGACAGTTACACGGATTACATTCACTATGGTCCGATAATTTCCGTTGAAAAGCGAACGGCCGTAGCCGTGGTCGGCTGGCGCGCACTATTTCTATACCGTCACAGGGCCGAGCTACTCCGCGCCGCTTCAACACGATTTCCCGGGAAATGAACCATAGAAACGTACGTTCCTGTAATCACGTGACTGGAATCGTAATCTGCCGGTGGTTGTAACGCAATTTCACGAAGAGCCCCATTAATGGTGCAAGATCAAACGCCACCGGGCGAAAGAAATGCGCGTTGACTTTGGCTCACGGGGTTGTTAGTCGTGCGCTGGCGCTGAGGATGATGTGGTGTTGCTGTAGGGCATTGTGGTTTCAAGTAGCAGTATGAAATGCAATTTGTGCGGGTCTGAATGTTTCAGTAATAGTTCGTACTTATTACGTTTGATTGTACTTTAAATATTTTTGACATAAGTAAGATCGTGGAATACGTCATTGTTTAATCATTAAGTGAGGGACTTAACGGGTTACATCCACCTAGAGGTCCGGAAAAAGCATACAAGTTCGGGAATTTTTTGGGGGAAAGTATAAGTGAAAATCGTTCGCAATGTTTTTCTACTAAAAGATACATCTTTTAACTATATTATTCTAAACTTTCATGAGATATTATTATTAACTAAAGGAGATATTGGCTTTGATATGAGCCATGTTTCTTTTAGAAATGTAAATTCGATGTGATGAAATTTCTAGTTGAAAAAGAGCAATTTTCCAGCGGATTTTTTTCGCGATACATCCCCTTTGGGTGTCGCCCCATTTAAACTCGAGATATGACCGCGAAGGGTAAACATACAAAACTTCAATGAATAGCTATTTGCAAATAGTATACAGGAAAAAGATGAACATAAAAATTTAAGCTACTCGTGAATCAATAACATTAAAACCAAAACCAAGTTCTACTCATCAGATCTGTTCTGTTTCAATTCCTACACAATATGCACTCGCATTTGCAATTAATTTCTAACACAAATCCCACGCAAACGATGCTACTAATGCAAACAAAGCGCTACAAGTATCCCCACAAAAGTAACTTGTCGCAAATTCGCTTATTAATAGCAGGAAGGATGAACCTCCCTCAGGTTCGGTTATTCGCAAAAGTTGCCCCGTTTCTAAATAGCCGCGATATTAACAGCGCTCCTGGATGGCGCAGCCGAACAGGTCCCGATCAGCCGGAAATGTTCCTCACAGTCGGATTACGAGAAATCGAATTTCCTTATAGCCATGGAAGTCTCGGGGGAGCGGGCGTTAGTGTACGGTCGTCCTCCTGCCGGCGCTCTGCGAAACACTGTTACACGCGTTGTCTAGCACATCACCCGGATATACTCTCCCCTGCTCGCTCTCCTATTCCATTCTCACCAGTTTTTACCGGGATTCGCGACACCCCCGGGGGTCGCAGCTGCACTCCATTCCGAAGAACAATCTCTGCATATTTGAAATCTATCCGCGGCTCTGTGTGCTGCCCGTGGAGCATCCGCGCGAGCGTGTCTGGCCATCCGCACAGCGGAGGCGGAGGCGGTATGCAGAGATTGGCCGGAATGCTAGTAGAAATCCCGCATCGATGTATTATGGATATTTATAAGTTCCCGAGAGCGCCCAGGAGACGCGCAGGAATCCGCTCCCTTAAAGTGACGGGCAAGAGGAAGCCGGAAAACCGACTATTTCTACCGTTTTGACTGGTGAAATTTTCAAGAGGCCATCATTGATTTTACCCCCCTCGTGCCGAGAGCGCCGTCCTTATTCCGCTCTCCGCGCTCCGCTCGCCATTCTCGAGCCGTTCCCCCGCATCGATCACCGGTACTGTCCACGCAAAATAACGATTAGCTCGAGAGCAGGAGGTTCCATTGGACACGGCCGGCTCACGCCGTCCAGTATTCTTCGAATCATGGGATCAGGCAAAAAATTGATACCACTGGGTTCTCCCTCGGTGCTCGGACCCGTGGTGAGTTTTATTCTTCCTCAACGATGCGTGCAATGACACCCATGTGTGATGTTGTATTCGTCATCTGTTATCCATTGCAATAGGTTTTAAAAACGTACGACAGCTTTATCAAAGTATAAAGAACTTCAGTTGACTCGTTGGATTTATTTATATTAAAATCTTTCATCATAGCTTTCGAGTAACGTTTGTATCGCACAGTGCATAACACGGGGTCACAAGTTTAGTGGCGCGATGGAACGAAGGAGCACGGAGCCACGGAAATATTTATGCCCATTCCTTATTCGTCGGTACACTCGTATTGATTCGCTAGAGTTAGTTTCATACCCATCATCTTGCTGACACAAAAAAAGCACAGCGGGAATGCGAAATGCAATCGCGGATGCATTTACGAGCATTCGGATGTTCGGCAAGCACTAAAATTAATTTCATTGCTCGCGATGTGGAAGATTTGTTGATTCACGATTCGACGAGCTTCGCCGGAGGTTCCGGAAGTGTTGTGTGTACGCGCAAGTGAATACACCCTCGCCGCGGACGTTGATGGAGAGGGGTAGACGACAAGGAACGAAAGCGAAGAGAGTGGCCGGGGTTAAATATTTAAAATCCTGAGTTACGCCGCCGCGTATATAGGTGTCACATTATCGATAAAGACATCGAGTCCCAGGTGCGTTCTACGTGTTTACGAGTGTTCGAACGACGTAACTTCGGGGCCTGCGCCGCCTACCGGCAACTCCGGAGGGTATGTTTTCCTGGCTACTGCGAACGCACCAGGTGCGCGATGCCCTTTCCCCGATTATCAGGTCGAAATATCGTTTGCACTGTCCGGACTCGAATAACGCGCGATACAATTTTTCCCATCTTGGATGAAGCAACGTCGAGGCTTTATAAACACCAAGCAGAGGAGGCAAGTCTCGTTTTTCAAATGGAGTGCGAGGCGCAAGAAGACTATTCATAAATCTAACCAACAGAATCTTTCGAGGTTTATAAATAAAATTTAAAAATTCTTACAAGGCAAGATCCCGAACCCGGAAATTAAAAAACAAATCTGAAACTTTGTGAATATGCAGGGGATTTCCTCCTGATTACAACGCAATTTTTTTTGCTGCCTAAATTCACTCCAAGGGGGTGAAATTAACCACCTGAAAATTCGACTATTTTCCGATTTTATTTTGTAACTCGCAATCTCTAAGAGATAGAAAAAAAGGTTCAAGATAAAAGTTACTTCTTTTAATTAGGACTATCATTTGGTAACGCACAGTTCGCGAGTTATAAAGCAAACTCGGAAAATAGCCTGCCAACATATGATATGCTTTTGATATATCTTGGCATTTTAAATTTTACGATTTTCTACTTGGAAGTAGCGATATTGAATATTGTTTGTCCAATGCCGGTTGTGCAATGTGCACGGTTGAGATGCATTCATCCTTGCCTCAGTTCACAGAAATTCAAAGGCCTGTGCTTGACAGGATTGGAATTGTTTGATACGTGATAGTTTTGAATACGAGGTCAGGATGCAATTAGTACTGGGTAGCATTTAACGGAGTCGTTCACGGTGATGTCACAAGTAACCTACCCCCGACCTAACCCCTACAGCACACTTCGTTGCAGGAAACTTGCACAACCGTTGCAGTATATTGCAATGTTGCTGGTGGGTTGCAGGTTGCATTGCAATATTACTGCAACATTCTAGAAACATTGCCGAGGAATATTGCAATGGACACGTGCGTGCAATGTTCCTGGAATATTGTGCACACATTGCCGTGCAATATTGCAATGCCTACGTTTGTGCAATGTTTCGGGAATATTGACCAAACATTGCCGTGCAATATTGGCATGGCCCAGTTTGCGCAATGTTTCGGGAATATTGAGCACACATTGCCGTGCAATATTGTAATGCCTACGTTTGTGCAATGTTTCGGGAATATTGAGCAAACATTGTCGTGCAACATTGCAATGGCCCAGTTTGCGCAATGTTCCGGGAATTTTGAGCAAACATTGCCGTGCAATATTGCGCATATATTGCGGTACAACCCACGTGGAACTTTCCTGCAACGTCGACCACAAAATACGGTGCAACATTGCGCTCGTAAAATATGAGCAAGATTCCTGCAAATAATTCGCGCTAAATACAGAATTACGCGGAGCGATCCTGTAAATCGCGGCACGCATACTACAGTCCAAGATTCCACAGGCTACCTCCGAGGGAATGTATGAGAACTTGGACAATATTTTATATAAATAATTATTATAATTACGTAACTAATACATAAGGTTTAAACAAATTCATAAAGTATATACAGCAACAAAAGATATTTGTAAAAAAGTGTAACCTGTGGCAATAAGTGCCAGTGACCCTTCTACTGCCATTTAATTGATCGTAGATAATAAAAAAGTTCCGTATTGTCGAGTGAAAATTTCTAAGTCCGAATTCAGGGCAAATTACTTGCTGGAATCTTGCTCATATTTTACGAGCGCAATATTGCGCTCGCAACTTATCAGCAAGATTTCGGCAACCAATCCGCAATAAATCCGGAATTACGCGAAACGATCCTGAAATGTCGACACGCAGAATACAGAAGATTCCACAGGCTATCGCCGAGGGAATATATGCGATCGTGGACAATATCTGACATAAATAATTAAGACAATTATTTAATTAACACTATAGAGTTTAAACAAATTCATTAACTATATACAGCAACAAAGGATATTTGTAAAAAAAGTGTTACACGTGCCAATTACTGCCAGTGTCCCTAAAATATATATAAAAAAATGATGTCAAACGATTGTATTAAAAATGCGCTAAAAACTAAAAAAAAACATTATTTTCTTGTACTACGCAGGATATTCCATAACAGAATATGCATCAACTTAATACAATATCAAGCGTCGAAATGAATTTGTTGTGAAATATCCGACTCCGCGATTAGGGAGATGTAATGGAGTTTGTCAAAACGAATCTTTGTTTTTAAATAATTTGAGTTTAAAGTGTTGCACGGTAGGAGTATAAGTTGGAATACGTAAGTAATGTTCTCAATCAACAGTTCTAGCTGCAGCGGTATAGTGTTCGTCTACGGTGCTACGGGTCGCGGGTTAGAATCTCCCTGAGGTAAAATAATTTTCTATTTAATAAAGATACACGGACGTTATACTACTATGATTCTGCACACATTCATGTCGTCGCCCCCCTCGGAGACACGTCCGATATATATGATTAAATAAAATACCGTTATTTTTATTCTTGTAAAATCTCAGAAATGTTGCACGGACATTGCTGTAAAATCTCAGAAATGTTGCGCGAACATTGCTATAAAATCTCAGAAATGTTGCGCGACAATTGCTGTAAAATCTCAGAAATGTTGCGCGACAATTGCTGTAAAATCTCAGAAATGTTGCGCGACAATTGCTGTAAAATCCCGAAAAAATTTTGCAGAAATATATCCTGCAATGTTGAAAAGGGGCGGACATAGCAATTTACTTGTAACTTTTCAGCAACATTCAGTGCAATATTTCAAAAATTAAACCGCAATTTAAACGAAACATTTCTTCAATATAGTGTGCTGTAGGGGAATAGGGTCATGCCCGTATATATCGAATAAATTAAAAAATGTCTGTGTTTGCAGAACATGAACTGCATTTACTAAAATATTAATGATGTTGGCGAACGAAATATAATCGATTAATTACGAATTATCCTTGTCCTTATCACAATTAATGTTGAGTGGAGTGAAATTCATATTACAAACGAACAGAAGGTGATTCTTGGGGAAAAAATAAATCTAAAATCTGCAATACAGTGTTTTCTTTGGAGGTTTCATTTCCAAAAAAATCAATTTTGAAAATCCCTTGGAAATCGGTTTCATTTTGGGAACTAATTTTCTTGAAATCGAATCCAGCTGTGAACAAATTTTATGCCACATTTTCAATTTACTTTTAGGTACGCGAAGAGTCATTTCATTTTCGGTTACGCTGCAAATTTTGCTGTATTCTCTAAATTAATTCAAACGTGCAAAGTAAAGCTTTCATAGTCGGAGTTTAAAATCTACAAGAAACATCGTAATTTTGTGCTGTTTCCGCAGTCAATTAATAGTTTGAGAAATGTGTCTGCATTTCAAATTGAATTTTGACTTATGGTTGCGTTATACTTTGCGATTGCAAATACATTTTATAATAATAAACACTTTCATTCAACTATTAAGTAGCAGGTATCGTAAAATTATTCACGAACCTATCCCCAGTAAGTCTCCTGTGATAATTTCAGATAGTGTTTTTGAACACTCACATTTGGTCTTACATTTTAATTAACCATATAAAATACATAACACAATAACTGTGAGCATCAAAATCATTTAACACTGAAACAGTGGCAACTTACTTTTGCAACAATCCTGCGCTCAAACATTATTTCGTAATTCTGATGCCCTGATTGGTACTTGACGCTTTTCTGCCTCATCGGAGGCGATGTTTGCCGCCGATAATCTTACAACGGTATCGTTGATATTGGCGATCGAATCATGTAAGTCGACCTTTCTGTTTCCACCACGTTCAGCTTCCCTCGCTCGCCACGCTCCCAGTCAGGTCTCGAACTGTGCGAAGGGATCTTCGAACACAGGGGATAGAACCGGAGCAAGGGGATAAGGTCCTCGTGGGGATTGGAGCGGCTGAAGCGTCCTACCACTTGGCACGTGCGTGGGGCAGTTACTTTAATTCTTTACAAGCGAGACGCCGTTATCGAGTTAGGTCAGCCCGAAAAAGAGAAGGGGAGTTGTTTGACCTGTGACGCGATAGAGGGAAAACAGATAAGCTTTTGTCTTGGCTGTGCGGAAGAGCTACCTCTATCTAGCGACAATACAATGGCGAGATTGGTAAGATAGTTTCTTACAACTATGATTCCTTACGAGCGTCTGAATCCAGGATCCTAGACAAAGGAACAGGGCTTGTGATTGTCAAGCAAAATTACCCGTTTCTTGTGTAATAGGTTAGGTATATCACGAGTAAATCTTGGTTAATAAAACAAGTCTCATTTGTGTTAGATATACTTGATTGGCGATCACCTGTACCGTAAAGGGGGATTTGCAATATTGGATAGATACCAAGCAATTATAAGAGACGATAATAGGTTATATGCGTCCATTAATGAGTTTCTGTAACATGCCACGAGAGAATCTGGTCATCGGATTGGCTGTGCGCTCAGCTTCTCACTTTATATCTGTCAACTCGGCTCTTGAATAACGACCTCGCCCAATTTCGGTGCCTTGGCCCGCGAAATGGCGCAACCGCGAATAGATAATGCCGGGGGGGGGGGGGGGAATATGCAAATGGGGCTCGTTGTATCATTCAGCAGTAATGCCATACACGTAGATAAAGTTACGCTGAACGTGACGTCAATTACACAGGAATCTGCCCTGATTTCGGTCTATCAGAGTTTTTATACAACTCGGTTGATGAATGCACTCGTGCGTCTTTGTGTTTGCGGCCTCTGCAAACAGTGCTCAACGGGGTGAACGATACTTTTCTGTTTCGTTTATTTAGATGCAGGTGCGAAGAACGAGCAGAATGGCAATGGAACTATGAATAACGTCAACAAGTATCAGTGGCGGATTTAACAGGGCGGCCGATGAGCAGTTGCCAGCTGGGCCCCTGCACAGAAGGCCCTCAGGGCCTCATCCTTAAAAATAAATATGATTATATCCAAAGCATATTTTCTTTCTGTATTATTACACTGAGCCCGTTTTTAGTAAAGTACAGCTTTATTTTCCCGAAAATGGGCCTCTGCTCAGAAGGCCCCACTAGGGCCCCGTCTTAAAACAAAACTTATGATTTTGTCCAAGCATTATATTTTTTTTCTTTATTTTTCTGTACAGTTACCCCCTTCTAGTAAACTACCTCCTCATTTTCCCGACAAAATGGGTCCCTCAGAACGTTTGCCACCTGGGCCTTTTTTCTTAAATCCGCCAGAGGCAGCTAAGTAGGTATACTTTGCTCGCTTTTGCATTTTTTTAAACAACGAACTAGATGTTAAGCAATCCCTTCGTGGCCTATCTTGTAAAATATTAAATGTGACAAATTTCCTGCCTACTTATACCCTTAGGCAATTTAACTAAATAAATATGAACATCATATTGCAAGTAGGTACGTGTAAGCTTCATACCCTACTACTTTTTCAACCCAAACATGTTCCCTTCTTTTTAAAAACTATTCTAACTTCGTGGAAAAATAAGAGAGTTGTTACTAATGCGCGAGGTCCTCGTTCCTTGGCATTAGGTTAAGCGCATAGTGAAGACTGGAACACAGAACCAAGAAAATCCACAAAATCGTCCGAGCCACAACTACTTGCCCCCATCTATCCGGAAATTATACGCGCATCAAGCGAGCGCATGGCGCCATGTAAGCATTCATCCTGTCTTGTCCCTGCGGAGTTAAGAACAGAATCGCAGCAACAACTGGCGGAGAGAGAGAGAGAGAGAGAGAGGGAGCGAGAGAGGGGGTTAGCTAGAGGGGAGGGGGACGAGTGATTTATCCGAAGTCGCGTTTCGCAGCAACCACCTTAGATTAACCGAATTACCGGATCTCGGAAACGGACGAACGCCAGTCTCCGTAGCTTGGAACGCTGGTATCCGGCATTACCGACAGCGGTGGCGAGGGCCCGGTACAATGTAGGTTTGTCATTGTGCCCCCAGTGTTTAATTAGAGGGAATATCGACCAGAATGGTAAGGGTCGGGGCACTGGTCGGTCGGGCGAGAGTGGCTCGAGGATAGAGGGGAAGAGGTTAGAGGTTAGTGGGCACGTCTCTAGATAGGCCCCTCACCTGCAATTACCCAATCGCGTCACGGTAATGGATTACCGATTGGAGAGAAGCGGAGGATCTGCGCCCCCTACCTCCCTCCCGCCCCTCCGCCGCCACCCCCGCCGTTCGATTCGGTCGTCAGCCAGAGCAGAGTGGAGCGGAGCAGAGCGACGCGAGGCGAAGCAGCCGGGGGTATATAGCGGAGGCAACCACCGTCTCGCCACCCACCGTGCTCCAGGGGCAATTTACCTCGCCAATCTATGCCGCGTAATTGGGAATTTTATAATATTTTTGGAAGCGAGCCAGTCTCTCTCAGCAGCAGCTAGGCACGAGAGGAAGGAAGGAGAGAGAGAGAGAGAGAGAGAGAGAGAGAGAGAGGACGGGCGCGGAACGGCCGGAGAGCGGAGAAGGATGAGCACAGGTTATACCGAGAAACGGAGGGCCAGGGCAGCCTCTAGGGAAGATAGATATCCTCTTTTTGAGGGCCGCACCGCGCCGGATGAAAAATGCACACGGCTAAAATTCACCGCCGCAAAAAGGGTGCGAGCGATTTGGAAGCATACCAAATTGTAATCGTCGGAAATCGACGATTAATTTATCACGGAAGTAGCCCCTACCCGCTCCTCCGGGCACGCTCGTCTCCCCTTCAATGTCCACTCCGACTCCTTCCTTCCTCCTTGCTCCTTCTGCTCCCAATCCGCTTTCGCTATTCCATTCCCGGTGTGGATTGTACGCCGCTGAATGCTGGGAAATGATTTCGCATCCTGTTCAGCGGCGATTGGCCGAGCAGATTTGCGGCTCGACCGCGCGCACGTGCGCTTCCTTGTCCAGGGTTCGGGTGTGCTCATCCTTGAATTTTTGGCAAAACAATCGCAAGGTCCTGACGGCCGGTCGCGTGTCGAGCTGGAGAACCATTCGGCGAGCAGGTGGGGAGCGATTTGAATCGTTCGAAAGTGAAATCAGTATTCGAGGAAGTTTGCCGGGCTGTTCGACGCACGGGAAGATTTAGCATTTACCTTGCCGGAATCGTAAATCGCCCGCAACGTATCGCTCGGCACAGTGCGGCACGGCAACAGGGAGAAACAAAAGTGCTTTCTGATCGCGGCACTCGCTAAAAGCATCTATAGACTCGGAGAGTACGATAATAACGTTCGGTTACCGGGTTGGCACAGCTGGTAGGAGTGGCGTATTATCGTTTTGCTAGGGCCGCCGGCAGCGACGGTGCGCCGCACGTGAAACAGGCACGGCCCGAGCCACTTTATATTCAAAGCGCAGGCGGACGTCTCTGAAAATGCAATCGCAAAATACAATACCGTGCATTACCTATACCCTGGCGCGCCCCAGAAAGAGATATCGTAAAAGATGATGTTATACATTATGCGGCGCGAGGCTTCCAACTCCCTTTCTACCCTGTCCCTCCTAAAACTCGCATCCCTCCGCTACACCGCCGCCTGCTGCAACGTCCGTACCACCATCGGCCGATACGTTAATAAAATTCGAGAGTTGAAAGGGGGCGCGCTATGGATATACGTATTCCACCCACGATATTGGAGTATCCCTAAGGAAAATCCTATTCCACTTTTTTCCTCCTCTCGGCCCCGCCCCCAGGATACAGGCGAAGATATGTGAAAAATCGTTCTCGAAGTCTCCGGGCTTTTATAATTTATCGGCCGCGCCGGTTGTTCGCGCTGGGACCGGAAACAAAATTTCTCGGCCATTTCCGTCGAACTAGGGATCGCAGCGGGATGGTATTTCGCAGTCGAGCCTCGCCGATGCTTGTCCGCGCTTACAGCTAGATGAAAAACCTCAACGTTGCTGGCAATATTCTGTTGTACTGTAAACAATGCGATTCTTCTGATGCACGATGAAGCATTAAAGTGGAGATATTAGTACAAATGGACACTGTTGTTCGGTGTCGCGTCCATAAAATGCAGATCAAAGATTTATTTATTTAAAAAATTGAAACGAAATAATACAGCGAAGCATATTTGATGTGTTTAGTTGTGTGATTTTAAGGAAGGGAGTAATGCAATTAGGGTAGCAAAAAACGGATGCAAGTTGTATGAGTGGAACTTTATTGGTGTAAAATTTTCGTTGAAGGTGATGCAACCTCAAACATGAGCCTTTTAGTTGGAGGTCAGTGAAGCTGGATGGAAGACACTTTGTAAACTACTCTTGAGTAGCTCGTAACTGCTGAACTTAATTCATTCTGAACTTTCCACTCGTTTGAAATATATTGGAACGAGTTTACTCGTTTTGTATAGCAATGTTAAACGCTGCAGATAGTCAGTTCGTCATAAAAAGAAGAATGTCGTTAGCGAAACTAATAAAATATACGTACAAAGTAAGTATACAGTATTAGCTGTCACCTCGCAATCAAATAAAAATTCACGAGTTATCGAACTGATTAGACGCACGGTATAATTTTGTTCCATCGGGAAAATAATGTGCATCGTGTGATTAAAACTGATACGAAAGTGATGTAATAAATATAGAATACAGAATCATTTGAACAGTCGGAGTTAATCGTGGGATGACCTAATTATGATCTTTCATTATTCGTATAAGACTACACTTTATTTGTTGACTCGCACTCCTGCATTTATAATTCGTATAATTATAATCGCGTAAATACAGAAATAATTATTAATTACATCTTTCGATCGGGTATCTTCTCAGCATATGTCTTGTCTATGTTTCGCTAAGGCGGAAAATGAAGCTTTCATCATTTACGAGAGTTCTTGTGAACAACACTGATAAAGACAAGAACTTAAGTGATTAAGCTGTACGAAAGGAAAGCCCGGCGGTTTGGTGGTTTGCATTAACGGTCTTGACTCTAGGAAAGTGGGGCGTATTTCACGGGGAATTGCTGTCTACATCGACCATCGAGTAAGAAATAAAGCTGCAGCAATGGGCATGTATTCCCATGCTTTCGGTTCAATTACAAGCCAGTCAGGCTGTTAACATTTCCGCGCGTTTCATTAAATCACCTTCCACCCGGTGAAATATATTTCTCATCGTTGCATTTTCGCCGCTCCTATAAATCGTATTTTTTCGCCAGATGCGGCGCACGAAAATTCCCCAAATACTTGAAACCCCTCATGCGCGCACAAGCAACCAGATACGTGTATGAATAAAATATATACGCTAAAAAATTGCGATTGAAATTGTTTAAATAGTAGAGCTGCGAGCGTTCATTTATAAAACTGCCGCGCGGATTTTGAAACAGGTAAACAATGAGAAGAGACAGTACGCGTTGTTGCACAATTCGATGTTGCTTCTCTAATTGTAAGAGAATTTATTACCAACGATGCTTTGAAATGACACTACAAGCAGGAATTATTTAACCATGTGTACCATGAATCATGTTTGCTGTTGTACAGTGGAGATTTGCCCTGAAAAGTCTACCAAGCAAAAACGTGTTCTCTACTTACAAAAACAAATAAATATATTTACTTCGATATTTCTAAGACATGACATACAATTATGAAACTTATGAAATTATGAAATAGGAGAAGTGCGTACAAGAAAAATTCGTTGTCGATTACTAGAATAATTGTTGAGTAAAAGTGAAATAGATATGTATATATACATATATTCTGAGTTCGTTACAAAAAAGGTGTACATATAACGTGTCTCGCTACTCGGCTCGACGCAGACTGCTTGGGCCGCGCAGTTCTCCCGGCTAACCGCCTAGCAACACTTCTCTGGCAACGCTGTGCCATGCAGCGCTCGTCTGTCTGCCGCGACGCGAGCCTACTACATAATCGCACACTAAACTACTTAAGAGTTCGCATTACTGGAATCGAGTACACATACTATCACCGTTCACCATCGTTCATTTACTATTCAATAAAAATGATTTGTACAGCAGTACGATTAACTTCATTTCAGGACTGACACAAACAATTCTCGCAATTCAAACAATCTGACCGATATAGCGCGCGTAAAAGGCTCGACAACTTTATGTACTACGCGTACGCAGTAGTACCCACATAAAAAAGCGAGAAACCACTAAAGCGGTCTATGTTCGCATACGCGTCGCAGCGGAGCTTACAGGCAATTGCGGAAAAAGTTGTGCATGTCCATACCGATGCACGTTATCTCGCGCAAAGGAGGTTTCACTGGTAAAATTTGCTCTCGGTGACGGGCGCGGCGACAGGGGCGATACCTAGTTCCCCGCTAACCCGAGTTCTCTTCAGCCCGGTAAGAGGAGGGGCTCAAAGGGAGGAATAAGGCCGAGATGCACGAGTGGGAGCGTTTCACGACCGTTCGTTATCAGGATGTGAGAATCGCACGGGTGGGCATGGATAAGCCGGGTGCACAATGAGGTAGAATGTAGATCGTCGAAGCGTGTGGGAGGAGATGGAGGAGGGTGGAGTATGAGCAAAGAGGACTCCACCGGGGAGAGGTGAGATCTGACGTTGAGAGAAGTGGAAGAAGGAAGAGAGGCTCGACCGTAGAAACGACGGTAGGAAGGGCCAACGGCAAAGTGCAGTTAGGGGGCGATCAGGATACAGAGAGGTCTGCGGTACCCGCGGCTACTCTTCTCTGTCTGGGCTTCATCCGGGAAGCTTTGCATGGAAATGCCGCCGCTGAATAACCCACCGCCGCTAACTTCAGCACAATGGCCGTCACATTATGTTGCGTCAGAAAGCACCAACGCCGGAGAACCGAGCCTCAGCAACGGGTCTCCCTACAACCCCCGCGTCCTCTTCCTCCGTCACTTTCTCACATTCTATCTCTATAATTCCGTGCCTCTCTCTCCGCCCCGTATCGGTCCTTCTTCTTTCACGGCCTGGCTCGCTATCTCCCCGCGGGTGCCGCGATCCTATACGCGCCTCTCCCGAACACGTGTGAAAAGGAGCCATTCAGGGGGATGCTGGGACCAGTTAACATACGGCGCGCTATCGTGATTTATTGTAAGCAAAGTACGAAGGATGATGGAGCCGAGAAAAATTTATGACAGGAAGTAATAGTATAATACTTCATTGTGAAGTTGTATACTTGAAACTGACAGCTATAGTGTTATTCTTTGTCTTACAAGTAGATCGAATAACCCCAAGGCAAGTTCTAGAAAATGTTTAGGTCCTTCCAATTTGTTTAAAGAATGTTTCCTTATTAGAAGACCTATTTTTGCACCCATCAATATGCAAAGCTAATTTGACGTCACGATTGGTTCAAATGCTTACAACAGTTGAAAAGTTGCCATCCAAAAGTTTATGCATTTATCGACACTATCCGGACCAAGGACATTCTTCGCATTTTCAATTGCAGCATGCGCGTGCAATTGCTCGCGGTTTGTTTGTACGGCAATACCCCCGACGTCAGAAAGAAAACGAATTAGTGGTAATTCTGTAGGGAGGCTGCCGGGTGTGTCACGTAGTACCAAAAGGGAGAGAATCGTCTAGGAATAACAGCAATTACTCACAGGGAACGTGCGACTTGATACAAGAGCCATTCCTCCGGCAGCTCCTCCTCCGATAGTTCGTCTTAACCGCCGCGGGCGCATGGGGCTCGGAGAGTTAATTGCAGAGCTTTGTCTGAGTCGCGGTGATACATGCAAGTGTATATACCTTCTCCTGCCGTGAAGGATGTCGCCAAGGGTCGATAACGTCGTCTCGAGATGAAACTGTCGTGCCTGCTGACGTACATTTAAATGGGTCACCCCGATCCAACTTGCTTCAGTATTTTCTTCCGAGACTTTGTCCAGATCCAATAATCCACCGCGGATCGCTAAAGCCCCCACGAGATCCAAGTGCGCCAGTCGCCGTTGGCAACTAACGAGCCGCGACGATGTAAAAATTATGGAGACACCCCGACCGTAAATCTGCCCGGATACTTGCGCGATAAGTTATATTTGCATCCTAAATAGTTTTGATGGGGAGCTGCACCATGCGCGTCATCCATCGTTTACAGTTACGAATTGCGAGGGTACCGCGGGCAGCGAAACAAAACACGGAAAGTTAACGATAGAACACTGACATTGACAGAGTAGCAATATCTGGCAGTGGTGTGTGTACAGATTGATAGGATAACCTCGCAGTGAGGTATAGAGCGCCATAAATACGGGGCCGCCGCGAAACTTTGCATCTCGAAACATGCAAAGCGATGCAAAAAGCTCTCGACAAAGAATATGGTGTAGCGCCCACCCGTTCCACCTGGAGTGGCAGCGCCGTCTGGAGAGAAGAATATCGAGCAAAACGTACGCAAACGGATCCGTCTTTTGCAGCGGGTGGCGGGTGGCCAGGGGAGGGTTTATTCGTGACTTTCGCAAGTTAATCAGTACTCTTTTGCAAGAGTTACAGCTCTACTACTAGTTGGAGCCTGGATCTTAGCAGGCTGGTACAATGGGACATAACTTTGCATGGGACACGTACACGTAACAACTAACAACTAAAGCACTCCGTAGGAGTCAGTAGAACTGCATCCCTTCCTCCCTTTCCCGTCCCCTGTCTTCCTCTAACTCTCCACCACAATACGGAGGGAGGGCGGAGGGCAAAGAAGGAAGGAGAAGCGAAAGGCGAGGAGAGCGGAGGACTAAGGTCGAGGAGTCCTCTCCTGAGCGTGCATATGTATCCATTATGCAAATTTCGCGCCCATTATAATAAGCGAAGCCCTCGGCATACCTTGGAGACTGCCGTCTAGAGCTGCCAACATTACCGCAACACGGCGACATGGTCCAAGAGGACAAATTCAATTAGGACTCGGACGATAAGTTTGCGGCTGAGTCAACCGGCTGAATCGTTTCGGCTGGCGCGACGACCGTAACTTCGGATCGACTTGCAGGGGTGCCGCGGAGACGAGCGTTGCATGAGAATGACTCCCGACTTGGTTAAAATTCGCGTTCCCTCGCGCACTTATTGCCACTTTAAGTTCCTTAAACGCGCGGAATTATCCCGCAGACTCGAGCGTTTATTCCCCAACTCGAGAACAGGCTGGATCTCGAAATGCGCCAGACCCACCGATCGCCCCCCCAACGATCCGTTATTGCGATCGCTAACAGGGAAAGTTCATCCGTGCAATCTTCATGATGCTTCTATTAGCTTCGAATTTATAGGAAAGAAGTCGGGGTTAAATTGGCAGTGACCACGATCTCCGAGTTCATGCGAACCTGCCGTAAACTCCAGACACCCAAGCTAAGCCGTTCGTGTCTGCGATTAATCGCGTCTGGTTTGTGTCCAACATGGATCCACGCCATTCATTTATCCCGCCCGGATCTATGGTTTTATCCCTCTCGAGCACCCTTCGTTACGAAGATTCTCATTACACAAGGCGGCACATTACCATATTGATTTCCTGGGGGAACAGTTTCGGAAAGTTCCTCGCATCCATTCTGCCCCCTCATTAGAGGATAATGGGGTATGATCTTCGCACGATTTGAATTCATTCGAACGTACGCGGTTAAACGTGTCGTCGAGTAGAAAGGCGAAGTTTTCTGCCTTCTGCGGTAGACCATTAAAGAGTTATCACAATTCCCGAGGAATGCCGGTGAATCTCGCCGGTAGCTTTGCATCAGCGTGCTACGGGTTTGCGCTCGCCGGGACGAACTCGTGTGAAGCTCCGCGAGCGCCATTATCGCTTCTCTGCTCCCTCGCGCGTTCATCGTTCTCTTTCTCTGGGGGTGTACTGCTATTTCGGCCCGGCAGGTTAAAGAACTTAACGGTCAGAGAACAAGGGGACGAATCGAATCGTGGGTAGCATCGGGATGGGGGATCAGCGGCTACATATATAGCGACAAATACTTTGTTCTGATCCGTTTCCTATCCGCCTACTTCCAATAAAAAGAAACAAAAATCCATTGTTGGCTATTCTGTGGGTGGTGGGCTGGCTAGGTGATCCATCAGGGTTCGAATGGGAAAGGCTTGGAGGTAACAGGGGGGTGGAACACACCGAAGTCTGGCTGGCTGGCTGGACGGGGGTGAGTAATTAACCAGGCCTGCCTACTCTGTACTTCCACTGGCCTGTCTGTTTGCACTGGAACCTTATGTACTGCGGAATAACGGTTGAATCATGCCTGTATGCACAACCTATCAAGCCGGATGCTTAATCACAAATGCTGTTTGTGTTTTTTCGCAATGTCAACAATTTATAACTGGTATCATAATGTTGATTCTTCGGAGGCAAATAATTGCGGAGCTTGTATTGCTTTGGTAGAAATTCAATTCAGGCGAGGCAATTTATTGCGCGGTTTCTTTCCAATTCACACGATGGAACAGTCGCGGAAGGATTGTTTTTCGAGGAAATTTATATTTATCTGACAAGCGTAAGTTTTTTCATCGCTGATGCATTCAATTTGCAATGCACACCGTTCGGGAGCACGTACTTATGCAGCAGTTGATACGATATATCGATTGGAACGATGGTAAACGCGAGTTCGATCCTTCACCGCGGATACTAACGTCAAATTACTATCACGGAGCGTGGTTAATCACGGTAGGAGATGAAGCGCTGCTCGGCGCTGCCGCGGCACTATCTGTAGCGCAGTGGCCATTAAATTCAATTTACATATAAATTCAAATTATTCTATTCAATAGCCGATCGTACAATTATAATGGCAGATGCAATCATAACGCGGATACCATTGTGTTCGCAACTAGAAATATATTATCTCCGTAGTTCCTTTCGTCATTTAAACTTTACTGACAAGGGAAGTTTGGCAACCCGGAAATTCAGAAAATTATGAAACTCGGTGTGCAAGTAGAGTAGTTCATCCGTAACCCAACTCTATTTTTTGTTGGTGCCATAATGCAAATTTTGGGGGTGAAATCACCCCTTGAAAAAATGCAGAATTTTCTTTTCCGTGGAATATCTCGAGAGCGGTGAGAGATATCGAAAAATAGTATAAACAAATGTTGCATCTTACTTTTGTATCTACAAAATTGCATAAAGATAATTTTCGAAAATTCCATATTTTTCAAGTTACCCCCACCACCAATCCTTAATTCCATAATTACAATAACGCGGTTTTGTAGATATAAAAAAAGGATGCAATTTTTGTTTAAACTTATTTTCGATATCTCTCACCCTTCCCGAGATATTCCACGGAAAAGAAAATTCTGCATTTTTTTCAAGGGGTGATTTCACCCCCAAAAATTGCATTATGGCACCAACAAAAAATAGAGTTGCGTTACGGATGAACTACTCTACTTGCATACCGAGTTTCATAATTTTCTGAATTTCCGGGTTGCCAAACTTCCCTTCTGAGTGTATCCTTAACGCGCAGTTCGATAACAAAATTGCAGCATATCCTGCTCGAACCATTGTCAGCCTTACTAGGATCAGAAATTCGGCAGAACCGCCGCATTCTTATATCGTTTACCTGCTCCTCAGAATTTCGTGATAAATGCTTCGTCGAGCGCCTGCCCGTGTAAAACGAAGAATGCTATTATATTTCGGCGAATGTCGTTCACCGTTATCAAGGGCGCAGGCGGGGCAGTGTTGATGCCAGTCAGTCGTTATATCGTGGAACTACAGAAAAGAGCATCGAGGACTAAGAAATGAAGAGCACTCTACTCTGCCTCGCGAGGTATGAAGGTTGCGGAGGCGTGAAGTAGGTTGGGTTCGAGTCTCAGACTGGAAAGCAAGGAAGTGGCGGCAGCGGCGTCAGCCAGCAATGGCGAACGCGTCGACGGTGAAGACGGTGGTGATGGATTGTCCCCTGCGTGTAAATATTTCACACTACACTCATCACAATTTCGCTCTGGCTCGGTGTTGCGCACCGTCATAACTTCACATCAACGCCCGAGATAGGACACTTCTTTACCTTTCTTTTCCTTGCCTCCGCTCTCTCGCGGAAAAACTCAACTGAGATAAGTCCAAGTTTTAATCGCCCAGCCCCTTTCGCAAGATCTCATTCGCAAACAACGTGCGTATATATATATATAATTTCTGCTTCTCTCGTGTCGGGCACTTTCAATTTAAATTGTTTACTGTACTTTATAATTATCAGCTCGTTCACCGAGGTAGTTCTACGGAGTCTTTATCGTAAAATATTTTTTAAAATAATACTGTCACAATTCTTTTCTCAATTGAAATGAAAAAAAATTGAAATTAAAACAAACAATTTCTAAACCTTTATCAATTGTAACGCAAACATTTATTTTAATTTTGTTTCTATTTTGGCGCCGGCTTAAAAAAAACATTTTATTCTTTTTAGCGCACCCGTGAAGTCGGTTTTTTACTTTTTTTTAAAAAGTTTATTATTTTATAGGAAAAAGGCCAACTTTTGAGAAACAAAAAAAGTCGACGTGGGGTATTCCAATTACTGGATACGTCGTTTTAATAAATGACAAGGAAAAACAAGTCTTGCTTGATAAGAGTTAATATTTATAATAACAAAAATCAATGTACCATTAATGAACATAAAGCTATGCTAACATCAATATCAATATTTATAATAAAAGAACATTCAAATTAAATAACTCTCACAGCCAAATTCGCGCACTCCTTAATTCAAATAATTGCGCACAACTCAAACCACCCAGGCGTACTACCTTAATACTAAAAACCCTACAAACTTATTGTCAGTGTACCCTAGCACTATCTAAACACAAGTGATCCGCAGAACTTAGTTAACGAACTAACAAGTTGCAACTCAGAGCTGTAATTATGCAGAAATTTGATAGAACCCTAAACACAAATACAACTATTTTGTTAAAAAACAGAATGATTACAATGTGAAATATCCACATCGATTTCACACGTACAGTCAACAAAATTCTACATGTCATAATAGACGATACGAGGCACTAATTGCACAGTGTTTCGAGTCCCCTGCAACGAGCTATCGATTTCATTGAAATTTTCGACATCTCCAATAAAGAAAATGCTATCGACCCCACATGCGAGCCAACAAACGTTGTCTAAGCAGCGACGCAGCCTCGTTCGATCAAATGGCACCGTGTCCACAAAGTACCAAGCCTCCGAGTCCTTTCTCGACGTGGCTGCGATCCAACCAGTCTTCTTGTCATCCATCCTTGGACGAGCTTCTTCTCTCTTCCCCGCTCCTCCTCTAATTCGCGTCCCCTACTTTAATCAATCAAGGCACACGATGGAAGGCACACAGAGGTACGAAGAAATCTAATACCAAAATGGATTTAGCCGTTATAGGATAGGGCCGCTTGGAGAAATAAGTATCGCGGATGGGCGGGATCTGGCCGAATCCATCATCCAGGCTGCCGCCGCTGTCATTCCCCCGACGGCACATCGAAATGCAGTTTAAAATGTAACGCAGCCGCAACGGTGGATCATGGACGATAACGAACGAACAGCGGGAAGACCGGAAGTGTCGACGAATGCACGTAATTATACACGGAGGAGACGAAATCGCGTGCTTTGCAGGATTCTCCATCGCTCGTTTCGAACGGCCACTGAAATTCGTTTTTATCGTGGACAAATGAACTGATAGGATAAACTGTATCATGTGTCTATATTTCTTTATTATTATTAAGGATCATCCCAGATAGCACCGTACATCCCAAGGACGTCCTTTTCATGTCCAGTTTATATCCGAACGTCCTACGTCCATTTTGAACATACATAGGATGTTCTTAGGACTTAAATTTCGGATGTTCTAGGAACGTCCGTTTCTTAAGTCCTACGGACGTTCTTAGGACTTAAATTTCGGATGTTCTAGGAACGTCCGTTTCTTAAGTCCTACAGACGTTCTTAGGACTTAAATTTCGGATGTTCCAGGAACGTCCGTTTCTTAAGTCCTACGGACGTTCTTAGGACTTAAATTTCGGATGTTCCAGGAACGTCCGTTTCTTAAGTCCTACGCACGTTCTTGGGACTTAAATTTCGGATGTTCTAGAAACATCAAACAATCTTGTAAGTCACGTGATTATTTTGCACGACTACATTTCGAATGTTCCGAGAACATTCGTCTCGTAAGTCTTGTGAATCCTTAGAAGATCTAAATTTCAGATGTTCGAAGAACAACCGTCTTGTAGGTTTTGCAGATGATTCAGGTTCGGCTGCAAAACAGTCTTACGACTGAACCTCGCCTTTGCGCTATTTTTTTGTGCAATGAAGACGCTGAAATGCTGAAATGTTCCCAGATAGCTTACAACGTCTTCAAGACGTCTGTCTTAAGGGGAGGTTCTGATCTAGAGCCCCAAGAAATAGGTGATATTTAGGAATTAATTAAAGGAAAACTACTATATATAATTTAATGGGACTTGTTGCATTGTATTAAGGATGTCTTATGTTATAGAAATATATTTTTTGTTTTATAATTAATCAGTGCAAACAGCCCTGGGGAGTCGTTAAAGTTAAGGCGTCAAAAAATTGATCCAAATCGGTGGGACCTGTATCTCTAAAAGTTATTATCCGATTCGACTGAAACCTTTTTTATTTTGAAGATTATTCTTTTTTCTAGGGGGGGAACTAAAAAAAAATTACAAAAATTACATTTTTTTTAGAAAATAACGACACTTCACGTTTGAAATCACTTTTCCCTGTATTTTTCGTCCTTTCAATGCCTTTAAAAATTATAAATTTTCAACTTTTTGTAATTTTTTTTAGTTCCCCCCCCTAGCCAGAAGTATATTCTTCAAAATAAAAAAAGTTTCAGTCAAATCGGATAATAACTTTTGAAGATACAGGTCCCACCGTTTTGAAAACACTGTTTCGAGAAAAACGCGTTTGAAGTTTTACGTGAGCGCCGAGTGGCCGGTCGTGACCCATGCATTTGCCGCTACTCAAATGCCTATAACTTCGTGAATTTTACGAATTTCAACAAATCCTTTTAAACACGTTTTCCTAAAAGGTTGAACATTCGAAAAATGAAAAAAAAAAAAAATCGACATTTAGACCAGAACCTCCCCTTAAGTCGTCGTTAAAACATCTGTCTTGAGACGAATGTGAAATTTTAAGCAATGAGTCTAGAGGTCGAATGATGATATTCTGTAGAATATTTCGCGTCAATGCACATTTTTTATAAACTATTAATAATTGTTATATACCTAGAAATTGGAGTTATTTGGAAGGAAGTGTCTTGAGTAGTTGCGAAAAGCAGTTGCTTCGTAATCTTGGAGTCCTGGGTTCAATCCCCTGTCACCGCCAAATTTTGTTTTCTTAATGTCCTAACCCAGACTTGATGAAGACGTCTTTAAGGCGCTTTTAAACCATCTGCAAAACGTTTTTAAGACGCCTTTTGGACGTATTTAACTTTACTTTCGGACGTTCGGAAAACGTTCTGAGAATGTTGACACAGCACGTCCTCAGGACGTTCCACTTTGTAAATAGGACCTTCCTACGACATTTAAAGAACTTAACGAGGACGTACATAGGATATATGGACCTTCTCGGGACATTCTCCGAACGTACAGTACGTCCGGAACGAACGTCCTTCGGACGTACATAAGATGTCTTTGTGCTATTTGGGATGGGATTTCTCATTAAAATAAAACATCTTGAGTACCTACCTATTAAGTCTTTCATTTGAAAAATATTCAATGGAAAAGAAAAATAGGCATGAAAGTACAGTCATTGGCACCCTAAAATTTGAGGTTATGTAGAAAAACATATGTAGTTAAAAGCGAAGTTTAAAGTGTTCAAACAGATTCATTCACTATTACATACCTACAACAGTTAGTAAATCTGTATTTCAATCCATTACTTAGTTATAAAGCGACAAAATATACTTACCTACACCTTATCAAATTTTAAGAAAACGCCTGAAACTCAGCACTTTGTCCCACTTTGCGGTGTTGCCAGATGTAAAATGTGTAGTTCAACTACTGGGCTTTGCAGTGTGGTGGTGAAAGAAGAATAAGAAATTGTAAAAAAGTACTTTCTAAGCTTGCGCTTCTTAATATTTGACTTTTTAATCAGGAGTGCCAAGTGATTAGTGCAGTGACGGAGGACACAATAAACCATGAACAAATTTCATATAAAGTGCAGAAATAGGGGCAGAATTATTACCCAGTAACACTGTCTTCATTACTCTTGTGTCACTTTGGCGTATAAAAAAAGATGGAATTTCTGTATCAATCGTTAATATTTTATTTAAAAATGTTATACTGAACGTACCTATCTACCGACAGCTGCATTTCACAGGCGACTGTCATAGCTAAACATTTATGTGTTACTTCTAATTGGAATATCATAAACACACCCGTCATTCAAAAGCGTTCTGGTAAGAAGAATGAGGTCTGACAACTAAATACTCGTCCTGGAAAATATGCAAAGACTGACAAGACTGTTCTACTTATTAGTATACCCACTGGAGAAGCATTCATATGTGTTATTGACGAAGAGTGCACGAATATTGGAGATCCTATTATCATTAATTTAGAACGCATCCACCGTCCTCGACTGGTTTTCAAAAATAGCACGTAAAGTACTGGTAATTTAGCAGAGTCTGATTGACCGGGTTATAATTTATTATAAAAAAATTATTTTGGTATCTATATACTTTTGCACATAATTTTAATCTATTTTATATACTTATAATTATGTTACAAGTTGTAGTTAAAATAATTTTTCCAAAGTAGCTTAAAATTTCAGTTCGCTACACGAAGGAAGCTTGTTAATAAATGCACTTATAATTATCACTGTTCTACTTGTACCTCAAATTACCCGTGTGTTCTCTCTAATGAATAAAATTCAGCAAATAATCTAATGTTCAAACACAGCACCTGTGTACGCTGTAATTTGAGTAAAACTCTACGGATTTTTATACAATTTTGCACATATGTTCTTGAATGTATTCTCTATCGTCCGACCGTAATTTTTTTTCGATTGGTTGAAAAATAACAAAATAGCTACACTTTGAAGCAAAAGGCTCCTTTACGTGTGTATGAAAATGGACTTTATTTACGCATAAGTAACAATTAAAATATCGAAAAAATTGACGGTCGGGCGATAGATAGATTTAAGAAAATCTGTGCAAAATTGTATAAATATCCATGGAGCTTTACATAAATTACAGCGTACACCGTTTCGGAAAACGTGGTTTCGAGAAAAACGGATTTAAAATTTTCGGAATGTTTTGACATTTGAAAAAAAATTGTATATATATCATTCAAAGATGTCTCTATCTTCATTGAAAAATTTTTATCGATAAAACTGATTTCGTCACTTAGAAATAAATTCCCCAAGATGCGATATTTCTTGACCTGGCCAAGGTGGTCTAATCCCTTAATCTGACACTCTGCACCATAATATCTACCAACCAACAATGGAATAAGTCTCACCCTCGTGCAATTCTTAACATTATTTTCAGGTTAGTTTTATAAAACTTAAAGCCCGTTTCGCGGCAAGTTCCGGTACGCGCGGCTTATCGAGTAACAATGAGGTTTGGCCTGCGCCTGACAGGTGACAGGAGACGCGAGAAAGGGATACAGCTGAAGAAAATGCATCCGCGACGAAGGAAAGAAGAATTCTCGGAAAGTAGAGATTGCGAACGAACCGGAGTGAAACAGGGACCCCTTTGATACACCATTGCAAAGCCGTCTTTCGCGGACGTGCAGACATCCTATTTACATTTATACCCACCTTCCGGTCTCGATGGGGACTTGAGAACGTTGCGAAGCTCAGGGACGTGCGGGGGAACGAGGGTGTATCCATAGGAGCGAATCGAGCGGAGAACGCTGGATATATCCAGACACTGAAATTTTCGCTTCGATGCTTTCAACAATAACGCATCGTACATCTTCCACGGAGCGACGAGCAATATTTCAAGCAACTGCGAACTACGTGTATAGGGTTACGTGCATGCGCGCGTACACCCGCGCACAACAGGAGAGAACTGGCTGTGTGCTGACGTCCAACACGATTACTCACGCGCGTGTCTGTGCATGTGTGTTGTGTGCAAACGCAACAGTGATGGTTCAAATTTTCCTGAAATTTGTCACGCGCTTGTTTTATCGACGTTGTCTACATACCCGTCGGATGCAGGATCGTGCAAGCGTCTCAGATGGTTGATGATGTACCGCTGACCTTGAATGACTGTTCATTGCGTAACGATTGAGAAATGCAAGATCGTGAAGTTCATACGAATCACCTTGTTATGCTCAGGTCACTTGTAGCATAATGTTTTCTAAAATAGTATACCGTACTGTGCGTTGCTGAGAAGATGTCTAGCGGCACAGGGGCAAGAGGGGTCTTCGTTATTTTCGACACGCGCTATTATGTGATCCGATTCGTCGATGTTATCGCGTCGACTAATATTATTAGCCTAGTAATGGCAATATGGGTACCCTAGCTCTACGACTGTAGACTCTCACTACGCCTCGCCTCGGCGCAACTTCTTCTCGCACTCACATCTAGGCTCGCGTCGCGTCAGGTCTTCCATCCCTGAAGTTTGGTCAGTTGCTCAGAGAACCTCTTCCTGTGCGGCAGAGATGGGCATTATCTAGATAAAAAATTATCTAAATAACGTGTCGAATAAAAGATATTTTATCTTTATTCGTTATTCGCAGCTTCGAATAACACGATTTATCTTTATCCGAGACACCACGGATAAATAAATTTATTGGAGGTGAATTTATTCGACAGCGAAAGATAATTTTTTTTTTCGAAGTGAATTTATTCGACGGTGAAAGATAATTTTTTTTTCGAAGTGAATTTATTCGACGGTGAAAGATAATTTTTTTTTTCGAAATGAATTTATTCGACGGTGAAAGATAATTTTTTTTTTCGAAGAGAATTTATTCGAAAGCGAGAGATAATTTCTTTTTTCGAGGAACTTTTATTCGAACCGTCGAATAAGGTTCTCATCATTATCCGTAGTTTATTCGACTTTTATTCGAAGGCTTCGAATAACATTCGGCAGCGTGTTTTACCGAACCGGCGCGATCTCGCCTCCAGCGGCTCCAGCTGAAGACTTCGGCGGCGGCTTCTGATCTTGGTTCGAGCCTCGGCTCGAGAGCCATACATTGTTGCTTGCGGTGGATTATACTTATATTAATAGGATGTAAAACTTCCACATTTTCTACTGCTGAAATTTTTTAGATGAAAATGAATTAACGATATAAATCGGATTATTTTTAGCATTATTACATTAGAAATGTTACATTCATATTTAATTATCTATAGTTCTAGAAATAATCCGATTTATACCGTGTTTGCACTCATTTTAATCGAAAGAATCTCGCAACTTTATTAACAATCCATAAATTTTAAAAGTCGGAAAAGTCTGCGTACAAATATAACTGACAAATTTCGAATACTATAAAAAAGCTAGGGTTTTGGAAGTTTTATGGACACTAATTTATTTATTGGTTAACTCTAGATTGATTGTGAAAAAAACGACGATGTTTCTTACATTTGTTTACTAGAAAATATAAATAAACCGATAGCACGATTTTACATTTACGAAAATTCGAATACAGTTAGCATGGGTAATATGGGTATATTAAATTGAATAGAATTTGTTATGATAATAATTACAAGAATCGTAAGAACAAATTTTGTTTTTGCAAAAAATAAACCGTTCTTTTGAGTTTATGTCAATAAATAATTGTTTGAAATAATTACTAACATAAAAATTGATAATTCAAAAATATATGTGTTGTCTATGAAAGCAGTTAGTATTGTTAGTTTTAGATGATTAAAAACTAGTTCCTAGTCACCTTATTATTCCATACCTTATAAGTATTTAAATTATATATTTATTTTCAACTTTTTAAAATTTTTCCTTGAAGTTTAAACATTAATTCAACTTTTAGTATAAAAAGAGTCTATGGTTTAATGTTTTATTAGGTTAAAAATAAATATTAAAGCGGGAAACCTTCTAAACTGATCAGAAACTAGTTCCTTAACGGTATTCGAAGCCTTCGAATAAAAGTCGAATAAACTACGGATAATGATGAGAACCTTATTCGACGGTTCGAATAAAAGTTCCTCGAAAAAAGAAATTATCTTTCGCTTTCGAATAAATTCTCTTCGAAAAAAAAAATTATCTTTCACCGTCGAATAAATTCACTTCGAAAAAAAAAATTATCTTTCACCGTCGAATAAATTCACTTCGAAAAAAAAAATTATCTTTCACCGTCGAATAAATGCACTTCGAAAAAAAAATTATCTTTCGTTGTCGAATAAATTCACCTCCAATAAATTTATTTATCCGTGGTGTTTCGGATAAAGATAAATCGTGGTATTCGAAGCTGCGAATAACGAATAAACGTAAAGTATCTTTTATTCGAGTTTATTTAGATATTATCTTTGCCCATCTCTGCTGTGCGGTGGCATTGCATCCACTTACACTACGCCTCGCCTCGGCTCGGCTCTCTCCCTCAAAATATTCTCGAGGCGCAGTGTGAGTCAAATTGTCAAAATACAATTTTGAAAAGCGTAGTGAGAGCCTACCTAGAGAAGGTGGGCCTATAACGCATTCATTCCGCTTGCCATCTTCTCAGCAACGCACGGTAGGTACATGTGTAGCCCAGGTTTATCCTGCACCTCTGTGAACTCTTTTAATGTGTGTTCTACTGAATAACGTAGATAACGAGCAGGACAGCGTTAAGTATACATTAGGTAGATACGGTTACCTGCGTGAAAAAGGTTTTCTGTCTCGTGAAACGGTGTCCTCGAATACTTTTGTAACTGGATACATGTTTCATTTCTTTGACACCTGAGCTTCTTTGTAACCTTTGTAAAAGAGGCGTCCATCCCCTTTGAATTAATTATGGTGACAAATTTTTTTAAACGACTATGAAGAGAAGGACAAAAACTGTAAAAAGCAGCTGTATAATAATTTATAGAAGAGGCTACATAACGCTTGTAGTACTTACATTATTCCTTTAGAAATTTGAGCAGTTTAGTGAACGCAGTTAACCCTTCGTTGTATAACTTCTCCGATTTTGGAAAAAAATACATTTTTAGACTCCTACAAGTGACAATAAAAGGGGAAAAATAATAAAAAATAATATTTGTATTTTTTTTATTTTTCCACTTTTCCGCCATTATGATTATAGGGGAGACCGGGGCTAGATGTTACAGGGGCAGGTTGTTACAAAGCAGTTTAAATTTTTTTCGCTTGGACTATCACTTCGACGATGAAGTGGCTGATGTGTGTCAACCATACACAGTCGTGTATGTTGTTTGTTTGTAGTCGGTTCACGCGTTGTCACTTTATTACAGTTTTTTGTGTTTTCGGTACTAATAGTAACTTTCCTCTTTCTACTTCAATCTTTTCTACCGAACAGACAGATAAATGTATGTAAATTAATATTACCACGTTTGAATCAGTGTTCCTTTAGCTACAGATTCCTACCAAGAACATAAGAATACACCAAACTGGTATGAACTTATAGCTTTTTATACACAATGGTGTCAACCGGGGCAAGTTGTTACACACGACAAGGGGCATGTTGTTACATACGAAAAGGCTCTTACATTCAAAGAAAGGCTCCACAAGGTGGATTCAGTGCATAGAGTGCAAAAAGTGGGCACATGAGAAGTGTGCAAAACCTAAAAATCACTTTTATGTGTGCATTAATTGCGAGTCCCCGTATGAAACGGACGACGATAATTAGTGCAACTGATTTCAGTAGTTTTTTATTATTTTTAAAATAGATTTTTTATTCTATATTTATTGTAATAGATTCTTACCATTAATAAATTTACTTTTGTCCAAGAAAATATAATTATATTACTCATAATAAGCCTCGTTTCGTAAAATTTAATCCTGTAACAACTTGCCCCGTATTGTGGAACAACTAGCCGCTACTCGGGGCACGTTGTTACAACATGTCTCGACCTTCAAAATGGCTTGTTTCAAGGTCATGGTTTTCGTTTAATTACATGCGATAGCGGTCATCGGTAGAGGAAAGAACGTACTTTAAGTGAGAGTCATTGATAATATTGAATATGGAATGCAAAAAAAATAAAAAACTGAAAATGTAACAACTAGCCCCGGTCTCCCCTAATTACTTAAAAACCGCGGAAATATTTAGACACTAGGATATGTATCATTCGCGATAAAGTAGTTACATCACACTACATGCTAGTTACAACAAAAAAATTAGAAAGAAAAAATATGCATATTTGCAACAGTACGTAACGTAGGGTTAATATTTCACGCGAATATTACGTAAATATTACACCTGTACCTACTCGCACCTCCGCATTTCCTGCGATGTAAATTTTAATTACACTTCGCGAAGCGATACGCGTGCCCGAAAATTAATTTGTTTTCATGCGAAATTATTTTGTGCAGCTGGTTATTAGACTTCATAATTAAACCGCGTTGTACATCAAAACCAGCACACATTTTAGATCCACTTAATTATAATGAAATTAATTCACGGAAAATAGTATTCCCCGCAATTGCAATTTAATTTCAGATCGGTGATATATTCGACAGCAGACAGAGGGGATAATCTCGCGTTGTAACGATGCGGAATGTTCCAAGAGAAAATCATTCGCCAATTGCGAGGGTTTATCCCTCCGCGATCTTGAGTTTTCGATACAGCGACTTTTAATAGGAGCTTCGATCTTAAATGCGAAACGATTTTATTGCACGCATTTGGGGGAAATAAAGGGGGTGCGCAGGAGGGTGCAGTATGGGAGGATAGGAAGGATTATTGGAGATTACTTCTGAACTTCGTCCGATTGTCAATACTCGTCCTCGTTTCACGGTGACGCCGCGATAACCCTTAATAAATGTCTCTCGGCCGAAAAACCTGCGGGGCCAAAGAAACACGAACGGAGGGATCAGCAAAGAGATATATTGCCCCGCGTAAATCCTCTATAAACCGTTACTGAGCCTGGCAATAAAACGAAACGGCGCCGTCACGCCGTTGCAATTATCGTTGCTTCAGTGTCACGGCGCGCCACTCGATAGTCGTTGAACTTAACGCTATACTACTTGTACGTAACATGAATACATCGTTATGAACCCAATAAACTTTTTTTACCCTCGTAGGTGGTGAACGCGTCGGCATCCCGTTGTAGCCTCGAATAGCCGCATTAGGCTGGACGTTCACGTACAGTGTTACCTCTAAAATAACCACTTCACCTTAAGCGACACGTGCGTTGATTGCTAACTAATGCCGCTTCGAGACGGCAAGCGTTTACTGTATTAAGGGACGCGAGGCTTCCGGGCAAGTGTCGAGCAGACACCTCTCGCTCAAGCAGTGTAGAATAATTAATTATATATTTGGTAAGTTCGGTCGTTTATTTTTGTTTCAGTGTTTTATTTATGCGAACTTTCAAATATTACTACTGAAGAAGTGCGTTACATCCTACTGCCCCTACAGCACACATTGTTGCAGGAACGTCTCAGTGACGTCGCGCTGCAACATTTGGAACATTGCTCAAAATGTTCCCGAAACGTTTCAAGCAAATTCCTATGTCCGCCTTGTGTAACATTGCAGGAGATATCTCTGGAACATTGTTTCGGAATTTTACAGCAATTTTTCGTGGAACGTTTCGGAGATCTTAGAGGAATTTTTCGTGGAACGTTTCGGAGATCTTAGAGGAATGGTTACGCAACGTTTCGGGCAGTAGGGCCAAAAATAAAAATAACGATATTCTATTAATTATATATATCGGACGTGTCTCTGAGGGGGGCGACGACATGAATGTGTGCAGAACCATAGTAGTATAACGTCCGTGTATCTGTATTAAATAGAAAATTATTTTACCCCAGGGAGGATTCGAACCCGCGACCCGTAGCACCGTAGACGAACACTATACCGCTGCAGCTGGAACTGTTGATTGAGAATGTTACTTACGTATTCGAACTTATCCTCCTACCGTGAAACACTTCAAACTCAAATTATTTAAAAACAAAGATTTGTTTTGACAAACTCCATTACATCTCCCTAATCGTGGAGTCGGATATTTCACAACAAATTAATTTCCACGTTTGATGTTGTATCACGTTGATTCATATTCTATGAAATATCTTGCGTAGTACAACAAAAATTTTTTTTTTAGTTTTTAGCGCATTTTTGATACAATTGTTTAACATAAATTTTTTTATATATTTTTTTATTTTCTAGTTTTTAATGTTTGTGGATTTACATTTCACAGATCAGACTTCTTTACAAATATCTTTTATTGCTATATACAATTTAACAGTTTGCAATTGGATTAATTACTTATATCACATATTGTCCGTGTTCACATATATTCCCGTGGAGGTTGCCTGTGAAATATAACACTGTATTCTGTTTGTCGACATGTGTGATATAAGTAATTAATACAATTACTTAATTACCACTGTAGGGTTTAAACAAATTCATAAACCATATGCAGCAACAAAACATATATGTAAAAAAGTGTTACATGTCCCAAGAACTGCCAGTGTCTTTACTATTGCCATTTAATCTATTGTTCGTAACAAAAATGTCCCGCGATGTCGAGTGTAAATTTAGAAGTCCGTATTATTGGCAAACGCTGTAGGAACGGCCCCGTGGGCCGTTCAGGCAATATTCGTACATAAAACAGATTGACACGGAGCGTTCCTGATATACAAACACGCGGAATATAGTCTTAAATGGCAATAGTAAAGACACTGGCACTACTTGGGACATCTAATATTTTTTTTTTACAAATATCTTTTGTTGCTGTCTACAGTTTCAAACTTTGCTTCAACCGTATAGTTATAATTAAGTAATGTTATTAATTATTAATATCACATACTTTCCATGGTCGCCTATGTTCCCCGGAGGTTTCCTGTGGTATTTAAGAATATATTCCGCGTGTTTGTATTTCAGGAACGCTCCGCGTCAATCCGATTTATGTACGAATGTTGCCTGAATGTCCCACCTGGCCGTTCCTACAGCGTTCGCCAATAATACGGACTTCTAAATTTACACTCGACATCGCGGGACGTTTTTGTTATGAACAATAGATTAAATGGCAATAGTAGGCACAGTGGCAGTAATTGGTACATGAAACACTTTTTTACAAATATCTTTTGTTGCTATATATAGTTTATGAGTTTGTTTAAACTTTATAGTGTTAACTAAGTAATTGTATTAATTACTTATGTCAGATATTGTTCACGGTCGCATATATTCCCCCGGAGGTTTCCTGTGGTATTTAAGACTGTATTCCGTGTGTTTGCATTTCACGAACGCTTTGCGTAGGCGAGGAGTGAAAATATGTAAGTCCATATTCCACGGCAATGTGTGCGCAATATTTCGGGAGTATTGTACTGCAGTATGTGCGCAATATTCCACGCCAATGTGTGCGCAATATTCCGGGAGTATTGTACTGCAGTATGTGCGCAATATTCCACGCCAATGTGTGCGCAATATTCCGGGAGTATTGTACTGCAGTATGTGCGCAATATTCCATGGCAATGTGTGCGCAATATTCCGGGAATATTGTGCGGCAGTATGTACGCAATATTCCACGGCAATGTGTGCGCAATATTCCAGAAACATTGCACAAACGCGGCCATTGCAATATTCCACGGCAATGTGTGCGCAATATTCCTGGATTATTGTAACGCAGTATGTGCGCAATATTCCAGAAACATTGCACAAACGCGGCCATTGCAATATTCCACGGCAATGTGTGCGCAATATTCCTGGATTATTGTAACGCAGTATGTGCGCAATATTCCACGGCAATGTGTGTGCAATATTCCAGAAACATTGCACAAACGTGGCCATTGCAATATTGCACGGCAATGTTTCCACAATGTTGCAGGAACATTGCAATGCAACCTGCAACCAAACGGCAACATAGCAATGTACTGCAACGGCTGTGCAACGTTCCTGCAACGAAGTGTGCTGTAGGGGTGTTTACGTTTGTGGAAGGAAGGAAAAATGATACAAACACTGGCAGAAAATCGGGGCAAGAGGGAACCGCATGAAAGAAATAGTCAAGAAAGCTATTATTGCGATGAGACAAGCCTGAGGGACTGAACGGGGACTTTGAAAGAAGAAATTAGAGAAGGTTACACGGGACGACAAGTTCAGATTTCAACAGATTGGCATAATGTATTACTGGAAAAAGCAGAGGCGGAGGAAGAATAAAATCAGAAAGCGGAGCGCTGAAATACAAATGAAACAAGGCAAGCAGAAGCACATAAAATAGTGGCGCAATGCTGGAAGAAAATAGATGGAGAACAAGAAGAGGAAATATCGAAATGGGAAAAAGGAATGCCCTCCAATCTAGGAAGAGCAAGGAACAGACATGCAAGTATAAATGTAAGAAGAGGAAATAGAAAATGCAACATGGTGAAAGACAATGCATGCTGGGCGATCGTAGCAAGTTTCCGATATGGAACTGAAGAGAAGAAGAACAGATACTGAAAATTGAAGGAAGAAAATAAATACAAGATGTGTAATGAAACATTGGAAATATTGTACCTAGCATTTACTCGAAGAATGTGAGAATTGTCAGAGCATATACTCGAGCTCATTTTAGAAGGAACTTGCCGACCGACGAGTTTAGATCGGTTCTGCGCATGTTGGAGCTCATTGGCTATGCCACCACCAATGGTCTTTCGGCTGCGCATCCGTTCTGCGCCGAAAGCATTGGCGTGGCGCCACTTTCGTATATACCGCGTGTTTCGACTTTTTGTTGAATATGTCAAAATACACAAATATAAAAAATGTTATACACAATTAATGAAGATGAATTCTGGACAAAAAAATAAAAAAGGAAAGGTAAGCAACTGAAATATTAATACCGTAAACATTTCAGTATAATACGACTAATAAATAAATTCTTAATATGGCACGAATTTAGTAGAATACACATTTTATTTGGTTACCCGGTATGTGAAAGAGAATCGGAATGGTGCAAGGAGAGTGGGAAGCCTGGGTGGTAAAGTGGGGGAACAGAGACCTCGCGACAGTCGAATAGCTCATTCAACATGCGCGAAATAAGTTCCTTCTAAAATGAGCTCGAGTATAGTCAACGAATTCCTGAAGAACAATGGACAATGAGTGCATTGAAGGGAGAAAGTCATAGATATGAGGAAAGCAAGTGCAAAATAAAAAAAAAGAAAAGTAGTAGGCTTATCAACATAGGTACATGTACTTATACATTGCATTAACCCTTATTATCATGATTTTTTATTTTACCCATAAATATTTTTATCCACACTTCATAGTAAAAATAAGCAAAAAGTTCCTAGTGTAACAATTTTTTATATAAATGAAAAATATGGATATAATACCAGTGTTGCATAAAGGTACCTATGTATTATAATGTTAAGTCGATGCTCGGTTTTGCAGAATGTTACACTAGTGTTACCATACATTATTATGTTCGACATCGAATTTATTCAAAAAGGAAAGCCAATATACTGAAAAGAAAATTCGCATTCACCTGATACTCTCACAAGTAAACATTCACTTATAAGGAATAGAGTTTCCCGATTTGGAATATATATTTTTAAAGTACTCATAGTAATTAAGAAATCCTGAAAATTATATCTGCAATGGACCTATTTTACTCATGATATCAATAACATTCGATATAGCCTCAAGGCGTATGCGAAAAACGGCAAAATCCTCTTATTTAAGAATAATTGGCTAAAACCTGGCATCTGTATGTTTTTTGTGGTGCTGAATCCGAATATGACGTTATTGTTTGTGTAAAAAAAAATCCTAAGGTAGTTCTCTTAATAAAAATCGTTTTTTTTTTGGAGATAACTCAAAAAGGAGAGGCCGAAGAATATTTTAAATATTTTTTTCCGATTACTCGTACCAATTTAGTTCAAAATTCATTTTAACCTGTTTTTAACTCCCAGGGGCTACATCTGCATGGGCCCATAGGGCAAGATACCAATCCATAACCAGTTTAGGTTAAGTTGAAAAACAGTCTCTGACTGAACCTCGCCTTTGCGTTTCTCTGTTTTCTTTCTTTCTTTTCTTGCTTATATACTTGTGTTGTGCAATAAAGACGCTTAAGAATAATAATAATAATAATTTCCCTGAACAAGAGAAATGACCACTGCGTGTCCAATGCCAATCCCTTCTACCTAAATCCATCGTATCTCCAAAAAACCGATTTTTTTTTAAGAGAACTACCTTAACTTCAGCACCACAAAACACATACAGATGCCAGGTTTTAGCCAATCATTCTTAAATAAGAGGATTATGCCGTTTTTGGCAAACACCTTGAGGCTATTTTGAATGTTATTGATAACACGAGTAAAATAGGTCCATTGCAGATATAATTTTCAGGATTTCTTAGTTACTATGAGTACTTTAAAAATATATATTCCAAATCGGGAAACTCTATTCCTTATAAGTGAATGTTTACTTGTCAGTGATCCTGGCGAAACTAATACGAGACAGTGTATCACAGTGGAATTTCTACGGATGTGTTTCTGCCCTAAGGACACTTATTACATATCGTAATAGTAAAGTGCTGCTTCAAAGTTCATGAAAAAGCCGCCAGATGGCGCGCACGATTTTTTCAATTCGTGTAACACGAGCAGCAATATCCTACGATACTACGGGTTAAGGAAAACACGTTCTCTCCCTTCTAAAGCCGAAAGGCAATGAAATAAAACTTTAGTATTTTCCACATTGTATTGTATCGCTCATAAACTATCAAATAAACCGTCTGAAAATGGTTTTTGGGTTCAAAGAACGGGGGAACCGCGAGTAACAGGAAGGCTGATAGTAACGGCGCTGGAGTAGCTGGTAACTACAAAGGGGCAGAATATTTCCATTGAATTATCAAAAGCCCTTTGCCAAGCCTGGGAATGATACAAGCGTGCGTGCTTGGAAGCAACAAGGGCGGGCATAATCGCAAGCGCGGAGAACAGCGGAACCGGTAAATTTATATTGCTGGCAAATGCAAAAAGGTTTTATTAGCTTTTTACGCGCGGATAGGTTATGTCTTGCGCCACCTCTTGTCGTTAATCTTTGGAGTTTCGTGAGGATAGCGAGCAGACAAGCAGGGGCGAGCCTGCAGTGTACGCCGACACGCGACGAGCCCGCCTATCTGGCCCATGTTTCAGTCACGGGGTTCCTTTCTTTTTCACGTCTCGAGTGGAAAAAGAAGAAAGCTTACGATAAAGTCTCTGAATAATTGTGGCTGACCTCTCGGCCACATTTCTCTAATATTTCAGTCCTCTCCCCCCCCCCCCCTCCCCCCCCCCCCCCCCCCCGATGCCAAATTACGGAGTTCCAGGTCGGCGACGAAACGATCGAAAAAAAGAACACACACACACGTATCGTGACAGTCATAATTTTCGTCCACCGTTGACATTAACGCTCTTTCAAATTTATTTTTATTACAGTGTGCCATGCTATTACGGCGGGAGAAGGATAGCCGGTTTGAGCAGTGAATATGAAAGTCGCACGTGAAGTATCGTAAACCACTTTGAGTCTAAACAAACACTGCAGAATTGATGAAAAAACCTACGATTTTGATATCCATGTATTTTATACCTTATCCCGTCAGGAATTTTATTATTTAATTTCTACACTGTAATACACGGAGTTTGAAACAATCTTTATGGATAATTAATTCGAACAACTTTGTAACAAAAGTCTCCGTTGTATCCGAACGTTGTTTCCGTACAAATACTGAAGGCACAGATTCGTCTGTGGGCGAGAGTAACTTAAACGCGAAATATTCTTGAATATGATTGATTGCAGGGTGGATCTAAGTTAAGCGAAGGAAGGCTAGGAAGGTGTAAAGCGTTAGGAAACATGATTGATCACAACTGCTAGAAAAGTACAAGAAATTAAGAAGAGTTCGATAGCCAAAGCAGATGACCGATATAAAATCATGCTTACGAAATCGTTCGAATGTTTAGGGTGCCAGAAAAGAAGTTCTCTGTGGCAGGTGGTATCCAATTACCGCGAAACAATGTATAAAGCTTTGTACTGCGGCAACACCTTGACTTTCCTAACTCACACGTTTCAACGCAATTGTTCGAGTTTGATATCTCGAATCTAAGTGGAGTAGCACGAGTCAAAGCGATTAAAGTAGTTTAATCAGTACGTTCTACTGGAAACCCACTAACTAGACTGTGCGATTATAAACGTAGACGGTATTTTCAGCAACCCCCACGCAAATGTTCTTAAACCAGGATAATGAAAGGCTCGAGTGGATTTTAGCATAGTGTGTACACCGCCAGCCCGAGCACGTAAACTCTTCTTATCAAATGAAATCAATCGATCTGCCACTGTTTTACGTATCCAACTTTCGGCGCGCGCTGTTTAAATCTTTCCTAAAGCCACCCCCAAAGTCACTTTACCAATCGTAAATAAGACCAGGCACGAGCCTCAATTTCTTCACACACATGCAGGCTTCCCTCTCCTTTTGACAAACCGAAGACCAGCGCGTGCAAGTTTTCATGGCCTGTTTCCTAAATACAACATAAGCAGATAAGCACCAGGTAAAGAAAGAAGAGGTTGAGAGTATATCGTGGTCGACATAACGATGGGATAAACGAACAACGTGTCTGCATAATATTCGGCAGAATAGTTATGTGAATGCCAACCTCCAACCAGGAGAGTCACATCCAAACTCTGACATATTTCTATAGTTTCAATAGTTGGCGATAAAGGAGGTCATTAACCCTGTAGGGACTAGTGGGACTCCAGAGTCCCATTCAGACTAACACATTTTTATTTACGTTCCATCAATAAGATCGAGATTTGATAGGTATAGTGACCTTTAGTAGGCAGAGAAGAAACTGTTTGTACCATCAGAACCCGAAATTAAACTTTTTTCTGTTATAAACAAATAAAAAAAAAAAAAAACGAGTAGCTTCCAAATCCGAAGTATAAAATAGACTATTTTAACGCTCAAAAAAATTCTACGTTAAGTTTAAAACATCCCCGTACCTAGAGGGTTAAGTTGAAATCTAAACAGTTGAGCTAACGGCGCCCAAAAGCAGTCGTCTGAAAAATTAGGATATGTTCCTTAGGGGTCGTCCTTAACCTCTTAGGCACGACACTCCACTATAGTGGCTTTCGCGGATGTGATCTTTCTGGACGGCACTCCACTATAGTGGCTTTCGCGGATGTCATCTTTCTGAACGACACGCCACTATAGTGGCTCACTCTAGTAGCTCACTCTAGTGGCTCACTCTAGTAGCTCAGTCTAGTAGCTCACTCGCTCACCGTTTGAATTAACCGATTGTTCTCATATATTTTGTTTCACACTTCGTTTCCTTCACATCGATTTACAACAGTGTTAACAATACATATACACACAGAATATACAGTCTTTGTTTTTGATACGCCAGTGTCAGGTATGAATTGTTGCTTTTCATTTAAATAAATATACCATTTGCTCATCAAGAACTTCATTCCAATGTACTCGCGTAGAGAACAGCATTGTTCGTCACACATTGTAGTGCTATATCTTTTACACGTAATTCGCGTTGAACTCTGCCGTACAGAGAAACAGCCCCGCTAAAACTCAGCCGTGCCTAAGAGGTTAAATTACATAAGGCTTGTTCGGGTGGGAGGAGCTTCCGAATTTCTTGCGTTTTATTACAAAGAGTAATATTTTTAGTAATATTTTTTTAACCTAATTTTCAATATGAATAGCCTAAAAACGATGTTTCACCGCACACACGAAACCGAGTTGAATGAATTATATAAACCTTTAAAAGAATTTTAATAGTTGTGTAGTGGACTAACAAGGAAACATTCCGAACCCGGAAATTCGAAAAATTCTGAATCTTTGTGAATATCGAGGGAATTTCCTCCTGATTACAGCGCGATTTTTGTTTGCTGCCCAAATTCACTCTAAGGGGTGTAAATTGACCGCTGAAAATCCGGTTATTTTCCGATTTTGTGTTATAACTCGTGAACTGTAAAATAATTTCTTCACCAAATGATAGATCTAATTAAAAGAAGTAACTTTTGTCTTGGAACTTTTTTTCTATCTCTTACAGTTCGCGAGTTATAACACAAAATCGGAAAATAGCCGAATTTTCAGGGGTTAGTTTCACCCTTTCGAGTGAATTTGGGCAGCAAACAAAAATTGCGTTGTAATCAGGAGGAAATCCCCTACATATTCACAAAGTTTCAGAATTTTTTGAATTTTCGGGTTCGGGATCTTCCCTTGTAAGGTGGGGCGTGAAATAATGAAACATTTAGACTAACACTACGTATATTTATACTAATGACACAGCGAACGCTCGTGAGCCGCGACCTCTAAACGCCAGCTAAAGACTGCGTGTCGCGACGGCTGCCGCCTATAGAGACGTTGCCATCGAAATCCTGCACAAAGGCGAGCGCAACGCTCGGCATCGACAACGTCGCACCTTGCTCGTTCCCGGTATACCTATATATGTATAGGGCGACCATAGTTGAAAAAATGCAGTGTAAAAAATATTACGTACGATAGGGTGAGGGAGGGCGTTGGAATATCAATTCTTACGAATTTTTATACTGGGGGAGGGAGAGATAAGATAAGTAATCGCCAAAATTACCCTTACGTAATTTAAGGACGGCCCCTTAACGAATTAATACAACGTGTGACAATAAACTTTCGAGAATAATTTTGTTTCCGTCAAAGCGGCAACAATCTAAACAGTTACGTCCCCTAACTGTGTAGCCTGATGCTACCCCTACAGGAGCGGTGGTAATGTGTGCGTGAACTGACGCTAGCGCCAAGGCAGCCAAGTGGCCGTAACGCGAAGCCAACCACGGCAAACCAGCGTCGCCGGGAAATACTTTGTCGACACTGGTTGGCCGTGGTTGGCTTCGCGTTACGGCCACTTGGCTGCCTTGGCGCTAGCGTCAGTTCACGCACACATTACCACCACTCCTGTAGGTGTTGCGCCACAAACAATCCCCGACATCCCTGCCTCTACCTGTCATGCGAAACGTAAACATTGTCGATCATTTTATTCATCGTGCAAGTTGGGTCGCGTAAATACGTGTTCGATCGTAGATGCTGCATCATAACGATAGCCTCGCACATTCAGCCATTCTAGTAAAAGAATTCCTAACCTCAAAATCGATCACAACATTGGAACACTCCGCGTATTCGTCTGACTTGTCACCTCGTGACTTTTTCTTACTTCCCCGAGTAAAAGGAGCCATACTTTTCATACACATTTTCTGAAATTGAAAGTAATGTCACGCGGGCATTAAAACGGATACCAGAAATGTTACGACCAATGGGTCCGACGCTGGAATCAGGGTTGCCACCTCTCCGGTTTTGGCCCGGAGACTCCGGGTTTTGTAGCAAATTCTCCGGGCTCCGGTTTTACTGGAAAAATCTCCGGGTTGTCGAAAAAAATGAGATAATAAGAAATTATGGTATTATAGAATGGTATCAATTTTATGTACAATAAAAGTTATTAATTAAAACAACATATACTTTTAAATTCTGAATTGTTCGAGCTTAAAATACTTGCACATCTGTTTTCCGGATATTCGAGAAACAAAAATTTGCTTTCTCCATCTCCGGGTTTATATTCGAATCTCCGGGTTGCAATGTCTGGCACTCCGGGATTTATATGGTGATAAGGTGGCAACCCTGGCTGGAATGCGCGTGTACAGTCTCGACTCTCGAGGGAACTACTTCGAAGCCAACGACGTCGTTTATTTTCAAAATAAAAGTTTTACATAAATTATTCTTGAAACTTATTATTGCAATTATTATTGCCACGCCTCGTTTAACGCGGCGAATTGAACACGCCTACTGTACATTCACCTATGGCCAATGCCATGCGCTTCTCCGATGGTATTATGCGCGTATTAGTTTCCGTACGCGCGGCATGTTCGCCGCGACGGGTGTACAATCAGGGCGAGTAGACGGGAAGAAATATGCATATATAAAATCGTGAATCCGCATGATGGATACGATCCGGCCGCTCGGAGGACGAACGAGTGGTAAATCGGCCGGGCACGTAGGCGCGTACTGCAGGCACAGGGGCAGCATCTGCGCATACATCAGGCTCGATTTGACACGGGCCGCGAATCGAAGTGCCAGATTTTCAAGGGGAATTTGTAAATTTCCCGTGTACCGACCGCCCGCCCGGCCCCCCCGTGCTGCCCCGCCGTCAACCGTGGCCTTGCATAAACACGTTACGTCATCCGCGGACCGCTCGCAGCCGGCGTGGCCGTTTGTTCCCATTAACGATTGAAGTTCGCCCCCGATCGCGACAGATGGGTGCGACGTGACCGTACACCACACTCGCATTCCACGAAATCCGTGAAATATTTAACCGCATTATTGATTCCCTCCGCGGTCCACGAGAGTGCTTCTCGTCGTAAATTTATTAGCCGTGAAGTTCGCTGTTGCCCCGCCGCCCCGCCTGCCGCACGCGAACGGCTCGGGCCGCGCGTTCTCCCCGACAATTATCGAATCCTGGCGATATATCCTTCCGACCGTTTCTCCACGGTCTCCGTGTGTCGTTACAAGTAACGGCACGTATCCGAGGACCCGGCGGACCGGTAATGTTTGTAGAAGCGTCCGGTAATTGCCGGCGCATTAAACTTATCGATTTATCGTTGCGATTCAGCCTGCGACAAATTTATTAATTAGACTTTTTTTTTCTCGACGGGTCGCGTTTCGTACCGCGTCGATGATTTACAGAACGAGATTAAGTGACACTTGAATGGACTAACTAGGTAATAGTAATCTTGAGACTTAAAGCTGAACACGAGAATAACACGAAAAGTAAAGTAAAGTAAGAAAAGTAAAAATGTTAAGAATATTGTTGAAGGATACATAAACTTGTATGTCGTCTAAATGGCGAGTAAGATTTTCATTCACAAATGAAAGATGGGAGAAGGTCGAATTTGAAACACTTAACCGTGGCCTAACCCCTTAATAGAACTTACAATCTTACGACTTTTGTTCACCGGGGTTGTAATACGTCCGCGCTCGAGCCGATAATTGTGAATTGCTAATGTAATCTTCAGACGCCACTTGTTCCTACCCCTACAGCACACATTGTTGCAGGAACGTCTCAGTGACGTCGCGCTGCAAATTTTGGAACATTGCTCAAAATGTTCCCGAAACGTTTCAAGCAAATTCCTATGTCCGCCTTGTGTAACATTGCAGGAGATATCTCTGGAACATTGTTTCGGAATTTTACAGCAATTTTTCGTGGAACGTTTCGGAGATCTTAGAGGAATTTTTCGTGGAACGTTTCGAAGATTTTACAGGAATTTTTCGTGGAACGTTTCGGAGATCTTAGAGGAATTTTTCGTGGAACGTTTCGGAGATCTTAGAGGAATGGTTACGCAACGTTTCGGGCAGTAGGGCCAAAAATAAAAATAACGATATTTTCTCTATTAATTATATATATTGGACGTGTCTCCGACGGGGGCGACGACATGAATGTGTGTAGAACACCATAGTAGTATAACGTCCGTGTATCTGTATTAAATAGAAAATTATTTTACCCCAGGGAGGATTCGAACCCGCGACCCGGTAGCACCGTAGACGAACACTATACCGCTGCAGCTGGAACTGTTGATTGAGAATTTTACTTACGTATTCGAACTTATACTCCTACCGTGCAACACTTTAAACTCAAATTATTTAAAAACAAAGATTTGTTTTGACAAACTCCATTACATCTCCCTAATCGTGGAGTCGGATATTTCACAACAAATTAATTTCGACGTTTGATGTTGTATCACTTTGATTCATATTCTATTATGAAATATCTTGCGTAGTACAACAAAAACTTTTTTTTTTTAGTTTTTAGCGCATTTTTGATACAATTGTTTAACATAAATTTTTTTTATATATTTTTTTATTTTCTAGTTTTTAATGTTTGTGGATTTACATTTCACAGATCAGACTTCTTTACAAATATCTTTTATTGCTATATACAATTTAACAGTTTGCAATTGGATTAATTACTTATATCACATATTGTCCGTGTTCACATATATTCCCGTGGAGGTTGCCTGTGAAATATAACACTGTATTCTGTTTGTCGACATGTGTGATATAAGTAATTAATACAATTACTTAATTACCACTGTAGGGTTTAAACAAATTCATAAACCATATATAGCAACAAAAGATATTTGTAAAAAAGTGTTTCATGTACCAATTACTGCCACTGTGCCTACTATTGCCATTTAATCTATTGTTCATAACAAAAACGTCCCGCGATGTCGAGTGTAAATTTAGAAGTCCGTATTATTGGCGAACGCTGTAGGAACGGCCCGGTGGGACGTTCAGGCAACATTCGTACATAAAACGGATTGACGCGGAGCGTTCCTGAAATACAAACACGCGGAATATATTCTTAAATACCACAGGAAACCTCCGGGGGAACATAGGCGACCATGGAAAGTACGTGATATTAATAATTAATAACATTACTTAATTATAACTATATACGGTTGAAGCAAAGTGTGAAACTGTAAACAGCGACAAAGGATATTTGTAAAAAATAAATATTAGATGTCCCAAGTACCTACTGCCAGTGTCTTTACTATTGCCATTTAAGACTACATATATTCCGCGTGTTTGTATTTCAGGAACGCTCCGCGTCAATCCGTTTTATGTACGAATGTTGCCTGAACGTCCCACTGGGCCGTTCCTACAGCGTTCGCCAATAATACGGACTTCTAAATTTACACTCGACATCGCGGGACGTTTTTGTTATGAACAATAGATTAAATGGCAATAGTAAAGACACTGGCAGTACTGGGGACATCTAATATTTCTTTTTTATAAATATCTTTTGTCGCTATTTACAGTTTCACACTTTGCTTCAACCGTATGTAGTTATAATTAAGTAATGTTATTAATTATTAATATTACATACTTTCCATGGTCGCCTATGTTACCCCGGAAGTTTCCTGTGGTATTTAAGAATATATTCCGCGTGTTTGTATTTCAGGAACGCTCCGCGTCAATCCGTTTTATGTACGAATGTTGCCTGAACGTCCCACCGGACCGTTCCTACAGCGTTCGCCAATAATACGGACTTCTAAATTTACACTCGACATCGCGGGACGTTTTTGTTATGAACAATAGATTAAATGGCAATAGTAGGCACAGTGGCAGTAATTGGTACATGAAACATTTTTTTACAAATATCTTTTGTTGCTATATATAGTTTATGAGTTTGTTTAAACTTTATAGTGTTAACTATGTAATTGTATTAATTACTTATGTCAGATATTGTTCACGGTCGCATATATTCCCCCGGAGGTTGCCTGTGGTATTTAAGACTGTATTCCGTGTGTTTGCATTTCACGAACGCTTTGCGTAGGCGAGGAGTGAAAATATGTAAGTCCATATTCCACGGCAATGTGTGCGCAATATTTCGGGAGTATTGTACTGCAGTATGTGCGCAATATTCCATGGCAATGTGTGCGCAATATTCCGGGAATATTGTGGGGCAGTATGTACGCAATATTCCACGGCAATGTGTGCGCAATATTCCAGAAACATTGCACAAACGCGGCCATTGCAATATTCCACGGCAATGTGTGCGCAATATTCCTGGATTATTGTAACGCAGTATGTGCGCAATATTCCACGGCAATGTGTGCGCAATATTCCAGAAACATTGCACAAACGTGGCCATTGCAATATTGCACGGCAATGTTTCCACAATGTTGCAGGAACATTGCAATGCAACCTGCAACCAAACGGCAACATTGCAATGTACTGCAACGGCTGTGCAACGTTCCTGCAACGAAGTGTGCTGTAGGGTTAGAGATAAAGCGATTTGAGTTGGTAGTGGTAGGCCAGAGGAACGGCTCAAGAGGCTAACAGTTGGTAGAAAAAGAATCGTTTGGTTGGTGCGGCCGCTAGGCGAAGGGAAAGAGAGCGAAGGGGAGAGAAGTAACAAAACGACAGCGCATACATTCCCAGTAAAAACTAGCGCGGCAAAAGGCGGATGCGGAGGAACCAGTGGGGGATCAGGGGACGATGGTAATCTTCCGGTTGATATTTTATGCGTGTCCTACAAGGAAGGCACTCTCTGGTAGTTGCCTATGGTTGCGAGGTCTCACTCGGCTTCCCTCTTTCTCGTTTCTCATTCGTCTTTCCGCGTCCCTTTGGATCGGCTCCCCGTCGACTTCTCTTTTTGTAATTCTCACCGACAGTCCACCGAGCCCCGTCCTAATTACTAAGTCAGACGAGAGGGGCAGAAAGAACACTCGTTCAGTCGCGTCACGCAGTGAACGATTGTTACTGAGAAACCAAATAAAACTGCGATAATTGCATTAAAGTCGGTCCACTTGGAAAATCTTCTCATGCAACATAAAACTCCTTATGCTACACAAATACTTTCTTTTATTTATCTTCACTTTATTTACAGCGCAATTAATAAATTTAAATAAAGTAGGTTTGCGTATAACATAAATCTGCCTACTCTGCGCTATTTCAACGAGATATTAGTTGCATAATCGATATGTGTCACAATATACACACGTCACACGCGAGGCGGTTATTAATTCAAAGCAAATCGGTCCTACGTCGCTTCGCTTCACTTGTAAACCAGCCATATGTAATTCCCCGTTTCCCTCTGCTCTTACCGAAGCACTTTATGCTTTTTTCACGTGGCGAGAAAGCAGCCCCGAGAGTACGTGCCTTCAAAAGACGAGTGATTTATTACGTAGCTATTAGCGTGTCTCCTATCGTCATATTTATTAATCTGGAACAAATGCAACGTGTCCGCCTCGGAGTGGAATACAACGCCCGCGTACAATGACCTATTTCTGTTCACCAAGTTGGTACGCGAACAGACGCCGATAAAAAATGTTTCTAGAAGTGCGCGAGGAATAAATCCTAAGGAACAGCAAATGAGTCATGGACTCTTTCTTGCAACTATTGCTGAGCGCATTTTCGACCGCACATTTTGTAAAAAAATTGCAAATATTCACTATATGCTTGAAATTCGACTCTGCTCTTTTGTGCTTGAAAAAATAAATGGTCAATTAACGTCGTAACTTTGTTATAGCACGAACTATAAATAGCCTGGTTTGGATATCGATTAACCAGCTGGGTCGTACCCCCTAGTTCCAGCTGCCGTCTGATTGACGTGTCATAATTTAGTTGCGCCAGTTGATGTGACGCGTGAAGAGTCGTCAACCGAAGATAGACGGGTCGAGGATGGACATAATGGTACTTTAAATATCTCCATTTATTACCACCTACTTCTCAAATTTTGGGGTTGCAACTATGAATATCTGTGCTTCAGTTTCTGTTGTCTGAAAAACCATATTCTTTTTTATAGAGTGTTTTGATTTTTTAGGGCATGAATGATCAGTCAATTTCATAGATAAGTCCAAGTGATGAAATTCGTCGAATGTTTGGCCAAAAAAAAAACTATCGAGTCCTTGCGTCATTGACGAAGGAAGGACAGTAACACTGTTGTAACACTAAAATGGCTGGAAAGTGTCTAGTCGATTTTCTTGATGAAACCCTGAAATTGTTGTATTTTAAAATCCCTCCAGTCGAGGTTCCATCCATTCGATCCCTACTTTCAGCCTCTACTGAACGTTATGTCACCTACAAGCTGAAGTCTCTCCTTGGCCGCCATAACACTGACTTTTACTACTTTCATTACTTTTCATTGTCACTCGGCTCAGGGGCTCGCACGTTCATTTTTTAATTCGCGGCGGATCGAGCGGCAGCTCACTCGCCAGGGACTGTATTAAGCTCGTAATTCTTGCAAAGTGAAAGCTAGGAGAGCCATTGCCGTACCTTGTAAGCTGCCTTCAATTTCCTCCTTTTCCCGGGGATATACGTGCTTTGAACCGATTAGCGTGAGCCCGGCACCAGCCAGCATGCGTCAATTACGTCCGCGAGTACGTCGCCAACGTTCGTTTAATCAGTTTACTCGTCAATACCAGGGATTTTTTTTTTATTAGGAAACATTAATCTTCATAACCACGAACCTTTTCAGAATTGTTCGCTAATTCACCCCTTTTCAAAGCGCAGCTCTATACTTTCAGATACAGTGATGCCAATCGTCCTGCAGGAATATGAAACGTAACTAACGAATATCGCCGCCGCTGAGATTTCTTTAGCGCAACCTGTGCGTCCTTTCTTAGATTAGATTTTAAACTTTCGATTTATAACACGCGAGCCTAAATACTGCACCTGGAATTCTCTGTATGCATCACAAGGCATGTTCCTGTGTAATAGTCGTAAATAATTGCGCTTTAAAAGTGTTAATTATGATGAATATAAAGTTTTTGTTGTTAGGAATATCTTGATGATGAGAAATATTTGTGATACACTCGGGTTAATTTGATCTATATCTTATTTTTATTACAAGGGGTCATACTAAACACAGTAGAGAGCGCGAAAAAGAATGCATTTTTCGGTTTGCTTTGATACCAAATAAGTGGAAATACCCAGTGTGCGATCAGACATCAGTAACCCGTGTAACGTCACATTTCTTTGATGGTAAATGTAGCTGTAGTAAATAGATAATAAATAGTTGGTTTCTTCCCGCAACAGGAATTAATAATTTTTCACTTCTTATTTACCGTGCTTCCATTACGGCTAACATTACCTCGACAGTTTACGGTCTTTTCACCACCAAAAATGAGTCCATTTTGAAAACATCAACGGAACCTTGTTATGACCTAAATATATCCACCTAAACAACATTACCTCTGGAAACAAATTAAAGCTTCATAGCGCAATTAATTTTAAAGATATTAGCAGTCTAAACCACTCTTAATTTTACACCATTATGTATATGCAATTGTATGTAATTATTTAAGTTTCAAATCCCTGCATTATTGATCGGTTTGTGATATACAAGGGGCGAATTCCACTTACGCCCCAATCGCCCGTCAGTTTCATCAGGGTTGGTTTCCTTATACGCGACTGGACGCGTCGTCAAGAATTTCGAAGCCGATTTTCTCGAAAATGAAGCGCAATATCAAAAAATGTTATTCCTTCTCCTCGAGTTATTTACTTGTTATAAGTAGAAGAGAAAGAGTAACTTTTTTTCATATCGCGCTCCATTTTCGAGAAAATTAACTTTGAAATTTTTGACGATGCGTCCAGTCGCGTACATGAGAACCTACCTTAAGGGGACCTTCCGGTCTAGAGCCCAAAAAAATAGGTGATTTTTAGGAATTAATTAAAGGAAAACTACTATATATAATTTAATGGGACTTTTTGCATTGTATTAAGGATGTCTTAAGTTATAGAAATATATTTTTTGTTGTATAATTAATCATTGCAGACGGCCCTGGGGAGTCGTTAAAGTCAAGGCGTCAAAAAATTGATCCAAATCGGTGGGACCTGTATCTCCAAAAGTTATTATCCGATTCGACTGAAACTTATTTTATTTTGAAGATTATACTTCTGGCTAGGGGGGGGGAACTAGAAAAAATTTTAAAAATGACATTTTTATTAAAAAATAACGACACTTGAAGTTTGAAATCACTTTTCCCTGTACTTTACATCCTTTCAACGCCTTTGAAAATTATAAATTTTCAATTTTTTGTAATTTTTCTAGTTCCCCCTCTAGCCAGAAGTATATTCTTCAAAATAAAAAAAGTTTCAGTCGAATCCGATAATAACTTTTGGAGATACAGGTCCCACCGTTTTGAGAACACTGTTTCGAGAAAAACGCGTTTAAAGTTTTACGTGAGCGCCCGAGTGGCTGGTTCAGCTGGTTGTTGCCCATGCATTTGCCGCTACTCAAATGCCTATAACTTCTGGAATTTTACGAATTTCAACAAATCCTTTTAAACACGTATTCCTAAAAGGTTGAACATTCGAAAAATGAAATAAAAAAAAATCGACTTTTAGACCGGAAGGTCCCCTTAATGAAAATCACGAATAACCCAGAAATAACAAGTTTCCAGGGTTGTTGTGAGCAGAGGGTTGATTTTTTTGGAGGTTGTAAAGCTCCACGACACAAAGTCACTCTCTCTATGGTGTCTCCCGATCATAAGAGTCCACTGTACTAAGGATGGTCAGATGTGGAGGTTGTTTCAATGAATCGAGACACCGCACTTGTAACAATAACACTATTTACAATATATTTACACGGAGACATCGCTGAATTCTATAGGTCTATATACTTGCGAGTTCTGTTGGTTACTGCCTCGAAGGAGGCTGACTTCATACAAGAGAACTGTGCAGCCTCCCCCAGGAGTGTGACTTGTCAAAAGAGGTGGTTGGACGCTATTGGTCGAAACGAAATGTGAAAATGGTTTCTGGAGACAGTACAGAAAAGGAAAATCCTGAGAATCGGTGACGGCGTAAACACGACCGGCGAAGCCATCTGGGTATTGTCCTGGCCACCTTGGGAAACTCTCTCCGGAATAGAGCTAATAGGCGTGATTCCCGTGCCGTAAAAGTGAATTTACAACAGTCCCAAATCTATGAAGCGCGGACTGACGGACTAAGTGTCTGCCAGCCGAAGCGGACAACCCGCAGGACACCTCTATGGGTCCTCGAAGGCTGTGTGGGAACTTTCTCTCCTCAACAAGGGTTCATTTGAAAATAATCGCCAACGAAATTCAACCTGGCTTTCTTCAGGATAACTTCTCAATTTCGTAGAAACGCGAAAGAGCTTGAAGTTCCAACTTTTTGGCGTCTCTTGTGTCGCGTTAGCTGCACCTGGCCATCCAACGGTACCCAGCGAACCACTTTTGTCTCTCATTGGCGTGAAGCGTAGTCAAGCAAACCGTGATTGGCTGCTGCAGGGGTCAGTTTAAACGCGCCACGATGACTTAACGTATGCTCCCTCATTGGATGTCCCCGCCGTCGTCGTAGTAGCTGCGCCCGACGACAGTACAAATCGAAGCGAGGCAAGGTCTAGCGGCGTGTGTAGGTGATACTGACGCGAAAACGAGACGCGAGGCATTCCAATAAGTGGATTGACTCCAGGACGCTCTGTAGCCACTCTTTTCGTCCGATAACACCCTGGAAGCAGCGGCGGGTCCAGCAGGGGATCAATAGGGTAAAAAAAGGGAAAATCCCAACGGTGGAATTGCAGCGATTTTATACTCCCAGGAACCGTATTTACAGTTTATCAAGGTGGAAATGTTTCGTAAAAAATTCAGGCGACATCTTTCTTTGAAACTCCCGTTCGGAAAATCTCGGCCCATTCGACTTTATATACGCAGTTACATTCCCGAGTGATCGTCACGTTCCTCTCCTTTCCTTCTCAACTTCCCCTTCGAGTCTTCGATTTTATCGAAAAATGGCAACGTATTGTATAAGACGTAACGTAAAAGTAGTAAATCGTTTTAGCAAAACGACCATCCATGTGCCGGCGGGACGTTCTTAGTTTTACTTCTCGCGACCGAGAAATTGAATTGATAAACTGCGCGATGTATGTAGGTACGTCGCAGAAGCACATCATTGCTCACCGTCAGATTCTACGTACATCTGCTTCTAAATCGATCAAACGTTATTTCAGTTATTCTCTACTTAGTTATTTTAAGGGGAGGTTCCGGTTTAAGAATCGATTTTTTTTATTTCATTTTTCGAATGTTCAACCTTTCAGGAACGCGAGTTTAAAAGGATTTTTTGAAGTTTGTATAATTCACGAAGTTATAGGCATTTGAGTAGCGGCAAATGCATGGCTAACACCCGGCTACTCGGCACTCACTTAAAACTTTAAACGCGTTCTTCTCGAAACTGTGCTCTCAAAATCAGTGGAACCTGTGTCTCCAGAAGTTATTATCCGATTCGACTGAAACTTTTTTTATTTTCAAGAATATACTTCTGGCTCGTGGACAGACCAGTAAAATTTAAAGAAAATTGAAAATTTGTAATTTTTAAAGGCGCTGAAGTGACGACAAATATAGGGAAAAGGTGATTTCAAACTTCAAGTGTCGTTATTTTCTCAAAAAATGTCATTTTTGTAATTTTGTCTGGTCAGTCCACGAGCGAGTTTCGTGCCCTTTAATAATCTGGCATTGTTTTTAATTTCAGACCAATGGTTTAGGTGCTACAGGTTCCACCGATTTGGATGAATCTTTTGACGCCTCGACTTTAACGACTCCCCAGTGCCGTCTGCAATTATTAATTATAAAACAAAAAATGTATTTCTATAGTATAAGACACTCTCAATTCAATGCAAAAACTCCCATTAAATTATATGTAGTAGTTTTCCTTTAATTAATTCCTAAAGATCACATATTTTTATAGGCTCTAGACCGGAACAGCCCCTTAAAAGCTAAAATTATCGGCGAGAAATATATAGTCCCCTTCATGGACATTCAAGAGGGCAGCTGTCCGCCCCTGGCTTGAGAAAAAAACCCTTATTTTAAGAAACCAATCTTTATTGTGTTTATACTAAAAAAGTGAATATTTATAAATTTTTAATTAAATCGACGCTAACAAATGGGTTCAAACAAGCAACCAATCTTCGCCTGTCAACTTGAGAGAAGTCTGCGGACGCCCTTGGTTCCCTTTGCAATAAACTAACACCTTTTTTTACCGCAAAAGCGGCATGTTAAAGCATAGAGCAAAAATTTTTTTAAGCAACAATTTCAAAATACATTCGATAATTAGTGTAGGCACTTTAGCTTACACATTGTACGTGTCAGTGCACCGCTCGACCCTGCGTATATAGGTATACGGCACAGGCTGCTCGATAGGCAGAACCTCTATATTCTCCAATGTTCCGACCTTTCGCGAAGAGTTCCATCGCTCAGGCTTACGCCTCACAACGACCTTATTAGACATCCCTGATTTGTGCCCTCTGGCAAATGCCCGGCATTTCCGACTAGGTCGGGAATTTGTCCATGGGAACGACGACGTGTTTCCACACAATTCTGAAGAAATCCGCACGTAAGATTCGTGCCGCACGATTAATCTCACGTGCTCACGTTCGGGGTACAAATTAGGTTTTGCATGCCAAATTTTCTGGCCCTTATACTTCCCACACGTGTTATGCAAATTCGAAGATTATACCGAATAACGAGACACCACTTCGACACCTTTACGGCTAACTTACGAACCACTCTTTTACACCCTAGTTTTGGATATCGACAGGGCACGGTTTAACAACCGAAAACTTTTATGATATTTAAATCTACAAAGGGAATTTTTAATTTTCATCACAGGCTCAGATAAAAAATATGAAAAAGGGCGCTTCACTATTTTCTTTGCTATGCCGACAGATTACAATTTTTTTCTAAACGCCGAAACACGTCACTTACAAGGAGAGTATTTTAGGTGTCCGCCTCCGATCATTTTGATTTTTGGATATGTTATAGAGGACCGAAAAATAATAAATGCGTGTTTTTTTATTTTTCCCCGTTTTCATATTTGGGGGGTGAAAACTGCGTTCAAAGTTAGGGGTGAAAAATCATTTTTGTGGACTTTTTGAAAATCTGGTGAGTCAGTCATATTTCGCATTCAAAGACACAAAATTCGTCCATTGACACTATTCCCCTATCTCTAATAGTTCTCGAGATATTCCACAAAATGATTTTTCAACCCTAACTTTGAACGCAGTTTTCACCCCCCCCCCCCCCCCCCCAAATATGAAAACGGGGAAAAATAAAAAAACACGTATTTCTTATTTTTCGGTCCTCTATAACATATCCAAAAATCAAAATGATCGGAGACGGACACCTAAAATACTCTCCTTGTTAGCAAAATAAGCCTTCTAGTTTCTCAAAGAAACTCAAGTCCTTTGGATCTACCATGTACAAATAGGTTTTTCTTTTTAATAAAATTCCTGAGTTACCAGAAGCAGTGCGAAAAATTTGTGGAGGAATCGCGTCAATGTTTTATATACCTACCGTCAGCCCACGGTAGACGCGACACTGAAAGTGCATGAGGCGAATGGGAGCGGAGAGATTGGGAACCCTTATCAAGGTAAATTCGTTCTCGCGTTCCTCGAGCCGATACAATATTGCCCAGGATAGAAACTCGTGTCGCGTGAAAAGCGGGCGTAAATGTCACTGCGACATTTTGATGAAATGAAATATTCAGATTATCGGGCCACTCGATGGCCAGCTACACTTCATTAGTTTGGATGGATTTCGCGCGTCTGCAGGCCCATGCAGACGCGATAAAACAGGTTGCATTCATACAGGCGAGACTCTGGAACTGAGTCATAAATATCAGAGAGTTTGCGACAGAGATCGTAGCAGTTTCATCATTCATTGGGGATTTTACCATTGGATCAGGGACTGTTACACATCGGAACAACATCCTGTCTCCAATTGTTGATAGTTTAGTACTAGTGTTATTAAACTACCCTCCTTAGTTAAAATTTTCTAGCATTTCAAAGCAATCGAGGAAATTTAAGTTTTATCATTTTCTTTGTGGCGTCCTTGTTTTTCTTCATCCAGCCCCAAAAGTAGCTGATATTTATGAATTTTTTTTTAAAGAACTGTTCGTCATATTGGATTAAACTCTATTGGGGTATAAGGAGGCATCTTTAAACTTGCAGAAAATATTTTTTTTAAGTCGATCCTTCTTATTATTTATTAATTATTGCGGAACGTGCGGTTTACGTCCGCGCGCGGAAGGAAGAGGCGGGATGAACGAGAGACGGCGTGGTGGTGGTGGGCCGTGTTAGGGCGATTATGCATTAGAGAAATGTTTGCACGCGAAAATTCAGGCCGTGCCCTGGTGCACGCTTTTCGATAGCGGCCGATCGTTCGCGCATTCCGCTGCCACATCCTGCTGGACTCGGCAGTCGCAGTTGCGGTTGACGGCTCCACAATGCAGCCGAATGCGGCGCTATGTTGCAGCCTCTACCGTAGTAGCAACGATTTTAGTGTCTGCCCAGTCAGCCGAATATGCGTGAGACTTGACGGAAAAGAGGCAATTGCGCCATCTCGTGAAAGTGGTCTAGAAGCATCCGAAATATCCTTCTATTTTGTTTTCGATTAAAATCACGAAAAACATCTCAGATGGAAAATTTAATTGTGTCACAGGGCGAGTGATGTGTGAAAGTGCATAGTTTGTTTTTACACTCGTGTTATTTTAGAAGGAATTCTAATACTTTTCCAAATGGAACCGTATGGGTGTTTTCGAAGAGAGTCAGTTCGATAACTTAATTAGTATTGTGTCGCACAAATAGTACTTTGGATAAATATTTCATAATACAAAAAGATTTATATCATGCACTACTGGCACTCTTTTTATCGGTTATAGACTTTACTATTGTCTTCAGTTATTTAGGTACTTAGATATGCACTCTTTTGTTCAAATAAATCAAACATATTCAATAATATATCTATAAATAAAATTGTGGATAGTATTTGTTTCGAGTAATTTTGATTCAAACCAATCCGAATTACTGAGTTCTATATTTTTTCTGTATTGAGTTATAAGATATAAATTCTTTTATGGCAACAGAAGAACACATAGTGAATGCATACATTATGTATACAGGTTATATCTTAATTATTTGAATTCAGAGATGGGCAAAATTTTTATTTAAATAAAATTTCGAATAACGAATAAACGTTAAAAAAGTAACTTTATTCGTCGAATAAAACCACCATTATTCGACACATAACGAATAAATTTTTTAACTTTTATTCCTTATTCGAAATTGTATTTGAATAAAATTTTTGCCCATTTCTGCTTGAAATATGACAAACATTTCAGGAAATATGTGTTATTAGTATAAATATGCTATCGTAAAAAGTGAGATAATCAACTAATGTAATAATGAAGCAGTTATTATCGTATGTCATAAGCTTTTGGATTTGTCGTGAAAATGTATTTAATTCTGCACAGAAAATCACTTAGGGTAAACCAACCAGTGAATGACCGAATTGTTGAATCTATGGATCTTTGAGATTAATACTCGAATATATTTATGTATAACAACAAAACAACTGTTGATATTGCATTTAAATTTATTTTTCTTGAAATTTCTATAAAAGTAATTACTTATTCTTATCGTAATATTTAAAAAAAACTATTATAAAATGCAAAACGTGTAGAACCCCAGTAAATGACCGCATGCACCCATTAAATGACCGGGTATGAGCTAGTGAATGACCGGTTCGCGGTAATAATAAATTGAGAATTAAATAATTACTATAATAATTAATATAAATGCAACAAAATATTTTGTAAAACTTGGCTAAAGTTTTCATTTTATTTTAAGAAAATATATTTATTTGAACTTTCAAATCATACAATGTAAGTCACGAAATTAAGCAGCTGTAGTAGTCGATTTAGTATTTATTGCACATTAGTTTAATGTTATTCGGATATGTAGTATACATGTCTCGAAGTAAACAAATTGCTTTTAAAGGAAGACCACATATTTGAACACATTTAGTATGTATATTGTTATAACCTTAAATTAATAAATTTAACTTTACTTACAATAATTAATTGCATACATATAATCAAAAGTAAACAAATTAAAAACAGTTAACGCATTTTCGCCAAATAGGCTATTACATCTGCAAACCATTGTCTAATATTTTGTTCCGTAACGGCCGCCCTACTTTTGGATAACACTTCTGTGTTTTTCAGGCCTATTTCTGGATGCCTCTTTAGAAATAATTGAAACCATTTGTGTCCAGGCATATTATTATTGAAGCAGTTTGGACGTGGAGCTTTGTCTAAAACATTTTTTATAGCATTTTTTACAATATTAGGATGCATAGGATATCCAATCCGGGCCTTATCAATAATCCAGTTTTTTATTCTACTCTCCTCTTCCGAAGTTAATGTTGTCGGAGGGCCCATTTTTCCTATGATTGGTTCCCTTTCATCACGCAATTTGTTTATTAAGGTTCCCTTTGGTATTTTATATTCTATTGAAGCTTTATTAGCACTTAATACATTCGCTCTAACTTTGTCAACTGCTTCTTTTAGACTTTCTTCCGTATACTGGAATCTTTTATACTTTCTTTTTGGTTTTTTTATCGGATTACACTTTTTTGGGGTTTTCGTACTTTTCAAATTTTTGTCCGACTTTTTTTTCTTTAAAACCGGTTTCATATTTTCTATAGGTTAGATATGAATTATAATTTATAAATTTACCTATAACCTTTAAATCGTGCTCAGCAAGTGTCAGCAATCCCAGCAGGCTTCACAGTCATTGACTGGTTGTAATAAATATCTAACCTACCAATATTTGACCAGCCGGTCATTTACTGGCAGAATGCTTCTGTTTTGAATACCAAAGATTGACCGACAGAAAGTTTAAACTAATGAATGCTTATAATTATTTTTACTATACATAAAATTAATTTTAATAATTAATGAGTTTTTCTTCTCATTGTCATTTAGTTTATAAATAAAAACAATAAATATTACTAGCACAATACATAATTTTCGAGATTACGCATTTACTGCCTTCTTACTAAAAATTTGGTGATTCTTGAATGAGTGGTCATGGGATACACTTTTGAAATACTTTTAATAAGAATTGTACTTATTAATGTTTGCTTAATACGCGTAACTAAAAATATGGGATATTACAAGTACAACTACACTCCATTTATAAACATATATTCCTTTTTAAATTTATAATTAACATTTCTTTGTCTAATGGTCATTCACTGGTATGCGGTCAATTACTGGTTGGTTTACCCTATAATAATTTCGTTTAAGGAAATAATGACGAACTGATATAATTCATTGCAATTCAAGTTTTAGAAGAAGTAATCTTTGCACAAAAATGACACTGCATTTTTATCACTAACATTTTTTATCAACCCTTCTTTTGTTTTATAGTAGGTATATTTTTATATTTTTAATACAAAAAGTGATTAGGCACTTTATTTGCAGTGAACTGTCGTATCATATGACCATGAAAATACGTACTAAATAAGTAACTGTTCTCACTAAATGGAAACGTCATTCATTTTCATATATTCAACTGATCAAGAAATCCGAAAACTTTTAGCAGCTTTTTAAATACAACTTTGATACAAGTTTTACACAAGAATACAAGTTTTAATATGGATTCGGTATTAAAAATTAGTGTGATGGCAATAATGCTTCAGAAACTGCAATACATAATTACCATTTATTTACTACTTTTTACGTTGGCAAATATAAACAGAAAGACAAAATCTTCGTTTAGTGATTTTTTCATTAAGATTTCACAGTTAATAACTAACTACGATATTGTTCTATTAAAAGCAGCTAAAATCTCATTGACCAGATATTAACTTTCAAGCGACAGGCGAACAACACAATGCAGGACGTTTCATTAACGTTTTCAGATCTCCGGTTCTAATCAATTGCGCTAACACGCTCCATTTTCCTCTTGCAATTCAACGAAATGTGCATGCGTGTAATGTGGTTTCGAGCTGCGCCTGCGGTTTCGGGTGCTGAACAACAAATCCGATGGGCCTTGGACAGTGTTACGAGTTTAATCGATGCTTCTCTGCCTTTGAAATCTACGAAGTTCTATAATTAAACATTCGGAGCTAAAACGAAGACAAAATATGTTGGCCCCTCAAATCTACCGAGCGATTATCATCTTATAACAAATGTTTCTAAAAGGGGAAACACGAAAATATTACTAAACTGGTTGCAAGTATAAAGTGCTTAATAGGCATGAGTTGGAAAATTTACCCTAATGGAATTGCAAATATCTTTCGATGTTAGTGATGCAAGCTAGTTGCCTGCTTCTATTTATTAAAATATGGAACGAAATTTATTTGTTACAAAAAAAAACTTAAATTTATTTGAAATTTATTCCGAACTTGTTAAAACACTTCTGGTCTGACCAGGCATTTTCTACTTACTGAAGTGAAACTTGCAGTCTATACAATAGAGTCTATACTTGCAGTCTTACAATATTACCAAATTATAACACAACCGTATTTATAAATTTATTGTAATACGAATTAAATACTGTTGTCAAGATATTAAGATGATCTCGTAAAGGTTAGATAAATAATCCTTTGATTTCACTCCGCAGGTGGTGAATAGAAGGAATCAAATCATTCGTGTTACTAACATCGAAAAACGCTATTAATAACTCTAATAAGATTGAAAACACTAATTATTGGACAAATCTTTAAGCTTGAAAACGCAACTTAACCACACGATATTCCAATGAAAAATAAAAATCCAAGTATTCTTTATTTTTAACTTTAGGAGGAATACTTTTTTCTACGTTATAAAATACCTCAAATAATTATTATTAGCTATCAGAGTTGGGCGAATTTTATTTCGAGTAACGAATAAAGAATAACGAATAACGGTTTTATTCGACGAAAAGTTATTCGTGAACAACGAATAAATCTGTAACGTTACTCGAGCCAGATTTATTCGAATAAGAATTTATTCGTTATTCGTGAGAGCTCAGCGACGAATAAATCTTATTTTCGGTATCAATTTGTATTCGACAACCAGGTCGATAATTTCAATAATTTTTTAATTAATATGTTAGCAGATTGCCTGTTTAGCGGGCATCTTTTATCTGACGATTTATTCGAATAAATTCTTATTCGACGATTTATTCGAATAAATTCTTATTCGACGATTTATTCTAATAAATTCTTATTCGACGATTTATTCGAATAAATTCTTATTCGACGATTTATTCGAATAAATTTGTATTCGAATATTATTCGAAGCAGAATTGATTCGATATTTTATTCGAATAACGTCCAACTCTGTTGTCTATCCACTTCGTCTATATTATACTTGAATTTTGAATTGTAAATGTTCAGAAATCTTAATCCTAATTCAGAAAACTTAATATAAACACAGTAGTCTTTGAGAAGCTGTCAGGCTTTAGTACAGTTACTTTATTTACAAGTATTTAACAACAGCCAAAGCACATAGCGAGCCAACAGAAGCGAAACAGATGACCAAGTGAAATCTTTAATCCCTATCATAGAGTAGCCTATTATTCGAATAATTCTCTTTTAATTGCTGCTAGAAAAACGATATTCCAACTTATCGGAGAAAAGGAGCCGAAGCCTTAAGTTACGCAAAGTATCGACCGCGTAATTCCGCGGCTAAGATGATCAACTTATTCCTCGAAGAGTTCGGATAATCTTGCAAAGCAATTTTCGATCGCTCAGTTTCCCTCGTCCCAGCCGAGCTGCCGCCTTATCAAAGACAAAGGCGGGCCTCGTGGAAAAAAGGAGAGAATTCTATTAACGACGTATTTCTTCTCTCATTGTTCGGCTTCTCGATTGCTTCGGACTCGCCGAGGTTTTAATTAAAAGTTTCTCATTACTCCCGTTGTTTGGAGGCAAACCCGTCGCCGAGCTTTACGTTTCAGACAGTAACGAGCCCTGTTTACGATACCGTCCAACGGGCCAAAGTAGTTTCTCCTAGGAACTGGGCGGGGACAAAAATCCTCATGCAGTTGAGACATTAACATCACCCGCGTTCTAATAATTGCGCTCGAACCCGCGCTCGTCCCCATTGTTTCATCGCCGGGGCAAAAAGCAACGGGGAGGGTGGATTAAACGGCGGGCAAAAACGCGACGTTGAACTCGAAACAAGCTGCTAGCACGGAGCCAACGTGTGCCGAGTCCGCGGCCACAAGAATGAACGGGCTACTCGAAGAAACTGCGGCCGCGAGTTCCTTCGCGGTCATCTTTCATTCTCCTACTACTCGCTCCACCCCCCCCTCAGCGCTCTCTCGTCGCTCCTATTTCTTTCAATCCTCGCGCCCGCTGACGCATTCGATTTGCATACAGAGAGAACGAATTATGGCTCGCTTTCCCGCCCGACTTCAATAGTAACGACAATTGCGTCGAAGGGGTTCCGGTGTAGATTGGATTCATTAGCGTGTGGACATCAATTTTTCCAGTAGTCAGTAATAAAGCCCGGCTTTAAACGAACTACCGGTACGAACGGCGGGGCCCGAGGGGGAACGGCCGACGGTCGGTCTGTTAAATGAAACAAAGCCGTTACAACGAATGGGTATTCACCCACGGTACGATTGGGCGGCGGGGGAAAAGGGGAAGGGAGGCACCCCGCGGAACGAAACAGAGAGGGAGCGAGAAGGAAACGAACGGGAGACGGTGCCGAGCGGTTGGTAAATTAAAATTGTTTCTCCATTCGAAATGGAAACATTCCGACACTGAGGCTGTTACCCGAACCGAAGTCTCTTTCTTTTCTGTTGTGTCGCCGCAAATCCAGCCTGTCGCAGCACACGTATTTCATTTACCTCTCAACGATCCGAATATCTGCTAATGATTAGGGCTGGGACTATTCGAATAATTCAATATTCGAATATTTTACAAGCATTCGAATGCTACGAATAAACTTCGAATATTTGAGTATTCGAATGCTACGAATAAACTTCGAATATTTGAGTATTCGAGTGTTATTATTCCAATATTTAAGTATTCGAATACTATTCGAATATTGAAGTATTTGAATACAATTCGAATACTACTCGAATATTGAAGTATTTGAATACTACTCGAATATTGAAGTATTCGAATACTACTCGAATATTGAAGTATTCGAATACTATTCGAATATTGAAGTATTCGAATATTGAGGTATTCGAATATTGAGGTATTCGAATATTGAGGTATTCGAATATTGAGGTATTCGAATATTGAGGTATTCGAATATTGAAGTATTCGAATATTGAAGTATTCGAATATTGAAGTATTCGAATAGTATGGTTATGAATTATAAATCAAGTTATTCAGGTTAATTTTTTTACAAGCTTTTATTTAGTTTCAGTTGTGAGTTCGTTAGTTTGTCAGGGAGAAATCTTGTAAGCTAATTTTGAACCACTTCAACATATCCGATCGGCTTGAAACTTTGCACATATATGTACGTAGTTCCGATGGCAATGTAATATTTTCATGCGTGTTTATTATTAGTCGTATGAGGGAATTCTTCTCAGGCAGTCATCTTGGCCGGTATCAAAATTATTGGTTCCTTTTTAGTACATTTTCATAAAAGCTAGTTATTAAAAAAAAAATTTGCTATAAAGTATTTCATGCTTATTAGTGAAAATATTGTATTGTCATCGAAAGTATGTATGTGTGCAAAGTTTCAAGTCGATCGGATATGTTGAAGTGGGTCAAAAGTAACATGCAAGATTTTACCCTGACAAACTAACGAAGTCACAACTGAAACTAAATAAAAATTTGTAAAACAATGAACCTAAAGATCATGAAGTTTACAATTCACACCATACTATTCGAATAGTATTCGAATACTGAAACATTCGAATAGTATTCGAATAGTATTCGAATACTTATATATTCGAATAGTATTCGAATACTTATATATTCGAATAGTATTCGAATACTAAAATATTCGAATAGTATTCGAATACCTAAATATTCGAATAGTATTTGGATACTTGAATATTCGAATTATATTCGCCAAATAACTGAGCAACTGAAGTATTCGAGTATTCGAATACCGAAAAATTCGACAAAAAGTCCCAGCCCTACCAATGATTCCTTGATATATACTTGCCAACACTTCGTCAGTTCATTTTTTTTCACGAGTCTCTCGCTTCGTAGTGGAACAAGAATTTTCGGAATAAATTCGTCTGTAGAATTATAAATTGAACTGTTAAAGAACGATGGACCTATAAAAGAACAAATTATTGCTGCTAGTTATATGATCGTAATTAATCTCAGTAGCCGAATCACTGCCCGAGGTTCAAATGAAGCCAATAAAAGCAGCGAAGCTGCGAGAAGTGTTACTACGTAAACAACGTGGCAAGATGTTTAACAACCCGTGAGCGGGGCCCGCGAATTGAAACAGGGGCTGTTAAATGTTAGTATAAATCCATGGAGATTGAAAAAAACCGTGCTTAATTACGTTCCGCGCGTTGACGTTAAACTTAATGACCATCCGTTTTGTTGGCCAACGCGGGCCTGTGTAATCACGTATGTACGTTTCCCGATTAAAACCGCACGGATTCGTGGCAGCGACTTCACACCGTCGTTCCAGAATTAAAAGCAGCCAAAAGTCCGGCCGCCCCCGCCCTCCCTCTCCCCATAGAAGTGTAGTGTAATTGCGACGTCGCGCTGCCCCTATTCCCTGTGATGCACAACCACGGATTTCGAGGTAACATTTTTCCGGACAAAGTCGGCGCGCACGAAAAGTTTCGTCGTCTGTGCCGGAGGTAGAAAAAAAGCTTTCCCCGTGGCAATGGTAACCTGGCGAATCGAATGGAGAGGCGAGATCAGCGTAAAATAAGTTAGCAGAGCCGTCGAGACCCCAAACCCAAACCCCCCGCGACTGTCTCTCTTACTTCTTCCTGATAGCACGTTGATTCCCACCCCTCTCTCTCTCTCTCTCTCTCCCTCTCTCCCACCCTCCACGCCCCCTGCCTCTCATTTTCTCTCACTCCTCCCTTCTCTCTCTCTCTCTCTCTCTCTCCGGGCTTCTCCCTTTCCCTGCTCGACCTCAGCGGAAAGCTCCAGGAACGCTCAGTGGAAGCCGGATCGTCTACGGTTTTTGCAGAAACGACCTCGGTATTTCTCCCCGAGTGAAATTAACGATCGCGGAACAGCACCGTGTACCTTCGGCCGAGTTCGGATAAAGCAAAGGGGTTTATGGGCTGCATGTACACACTCGCCTAGGTAATACGTGTCACTTCTTTGTTTCTCCTCGCCGATCGGCCCACTCTCTCCTATTCTCTTCCTCCCGCCGCCGATTCGCGAGGCATGGTTTTCGGGAACTTCTATGCATTTTCAATGGGGGGTGGCCTCGAATTAAATCGATGGATGGCAACCGGGTCGCTTTGTTTCTTCGATTAAGGGGCAGAGAGGAAAGCCACCGGGCGTTTTCTATTTTCGGGACACGAATTCCTTGGGGGTAAATTACGGTTGAATTATTAATGCTAATGTGTTGTTTATTCAACGGACGAAACTCGATGGAATGCTCAATCTTGATGGGGTTTTTGTCCGCGATAACCGGTGTAACGGGGGAGAGTTTTTGGAGCTTCGTTAATTTTGAAAGCTGGCCAGACACATTGGGGAATTTTTATTTTCACCTTCTAATTTTCTGGAAATGTTACACGAGGAGTTTCGTGTGGACTACAGAAGTTACTTTACGCTCGTTTAATGGATATTGAATTTTTTACCAAAGCTTAACGATGTAAATAAGTTGAACATTGGCGTGCCTGTACAATTATTTGTATTTTAAACCGTGTTATGGTTTTATAAATCATGTACGGTGTACGAGGCATATTGAAGAGAAAGTAAAACGTGTTAGAATAAACACGTCCCTACAGATGTAGAATTACTGCGAACGCAGGAATCCGTGCTGTGCAGAAACGTGGTCATTAAGATAAAGTGTTTCCATGTAATTTGATTGCAAGCACCGCCCTAAATTGGCATGAAGCCACCGTGCGACATCTGCTTCGTTCTCTTTCTTCGGCTTAAGGGTATTGAAAATAACTACCTTTCTGTTTTTGCTTGACGCCACGTAACAGTAGATTTATAACGACTTACCTAAAACAGAAAAATATTCCACATTAATGCACGTCAGCGCATATTACAAAATTATTGATAGGGACATCTGTTTTGGATATTCGCGTCATATTTAGTTGCAGGAAGTTAATACACTTGTTGAAAATCGGAATGGAGTTATGTGCCATCTTTTGTGTGAATTCAGTGACTGTTGTTTACCTTATGGTTTACTTGAACTACTAGACAGTTATTGATAGTTTCTCCCAGTGAAGTGTTATAGTAATATATAAACATATTTCTTCCAAATAATACATGAAACAATTAATTTTTATTTTGTGTGGTACTAATAGAGTACAAGATTGTTATTATAATTTTATAGGTTTTTAGAGAACGAAACGTCACAGATACAGTAGAATATAAATGATAATATATGTTAAAATTTCCTGTTTTTCCTACTTAAATATTTACAGTCAACTAGTACGAAATAGAATCTTAACATCGAGCACAGGTAAACATATGTAATTAAATTGTTTACATTAGTATAAATGAATTATCTTAACTCTCCTTCACTTGAGCTTTGCTTCTATTAATGTATCTTGTTATTTGAAAATTGTATGTTATACATAGATACTGATTAGCGATTTCATATATCAACTCATTTCCATTAGGGAAACGTATCTATGTAGCTTACAAAGACAATACAGTAGCTAACTGTATGAATTAAGAGGATCTTTACTAACTTTAAGTCCAGTGTTTCGATATCGTATGCATAATTACTTACAATTATTCCTGATAACGATTTCCAATATATCTTTTATGAATATGTACGACATCCCAAATATTTTTATACGCACAATTTGTTTTACATATCCGCACGATTCGAAGCCCCAAGAGCAATACTCTTATCAGCGGATCACAGTTGTCTAATCAACAATCAGCATTTGTCAATCAACAGTGGTTTAGCACACCAGTGACAACATTTACGGTATAATAATAATGTTACCTAAAATCTTATTGTAACAAACTGCTGCCGAATTGTAAACTGAAAATCATTAATCATCCCAACACGCGAAGGAGGCACTGAAAAACTTGGATCGGAAGCATGGGTAGTGATTATCAAACGATACGTATGAAAGGATTATCTCGAGGCCGTAACCTGCCATGAAATGACGTGCCGCCTCCATGAGACGTCTTTCCTCGCAAAACGAGTTTACATATTCATGGGCATCGCCAACGTGGCACCAGAAAAGTGTATTAATTCCGTTCAACCTCCTCCTTCGCCACTCTGCCTTTCTCCGCTTTCTGATCTTCCTTCCCATTTCTGAACCCAGCCTACATCTATCAGCTTCTTTTTTCCCTATTCCAACATAGGCATCTTCTCAAATAAATCCTCTCTTTCAATTCAGATTCAAGGAATATAATTATAATTATAATTATATTATTAAACTAATATAATTGTAACAAAATAATTAGAAGAAAATAATATAATACAAGACAGTGTAAATATTGCAGGAACCGACAGCACTTAAAAGCAATGAATTATCTCCTATTACATTCCCGATATTGTTTCCGATTTGGCCTCGTTTTCGAGTTAGTAGATAGCTCCAGCAATTCCCTCGACCGGTTAAGGGAGTATAGGAAAGCTAAACTTAATCATGCTATAATATAATTTTTCGTAGAATAGTCAACGGAGTGGTACACGCGAAATGAGGCATTGAGAGCAAAAACGGACTAACCCATATTGAACGAAATTAATTTTTCCTATTTTATATGCTTAGTACAGCTTATTCGAATACATTATTGCTACTACTTCAATTTCGCAAAGAATGTGAGTTAGTCAAATATTCAGCATTCCTACTTGTAAATAGGCAAGAGAAATCAATTGTACAAAAAATGCAGAAAGCAAAATGAAATCGAACATAGGGTAAGGTTGCTTAAGTCGTACCACTTGAATTTTGAACGCACTATGGCGAGAAGAGCGCATACAACGGCAACCAAATGTACATCTGACAAGGAGAGTATTTTAGGTGTCCGCCTCCGATCATTTTGATTTTTGGATATGTTATAGAGGACCGAAAAATAAGAAATACGTGTTTTTTTATTTTTCCCCGTTTTCATATTTGGGGGGGGGGGGGGGGGGGTTGAAAACTGCGTTCAAAGTTAGGGTGAAAAACTCATTTTTGTGGAATATCTCGAGAACTATTATAGAGATAGGGGAATAGTGTCAATGGACGAATTTTGTGTCTTTGAATGCGAAATATGACTGACTCACCAGATTTTCAAAAAGTCCACAAAAATGATTTTTCACCCCTAACTTTGAACGCAGTTTTCACCCCCCAAATATGAAAACGGGGAAAAATAAAAAAACACGTATTTCTTATTTTTCGGTCCTCTATAACATATCCAAAAATCAAAATGATCGGAGGCGGACACCTAAAATACTCTCCTTGTGAGTCAACCAAGTTGCCTTACGTATTATTTGTCTGCTGTGAACCACCTCGTTATAAATCCTCTCATCAAGTAAGTTTATTTCAATTTTCTTAAAATTTTCTGCATATGTTTGGTAGTTAATCTTGCAAGTAAATTATTGATAAAATTATGTTCCTTATTAAATATAAATTCAGTAGAGTTTACATAATCGTTTGGTCGAAACGAAATCCTATTAATTTCGTTCAATGACAGGTTATGTTTGCTTTTAAATTTAACATGTCCCGTGTCTTAAGCCGTACCCACATGAGATTCCTAACTCGTACTGGTACGATGCTCCACCTCGTCAGTCGAAATAACGCCTAACGCAGAGTATGGAAAACATAAAAAATGCGGCAAATAAAAGAAAGTCTATAATTAATAAAAAGGAATTGGCATTAAAAATTCAAAAGAAGAAAAGCGATTGGTTTTGTTTTATTTGTGGAGAAGATCGGAAGGAAAATATGATTCAATGCTTGAAATGCAAATCATGGGTGCGCGACGTATGCGCTGGAGTTAACAAAAGAACAAAAAAATTTGTATGTGATGTTTGTACTAACTGAATACCTATGTGTTATATAAACAGATTAATACAAAATATATGTTTTAATTATTATTGCTGCTTAATTGAATTCTTAGGTACGACTTAGGAAACCGGTTACTTTAGTCGTACCGATGTAAGTTTTTAAAGATTTAGTTTATTTTTCACGAAAGCATATAGATTTTCTAATTTCGTTATAATAAATAACAACAATATTAACGTAAGTTTTGAATAACACATTTAATTTCTATTTATTTGATAAATCCTAAGTTTCATACGGTTTTCTTTCTTAAGGGGTACGACTTGAGCAACCTTACCCTATGTTTACAGAAACATATCTCATTGGTTTTGTGTGCGGAATCAGTCACTGCCAATGAGATGTTTCCCACGCATGTATTAAGGTAGAGCTCAGACCTCTTAACTTCCTGGGATCTTAATATCGATAATAACATGAGAAGGAACGAGATGACCACGGACTGCACTTGGGCGTCATTAGCAGTGCCGCCAGTGATACACGCCGTCGCGCGTGTCTGATCGATCCCTGTCCGTTTCCCCTTTCATCTGGCAGGGCAGCGGGACGAGGGGTATCCGCGTAGAAAAATTGCATGTAACGAATCGTGGCGCCTGTACGATCGCGTTTCCGATCACGTTTCCGCGGTATTGAATCATCCAATTAGTGTCGTCGCGAGAGCGAGAAATACACGGATGACACCAGATGGTCGCTACGTGAGAACGGGAGCGTCGATACGCCTTCAAAGACAGAGATTTTTCACGCGCGCAGCGAGACACGTATGAAAGAATTGACGATAGACTTCGTTTCTGCTTAAATTCAATTCTTCGCTGACGATAGGCACTCTCGATCAAACACGTAGCCTGTAACAAGGGCAAATGCCAGTATAAAGTTCTATCGCGATACATTCAGCGTCGAGTATCTAAGTAATTTGTTCCACGAGGCGTTTTTAACTGAATATCTTTATGCGGCTTGGTTTATGTGTTTTTAAATTCGTATGACTGGTGTAGTGTTTCTATTGATTTGCTAATGTTTTGGAAATTTAAGGAGTATTGTGTTTATTTGTTAAAGCGTAATTAATCCTTGGAGATTAGGCTGACGAAATTCTGTCGAATTTTTTAAGGGTATTCGAAGACAAGAAAGAAAGGACGAAAGATAGTTTGCACCCTTTAAAGTCGCGTAACTTTTTTAGAATTGGTCCAAACGAGTTGCGTTTTTTTTTTAAATTGCATTTGGTCGGAATAGCGAAAAAATGAGCTTTACTATTTTTTTCGCTATTTCGACCAATTGCAATTTTTTTCAAAATGACGAAACCTGTGACTTAGCAAATTAATCTTTCTAGCTTCTCAAAAAAACTCAAGTCGTTTGGACCAATTCTAAAAAAGTTATGCGATTTTAAAAGGTGTAAACTTTTTTTCGTCCGCCACTGTATATATTTAGCTGAATTTCGATAAATGGAGTGTATCTTCGTGTTCCGAATCTACTTTTAAATTTTATATTTATATTGCAACCGAAATGCCAGATTGAAAAGCGGAGAAGGCTTTTTGGTCAACAGAATTGCTCTTATATTAAATTTTCATCTTACCCATTTAATTATATTAATGGTTAATTAATGTATAAATAATACATGTAGTTTGATGTGCAGGATTGGTCTACGTAGACCCTACATCCGCCGTGCAAAGGTTCAAGGATTATTTTTACCTCGTGCTGCGCTCGTTATTTTATGTGGTTGACGGCATACCGCACCGTTTACCGTGTTCTAAAGGCGATACCCCATTTCGTTTATCGTTTAAATTCTCTTTAAAGGATATTATGGCGTATAATTGCATATATTCTTTCTCTCGCTTTTTTTATTACACAGTAAATTTGCTGCACCTAAAGATTCTCGTTCGGTTTAATAATATTTTAGAAACATTTATACGTGTAGAAACTTTAGTAGTATTGTAAACAAATTTTATGAATTATCAATATGTATATTAAAGCAACAAAAATCGTGTAATAATTTAAAGTGAGCGTAGATAGCAACAGAGATGAAATTGCAATTTTGCAATCCATTTTGTAATGCGCTTCGATGTAATTGAAGAATAAAAAATTGTTAGGTATAGTTTCATTCGTGTTTCCTCGTCCACGGTCGACGGGCTAATAAAATACAACTGCTGACCATAAAGTTTGATTGAGTAGAATCTCAAGATAAACCCGCAGCCTTCCGTAACTCATGAATACCACGTGACTTCCAAGAATCTGAATCCTTACACGCAAGTGGTTTAACCAGACTTTTCTGGATTAGGGAGAAGACGGTCAACCTCCTCGTTTGTAGGCGAGTCATGCGACGAAACGCCGCAAACGTGGGTTCGCGCTAAATCACGCTGGGACGCCTGGCTAGAATTATGGTGAGTTTTATGTAACACGCGTAGAAACGAAGAACGAAAGGAAAAACAAGGAGAGCTTTCTTGGTGCCGTTCCGCTGGAAAAATATTATTGTAGGACTTCTTGCCAAAAATTCCGCACTGCGGTACGTCTTCCCGGGGAAAAAAAAAACACCCTACAATCGTTCGGGGATGCCCCGATCGGCGGAGAATCCGCCGTTGAATGCACCCGCCCGGCGGGGCTTCCGTCGTTTCTGAGACTGTGGCTGGTGGATAGGCCTCTAATAAATAAACCGTGCAATAAATCGACAAGCAAAAGAGCAGAGGTGGGCCGGTAGGCCGGAGTGGGAGTTAGTTCCCTGTCATATAAAATATTCGCCAATTCATTTCGGCTAGCACACATAATTAAAGCGCCATGTGTGCAGGAGGTCCGCCATAAATCTCCGGGATCAGCAATAACGTCGGGGACTTGGCCGTTGCCGTCGGTGGCGCGGATGATGGTGATGGCGATGGTAGTAGTGATGGTGGCAGCAATGGAGGTGGCGCTGGCTGCCTGCAATTCGTCGGCTGGTCCGGTGAGGAACGGTCTGGCATCAAGTCGCGAGAAATTATGTGAATGTTCTCGCCCTGCACCAAGACGGGAATGGAGGGGCGTCCTCGCAACATAGCCGGGGGACCGAGGAGCTATAGCCAAGGCTGAGGTGCTTAGACTTGGCTGGGCTCTGCACTTTGCACGCCGTACGTATTCAAACCGATTTGCGAGGATTCAGCCGACAAAAAGTCACGGGAAGAGGGCCCGGGATTTACATTGGTAATGCGTGCGCTTCGAGAGAGAGAGAGAGAGAGAGAGAGAGAGAGAGAGGGCAGTGAGAGTAACTCTCGCGGAATGGCTAAAATGGTAGCGGCACACGAGAGGGATGATGCTCGGTCATCGATTATATTCTCTCTTCTTTTACCGGGGCGTTAGATTCCCTAGGACACCTAACCGATAGCTATTTAAGCATCGACTGGCTGATAGTCTTCAGTGAGAACATTCAAGATACAATTTTTGCGTCTGCGCAATGAAACGTACTCTCGTAATTTATACAAGTGAAATCTTTAGTAGATATATTTGCGGGGGCTGGTTGCGCACGTGCGGCGCCCTGAATGCAATCTCATCGAGGTTGTCACATGTCAGATGACCAGGGATCGGACAAGGAGGACGTTCCCAATTGGTGTCTTAGAGTCATGATTATACAGCAACATTGCGCTCGTTTATCATTCCGGCTATGCTCCGTGGCAGGCAAACGCGATCTGTCTCCCCGCGGTAAGATAGCCAAACCCTTATGCGAGGGGGTTGGCCGGAGCGTAGCCGCATCTGGACTGCCTCCAAGAGACCAAGACACCCCAGAATCTCCTGGCTCGGTCCAGATCCCCTTGACTTCATAAATTCCACACGGTCCCCACCTTAAGCCAGAACCACGTAACTGTTTCTAACCAATTATTATAAATAAAATGTGGCCAGCCGTAATGACAAACGGCGGGAGCGGGGCCGTGCCATGGTATACCGAGCTTCTCGCCAGTGGGCTCCGAGCCATCTTCTCTAGCAACCTACACTGGTCGAAGGATTACATAGGTCCTCCCTTTCTCCACTACTTCCTCCCATAAAACGACCGATAGAGTATCCATGTGGAATCTATGAGATCGAAAGTTCAGGTTTGCACGTCGCGAGATATATGAGACGTAACTTAAGCTGATTTGACTTAATTTTAACTGGGTTACAAAGGGAGCTTGATCGGTCAAATTGATCGGCCGCATTGCTCCTGGAAGGGTGGCGCGATGGATTTTAAAATTTCTCTGAGGAATTATAGGCGTTGAGTAACATTAATACTGGCATGTTCTTAAAGTGTTATGAAGATACTGGAAAAAGCAAAACTAGATATTAATTCCTTCAAATCAACACTCTTGGAATATGTTACAAGAATAAAGTAAGAAGTTATAAAATAACTTGGGCATGAGGACTTCATTAATTATTATCTCCAAACTTTCGACTGTGATATATTACGGAGTGAAACGACAAGCTGACTCGGGGATAAAAATTGCGCATGACCGTGGCACCGTGATTATGGGGAAGGCGTGAAGCTGTTGGCAAGGAGCAAATAATAAATAACTCTGTGGGGTTCTGTATCGCGATTAAAGCTACATTACACTTGTCAAGACGCTCATGGTTGTTTACAGTAGAAAAGCAGATGTCTGGTTCTGGCAAAGTTTGCTGGCACTCGACACCGATATAAGTATCCGTTTATCGGTCGTTAAGCAAACTGAAACTTACGTACTTAGGGTCTGGCGCGAGGAAAATCAGTGAAAATAATTATGCTTGTGTACTAAATCGCGAATTGTGCTTGCTACATGCAAAGCAAGTTGCTCGAATATTTGTTTACCCCCTGAGAATGGTGGAAAAATGAAGAAAGAATGAAAATGTTTTCTCTAACGTTCACAATAGCAAGCCTGACACTGCTGCGCTACTTTGAACCCGTCCGGTAATTTAGTAAAAATTTTCTTGGCACTGTTTCACTTTAACGACTACATTTTCTTCAAAGAGAAAATTACACGAAGTGCATCGCGGGAGTTAAGACGTTACTTAGCTTCCTGGAGCACTGAAGAAAAGCACACTTAGGGGGTCTAATTTAGTTTTTGCTGTAACGGATTATGCGTCCATTCAGCGTGGCCTTGTGCAGAAGCGAAGTACTCAGGATGAAATTCAGGGAACGGATTTCAAGAGAGAGCAAGAGTTGGATCTAATCTTGTGGCAATGGGAGATTAAAATGCTTAGAAATAGAAATATAAGGCAGGCAACGAGGTTAATAATATTTCTATTTTACGTGGAATCTTTTTACGTTAATCTTTGTCTATCTAAGAGACTATAAGAACACATAATGTATTCAGTAGAACATAATTGCTCCACTAAATTGATTGTTTCTCTTTTATTGACGAATTCAAGTTGTATAATATTAGGAACATAATAACTTATAAATGTGCGGAAATATTAGTCCAATATGACCAACAGTTTTTTAAAAAAAGTAGGAAGTCTTAAAACAGGGAAAAAACATTTGCCACTTTCCTTATCGTAAGACTAATATCGCTTACAATTAGTACTACACGATTTGAGAGCTTATAAAATCTGAAAAATGAATTAATAAGGTATTCCTTTTCTTGTCCGAATGTGATGTTTTAATTCAAGACTGTTTTAAAGTTAAAAAATTAGTAGATTCGGTACCAATTCTTCTGCCTTATCATTATTGTTAATTACATTTAGGCACTGATTTCATTACGCACACCGTGTTAACCTGATGTGCAGTTATCGCTATTATAAAAAGGTATTTATAAGAACGAGGGGGGTCGAAGAATTTACTAAATGGAAACTATTAAAATCAGTAAAAACCGAGGTCAATCGAGATAACCTAGAAAAAAATTCACAAATGCGAGGAAAGTACACGTACATAGGAGGTCTTCAACTATAGGTGGGCATCCTTTTAGGGTGTGATTCTACGTGCCACAATAAGACGAAAGTCAAGAATAACAAAATTGCGTTTGAGGCTTGGTTACGGAGTTATTAATTATTGAAAATATGTATGCGTAAAAAGTGTCTGACGCGAGGAACTTAGACTACTGACGGTGCGCAGTAGTATGTAGTTAGGCAGATCAGACACGGCGAGGACAGCAGTCTAAGTCCGTCGCGTCAGGCGCTTTTTACGCTCATTTTCAACACTAATAATTCCGAAAGGAAGCCTCAAACGCAATTTTATTATTTTTGATTTTCGTCTTATTTTGGCCTGTAGAATCATCACCTAAAAGGATGCCCACCTGTAGTCGAGCACCCTGTATATGGAACTCCATGTGCGTTAAATATATTTACCAGGGGTCGAATGAAACTGTTAAAATTTTCAATTAATTATGAAATAACTGTAATTGTATGAATATTATCCTCTCTGTTCCGAGAAAACTCTTATAAAATTCAGTGTATTAACTGAAATTTTTATTCCATACATTTTTGTGTAAATTAGAAACAGGAACATTTATCTTGCTTTAAAAAAGTTGAAGTTGTGAGAAGCAGATTTCCTGAAAATGTTGTGGTGTAGAGAAATCTGAAGTTGAAACCTTAAACCGTTCGGTGAAAATAGTTATATAAATATCACAATGTGCTTTCTCTTCTGTATTTATCCCGTTTTCAATTACTTAAATAATACTAATTAAAAAAATATTCCCTACTTTTATAGTTTACCCTTAAATATCTGTTCAAAAATATACGATCCTCCAAAACTCTTATTAATCGAACATAAAATAACTGTTAAAATTGAATTCTTACAACAGAGTTAAAGTGTTAATGTACAAAGTTAACTTAAAACTGAAAATAAATAATTTAAAAGTTAAAAGTTCGATGAATAACTTTTATTTATAAAAGTTAAGAGTACCATTCGGCCTCCGACATTTACGGATAATTCCATCACACGCACACAATAGAAAATGATAGTTTAAAGATTTGCGGGATGGAGCAGTGGCTCTTGTAAGAATTTCAACTTAGACTTATCACAGACAACTCAACACATTCCACTTATATTGGACACCATATACTGAATTAAAACACGTCCAAATTATCACCAGATTAAATGAATTCTTCATACAACGAGTTGACGAACAAAATAAAAAGTACAGTTTCAGCAAAACAGCAGAAAGTCATAATTATTTGGTATACGTTAAAATGCATACGTAGCATAGACGTTTGATTTTAAGGTTGTACGAACGCAGATAACTTATATCGTAATATTTGTCCTCTGCCAACGAGGATTTCAGATTTAATTCGACACATTACAATCGTCCAATATTGCACTGAAAGCATAATTGGGATTCACAATTTTGCAAAATTCTTTAGAATCAATGTACTTGCGTCCGAAGAATGGTAACTCAGCAGAATGCCATTTGACAAAGGAAAGGAAGCGGCTGAATATTCAGGGGACAGTATTCCATCGTAATTTATCGCTCTCTTCTTTCAATCTACGTGTAGGTATACGCAAGCACGCGAGCCATAATAGATGCAGCTATATAAAAACGTTAAAATCCCTTTGAAGCAAATAGTCTGGTCTGAAGGCTGCCTGCAAAGAGTCCGCTCGACATACCGTGTACTCATCGTGCTTGTGCGTACAAACATCTTACCCCGTGGCACGCCATCCGGTTTACAGCAATTTCCTCTATGAAGCTTCGTACGGATAGGAATAGCTTCGTCGAGCATGAGTCGAAATGTTTGTGCAACAAATCAGAAGTCGCTGAGCCTGTCCCAACTTAGGTAGTAGACGACCGTGTAAACTAAGAGTATACTTAACTCCCCCGTAAGATTTGCTTCGCCGATCTACGAGCCCATCCGCCGACCGACCGCCGCACACCCTTCCTGCACGACGGTCCCCGAACAAGGAAATTGGATTTTCTTAATATCGCACGCGTGCAGAATTTACGTCGGAGATACCCGCGAGACGTGTAATATATCGAGATTTCCTGCGAACATAGTAAACCATCCATGATATAGCCTACAAATATGTAAAACGCCGCGTTACTTCGCAGCGTGTCGCGCGTTAGAGGATTCAATAATACGATTTACTCGAATTCCAAGTGCTTGCAGCGAACAATTTTTATTTCGCAGTGAAATTGGATTAAAAACACGTGCGGAGCGATGCGCAATCCCGCATTTCCAACAAAAATTCCTCCGGCATCTCTGTAAGCCAATTATGACATTATTAGGGATGAATAGTTTGAAGAACAGGCGGACGATTTCGGACCTGGTCTTTCTTTTTCTTGCCTTCGTCAATTCTCCAGCGACTAATTTAAATGCGCCATGAAGACTAGCCAGGAGCCTTCCTCTATTTAAACCCAGAATTATATACATACTTCCTCTTTTGACCACACCGATCCGGTTACTAGGGTGTGCAATTTAGCCAACACCAATGCTGACAGACCCAACTATTCTTGAATTCCACTTCCTTCCTTCAAAGTACAAGCGCGACGAGTCATGACCACCAACACACCTAACTCCCCATTCCTTTCCTGACAATAAATTGCAAACGTTTTTGTGTAAAAGAAGTCATCCATATAATAAAATAAAATGAAAACAAAATAATACAATGGCGAATACGTAAATACTTGGAAAGGTTTGGGTTAGGCTTGGGTTAGGCTTGGGTTAGACTTGGGTTAGGTCATGACCACCAACACACCTAACTCCCCATTCGTTTCCTGACAATAAATTGCAAACGTTTGTGCATAAAAGAAGTCAGCCATATAATAAAATAAAATGAGACTAAAATAATGCAGTGACGAATACGTAAATACTTGGATTGGTATCTGAACATCTCCTGCCCAGTGTCTTCCCTCAATTATTCTCAGGCGGGGAAGACTATTTCATTCAAGGCGGGAAAAATAGTGGGACCTGGTAACAATCGATGTTACCTGAAATCACTCTCGCCGTGACTTGCACTTTTCCGTTCCCTTAGGAAAGCGGCAGCTAACGATACATTACTCTTCATCAGCCACCACCCGCCACGTTTCTCCATTTGCACCTTCGATTTTCTTGCGCGCGCGAGCTGGACAATAGGCGAATGTAAATTGAGCTACACACGTTGGCTCGAGGGGCGCCGTGTGGTCAGGCTGTATAACCTGCGGAACGTACGCGTGTCAATTAAGGGCGAAGCTCGTCGACAGAATACGCGTGCGGTCAAAGTGCAGCTGAATGCGTGCGTCGAGGAGAATGACGGGGACAGGGGGGGTACGGTAGGGAGGGCAGAAGGCTGTCGCGGTGCAGGTGCAGACCCGGCGGCAACTTGTACGAACTTATTACCACCCACCTGGTGAGAGCCCGGCAGTTGCAACCCTCGTCCCGTGCACACACGCAGTGGTAAGCTCGGGCTCACGTAGAATGTAACTTTGTGACGTTACACCACAAACACGCCAGAGGGTGCGAGCCTGGTTACAAGCATTATACCTAACCGCTCCGCCTCGTTACGACAAGATGTGGTTCTGGTTTTCACTGCACGCGTGCACACGGTCTGCGGGTTAATTCGTGCGAGGAAGTTTCGAGGGCGAGCCGTACACCGGGGCCAAAACGGCGAGAGGATAGGGGGGCTAGGTTGAGTTGCGTTAGCGTGGCACCAAGGTAAATCCAATCGATCTTCCTCACGCGAGAGGCATTAACGAATTCTGCTATTCGACGAGCTTAATTCGCCACGCTATCCTGGCTCCTTGTGTATGTAATTAATATACACACAGACGCACGCGCGCATGTATCCACCCCCGTGGAGCCGCTGCGAGAGCACGATATCTGCAGTCGGAACCGCGGCCACGCGGCCCATTTTGGAGCGAGAAGTTTCCGTTCTTCGGCAACTTCGACTCCTCGCCCTGAATTTTTCCAACTTTCGCCGTGTGAAACTTTTCGCAGTGCAGTCACGTGTGGAGGGCTTACATGCAATGGCTGAAATAGCGCCTTTTACTTTCGACAAGATTATCAGCGAAAGCGTGATTACTCGTTTATACGCTATTTCTTACTTTTCTATTTTCTTCGCTGCTTTATGTAGGGGAAAGGTGGGATAGCTGGTCAGCGGGGATACATGATCACATCAGTTTTTTTAATTAATATATTGGCAATTTGTGCCTGCTGTCACGCTATCGTGGTAATGTTTACATTATCGCAACACTTCACGTTGCAGTTTTATTTTGGGAGCATAGAATACTGTTGTTAGAAGCTTCGATCTTATTTGCAGCCAAAAAGTAAATATTTCGGTCCGCTTGTTCTTCCTCCTTTTCGAGTAAATGTTGCATTTTCAACGATTTGAAGTATACTAAGTAAAAACGGCATTTTTTGGTCTATTAAGGCAGGATACCACCTTTGACTGCGATTTTGGAGGCGCTTTTCATGATTTTTTTTTGCATACAAAGAATGCGCAGAAACAAAATCGGTTTCAGTCATTCATTAATGTAACTTTAATCTGTTTTTTGAAACTGAAAAAGTGAAAAATAATCTCTTGTAGGTGGCGCCAAAATACACTCCTTTGGAGGAACATCGTTAGACGACGTGTCAAATTCCGCTTTGTACGTGGCTCTTAGAAAAAAAGCCAAAGAATGTCCCTATTAACAACAATATTTTTTAATGCTGTACGTAGGGATTTTACGAAATTTCGATTTTTAAGAAAATGGCGGTCGTTTTAACAAAAAGGTCAATTTTTTAGGGTAAAAAAATTTAAAAAAGTTTATAAAATTGTGCACCAAAAAAAAAATAACAACGCTACAGCAAAAGTCCTACGTACATCATTAGGTTATACCACGGGGAAGAATTGTGCAAAGTAGTTTCAAGTCAATCCGATGAAAATTTTAAGAGTAATCTGACACGCCGATTTGGAAAACATCGTTTCGAGAAAAACGCGTTTAAAGTTTTATATAGATTTATATATCTGCTCCAAACCGGTTTTTACACAAGAAAAAGGTTTCGGCCACCTTTCTAATGAATGAATTTCGATTCTATACACTTGAAAGAGTATTTTAAGATAAAAAAAATTTCAATTTTTTTTAAGAGCAAAGGTGGTATCCTGCCTTAATGCTATTTATTGATTGATCTAAATATTTAAGGTAAGTTCAATTTTTCATCTGTTTCAAATCGAGTGCATTGAGGGATACTTGATCAGTGTGTGAGGTGGGATACTTAAACAGCTGAAAATGCTCAAAAAAAGAACCATAGAACGGCAATGAAGCAGAAAAATAAGGCAAAGAAAGTGAGAAGGAAAATCTTTTCCTCGTCACCATCTTAATCAGATGATATCTAAGCGAAGTGTCTTTTAAGAATGCATTTATGTTGTTTTATGTCATAGAGTTTAATTCTTCGGTTTCATTTTTTCAGTAATTCCTTCAAGTTTCTTATAGTTTACTTTCTTTTTATGATATTCCCTTTATTTCATGTTATTGACGAATATAATAAATACTTTTTAGAAAGTTAATGTGTTATTTACTCTTAAAGTTCACTGGACAAGTCTCCCTAACCGTTTGATTAAGTCTCCCCTTCAGTGGGGGATACTTGTGCATAACGTCACTGCCAGAAAATGTTGAAATTCAGTCATTAAAATTAGTTTTCAGCTATCAAATTTGTACAATTATATTGAGAATACTCTAAGAATCACAACTTACATAATTAAATACAAACAAAGCAAACCATTATTATTATTTTAATAAAAAAGCAAAACTGTGATCAACTATCCCACCTTTTCCCTATATTATGAAAAGCAGTGTGAAAATTAAATACGTTGTTTTGGAAGTCGCATATGGTACGTACATATTTCGTTATAAATCTTTCTGAAGAGCTTGCAATTTCTTTGGCACGTTCTATGCATCGTGTATTGTTTGTGGTGTTCTATATTTTTATATATCTACATGCAATGTTCTCCTTCGATTTCACGTAAGACATCAGAGCTCGAGGATCTCTGGAGAGGTTCGCCCTGCCAGCCGAAGCTTACGAATATTCCCAGTCGGTATGAAGCAACCACAAAACGATTCGAGTTTAACGATGCATGCTACAAATTTTGCAACAAATAACTATTGATAATAAATTTATACAACGCACAAATTTCTAGTATCAAAATTCAAACCAATGATACCGCGAATCAGTGGCGCATCCAGAGGGGGCCAAGGGGTCCTGGAACCTCTCAAGGAAGGGGCTTTGTAAGAAGAAAAGAAAACTGGATTTTAATTAACTGGATTCTTTAAATAAATTTCTATAATCACCTAATGAATTTTATTAAATTTATATTAAAAATATTTTTATCCGTTCAACTCGGCTCCCTCTAAAATTAAATCCTGAGTGCGCCACTGCCGCAAATATTTTGTCACCACGTTTGAAAAGCATCGGTCAAGTGTTCTCCACTTTCCACTTACATAAATCATTGAAAGTCCAATCAAAGATGGCCAAAGAAACAATTAGTCTTCCTAGTTACCAAATACAATTTGCAGTAAGATTTTCCACGTGTCACACGCAGTCCCGTACAAAATTTCGAAAAAGCAACCCCTGTTGTCCGAGGTCAGTTAATCGATTGTTATGTACTTGAAGCGCGCTCGCACAAGCAGACTTCGCGGTGCACAGCAATTATTCCGAGTCTCCTTGGACTGACTCATTATTTGAATAAACATGTCTCATAAATAATGAAACTGAATCCATAAACAGGTGTTTCGACGCGCGGAATATATTTTAGTGTGGAGAATCTTTTCCACGTGCACATTATGCAAGCAGCGTTTTCGCATTGAAAACGCTCGCGTTAGGTATAAAGGAATTGTTTCGGCGAATCGGTCTGCGGCGCGGCGGAACGGGCGAGTTTACACCGGCAGCTCTGAATTATTATGGTGCTGTGAGACGCCCTGAAGTTGCAATAAGATTGTGGTTATCGCGCGCTCTCGAATAAATATCAGGCACGCCGGAGAATGGATGGGATTCTGAATAACGCATCCATCAAACTGCTGGCGCATTACGCGTAATCCCTTCCATAATATTTAAAACCTCTTACGCGGCTTTAGCGGCACGGTGTTTACGCTGGATTATAGCTGAAAGCGAGTTTAGATTGTGGCTTCGCGCCGCTGGCTGTTATCGTGTTATATTTGACTCTAAACGCGTATCGCGCGTAGATACAGCTTTTTCGCGAAATTTATCGCACAATTCCCTGTCGCCACCTAAATCACAAATCTATCGCTGACCACCAAAAAATTCATGATTCACCGGTGAGTGATCACTATAGGTGCACACGCTGATTTCAGTTCCGTAGTATATAATAAAAATATCGTAGCAAATAATATTCAACGTAGGGTGAACTGTACAAATGATTCGCACCCCAAGCAGAAATCTCAATTGGAGCTTCTACATTTTTTTTTAAGTTTTTATATGGTCCTAATTTCCAGACCCGCAGTTACTATCGACGATTATGGATTTCTCATTGAAATACAACATCTGGAGTATGTACCTGGTAAGTCTTTTATTTTAAAAATATTCAATGAGAAACAAAGATAGGTATAAAAATACAATCATTGGCATACTTACTTAGTACATTTATTGTCGCAGCGTGTATCAATTTATGGCTCTCGAAAACTAAAAATGAATAACTAAATATAAGAGTAAATAAGAGATTAGATAAAAGAAGAGAAAATTAAGATCTAGTTGGTCATCTGATTCAGGATAATTGCTTAAGAAAGCCATCAACTGTTCCTCGTTGCGGAATGTTTATCTTCTATTTTAGTTTGTTTTCATACGCCTTATCAAACTTTTAAGAAAACGCTTAAAACTGAGTCCTTTGTCCCACCGCCACATTTAAGGCTTTTTTGTGGTGGCGGTAGATGTGAAATGTGTAGTTCAACTACTGGAATTTGCAGTGTCGTAGTGGAAGAAAAATAGGAAATTGTAAAAAAGAACTTTCTATGACTCTTAATATTTGGCTTTTTAATCAAGAGTGCCAATGATTAGCGCAGTGCCAGCATTAGTGCAGTTTACCCTGCATACCGTAAACTGATGGAACATTGGCATGTTTTTGGAACATTTTGCTAAATAATATAAAAATTAACATTTTTCCATTTGCTTTAAGTATCCTATCATAACATTGCATCTTTTGTGAATGCACGACAAGTGTCAAAATGTATAAAATTTTTGTCCTTATCCTTCTTTAATGTATGTAAATTACCCGTCAATGTTACCCCGTAACCGGGTAACATTGCCACTTCATATATAAATAGCACTAAAAAATTAAAGTTTTACCACATCTGAACTTACGTTAACACTTAAATAAATTTGTTTCTCTTCATGTTCAATGCACTCTATTTTTTTTTAAATTAACATTTTTAGTGCCAATGTTACTCCGTACTGCCAATGTTCCCCCAGTTTACGGTATATCATAGAATTTCACTCACTCACTTAATATTAACGACACAAATAAATCTTACAAGTCACATTTGCAATGCCCTCTCCATCTTGCAAAAATTCTCCCACGGTACCAGAAGCATAGCAGAACACGTTGTGCATCAATGCAATATTGTTGGAAATTTAAAAAACGCAACTTTCGGTATTTTCTTGAATTTTCCCAAACACAAGTACCCATACAGCACACTTTGTGGCGGCAACGTTGCAGGATGGTTGCAGTAACCTTGCAGTGTTGCAGCGCAATGTCGATGTAACGTTGCTGCGACGTTGCCGCGCAACATTGCACGGGACGGGCATAGAATTATTGCTGCATATTTGCATCAATGTTGCGTTGCAATATTGCACTGCAACGATCCTGCAACTTTGCTGCAACGCTACGGCAACGTTTGGTAACGTTTCCACAGTGTTGCTGCAACGTTGCGCCACTATTGCGGCAACGTTCCTGCAATGTTGCCGCAACGTTGCCGCATCTACCATTTAAACCGAAAATATTTCCGTTGTTTTTAATGATACGAGAAAATGCCTAAGGAGAAAAACGTTTGCTTCAGAGAGACAAGTATTCTGACGCAGACGAATTTTGTTCTCAAGGTTATATTTCCCGAAATTTCAAGATCATCGATGGTTTCTTTAATGGGATGACGTATTTTCATTACTATAACGTTATCGCCAATAAAAATACAAATTCAACCATGTATAATATGTTGTCCTTTTTGTCTAGCAATCATTTTTTTCCTGAGACATTTTCTCGTATCATTAAAAACAACGGAGATATTTGAAGTTTAAATGTTAGGTGTCTCACCCTGTATATTTTAATGTGTAGAATGACACAGGGTGGAAATCGTAGCACATACCTAGTATTACAAAACCCTAATGGAGTTTGTCAAAATGAGCCTTCGTATTTGAATAACTTGAGTTTGAAGTTTTGCAGGAGTATAAGTTCGAATACGTTAGCAGCCTTATCAATCAGTGGTTGTAGCTGCGGCGGTAAAGTGTTCGCCTACGTTGCTACAGGTCGCCGGTTCGATTCCCCTTGGGGGAAAAGAATTTTCTATAAGAAAAACGGGCTTTTTATAATTCTATGATTCTGCACAAATTCAATATATATATATATAAACCGTTATTTATAATATTTGGCCCTACTGCCCAAAACGTTGCAGGAGGCGGACATATAATTATTGCTGCAACGTTGCGTGAAACATTGCAATCTTGCACTGCAACTTTGCTGCAACGAGAGTGTGCTGTATGATGGGTAGGTAGATACTACTCCCGTACCTGTGAACTTCCTCAGGCAGTAGGCCCCGCGCTTGTTACTTACCCCGGCTCCACCGTTGCGACACCGATATAAAGTGGATAAATATCCGCGCGAATTCCCTTAGTATTGTTCGAGACTTGGTGTCTGCTCGGGTATTTTCCGCGCAGCGAGAGTACACGTCGCCTCCCCTATTATGCGCCGGCGTCTCTCAGCGAGCAAGCAAGACGAATAAAGAGTACAAACATTCGTGGAAAATGCACATCTTCCCTCGCCCACCGTGGCAGCACCGCGTCCCGCTAACCCTGCTACCGGCCCCTTAGCCCTCGCCGCCCCTCGCTCGCCGCTCCACCTTCCGCCACGGCAGCCTCCTGTATTTTCCGCATCCCCGTTCGCGAGCGGGGCATCTACTTTCGGGGGCGAAAATAATTAAAATGGAAGGTAGGTTGAACGTTTCCGCGACGCAGCGCAAAATATCGACGAGATTACATTGCGCCGGGCTGTAATGCGGATGCAAATGCGATGGTAAAATATTCCGAGTGTGCAAATTAAAATGACACTGAAATATATACGCGTACACGGCTTCGCCGCTCCGCTTCGCTCGCCCGGTATAAATTGTTTACGTTGCACCCAGTTTGCGATATTATACTAAAAGCGAGAGGGGCGCGGGAGGGCGGGAGGGCGCGTGCAACGTTCGATGCATACAGGATGATACACGTTGCCGCGCACACCGACGGTGTCTCCCTTTGTATCCGGCTTGTTCGCGAGCGCTCGTTTTCTACGTGGCGCCGCGCTCTCCCGATCGCGTCGTTGCCAATAACGCGGCGATCGCTGGGAAAGGCGGGAGACGCGGGCGGGCGGGCGGCGGAGAGAATTCGTTGAAAATTTTCCATGTTTATTTATATAATTTGCATCTAATTATTTTCCAACGACGCGGTGCTCATTTCACCCGCGGCGCAATCACTTAATGTGCAAATAAATACGAATGAATTCCTTTGAGCGGGCAGATTATTTGCAATATTGCAGCCTGTTCGTTAATTCGCGATGCGAGCGAAAAAGAATTGGCTGCGCGCGGGGCAGGTGAATCGGAAATGTGCCATAAAATTGTTTCGTGCAGGACTTAATTTTCGAATTATGTAATCGGCGTGGAAGGTTCGTCGGGTGTGCAATGCGCATACGAGTGTGTGCCGGTTGGCTGGCTTGTCTGTCTATTATTCACTACTTCTACTTGCATGCTACTTTTGCAAGCTTTTTGGATTAATCGGCGTATAGTGCTTTATTATCCTTAAGGGGACCTTCCGGTCTAGAGCCCAAAAAAATAGGTGATTTTTAGGAATTAATTAAAGGAAAACTACTATATATAATTTAATGGGACTTTTTGCATTGTATTAAGGATATCTTAAGTTATAGAAATATATTTTTTGTTGTATAATTGATCATTGCAGACGGCCCTGGGGAGTCGTTAAAGTCAAGGCGTCAAAAAATTGATCCAAATCGGTGGGACCTGTATCTCCAAAAGTTATTATCCGATTCGACTGAAACTTATTTTATTTTGAAGATTATACTTCTGGCTAGGGGGGAACTAGAAAAAAATTAAAAAAAATGAAAATTTTTTTAGAAAATAACGACACTTGAAGTTTGAAATCACTTTTCCCTGTACTTTTCGTCCTTTCAACGCCTTTGAAAATTATAAATTTTCAATTTTTTGTAATTTTTCTAGTCCCCCCTCTAGCCAGAAGTATATTCTTCAAAATAAAAAAAGGTTCAGTCGAATCGGATAATAACTTTTGGATATACAGGTCCCACCGTTTTGAAAACACTGTTTCGAGAAAAACGCGTTTAGGTTTACGTGAGCGCCGAGTGCCCGGTTGTTGCCCATGCATTTGCCGCTACTCAACTGCCTATAACTTCTGGAATTTTACGAATTTCAACAAATCCTTTTAAACACGTATTCCTAAAAGGTTGAACATTCGAAAAATGAAATAAAAAAAAAATCGACTTTTAGACCGGAAGGTCCCCTTAAGGGGTAACACCACTCTAGAGGCAGAAAAAAATACCTAAATTTAACAATTTATTTTGGGAGTATGACAAACGGAATAGAATTTCTTTTCAGAGGGTTTATTTAACACATATTGAAGTACGAAAAACAATTTTTTTATTGTCATTTTCATACAAAATGGCGGCGACAGAGCCCGTCGTCGAAAACAGTTTTTTTTAAAACACCACTACGGGAGGACGAATTTCTCGGCATGTATGAGTCGTGGAACAAAATACCAAAAAAATTTATAATCTATATACAATTGGCTTTGGAAGTACGTAGGAGTTTTTTTTTTATCAATTTTTGTGGACGTGGTGCACTTTCTAAGGAATGAATCGATTTTTTGCCCTAAAAATGAGCATTAAATTTTTTATAAAAGAAAAAGTTTACATTCGATCAAAAAACCGCTACGTACTTCCAAAGAGAATATTGTTGTGAAGCTACTGTAAAATTTTCAAATCGATCCATGCAATAGTCTCCGAAAAATCCGTCCTCCCAATTTGAAAGAAGTGGTTTCGACGACGGTCTCTGTCGCCGCCATTTTGTATGAAAATGACAATAAAAAAATTGTTTTTCGTACTTCAATATGTGTTAAATAAACCCTGTGAAAAGAAATTCTATTCCGTTTGTCATACTCCCAAAATAAATTGTCAAATTTAGGTATTTTTTTCTGCCTCTAGAGTGGTGTTACCCCTTAAACTTGTGTTTGGATCGGACACGGCGGTGCAACAACTAGGCTTCCAAACTTATTCGACATCGTAGCTACTCTTTGATTTTCTTGGAGGTCGTATTAAAGGGGAACACCACTGCGACGGCCGGAAAACTAAGACATTTTGAAGAATTTCTTTCCGGAATAATTTCTCGAAAAACTGTCCGTCTTATTCGCGGATGTTCGAAAGTTTTCTTCTAAAGCGCACCATTTTTACGAAAATAATTTGTTTAAGAAATCGGTACGTGCTACGGAAACTACCCTCATAGTTTATATAAAAAAATGAATTTTGATTTCGGCCCTGCTGTTCCATAGTTACACATTCGCCCATAATGCATAAAATTTATGCACGTTTTTCTACTTATTTTTTTAATAATCTCTTAAGACTAACAAATTTTATATGAAAACTGTAAATTATTTCTGAAAAAGTTCTTAAAAACGGCTTACTTTTCTTGCCGCCACAGTGGTGTTCCTCCTTAAGAATATTATTAGAAATAAAATATTAAAAGTACAGACATCACAGATATAAAAAATTATAAAGTATAAAAAATATAAAGATATAAAAAACGGTCTATAAAACAGGAGTAGAAAATTCTTTTAAAATTGAAATAACAAATGACCCAAGAATCCGAAAAACTAAAGAATGAAAATACATTCGTATCCTTCGTTCATATATCTTTAAATCTCCAGCCAGGACTATAATAATTTTCAGCACAATAAACAAATTAATGACTGTACAAATATCCCCATACGTTTCCTTTGCCGCTCACGAAGAAATTATCGCATTTTCGATTAATTTTTCCACGAAGAAACACGCGTACTTCGTTTGTGCCTTGCATTGCGCCGCGCCCTTTATATCCCGCGCGCGCTCCCGAACACGTTTGTCCGTTACGCGGCAGCGGCGCGTTGAAGAATTTCGGCGGAGCGCGGTATCGGGGAAAACTCGTAAGCGAAACGCGGAAAAAGAGGAGCGCTTTTCATGAGCGAATTCTATTATGCAGTTCACACTGCGGTAAACGCGCCGTACGGCGTATCTCAAACTGCTTTATGGTTCATCTGCTAGAAACACTGAACAAAGCGGGCGAAATAATAAATGCGAAACCACGGCGAAACACGGGAATAAAACACGTGCTCATAATTTCGGAATAAAAGTCGAGCGACGCGCCAGCGTTTAAACAGCGAACACGATCCACGTGCAGTCGCGCGATATATGGGACATTATTGTACGTATCCGCGTAATAAAGTAGAGTGTAGTGTGGCTCGCCGTGGATCGGGGTTAATTTTTCTCATCCCCTGCCGGGTACTCAATGAGAAACTAATTTAACGAGTGACGATATTCCATCCGGTTCTGTGTCAATCTTTCGCCCTTCCGCTTCCTTTCACCCTTCCTCGGTCTTCTGCTATTTCCGCGGCGCGCGTCCTGGAAAATACCGGAGGAAAGAAGCCAGAAGGGAAGCCCCCTATAACTATACAACACCGAAAGGGGGACGCAATAATTTCACGGGCTGATCGTCGCAGAATCGTAGTTCGCGGGAAAGGGACGATTGGAAGTATAATTGAACCACCGTCTCGCGATTAATATCCACTGGAGCGAGGGCCGTTCCGTACGCCGAGGACATTTTTCATTAAAGCCCATCGCCGCTGAATTCGTTTAACTTGGCATTTCTTCGGATATACATACACTTAATCCCTTGGATTTGTCCGCCCCTGGGTTTCATACCCCTCTAGACATTGCAATTTTCATAATTTCCCGAATACCATTGTGATCCACGCTCTTTTGCATTTATGAAATCGTGCATTTCATTTTGATCGTTGAAATGTGTATTTGTATTCATTTCGTTCGTTCAGCAAACGAAACAGACTTCTGTGCACTATAATTGTTTTGCTTTATTTACGGGAGAAATAGTACCATTGTTACTCTCGTATTGTTTTACTATCCATGCCAAACATATCTGAATAATAATAATAATGGTCCTTTATTGCACCAGTAGGCAGTAAGAATAATAAGAAGAAGATAAAAGAATTCTGATTTTACACAGGAAAGTAGTCGCTTTCGATTGATATAAATGTAGCCTGTGTAAAAAAATTCATTCGCCCCATGGAATGTCACGAAGTTAAACAAAGAATTTATAAATGGACCAAGTGCTCTTTATATAGCTATAGCTTTGCTGAAAAACAATACAGCTAAAAACTGATAAAAGCAGCTCAAAGTAGAGATTCCACACTTTCACACGATATTTTGAAAATATTGATACGACCATTTCTGCCGGAGTTATGATCATTTGAACTTGCCCCCATTTTTCGGGTTCCTAGAGGTGATCCTTTAATTATTTTGAGGAAATTGTATATCCGTTGCCGCTTCATCCATACAAAGTAGGGGTGGGACTATTTGTCGAATTTTTCGATATTCGAATATTCGAATACTTCAGTTGCTCAATTATTTGGCGAATATAATTCGAATATCCAAGTATCCAAATACTATTCGAATATCCATGTAGCCAAATACTATTCGAATATTTAAGTATTCGAATACTATTCGAATATCCAAGTATCCAAATACTATTCGAATATCCATGTAGCCAAATACTATTCGAATATTTCAGTATTCGAATGTTTCAGGATTCGAATATTTCAGCATTCGAATATTTCAGTATTCGAATATTTCAGTATTCGAATATTTCAGTATTCGAATATTTCAGTATTCGAATATTTCAGCATTCGAATATTTCAGTATTCGAATACTATTCGAATATTTCAGTATTCAAATACTATTCGAATTTTTCGGTATTCGAAAACTGAAATATTCGAATAAATAGTATTCGAATCCTGAAATATTCGAATAAATAGTATTCGAATATACTGAAATGTTCGAATAAATAGTATTCGAATACTGAAATATTCGAATAATAACATTCGAATACTCAAATATTCGAAGTTTATTCGTAGCATTCGAATACTCGTAAAATATTCGAATATTAAATTAGCCCTAATACAAAGCGGAATCCACATTGTTTAGATAGATCTCTTGTCTCTCTAAATAGTCGCCGTTCATCACTTGTTTATCGTTCGTTAATATAAACGGGGTTGGAAGATCAAGCTGTCATTATATCCGATGCTAAAACAATTCCCATCTTATTCTTTTTTCGAGTAAGCCAAGAGTCGCTTTTGAAGACAGATGCGAGACGAATGATAATAGGCCTGGGTCTGTTATTCGTTCTACGTACTTATTTTTAACGAAACGGGCTTTGAATTCTGCAAACAAATTTCTCACGTAATATCCTTAATTATGGCCCGAATTGTATCATTTTTGGGCCCATTTTCATCGGGAAGACATGAGACATCGATTGGTAATATTCGTTGGCAAACTGTTGTTTTTTTTGTTAATTAACCCACCATAATAATTGTAGGTGAAAGCATCAGAAAGAATATGTATGTACAATCTTTCGATTGTTGAGACGCCTTGCTTTCTCCGCTCGCGAGCGAGGACCTTCGGGCCCCAGTAGACCGCCCGTTGACAGCCGAGAGCAATAAAACCGATGGGCCACATAAAATCTGCCTGTTTTTGATAAGTGTTAATAAAAGTATTACCAATCGATTTCTCATGTCTTCCCGATGAAAATGGGCCCAAAAATGATATAATTCGGGCCATAATTAAGGATATTACGTGAGAAATTCGTTTGCAGAATTCAAAGCCCGTTTCGTTAAAAATAGTCCGATTTAAATTATTTTCTGTCCAATTAATCGGGAGAACACCAAGAATCCATTGGCGTCACTTTCATATTAATACGATGAAAAATAAAGAAATTCAGATTCTGTAGAATCTGGCCGGTAGGCGACCGCGCGCGGGTCAGGCCGCAAAGGCTTTCGCCGGTTAGTCGTTTCCTCGACTAATAATAGAATGACAGCTGAAACCACGTTACTCACAACCCACGACGAAAGGCTCTTGAATAACCAGCTTCAACTCTGGCGCCTCGACTGAAGATAAGTTACATCAACTTTAGTCACCCTTTGACTAACGACTAACCGTAAGGACCTTTTAACTAGATGTTATCTAGATATTATCTTTGCCCAACTCTGGTTCTGTTCCCGTAAATCACGAGAAAACACAGAGCCATATATCTACGTCCTTAGATACACTTCAGACTACAAATTTAAAGCCTCGCTGAAAAGTTTCTAAACATCGAATCTATTGAACCTTCTTTATACTTAAATTGAAACTCCTTTTCACGATGTCCTGCTTAGCCTCTCACAACTGCTCCGAAATTCCTTATCGTTTACCCCAACGTATACACCCATTTCTCTGTGCTGCGATATAATACGACAGTATTTCTTAAAAGACGAAAACAAATTATGTCGCAGGAAGAAGCACTATCCGTCTTCTACCCAGGGATAAGTGCAGTGATCGTTTAGAAAAGCAATTTAGTTAAAGCATTATCACTCGTTTGTTTTCGCACCTTGTCATCGTAAGTCATTCCCCACCGTTGGATGACCAATGCAATCTTGTTTCCCTAGACTATAGTACACAGTGCGCACATCCATTTACATACACGGTTGGTACTCCTACTTGACATCAGTCATGGTTGATGAGCCTTCGGCGATGGAGGGAAACGGCCATTAGTCATCGTTATACGTCACCTTTGCGTCGCCGCACATAGTTAGAAGTACGTCGAGGATGCTCGTGGCTGGCTCGTTTTGGTTAACACCTCGCGCGGAGACGTGCTGATACGTCATGAATAACTGAGGGCACTTCTTCCCTGTGTCTGCGGAGGAGAAAAGAGATCGCCTCGCTGGTGTGAGTTGCGCCCCGGCGCGGATCTCCGCGGGCGGACAACGAAGTATGAGCCCGCGAGTGCGCGGTTTTGTGTAAACTGGAAAACGTGGGTGCACACATACTCGAGAGAACCATGACTGCCACGTAAGAGTAACACTTCTGTGGCTAATGATTACTACCTACTTTGGATTCGATTAGTAGAAACAGCACTGGTGTGAAAAATATAGCGTGACTAAGGTCGGGGCCAGATATATTGGCCGGTGAATTCGTTTTCGCGAGCAACGATTGAGGAGAAATCAACCACCACCATCTGACGATCGTATGGTGGGGTGACGGGAACGCTGCTCGGCTCCGCCTGAATCTAGCCGTTTGGCTGTTATTTATTCTTAGCGTAATAGTTGTGTGCGTGACGAAGCTATTCATAGACCAATACGAGATGAAGCTATCGAGAAGGAATCAATGTTCTGACCAATAAAGCTCCTGAATTTTTTCGGATCTAACGCACACCTATTCTGATGTGTGTATTTCTACGCTGACAGCTCGGTTTGGCCTACACGCCAGAAGCTTGGCACTATCCCCACCACTTCTGGCTCACTCTTGTTCTGCGAAGGCGAGAGCGAGATGGAACGAGAGCGAGTAAGAAAACGTTGTGAAAAGGAGCACCGAGGCAGGCAAACGGTGTGGTGGGAGAATACCCCTCACGAAACTCACCGGCCAATATATCTGGCCCCGACCTTAGGTAGGGGAGACCGGTACGAAGTAATTTCAGACGAATATTAGCAATTAGCCAAATGATTAAATTTCAGCAAGGCAGCATATAATTATTAGGGTGGTCCTTATAGGTATGGTAAAAAATCAAAGTTTTTAAAACTTTCCTCTGATCCGCTCAGAAGCTTCCAAATTGTTTAAAAGAATTTCGTCTAAAATTTTGTTAAAATATATTAAGGATTAAAGGTCGCTCAATGGCATTGAAGTATTTCTATTTTGGTATAAATTCATAGAAATTTTTGCAACAAGGACAAAGTAATTTTATTAACTTTTAAGTGAGAGTGTAACGTTAAAATTCAGGCACACATCGCGTAGACGAAACGGGTTTATAACGAGTGGGTACTGTATTGTGCTGTGGCATAAGGCTTTATATGCACATTTAAATTATATTCAGGTTGTTAAACGCATAGAGAAAAGCATGGTTTCGGATTCTGATATATAAATATGGGCCCCGTTTCATTAAAATTGACAAGTGACAATTATAGAAAGTCGCAGTTGCCAAACTTGTGGTGCATGCGAAATATAAAGTCCTTGAGTGACCTTTATATATCAAAATATACAAAACACGCAGATATTTTTTTTGTCGAATAGAAGACTTTAAGAGGGTCAGACAATACAAATTTAAAAGTTGGAAAATAAGGACCACCCTAATAATTATGTTAGATAAAAAGGAAGCATTATGACAATTTATAGGTGTAAAGGTTCCATTAATATTAGGAATATAATCGATCGATTCTGCGAATATGTGCATACTCAGTTTGGTTGTTGAAGAACGACAAATATATAGGATATTCGAGTGTCACAGTGTAACTGGTTTTGTTTAAAGTTTAGATTGCATTTGACTTGATCGTTCTCTAAAATGCAGCCACCTTCCAAAATATTTTGAAACATGCTGCATCGCAGGGACTGGTTAATTTTTAAAAGCCTTGGTTTAGAAACTGTAATGGTCACTTTATTTGATTAATAATTAAGTCCGTATCAGACGAGTCAGCGTTCAAGAAGGGATAATTCTTTGGATGACATGAACACGCAAGAATTCCACTTCTTCCTTGTCCACGGTCTTGCAAGTTACACATTTGCAAAACACGCGAGTTTGAAGAATGTCTGAGTAAAATAAAGTTAACACATACGAGTATCTTCATGACATAAAAATAAACATACTATTATAGTTTACCCGCACCTTCGCTATGTAACTTCATGTCAATAAATTTTTCTAACTTGTGTCGTATTTATTAGTAACGTTGCGTCAAGATTTTATTGATCAAATAGGTGACATAATACAAAATAAATGTGACGCTTCCGATCATTACCACTTAATAAGTATACTACGCTAAATGGGGGAATTAAGCCTTTTCATATTTCCTTCCAAACGTCTTCAAATAATTTTCTAGTAACAACAGCCAATTTAATAGTTTGTTGTACGAATAAATACGTATCGCGATCAAAGAGCAGGTAACTAACTATATTTTGGCTCAAGGTAAACATATTCCAGTCCTCTTATTTGCACGGTTCTACATGTATATGCAGTATCGATCCCTTTGCATGCCCGCTCGTAATACTGAAATGTGTCACAGACCTCGCTAAAATTATTTAATTAAATGCGACCAGTTTTTGGCTGGTGGTCGTCAAACATCGAGTGTTACTGATTTGGGCATTTTGACCTAGTTGCGCCCTTGATTCTCTTAGTTGTTGGCGTACCATTTATGGATGCCAGAATAATCGTCACAGGTTCGCGTTTAACGAGCATCCACACAGTAAATGTGCAGCTCTTAAAATAAAAATTTATCAACGACCAAACAACAAACGGAATTAGATTAAATTAATTTGATTAAAGATTGAGGATCCAGATTTGTGAGGTGAACATGATAGGATATATTTTACAATATGTAACTTTTGTCTTGAACGTATGTAAAAAATTTGGAAAAGAATGATTCACGTTCTACATTACTGTAGTTTTTGCGCACCAATGAAATGTGTTCTCAGTGTAATATTCACACACCTGTCACACATTCATCGCCATCTGTCCAAGAATAGTGCTTTGCAATAGAAAATATTACCGAGTCGCTTATCATTTCTGTGTAAAATCTATACATTGTTTTATGTGCTACATTGTTAGAGGCAATGTTTACAAAAGTATGAAATCTGTCCACCAGGCTAGTAATACCTAAATATTTTTTTATGTATTTCCGAAGTCGTTTTTCTGTTAAAAAATGTAGCTTACGAACAGAAAAATTCAATCAACAGGGTGATATCTTTTTCATTTTCTAGAGCGATATGTTGTTACGTCCTACTAAGTATTATTTAAAACAGTGGTTTTCATTAAAGTTGTCGAAATTGAACAGAGTCACTTGCGACATTCGTTTAGCATAGAATTTAAAGAGAATTAAATTTCTACCCTGTACATACGTTTCGTAAAAGACCACAGAAGAATACTTTTCATCGTCATCTTTACGTAGGATACTATATATAGTCAAATAACATTTACAGAATCGCCAGCGTATTTTCACTGCATTTATATGTCAGGCACATTATTATTTTTTCCAAATTTACATATTTATTTACACTGCATCACTAACTTTCTTTTCCCTTTTTTAAATAAATCAGTCTAATTTTATAAGAACTCTAGCAAAATACACCCGCGCTTCGCTTCGGGCCTAAGAGATATTAAGGACTCCATGAAAACATATTTCACCCCTTTTCACCACCCCCTAATCGGGTCTAAGAGATTTTGAGCGATCCGTGAAAATACATTTCACCCGTTTTCACCCCCTTAGGGGTTGGTTAGGAAAAAAACCCTGAAATTGATTTTTAGGCATTTGTCTGGGTAATCTTTGTGGGTAAGAAGAGATATTAAACAATCCGTGAAAACACGGTTTACCCCTTTTCACCCCCTTAGGGGTTGATTCGGAAAAAACCCTGAAATTGTTTTTAGGCATTTGTCTGGGTAATCTTTGTGGGTAAGAAGAGATATTAAACAATCCGTGAAAACACGGTTTACCCCTTTTCACCCTCTTAGGGGTTGATCAGGGAAAAATCCTGCAATTGATTTTTAGGCATTTGTGTGGGCAATCTTCGTGAGTAGAAACCAAGTTTACATCTAATCGGGCCTAAGAGATATTAAGGAACCCCTGAAAACACACTTTACCCCTTTTCACCCCCTTGGGGATGGAATTTCAAAAAATCACTTCTAATCGAGCACCTACGTCGGTAAAATAAATATACCCTCCGAATTTAATATTTCTAAGTTCAGCGGTTTGGCTCTGGACGGTGATGAACGAGTAACACAACGATTATATAAGTACAGATTTATTTAACAATTTCCGCTTTACACAATCAGAAGCTCAGAAAATACCTGTAACGTCCAGACTACTCGTCCCTCAATACACAGAAATTCCCAGCAAAAGTACTCATTGTCTATTGTCTGAATCTAAATTTGTTGTCTAAAAATATTAAACAAAGGAAACGTAACGCTATCACATAACATTTTTACGAACGATAGTCAGTAGGTCGTCTGTGAAATCTCGTGGAAGCCCGTCGAAGCATTAGAAGCCGGATCAGCAGTATTTCCCCGGGAAAGATGAAGGCGAGATAAAAGAAAACTCATGGACGAAGTTCTGAGTCGAAGTTAGGTAGCACGTACCTGGAAAGGTGTGACTATCGAGGAGTTTAGCGACACGTGATCGTAGTTATCGCTAATTCCTCGGGGTGCTATTACGGAACGGGAATGGATGGAGCATTAGGCGGACAGACGGGCTTTCGATGCGGCACATGGCGTAACCATTCACCCACCCAACCCTTCGTCTTTTCACATTCGAAGGGACGACGACTACGACACGACTACGGCGACGTCGCATCGGCCGGATCTCGTTGACGACGGTAACGACAGCAACGTGACTCCGGCAGCCACGGGAGGAAAAGAGAGTCTCGTGCTCTTTCAATGGTTTTCACACTATCGGTTTAAACTTGTATTCGTGGAATCTTCTGAATGTTCAAACGGCTGTTGAACCCGGCGAGAATATAACCTTGAAAGAAACGTCGACGCAACCACTGCAAGCTTTTAATGCTCGCTATTCGAGCGGCTGCATTGAAATGATGAATGGCAGAACGTATTTTATTGGACGAATTTCGCGACTCAATGTTTTATTTTATGGAGCTATCGATGCCGATTTTTCAAATAGATTATCGGCTTTTGAAAGCGCGGTCTCTTAGTCGTGGGAGGGCTATGATTTTTTTTTTCGAGGTACAGAAAAGTTTGTAGCGATCAGGGATCGAAAAAGTTCTCGGACCCTCGTTTTTTAAAAATTCTGTTAGAACTTATTTGTTTCGATTCGGAAAATATCTGTTTCTGTGGAATTTTTAATGAAACAAATGCTACCTTCAGGAACTTCTTTAAAAAGTGTTCTCATGGAACAGATATTTTAGAACCTATATAATAAAAGTTCCATGGAAACAAGTTACATTAGAACATTTATAAAAAAAGTTTTCAAAAGATAAAGAAAGTAGTAAATAGTACTCAACTATTGAAGTTTATATTAAACGACCATAGATGTAATTTAAGTTCTACAAACCTAGACAATATTTTGCTCGTAAAATTAAATTAAATGTAAAATTAAATTAAATATTCTTGACAAGATCTCTTCTGTTCAATACTTGTTATGAAACCATTAATTATATTATGATTTTTATACCTTTTATTAAATAAACATTTGAAGAATATGATATTATATTGTTAAATAAAACTCGTACCTAATAGTTTAGTACTTTTCTTTATCTTATGAAAACTTTTTTAATAAACGTTCTAATATAACTTGTTTTCATGGAACTTTTATTATAACGATTCTAAAACATCTACGTAGGTAAGTATTACATATAAATAACAAATTCAAAATATCAATTTAACTGTATGAATTATTTAATATTCTTGTAGTACTATCCATTGAATAGTATTTAGTGTTTGTTACAACGATTCAGAACTTTTTTTAATATCGGTGAACAAAATATCTGTTCCTGTTATACAGAAATTTTTATTCTTATATTTTATAAGTTCCATTCCAACTAGAACTTTTATTTTCAAGAACTTTTATTTTATCGGTTCTTCTGAGAACTTATAATGTGAGAATATTTTTAAAAAAGTTCCGCGGCATTTGTTTTGAATGGAACCTATTGAAAAGTTTCAGAACTTTTTCGATCCCTGGTAGCGATAACGAATTGATTGAAGTTAGACACAGTAGCATCGTTGATTTTATATTATTATGTATAAACAGCTGGCGATTGTATTTTTGTAATTGTACGAAATGAGTTTTCACTTTAGAATTAGTTTATTGTAAGTAACAGTGCGGTTGAAGATGAACCGTAATAGTACATTTTCAAATAACCCTTGCATTTAAGCTTTGGTAAATTCGACTAATTTTCATGAATATGGTAATTTATTCTAATATCAGATTGCCAAATATGCATTGCAAATACGGGAAAACTAATAGAAACTATAGGGAGCTCAAGAGTTTCAGGTGGTGTCTAAATGAAAATACATTTAGTCCTGCATATTGTCAACTTAACCAGGCAAAATTAAGATAGTAGACACATGTGTCGAAAAATATTAAATGTAGAGAAAGAGAAAGCTGACTTATGTTTTTACCGTACAGTTTCCAATGAATTCCTGATAACGATTTTACTGATTAGTTTGTTGACTGTTAAAGGCTTATCTTTTTTTGGGCTAAAATCATAGCGAAAGTTTAGATTTTTTTTTTAAGAAACTAGCGATTCGAATAATCTGAAATTTGGACCATGTTTTTATGCATCTTTGAGGAAGTTGTAGTTTTTTTTTTATTAATTTTTAAGCATAAATATAGGAGTTATGCATGATTGACCATCACGCGCCATTGTCCGGTGGTGTGCACGGTATTTCTGTAACCACTGAACCGATTACCTTAAAATTTGGCCTGTATGTCCAACAAACATTACTTTATACTTCGATGAACCAGGATACCGATAAGTTATATGCTTCTTTGATTACATAAGAAAATTGGCTCAAAATTGTATATCAAACGTTTCAGACCTTTCATTTTGAAAACCCTCCACGCTCCTCAAAAAATTTTTGTATTTTTTTCTGGCTCATCAACTTATGGCTACATATGTATACAGCGAAACGCCGTTTCATTTTTCTGTTCTAGATTACCAGGAAGATAAATATCATGCACACCAGCGGACGACGAATTTTGCTCGGGGTGTTGGTCGATCATGTATAACTCCTATATTTATTATTAAAAATTAATAAAAAAAAAAAATACAACTTCTTCAAAGATGCATAAAAACATGGTCCGAATTTCAGATGACTCAAATCGCTGGTTTCTTAGAAAAAAAATCCCCCATTTTGCTATGTGTTTAGCCTAAAGATTAGGATTCCCCTTAATACCTTGAACTTTTACTAATCTTCAAGGTACTCATTTATGTTATCATCATTGCCAATGCTCGAATTTATCCTGATTGCATTGTCACTTCCTGTGACAGCTCATCAATTCCTCTCGAAAACCCACGAAAGAATTCCATTAAAACGGAAAGAAGTTCCCAATAATAACAACTTTAATATGAAACCTATATTCAAAACATTCCTACTATTCCCTAGCCAAAAACAAATAGTTGTAACTCCAAAAGGTAACGCGTTTCAACTAAATCGACAACACATTTCTTTTCATTTTATCATAAAACAATTCTTTACGCCTTGAATGAAAGCAACATATTAAAATTACAAGTTTTAAACTTTTCATTTTATAAACTACATTCGCTTCAATTTTGCAGACACCACAAATCATGGAGGATTCTATGTTGTATATAGAGAAGCATGTACCATTGAACGAAAAAATACAACATAAATGTTCACGTCAGAAAAGAGGCAAGATATTCAAATCTACTGGACAATGGGATAGTTTCGACGCAACAAGAAGCAGTACTCCTCGACTACGCTCTTCCGAACGATCGAGAAGGCAGGGTTGAGCGTAGCCACGAAGTGACAGGCGGAATCCAGGCAGCGAGGAGAGGAGAGCCGCGGCGGAGCGATACCGTTTCAGTGAAATTGGGGTGAAAACCGGCGGCTGTGCGCGCACGGGGGCGAAAGAAAAATATTCGTGAGACTAGCAGGACAAGTGGTGAGACAGGACGGTGGGATATCAAGGTATCGATCCGAGGCAGGACCGTTCTGCACGGCGACGAGCGTCTCTCGAAGCGCTCGTGTCTCTTCACGCTCGGTCGCGCTTTTCGTTAACGCCGAGCTAAGAGCCGGGGCTCGTGTAACAGGATCCTCGCAGAAAGCGCCTTGGGGTTTTACGGTGCCCCTTCAGCTGGAATCGGGAGAGGTAAGAGAGGAGGCGAAAGAAGGAGAAGGTGTGCCGGAGATGGAGGTGGTTAGCGGAGGAGGGTAGGACAGTGAACCTGGTATCGATCAGCTCGCGGCAAGTTCAGGGTCGCACTGTCGCAGCGACTGCCTCTCCCGCTCTGGCCCACGGTCACACCCCCCCCCCCCCGCCCAGCTCCATCCCTTCGATCTCGGACCACCGCTTGCAACCCATCAAACGAACCATCCACCTCTCCCGCTCTACAGTTTTACGAGGGACGGATAGATGGTGCGAGAAGCCCGCCACGCACAGCTGTTTGCATGCGCACACACCCCCGGCTCCAAGACCTCCCTGACGGTCACTACCATCTAATGTAACGACCGGCATACCTTTCGGGCTGACTTGCAGACTATCGGGGTTAGGCTCGATGCTCGTTTTCGCGGGATCCTGGGCCTGCGTTGCTTTCTTTTGTGGAATGAAATTACGGGTGAGTAGGTACTATGATATTACAGTTCTGCCAGGTAGTAGGGTTTGTTGTAGGGTGATTGATTATGCTCGAGCATGTAGGAAGTTTGTTGCGGTTTGTTTTGGATGGGTTGCTGGGCTTGTCCGAGATTGGAGATCCATTTTTCTGCGTCATCTCGCCAATATGGTATGGAGCGTAAGGTGGAGCTTGAGAGTTAAATAAATATTGAATATTTTTTTATGAGTCTTACCACCCTGATTTGTTCATTTAGATGTACAAAGACTTTAGGGTGAACCAACCAGTAATTGACCGCATACCAGTGAATGACCATTAGACAAAGAAATGTCGGTTATAAATTTAAAAATTATTATATGTTTATAAATGGAAGGTAGTTGCAGTTTTATTATCCCATATTTTTAGTTACGCGTATTAAGGGGGGCAACCACTTTAGGAGACCGAACATTAGATGATTTTTGGGATTTTTTTTTATTGCGAAAAAAAAAACGGAAATTTCCGCAACTCTAACAATAATTTTTTCATGTTTTCATATATCTCTGGTAATTTTTTCAAGTTGTTTCATCCATTGTATTAAGGTGTAATCCGCTGTGTCCCTTGGCGTGTCCTCATCGTCGTTGTCGACTTGCGGGAATCGTGCAGCTCGCAATTAGCATCTGAACTAGTCCAAAAAATTTTGATACATTCTTGAGATGTTTTTTAAGAACATGAACTTAAATTTTGAAAAGAAATCGAGAATTTAATGTTGGAACGTGTTTGAAAAGAAAATGATCGTTTTTTAGCATTTTGTTTCCCGGCATTTTGCAATAATAAATATGTTTTAAACAATCTAAGCTTTCCAACTTTAGGTTCATGTTTTAATAAATTATATTATGTAAACGTGTTCCAAATTTGAAGATGATCCATCAATTAGTTTTTGAGTTATGATTCCCGCAAATTGAAAAAATGTCGTTTCGAGAAAAACACGTTTAAAGTTTCGCAAACGAAAAACTCAAACTCAAATGTGTTTAATCAAATGATAAAGTGTCTTACCGATTAATCAGCGATTCCACCCCAAAGCAAAGGTACTATGCTCTACGTCACCAGGTGAGTCATAAAAAGGGACTACCTGACTCAGCGCTCGTGGATACCTGGGCGCGCTTGGGAGTCGAGCGGAGAGTCTTTATCATTTATATACATACCGTTAGAAGGAATCCGAATATCGTTTTGAAATTTTCAGGGTATATTCTTAAGATATTTTGCTAATGACTTATGAAATAAAAAAAAAATTGATTTTTTGTAGCATCTAAAGTGGTTGCCCCCCTTAAGCAAATACGTAGAATATATAAGTAGAATTCTTGTTAAAAGTAGTTAAAAAATGGGCTCCATATCAAAATTCACAGTACGATATTGCACATGCAATTTGACGCACATCAGAATAGTACACAGAAGATAGTGCGCATACAATTTAGAGCACGCTGTTTTACGAACATTTTTGTTAGTGCACATCAGGATATCGCACTTTAATTTATACATTTATATTTACATTACATTTACATTTATATTTGACAATTTGTTAAATTAATTGTTCACAGAGGCGCAGACATCAGACAGTGTCTGTTTCCTGCTGTCAAGGTAGAATCTACTAATTGGTTTACTTAATTATACGTCAGATGGGGTACAATGATACCTTTTCTCAAATTCTATTTTTCTTAACGAATGAATGAACGCATTTGAAAAAGTTTCTAGTCTTCCATGCTCTTCCACATAATTGTCATGTACATTGGAAATTTCACCATCATTGAGCTACCCCTAAATATAGATCAATTGTGCTCCTATTCTGCTCGATTTTATTTTTTATAAAAAGGAACAAATTGAGATGGTAAGCAGATCATATGTTCATAGTTGAAAAATAAGTTGCACCCTAATGGAGAGGCTCATTAAGGGCGGATTCTCGTCTAACAGCCCCAAAAGTAACTGATATTTCAGAATTTTTTTGGAAGAAACTGTTCGATATATTCGATTAAACTCTTTTGGCATATAAGGAGGGATCTTTAAACTTGCAGAAAATATTTTTTTGATGTTGATCTTTCTAATTATTTAATAATTATTGTGGAATCTTGTCCACCTCTTCGACGATGTAACTCCTGTTGGCGGGATGTGTAGCACCTATCACAGTCATCTGATTGCAAAAACTATAGAAGTTTCTTAAAGTTAGATAGTTTACGCTGGTATTGGTCCACTTTAAAGACACAAAATGAAAAATGAAAAGAGTTATAGTGTTTGAAAGGAAAAGTAACTTTTCTCCTGAGACAAATTTTTCATTTGTATCCTTATATCGCCGAAAAAAAGTATCATAAATAAAAGCTAAAATAAAATGTTCGGCCCAGTATCTGCAGCAATGTATAACGAATAAAATGAGCTTTACTTGAAATTGATCAGTCGATTAGTTTTTGAGTTATCCGAGACACCAACATCGTCGAAGAAATTCCACAATAATTAATAAACAATACGAAGGATCGCCATAAAAAAAATATTTTCTTCAAGCTTAAAGATGCCTCCGTCTATCCCAAAAAACTTTAGTCCAATATTAACAATATCTTTTTAAAAAAAAATTCCTAAATCTCGGGGGCTGTTACACGAGAATCCCCCTTCAAATCGTGTTCTCCATTGTAATTTATCCAAGCACTTACACAATGAATATATCATTAGGAAGAATAAGTCAACGTTTCCAGTGCCACTAAATACAAAAGTTCCAAGCAGCCCCTCAAAGTAAATCAAGATCACAGTGACTGTGGTAGTGAAGCCAAGAAGTTCGAAACTTCCAACCCCAATTTCACTTGACCCGCTGAAAATAAAGTAACGCTGTCTTCGAAAGACTTAACTGTCTCGAATTAATCAATAAACATAGAAAATGAAACGCAAAGCTGACCATCTCTCAGAGTAACGAACGGAGGCGGCAGAGAATGCGGCAGCCCAGACCGAAGTTGAGGAAGTTGAGCATACACGGGTTGAAGGGGGTAGGCATCGCCGTTCTCGTACCTGCGAAGTAGAATCGAATCGAGCATCACGCTCGCGGGAAATCGTTTAAAAGGAATTACAATCCAGACCGGCGGGGGTGGATGGAAGGTGGCGGGGGATGAAAACGGCAGGGTGGGAATGGCGATATTTCGTCGATTCCTATTCGGCGGTCGTAGATAAACTTGGCCGATCTTCTGAACGTGTGCGCGGACACACCGACTCGCGGGGGGCGGCACACTCTTTCGTGGCTCAGCTACGGTTCGACGTAGTGAATTGAAATTAACATAAAATCGAAATGCCGGCAAACTTTGCGCATAAAGAGTCAACTGCCCAAGTTCGCTGAATGGCTGCAAACGGGCAACTCCGTTTCGGTATGAAAGGAGGTCCACCCCCCCACCCCCGGTAGCTACCCCTTTCTCTCTTCGTTTGTGTTCCTTCTCCAGCCGTTCCCTGGAACGCCGTTCTCTTCCAAGCCACCGTAGTACGGGATGGTATAGAAAAGGCCTTGGAATAATTAGACGAGCGGTCCGTTTCCGGCGGCGCGATAACTGCGATAACGCCGCTCGTAGACCAATAATTCCTCCCGAGCTCTCGCGCGACCGACACACGGGGCTGTGCTGTTGCATGCCCGCTCGTTCTGTGTATCTCGAGAATATAAGGCACGATAACGTGCCGGCCCGATAATGGACGGCTCGAATACGAGGAGAATAGCTTTATCACGGGCCTCTTTTCTTTGTGCGGAGCGCGGAATCAGCGCGTGGAAATGGAAAGTTTATCGCGGGCCTGCGCCAGATTAAAATGCTAAGCACCCTGGCCGAGCTTCTCGGGCACCGATTCCGATCGAACAGCTGTGGTTTCACTTTTTTATCGGCCTCCTTCGGTGATTTTCAGGGGACTAATCTGACCGATACGATTCGGCGCTTGATGGGTGGAATATCGTTTCGAGGAATGTGCGAAGTGAGAGTGTTGCGTTGTAAGTATAATTTAGTATTATTTAAGGGGACATTCTACTTTCTTGGTCTCAAAAAATTCGATTTTTTTTCCTGCTGAATTCGGAAGAATGCACCTTCTACAAGATCCTCCTAAATTTTTGCAGCGAAATTCGATGTATTTTCAATGTTATAGGTATTTGTAGCGTCAGCGGCCTGGTTCTCAAAACTTTAAACGCGATTTTCTCGAAACAACATGTTCTTGGTTGGCGGTTGTGATAGAAAAAAAACTCCATGACCAATTAATCCAAAATTTGAATATGTTATTCTACACATTAGTGGCTATCCCGCTTAGCACAATATCTTAAGATTTTTTAATATTTTCTCACATTTAATATCTATGAAACAGAAAAGAAATGCCCTTTTCGGTACTTTCAACTTTGATCGACCGCCATTTTAATAATTTTGGTCCAAAATTGTTGTTTCGTGGTATGCGCGATAACCATACTCCTGCGAATTAAAAATATGTTTGGTTTTTTTATTTCCGATGATCCAGTCGTCCGAAATTTCAACCGCCAGCAAATCTGATGCCGCCAACTTCACTGCGAAATATTTGTGTAAACAAATGAAATAAACAAGTAACAAAGATTTTTTCTTGTATTTCAAGAGTGGTAAAATATACCCCCAGAAATTCGAAAACATTAAGTGTTTACTTCATTATAAAAACCATCACCGAAAAGTGGCCGATTTTTCGGCCGAGAGAGTAGAATATCCCCTTAAATAGAATAGCGGTAGAAAGGTAATTTAAAAATCTGTGGGAAACTAGTGACAGTAGAGAATTTGTTTTGTATTTTGTTTACGCTTTATAAGGTTTATACCTGTATCAGTGAAAATGTTATTAAACTATTAAGTACGTGTTTAAATTGTAAGTAAATGTTATTTGATAGTTTACTGTAGCTACTGCAAGCTCTTTAAGGGGGGAGACCACTGTAACGGTCCGAAATGTAAGGGTCTTTTCGGGAATTTATTTAAACCAAACAACGCAAGTAAATCAATGTATTGCTCAGTATAGTTAATAGTGTACATATCGAAGGGTAAGAAAATTTTTTTTCAATGAAATTCATAAATCCGTTTCCTGTATACTCTTCGTCAAAATTTGCACTGCGGCAAAAACATCCTAGTTGCGTTGACAGTGTCCAGGCCATATGGTTAATCCGAATTCAAAGACACAATAAGATTTAGAAACTAGAAGCCTGCCTCTATTACGTGACGATAAAAAAAAGTCAAAATTGTAAAAAATTACAAAATGGCGGACCATTGAAAAGAAAAATCATGTTTTCGGGGTACAAAATTGGGGAAATGTTAATAAAAAAAATAGAAGCAGGTCGAAAATTGAAAAAAACTGATCGTCACGTAATAGCGACGGGTTTTCCGTACAATAAATGTCCTTGATCATGTTAATTGGACGTATAGTTTTCTCTGTAGACTGTCAACGCGGTTGAAAAATGTCATTCTGAGAAAAACGCGTTCAATGTTCCGCGCGGCTCAGTCGCGCGTTTGACACCGCTTCACAAAAAATATCATATCTCCGTCAATTTTGCGAATTTCTTTATAAAATTTGGAGAGAGCATTGTTGAAATCTACGCCTTTCAGAAAATGTAAAAAAGGAAAAATCGATTATTCCGAATTTTAATGGTCCGAAAAGTAAGGGTGTTTTTGGGAATTTATTTCAACCAAACAATGCAAGCAAATCAATTTACTGCTTAGTATAGTTAATATGTACATATTGAAGGGTAAAAAAAAAACAATTGTTTAAATCAAAATCATGAATCTGTATACTAGTCTTCATCAAAATTTGCGCTTCGGCAAAAACATGCTTGTCGCGTTGACAGTGCCCAGGCCATATGGTTACTCCGAATTAAAAAAGACAATAATATTTAGAAACTAGAAGCCTGCCTCTATTACGTGACGATCAAAAAAAGCCAAAATCGCAAGGAATTACAAAATGACGGACCACTGAAAAAAAATCATGTTTTCGGGGTACAAAGTTAGGGAAATGTTGATAAAAAAATATAAGGAGGTCGTTAATGAAAAAAACTGATCGTCAAGTAATAGAGACGAGTTTTTCGTACAATAAATGCCCTTGCTCATATCATTTGGACGTATAGTTTTCTCTGTAGGCTGTCAACGCGGTTAAAAAATATCATTGTGAGGAAAACACGTTCAATGTTCCGCGCGGCTCAGTCGCGCGTTTGACACCGCTTCACGGAAAACACCATATCTACGTCAATTTTGCGAATTTATTCATAAAATTTGGAGACAGCGTTCTTGAAATGTACGTCTTTCAGAAAATGTAAAAAAGAAAAAATCGATTTTTCAGATTTTTTACAGTGGTCTCCCCCCTTAAGGAAAAATGGAAATATCTTGAGATCTAGGATCGAAGAAACCCTAAGAGAAATATTTAAGCAATAACCAATAGCAACGACAGTGATCTAGAAGCAATTTCTCATATTTTCTGCGGGCGAGATATCAACCACGTTTGCGACATATTTCGAAAATATAAGAACCCTAGTATGCGACGGTTAAGAAGCACGCTTCGCTCGTACGCTGAAGATCACGTAGCACGATAATGGCTTCCTTTCCGTCCCTTATCGTACCGGCGACATTCAAAATCCTGGACCATTACTGCACGGCGAATGGTACCCTTTTCAGGTAAGTAGGTGGGTACGTACATCCCCTTGAAAATTTTCCCTTTACCGCGGCCGCGACAGATTATACTGTCGCCCTTTCTGATTTTCGACTCAGCTTCGCTATCTGGAATTCTTTCTATGCGCCTTACCTTCAGCTCGCTTTTTAGCTTAACTTTCTCTCTGCCTCCATCCTCTTTATCTGTATATCCCTCCCTTTTTCTCATCCCCTACTTTGGCCTTCAGTGTATCTACTGCACCGACGTACAACCAAGGGACTACAAAATAATACTGTTTTAATCAAATTTACAATGGACTTCGTGGTATAAACGAAATACAGTTAATATTGCATGCGAAAACGAGTCGGAAACATGGTATAAATTGTTTTCGTATGTGGCTTCAGTTTTGAAAAAGTTAAGGTGGAAGATTCGTTACCTATTATTTTTTATTTTTGTTGGTATGCTTTATTTATAAGTATTGCGTATAAAATACACCATTGTATTTGTACACAAGGATAACTTTATTATTGCGTGTGTTGGAGAATTATTGGAATCCTGGTTAACGAAGTGCAAAGGTACGAATAAAAAAATTACTGTATTTTTAATTTTTAGTTTAAATTTTTCATTTTTTTTTTGGAAACGATTTTGACCTTCTTCTTTATAGTCTTTGCCTTTTATGTTAGTAAGATGGAACAAAATCAATTGAAACGATCAGTTAATGAAAAACGAGACCCTTGTCATTAAACACAGAATCAACCCTTCTGCGATTGTGCGACGAATTACGTCCCACCCTGTATATTCACCTATTTTTTTTTTAATTTACTTTTGTGTATTCTCGTGTTTAGCTAAAAGTCTCAAGCTAATATTACTTTAAGTTAAGATTACTTTACTTGTTTATTCTTACTTTTTGTAACGCTTGTTTTGTTGTCCGTATTTTAGTTTAGTTTATAGTTCACGGTTAGACTTGCCAATAGTGTCACCACTGCATTGCCTTTACTCTTCTTGTCAAAGCCTCTTATAAATATTCAGGTTTCTTCTATTAGAGTGATAAAGACGATTAATAATAAAAAATAATTTTCCATTGGCAGGATCACACGTAACCTTTCCTGAAAATTTTTCTCAAACTCATATTAATTATTCATCGCAGCAAATAGAGTCGTCAATATTTTATCAACTACGATCGTATCTCTTTTTACACACAGTATTAGAAATTGTTTTTATTGTTCTGAAATATTAATGCTAGAGAGAAATTTAAAAGTAAAATATGTATCTGTCACAAGTCTGTTGAATTTGTATTAAAAAGTCTTTAATCATAAATGGAAAGGAACAAACAACTTCATTACGCCAAATATTAACAAATTTCATTAAAAGAGAAATGGCTTTTGGGTGGAAATATCTTTCCACTTTCTTCTCCATGACGACCTTGTCTTCTATATTAAGTATTTTCATATAAATATTGCTTCGTTCGAAAATTTAATCTACGGATTGTAAATCGACAATTCCCTCACAACTAATGATTCCCTCAACTTCACCCGCTTTTTATTATCCCGTATATACTTGTTTTATTGCAGTAGCATTTGTTCCGTTTATTCTTAGCTACTGAAGACTTACCGTTTCTCGTAAGCATTAATACGCGATTATTATTGACTTTCAATAATTCGCAATTCACAACAGACGATGCAGTCTGTGCATAAATGTAATCCTCAAAAACAGAGCCTGGGAATAACGATGGTCTTAAAAGGGGTAGTCGAATTAATCAGAATAATTGTTTAAGAAGCACGATCAAAGAGAAAAATGACTTTCACTGAAGTAATAAATGGTCTGCCACGCGAACAATCATTTTTCTTAAATTCTGCACAGAAAAGAAATCGGCCAGCCCCGATAAGATAGCAACTAATGTTGTTTATCAGCTTTATTTAAAGCTTCAAATAAGAGAGAGAGAGAGAGAGAGGTAGGAAGAAAGTGGGATGTTGGTATCGATTGTACACTCAAAGCCATCATCAATCACGTTGTCCTAAAGCGTGCAATCTTTTCAGCGATCAAATTTTCTTTCCTCGTCGGAGTTGATAAGGGTGGAAGAAAAAAAGGAGACGGTGATATTTCAGCGAAACAGAATGCGTACTTTAGATCCCGAATGAATGAACCCTGCGAATCTGCCAGATGAGCGTAAAAGTTTCACGCGGTATAACTGTTCTGCAGCAGTTTATTCCAGAGAATGGAGGGACGTACAATAATTGATCGCTCGTGAAATATTTTCCTCGTCCGTCCCAGCCGCGTGTGTCCCAAAAGCTCGGACGCCCGCGGCGCGAGCAGCCATAGAAGAACGAGGGTTTGATTCGCGCAGTGAACTATGCCATCAGCAGCGTTCCGTCAACGACCGCCAGGGGTGGCGCGAGTTCATTAATCCGTTGCGTCGCGGATCGCTCGTCACGACATTGAAACAAAGAGTGGGGGTTTATCGCGAGCGACGTCTAATAAACCAACGGCGGTTTCTTGTCGCAAAGTAAGGCTCATTCGGTTCAACGCTAACATCCTGTCATCAGTCTTCATTATCGAACAATGGCCTGGTTCTGCGGTTAACAGCTCATCCGCGCGGGGGAACAACGCACCTCGCTAGCAAGTATGACGTGTCTCTTGAAACGGAACTCGTTTGCGGTTAAGAGAACAATGGACCTAGGCGATTAGGTGATATCGGATAACAGCTGAAGAGGTGGCAAATGCATCAGTGACTCGGGCAACCTAGGGAATTCCTTGCTTCCCCAGATCCCTGAGGCTCGCCTGTGAATATCTTAGAGTAAAACTGAATTTTTACTTCTTCTGCGCTTTGTGGGGTAGGGGAGAGGCTGGTAGGCCAGTTTTTCAGTTTTTGATTTTTAATAAATTATGTGGGCGAAATATCATTAAAACCGGTTACAATACTTGGTAGGGCATACATTTGGCTATCTGATTAAATTATTAATGTTGACTTAATGTGACAAGGATTAAGGTATTTTAATGTTTTTCTAACACCTTCCATGTGTACATTTTCTGTGACAATGTTTCCGCCAAAGAAAACATTAGTGAAATTTCTGATAAAATACATAGTGTTCTTAGTGGTAGTGCAGAAGGCACTGAAGAAATTATTGTAAGGCAAGATGTTACATCGGCTACGGATAATACATTGGCCTCTGAACATGATCGCGAAAATTGTGAACTGTTAAATAGTTTGAAGCATGCTTTTGCTGCTGCACCAACACATGCCGACAAAGTAAAAATTATAGCATTATTACCACAAATTGGACCTTCGCGATAATTGCATCAGAATTTTCGTGCACCCGTTATTTAGTAACAAGGGCTAAAGAATTGGCCAGAAATAACTTGATTTTTTCAAAGATTCCTGAAAAAAGGGGGAAGATATTTCCAGAAAAAACAACGGAATTAGTAAAAAAGTTGTATAATGCTGATGATTATAAGTCGCGTCATGCCCGGAAAGAAAGATTTTGTAACTGTACGACACAAGGGTATTAAAGAACAAATACAAAAAAGACTAGTCCTTTGCAATTTAAAAGAATTATATGCTAGTTTTAAAGAAAAGTACCCATGGATAAAAGTCGGATTCTCCAAATTTGCAGAACACGGGGTAGGTTGATTGTAGGTACAATCAGTTAAGAAAATGTTATTAGTAACTTATTTCAGTGGTAATAAAATAACACAATGTCACAAGAGTTGTTTCATTATAAAATATTAATTTCTTTCTTTCATATTTTAATAATAAGCTGGAAAATTTTTCAGCTTGAACATTAATTATAATGTGCTTATAATATAGTGAAATTGAAACAAAAAATAAAAATCGCTTTATGAACAACAAAATAACAATTTAAACCTTATTAACGTTATTAGTCAACCAGCACCGACCGATCATTTTGACTTTAATAATCTATATAACCTTCAATTATTTATGTATAAACAATAATACTATGTCAATAGATCGTCTAATAAACAAACTTTAAAATAGTCCCTTAACATTTATTATATTGTAAGTATATAGAGCGTGAAAAAATAAAATGTTTAAGAAAAAATATTTACTTACGTAGTCAATTTTTCGACAAACGCTGATAATTGTTAAAAAACGTGCGATCGCGGGGTCGGACATAAATGCATGGCATAGTAGAAGTGACTTCTTTCGACAGTGAATTACACATGATTAGTGGGAAAGATTAACTAATTGTAAGCAAACTAAATTTGTGTTTGAACATATCATATACATATGACAGTTATTTTGTGAAGGAACGAATAGTGAAAGACAAGGGATGTATTAAATAGAACTTGAGTAAATAAGGGGAAAGTATCAATGCATAAAGCAGTTAGGTAATATTGTTATAAGTAAAATAAAAGAAAAAGGAAATGACACAACAATAAGTTTTCTGCTCCAGGATTAGTAACTACTAGATTAATATTCTTATTTCCATTATTCCTTGCAGTTAGTGTTCCTGATTTCTCGATATTTTTTGTTTCTCGAGAAATCAGAAATCGGGCCATGCTTCTTGAGAATTCTCGAGAGTTCTGGAGGAATTGAAAAAAATATTACAAAATTTATATTTTATATTTTATATTTTATATTTTATATTTTATATTTCATATTTCATATTTCGTATTTCGTATTTCGTATTTCGTATTTCGTATTTCGTATTTCGTATTTCGTATTTCGTATTTCGTATTTCGTATTTCGTATTTCGTATTTCGTATTTCGTATTTCGTATTTCGTATTTCGTATTTCGTATTTCGTATTTCGTATTTCGTATTTCGTATTTCGTATTTCGTATTTCGTATTTCGTATTTCGTATTTCGTATTTCGTATTTCGTATTTCGTATTTCGTATTTCGTATTTCATATTTCATATTTCATATTTCATATTTCATATTTCATATTTCATATTTCATATTTCATATTTCATATTTCATATTTTATATTTTATATTTTATATTTTATATTTTATATTTTATATTTTATACTTTATATTTTATATTTTATATTTTATATTATATTTTTCGAATAATGTTGATAATATTTATAAAAAACGCAAGAAAACTTTAGCTAATTGCTCATTCCTGTTTAACACAAAATTTGTGCAAAACGAACCATTAGTTTTTTAAACTACTTCTGTTTTCTATGTGACAAAATCTGTAGCTGTAGAAAACTTTCTTTCGTCTTCAGTGGATGTTGACTTCACGTTTGTCCCTTCTTTTCGATATTTCCTCTTCAATAGCCACAAGAAACTCATTACTTAATTCAGTAGGTATACAAATTTTCTAAATTGTTAAATAAGAATTTAAGAACACCAGTCAATAATGTCGAATTTTCTCTACCGAGATTTTCTATTGTAATTCATATAGGTTCTAATGTTACTAATAAGATTTATTATAAATTGTAGATCTGTTTATACGTTCTCGATTAACTAGAAATATACAATTTGAACTAACTGAAAATTCAATTCCGAAAATAAATGAGATTCATAATAATTCTAAAATAGTATTTCTCGAGAAATAAGAAGTAAGCAATTATAAATTTTCTCGAGAAGAAACACTGCTCGCAGTGTTATTGTATTTTCTCCGACTAGCTGTTGCTAGGTCTTCAAATTAATTTCACAAATAAATATTGTCCATTCAAAGGGCTTGCGCAATGGCGGGTAGCGAATAGCTCTTGGCCAATCCTAAATTCTATTCGTTGTCCATAAACCCCAACGGCCCACGCTCCATTAGATAATTAAGGCGCTCGATATCAATTCTACTCGTGTAACATCCCCGTATTCTCTCTTACACACCGTGTTTTACCTGCTTTCCCATTTCCCTTCCCTCACTCCATTATCCACCCTGCTCTTTCTCCTACATTTGCGGTATTAATTAACGGAAGACGAAACGCAGGTAGGTGTTCGACGAGAATGGGGGTAGTGTAAACAATTCGAAGTATTATGTTATCCGCCAGACTGACAGCAGAGCCCCATTACCTCTCGCAGTAAGAACAACCCGAACCCTCTTATTCCACCCCCTTCGGCAACTAATCTTCTAAAATACACGAGCACACACTACTGTGCATTACGGTCTCTCCGGCTATTGACTTGTGCAACTTACGACCCGCGCAACACGCAAGATGGTGGCGACCTTCCCTTAGCTACACAAATACACGTCTATTGCTGATTCTTTTGTTATCTTATTAGATCATAAATTGAAGTCAGACGGTTGTTACTATCTTCGAAAATATTTTCCTTTTTATTATTATTATTACGCTTTTTATTACTCTAGCTGGTATAGGTACATGAGAGGAAGAATGTAAAATAAAAGAAACAGAGGATATTGTAGGTCTGAGAAGGTGAGGCTCAGCTTAAATAGCCACTTTCAAGTCTGACCCCGATTTATGGTGCATAAAGTTACATGATAAGGTGTAATAATACTTTCCGCCAGCGTAGGGTTTTTTGGCTCCCAACTCACATTTGAATTGAGGCATTGAGAACAAAAACGGACTAACGTTGAAAGAAATATAATCTTTCCTATTTTATTTGATTAGTACAGCCTTTTGGAATATATTACAGCTACTAAATCATTTTTAAAAAATTTGGGTTAGTCTGCTTTTGTTTTCAATGCCTCAATAATTCGAAAGGTTGTACTTGCAGAATAAATGGTGGAATTATGATTATATGGAGTGTATTTTAAATGTAAATTTTTTGGAAATCTATGACGTAGGTACTTTTCAAATTACCTATGGGATTTGATTCGAGGTCTGAAATGTAAAAATCGTCTCTCAAGTTAGTGCGTTGTACTACATTTATAAATGTTCTCCCAGTTTGTCATTAATAATAATGAGATTAATATTTAACTTATGTAGTCCAGGTTCGCAGAATAGCGTTGCATTAATTCAAATCTGTAATTGCCGCTCGCTTAACTGCAATTAACTCTTCGAATTCAAATTTTAGAATCTCACTTCGAAGTTTATCTCGAGTGATTGATGCATTTCCTTCTGCTAAAGTACTTGTTAATTGCTTGTTATTTATAGGTTGCGCTTATCACCTCAGCGAGGGGGTTAATCTTTTGTTCCATCTAGGGTGTAACGTGATGACTCCTTGCATTTAAACTTTTCAGTTGCCATTTTTCTTTTTCTCACGTGCCTTAAATAAATGAAAGCAAATCAATATTTGGAATTAACGAACAATTCGGTAGTAATACAGTTTGTTTTCAATTAGTGCGGAAATAATTGTATTCCTTCTGCGCTTTTCCAAAAATCAAGAACAATAAAAATACAACGTACAAGACTGTGAAAACCTTCGTTTCAAAAATTGATATTTATATTTTCGTAGAGCACAAGTGGATCGTAAAATCAGTTGAATTCAATTACTGGGGTAATTCTTCAATAGTCACTAATGATCACGAGTTCATATTTATGGAAGAAAAATACTAAATAAAATGAAGTTTTATAATTCATATTTTGTACGGATTTTGTTATTTTAGTTTTTTCATTTGGCTTTGTGTGCACTGTGTTTTATTGTGCTATATTTTTGTAGATTTATAAACATTAAATGAACTCAAAAATTGTACGGATTTGTACGGATGTTACTTATTTTAAATTTTTTGATTTATCTGGTTTTGTACTGGTTGAGTATATTTTATTTTGTTACATTTTTGTAATTCCATAAGTATTAAAAAAAAAACAGAAAATTTTTAAAATAAATACAGATATTCATTTTCTATTTTAATTTTTTTTGTGAAAATTCGAAGACCGGTTTTTTCAAAAGTCGGTTTTTGTATAAACTCTTCTCAGCATTTCACTCCCTGACATTTTGAGAACTAATGAATTGAATGACTTCAAACAAGCATAAACACTCCAGCTTTCATCTTTCACATTCACTGTGCTCGAATCACCCACGATGAACATCCAAAGTGAAAGAGTGTAAATGCGCCTTTAGCACATCTTATAATACAACGAAAAGAGAAAAACTCAAGCTTTCATCGAAAAAGGAATATTTCCGAAATTTATATTAACAATATTGTCGGGCTAATTTGCAGCCCAATGAAACCAGAAACGATTCGTTTACTACTACATACCTTACTATCGCATTTTATCGCGCAGTAGGTATCACCTTATCAGAATGGAGTCGTAAGCCGGCATTTTCGTGAGTATACCGTGGCATTCTAAGAGCGGGCTAACCGAGCCATGAATAATACAGCCCCGTACGTCTTTGTCTTCCCGTTGATAATTATGTTTTACACCGTTATACCGTGTTTCGTTAACCCACCAAGAGCCGCGCCCATCGCATCCGCCTCAGCGTTATCGCTGCATATTCATTATGCAGCCCCGAGTATGATTCCAATTTTGGCGCGGGGGTGGCGGGAAGGGACGTGGCCACGGAAATCGAGCGTCGCCGCTGATACGCCGAATTCGGCTTCACGACCCGGCTACGAAAGTATCAATTAGACATTAAACTCGGCGCGCGAGCGTCGAGTGTACACAATCCCGATGTGGAAACCGAGTTACAAGTTATTAACAAAGTCAGCAAAAGTACTTTCTTCCTGAAATGCCTCGTCAAACACGAAGAACGAGCGCGCCCCGTTAAACTTCTGAACGTTGACTCGGGCTAAGTTCCGCCTTTCTGACGCTCTGTGTCGGCGGCTTCGAATATTTCAACCATCCGCCCGGCGTTGCCGCTCTCTCTCTCTCTCTCTCTCTCTCTCTCTCTCCTGAACTTCTGACGAAACTTTAATAGCAATTTAATTCCGTGCGGTCTCAGCGAATACTAAAAAGGGTAGCGCGTAGCTGGATGGTATCGGGCGATAGAAAATTGCTGCTCCTCCGCCGGAATAAATTGGCCCAAGGTTACAGGGCCTCTAGTCTCGGGTTAATTACCTGTGCAGAAGAGCGTTTTTCAGCCCCCGGGTTGCGGCGCTGGCGTGTGAAAACAATATATCGGCGGCGGCTACGTACGAATCAAGCAAACAGGCATACGTATACTATCTGGAGAATCAGGCGAACTTTCAAGTCCCGAGCATTTACATGTAGGCACACATGATAGCAAAGTATAAGGGGTAGCGCGGGAGTAATTACAGCCCGCGCGCTGTAACTCCCTATCTACGAGATCGAAATTACCATTGGACGGCGTATCTTGCGCTGCTTCTTTACGGGCCCAGTTACCCCGGCGTACGCTGTTTGCATGTAAACGACGTCTTTACACGTAGCAAAGGTTAGCCCGGCGCTCGTGTCCATTTCGTTCACGACAAATTACCAGTAGATCCTTTGGTTGGAAAAGATACGCTGCGCCGTTTCAGTTAAAAGAAGTGCCTAGCCCATTTACGGGAGCTCGCTGTTACATCCTTACAATTCGAATCACTTAACTGTATCAACAGCCGTGAATTTTCCACCGTTGGTCTGCACGCCTCGCTATTTATTGTACGAAGTATATAGTAATCTGTAATGTAGGGTGGGTATTCTTAAGTTTAAGAGTTGGCGCATATACATGTTTGTTCTGAGAATTATATTTTATCTGGCTTCGGAAATCTTGGAATTAATCGGGGTATGTCTCAATAGTATTCGAATACATCAGTATTCGAGTACTTAAATATTCGAATACTTGAATATTCGAATAGTATTCGAATATTTAATACTATTAGTATTCGAATATTTAATACTATTAGTATTCGAATATTTAATACTATTAGTATTCGAATATTTAATACTATTAGTATTCGAATATTTAATACTATTAGTATTCGAATATTTAATACTATTAGTATTCGAATATTTAATACTATTAGTATTCGAATATTTAATACTATTAGTATTCGAATATTTAATACTATTAGTATTCGAATATTTAATACTATTAGTATTCGAATATTTAATACTATTAGTATTCGAATATTTAATACTATTAGTATTCGAATATTTAATACTATTAGTATTCGAATATTTAATACTATTAGTATTCGAATATTTAATACTATTAGTATTCGAATACATCAATACTGATGTATTCGAATACTATACGAATATTTAAGTATTCGAATACTATACGAATATTTAAGTATTCGAATACTATACGAATATTTAAGTATTCGAATACTATACGAATATTTAAGTATTCGAATACTGATGTATTCGTGTACTGATGTATTTAAATATTCGAATAGTATTCGAATACATCAGTATTACAATACATCAGTATTCGAATAGTATTCGAATAGTTAAATACATCAGTATTCGAATAGTATTCGAATAGTTAAATACATCAGTATTCGAATACTGAAATATTCGAATAGTATTCGAATAGTTAAATACATCAGTATTCGAATACTTAAATATTCGAATTGTATTGGAATACTAATGTATTCGAATACTTAAATATTTGAATAGTATTCGAATACTTAAATATTCGAATAGTACTCGAATACTACACACTCGTTTCTGTTGACCGCAAAATTTAAAGCTGGAAAACAGGATTTGCCAAATAGAAATGCATACTCATTTTCTCATTTATTGCATAATTTTGCGTGTTAACACGTCACTTCAAAAGCTAGGCGATCAGTCAAACTTAATTACATTTAAATTAAACATAATCAATATTCTGAATACGCAACTTCACAAAACATTTTCTGCCTATAAAACATCAGAAAAACCATGGAAATTAAATATATATTGACCGGTAGAAGAAAAGTCTCTTACACGAAATAATATGTATAGTAAAATATGTACAAATTGCAGACATTTTTCTTAGTAATATATGCGCCTTTTCTACCAAAGTACAAAAGCCTCTTTGGTATTATAAAGAATGAAAAGCTTTCTCATCTTTGACAAGCCTTTTCGTCTATCCAAAGCTAATCCTCATTTTTTCCCCGATGCGCATAAGGCATACAGGATTTTCCTTTCTCGAGGAACAGAAAATTCTGCGGGGATCATTCTACGTATAGATATACAAGCACGTGTAGACGCTCGAGGAAGATAGACTCGGTTGCATGGCGTCATGAGCGTAACGATATACGTGCTCTGGAGGTTGAGACTGGTTAGGGACAGGCACCGTATCGCTGATCCGAGCTCGTCTAGCAGTAGCGTTAACCCTGGCAGGCCAGTCACGTCCCCTGCTACTGCTATTCCCTACACCTTCCTTTTGAGACATGGCGAAGTTATGCTCAACCCAGCGGGTCAGCCTAACCGTGGATCCTCTTTGGCTCCGAAATACAGCACTGTGTGGCCTCTTAGACCTAATCAACTATTCATTCCCTCTTGCCGATGAATTGTGGAGAATGAATGTAAGTGGGAACGGAACACCAGCAAGTAGATATAGGTTCTTTCATGACACGATAAATGTGGATGTAATTGAAGGGTCGGATGCAATAAGACTAGCGCTCGAAAATGGGAAAAATGATTGTCCAAACGCTAAGAAAGATTGGAGAATTAAATGTTGATAAACTGTATTTTAAAAAATATAATGTTGTAAAGCTCGCCACCAGACATATTTTTTCTATTTACAGTTTGTTTGTCCGAGCATTACTATTCGAGCTAAAAATTATAAACAAAACATTTTTCATCGTCCAAATATCGGCACCAACAGTCAACTCGAATAGTAATGATTGGATAAAGAAACTGTAAATAGAACAAATGTGTGTCGTGACGAGCTTTACAACACTATATTTTTTAAAATACAGTTTCATAACATTTAATTATACAATCTTTTTTAGCGTTTCGACAATAATTTTTCCCATTTTCGAGCGCTAGTCCCCTTATTGCAACCGACCCTTCAATTCGAATTAACGAAACAGACGAATTGGTGTATATTAATACAAAATATGGAGTTAATGGAGTAGTGTTATTGGAAGTTTTCAGAAATTAGGTTTGCAATATGAATTGCCTGCAAAGGTATTACTTTTGAGGAACGCTTCAAAGAAGAAGCTGGGATAAATTATTTCGAGTTTGTAGCTAAGCAGATGCAATTTTCGTTTAGACACTTCTAGGGACACAACCTTGTTTCATCTTTATGAAAGTATAAATACATGGATTTCTTATTCGTTGCCAGTTACGACATCTGTATTAGAATATATTTAATTCCAAGTTTCAATACGAGGCACCGTGTTGCTATCAAGCAATAAACAATATGTTTAACTACTTTGGAATTAAGTTCGTTGCAAAGTTTAATAATATAAGGAGCCACCTAAAAATATACGCTTGAAGATCCTCGTTTAGTTTGAACTTGCAAAAAAATCAAGGAAATGAAAGTTGTTTAGTTTGAAGAGGAAATATGATAATGAAAGCTGTATTTTCCTGTAGAGTCTAGATGAATGTTCCCAATTTTTCAGAGTTAGCAGCATTTTTTTTAAACGGAATAATAAGCTTCCCCGATACTGACGTTGAAGAAAAAGTAAAAGAAAGCTCAATAATGCACATTTATTACAATTTCTTATACATATAATTTATTTAGTATGAAGGATTACTTGGTGGACATTGCACATTGTTATATTTTTTTAAACTTTCTTCTACCCTAATCATTAAGAATACATACAATTCCATTATCCCCGCCATTCGTTACTTCTTTACTCGACTCAAAGTGATTTTTATTCGCTCACAGGTGTTCACAGTATCCCCTACATACTTTGTATTTTCACGTTCATAAGAAAATGAAAATTCCCACAGAAAATTAAGGCATTAAAAATCAGTTAATAATTCTGCAAAGTCACTGTAAACCAAAAAAACATTACAAAAGATTCTCAACACCAGTATTGTACAAAAATAAAACTGCAATTCACCCTTGGAGTAGCCCTCGAAATTTCAGGCTAACTAAAATGACCCCGTAGACAGGGACGGCGGTGTACAGTGTCGTAAGTGTCACAGGGGTTTCTCCGGTGAATTGAAAAGAAAGCTATTATAGCTTGACCGATCCTGTTACCAGGCGTTAAACGCTTCACCTCGTTAAAAGCTAGCAGCTCGTGTCGGCATTGGCATTAAGTAATGCGATATGGCTCGTCGACGAAGAAGATGGAGGAGGCCAAGACGAACGGGAAGAAAACGGGGGCAGAAACGGCTGAGAGAGAAAACCGAGGGGCAGGTGGAAGTTTCCGTAATTAATACGTTAAACTTTTTTACAACTACACCGGAACTCACGCCTCCGCTCGCCCGCTGAATGTCAATGATCAGAATCGCTTTTTGATATAATTCCCCAGCGGCGGCACGGAGACGTGATCCGGAGACTGTTCGCAGTTGAATGCAAAGGACTCAGCCGGCGGCCTTCCCGCTGATGTATTCTCGTTCCACGATTCCGGGCTCGCGCGCTCCTGCTGAAACCTCTTAAGAGGGAGAAATGTAATTCTTTCGGCTATTAGCGATGGCTCATTATCCTCGTAATTAGTAGTTTGTGCAATGAATTTAAGTGTTTCCACTTCGGGATTAGCATGCTAACTAACTCCTCTCATTTTCTCAAACTCCACTTCTAATTCGAGCTCAACCGCCCTATCTCTTTCCCTCCTCCATGGCCACCGACTGAATCGCAGGTGGCAGACTCTGTGAATCGTGCCGGATGTAAAGTAGACGCTCGCATTTACCTCGCTGACGATCGTTACCATACCTCTAACTCGCCGTCTATTCGCGTCTCGATGTCATCGAAGAATAACACAAGCCAGCTGGTACACAGCAATTCGATCACGATGATTGCAATTTTATACAATATCTTAATTCCTTCAAAATTCTGTAGTTATTAAATTAAAATCTGAGAAGCATGCGTTTATTGAATAAACTATGCCGAACTCGCTTCCAGTGAAACAGGCGATTGTGAAAATTCACGTGAGACAAAATCCTTTGACACACGACCACGTTGGTGTCGATGAAGCACAGTTGATCGTAGGTAATTCGCGGCGCGGTCATATTAAGGCCATTATTTAGTCACCGGTTTGATTCGGCATTTAGCGCGGCGAAGGTACATCCTCAATCGCGAAGCAATTTCCTCTGGTGGAAAGTGGGAAGTCCAAAACGATATCGCGGTATTTGAGCGGACTGTACACAATGTTCTGGTCATATTCCGATATATTGGTCATATCGATGTTTGCAGGGAAGAAAGACACTCCGTGGGTGGGTGAGCGATAGGTGCAAACAAGAAACGAGGATCCCCTTGCCCGATTCCTCTGCCCATGTACCATGGTAAAGACCGGGCAGGGCTGCGCCAGACCGAACTAGACCCAAGGGGTAGGAAGTGTGTGTGTGTGTGCAGGGAAAGGTAGCACTGTGTCGGGGTGAAGCATACACAGTAGCTAGTCGATGTGATTGGCCTTGTGCCAGAGGCCCCTAACGACGCTTTCGAAAGGAGGAGAATCCTACTTCGTCCTCTCGAACGACGAGCCTCCAAAGATACCCCGGGACCAGTGGCGGTGACGCAATGTTGCCGCAATCACATTTTGGCACGCCTCCGCTCAACCTATACCTCCCTGTAGACACTTTCGACATCTCGCACTGTGTCGAATTCGACCTGTATCGACCGGATCGAGACAACTGCCGGCTGGTTTCGCTCGGGCAAGCCAACCGAGCGCCGTTAAGCTCACGGCTGACCGCTAGCGGAGCCGGCTACTTGCTTACAGTCACGGCTGACCAGTGGCAGGTGTCGACTACTTGCTCACGCTCCCGGCTGATCGGCACGGGACGGCGACTACTTGTTTCGTTTTCAACTTCCTTCTGAAACGGCTGAGAGTACGGAATTACACATGTACTTCCTCGGATGTTGCGAGGTATTGTTGTAGGTGGTCCATTTTACCATGACCACTGTGAAAATGTGGGGTGAATGTAAGCTGCCTGCATTTCTTAAAAATTTTCTGCGAATGGAAAATCATTCCATCTTAAAATCCATAAAGATTAGTGGAGGCAATTACTTTCTAAGTTTTTTACAATAGATTGATAAAAATCTATATGGGGAGGAATTTAGGTATTTTGCAATAGTTTTCAATTATTACCTGAATTATTGTAATAGATGGGACTTTGAATTTGCATGTACCGAAAATTAAGACACGTGGACTTGATTAGTTTTACCAACAAGCCAACGATATTACACATTTTGTTTAACTAATCGAAATAAATCTAATAGGAATCTTTTAAGGGGAATATGCAGCATCTATTAAAAATTGGAATGCATATGCTGCTACAGAAGGGAACAGACTTTTTGGGCATACAGTGTTCGATGTGTTTGGAACAGTTTCCGTTTAACGATCTATCGAGAGTTGTAGTTTCCTTTGTAGTCTAAGCTGTGCTAATTTTAGCTAATTTAAAAAAATTTTCGTCATAAAGAAGGTGTAAAAAATTTGTTTGTGATCAAAATTTGGAGAGTAATTGATTAATTCTTTAATAATAAATCAACCAATTCAAAACTATTTAAGAAAGATATTTCAAGATGTTTAATTATTAGAATTTGTAATTAAATACAATGCTCTAAATGTCAGTATTTCTGCTCACCATTTGTACCAATTTCTGCTCACATAATATGTTGCCTTTTCAGGGTAAAATAAGTTACATCTTTTATGGAGATGTTTTATAATACAACAGTAAAGCATAAAATAATGATAAACAAAAAATAAAATGCCTTCGAATAGAAATACAGGTTACAGCCAGAGTTGGGCATCATTCGACTAAAAAGTGATTGAAATAACGTTTCGACTAAAGCTACTTCACCTTTTTCGTTAGTCGACTAAAACTTACCTGAGTTAACTTTAGTCGAGGCGCCAGAGTTGAAGCTGGTTAGTCAAGAGCCGTTAGTCGTGGGTTGTGACTATCGTTGATCAGCTGTCATTCTATTATTAGTCGAGGAAACGACTAACCGGCGAAAGCCTTTGCGGCCTGACCCGCGCGCGGTCGCCTACCGGTCAGATTCTATAGAATCTGAATTTGTTTATTTTTCATCGTATCAATATGAAAGTGACGCCAAAGGATTCTTGGTGTTCTCCCGATTAATTGGACAGAAAATAATTTAAATCAGACTATTTTTAACGAAACGGGCTTTGAATTCTGCAAACAAATTTCTCACGTAATATCCTTAATTATGGCCCGAATTGTATAATTTTTGGGCCCATTTTCATCGGGAAGACATAAGAAATCGATTGGCAATACTTTTATTAACACTTATCAAAAACAGGAAGATTTTATGTGGCCCGTTACAGTTTGCCAACGTTTGTTTTTTTGTTAATTAACCCATCATAATAATTGTAGGCGAAAGCATCAGAAAGAATATGTATGTACAATCTTTCGATTGTTGAGAAGCCTTTGGGCTCGGATTATCGGGAAAGACCTACCCACCCCACCGTTTTGCTTTCTCGCTTGCGAGCGAGGAGCTTCGGGCCCCAGTAGACCGCCCGTTGACAGCCGAGAGCAATAAAACCGACGGGCCACATAAAATCTTCCTGTTTTTGATAAGTGTTAATAATAGTATTACCAATCGATTTCTTATGTCTTCCCGATGAAAATGGGCCCAAAAATGATATAATTCGGACCATAATTAAGGATATTACGTGAGAAATTTGTTTGCAGAATTCAAAGCCCGTTTCGTTAAAAATAGTCCGATTTAAATTATTTTCTGTCCAATTAATCGGGAAAACACCAAGAATCGATGAATTGATACGATGAAAAATAAAGAAATTCAGATTCTGTAGAATCTGACCGGTAGGCGACCGCGCGCGAGTCAGACCGCAAAGGCTTTCGCCGGTTAGTCGTTTCCTTGACTAAAAATTGAATGAAAGCTGAAACCACGTTAGTCACAACCCAAGAGCTAAAGATCCTTGAATAACCGGCTTCAGCTCTGGCGTCATGACTAAAGCTAAGCTAAATCATCTTTAGTCACCCTTTGACTAACGACTAACCGTAAGGACCTTTTAACTAGATGTTATGTAGATATTAGCTTTGCCCAACTCTGGTTACAGCATACATTGAATTTTGAGGTTATGTTGCTAAAATTTTGGTGAGTAGAAATGCGGACATTTCTCACACGGTGATTCACTTGACCCTGAACCTGCTCACCTGTTTTATACATAAAAAAATTAAAAATAGTAAGAAAATCTAAATCCAGAGCACAATACGGTATCTGTTTTTGTTATTAAATAAGAAGTTTTACTGCAAAAACTATTTTCTGCTCAATTATCGAATACCAACAGTGACGCTGTTCCTTAGCACAACCAGCTACAACACTCGGTAGTGGGTTAGAGAAAATCGTTATAGGTTCTGACGGATTATAAGTGAGTAAATTACAAAGAAAAGGGTTAAGAATTTCATGAGATTTAAATTACAGAGTAAATTCTAAGTACCACATATATTTAAACTGCTCTGATAACTTTGTTACAAAATATACTTTACAGATATTCAAACCTGTCCGCCTAACATCCCCGCAATAATTCATCGAAGCGTATTTTATTGAATCTGTCAACGCATTGTATATTAAATCAATTTTGTAAAAATTTGCCCTGGGTTCAGGTCACTGTTTATCCAGTCCTTTACCATTATTGCCATAAAATCTAATTCCCAGATAGCGTCCCTTGCGCACTATTTCAATTTACCAAAGAACGTCTGAGACGCAAGTGCCGTTAATCCAAGTAACTAAGGTAGAATTTATAAAACAAAACGACCTCGTACATTTTTAGATCCAGCTCCCCATAGCAACGTCACGACAAAAGGCTGACAATTTTCGTAGCTGTTTGTGCGATACGAGCCTTTGGTATTCGTTTAAATGCTAAGATGAATGAAACAGCGGCTCGGAATAAAGCGACGTACAATGAAGGGGTACCAGCGGGGTGATTCGGTAGACGCGGCGTGAATTTCAGTGGCTGTGGATGGAGAGTGTTTGTATCTAATTTAAATTCCCGACATAAAAAGCTTACACAACGCGAAGAGTGGTCGGAATAGCGTGGATCGTGGCCAAGCCACGTGCGGCTGCGAGATTCATTCCGCTTTACATGGCCAGTCCGTACTCATCCACTCCTCCGCGTCCCCCGGAATTCCCTCTTCAACCTGCTGCTCGCGTTCACCCCTCCGCCCCTCTGTCTACCCCTTGCACTTTCTTCGGCCGTCTGGACCTCATTTCCACGCAACCTATGCCACATTTCTAGCCAAATTTTGACAGCCACCATAATGCCTAGCAAAGCTTTTTCTGGGAGGAAGAATGGCCCTGGCGAGGCCACAGAAAGGCCACCATGCCTGCAAACTTAGACGTAGGTGCAGAGATATCTGAGATGCGTTACAAATAAGATGATTAAAAATGTCCAATTGGAATAGGACCAGGTGATACAAAGCACGTGACGATTTTATTGGAATTGAAAAACAATTAAATTTAAAAGAAAATCATTTTTTACCTACTTGGTTCTCTGTGGATTTACTAAAGGATTGAAGGGATTCTACTTTATGGAAGCACTAATTGTCCTCCTTCAAACACTCGAGTTCTCCACTTAACTGTATCTCTCATGTAAAACGATTATTCCAGCCTTTCAAGTGAGTCATGTGCATTCTAAAGGGTTGCAGAGATCGTTACAATAAAGTTTAATGCCAGGATGGTAAATTTGGCCGCTCAAAGTGACACGAAAGCGTTACATTAATACTGCGCTATGTACCTCCGAACCTTTGATCGTCAAGAATTATACAGCCCCGCTAGAATTTACATGAGATAGTTTATTACTTCAAAGGCAGAAGCCACAATATGCTCCTGACTCTTAGTTGGCGAAAGACTGAAGCAGCTTCCGCTGGCTTGATAGAGAGATAGAATTGGGAATCTACTTCCACCTGGTAATAAACGTAACTTCCCTCCAAGGCTACTCGGAAAGAGCATGTTCACAGGTTATTGGCCTGAAGCTTTTTCACCATGTTCCTCCCTCGCTTCTAGGACATCAGACACCGGCATAGCTTCGAGTACCACCTTCCCCTGCCACTCAGCGAATTATATCAAAAGAAACCTTTTTCCTTTATTTGTACCTGTTCGCCGATTTTAAATGCCACGCCACTGAGAATGTTTGCAACTTTCACTAAATAATGTTACCTCTATACCTGTTGTAACGCACATTTATTTAGTTCGTAGAGAACAATATTCAAAAGTATGATACACTGAAACCTTAAAGCAAATATAATTATTTTACAAATCTTAGAAGCGAATAAAGTGCAATAAAAATGCAGTTATTATTATTAATACATTTACTCGAAAATTTTCCTGCGTTTCAGGAACACTTTCGCAAACGACAAAATGCGGCACGACTTGAATATACAATTTTAATTTTCACGTGCGCGAATTAGGATATATTATACATTCAATTGTAACAGCAGCTTATAGAGACAACGTTTAATTAAATTCGTAAAGTAACATTATTTTAGTGTATCTTTCGCAATTATTCACCGCAAAAGCGGCTTTCAGGAGGAGGAAATTTCGTGGATTATCGTTGGCGAAAGCGCTCGCTATCCCTGTCTGGCACAATTATCGAATGAACACTTTCTATTCTTTTTCTCCGCGAAGATATTGAAAAATAAAAAAGGCAGAGGTAAAAAGGCCGACGAAGGGTAAGATCGTTAATACCAGCAACGTTTTATTCATTGTAGAAGCGGTACCATTGTTATTGGAACAGGGTGGTGATTAATAATGACAAAATTTAGTATCGATCTGACCGTAAGTACCACTTCGGCCGCAGAGGTGGAATAACGGAAGAGAAGTGAAGGTGCAAAATTATTGTGTATCTTGATAAAGTCGATGGAGGAAGTGTTGAGAATACTAATGAAAGCCAGCTGTCATAACCATAGAACAAAGGGAACTAACCAGCTGACAAAGGGAATTAATTATTTGCTGGAATTAAGCACGATTACTAGCAGCAACATCTGTTACATACTCCTCCCAATATATTTTGTACCCAAAGGAATTCTTGTTGTATTTACTGACTAATATTAACGCATATACAAAGTGAATATTTATTTTTAATTTATTTTCCAATTCTTATAAAATATTTAATTCTCTGTACTGACATTCATATTTTGAATTATAGGGATTTATTATTTAATAGTTGTGAATTACAACAGTTCTATGAAAGAGCTAAATAGACCACTTCCCTTTGTGATTAATTACTTTCCATCACATAATTAAATTCACAGGATTAAAAGTTATAATGGTTTTTCTAAAATTTTATTTTACTCGAATATGAGAAATGTAATATTTGCAGCCATTTTGTAGAATTAAAAATGAAGCAAGGTTTCTCCAGAATGTGAGCATGGTGTTTACCGAAACAACGACCTTTTTAACATGCGCGTCCTATTATGCGTCAGTGAACTATCACGTGCGAATGCATTTACCAGCTCATGCTTGTGATACCGATCGCTCGCAACGCTTTTCGAATGACGAAAATGATGCATATGTATTCACAGTACCAATCCTCTTGACCGCTTACGTATCCAGCATCTATCGATTCCCGGGTGAATTGCATTTCCGGTGATTCCCGAAGCACGCACGCATCCATCTGACGCATTTATGCCGGCAGTAAAACCGAATGATGTGTATCAAATATTAATACCATAGCATAGCAGTCTAGTCGGAAAGCTACGTCAGATTTCCTATCAGACCGCGTCTATCGATTATTCTGTATCAAATGACACATATCCGCCAAGTATACTTCCCTTCTCTTTCTTGCCACTCGTCTAAAGTAGTGCTGTGCCCCGATACTCAACTCCGATATCAAGTGATGCAGATAAATATAAAACATTCGAATAACAAAAGTAGGGTAAATCTAGGAGTGGTGGACCCTATGTGAGAGATGGACCAACTACATCACTTTTGAATTACCCGTCAGATTTCACGAACATTACCATATTTCAGTTCTATATGTTGTACTTCCCGCCAGAAGTTTATCTAATTACGTTGCATTTACATGAAATGTAAGTATTTGATCCTTTTAATTTAACTCGGATGTGAAAATTTCGTGCTTACAATTAAGATTTGCGATATGTGAAAACGGACACATGCTTTATTAAGTTTTACTACATGGTATACTAATTTGAACCGTTTTTAATGATTTCTAACCTAAAAATTGTTGTATACTGGGTTATGTGAATAACTACAAGCTGGTTCATTTGATCCTCAAAAGTGGGATAGTTGAACGTGATGAGAACGGTTTAGTTGGACCACTATATACTGGGTGTCCCAAAATTGTGGGACAATCCGAAACATGCAATATCCTTATGCAAAAAGACATCGAAAAGTCCTTTACCGTTTTGGGATCCGAGGCTTCGTTCTCGAGATATTAACAGTTGAATATTAGCGGCCGAACTTCCGGGCTGCGCAGTTTAAAGCCGAGTCAGCTGTGCGCGCGGCAGCGTACGCAGGAGGCACGCGTCGATACAGACCCACACACATAGAAGAGTCGACCGCGCTAACCCATTTTCCCGGTTGAACCAGCGCAGTCGGCTGGACTGTGTGCGTGCGACGCACACTCCTCCGCGCTCAGCTGTTTCGGGTTTAAACCGCGCGGCCCGGAAGTTCCACCGCTAATACACAACTGTTAATATCTCGAGAACGAAGCCTCGGATCCCAAAACGGTAAAGGACTTTTCGATGTCTTTTTGCATGAGGATACGTATTGTCCCGCAATTTTAGAAAACCTTGTATTGTGACTTTTTCGGCAAACCAACTAAATATAAACGAAAGAATACCACATTGCGAGGTAACTGAAGAACAATTAAGAAATGTAGTAGATGCTGCAGAAAATAAGGCAATGGGTGGAACAAAGCTACAAAAGCTTTCGCGATTCTAATCCTACAATCGCCAATTATCCCTGTATAAATTCTAAAACGCAATTGCCTCGATAACCGGGTGCAAAACGCAAATTCTATTATTTGCCAAAACAAATAGTCAGCTCGAAAGTCCTTAAGCGTTCATTTTTGTAAAAATTCGGTACGCACCGCGAAGAACTCTTGCGCCACTCAAAGCTGTGATTCCCGCACGCGAATTATCTGCGCAGTTGAAAGTACGCCGGGGCACGAGGAGCGAATGGAATATAAAAAGGGCTGTCAGGGTCTAATGTCCCCATTATTCTTCGGGAAACCGTCAGCGGCGAAGAAAGGATGAACGGTTAAACGCGAGATTACAAGGATTGGTTACAAATTCGGTGGCGGTGAACGGCGGCGTTGACGACGAGATCCGCGCGGGCTTTGGAAATTCCCAGGGTGGTTGGTAGCGGCAGGGTTACATCGATAAATCACAGGATGCGCCGACAAAAGGGCCCCGACGAAAGGCCCGTCGCCATAAACGTATAAAGTAATTACGCGCTGCATCCGCGGTATAGCGGCGTTGGCAGGCCATTCACCGGGATACGCCTATGCCCTACCTATACGGTGACCAAAGCCAGCTCCTACAGCATGAAATAGCAGGATAGGTAAGCTATGCGTGATTTTCGCCCGCGCCCGAAACCGAAGCTTTCACTGCGCACCCACCGCGACGGGGATTATATTTCGGGGCGTGCATTATCGGGACATACTCGATGGAGCACCTGTACGAGAGGCGGCCCGCACTCACTGTGCACTGGCAGCTTGCACTGTGGATTTCATCGAGTTAAACCCTCTTTCGTCCCGTGCCCTCTTTCAGCCCTCGCAATTCCATTCGTATTCATGCAAGCCCGATTCAAATGCGTATTACGCCTGTCAGAAGCGAGGGCTCGCGATCGTTCTAGGAGAGGCCGCTTTTCAAATGAAAGAAGGACGCCTTCAGCCGTTTCCTTCCGGTCAAAAGGTGCCCGCTAACTTCCGCGTGGCATCGCGATGGATTTATATAAATTTCCCTGCTCAACCGACTATGCAGGGCCGCCGGGAGCCAAAGGTTTAAAAGATCCACTATAGTCTTTTGTTGGCTCCCTGCTCGGATTCGGAAGCATAAAGGGATTCAGGCGCTAGAGGAAGAACATTTCATTTCATTTAGGCACACGTCCCTGTGATGTGAAGTATCGATATTCCCATATTTGTATCCAGTCGCTTTTATCGCTGCGTTCACCCCGTACCTTTGCTGTCGTAACGCTGCTTTTTGTTGAGTACGTAGATCGGGGTCGGCAGATAACATTCACTAAAGTGTTAGAGGAAAGCTTCGGTCAAGGACTTTGAGTAATGGCGGCATCACGGGACCAAACGTGTAAGTACATACGTAATAATCTGAGAGTAATTTCCAGAATCCTAATAGTGTCTGTCTTGCACTAATATAATGCGTTATTCTATACTATAGTACCAAATGTTTATTTTTTTAACATAACGACATTCCATCTATTGCCTTAAATTGTGCCCTGCCCACTTATCATTAGTATGTGGTTGCTCAACAAGCTTTCCAAATACGTCACCGAGTGCTCTACTCGTAAGAGGAGCTGAAGTTTGGTAGGTACTGTTTTCAAATATTAACATTATACCACACGAATTCGAAGATTCGGATATTATTATTTAGTATATGAATAAAAATATATACTGGCCCTGTTCGTGAGTTTATATTTCTGGCACCTAAGTTCTTCGTGATCCTACATCCTTTTCCATTTCTTACTTACGAAAGCATACATATAATTAGGGATTAAGTTAACATGAAATTGTAACTTACAAGGGAAAACCCCGAACCCGGAAATTCAAAAAATTCTGAAACTTTGTGAATATGTAGGGGATTTTCTCCTGATTACAACGCAAATTTTATTTGCCGCCCAAATTCACTCGGGGGGGCCTAAAATTAACCCCTGAAAATTCGCCTATTTTCCGATTCTGTGTCATAACTCGCGAACTGTAAGAGATAGAAGAAAAGCTTCAAGACAGAAGTTGCTTCTTTTAATTAGATCTATCATTTGGTAGAAAAATATTTTACAATTCACGAGTTTTAACACAAAATTGGAAAATCACCAGATTTTCAGGGGTCAATTCCACCCCCTTAGAGTGAATTTAGCCAAACAATTTATAGTTCAGTATATCTTGACATATAGGCAGTGTATTTTCTCAATCGAAGCCCGAATATTTTAATCGAAACCGAATTATAAAAACACCTCCTCAGTGATAAAAATTAATAATCGGATTAATGATGGCCGGCCAGAAATAAGTTTAAACACGCCAGTGAATGCACTGTTTCCATCGTAGTCCGTTAAATCGAGCGTGGAAATAAGAATACGTACATCCTCGACAGGATTCCAAGTGGGGCCTGCTTGCTCGCAAAACGATGTATTATGTATACGGAATAAATGGAATAGAGAGGAGCTGGAGCTTGGGTCCTTCGGAACCAATAGGGCGAGCTAACGGTCCTGCCATCGAGCATATTGCCATGGTCACGTGTATGCGTCCCCTCTGCCCCATATTCCGCCATCCTGGATAAGTTTTCGGACGGAAGGAGTAGCGATGTGGATAAATTCACGGAGCTTCCGGCGAAACTTCCTCGCGAGAGTGAAAGTGCAGATAGAAGCATGACGAGTAGTAGATGGCCGGCGCGCAACGCTTAACGCGGAGCAACGATCCGCAAGAATGGTATGTCCTAAAATTTATCCTGGAATCGCCTTTTATCGCGAACTCTGTCCAGCATTCTCACGCTTCGCTCCACCGCCTCGGTACAGTGCAAGCTTTGCTTTCTTCGAATGTATGTATGCGTTTGGGACCTAGCAATTCTAATATATATGGCATTTCCTACTAATCAGTTATTATGCAGAAGCACGGTGTAACTGTTCGAACAATAGCGAATTTAATTAGTTATTTTCTAGCTTAATCATTTTCAGCAACCCCTGTTAGAAGAATATATTAAAACCGACTTCAAAAAAAAATAAAATAAAATTGCACTAAAAAGTAAAATATAATTCGTTCCCTTATTTAATCTACGACTCATATTTTTTAAGCCGGCGCCAGATTTACACAGTGCAAATGATGAGGCACCGACTTGAAAAATATGAGTCGTAGATTAAATAAGGGAAAGAATTATTTTTTACTTTTTAGTGCAATTTTATTTTATTTTTTTGAAGACGGTTTTAATTTTTTTTTTAAATTTTGTTTATTTTTAACTTTTTAGTTTTATATATATTGACACAACATGCTGAGGAGATATGCGCGTACGTACATATAATAATAATAATTAGGTGACAATAGTCTTTATTATTAACCATAACGGGCAAAATATTGGGCCAATGTTGATGCAGTGTAGGATGGGACCACCGGGCATCGCCCCCTTTCGAATAAAAAAAAGATCATCAAAATCGGTCCATATGCTGAGGAGTTATGCGAGGACAAACATATAAATTATTATTATTAACCATAACTGGCAAAATATTGAGCCAATATTGATTTAGTCTCGGATGGGACCACCGGGGCATCGCCCTCTTTCGAATAAAAAAAAGATTCTCAAAATCGGTCCATATGCTGAGGAGTTATGAGGGGACAAACATATAAATTATTATTAACTATAACTGGTAAAATATTGGACCAATATTGATTCCACGTAGAATGGGACCAACGGGGCACCATCCTCTTTCGAATAAAAGAAAGATCATCAAAATCGGTCCATATGCTGAGGAGTTATGAGGGGACAAACATAAAAAAAAACATACATACGGGTCGAATACATAACCTCCTCCTTTTTGAAGTCGGTTAAAAATGTAGAAGATTCTTGGTAATTATTGTTATTGGTAAGAATGTTAGGATTTATTTGCCACACATTGAAAACTTTGAAAAACTGAACTGTTTTTCTTCTTTGTGATAATAGGAGTGATTCTTTTTCTTTACTAATAATTGCATTCTTAGTTGTAATAAAGGATAGAGAAATTGTTGACCAAAGTTGTGTCGGATATTGATACAAAATTATTGACGCTCATAAAAGAAGAGAAATGTATGTTTCTTCAACAGAAACGTTTACTAGTTGTGAGTTGTGTCTTTTGATGGAGTACAATGTGCATTTTACTCTGATTATAATGCATACAAAAGGTTGCGAACCTCTTTCTGGACATGCGAAAAGACCAGAAGTGGAGAGCCGAGTTTCTAACGAGTCTACCTGAAATTGTATGTCTGGGCCAGTTATTTGTGAAACGCTCCTCTTTTCGGCGTAACCGGCCACTAATTTCTCGAGACAAGTAAGGTTAAAAGAGTTCCGCGACTACAATCAACACTCGGGAGTAAGTAGGACTTAAGGGTTAAAATAGCGTCGCGTATGAAACGCGTAGGGCAAAAGAGCGCTTTAGATCGCTCCCATCAAACTCCCATAGTCATCTTTTTAGTTTATATGAATGCGAAGATTGAATTCAATAATATGTAATTTATTATGAATAAACTGTATGTTATACTTCGTGTTCGACGTGGTCTTTTATCTCGAGTAAGTCGGTTCTGTGCAATACAATTTGAAGAATAATAAAATTTTGCATCTACGCTGCAAAATCATGGAAGCCGTAAAAATAATGTCGACTTTCTTAAGGAGGAACACCACTGTGACGGCCGGAAAAGTAGGCCATTTTTAAGAATTTTTTCAGGAATCATTCACAGTTTTCATAGAAAATTTTTATTACCTACCTTTAGTACGCTGTCTTAAGAGACTATACAAAAAAATAAGTAGTTGAACATCCATAAATTTTGATATATTAATTAATCTTCTAGACGCCCCCACGCGAGCTGGTCGAATGTGTATCTATGGAACAGCTGATCCGAAATCAAATTTCTAATTTTTTTTATAAACTATATGAGTGTAGTTTCCGTTGTGCGTACCGATTTCTTAAACAAATTACTTTTGTAAAAATGGTGCGCTTTAGAAGAAAATTTTCGAAAATCCGCGAATAAGATAAACAGTTTTTCGAGCGTATTTAAAAAAATTTGTTTTCAATCAAAGAACCCGTACGTACAACGGAAACTACACTCATATAGTTTATAAAAAAAAAATTAAATTTAATTTCGGACCTGCTGTTCCATAGTTACACATTCGACCAGCTCGCGTGGGGAGGTCTAGAAGATTAATTAATATATTAAAATTTATGCATGTTTTTCTATTTATTTATTTTTGTACAGTCTCTTAAGACAGCGTACTAAAGATAGATAATACAAATTTTCTATGAAAACTGCAAATTATTCCTGAAAAAAATTCTTAAAAAGGGCTTACTTTTCCGGCCGTCACAGTGGGAAACATATAGAGTACTTCTATTTTTCTGAATTTGTGTAATTTCTCTAAACGGCTGCACACACCGAAACCTGTTCCACCGTGATATCTTTCAGTGTATTTTAAAACATAAACATTAAATATTATTCGCCATAAAAGAAACAGAAAATATAAGACAGTATATCTTTCACAAGTACAAAGAGTTTATCTCAGCACAGCATAGAAGCAAGTCTAACGTTACGAAGTAAGAAACTAGGGTAGAAAGTCGTTATCAAGCACACCCTTAACTTCAGGCGACTACCCCGCGGCTTCATTGTGAATATCGGCTGTTGGAAGTTCACCCTCGCGCTTCTCTTTGATTTATTTGATTCCATGGACGGCTAAGGCGATAGGGAGAACAAGGGGGAATATAGAGAGGGGCGCGCGGGGAAAGAAGCAGGGCAAAAAGAAAGGATAAGGTATCGTAGAGGTCACGGAATTTCTTCGGTCTCCGATTCGCCCCTACTTCCTCGCTCTTCTCGCCCCGTTTTTTCGCTCCCGCAAAGTTTCCTGCTGTAGGCACCTTAAGACTCCTGCGCGGAATCCTTCGCGAAAGTTACATTGCTTCCCCACTGTTCTGTCTTTCGCGAACTTCTTTCTCCCATCCCTTTCTCCCTTTACCCCGCTCTCTGTCTGTCCCCTGTTCCATTCAACCTTCGCGTACACTTTCGTTTCTTGAGTTACTTCCACCATCTCCCTCTCGGTGGCTGTTTGCACTGCAGCGGAAACAGCAGTAGCGGCGGCACCAGTCGACCGCGGCTGCGCGGCCCCCGAACTTCGAAACTCTAACGAAATCTTGGGCAAGGTGAATATTTTATGCGTAAATCAAATCCCGGCAAATATACGCGAGAGAGCGGGGATCCGTGGCACGGTGCGGCTAAATTGAATAGAAGCGCTGCTCGAGCACAGCCGTGCGCTTCGCCACTCGACTCTCTCCTCTCGTTTTTCCCTTCTCCCCGTGTAATTCTTCCCTATATCCGCCTCTCTCTCTCCCTCTCTGCCTGCTCCACCCTTCGCTCTTCCCAACCATACCCTCTGCTCTCTCCTCTCTCCCTGCCCTGCTCCTCCGTCACCATTTTCATTGCACACACGCCTGTATAGCTTGTTGGCTATATTCCTCGGATGTCTATTGGTTATTGAATTTCTGTCGCGCTGCAACGACATACGTGTTATCGAGCTTATTTACATTGTGGAATCTGAAGTCGCGGAGATGACGTCTCGATCATGTGGAGGTGTCCCGGTGAATCATTTGAAATAATTAAAGGACCTTTGTAGCCACCGAAGGAACTAGAGCAGTGTATGTATTAGAGAAGGGTAGTAGAGGTATTAGGGACGTTAGAGGGGTTTGTTGTAATTCAGTATGGATTATATAAAGAAATATAGATGAGACGTTTAGTAAACATATTCGGGTGTAAGTTGAATAAATTATTATAGTGAAATTATTAAATATAGATGAGGGATAAGGGTTGAATAAACTTTTCTTGTAGAGTGTCCAGTGCATAAATACATAGGGGATGTGGGGCAAAACGGGACGTCAATTTTTCGCTTAAATAAAAGCTGCGAACGAGTTGCTTTCGTGTGACCTGGCACCTCACAACAGTTTGCGATCGACCATAGACCCGTGCACTTCAGTGTTGGACCAATTTCCGCTCTCGAAATGTCGATATTGTGTTGCTGCTTCGACCATTTTTTTTTTTAACTTGTATTTAGAAAATTTATAACCGTGAGTATAGCATTGGATTCTATAGTCCTTACACTGTATTTTTACGTTTTACCTGGTTATTTATCTCACGCTCAAGTGTAAATATTAATTGTTTACTAAATTACCGCATGCGGAGCAAAACGGAACACTTTAACGCAGGGTAAAACAGAACACCTGGTATGGGGAAGAATGGAAATGTCTTTTAGTACGATTTTATTATTTCTTGCAATGTATTAATTTATTCTTTTTTTTTCAATATTTATATCTGGGTATCTTCAATAATTTTCATGTTATCTTAAAATATTTTTCTTATCTATAGGTGTAATATATTATATTTGTGTATAACATATAGTTATCTATAATACTTATATCTAGAACACATATTCGGAATTGTTTACATAAATTAATACATTTCAAATCATAAAAATAAGAATTTTGTATTTTTAGATAATTTTAAGGGGTTATACCGCCTTGGCGCTCGGAAAAATAGGTATAAAAATAAACTTTTTTTTTACGCTGCCATTATGTATATAAAATGATCTTTATTTTACACATATATATATAGTAGTTTTATGAACAATTTACAATATTAACGATTAAAAAAAAATAAAAAATGGCGGAGATATAAGCCGATAAGTAGGACCCTCTTTTGAAAATCCTTGCTGATGGTGTACTTAATTTCTCTGTTAGGCATCGTCTCAAACATAAAAAATAATTTTTTTCTTATTTAAAAGAGTAATAGCTAAAATGTGACGTAGGATTTTTGTGATTGGGTGCCATGTTCGAAAGTTATAAATTTTTTAAACTCAAAATTTCGATGCAAATTCGAGTTTTTTTTTCAAACTGTCATTCCTACAAAAAAAAATTAAAAAATTTTCCCTACGTCACATTTTAGCTATTACCCTTTTAAATAAGAAAAAAATTATTTTTTATGTTTCAGACGATGCCTAACAGACAAATCAAGTACACCATCAGCAAGGATTTTCAAAAGAGGATCCTACCTATCGGCTTATATCTCCGCCATTTTTATATTTTTTTTAATCGTTAATATTGTAAATTGTTCATAAAACTACTATCTATATGTCTAAAATAAAGATCATTTTATATACTTAATGGCAGCGTCAAAAAAAAAAGTTTATTTTCATACCTATTTTTCCGAGCGCCAAGGTGGTGTAACCCCTTAAGTGGGTGTTCCGCTTTTCCCCACCACTCGAGCTAGACGAATATTTGAATTCCTCTGGAAAATCTTATTTTCCTTCATTGCCAAATATTTTACTTAATAAGGTTTACTTAAGACGCCTAGTGAAGTTTTGCTGTCGCCATATTTTGTTTCCTTCCCATATTTTATCGCACTTCTCTCACGAGAGTTCTCTCGGTGTCATAATAAAAAAAAAGAACGTCTCTATTGATTTGTACTTACGAGTGTAGAATACTTCGTCACACGTGGAAAAGCTGAGCTATTACTACTCAGGCAATTCTAATTATTCGGCGAGAAAACCCCTCGGAAAATAATAAAATCTTCCGCGAGATGGCTTTCAGTTTGCCGCTAGTTACGTTTTTATTTCTTTGTTTGCGACAACTGGCTCCTCCGGTTTTACAGGGCGTCCAGTAGCTATACATTTACAGAAGCATGACGCGACGAAAAAGAGGGATATTATTTTTTCCTGTCGCTTGGGAAAAATGCCAGCATCCTCTCTCTCTCTCTCTCTCTCGCCCGAATACGATTCTGACCCAAAAAGGTACGCATTAAATAAATAAATTATTCCACTTCCCTTCCGTTGGCTCTCATCCGAATTGTTCGGACTCTCGTGATTCGAACATTTAACTCTCGCCGCTACCACGCATGCCTCGCCCCGAAAGAAACCTCCATGCAGACGCGAAAGATAATTCCAACATTTTATTATCTCCGCGGGCACGGCGCAGTGAATTCTCCATCGTCCATTTATCCAGACAGAATCCATATTCCCCGTGAGATACGGTATTCCAATATTACCGTAATCCCCCGATTCTTTCACTGCAAACAAATTTTCAAATCCGATTACGCGAGGGCAATAATCCGGGAGAGAGAGATAAAAACTTTCGCCCCCCCCCCCCCCCCATTCAGAGACGATTTTCCTAAATGTTGCTTGCGCGACAGTATCGTTCGATAAAAGTTTTTAATGCTCCGCTTAACCATCCTCGACGAGAGGACGAGTTATTCCTCGCCCTGGAACTGTGCAAACGCAGAGAAGAGATAATGCGAGCCGGTTACCTAGCTACCGAAGTAGAACGGCGTCCCGTTTCGTGGGAGCCCGGCGTAAGTTTTGCAGCGCCGAATTTTCGGCGATCGCATTCGCGCCTGCTCCCTTACGGGAACTGAAAGAACGCCGCGTGCGAAATCAGATCCAGGGAGACCCCGTGGAAGCCGCGGTTGCGCTAAAATATCACAATGGCAGGTGCATTTGCTGGGTTTCAGCCGGGTGCTTTGACGGCAGTCACCAGATAGCTCTTCCATCCGGTAATTAGCCGGAGAGCCCGAGAAGTTATCACCTGGCGCGATCACGATCGTGTGCGCGCGTGTCTCGTCTATTCGAGCTCTCCATTTCCGAGTGCGCGCTGGGAGCCGCCGTTGCCCGCGCCTCGTGCTTCTCCGTCCTTAATTAATTAACACTGTGCCGAATAATAATTATCGAAATGAAAGATGATATCGGCGGGCTTATTTATTGGTGCGCCCTCGTATCGTAGTTACCGTACGATATCGCCGCTCGCCCGCTCGTCCCCTCTGTTCCTGCGCCGAGCTTCAATGGCTCGTACGTAAGCGCGGCCCACCCCGTCGCATCGATAACTGTATCTAAACGCGGCACCCCTAATTGGTTCATAAATTAATTTACTCCGCCCGTCACATATTTAAGCGTTTTAATCGCGCGCGCGCGCGCCTCCTACGCCGCTCTGTGTTCGAGCTTCACGGTGGTAGTCCAGTGAAATTAGACGGAAATCTGCCCAATCTTCGGAATAAATCCCAGCAAGCTAAATTTTGGTATGGGCCTTTATTTGGTCGTTTTAAACAATATGTCAAAAGTCCCCATCGATCCGAGTGCCGCTAAAAATTTTACAGAGGGTTGAAAAAAAAAATAACAGTTTTTCGCGAATATCTCGTTATCTAGCAGTTTTGCGACAAAAATAGGTCTCGCACAATTTATAACCTAGGAAATTCTCTACAAAAAAGGTTGTATGAGTTTTTTTCGTAGGAGTAACCATTTTCATGTGTGCCGGGTTACCAAGTTTCAACCCCCATACTTTTGACAAGGGAAGATCACGAACCCGGAAATTCAGAAAATTATGAAACTCTGTAAATATGTAGCGGAAGTCCTGCTGAGTACAACGCAATTTCGTTTGCTGCCCAAATTCACTCCAAGAGGGTGCAATTGACCCCTGAAATTTTTTTTATTTTGTATTATTACGCGCGAACTGTAGGAGATAGAAAGAAAGTGTTCAGGAAAAAGTTACTTCTCTTAATTAGGACTAACATTTGGTAAATTATAGTTCTTACAGTTCTTACGGTGCGTGAGTTATAACACAAAATCTAAAACAAAACGGATTTTCAGGGGTCAATTTCACCCTCTTAGAGTGAATTTTGGCAGCAACAAAAATTGAGTAATACATACCTATATATCCTCTACTTATCCCCAAAGATTAAAGTTTAAATTTGTTCACTCGAAGGGGGTGAAATTGACCCCTGAAAATCCGGCTATTTTCCGATTTTGTGTTATAACTCACGAACCGTAAGAACTGTAAGATCTATAATTTACCAAATGTTAGTCCTAATTAAGAGAAGTAACTTTTTCCTGAACACTTTTTTTCTATCTCCTACAGTTCGCGAGTAATAATACAAAGTAAAAAAATTTTCAGGGGTCAATTGCACCCTCTTGGAGTGAATTTGGGCAGCAAACGAAATTGCGTTGTACTCAGCAGGACTTCCGCTACATATTTACAGAGTTTCATAATTTTCTGAATTTCCGGGTTCGGGATCTTCCCTTGTCAAAAGTATGGGGGTTGAAATTTGGTAACCCGGCACACATGAAAATGGTTACTCCTACGAAAAAAACTCATACAACCTTTTTTGTAGAGAATTTCCTAGGTTATAAATTGTGTGAGACCTATTTTTGTCGCAAAACTGCTAGATAACGAGATATTCGCGAAAAACTGTTATTTTTTTTTTCAACCCTCTGTAAAATTTTTAGCCGCACTCGGATCGATGGGGACTTTTGACATATTGTTTAAAACGACCAAATAAAGGCCCATACCAAAATTTAGCTTGCTGGGATTTATTCCGAAGACAAATCCTAATTTCACTGGACTATGGGATTCATCGCCGCGAGACCGGCGACCCACCCTCGTGAGAGCCATCGTAATTCCCCAAGACGTTCATAGATTTTTATCCGCGTTCGCACGCTCCTCCTTTCCGTCGTAATGTCGTCTCCCCCGACGCATTTTCCCTCGATCTGGCTGCCCCGCGTGATCTCTGTATTATTCAGATTCGCTCTCGCTGACGGGAGCGACGCGCTTCCTCGGGAAACATTCAACGCGCGAGTGAAGTTATTCCGTTGGCGAAGTTATTCTGTGATAAAAAGGGTGCGGGAGGGTCGTGTCTCGCCGCGTCATGACTTCAGTCGAATTTATCTGCCGCACGCGGTGGAAATAACTAATGCACGGGGCCGCGTTTATCGCGAGGCGTATTAAGCTGGGTGCCTATGGTAGTTCAATGAAATTAGGATATGTCGGTAGGATAATTCCCGGCAAGCTATACTTTTGTATGGACCTTTATTTCGTTGTTTTCAAGAATATATCTAAATTCCCCATCGTTGTGACTGCCGCTAAGAATTTTGCAGAGGGTCAAAGTTAATAAAATACAGTTTTTGGCGAATATCTCGTTATATATCAGTTTTACGACAAAAATAGTTATAATGGAGTTTGTAGCTTGGTAAATTCTCTGCAAGAAAGGTTTTCTGAGTTTTTTCGTAGGAGTAACCACTTTCATGTATGACGGCGTAGAAAGTTTCAACCCTCACACTTCTGTTAATCAAATGAGGGTTGAAACTTTGTAAGCCGTCATACATGAAAGTGGTTAGTCCTACGAAAAAACTCATAAAACCTTTTTTGTAGAGAATTTACCAAGCTACAAACTCTATCATAACTATTTTTGTTCTAAAACTGATAAATAACGAGATATTCACGAAAAACTGTTTTTCTACCTTTGACCCTGTATAAAATTTTTAGCGTCTGTCACATCGATGGGGAATTTTGACATATTCTTCAAAACAACAAAATAAAGGCCCAAACAAAAATTTAGCTTGCTACTAATTATGCCGCAGACATATCCTAATTTCACTATAGGCACCTAATTGGGGAGTTGACAAAATTTTTAAAAGTGTTTAAAACTGTTCATTATGATAAAATATGCTTGTAAAAAAAATATTAATTTTTTGCTACACCTCTAACATGTAAAAAATGTAATTTTTATTTGAAATAAAAAAATTGCCGCGAAAACGCACTACATGGTCACGTGACCATTTGTGACGTCAACGTGCAGTAAACAACGAAAGTTGTGGTTAGGGACAGTAAGGAGTGAATTTTTCTCACAAAAATAATGGATAATAAATATTATTATCAATACTGTGCTGTTCCCTGTTGTGAGAACACTTCAATACGTACACCGAAGAAGTTATTTATTCATGTTCCGCTGGAAACAAATATTCGCAATAAGTGGCTAAATCTTGCGAGAATAAACTATCAGTTGTCTTCAAAATCTAATTTATGTTTTTGTGAAGACCATTTCAATGTAACTAACTTATTATTAACTATCATTTATTATTATTTCATTTCATTGAGGTTATATTAGATTGTGTGTCAGATATTGGTAATTGATTGGAACATGTTGCAATGAGTGAGTGCCTAATACTTTCCTTACCTAAGAAATCGAGTAATAAGTACTCGTAAACGATATTTTTTAATATAAACTTGTATGAGCAAATGCGTGAAGTGTCACTCGTCGCTATATATAAATCGCTGTTTACTGCACAATGACGTCACGCGCCGTGATTGGCGTTTGAGATCACGTGACTCACAACTTAAAAACGTTAATTTTATTTATTAAATTTTGGTAAAACGAATAAGTGTTTTATTAATATTTCTATCATTTTAGGCTTTTCATTAATAAATCTGTAGATTTCACTACTTTTCACTTTTTTTTTCAAATACTGGCAACTCCCCAATTATACTTTCAAAATGAAATACTTCTTCTCAAATATAAAATTCATAATATAAAAACTAGAGAAAAATAAAATTCATATACGTGAGCGTACCACCAACTAGGCAAACAAGTGTTGGGATAAAATCTATTTTACTCCCTACACCTACGTATTACACACAACCGTAGAAATAGACTTGTTCCTTTGAGGCCTCGCAACGACGTTGCGCCTAGGGCCTCCAAAAGTACAACAGGCGGTCCTGCTAATGGAAGTCCGATACCTATCATTAACCGGTGTAGGCAGAATCCGGGGAAAGGTGGAATTACGTTTGGACCGATCATTTAATAAAATTGCTATTCCGGATTCATTGGGGCAACGGGAAGCGCAAATCAGTGGTGACTGAGGGCCTTTTGTCGCGAGGAAATACAAGTGGAAAGCGGAAGTCGCGTCTCTTTGCATTCGAGGTTCCTCGGTATTAAAGCAGCGCGGTGGATTGCGACGATTGGTGGCGCGTAACGATCTGCTTGGTGCCCGGACCACCGATAATTATGTGCCAATTAAATTTAACGACTATCCATTATTCCGGTCTGCGAGCGCGCGTACAGGCTTCCGCGGCGCTGTCTTCCTCTTCCTACCGATTCGACACCCTTCGCACCGCGTGACGCTGACGACCCTTGCCCCCGCGCGCCCGTTACCATATGATCGAGCGGGGGCATTGGCAACAACTAGCCAGGTCGAAATCCAATTACCTTTTAATATTGTCCGGATGGGCCTGGAATCGAATTGCTTTTGTGAGACTCGGCTTGGGCTAGCTGAGAAACTGCGAAAGGCTCATGCCAGCGAATAAATGGTTCCTGCGGACTGTCTATATTTTCTTCCTCGCATACGTCGCAGTAAGGACGTTCTCGAACAGCATGGCGCCCTCCTTTTACTGCCCTCTTCCCTCACCTTTCCCTCCTGGCAGATTCAATAGAGTAAAACGTTCGACATTTCCAAGGGAATTGGAACGAAGGTCGGGGACTGCTGTTTTGCACGATTAAACTTAAGTACACGTGAGCGATACGGAGCAAACTGTACGGAGATTTACGACGCCCCTGCAAGAGGATGCCGCGTTTCGGTCTTATTCGGGGTGATTGCACCTGATATTTATCTATTTATATTTGTTCTGCGTGAATATTTGATTTCAATTTTATCGCCAATTCCGTGTACTTTTATTCTCGTTCGAAGGATGCGTGAACACTTTCTAATTGCTTTTGGGGCAAGTAAATATTTAGCAGTACTTGCACGCTATTTAATCGTGCAAAGTTAAACGAAGTTTGCTCGATTAAAAGCTCCTTTCTCCTACTGGCACCGGTTCGTGTAACCGTTTTATTTACTCGCAAAGTCGAAAAAGCGTTTTTTCGTTTTTCCTGGCCGACTCTCATTAAGAATTCAGGCGTTTCCAACCACAGATTTTCCCCTTGTCCCATCGCGAACGGCGATCGCTTTCCGAGCCCATTAAAAGCGTGGCAACGGCCTATCGTTACCTCCAAACTTAATTACTGAGGCCAATTTAAAAAAAAACACACGCGGTATCGATGTTTACCGTGCAAATTGACAGGAACGAATTGTGCACGTTTCCACGTGTAGTATTGATTTTGCTCAATAGTGAATGCCACTACCAGTCACATAGCGGGTAGCACTTTTTTCGCTGGCTTATAATTAGAAAACGTTCCTGCCGCGACACGTGGCTTCTGCAAATTTCTGAAATAACGCCCGGGAGGTGAACGCAGAGGGGATTTAGTACATGCTGAAGAAACAAACGATAGTTTCGGCCACCCTCTAATCAAATACCGTCCGTTTCTAAGTGGCGTGTTACTGATCGAGAGATGGTATTCCGAAAGGGAGACCTTTACGTGCGCTGCATAAAGATCGGCGGGCCTCGTATCTATTCTTCAAATATATTTAAATTTCACAACGAAGCGAAACGTGCCTTTTCTTCGGCTCCTGTCAATTTTCCGCAGATTCGTATGCGGCAGTTACCACGAATTCTTTACGGTGTATATATATAGGAAACGACAGCGTGTTGATTGGAACACTCTTCCCTCTTAAACGAGGCAACCTTTTTTTATAAGAACACCGTGGCATTCGCTAAAATCCGCAATACAGTATTCCCTCGCTGAGGGCTCGCTGGTCGGGACCGGCGTTGAGCCCGTATCGTGAACGGAGCAGGGCCGCCCGGAGGGGGGGGGGGCAAAAGGGGGCAGTTGCCCCCCCCCCCTGGCTTTTGAGTAAAAATCGCTTATTTTTACAAAGTGATCGACATTACGTCACATAGACCTAAGTATATACACTCGAAAACGAATTTTTATATTTTCACTAGTGCTAGATGCCAGCCATAAAGTTTGTCATAATAAAGAGTTTAATTTTGTTTTTTCATTACATATTCTTCTTTATCGACACCCCAAAGTTCTTTACCGACACCCCAAAGTTGCCCCCCCCCCCCTGGAAAAAAGTCTACGGACGCCCCTGGAACGGAGCCCTAATTGCCTAATTCCGAGTGTTCGTTTCTCGCTTCTTTCTGGCCGAAGGGGGGAGCGAGATGGAACGCTTTGCGTGCGCGACGGGCGCGAGCGCTCAGATGAAATCGTGACTGCTCGACGCATGCGCACCACGGTCAGATAGGCACGGCGCGAGCCTTTTTTGCGCCTTAGGTGAATGTTGTCCAATTGAGCCCTTTATTATAATATATTTATTTGAGATTATTGATGACCTTGCTCTGAATTTTTATTCGTAGTTTAAAACAGTTGCAGTACAATTTGTTGTATTTCATTTAAAAGTTTATTTTCAACAATGCCAACAATGAAAAGACCATTTTACGCCTCTTGTCAACCTTACGCCCTAGGCAGTTGCCTAATTTTTCACAGTAAGGTCATAAATAATCTCAAATAAATGTAATATAATAAAGGGCGCAATTTGACAAGTTCCCCTAGGGCGCAAAGAAGACTTGAGCCGGGCCTGCGTCAAACTTTTGCAGAAGCTGTTTTCGTGTCCACGTTGACTGCTCACGACCATCGCGCACGCCCGTCGCGCACACAAAGGACGGAGTGTCATGCGTCAGAAGGAGGGAGCGAGACAAAACGTCAACGCGTCGGCTGCTCCTACCGTCCTCACTCGCTCTCGTTCCATCTCGCTCTCACCTTCGCCGGACAAGAGTGAGACAGAACTGGTGGAGATAGCGAAAAGTCCACATCGTGTACGCCAAATCGAGCCCTCAGCGAGGGAGTACTGTACTTTACCAAGAGAATGCTACGGCAACATTTATTTGAAAAATATTTTACTTCCTCCAAACATCTGATAATTCCTAAAATGCTGTAAAATAAATTATTCCTCTGCACCTATAGTCGATACCTTCTTACTTTTTCCATTCCCGTTTCTGCTTACAGCTAAAGAAGGTGTGCGAGTATTCTCAAAATCACTCGCAAATCATGTGACTCTTGTTCCTTTCCGACGAACCGCAGCAACTTCCTCGCGATCCCTCATCGTCGGCCCTACAATCTCCAGGCATCGCAACGCGCGAAGGCGGCAACATTAATCCCCTCTTCTGCCGCACCTGGTACAAATTAATACGCAAAACGGCTGCCAACAGATGTTGACAGCGGTCGACAGTTAACGCGTCTCTCGGCTCTCTTTTACCATGGATGAATCTTTGTCATGCGACACTCGCCGCGACCCTGTACACGTAAGGACAGCATGCTTTCTGAAAAACAAACTTTCCAATAAAAACCTTACCGTCTGCTTGGTACGCGTTAAATAGTGTCGGAACTCATTCCATCGCCGAGTGAGACACCTCGCGGGCGGGAGGCAGGCTCGAGATCGTAACTTCTAACATCAAGTTTCGGGGATCGAGTTGTGGGAGAGACGGAGGGTGGCGCGGGTTGTTCGGGGTTGCGGGTACAAGGAGGAGCCGACGGGGGTGAGCACCAACACAGAGTGACCACTAAACACCTAACAACCAACAATAGCAGCCAACATCGAACATCGATAAACCAACGAAACTAAACCAACCACAAGTCACATTGTAACGGAAGTCAGCGAACAGTGAAGACATAATGTATGTGTACGGAATATAGAATGTATACACAATGTTGAATAGCTTTGTAAATACGTACGTGTGTGCGAAGAATGCCACTGCCTCCAGGGTGAAATTTATGCCGCCAATCGTGAGATTGCGCACAATAAGAAATGCCAATGAATAAATCTCATACGTAATTTAATCGTTCAGAATTCAACTGATAGCAGAGCCGCGCGATCGTGTTGAAGGACAGTTCTTTTGAAAAGTGGCTCGAGACTCGGCGGAGCTGCCCCCGGGCGCAGGTTCGATTTAACCGCAGTTTCTATAAAAAAAATTGAAACTCGACGGCGCAGTTCGATTAAAGGGAACGAACATAGCGAACGAAAATTTGCTTCCACATGTAGATATCTGGTAATAGAAGAATGCGGTAATTACAATCGAGCCGCGAGGGCCTTCTGAAGCAATGTAGGAAACGTGCGCGATGCTTTATTGGACCCGATAATTAATTTAATATTCCCAGATCGAGCTCGCAGTGCACTCTTCGCTCTACGTGCGTTGAGGAGCAGTGAGGGTTGCTATCGTCGCTGCGGGCCGTGACACGGGTTTCTCATTAAAACATCGAGGAACACTGACTGTGAGATACGACAACGTAAAAGTGAGACACGTTAAACTTAATAAGGGTAGCATATCTTCAGAGACACCGAGTAGGGGTATGGTGACGTACCACATCGAGTACATTGAGAACGTGGTTCGCGCGGACGACTCTAGTGGTGGTAGTTGTTGTTACATTGTGTGTTGTGGTCGTGGCAAGAAGAAGAAGAGATGGAGGAGGTGTGCGGCGCCCCCGGCCAGCCGGTCGCCCGTCACACCCTGAAACAGAATAATATTGTCACTTCCTTGAGGAATCCACGCTATCCCTATCGACTACCTCCTCTCGCCCATTATCTGAATTCATTTTAGAGCACACACGCATCTGCCAGATCTACAAACACGTACACACATGTCCCTCGCCTTTCATCGTTCCTCTCAATTACCAATCCCCCTTAAAAACTTCGCCCACGAATAATTCGTCCGCGTAATATTGGCGACATTTTGCTGATACATGTCGTCAAGCATGCACCTACCGAATTCTCAACTTCTCTTCAGAGCATTAATTAAATTCCCACGTGAATTTCACGCGACTTCTCGAGCCGGCATTTTCAAACTTCGCGAGAGCTCTCGTCGATACGTAGCTTACCGATTAAAATGAAACAAAATTCACCCAGGATAAAGTTTTGCGCAATTGCTGGCTCGATCATTTGGGGGTTGCTTTGAAAAGGGCTACTTTTTTTTATACGATATACTCGAGGGCGGTGAACGTATTTTCTTTCTCTTTGAACAATGCTATTAATCATGCGGAAGGTTAGTCATCGCGAGGCAAGCCTCCCTGAGCAGCGTCAGAGTACCTGTTCAACTCCGAAGCGATATTTCGTAATAATGCCGAGGCTCCGTGATATTCGAGGATTCGATTTCCGCACGTATCGTCGGATTCTTCGAATACAAATCGATCTCGTCGTACGGCCCGGCACTCGGTGTCGCCTGGCTTGCTCGCAGGGAAGCATTGGCGCGAAGTCGACGCCGGGGCCGAGCCGAAAAGAGAGGGCCAGGCTTTGTATCGGGGGAAAGGAGATTTCGGATTTGTTGGACCATGTCCACCCGTTGCGTCGTTTACGTCCGATACGGACAAACGGGGGAATGAACGCACTAAAGAGGAAGACAGGCGGCGGGCGGCGCGAGGGTTGGCTGCGGAAGGAGATGGAAAGCAAGGGAACGATGGGAGGGTGGCCGGGAGGGTGGAGGGTGGAGGATAGGGAGAAGCTGAGAAACGGGAACAGCGACCGGGATTTTAACGTCGAGCACACTCGTTTCGAGTTGATAGGTCCACTTCGGCTGGCTTGGGAAGCAGTCGACATGGTCCAGCAACTTCCTCTCCCACCTCAAATCCCGCCCCCTGCTTCCCTTATGTGCCTCGGGCCGAGACATCATCCCCGCATTCGGAAACAGGGTGGCAGAGATGCAAGTGTTCATGGACGCTGTTCTCACGGCTAATAAAAACTGCTACATGTCTAACTAGCTCTAATGCGGGCTTGCCGGGACGAAGTTATTCGGTAGATCCAACGGAGGAAAAAGGATTGCTCTCTCGATTATTGCAATTAATGTAAAGACGAAGTGAACATTGGTTAATTTGAAATTAAAGAAATTGGTGTTTATGAAGAAGGTGGCGATTTTTCTTATTGTTAGTTTATTTATAGACTAATTAGGTGGGAAGTATGTTAAAGTTCCACCGAGTTGTTAGTGTTTAGGTACTAATGAAGAAAAACAATTCATAAGTCCACTATAGGATCCCAGAAGAGAAAATAAAATTTGTACATTTTTGACGAAAGTCTACCCGAAGCAATGAGATTAAATTAAAAGATGGGCTGTATGTTATATTTTCAAATGCAAATCACGGACATTTCAATAATAATCAAGTTACAGCCGCATCAAAAATTTCTCATCCTTCCAGCAGAAAATCAATATCGCCGATTTAAAAAAAAAAGTATGGAGAACGCTCTGCGAATGGCATTACAAGCAATTCGATTGAATAATTAAATATGCAGGCCCGAATACATTTGGGCGAAACAAATCACTGAAATTCCATTGGAGAATAAAATGCATTTCATATCGGACGGTTGAAATGGAAATGGATTGTCCCGATGGATGGAGCACTTTTTACCGTGCCGCATAGGCAGACGCGGTGAAATTTAATTTAATGGTTCTCATATGTTGAACGGGTTCTTTTTGAAACAATGGGCTCGATGTAATCGAGGAAAATCCTCTCGCTGCGGCAGGCTTCCGGTGTTATTAAAATCATTATTTCCTCCTCCCTTCATCCGCGCGGGAATAAATAGGGGTGCGTGCACGAGGGGTATAGGGGTGGTATTACTTTCGAGAGACGCGGGAAATGGACTTGCGTACACAACAAGCAGAGTTGCGATTGCATGGAAACGAACGGGCGGAAATATTATGTTGAAAGTGAGAGAAGTGGGCGGTCAGGAGAAGGGAGACAGAGGGAGAAGAGAATGAAGGAGAGAAAGATAAACGTTGTGACGTTGCAAAGGTTACATACAAGTCGAAACTGTTCACTCGACAATTTTCCAAGTCACCCTTTCTTCGGATTTATGTCGATAGATTGACCTTCATATTTTACGGTATTTCATCGATATCGAAACGCACTGAAAAATAAGGAATATACTTGTGTCAACTAGGGGCAGATTTGTGTATAGGCTAAGTTGGCTGCAGTCTGGGGCGGTAAATTTTGGGGGACGGAAGATTTTAAGCGAAAAAAAATTGGGTAGGTTTATACGCAGAGGCTTGAGACAACTTTAAAAACAATTCACTTCTTTTCCATATAGCGAATTAGCAATAACTCATTCGCCTCATTCAGCAGTCGCCTCAGGAGGCCCTCGAAAAATTGGGGAATTAAAAGAAAGGGTTGTAAAAGCTCGAAAAAAATCGGAAATGGGCCCTCCAACTGTGATCCACCAAAATTTAGATTTTAAAATGAGACCCTTTTTTCGTTGAATGGACCCCACGTTTAATCTTGTTTATTTAATTGTTTTAATACTTATTCCCTTCGCGTGTCAGCGCGGTATTTTCGATTTTATTTAATGTAGAATCATTTAGAGGGCCACATATGGAGCTCGCCTCAGGGCCCCCGTAAACGATAAGACGGCACTGATGTGAGAGTGCCATATTGAATAAATTTGGAAATTGTGTCGACTCTTTTAAATTAAAATATTTTATGATATTTCGCGGAAAGTGCGGCAGACACTTGTTAACAACAAGTGTTAGCCTAGGGGTGCCAAATGTCCAAATCCGCCCCTGGTGTCAGATATAGTAATGCCTCGTTATGACAACAGGAGTCGAATCCAGCGATGAAATTCGAGTGAGATTTGATAGCTTTTTGTCCCAAGAATTGACAGAAATTATTCTGTACCTGAATCGATCCTCATGTGTAGCTTTCGATGAAGAGAATAAATTGGATACGCTAATAGTAAAGAAGATAGCGTGGGACATTTGACCCACCTACGGCTGTTAGCTAGGAGCAATAAAGCATGCGCGTCAGATCAGCCATCAGTTAATGGAAGTTCTGATTTTTAGAAATTTAATTATACTTTAATTCAGACTAGAATCACTTCGTGTGAATATTACTATGGCGAGGTTTCAGTGCCGCTCGCGTCGAGGAGTACTCAGCAGTAGTGGGGGAAATGATGATCTAGGATCGAGGTTGGATAGGCGCTCCAGTTGCGAGACATTAAGGTTGATTCTCACTGCCACACTCAGGGTGGTTTTCATACTCCTCGCCATCATTCCATTGAAGAAACCGATTGTAAAATGTTTCGACGGATGGTTATTGTATATAATTGTAACATAAGTTTTGCGTGGTAGGTACTAGAAGAGAAAGAAAGGATGCACCAATAAATGAACACTTAAGGCTACTGAATGAACACTATCATAAAATTATGTTTGCAGCGCGATTGATTCCACGTGCTGCAAAAATTGTGTTGATACGAAGCAAGAGATTAAAAGAAGTCTCTAATTAATTAGTTGCTTATTTTAATAACTTATTTTACTCTTTTTAATAAAAAATGTCCATTCACTGGTTCATTTACTGGTACAGCCACCCTGTTAAGCACGTAAGGGGTCTAGGCAGTCAGATTTGGTAAAAATGTTCTTTTTTTGGGAAATTAATTACAAGGAAATGAATACAAAGTGTGATTAGGACTTTTGAGTAATGTTTATTAATACTATAAACTGTAAATTTGTTTACAGATTATACGTTCAAAAAACACTGTGCGACGCAGACTCAGCTGTGTTGTTCCGCTGTAAACTGAAATTGATCCGACCGTAGACTGACTTTTCCTTATAAATACTATCCCCGCGTGTACTCCGCATGGTAGCAGTCAATGCTGCACCTAAGTCAAAGCTTCTAGAGCATACAGGCTTCCATCTATATTTCGCAACGTTCATTTTAGTGACAGTGGTACAAGCCCCTGCCACCATTTCTTCTAACAGAACCAATCACTTACACCCCCCGCACCTTTGAGGCATAACTATTGTCTGCGAGAGTACTGTGTCATGCAGGGACATAGTGGCGTAAAAGCCGAGGGGGACAAAGTCGGTAGCCCCCTAGAGGGTCCTCCCTCGAGTCGAAACTTCAAGGATGCATCAAGAACACGTTTTGGATATTACATAGTACTTGAAAGCTCTAAGGGGTGTAGGGATCTGACCAAATGAGTGCAGCCCTGTAATAGGTGACGAAGAAGACGTGCGGTGGGTTGTACGTATCCTCGGGGATATCGCTTTACACGCCACTTGAGTAGGTCTCAGGTTAGTAACTGTATCTCTGCACAGTACAAACCTAATCGTGGGGCGACAGAGTCACGACTGATGACTGCCACCCGCGCTCACTTGACTCGCCCTCGCTCGCGAGGTAAAAGAGAAATACTCGACCCTTGCACACCTCTACGATGCTGACTGGGTATAGCCCCGTCTGGCCCCGATTCTCCACGACCTCGCTCCCCATTAAGCCTGGGTGGGGCTGTTGCACTCGCAGAACGCTGCTAGTTGAGCCCCTTGCAAAGTCTCAGCCTTGGTGAGCCAGCTGGGGACCCTGGGATCGCCGGATCTCGCCCTCAGGATATGCTCCTGGGGTTACAATCGCACTCGGAGAAAAACTCTAAACCCTGGAGGCTCTATGCGGACCTAACAAACTGCTTAATTTTTAGGTTGATTGAATTTCTCGGTCTTATTGGCCAACACACCAATAAGCATGAGTAGTAGGGTTGCGAAATACCTGCAACTGGGAGGTTTTTGTATCGTGCCGGTACAGGATATATTTATCAGAAAGACAAAAACTTTTGTTGTCAATATTCGTGAAAGTAACACGCATAATTTATTTTATCCCCATTAAGATTACTTGAAAGCTGTGTTTCAACAGCTCCTGTACACCTGAACTTTATTATACATTGGCATAGAAACACGATCGATAAATCTGTCAGGCCGAACCGCATAATTAATTGCTCGTGACTCGCGGCTGTTAAACATATTGAATGAAGTAGATTGACAACGAAGAAGAAGATTGACAAGGGACGTATTCCGTCATCGACAGGAATCGTGCGACACGCTGCAGTTCAGCGGTACCGAGAGGGATTCGGCAAAATTAATCACGCCTCACGGTTCCCGCGATTGATGGCCCCAGCTAAACTCAAAAACCGAACCTGCGAATATTCCAAAGGCTGTAATGTGATTTCTATTTGATCGTGATATCGGTCGGTTGTTATACGGGATAAATAATTCCGGGTGCATCGTGCTCGGCGCACGTGTCACACTAGCCGCTTGTTCTCGTCACAAATAGAACCCCAGGGAATTACGCCACGAAGATCTGCGAGATGGGTTGAGTTGACGTGGTAATACTGGTTATCATCGCGCTGATTGCACCCATACCTCCCCCCCCCCGATCCCCCGCCGCTGCCACGGCTACATCCATCGACTATCTTTCAGCGGAACCTGCACCTGACCCGCTATATTTCCATCCGTGCTATTCATTACGTCTATCCTGCAGCGATCGTTCCTTTCACGATATATCGATGTACGAAAATTGGCAGACGGCACGGTAACTTGCGAACACGTATATAAGTTCTCTGCTCCCGCACCGTGAACTTCCTTTCAATGCTGTTTATTATACAGTGCCACTTATTCTCCGTTGAACTTCCCACCGATACGTGAACGAGAACGGCGCTCACTAGACCGGCAAATTATTTATTTAAAAGAATACATATTTCAAGCCCCAACGAATAGAATGTAGGATACCTGTTTAAACTTGGAAAGCTTCGTTGGAAGTTATTCGAAGGTGGTAAAGTTTTTATTAGTTCAAAGAAATTAAACAGAATATGCATTTAGTTTCATTGGAACTATAGTCTTGTCGAACAAGCAGCTGCAAAGGTTTTTTTGTGGTAGGAGCTATTTAGATCAAGGATCTAGGACAGTGTAAGCAAGATTCATTATTATTTACCGGGTAATCGGAATAGAAAATCGTATGATAATACTATTGCAAGGAAAAGTCTCATCGAAGTAACATTATGATATACATTTTCTTTGTAAAAGCGAGAAATCAAATCAAAAGTTTTCCAAAAGGTTTAGGAAATGTATTATGGCTCATTGTCGAATTATATGATACATTAAGTCAGCGCTGCACAAGGAGCTGTTTTCGGCGCCTAGCGGCGAGCAACACTCCTATCTCGTTGCTAAGGTTAGAATCGGTGAGGAGAACTGCAGTAGTGTACGTGCATTTGGTATGACTTGAACCCAGCCATATTTACTGATGCTACGAGCCTACGTTCACGCACATCCACTACTGCAGTTCTCCTCACCGATTCTAACCTTAGCAACGAGACAGGTGGGTTGCTCGCCGCTAGGCGCCGAAAACAGCTCCTTGTGCAGCGCTGCATTAAGTCATATAATTCATTGCTAAATATTCGTAGTATCATTTATAACTATTGTCCTAACACGAGATATTGTAAGACAGACGGCATTCAGTTGTATAAATAAGATTCATTAAAATTATTTATTGCAGTTAAATACATGATGGTGAAAAATTCATGGTAGAAATAAGGACAGAGTGATTCCTCGCATAAAAATAAACCGAAATTTTAGGATAAATTATTTCTGTTTGAGTTTTCGGTTTCGAGACACACAACATTGTAATTTTACCAACTACAGTGTTCCTCGGTTAACCTGATAATTTTTCCTCGGTTAGACTGATAAAAAATCAATCCCCGGCTACCATTTTTTATTTACTTAGGCCGTGGGGACTCTCGCAACCGCGCGCTCGACGCCCGAGGACAATGGGCCATAAAAGACAAGGAAAGGATAGCACTAGTCATTAAGAAGGGAAGAATATCAAGTTCCGTATTTCTCAGCGGATCGTAATTAAAATTACACCAATTGATTACTTGTGTTTTCCCGATTAAAAGACACCAAACAGCATGTAAATCGGACTGCAATTAACGAAATGACGTAAAATGTTTATTTGTAGAATTTAAAACTTCGATAAAAATGGCCCGATTTACTTGGAATTTTGTGCGTTTTAATCGGGACAATGCCAGGAATCCATTGGTGTCACTTTCATACCGATACGATGAAAAATAAAGAATTTGATTTTGTGAATTAAATGCCCGAGCGACTCTAGACAACATCAAATTCTTTATTCTTCGGCGTATCGATATGAAAGTGACACAAATGGATTCCTGGCATTGTCCCGATTAAAATGCACAAAATTCCATGTAAATCGAACCATTTTTAACGAAGTTGGCTTTAAATTCTACAAATTAACTTTTTGCGCAATTTCGTTAATTATATTCCGATTTACGTGGTTTTTGGTGTCTTTTAATCGGGGAAAACAGGGAATCAATTTGTATCTTTTTCGTGAAGATCTGATGAGAAATGCGGAACTTGACATTCTTCCTTTCTTAATGGCTAGTGCTATCCTCGCTTTCCCGATTCCCTATTCTCGAGCGCCGAAAGCCATAAAACTCAGTGAGACGTGAAATCGAAGGTGTGAAATTCTCCTACGTTCCCGAATAAGAGATACTCTCCGGACCCTGAAATTATCAGCTTAACCGGGATCAACTGTATGTATATGACACTTATGTACAGATTGCGCGCTCTATAAGTTTGCCACACTGTAACTGATATCTGTACGACGCGGCGGGAGGAGGACGGGATAAACACGAGTAGAAGTCCACCTGTCTGTCGTCAGACATGTCGAGCCAAGATACAGATCGCGTATTATAAGTTTGCCTCCGTGGGGGCGCTGTACCTTGGCTCGACATGCCTGACTACAGACAGGTGGACTTCTACTTGCATTTCACATTGCACTTTGAATATGATTGTGATCCACCATATTTAAATCGGGAGGCGCGAGATTTATTAAACCATAGCCATAACTGTTGGGTTGGCTCCGATGAAGTCATATTTTAGGCCCCAAGATCTCTAGATTTTACGTTTCTTAATTTTTGTTTATGCGTTCATGTAAATTACTTGACAATGTTTCAAAGTCATTTTTCTCAAAACCGAAGCCTCGCATGAAAAAATGTATTTGAAAAATATCTCTGCACGAGGAATCACCCCTTTTTTCAACTTGCACCATGAATTTTATCACACCCTGCATAATACAATAGAAAAATTATTAGACTGCTTTAATTTTTAGAAAGAAGTACTTAAATTCGAAGGATGATTCGAAGTAATTTTCCTTGATCAATCTCTAGCTACTTAATTTGGACCCGGTCTCGAAACATGTAGGAGACCTTAGTACTGATAGAAAATAGTATCGATATCAATTGTGACAGTGCATTTGTATGTTTTTCATAGCTATCAAGTATATTACTTCTATTGATAGAATAGACATAAGAAATCATGAGTCGCATGAGTGTACTTACTAGGCAGCAATTTTTTGACTTTGCCGGTATCTTTTTCAGAGTACTATGTTTCATAAGTTTATAACTTACGAGACTGATTAGAAATGACATATAAAATTTTCATCCTTTTGGAATTTTTCATCATTATTCCTCGTGTAAAACGTAATATATAGTTGTAAAAATCATTGTTAATTAACCGATCTGCGTGTTCCACAACAACAACATTCTCACCTCGAAATATTTTAGAATTAAATTGCATTTTACACGTTAGAACGACAAGTCTTTCCCTTCGAATAAGCCAATGACATTTCAGCCTTCAAGTGAGTCAGTCACACTTCAACCTTCACTTACGTGAGTTGCATTTCAAGCTTCAAGCAAACTGCAATAGTATCCTTGACTAAGTGCACCGTCTCTTACACTTCGACAGAAAATAAATATATATAGGTACTACAAATAACAGCAAGCCTCGAAGCTGTCCGTAAGTCAAGTGATAGTGGACTTGCTGATATTTTCTTCTACTCATTCATACAATATCCAGGTGGCGTACGACTAGAATGTCAACGATTCATCTCAGCGTACAATTTAAAAGAATATATATTGCAAAGGTACTCTATAATTCTAAGACAAAATGATTCCATTACTATTTACTATTACCCGGCGAAAAGAAGACTCCTGGCAGACGGTCTCGGGCTGTGCAGTCCGCTGCTGTGACGATTGCTCGAGTCGTAGTACCAAGCGTAGCCTACGCTATTGTTTTGACGATCGTCGGTCAGATCGCTCTATCCCACTTGGTCTCGATGTGTTTCGTTCGCTCTCTTCGTCGCGCGGTGCGACAATGTATGTGGCAACTTCAGCCAATAACTAAAATACGTGTGCCACTTCTTTAAAAGTGTGCCCAAATAGGTGACTCGACCAATCGTCACAGCAGCGGACTGCACAGCCAGAGACCGTCTGCCAGGAGTCTTCTTTTCGCCGGGTAATAGTAGATATTAATGCACGATATTTTAAGTCAAAATAAATTGGTAGCATAAATAAGCTTAGCACACTTGCATCAAGAAAAATGGCAAAATGATCTCTATTGTTTTCTCCTTTGTCCTCTGCATTGTCGCACCTTTTTCATCGCTTCGCGATACAGATGTACGAAATTACGACTAACATTCCCTCAGTTATTCCACGTAAAACTGTCCCATCCACGAAACCTCATAAACATCAAAGTACGCGACCATCATCGCACATACAGGGTGTCCAATTTAAATCGACCGGCTCGAATGTCTTGGAAACTGTTGATGATACTAAGAAGTACTTCAGACAAAAATTGAATGATTTCGAGGGGCACATAATTTGATGTAATAGGTCTCTTCTTCGGTGGAAGCGGAAGAAGGTCAACTTAGTTTCTTTAAATGGAATTATATATTTTTTATTACATCAGTAATACATATAAAACAATTCAATTTTCCTCTGAAGTATTTCTTAGCATCATCGCCAGTTTCCAAGATATTCGGGTGGATCGATTTAAACGGGACACCCTGTATAAACAGATTTATCTAAACTAAAGCAAAACGTCCGATTCGGCTTAAGCAAACAGCCAGCGCGTGTGGCAAAACGAATTAGAGGAAGAATGTACAGATTTCCAAGAATCCTGTCAGCGAAACGGCACGCCACGGGAAAGATAACGTATGCATTTATTCCGTGACAAATGTCACATAGATCGGTACGGCTATATTTATCCAGTATACAGCGGAAGTGGGGAGGCGGATTGTATAGGCCGTATCTTAAAACGAGTAATGCCCGGATAAAACCCATTTGATATCCTGGTAAACAAAAATGAAAACGACAGCGGGATATCAGCGGATTGCGTAGTCGATTTACGGCCGATTTCTTCACCTCCAGATATCTGCCAGTCAGAGTTATCTGCCAGATATCTGGCATATGCCTATTTCTTCACCTCCAGTCTCGAGTTATCTGCCAGTTGTCCTCCGGTCAATTTGACTAGAGGTTCGGGCACCGGATAACTGCTGGAACTGCCAGTTATTGCGTTTTTGCAGTAGTGGGGGAAGTAGGGAATGTGAAACAGAGTTATGCTTGTGAAACTGTTCTGGACGCCAGCAAAGAGTAGGTATAATAAGAGGCGTCACTCCGGGCGGAACCTTTGAAGTCCTTGCTTGACCTTGGCATTTAAATTGGTTGTCTATTTCGAGCGGGATATTCAAATCGACTAAATGTACCTTACCGCAATTGGCTGATTATTGCCGAAGTTGACCGATCATTGCCGAAGCTTAGCGATCATTGCCGAATGGGCATTTAAATTGGTTGTCTAGTGATTTCCCTAGGTTATTTCTGTCCTTGTCGAGTGACGCCTCTTATTATACCTCCTCTTTGACGCCAGTGTATACTTCGCGACGTCAAGCGATTTTAGTTTTGTTGAAAAAGGCGCTTCGACGAAAAAATTTAGAAATGGATGTGATCATGAATATTAACGTTTTTGAACATTTGGAAGAAGAAGAGGATGAAGAAATATTTTGTAGAATCCGACGACCGTATATATTAAGAGTGAGGAAAGATCATGTGGATTGCTGGGATGATATAGATTTTCGATGCCGTTTTCGATTAAAGAAGGAATACTGTTGAACAACGTTCAATAGCGTCAATCGATCGAATCGATTATTGGCGATCACCATGCGATCACTTTTGAACAGCTTCGCAATGAAGTTGTCGCTTTGCCTTTTTTGCGGCGTTGCCGCGTCAACCTTTCAGTCAGTTAACCATAGGATCCAAAAGCGTGAAGAGACACGCGCTACTGCCATCTGGCAGATAGCATCTAGCTGGCCGCTAGCTAACCGGGACTTTGTCCAGAGATGAAGAAATCGGGCGTTAGTCGATTTAGTTGCGACATACAGCGGGGGGAGCATACGACACGTGTCAAGGTCCCGGGCGTCACTAGGGCCATGCAGCCAATGAGTGTTCAACATTCGGAGAGCGGGAGTTCCCCCAGAGCTGATCATGCCGCCCGGTGTGACCGCATCTCTTTCCCCTGCGCTACCTCGGGGTTAAGCGGATTGCGTAACGATAACGTGTAAATAGCCGAGCGCGCGTGTGCGCGCCCGCGCGAGCGCGCGTTAATGCGCGAAGCGTCGAGTGTAAGGGTGCGATTACCAAAGCGTGATATCATCGACGGCGAGCGCGCGTGTGCGCCGCGAACGCCGTGGAAAAAAAAGAAGCGGCGGAAAGGAAACGGCAACAAAAAGTTGCGGCTGCACCGTTATTTGCGCTCGTAAACATGACTCGGCGTGCTCGCACGTCCGTGTGCTCGCGGCAAAGGTAACGAATGGCAGAAGTCGAAACGGCCACACCTTCCTCCGAAATGCGCTCTCAAACCTCGTTCGTACCCCTGTCACTCTCTCTCTCTCTCTCTCTCTCTCTCTCTCTCTCTCTCTCTCTCTGGATCGCCCTCTCCCTCTCCCTCGCTGTCTCGCTCTCGCCAACCTCCGAGCGCAGCGTTCTCCTCGCTTATGTAGCCTACGTACGTACGTGTTTACGCTGTGAACGCGCCTCGCCAAGCGGAACTAACGATAACGAACGGTTACGAATGTAAGGGACCGGTTCGCAAAGCAAACGACATTTCAACCGAGCGTTCCGTGCTGCTTGGTGCACGGAAAGAGAGGAGATGGGACGAGGCGGCAGGCTAGAAGCAGATGGATGGAATCCTGGATAGGCAAACAGCGCGACGGGATGGGTGTCGCGAGAGCGTACATAGGTGGCGGATGTTCGTGCAGGGTAAAAGAACAACCGGCAGCATCCGGCTTGTGCATCTGTTTCGCTCAGGTGTCAAGGTAGGGCTCTTTATGGATTCCAACTCACCGGGCTTGTGAATTGATGCTTCTTCTTGCGTGCAAATGTGTTTATGAGGGAATAATTTCGGGGTCATCAGACGGGGTACCCTTTTAAGGAACAGGAGATCAAGCATAAGCAAGACACTGTGGATTATAGCTGCGAGGTTTTCGTATGCTGGATGTTGGACTTTTTATATTCCATGAAATGCTAGTGAAAGTATATTTTTCCATGTTTTGTCGTTGAAACGAAAAAGATCCTCACTTCAATTAGGAGCATTGATAAGGCTGCTGACTTCCGTGTAATTTTTGCTAATTATCTGATATCGTTTTAAGTAATCCGAAGAGCTTCCATGAATATTTAAATAAAACCTTTTAAATCAGTAGGTACGTTTTCTAACCGACATTGCACAATACCTCAAGGATTGCATAATTGGCCGCAATTAAACCTTATTATTATCTCCTGTAGCACTCGTAAAATTACCGTGTTTCAACCATTGCTAAATAAATAAATGCAACTAGGCAAGTACAGTTTCTTTGGTTCCACGGCAAGCTAACAATCTGGACGCGGTACGTTTCCTGCCGCACTGCCCTTGAGCTTGTGTCTTCAAGCGCGTTCCGAAGCTGAGGCGACACGAGGAGGAACCAGGAGCTAACGACCGCGTGGTTTGAAACATTCCTTCATGATTAGCAGACATGCTGCTGCGATATCCAGAGGAGCTTCTGTAAACTTCTCCCTGAACTAATGGCGGAGCGGTAACCAGAATGTAGTACTTAGTTTATGGGGGCCTTGCAGCGGCCTGGTTCCGAGTGGCCAGTGGTACCTGGGCCGAGCATTATCGTCCACTTGGATCGCGACCAGCGACAGGAACAACGGCAATACGGCAACAGCAGTGCGGCCGATGTCGGCGTACCCCTGGCTGCTAGGAACTGGTCGGACGTTCCACCTGGCAGACGGCGGTCCAGGTTCCGAGCAGCGGGTGCATCTGCATCGGGGCTGGGGCGCGATTGTAAATTACACGTTGACTAGAGCTGACAACCGCAATGCATGCCGCACACTGGCGTGCATGAGCTTCTGCACGAGATGCCGTGTGTTTATGCGGCCGGTGAGTCCGGCACTGTCAGCCGGGCCGGGCCACTCGGTGAATTATAGATGAGCTGCCTTAATAAAGACACGGGAGATGCCCGAAATTCTCCCGACATTCCATCGCGGCAGGAGCCGTGCGTTCCTTCGAATTGCAAACGGATACCACGCGAGTTCGTACGCTAGAAGCCGGCGCGCGCGCGCTCGCCTCTCAGCTCGCCTCTCCGCGGCAGTCGCTGCCCAACGCGAAACAGGCGGAACGGTAGAATTCCCGTGAAATACAAACTAATTTACCGTGACCGCCAGAAAGGCCGTGACTATGAAGTGCGCGGTTTCGTTCCACGATTAAATTTTTAAATTTCATTCCCTCGGCCAACGGCACGTATAATGCCGCGTTTTGTCCTATTCCCGTTTCGTCTCTTAATTGGGAAACATTCCTCGGCAAGAAAGTTCGGAGCTTGCTTCAGTGAATTCTCTAATTGCTTCTAATGGAATTTTTATGTAACGACATTAGATCGCTCGCAGCGCAGCCTTACGTAAGCGACTTTCGTGGCGTTGCGTGCAACTAAAATAGATGGTCGCATCTCGCGATTCGCCGTTTACCGGCGCCCCGATGGAATGCAAGCGTGGCGCAACTTTATCGCCGCGGTCGTAAAGAGATTTCCGAAGTGCGCGCATCTTTTCGTCGCCGGAGGGCTTTGTATCACGAACTCCGGCCGCCGGCGGCCCGTGCACTGGCGTGTATCAGTGCCTAACACTGGTAGTTATGTATATTAGGGGCAGTAAAACTGATGCAAATTTATTTCGAAATTCCGCGGCGCTCTCGTAAAGTTGTTTTAAAAGTACCCTCGTAAAACGATTTGAGACGTTCTCTCCGCGCGCCGCAGACTCGTCCGCGGCGGGACTTTACCGCCCGGCGCCTATCACCTCTTAAGTAATTCCACGTCTTACCCTTAAGGTAACGAGTTCGATCGTGAAAACGTGCTCCCGCATGGATCGTTTGCGACCAGCCTTACACCCTCGCGCGGCCCTGGAGTCGCGATATTTTATGCTACCATGATATGACGATGGTGGGTACATTGAACGGCGATATACCTCAACCTAGTTTACCAGACGGAAAAAGGGCGGAGAATAAAACGTTGAACATTCATCGCGTCTCGTGCGTTGCCGCCTCGCTCATTAACGAAGCCACCGCGCCAGATGTCGAGGATTCTGACGGAATTATTTTTCTTCCGATAGCATACGCGCGAGGCTGGATCAGTGATCGGAGGGAGGCCGCCAACGGAGGGGGTTTTCCACCATACGTGCCTGGGATAGGCCGATGCTGAAGTTCGGAGGGCGAACGGGGGGACGAAAATTTAAGGGTAGCCGTATATTATGGCAACGAAGGGGTTGTCTGAGGTTAACTGCCAGAGCTTCGTAAAGGGTGTGGGACCGGGCGGCGTTGAGGGGAGCTGGAGAGGCGAGGCTGTGCCATGAATATGCCGCCATTAGTCACACGCCGAACTGCGCCGTAGAAAGAGAAGTAGGTGACACGAATTTCCCGGCATTGCGCGCCCTATTGGTATCCCGAGAGTGCCGCGGCAGTAACACGAACAATCCCCCGTGAATGCGCATTTATCTCAACCGGCCTTACGCCCGCGCCCGCCTTTACCCTTTCACTTCGACCCTGCGCCGCCGGAAAAGGCTGATAAAACTTCCTGAAATAGTTCGCAAGGCAAGGGTGCGCGACGCCGATTTCGCCCAGACAGGGGAAACTTGCGGCGACGTCAGCCGCGACACCTCTCCGCCTCCGTTGTTCCTGCGCCGGCGAACCCTCCCCCGACCGCCATCGAAACATTTGAGCTCCTAGTGACGCCCCTGTCACGGCCAGGCCTCGTCGTTACATCTCAAAAGGCAGCAATGAAACGGTTAGCTAAATTGCTACACGCTGGCTGTCATTTGCAGAAACCCCTGCCATCGCTCCCGCGGCTTATTCTCTCGGGGATACCCGAGCGATCCTCCGCGTTTGGTTATCGCACGGTCTATGAGAAGCCGGGTAATCGGAATCGTTAATATTGCTATTTGCGCTAGCTGGCGAGCGCGGTTGGTAGCTGCCGGAGTTGGATAAAACAGGGTTTTAAGTGAATTAAAAATGCTTTCGGGAAACTTGTTTCATTGTGTGTGTACTGGGAGGAACAAAGTTCGTGAATATTGTTCACGATACATAGGACTGTGTGAAAAAGGACTTGTAAATATTTCGTTACAATAATGCGTGCAAGTTGGTGGAGATGGGTTGTGTTTGCTTAGCATTTTAATTATTTATTTGTTTATCGCTGGCCAATATTTACGGTTTATGTCGCTTAGATTTTACGTTCGGACGCGCCTGGAGGAACTGTTGGGGTAAATTTGATTAGGACAATGCGATTTATCTGATTTATATCCGGTGCCAGAAGGTAGTGTCCGGGATTCTGTGTCTTGCGCCGGAAGGCTCGCAGCTTGTCCCCCTGATGAGATCGTCAACTTTCCCTGTGATTAGACGGAAGTTCGTCTCGTTCGGTCTTAGGGTCATGTTTATCGTCTTTTGTAATCTGTTTGTGTTGAACCACAACTCTTCCTCGCCGCGTTTGTTCGTGATTACTTTGATGCCACTCACGTATTGCAACGTCTCCACGTCCTGTGCAACTATCACTACGTTCTCCGGTGCGAATGGCTTCTCGATGTTCCAACAAGCGATGGCCGTTAATTGGACTAATTGGAAAAATATTACACCCCTTCGGGACGTTGCTTGGACACCTGCCTGGCTTACTCGTTTATAATTCGATTCGAACACGACTGGCTCGCTGTATTTGCTTTGCTTCAGGGAGTACGTGTCCGTGAATTTCTGGAGGTAACTAGCCAAGGAATTGAAGTAAAGGTACCTAAAATCAGGTTTCTTATTACTGAAATGTTTTCGTTAAACGATGAACCCAGAGATGGGCGAAATTTTTATTTAAAATAAGGTTCACCTGGGTCAACTTTATTCGCGAGATGAGGAATAATTTTTTTAACTTTTATTCGCTATTCGAAATTTTATTTAAATAAAAATTTTGCTCATCTCTGATAAAAGTAAGTCACGACTATTTCAAAATATTATGATTGCACAACAAGCTGTATTCATAATTTATTATTTTAACGTGTTCATCCTAGATTAAAAAATGTCGCTTTGTGAGTGATAAAATAATCTTTTTTTTTCGCAGTAAATATTATGTGGACACCTATACAATATATTTAAGGCGTTGCACAATGAACCGTACAACAAGCGCCAGTACCTTTCGTCGTAAAATCCATGCGGTGACAATGACATTCCGAGGGTACCGTCGGTTAAATCAAATGATTCGCCGGCGATGGTGATGTTCATGGCATCGTCATCTGGGCCGAAAGCATTGCCGCGGGTATTGTTTACGCGCCACGAGTGGCCGCGGTGTAAGTCATAAATCAGTAGCCCATTTTGATCCACGTCCGCCACGTACAGATAAGTATCGAGACACGTTTTTCCGACGTCGACGATCGGCGTAACTAATGCTGCCTTCCCGTACAACACTTGATCATCCGGCACCACGTATTTATGGATCAACTGATCGGTGGCAAGATCGAAGATCAATATTTTTGTCGGACAAACAGCTTCTCCACTGACGCGGCCATTATCCACCACCCACAGCCGATTGCATTCGTCTATCTGGACAGTGAGCGTTTGTTGGTTTATTTAATACATGTTGACTGTCAAGTATTGAATTACTCTATGGATTCTCGTAGATTACGCAGATTAGTATTGATTTATTTTCCAGTCCGCGTTAAGAAATATTTTATCAGAGAATTTATGCTTGTTTATTATATTATTCCAAATAATGATCCTATTTTTGAATAACAAAGAATTTTCGTTTGAAAAGTTAAGCAAAGTGTCATGGCAGAGAAGGATTATAATTTATTAATAAACGGATTAGCCCACATTTTTGCGAAATTGAGTTAGTAGCAATAATGTATTCGAATAGGCTACACTAATCACATAAAATAGAAAGAAAAAAATTTCAATGTGGGTTTAGTCCGTTTTTGCGTTTTGTAAAATAACACTTTCAAGTGATAAATAGAATACTTGATTTCCCAATAATCCTTTACCATGAAACTAAAATAAAACGAGTGTAAAAGTTTCTGCAAAATTCAAAAAATGTACAGAGAAAATTATCCAACACATGAGCGACGAATTTCAGAATTTCTATTAGGGATTGCAATACCGGTAACCCGGTTTACCGGTTTCCCGGTAAATCACGAGAAGTACCCTCAAATTTTTACCGGTAATTCGATAAATTACGTATATCAATATAGCGCATATATGCGTTCGTTATTTCGGTCTACATCGTTATCAGTGAAAAAAACTCGAATCCTTACTAATATATAAAAGTGAAACGTTGTCTGTTTGTTTGTGCTTCTTTCACGCCTAAACGGCTGAACGGATTTCAAGGAAATTTTGAATATACATTACATACGTCCTAGATTAGATTATAGGCTATTTATTTTATTTTTTACGCTTTTTTATTTTGGAAACATCATAAATAATTCCCGGGTGAAACCGGGTAACGGGCCAGCTAGTTACTAATAAAGACGAAAACCGAAGTACCCCACGACGAATCAACTCTAAACCAAAAGAGAACTAAAAATCTAAATCAAGTCATAAAAAAAATGGACGTATTTTCAAGTAGAAAAAGTAAGGAGAAAATATATACCTAGGTACAAATGGCATATGATTTCTTAATGACTATCCGACCAACAAGCGTAGAATCTCAGAGTGCTTTATCCGTGGCTGGATTATTGTGTACAAAAATTAGATCGCGATCAGGAGACCGAAGTTTAGACAAATTATGTTTTTTGCGTGCTTATTTGTTAAAAAAATTGTTAAATAAAAAATATCTAATTATGTGTGTAAGATAAGATTCTTTTCATTGTTTTCGTGGCGAAGATCCATATTAATAAGTATTGTCAATAGTTACACAAATATATCTACTTTGTGTTATCTCATTTTATATTTTATGTTCAGAATAGTTTTATTTGCATATATTTATTATAATGCTCGATTAGAGTTCAAAAAAGTTTTTTTGTAATGTTTACTCTTATATTTTCAATACTTTAAAAAATACCGGTAAATTATCGGTAAACCGGTTTTGATTGAAAATTTTACCGAATTTCCGGTAATTGAAAAAGTCGGTAAATTTGCAATCCCTAATTTCTATTCAGTCAACGTGTAAGTGTTAATAGAACCTCCAAATAATAAACAACACTATACATGTAAATTTTGGGCAAACATTAAAACTTAACAAAAGTCTCTATCGTTTAGAAACTTTGAAACATTCCCCAGTAATTACACTTATTATCACGATATTTACCGCCAACCTATACACAGATATTATGCTGTCGCAACTGTACGGCGTGAACCAGGTCCAGTCAGGATACGGTATCAGCAAAGGGCCACCTATTCCTGGCGCAGTTGTCACCAACGACAATGAAATTGGCACACCCTCCAACCATTGCGGACTTGTTACGAATACACGGCCGTATCTATCGATGTCTACGTCCTGAGTAAAGGCATTGCCCAGCGTGAAGTTCTTCCCCGTCAAGTACGTATTCGGCCAGACCCAGTCCAAGTATTTCCATTGAAAAGCGACTTGAAGTCCGCCTCCTCTCGCGCATTGCAGGGACCCGAGGATCAGGGCGATGCTTAAAAGGCGCACCATATAAACAATCACTGGTTCCCGAACAATTTGAAGTTCCCCAGCGACATAAGGCTAGCGTTGCTGGCGGCTCGACTAACTGGGCAGAGGTTCGCGGACCCGCAGAAATATGGCTTCGATCGAGTTCGCGATCCAATGTACACTGCTTCACAGAGCAGTGCCGACACATTCTTGACAGTAACACTACTACCACCCGTATCGGCCACTTTCCCCGTCCATACCACTCGAAAGTGTGGTTCACCTTGAACTGGATATCAACGTTGCGGCCCAATGTGCTTTATGATCCAGTAGATCATCAGGAAACGCTAGTGGACTGTGAGACGCAGGCTCGGAGTAGGAACTAGTCACGTAATCTATTTGATGAGGCATACGCAAGGACGTTATCTCTGTACCGCACTTGCTACGGAACAAACTGAATAAGTTAATTCGCAGCCTTCGGGTTCTGGGTTCTTCGATTCCCCTCAACCACGCGTTGGGCTTGGTAGTTGAAAGGTTTTTATTTCGCATGGTGGAGTGAACTGAATTGTAAAGAAAATATTTGTTGTGCCTAATTAGGTTTACCAAGATTTTTAGTACCGTTTGTAGAACTTTATTTGCAAATAGGTAATAATTCTTCTGAGAAATAAATAACGTTGGGAAGGTGAATAATATTTCTTCGTTGGGTCTAGTGCAGATGCATTTAGAGGAGCCGAGGGGAAAATGAATGCGAAATAAATTATCAAAGCGTGCGAGAGTATGTGAATAGTATTTTTAAAAGATTGCACTATGTTTGACTTGCTTGTAGTCAACCAAAATACTTTATTTGACACAAGATTTTTCCAGTTTATTATGGAGGTACAGCTTAAGCCTACTAAGTCCCTCGCGTCTTTTTAGATCCACTCACGTCTCCATTTTTTTGGAGGCTACTGTAACTTCGAGAAAAATATAAATATACATGTAAAAAGTATGAATGAAATCTTTGTTTCTCGTTCTTTGCCATAAGGTAGAATTCAAGTAACTTGAAGCTGTTATTTACTTGACTTGAAATATCCTTTCAGGTTTCTTTCAAGTTTCAAGTGAAGTAGAGGTTCTTTCCACTTTACTTGCCTTAAAAGACAACTTGGTTAATGTGAGCGAGGCTTAAGCTAGAATGTAGTGTCATTTTTTAAGAAATAAAATATTTTTTACAAAATATCTTAGGCTGTTTCTGAAAAGAATATAGTATCTAGTTGCACATTTTGAAGAAGTTTCGATGTAATAATTTAAATCTTGGAGGTACATCACGCTCGGCACATCCACATCGTGATCAAACTGAGGTTTGTCACGATCGTAGCAACGAATTGTGGCAAAGAAGTTAAAGTTGTCACCTGTCGCTAGTAACACGGTTCTTGGAATGCATCGCGTATATTATGATCCCTCATATTTGCACTTATATGCATCAGAATTATTATTAAAGATGAAAAATGAATACCACCCAACAACATATAAAGAAAAAGAATGAATTCCAGACCTGAAATTTTAAATAGGTAGTTACATGGTAAGCGTACTTAATATCGCCACTCATAATATTTCGCGAAGTGCTGACATGTATTGGTAATGAGCTGAATTAGTAGCCAAGCATGCATAAGAAGACATACTTATTTTGCAACGTCACTTGAGCAACGCCCAACGTAGGAGAAGTATTTTAAAGAATCTTGATAGTGTAGAAATTTGTTGAACCGTAACAATTTTACATCACATTGGGAAAAGCTGTGTTTAAAAAGTCCATGAGCGCATGAATATTTACTGGGAGTATCTAATTAACTATCATTAATTATTTGCATATCTGCTTAAGCAATTTAATCGACTCCAGCATTTTTGTTAACGGAAACAGATTTTTGGTTTCAGTTTGGTACTTGCTACAGATGGGGACATGAAATTTGCGGAGCTACAGAGCTGAGCTCCGTTTATCCAGCATGTATATGTGATCGTCTCAAAAAATAATATGTAATAAAATAAATATTTTGAATTTGTGCTTCTCTATTTTTAGAGTAAAGACATTTTTTAAACACACTCCCAATAAAAATGTTTGGCGAAAAGCATTCGGAACCACCAATGGTTAAAAATCATAAATACACAAACATATCGGTGTATAGATAGAGATTCCGATTTTTGCTTATCTTGGTTTCTTCTATGTTTTATATAAAAATCGACTTTTGAAAAAACCGGTTTTCAAATTCCACTATTCCCAAAAAATCGGTTAAACCGGTTTTCGAATTTTCACAAAAAAATATATTTAAAATAGAAAATAAATATTTATACTTATTTTAAAAGTGTTCAGTTCTTTTCATATTTATTGAATTACAAACGTATAACAAAATAAAATATAATCTATCTATACAAAACCAATATATAAAAAAAAATTAACTAAAATCCGTACAAATCCGTACAATTTTTGAGTTCATTTAATATTTATGGATCCACAAAAATATAACACAAGAAAATACACTGCATTCAAAACCAAATGAAAAAAACTAAATTCCGTACAAAATATAATTTATAAATTTTAATTTCATTTAGTATTTTTATTCCGAAAATATGAACTCATGAAGATTAATTTTACAGTAAACTGTTACTTACTACAATATGCTTGTGTGCGAAGCGATTTCAAGTCAAAATGTTAACGTTTTTAATTAAATAATTAATTAATTTTCACATATTAATTCTAGTGCATGAAACCGTTTTTTTTTTAAATTTAAAAACCGGTTTCCGAATTTCACAAATTTATAAAAAAAAACGATTTTTAAAAACCGACAAACCCTAGTTTCTTGCACCCGCGATTGGAAATCTTTAAATTTCAACAGTTCCAACCTGCCCTACACGAAATCTTTTTTATCTTACTCGAATTAGAAACAAAAATTTCAATTACCCTCCAATTGGGAACGATTTGAATTTGGTTACAGGACATTAGGAATTTACCCTAAGGAAGCCACGCATTTTCTCTGAACATTCTCAGTTGAAAACCTTGGATGAATATGGTAAACCGTCTGCAAAATAGCAAATACCTAATCTTACACAACTATCATTGTTTTCTGACGTTACGACACCATACGGAGTAAATGAGAAAACTGATAATAGCTTCCCACAGACTACTATACATACAATGCTCTCTTTCCCGATAAGCCAGCCATTCATCGCCAGTGGGAAAACCGCGCCACGGCTGAGGATCAACTTAATTGCCATAACGAGACGATCTTCCGCAGACGCGTATCGTTGCCGCGGATTTTCCAGTGGCCGCTGCGGTTACGCGTATAATCCCGATCGTCAGAAGTGTTGGCAGCGCGCGCGTCGGAACGTCAATAACGAATGCTCGCGGAATGTGGTCATGAACGCATTAGCCGCTGCGTGATTCGAAACTGGATCAGCTATTCGGAAGCGGCACACGCCCACCTGAAATAGAGCTCGGAACTATTTTCGTGCAAATTCGCGAACCGGACGAAAGTTATTGCGATGTTTGCGCTCGATCCGGGCGTCTTCGGCGCGCGAATTAAGACTCCCTGTTATCGAGTCCGCAGACCACGGAAACATTCTCCTCGGTCGCTTAGATCTCTCGCACCAGCGTTCCGCTATTTTAGGTTTTAACTGCTTAATCACTGGCTTAATTGCGTACAATAATGCCTGATCTAGCTGAGCGATACAACCGAGTATAAACAGAGCTAGGGGAACGAAATTATACGTAAGTTATACTGCGTCAAGCGAACGAGTCTTTACCTCAGCGCTGCCAGTACCGAGGCTGTTGACGTAAATGCACGTGTGCACAGTGGAACCTCGATTATCCTAATCAACTGCGGCGCACGGTGTTTGAGTAATCGAATAATTAGGTTTTTACGGAAAGAAGGTTTATTCATTTCTAAGTACAGTAGGACGTGGATTATTTGAATTAATTGGGTGATCTTGTTGTAGTCTAACTACGATTCAGATGAGAAATGATAATTGAGCCGTTGTTTTTGAAAGTGGTATACCTACCTAAGTCCATTTATTCATACATTGAGATATTTAAGGGTTTGCGTTTGAATCTACTTAAAAATATTCGCATTGGTTAATCCATTCGGGTAATATTTTTAAAACTATAAACTTGTTAAATTTTATTCTGCAATAATAAATAATAAAAATGTTAAAGAAAATGAACGATTATTTAGCTACAAATGGACTTATACCACTTTAAATTTATATTTTAATTGAAGTTGGCTTTAGTGAAATGTATTTTTTAGTGTAATAAATAATATTAAAATGGAGACATACATGTCTTCATTGCTTACTTACTTCGTTATATTATAATGAATTTATAAATAAACGTGTATGAAAAGTAAATTACTTCGTTAAGATAACTAATAATAACAAACTTATTCATATTTCAATCTTATTTATATTTTACACTTAGCATAGTAAAGTATTTTTTCCAAAAAAGGGACTTATACCACTTCAAAGAAAAACATTCCTGCGATGACATTTTACAGTTCAAGTTTTTTTGGTTAATTTATGAGGATATTGTACACCATTGACTGTGTGATTATAAATATAAAAAGAGGATATCTATATCTGACTAAAACTTTTCCAAAAAATGGACTTATACCACTTTCAAAAACAACTGCTCAATTAATTATATATTATTGCATTTATATGTTTTAACCATATTTTCGTCCTGCGAACTAACGTTCCCATGTTTCTCACTTGCTAAATCCTACCATATTTCCTTTCAAGTTAGTCACTCCAAGGGATTGCTATCTTTTTCTGCCTCATACCGTCTGATATCTGTTTCTGATCTATGAATGCCTTCTCATGCATGAGAACATTGTTTGCTGAAGAGATTGTCCAAATTCCCCTCCTTTATCATTCTCTTTATGACTTTTGCAACTTTAACTAACAAGGAGAGTATCCCAGGTGTCCGCCTCCGATTGCTTTGATTTTTGGATATGTTTTAGAGGACAGAAAAATAAGAAACAGGTGTCTTTTTATTTTGGCCTGTTTGCATGTTTAGGGCGTGAAACCACCCCTCAAATTTACAAGATTTTCAGCTGTTCGTCTCCGATTGCTTTGGCCAAAAACCAAAGCAATCGGAGGCGGGCACCACCTATTTTCATTAAATTTGAGGGGTGGTTTCACCCCCTAAATATGAAAACGGGCCGCTATAAAAAATCATCTATATCTTATTTTTCGGTCCTCTAAAACACATCCAAAAATCAAAGCAATCGGATGCGGACAGCTGGGATACTCTCCTTGTAAGTTTAGGGATGAAGCCACGCGTTTTCGGTTCAGTGACATTTTGATACATAGGCTGCCCGTTTCACTGACGAAATCCCAACACTGAGTGCGAATTGAAACTAAAGACCCATGATGAATAATGGAAAGTGGTAATTTGTGGAAAGCAAAAATGGCAGCGACATAAATCTACTGTGGCCATTCGTCTTCTTTCCTCAGACAGGGCTGTTCGATCAATGGAACATCCAGTTAATCAGTGTTCTGATAATTAGATGTTTCCTTAGTCGTTTTACTGCAATCCGTTTTGTTTACGAAATACTCCTTATATAGATATTCGCCTGCAACCGCGTCACGAAACATTGCACAAAAATGGCACACCGTTACGGTGGATGATATCACGTTTCACGGGTAATGAAAAGCCTCCGCGCATCGTGCCTGTTTTTCCAACTGCTACGCGTGAATCATGCAATGCTCTCATAATCTCCGCGCTTTTTACTGCGGGCAGCATCTAATTTTTTCTTCTCCAACCCTTCTCGATTTCGTCTCGTAATTGCTTTGCACGCTTTGCCGCACCTGGCTGACACATCCGTATTTGTTGTGAACAAGTGGGAATCGTAAATCACCCGGCCAGTCATGATTAAGCTGGACGAGAAAACGAATGGGTGGTTAGTTTCAATTTCAATGCGAATTGTTTTCAGGCGGATAATAATATGTAATATTAATACGATCTTTATTTTTTTAGCACACATACTTCAAGAAAAAGTCAACAGTTTCAGTTTTTAAATGTGTGTTAGTTATCTGCAAAAAATTATAAATAATGTCAAATGTTTTATTGTATTTGAGTACATTGCCTTTCATTTGAATTTTCTTTGGCTATTTCATGTTAATGGAAATGTTTGGATCTGTTACGTTATATACAGGGTTTTCCCCTTAATATAATGAGAATATAATAAGAATAACATTTTTAGGATTTTTTAAGAATAAAACGAAGCGCGATATCCAAAATTTTTATTTTATATTTTCGTCTCATTTTGGCCTGTAGAATCACCCACTAAAAGGATGAGCATCAGGAGTCAACATCCTGTATGTAGGACTCGATTTTCAAAATCACTTCTTATTTATACAATTTTTTCAAAAACCCAATATTTTTATAAGAATACGTGTAATGGCTCCTGGCGAAATGTTACGAATTTGGTCTTGGCACGATAATCTTCGACACATTTTTCTCTCCATGTCAGGCAAAATTTAAATTCGAAAGTCAATGAGAAATCGATAGGACAAGGACATCGAGTATAATCATTTAAACATCTTCGACATAAATTAAAAAGTTACGTATGTTCGTTTGGCCTTTAATTTTGGCAATTCGATGTTTTGCTGATTTTGGTAATTAGTATGGTCCACTGAATTCTTAAATGCGTCCCCTTTTTATTTAGAAAATTTTGTTTCAAATTTGTTCGGTTAGAACTGACTAATTATAAATTTATATTAAATTCATAAATTCTCTGCATTATTTAAACGAGAAAGCGTAACCTATATCGTTTTCAGTGCAACCTAATTGATGAGTCATTTTCAAATATTCATTTACATGCACTGCACGCCAGTTTTATACGCCAGAATAGTTTTGTGTAGAAAGAATCACAATCGAAAACGCTAAAAAATATTTATGCCATTGAGTTACTGCGAAACTTTGCGAGCTTTCTTTTCAATCAATCATATATGTATCAGATTAAGCATATTGCACATCAATTAGTATCCTCAAAAATTTCACTTGGGCGATACGAAAGTCTCGCCAATTTATGCGACACACGTAACAAAATAAAGACAGCTTCAGAAACCTGTCAACTTCACTGTCTGCAGCCAATCCTTGGAAATATAAACGTGCCAGAGAATCCAGTTTATGCAGCTTATTATCCACTTTCATTCGCTGAAAGTACCAATAAAAACTCTGCGCCGTTAACACGACACAGACCATAATTAAAATTCCTCGGTTTCGCAGACTGAAAAACAGGAACACAGGCAACTGACTTTCGGAGGACGAAAAAAATTCACGAAAGCAAGGACTGATTTCAGCGATCGTGTAATTTTGGCACTGGTAAAACGACGCTCGAGTTTCGACGTAATACGTAGCTACGTAATGTGTCAAGGAGAGTCAGTCACAAAATTCACGATAGCCAAAGGTGATCGTCGCGAAGGCCAAAGTGTTATTGTTCAACGTTGACGAAAGTTTTGCGTTTGATAAAAAAATTTACAATAAAACTAACTGGGTGAATTCTTTCTCCAAGATGTACTTGTCATAATTTAAGGATGAACTTCAGGAACGGTACAGATTAGCGAAAACCTTTGCAAATTGGAGGAATGAATCTTTATGCAATAGTGAAACCTCCTGCAAAATTTTAGAAAAATTGATTGAGCAGTTTTTAAATTATTTAACTTTTAATTAAACATGTATTCTTATGGGAAAACGCAATATGAATTGAGATGTGTAACTACAAAATTAAGAGTGAAATAATTGAGTCAAATATTCAATAAATTGACAAAATGAAATAAAAAGGAAGAACGAATTCAACTGAATTTGCGATAAAAATACACCATTGCAAGTTCTGACTGGTTTTCATCAGAGGAAATAGCCGTACACTTTTGGGCACTGAAATTCATTCTTAAGTCCTTGTTATCCTATTTACTATATATTCAATATAATATATATTATTAAGCTCATATAAAAGATAAAATTTAAAGACCTTTTCAACAACACAGATGGTGTTATGCTTGAGAATCTCTCGTAGGAGCTGTAATTAGTTACTTTTATTATTACTAATTATTTCAACTGTTTACTTTAGTTTCATTAAATAATTAATTACTAATTTCAGAAACGCTAACTAAAAATAATACTTCAAACAATGCTCGTATTAAACGGCACACGTAGCAAACTGATGATCCGCCTGATTAAAGCGTGAAAGGCACGCGGGAGAAAGCAGGGAAAGGGGACCGTCAGTAGCCAGACATATTCCTCAAACCGGTATCACTATATCGCTTCGTAACTTCGCACACATGTATTATTCAGAAAACTCTTTCGAGTAAAAGTTGTCCAAATTTATCAGAACTTTTGAAACGTGCATAATTTTACAGGAATTTTATGTGAAACTCTTAATTTACATCCTGCTTTACCATGTTAAGAATCTCAAGAAGCCTCTCTGTCTTATCTCCGAGGAAAGGTCTCATCAGACTTAATGTTTCTGTAAGAAACTCCTTGTAACAGAATTAACAAAGGAATTTCTCGGTGGCACTTAAAACATTTTTTCACACTATTGTAATAAAAGGACTACCAACTAGAGCTATTCTTTTGGCCCAGGTATCCGGGTACCCGGTGAGACCCCGGGTAGACAAAAATTACCCGGCTACCCGGGTACCCGTAGAATACCCGACTACCCAGGTACCCGTGCGAATTGAATGTGTGTGTACACGTTAAGATTATCAATATTATCATAAAATGTTTAATTGCTTTAAGTTTATTCCGTTCATTACTGATGTTAGCCGAAAATGATCGAAAGTCGAAAGACGATCGGCTGTCAAATCGAAATTCTCAACTATCTCATCACATCTAATTTACTCGGGTATCTCATGGATATTTTTGTTTACCCGGGCAGTCGGGTATCTCACGGGTACCCGGCGGGTACTAAGAGCTCTACTACCAACACATCTTTCTCAGAAAACACACCACTCCATTTGACGAGTTCCACAAATTTGTCCCTCGCTTTTTCCACGCAATCGAATCATCACCTTAACTTCCCCATTTTTCGACTCGCTGCCAATCGAATCGAAAGTTCGACCTCGCCGGAGATATCGACTCTCCACACTTCCTCGGTTAGGGTTAATCGAAAAGAAGGGGGCGAAAAAAAAAAATAAAGCAATTTACGAAGATACTGTTCGTTATTCCCAGAGGCTCGAACTTCCTGAACTGCCATTCCTCCGACAGCTCGCGCCGTACGATTTTATATCGACAAGGGAAGAGGGAAAGTCCCGCAGGATGCGTCTCTCTCCGGTTGAAACAGTTCTTCTTCTTCTTAAACTGAGTTTGGTAAACCCTCGTACAAGTTGAAGTTCTGACCGTGCGGGTGGCGTCGAAGGGGCGTAAGAGCGAAGGCGTCGTAAAAGTTGGACGAAGTCAATTTTGCAGTTGAAGTTGGTAATGCGATTTGTGCCAGAATAAATAGTTCGAGTGGGGGAGCACACAGGGCGCGCCCTCCCCTCTTGCTACACCTCGTTTCTCTTCGGTGTCTGACCCGTGGACCAATCCATTCGAGTTTGGTGTCACGGACACGTCTGTTAGACCCACTGAACGTGACAGCCTTACCGGAAGAAGTTTTACGTAGCTGCGGGGCGAAGCAACGAGTGGCGACGTAACGAAATAAGAGACTCATTACTTCCGGGAGATTGCCGAGTAGTTGCATTTTGCCCGTCGTCCCTCGAATAGCAAGTGCCTGGATTAAAAAGGCCACGTCCCGTATTATCGATTCCTTCCTCTAATGCGCAATTTGAAGATGCAGATCGGAGAGGGATCGAATACAGTGACAATAAAATGTCTTCGTTATTTTCGCTGGGACATGTTGAATGTTAAAAATTATTTGTCGATTTCACTATCTTCGATATAAGAATTTTAAATTTTATTTTGTATCCTTGTACAGCTGCGTTCTCATAAATCAAAAGATGATGTAACACATGGTGAAGTCGCTCGTAAGAATTAAACTTTCAAATTTCTTGTTTGTAATTTATCGTCGGCAACAAACTTAGAAGGCTTCATAAATTATTTCCTGTTATATATACGTTTGCGATGCGGCGTGCTTAAGTTTCTGCGATCAAATGGGAAAGAACACCTGGGAATGCACCCATTTTTGCAGATATCTTTCAATTTATTCCAAAAACTGAGGGTCCAGGAGGAAATCTGACGGCTCCACGCGATGCAGCAGACATTATTCCTTCGGAAAGCATCAACAGAAGTACTAAGACACGTTTTGTTCTCAATACAGAAGCGGCATAGTTTGGCGAAATGTGCGAATCGACAGTGGGTTGAGAATTCGTAGTATTTTTAAAAATCGAATTTCTCAAAAACTGAGGATGATGGCGACAAACGGTTTTCGGGTTCGTTTTCAGCGCACGAAAACCTATAAGAAACTATTGAATGCGACAAGTCCGGAAAAAAAAGCCAAATTTCGTCGAACTGTGTAATATGGAACCTCTTTCAGGCTCGAAATTGTGTTACGCGCAACGCGATTAAAGGATCGTTAAACGGTAAGGGGAGCAGCGGCGACGGCTTTCCGATTTCCAGCAATTAGCATAAGCAGCGAATTGTTAGGGGCTCAGGTTTAATCCGCGAAAATGCAAAAATAAGCCACGTTAGCGGTGAAAAACGATGATTCGCCTCCTTTTCTACTAGACCAGCGATTCCCGGCCAGCTACCTACCCCTGCGCGCCGCCCGCGGACGCCAGACCTGCGCCGTGCGCCGTAATCCTACAAATGAAAACTTACGCTAATTAAACCGTTAATAGCGGGCGGCGCATGTAGCTAACGATCACGGTGGTTACTTAAGCCTGAGAAAATGAAATGTTCGGAGTCTGCGTGCGTGTAAACAGCGGCTGCCGCGACACTCTCGCCGAGCTCGCACGCACACCGAAACCGTACGTTCGGCGGCATAATTGGAGGACGCATTCTATTAAATGAATTAATTTTTGCCTCTCCTTCGATTGTACCCGGCGCGCGCTCCGTAAAACCAGCGTTCCGCTCGATTCCCCCGGTTCTTTTCTATCCAGTCCGAGTAATTACTGGGCGGTTATTAACAGCCGGGCAAAATAGTGCAAAACAAAGAGGGCCGCCTGCTTCCGTAACAAGTCTCGTGATTTAAATGAGAAAAGGGGGAAACAGTTTTCATGGGTCTGCGTAGCGGCCCTACTGTACGAGGCGATATCGCCGAACACGCCGGAAAATAGCGGCGGACAGGGGGAGAGAGAAGAAATTTGAATAACACAATTTGCAGAGCAAAGTTTCGAGAGACGCATTAGAATGTCAGACCTGATGCCTGCGGCAAAGTTACCGCTGCTGTTGCTGCTCATCGGTAGAACGTGCCTGATGCCGATTGCACACCAACCAGGCCCCGACGAACCGCGAGGCTGTGGCGGTTTTGGTAAATGGTAACCTTTATTTCGGTTTTATAAGAAAGGTTTAAGGCAGGATACCACCTTTGACTGCGATTTTGGAGGCGTTTTTCATGAATTTTTTTTGCATACAAAGAATGCGCAGAAACAAAATCGGTTTCAGTCATTCATTAATGTAACTTTAATCTGTAATTACACATTTTTTGAAACTGAAAAAGTGAAAAATAATCTCTTGTAGGTGGCGCCAAAATACACTCCTTTGGAGGAACATCGTTAGACGGCGTGTCAAATTCCGCTTTGTACGTGGCTCTTAGAAAAAAAGCCAAAGAATGTCCCTATTAACAACAATATTTTTTAATGCTGTACGTAGGGATTTTACGAAATTTCGATTCTTAAGAAAATGGCGGTCGTTTTAACAAAAAGGTCAATTTTTTAGGGTAAAAAAATTTAAAAAAGTTTATAAAATTGTGCACCAAAAAAAAAATAACAACGCTACAGCAAAAGTCCTACGTACATCATTAGGTTATACCACGGGGAAGAATTGTGCAAAGTTTCAAGTCAATCCGATGAAAATTTTAAGAGTAATCTGACACGCCGATTTGAAAAACATCGTTTCGAGAAAAACGCGTTTAAAGTTTTATATAGATTTATATATCTGCTCCAAACCGGTTTTTACACAAGAAAAAGGTTTCGGCCACCTTTCCAATGAATGAATTTCGATTCTGTACACTTGAAAGAGTACTTTAAGATAAAAAAAAATTTCAATTTTTTTTAAGAGCAAAGGTGGTATCCTGCCTTAATGGAGCATAGCTGTGCACAAAGGTGTAGAGAAATCTTTACTTATCCGAATGCAATTTCGGATGGAAATTTAAAACTTGGTAATATTAATGGCGTTAGATTTTTGATAAATGTTACTTCGCATCGTGCTTAAAAAATGGGGGACAGAATATTTAAGTAATTAGTAGAAGTCAATCCACGTCAAATCGATCAGTTTTCGACGTCGATGTCGAGGGTTTGGTTAAAAATGAAATATGATGTTGCCCGCGTGAATGGTTTAGAATTTGTTTAAAAAATACACCGCTTGGATTTTTTGATTTGGTGCCTATTTTCGTGAAACCGGGTTATACTTATGAATTTTTATCTCGGAAACTGTTTATCATATTGAGTTTGTTTTCACTTTATTTTAATCTAGAAGCGTTTACCTATTTGAATAATATTTTTTTCAAATTAGAAAAGCGTTCTGGTAACGTTGAAAATTATGAACAAGTTCTTATTTGGTTAATTTTGCCTCGAAAGTGATACGTTTTTAAATTCTAAAAATATATGACCATATTCCTTGAAGTACTATCGACAAACGAAGCTTTTTTCTAGGATAGTATCTTTAACATTAACGTCGTAATGAGCTGTTAAAGACAACGATGCGCTTCGTTGCAGGTAAACGAGCCGCGCGCTCCGCTATTATGGTCGGCTGACCATACCACTCGCACCCCCCATTACTTCAATCAGGTCGAAAAATAAAATCGACAAGTCTCATACTCACCTCAATGGTGTCATTTATACCTGCAGCAGAAGAGTTTTACTAACCGACTGTTTGGCCAGTGACACCCTATTTATAATAACCAGGTTTCAAAGACAAAAATTACAGAATTAAAAGCTCTATATACTTTAAACAAATTCAAAACCATCAAAATGATGACTTCGACCACCCCCTAATTTCACGTGGACTACATCATATTTTATTTTGAACAAAATACCTCACATCGACGTCAAAAAGTGATCGATTGGTTCTGAAATAACCCATAGTGTATACAAAGTGATAGGGATATTGTGGTACAATAGAATAAGAGAAGATTCCTCATAAAAAAACAAATAAAAATTACAAAATAAATTTTTTTATTGTTTGCTCACTTTACGAGAACAATGACTTTGAACACAACTTTGCATCCATCTGACTGTGTGCGAGAGATTATTTACTTGCAACTTTAATATTTATTTAGTGTTATTATATCGTCATTATTCGGCCACATTAAAGTAATTGTTTATCCCATTAAATAGTAAGTCCTGAATGATTAGAAAGATATTAGAATCTTACTAGAAACTTGTTAACTTTAATTCGTAAGAATTTAATACGAAGAGTGCAGTCTTGCTTATAACCAGGGTTGCCAGGGATTAGTTGCGGCGCAACACCTACAGGAGTGGTGGTAATGTGTGCGTGAACTGACGCTAGCGCCAAGGCAGCCAAGCGGCCCCAACGCGAAGCCAACCACGGCCAACCAGCGTCGCCGGGAAATAGATTGTCGACGCTGGTTGGCTTCGCGCTGGGGCCACTTGGCTGCCTTGGCGCTAGCGTCAGTTCACGCACACATTACCACCACTCCTGTAGGTGTTGCGCCGCAACTAATCCCTGGCATCCCTGCCCCACTCGCACAGAGCATTCCATGATCCGATTCGTCGATGTCATCGACAGGGTTCTTTTTTCATTACTATATTTATCTTCACCGTCACCCCAAAGTCCCTTTCTGCAAAAGCGTCTGCGGACGCCCTTAGTTATATGCCAGCAAATAATACGTAACATTATAGAAAATAGACCAGAAGACCTCAACCTTCTCTTCCCAGCGCCCGACCAAACAAGAACCAACATTGAATCCTGCCAAATACAAAATCCCCGATCCGCTGACTCGAAAATCCCAATAACTGTGTGTATTACATTACCGCGAGGTGTACCCGCAACATCTGTACTTGATTAGTTGCAGCTTGTTGAATTTCCCAAAACTTCCGTGGCTTCCAGACCAGCGCATTTCCATTCGGCCGTAACTTCGGCGAACTCGCGAGAATAAATAGAAACGAAGTTGCCGGGACAATCGGGGGGAAGCGGCTAGGCTCTGCCCCGTCCGCAGGTTCCGCGGACGGATGACACTAACGCGGCACTTTAATTATCGAAAGTGCTGGGTCGCATGATCCGCCACGGTGTTTTTTTTCTTCCGCAGGAGACAGAGGCCGCGCGGGGGCGCTGTTTTGTCGGGGGAATTTTTCTTTCGCCCGCAAGATACCGCGACGTCGCTTAGCTCATGTTAGTCAAGTAGGATCACTGTAGCGTCACCCGAATCTTGTAATGTTTTGTTGCGTACGAAGAACTGCATTCCGCCGCCGGGATGGAATCTTTGCCGTAGCCAACATACGAATCCGTCCTTCGACCCCCTTTTCCCGCGGCAGCCAGGAAGAGTGACGTTTCGCTAACAAGAACCTGAAAGGATCTCCCGAGTAAGATCGAGGGTGATTTATCACCGTAACCATGGGCTCTGCACACTTTTCCTACCCTGCCCGCCTATCTCTCCTTTTCCGCGCTATCTTCCTACCACGTCTGAACCGCGCACCCGACCGGTGCAATTGACTATTGCTACCGTCGCCCACCCGGCCCACCTACACCCGCCACACGTACGCATCCCGTTTTGAATGGATTCCTTGAATATGAAAACAACATTATTTACACGTTGACAAGGTGACAGCAATAAAAGTGGAGGGTACATTAATCACAGGTTTGCACAGTTTATGTCCATTGAACAGCTCCCGTCCAGCTCTGTCGAATTGAATTACGTTCGCGCCGGGCGCCTGGCATCTATCAAATGCAGACGCGCTTTGATCAGCGCAGTCAATCGCGGCCGCGCGGGATTTGTAAACCCGATCGCCGTTAAGATGTTCTGGCCCTGCATCACAATTGCGTTCCATTTCGTGGCGCATTGTGGCTTTGAATCTGCGGGATTCAATTAATGCGTCGAGGAATAGGTACACTGTTAAAATCAAACGCGTCGATGTGTGTCGAAACATTTTTAACCGAGTTCAAAGAGGCTCTCAGTTCGATGCTTGTCCACGAATTTCACCGTAACTACTGGGCCGATTTTCGTGGAACTTATTGCATTTAGTTTAGCTTCAATCAACTTAGGTCATGGAGAAAGAATTATCAAGATCGGTTAAGTAGTTTTGAAGTTACACCAAAGATAAGAAATCTTATTATTATTATTACGAGCAGCTCTTTTTATAGGCCTACCAGTATTTCTTTAAATAAACGTAGTCGTATAACTTAAGTAACTAAAAAGTAAAAAATGAAATAAATTAAGAAAAATTAAAATCGATTTCAAAAATATAAAATTACACCAAAGAGTAAAAAATATTTTTCTTCCTTATTTAATCTACGACTCTCAATATTTTTATGTCGGCGCCAGGTTTACACAGTGCAAATGACGAGGCGCCGAAATAAAAATATTGAGAGTCGTAGATTAAATAAGGAAGAAAAATATTTTTTACTCTTTGGTGCAATTTTATTTTTTTGAAGTCGGTTTTAATATATCTCAATTTTTTTCCCGGAGGGTGGCCAAGAGGCCCTCGCAACCCCCGAAGGAAAAATTGAATTAATGTAACCACGGCAAAAATAACTCAAGAGCTTGGTAAAAAGAAAAAACTCGATTTCATTCTTTAAACAAATTTCACAGTTCCATTGAATTTGCATTAAAAATATCTTCATCCCTTCAACTCGGCTCCCCTCGAGATTAAATCCAGAGTGCGCTACTGCCGCCCCGTTTATTTCGCGAGCGTCCCTTAGATTTCACTGGCACTTTATTCAGTGAAACTCGAACGTTGATGTGGAGAGTCCGCTCGTAAAGCCAGGCGCAGCGGTGCCGCGCGCTCCGGGATAAAACGGTTGCGTTTCAATTGTCCTTAATCGAGTAAGTTCGCATATAGTTGTTTGCTCTCCTGCTGCCGCCCCATGGCTATTTCACGTGTGACCCACTGGACCAGAATGGCCGCTGCTCTTTCCCCCGGTCCCTGGAAAAATGTCAGCGGCCAGCGTCTGTGTAAACACAATACAATGTCGACTCGCTTCTCGTTGCATTCGGCCGGGCGCAGTTCAAAAAAACGGGCGAGAGGTCGAAAAAGGAAAGAGCCGGGCGAACGAGCGGGAGCAAGAGGCCGCGATACGGACAGACACTGTGCGTAAGGGACGCCTCGTTATATTGTTCCGCTTGGCTTTCAATTTGCAGCCCGCACGACAGTGGGGTGTTTTTCACGTCGGCGCAAAAACATCTGTATTTTTAATCTGCCCGCCGGAGCCCGGCTCGGCAACGCTCGCCTGGCTCTGACCCCTCCGGGCTGAGACCCAGCGAACAAAAACAGTTCGATCTGTAAGCTACGGAAACTGCGGGGCAATCTGCAGATTGTAGGGGATTAGGCGGGCGCGAAGTCTCGCATGGACATCTCGTTAGTATAATCATTGATTCAAAGTTCGTTGCAGGAAGGGGGGGGGGGGGCGGAGGATCGATAATGGCGTTCGGGCGCCGGGCCGGGGTAGGAAAGGTGAACTTATAGACGGGCTAGAATCGGCAGGACGGAGAAAAACGGGGTGGCTTGATTGCTAGGCGGATCGCAGTCGGTGATTTGAGGCAATCTACCGGGTTCTTGTTACTACGGACGACGAGTAATAACCGTAATGGGAGACGGCCTTCGAAGGTAACTATCCTTCTTTTGGGATCTCTCCTTCGATCTTATTGTCAAATTCGTCGGAGAGCCCGGCCACTTAAATCAGCCCGCCATGCGCGTGATTTGTAGAAAGATTCTGCGGGGACAGACCGTTTTTAGCAAATGAGTCGTAAATTCGCCCCGCGGTCGCTGCCGATCGCAGCGACAGCGGCTTCCGAGGGAAAAACATCATGTCGAGCCGATGGATACAATTAGCTGCTGGGCGAGCTTCGATTAATTTCACTCGGCACCGGTCGGTTTCTTCTTCTGAACGTGAATTTCTTTGGTGCGCGACGGAGAGCGGTCCGAGCCAATTCTTATACATTGTTTATTAAATTTTTCAGTTGAATTAACTCGGTGGAGTTAACTGCAGAATATGCGGAGGCATATTGTAGCTTAATTTTGAAGATGAGAGGTTCAAGAAGTAGCGATCGGGTGTTTAAAAAAGGATAAGGTAAGAGTTTCCATTAATCGCATCCTCTGTTTATATTTTAAATAGGTGCAACGAGTAAAATCATTAAAAAGTAAAGTTAAACATACTTTTGTTGTCCATTTATATACGATCTGAGGTATTATTGATTTTATCAGCAGTTGCAATGAATATAAAATTATGAAATTATTGGTTGACTCAACAGCTGGCAGGTTATAATATATTATATGCTACACACATATTCAATTAATACATTTAATATCGGAAATTGTAAAATATTGGTAACCGATATTTAATAGATAGCTTGATGTAGATGCATATATTTCATTATAATTTTATTGTGAAACGCCGGGCCGCAATTAAAAATGAGATTAATTTGAAACTTGGGATGTGTTTACGCGTAAGTCGCGAGCACAGGCGCGGATTATCTTCCTAATCCTCTCGGGGTTGTAAAGCCCAAGCAACCGTCGCGGTACGTGTCTGCTGGTGATTACCACTCGACGAATTAATATTGTGTGATTAGATTAAAAATGGTAGAGCTAGTGGTGCCGAATTTGGATAAGAAACTTCGTAATAGTTGACGGAACGCGATTAATGTTTCAACCGTTATTTGATTGTCAAAAGTATGAGGGTTGATACTTTGTAGGTCCTCATACATGAAAGTGGTTACTCCTACGAGAAAACTCATATAACCTTTTTTGTAGAGAATTTCCTAAGCTATAAATTTTGTAATAATTATTTTTGTCGTAAAACTGTTAGATAACGAGATAATCGCGATTAATGTTTCAACCGTCATTTGATTGGCAAAAGTATGAGGGTTGAAAGTTGAAACTTTGTAAGTCGTCATACATGAAAATGGTTACTCCTACGAGAAAACTCATAAAACCTTTTTTGTAGAGAATTTCCTAAGCTATAAATTTTGTAATAATTATTTTTGTCGTAAAACTGTTAGATAACGCACAGAAATCGCGATGCACAGTGTTTTTACCTTCAACCCTCTGTAAAGTTTTTAGCGGATGTCGGATCAATGGGGACTTTTGACATATTGTTTAAAACGACGAAATATGTAAAGGCCCATGCCAGAATGTAGCTTGCTGGGAATTATTCCGTAGACGGATCCTAATTTCACTGGAGTATCTGCAGTAATATTCTGATTGATTCTCGTCCGGTTTTAATTTTATAAATAACTATAAAAACGTGGTGATGCTTTTTTATGTTACCAATAATAGATCAAGATTTTATGAAAATTCGAATATTTTTTGACAGATGGTCCGCTATATTAAATCAGCCATTGTGAATTTTGAAAATCTGAGTTCAAATTTCCTAGCAGTCAGCAAAACCTCTCGGAATAATTCTTAAGGGGGTGTTTGTAAAGTTAGGGGTGAAGAATCATTTTTGTGGACTTTTGGAAAATCTGGTGAGTCAGTCATATTTCGCATTCAAAGACACAAAATTCGTCCATTGACACTATTCCCCTATCTCTAATAGTTCTCGAGATATTCCACAAAAATGAGTTTTTAACCCTAACTTTGAACGCAGTTTTCACCCCCCAAATATGAAAACGGGGAAAAATAAAAAACACGTATTTCTTATTTTTCGGTCCTCTATAACAGGCATCGGAATTAAGTGATCTTTTCGGCCGAGTTTCAGAGGCGACGCCTCCTTTCTCCCGCCGCGCGTCTTGGCCCCCGCGGCGGCCCAGAAGCCTCGAGCGCCTCAGGCCCGTGCCGTATGAACCGCGCGTGGCGCATTGGGGCGACACCCGTATCAATAGGTTTCCACATCACCCATGGGGTTCTATTATCGATGCGTTTTTTTTTGTCAGTGGTATCCCCTGTAGGCCTATTCCACTGTGCCGCGTGATAAAAAATAGAGTGGAAAAGCGCGTTTTATTATCCAAATTTTAAACATGTTTGGGAAAACTAGATTTTCGCGCACGTTTCGACAATTTAGATTTAGATTTACCCAGCACGTCGAAACGTGCGCGAAAATCTAGTTTTCCCAAACATGTTTAAAATTTTGATAATAAAACGCGCTTTTCCACTCTATTTTTTATCACGCGGCACAGTGGGATGGGCCTACAGGGGATACCACTGACAAAAAAAAACGCATCGATAATAGTACCCCATGGGTGATGTGGAAACCTATTGATACGGGTGTCGCCCTCATGCGCCACGCGCGGTTCATACGGCACGGGCCTGAGGCGCTCGAGGCTTCTGGGCCGCCGCGGGGGCCAAGACACGCGGCGGGAGAAAGGAGGCGTCGCCTCTGAAACTCGGCCGAAAAGATCACTTAATTCCGATGCCTGCTCTATAACATATCCGAAAATCAAAATGATCGGAGGCGGACACCTAAAATACTCTCCTTGTGAGATGCCTACGCTATTGCTTTGGCGATCGTCGGTCAGATCGCTCTATCCCACTCGGTCTCGATGTGTTTCGTTCGCTCTCTTCGTCGCGCGGTGCGACAATGTGTGTGCCTACTTCAGCCAATAAACAAAATACGTGTGCCGCGTCTTTAAAAGTGTGCCCAAATAGGTGAATCGACCAATCGTCACAGCGGCGGACGGCACAGCCCGAGCCCGCCTGCTACCAGTCTTCTTTTCGCCCGGTAATAGTAACTGCCCGTTATTCAACGCCATCTTCGGGAATTTATTTAACAAAAACTATAAGTTTATATTATCTGGCGTTTTGGCTGCATATTAAGGTATGTTTGAAGTAATACTCAGAATTTCTTTGAACTTTTTTATCGCCATTTTTATTACCATGTTTATTGCTTTCATCCTATTAAATACGTCACTGTGATATATATGTGACGCGACAAAATTACAGTAGCGGACCAAAAAGTTACCACTTTTTCGCTCCACTCTAACTCTATTACTTTTTAACGTCAACTCAAAACTGGAGCATGTGCCCAGTATACATATTAGAGAATTAAAAGCTGTATAAGACCCAGTTCAAATTGAATTGATTTAACTCACAAACCAAAACCCTAAATAAAATGAAACAAGACTTTTGAAAAGTAATAAAAAATCCAATATTTTGTGGGGACATCGTTTCCTTTGGGCAGCCTAAAAAGTCACCAAAAGTGGTAGCCCCCTTGCCAGCCCCCAAATTGTGTTGCCCCGTTCAAAGCCACATAAAACTTTTATTTCTTACTTCAATAAATCCAACTTTTACTGGGTTTTATACAGCTTTCAATTCTTCATCGGAATAAGTTCCAAGTCGATGCTAAAAAATAAAAACAAAACAAATAGAAAAAGTGGTCACCTTTTTGTCCGTCGCTGTATACATCAAAACCAAAAGTAATGCGTGTCACTGACACTTCCTACATCCCAGCACCCCGCGAGACCTTTTTATCGCTGTCGAAAATGACCGGAGGTCGTCACTGTTTTATTAATCCCGTCGCCAACTTGTTACCGCGCGCATTGTGAAAAGGGCGAAAGCGAGAAAGGGGCCGCGCCATTGGAAATCATTGCGCGACCACCATATTATTTATTCGTATTCCCATCGAAACTTTCCTGCCCGGCGCGACGAATCCAGCTGAATAAATAATACGCTGTTATTGTGCCGCCGTAGCGCAGTCTGTCAACTATGTCAGTATCGGTGGGAAAGTTTCGACGGGGCCCTGCAGGGCTCCCAGCGCCCCGCATAGCTAGGCACGAAACTATTTCCAATATAATTCCCCGCCGAGCGGTGGAAAAACAGCAACCTTCGCGTTTCTAGTACCGTTATTTTCATAACGGCGGATGACGTCGTCTGTGCAAAGACCGCCGAGAATACCACGGCTGCTCGCATTGTTAAGATCCCGCAGACGTTTCAGGGTCTTTCGGTAGAAAACGGAAACGGACGAGGAGGGCCTTCCTTGTCCTTGACAGCCCTCTTTCAGCGCGGAAAATTCTTCTTGATTAAATTCCTACTTGACGGCGACGTGCGCCGAGTATTGAATATAGGGAATAAGTGCACGGGCCGGGTTGCCGGGGAATAATTTATCGCCCGAATTAAAGCGGACGCGCGTATCTTCCCGGCACAATAAAGCGACGAGGCTCCCCAGACACTTTACAACCGCGAGCTAAAATCCATTCCACCCGGGCACTTATATTCCGAACAACAACGCGGCGCCCGCGAGAACCATAGTGACGTGTTTCGAGTATTTTTCCAGGAATCGCCCCACGGCGGGTCAAAGAAAAGCGAGCGATTCGAAATTTACGGGAAACGAATTTCGCCGGATAGTGGGCCGCGCGCGCGCGCGCGCGCACAAAAAAAAAAAAAAGCGGCCACGTCAGAGAAGTTTGTCGGCTGACAAATGGCCGATCGCCCTAAGCGAAGCTTCGTCGAAGTCATTGTGTCGGAGCCATTAACCGGCGGGACGGTGGAAAAAGGGTATGCGAGCGGGAAGCGCGGCGGGCGGAGGAGACCGAAAAAGGAAGGCAGAGAAATATCTGGCAGCTAATAAACAACGGTCCTCTATTCATAGATTTTCACGTCGTATGATTGTACCCCGGCGCGGAAGGGAGGCGAGCCCCGGCGAGCCCCGGCGAGCCGCGGAAGAGGGATTGAACCGTGGCGGAGGCCGGCTCTAAACAGCGCGATCAATCTTCCCTTAATGAACTCTTAATTATTTCGAGGACACAGCGGAGCGGGAAAGGAAACTGCCCGTATAATGGAGGCGCAAAGTGCGCGCAACCGGAGGTACACGCAGCTGCGGTGAACCGGTTGTCGGTGTAGGAAAAGAGGCCGCGGTTTGGAGGTGGTGCTATTAGATAAATATAGGGAGAAACAGCGCCACCGGGGAGGGTAGCAACGAAAATGGAAATAAAGGGCCACTCTGCGACTTCTCGCTCTCGCGCGTAGCGCGTCCCGCTGAGAGAGGGAGCCGAGGCCACGCTTCCGACGCCAGGCTGCGTTCCCCTGACGGTTGCAGACAAAGAAAAGGGAGAGGCAAGAGCGTGAAAAGAGAAAGAAGCGGCGTAGGCCGAAAACGGACGGGGGATGATCTTATCTCTGCTTCGTTTGCTTTAATCGTCTCCTGGAAAAATAACTCGTTGCTCGGGGGGGGGGGGGGGGGGGGGCCGATGAAAAATCTTTATTGGCGCGATAAGGACAGCTTTGGAATTGGAAGCGTCCCGTGGAAATATCGCTGCCCGAGCCGCGTATTTCCTTGGGGCGCGGAGGCTGGCAGGCTGGGCTCCGCGCGGGACCCGCGATCTTGCATCGTACGTTCTCGGGTTTCGGGAACAGAGGCGGCGGCGACGGACAGCGATTCCGTTCGGTTGCACGCGCCCCGAGAATGATTACGCAATTCTCGCACGGCAGAGTTCGCGCCATTGGCCCCGGTGAATGGGGAGGAAAAATTAAAAAACATTGCGGGGTCGAGTCACGAACGGCTATAATATACACCGTGGAAATTACGCGGGCCGCGCGACGACATAACTTCGAAAATTACGCGAGTAGGGTACCAAAAGTTTGCGCGATCTAACTACTACGAAGTCAGTCCACGGTGTGGCCCTTATTCACCGCCCTCGTGGGACTTGGCCACGACCACTGTTATTACAGGGAGGGTTGGGTCCCGGCTTACCGAACGTGCCCGGCGAAAAAGTCCTGTTTAATACGGCGAAATTCACTGTGACACATCCACCGCGATACACCGCGAACTGCTTAATAATGTATTTCATCCAATATGTATCCCTCTTTGTTAAGGCCGTCTGCGACGATTTTTCAACCCCTCCTGGCTGCGCGGGAATTATGCGGAATTTTTGCATTAAACGCCATTTTCGTGAAACTCGGGCAGAACTGCAACGATCACGGTTCCTTTCTGTTTCTATCGCACCACGTGTACGAGAACCCCGCGATTCTTTTAATTCATTTAGGGGAAGTATGGGCATGATGGGGTAGCTAAGGAAAAATGCAAATAAAGTGATGATTGTACCTATTAATTAGGTCTTTATTACTTCAAATACAACTATAAGTTTATGATTTAACATTTGTTACGCACTTCGGACTATCCGAGGTCAGGCGTCTAAGTTATTAAACTTTACTAAACAGATGGTAAAAAACCGTCTTGCCCCTACCGCGGGGTAAAATGGGGTACCGAAGGTGGGGTAAAATGGGGTACCGAAATGATTTGCCTAAGTATTTTCACACTCAATACAAATGTGTTTTTGTAGATTTTGCTGCTTTTTTCTTCAGTTTTCTTGCTCAAAACTTTATTTACAGCGTCTTTCATCACTTCTATTGACCAGTCTCCTCTTCTGTTTTTTTTTTCGTGTATGTTCTGACCATTTTATAAATTCGAACCAAAAATAACGAGATTTATTTGAATTAAATTATAATAGAGAACGATGACATTGCTTAATCTCACATGAACAGCCATGGTACCTCATCATTCCCCGTACCAAGGACCCCATCTTGCCTCAAAGCATATTTGTACAACAAATAAAGAAATATTGAAATTTTGAATAGAGTAAAGGTGGGTAAAAGTTCGCAGCGGGTAAGAGTTCGCACCATGCGAATTTCATGGTTTGAGTTGTGGCAGTTGCCAATGGTGATTGGCAGTCAATTGTCAATCAAGGTAGAGTCACTAATGTCGAATTTCGTGGCTGTGTTTCGGTTTGTTATCTTACAATGCGGTAAGTACTGAATTCGTTAGTTCTGATGTAATATTCTCATGTTCGGGAATGAATATTATTCCTATAAATTGATCAGTAAATATTTTAATTAATATGCCATCTGAAAGAGCTGAAATTCTTCTATTAAAAAGTGCTAATAGAAGTTTTCAATTCTCCTCGCAGATAACAGGATTGATTAAACAATGTAAAAGTAGCTGTGGGGGCAAAAGTTCGCACAATGCAGTGGGGCAAGAGTTCGAATGCGAACTTTTGTCCCAAAATAATTTGACGGGTGTTATATGTTCATTAAACTTATTTTATTTCTAGAGTTTGCTAAATTAGTAACGAACACCGATTAAACCGACTATAAAAAATAAATTTGAAATTAATTATCAATTACAACATGGAAATAAATTTTGAGTTTATGATAGTTGAGCCACGCTGATATCAGCTTTTGATTTTTTTTTTATTAATTTTTAATCCGCAATATTTGTCCAAAATACGTTTTTTATTAAGTTTTTGATTAAAAAATATGACTTTATTTTATTGTCTTATTCATTTATTGTTAGAACTTATAAGGGGGCAACCGGCCGAAAACCAATTAGTGAGATGCGTCAGATCGCTGCAGATAAACATAGAAGCAGGACTTTCAAAAAGAAAAATCGCTGCAGAATTGGGAATAACCGAAGCGTTCTTTTACCCCACAACATGCGAACTTTTACCCCACATAGCGGGTAAAAGTTCGCATTTGACACTTTTGGAAATATTTATTTTATACAAGTTGTGACAGGTAAATTTACACGAAGTCACTGCCTATCGAATAATAAGGGATAGTAGTTATTTCTCACAAAACGATGTGCCTATCAGTGTAATACCAAGGATTTTAGAGAAGTCTAAACTTTAAGTGCGCACTCTTGCCCCACATTACTCTATGTCACATTAAAATAGATGAAATGGAGATTATCATAGAAGAAAAATAATAGACTTACCGTCCTTAAATATATATTTATTTCAAACCTTTTTATCGCACGAAATAACATCGACGTAGCACGCAAACGGTTTACAGCTATAAACAAAAAACGCGTGCTCCCCCACTCATTTTTGCCAGCGACCACACTATTATAACACAATGGCTTCCTAATGATGTATTTCTCACATGCCTAGCATCTTTTAATTAGTGTTTAGGGAGATACCCCATCTTACCTCGCTACCCCGCCATGCCCCTACTTCCCCTACATTCGTTCCGGGGGTGCGTAGTTTTGTACTTTATATCGTACGCTTCTGCAAAAGATCGCGTTCCGAAGGAGTGCTTCGTGAACTTGGAATCCAAAGGTAGCGGAGAGTTTGTGCGGAAAACATAATTCCTGGAGGACGTGGCTAAGTACCTACGTCGTACAGTTTACTTTGTTCAATTAAACTAGTTTTAGCTGTCGCGAAACGCTAGGAGCGCAACGTACGATACGATTACCTCAACTTCCCCGTATGTCCTCCTGGAACGTTAATAGAACAGAGTCGATTTAAACTTTCTCCAGGGCCGACGGTGCATAATTATTCACACGCGCCGTTCTGTGCTTGCGAAATGCTTTGCTAATCATCATATTAGACCGCGGAAACTTGGGGGAAGTATTGCGTGGCATGTGGAAAAGACGGGGGGCAGGGAAGTAGCGTATTGATAAGCGCGGGCTCGCGGCCTGCTCGCTGTTCGCATGCCAATAAATCTGCTTCAACGCTTTAGCTGCCGATATTGATGTTTCCACGAATGGCTAAACCGCAGGGTCGATGTATTACTACGCGATTAGAGTGCTCGGTGTGCGCGCGTATGCCTTTCACACGTGAAGGCAGAGCGAATGAGAGTGCAGGCCACTGCGGGGTGCTGAAGCAGTGCGGTGGAAATTTTGACAGACCGTTCACCGTGGAAAGATGGACATTTTTACGGAGGGCAATAAGTTTTGGGTGACATGTCACGAAAGAGGTTGTAATTATTTTTATGAACTTAAGCAATAATTGCCAGTAATTTTCTATTACAGTATTTTTACCTTTTAGAGCAAGTTGTTCCTGTCAGAATATTTTTCGTACGGTAATCTGAATTTTGTATAACCTATTTCGGGGGCATATTGTTTTTGTTTACTCCATTGCTCTCGATGTTCTGAGTACACGTTGATATTCAGTGGGTTAAAAGTTATTTTTTGAAGCTGATGTTTTGTTTATCGGGTAAGTAAATGATTTTGTTCTTTTATGTATAATGTCTCTAGTCGATTAAGTTTAATCCTCGGTTGTCACACTGGGTCAAATTGACCCTGCAATTTTTTAAGCAAAAAACTTTTTGTCGGAACCCTTATTGCTTCAAAAATTTTTTTAAGCATGTTGACACTTTAAGTGTCAACTTTCAACGATGGGCATATATTCTACAGTGTTCAAACTTTATCTCAGAATTTTTGAGACTTAATTTAACGAATAGTTTTTAAATAACAACTGATTGAAAATTGGCAGGGTCTAATTGACCCAGTCTGGCAACGACGTTCGAAAGATTAGGGGTGATAACCGAGAGTTAATAAAACGCCCTAGTTTTGCAATATTTTGTGTACATAATAACAGACTGTTAACCAGTAGGGACTAAATTTTTCTTATCTGTTAATTCAATCTGTTAACAACTCAGATTAATTTTTAAGATGTTCATTTAGCCTTCCTTCCCGCAGAAAAATAAAGTAACTAAGGATACAATATTGCACTCGTAATGTATGAGCAACATTTCGGCAACCAATCCGCAATAAATCGGGACTTAGAAATTTTCACTCGACAATACGGAACTTTTTCATTACGCATAATAAATTAAATGTCAATGGTAGGTACACGCGTGTCCCTAAAATATATAAAAAAAATTATGTTAAACGATTGTTTTAAAAATGCGCTAAGAACTAAAAAAAAAAACATTATTTTCTTGTACTACGCAGGATATTTCATAACAGAATATGCATTAACTTAATACAATATCAAGCGTCGAAATGAATTTGTTGTGAAATATCCGACTCCGCGATTAGGCAGATGTAATGGAGTTTGTCAAAACGAATCTTTGTTTTTAAATAATTTGAGTTTAAAGTGTTGCACGGTAGGAGTATAAGTTCGAATACGTAAGTAATGTTCTCAATCAACAGTTCTAGCTGCAGCGGGTTCGAATCTGCCTGGGGTAAAATAATTTTCTATTTAATAAAGATACACGGACGTTATACTACTATGATTCTGCACACATTCGTGTCGTCGCCCGCCTCGGAGAACGCGTCCGATATATATAATTAATAAAAATACCGTTATTTTTATTTTTGGCCCTACTGCCCGAAACGTTGCTTAACCATTGCTGTAAAATCTCAGAAATGTTGCACGAACATTGCTGTAAAATCTCAGAAATGTTGCGCGACCATTGCTGTAAAATCTCAGAAATGTTGCGCGAACATTGCTGTAAAATCTCAGAAATGTTGCGCGACCATTGCTGTAAAATCTCAGAAATGTTGCGCGAACATTGCTGTAAAATCTCTGAAATGTTGCGCGACCATTGCTGTAAAATCTCAGAAATGTTTCAGAAATATATCCTGCAATGTTGCACAGGGCGGACATAGCAATTTACTTGCAACTTTTCGGCAATATTCCGTGCAATGTTTCAGATATCAAACCGCAACGTAACTGAGACATTTCGGCAACCCATGTGCTGTAGGGGCGGGGATAAAAATGTTCTCTTAACGGAACGGAGGACTCGTTCTCTTAACGAGACAACACTGTAGCAAGTGATCAAATACTCCGGTGGTGTAAATAAAATATTAATTTCTAGCACTAACTAGTAATAACTAGTGAAAAAATTTCAAAGTGAATTCTTTCTAAGCCAATTAAAATAAGAGGATATGATGTAGCACTAATCCACGCAGCGTCTAAACACTTCGTGAAATACTATTTTGTGTTCACCCTCGCTTGAAAACTTGAAAAGCGGCACGCAGGTAACGGTGGAGTAGCGATGTTTCCCCGCGATTGACTTCGTATCTCTCAGATTCGTTGTATCGCTCGCCCCGAAGTACGACTCCCTTTTGTTAAGGGGGGGGGGGGGGGGGGGCACTCGAAGAGTCCGATAAGAACAAGGAGGACGACAACGAGTTGGCGAAAACAGGGTTCTATCGGCCAGGGCGGAGATTCCGACGGCAATGCGGAGGGATGCAAAAAAATTGACGACCGCTTTCGTTCCACGGTGCTGACCCAAATTTCACCGCGGAGTTTCCGCACCGTTGACGCAGCAAACGTTGTGATTCCCTCTTTTGCATCTCTTCCCGTCGTATCTCCCGTTCCCGCGTTCGCGATCTCTTGATTCCGAGGCAGATAGAATCGAACGCCCCAGTGGACCGTAATTTCCGAACGCACCAACGCGATTATGATAACGCTCTTTACAGTCAGGAGCAATAAAACTCGAACGGTTTTATAATTGGGCGTCCGCGATGTCTGAGCAAACAAAATCACCGAAGTTCTCGCCAGCGGGAAGAGAAACAACGGAAGTTCGACGTGCTTCACTTACAATTTCCGAATCACGGGAACTCCCCGGCTAACCGATCAAATTGCACTGCACATTTATGGAATAGTTTCTCCAACTAACGCAAGCTATAATGGCACCCTCTCTGTACCTCTTCCTCTGGACCCCTTCAATCTCTCTGTCTTTCGAGCTGTTTCTTTCTCTATCTACTGTGAGGAATAAATATAATGGGGTTGCAAAAGGAACAGGGGCTGAGGATGGTGGCCCTCGCGGCTGTCGATTGTCAACACTGAACCGCGGAAGGACTCATTTGGTGTAGGTACTTTTGAAAGTCCATACATACCTTAAAGGTGCATCTACACGACGACACTTTTGTGTCTAGATCAAGTGTACAGGGTCATCCATTATAACTGCAACCTACGCGCGCGCGAACAGCTAAAACTGGCAACACCGCCTCACGGACGCATTCCACTACAACCATGCGCCGATACTTCCGCCAGCTATGAGCCAATGATGAAAGTGTACGGTCTTTTAGATGCCAGTAGAGAGCGCAGGGTGCTTTTGGCTTTCACCAGAGGATATTAAATTTGACGTAGCAGACGGGAAAGAAAACGGTAGCCATTTTAAGAGTGCGATCGCACCGATCCCGTTCCGCTTGAAAATATCTGCCTTAGCGACGGTCCAGCTGCGGTATTAGATCACACTGAGGCATTATTGGCCCGGGTAGAAGAATTTGGGGCCTTTTTCGTATAACTTTTCAACTATAAAAAATATCGGAATGCAATTTGCGCCGCAAAATGGGGAAAAATTATCCCCTCTTATTGATGGATAATTTAACATATGTTTCGTTTACTTAATTTTTCTTTTATCAATATTTTAACCGTAATTGCAGTGAAAAGCGTTTGCAAACTGTTTATTTGATACTTTATTTAGTGTTCTGTATAAAATTCATGGTGTTGATAAACAATAGGCTAGTTGTTTCTGTATCATTACTTTCATAAAGTGAGAAATTAAATTTTTATTCAATTATATATTAGTTCTGCAGGCCTCAGAATCTAATGTTCTGGTTCTCTTTTTTATGATTTTATCTTTAAGGGGGGATTCTCGTCTAACAGTCCCAAAAGTAACTTATATTTACGATTTTTTCTGAAAAAGAAACTGTTCGTCATATTGGATTAAACTCGTTTGGGATATAAGAAGGGATTTTTGAACTTGCAGAAAATTTTTTTTTTATGTCGATCCTTCTTATTATTTATTAGTTATTGTGGAATCTTCTTCACCTCTTCGACGATGTAACTCCTGTTGGCGGGATGTGTAGCACCTGTCACAGTCATCTGATCAACCGATCATAAAAGCGGAGCGCGCGGCTCGCTTACCTGAGCCGGGGAATTCCGAATAGCTCTTTGCGACGTTAATTTGAAAGAGACCATCCTAAAATTTTCGTAGCTCGGGCATCGCTGCTATTGGCTGCTATCCATGTATCCAGCGGCCGCTGGCAGCTCTGAACGCTGGGCCGGTGCGAGAAGTGGCTTCGAAAAGTGTGCCTCTGTTTGAAAGTCGAACTTCGGTCACACTCGGGCCTCGTCGCGGGCAGACCCCCGTTGCCTGGTTCCTTCGCGCTCGGTGTTCGGCCACGTTCGGAACGCGTCGCGTCACCGATCGTGGGGGGTCGTTCCAACGCGAGCGTCTTCAAATAATAATAACATGAATAGAGAGACGATCAGGTAAGCGAGCCGGGCGCTTCGCTTTTATGGCCGGTTTACCACTCGCACCCCAGATTACTGTAATGAGGTTTGAAAACAATGTGTCGACTGGTCTCGTCCCCGTCTCCATTTCAAAAATTTTAGCTACGACAGGGTTGACCGCGGTGCTACGCCCGTGTACGCGGAGATTTTTCGCCACCTGCGTGTAAAAGCCACAATAATGACGCATCGTTCCAAAAAATAATATAAACGGAAACCGGTGCGGACGTGGCGTTAGGTAGTTAAAAGGTCAAAACGTTCAGACACAAAAATTGTAGAAAAACTTTGAAACACCGCTACAAACAAAGACACGTCCCATTAAGGGGGAATTCTCGTGGAACAGCCCCCGAAATTTATGAATTTTTTTTAAAAAACTATTGTTAATATTGAATTAAACTCTCTTGGGATATAAAGAGGCATCTGTAAACTTGCAGAAAATCCTTTTTTATGTCGATCCTTCTTATTATTTATAAATTATTGTGGAATCTCTTCGACGTTAAGTGTAGCACTTGTCACAGTCATCTAACTGCAAAGAGAATAAACTTTTCTTAAAGTTAAATAATTTACATTGGGACTGGAGCTAAAATTTGAATTTTAGTTTTTATTTATAATACTTTTTTCGTCGATATAAAGAATAATATGAAAAATTTGTCTAAGGAAAAAACTTGCTTTTTCTCTCGAACTTCTTCGAAATTCTTTCAATTTTTAATTTTTTTTCCTTAAAGTGGACCAATCCCCGCGTAAATTATCTAACTTTAAGAAACTTCTATTTTTTTTTGCAATCACATGACTGTGACAGGTGCTATACATTCCGCCAACAGGAGTTACATCAGAGATGGACAAGATTCCACAATAACTAATAAATAATAAGAAAGATCGACATAAAAAAAAATATTTTCTGCAAGTTCAAAAATCCCTTCTTATATCCCAAACGAGTTTAATCCAATATGACGAACAGTTTTTTCGGGAAAAATCGTAAATATAAGTCACTTTTGGGACTGTTAGACGAGAATCCCCCCTTAAAGATAAAATCATAAAAAAGAAAACCAGAACATTAGATTCTGAGGCCTGCAGAACTAATATATAATTGAATAAAAATTTAATTTCTTAATTTATGAAAGTAATGATACAAAAACAACCAGCCTATTGTTTAACAACACCATGATTTTTATACAGAGCACTAAATAAAGAATCAAATACACAGTTTGCAAACGCTTTTCACTGCAATTACAGTTAAAATATTGATAAAAGAAAAATTAAGTAAATGAAACATATGTTAAATTATCCATCATTAAGAGGGATAATTTTTCCACATTTTTCGGCGCAAATTGCATTCCGATATCTTTTATAGTTCAAAAGTTATACGAAAAAGGACCCTAATTCTTCTACCCGGGCCAATAATGCGTCAGTGTGATCTAATCCCGCAGCTGGACCGTCGCAAAGGCAGATATTTTCACGCGGAACGAGATCGGTGCGATCGCACTCTTAAAATGGCTACCGTTTTCTTTCCTATCTGCTACCTCAAATTTAATATCCTCTGGTGAAAGCCAAAAGCACCCTGCGCTCTCTACTGGCATCTAAAAGACCGTACACTTTCATCATTGGCTCATAGATGGCGGAAGTATCGGCGCATGGTTGTGGTGGAATGCGTCCGTGAGGCGGTGTTGCCAGTTTTAGCTGTTCGCGCGCGCGTAGGTTGCAGTTTTAACGGATGACCCTGTATACAGGGATGCCGGGGATTCTTTGTGGCCCAAGACCTACCGGAGTGGTGGTAATGAGTGCGTGAACTGACGCTAGCGCCAAGGCAGCCAAGTGGCCCCAACGCGAAGCCAACTACGGCCAACCAGCGTCGCCGGGAAATAGATTGTCGACACTGGTTGGCCGTGGTTGGCTTCGTGTTGGGGCCACTTGGCTGCCTTGGCGCTAGCGGCAGTTCACGCACACATTACTAGCATTCCTGTAGGTGTTGGGCCACAAAGAATCCCTGGCATCCCTGAGTGTATACGACAATCAAATTTCCGGAAGATTGGAAACTGCCTAGAGCAGTCCAAGACACTGAATTCGACCTGTCGTCGCGGGAGTTGCAGCTAGAGCAAGACTGAGGACACTGCAACTAGCTCTAGCTAGACAGAAAAGACACAAAAGTGTCATCGTGTAGACGTACCTTTAGCCTTCAAGTTTAGGCTCCGATTGCAGGAAGGTGGATAGGCGTTTTTATAGGTGGATTGTCCCTTAGTGAGTGGTGAAAGGCGCATCGACTTGTACCCTCAAATGTACCGTTTAAGCGGAGGTGCCACTTTCGACGCACGAAAGTCATAAGTTTTGTTTAACTTTTTTTTTTGGTTAAATAATGAACTCAATAGAAAATCTGATTAATGGCATTTGTTATACATCTTTTGAAGATTAAAAAAAAAATGGCGGTGCCGGGGCCGCTACGTGGTGCTACCTTTACGATTGATCCGCCAATCGGCGTTGCGCGGATCTCAGAGACTATCCATACGATTGACCTGAGATTTTGAGAGAATCTTCCTTTTATGTTAATCTAAAGAGGCACACACGGATTTTACGATTGGTCGAAAATATTTTTAGTCCCGATTTTTGTACGAAAAAATCAGAATTTCTTCTTTGAACAGTCGCCATTTTGTTTTAAATTAATATTTCTTAAATTCCCTCCGTTAATCAGAGGATACATTAATATACTAACGAAATCATTTCTGTTTTTTGATTTTAGATAATCTGCTCCCGAATGTCAGTGCTCGCCGCAAAACCAACTTTTTAAAAAGGCTTCTTGGATGTCGCTTGTTACTTTATTATAAACGTAAATATTTTCCTACGCAAAAATTACCAAATGTTCTTTAAATGTTGCTCTTTTGCGTGCGAAAAGTTCTGTAGAAATATAAGCTTCCGCTTTTTTAAAAAAAATTCCCAAACCTTCGCCTCTTTTCAGCCGCCTGACTAGGTATAACCCCTTAAGAGCCGTGTCAGCTTACGTGTCATATCTATGCCTGCTTTCTATTTCATATACACAGCAATATCTCCTTAGTATCCCACATTTGATTGATGAAATGGTATCGGATAAACGTCGATCGTAATACGTGTAGCTACGTTTTCCCCCCCTGCAGCTTCAATCCTGCCTCCAATGTAACTGAAAATCCACGGGAGCGCGGTAGAAAGTATCCTTGCTTTATAAAATTTTTTTCGGTGTAAAAACAGAGCGGTCTGGTTGGCAGATGTGCGCTTAAGGGGGTCGGGAATATTTCGCTTACCTGGAAACAGCGAGTTGGCGTTGAACAATGTGCTTTTAGCCGGGTCGAATAAAATGTTACGTCAGCCATTGAACGTTCATCGGAAACCCGGCCTCGTTGGCTGACGGATACCGAGGCCGGTCTGCTAGCCGATAACGAAATTATCTTAATCCGGGCCGATCGATTGACAGTTAGTCGATTGCACAGCAGTGGTAGATGGCTCTGAGTTGTATGGACTGACGGCGGCAGCGTGTCCATTGTGCGGTACACATGAAATCGATGTGTATTTTGATGCCCCGAAGTCCACGATAATGTCCCCATTGAAAGACCGGCAGTCAAGTCTCATACCAAAGGCGTAACAAGCAGACTATAATGCGTCCGTGCAATGAATAGTTCATGAACGCGGCTGGCCATCGGCACTTAGTATAATGGAACACGAGTTATGAAGCCGCGAGTTAGGAGCTAAAAATTCACGACGATAGCCCTTTGTGCGTTTCACTTATGTAAAGCGTTACGTCACATGTACGCAGCCATTGCGTGTTCTTTATAATTGTGGCAGGCATTAAGGTCCGGCAGTGAGACCCTTCTTTCAAGCTGCAGGTACCTTTCTATTATTTAAATTCTATTCGAGGCGCGAGATAAATTTATCAAAATTTATTAATTAATTCCTTAAATGCATCAAAAGGGACAACTGCTGCTGTCAAGGCAGGTACAAGGTTTGCGTAGACTGGGACCACATTTCTGTATAAGTTATAGTCGGTTTAATGATTGTAATGGTTGTTTAATTTTGTTCCGAAAGAATTTCAGAAGCAGAGGCTATACACTTTCAAGAGGGCGGTTGGTCACACGAGTTAATCGAGTGTGGCTTTTATCGCGCGCAATTTGAATATTGATCTTATTCCTCATTAATGGAAACGAGCTTTTTTATGCTAATCGTATACAAGAATCGTAGAGGATGGAAGGCGAGAATCAATTATGTATTATATCTACTGTGTTTGATTATTCAATAGGAAGTCATTACAGCAGAATTTCAATAGCCGTAACAGGTATTCGAGGTCTGAATGAAGGTTCGCATTTATTTGACGAGGACTAATACAGCGATACATTTAGCAATTCGCTGTAATTTGACTATATTTTATTACTCATTATTTTATTACTTATTACTTGGAAACATTCCACGTCTCTAAGATATCCATCATATCGTCTGTATCTACTTATATAAATACTTATTTTAATAAAGGAGAAATAAGAGGAACGTGACAATCTTCCTTAATCCTTCGTCATGGAAATCTTTACACGCTTACGTTCACACAGGGTGTTTGCTTGCTAACAAAAAAATTGTGGTATGACCTTATTTCGAATTACAGCCTGTTCTGTTTCAACGCCTACCTATATGCCTACCTTCAAAAGAAATATATTCAATATGGCTATTTGTAGTTGAAGTATACGCAGTCATAAATACATTCCAGCATAAATGGCGAATGCGTTCAAAAAATTCAGACCCTGCATGGATTTTCTGGCGACCTTGTTTAAAACTATGTTTAACTATGCTACACTTATTTGCGGAACAAATTGTTGGAAAATAAAACAGGCTGTAACTCGACAACCAGGTCATATTGGATATGCTTGCATCAACATATTTTTGTTATTTTTGTATCCTCAATTCACCCTTGCAGTATTTTCAATATTATAGTATCCACTCTATGCGTATGATAAAAAAGAGTAATATAGGGTTATAGAGTTGTATAATTTACTGACTGTCAAATAATGTTAAAAATATATAGTAACTCACCTTTAAACGACTAACATAAAAATAGATTTGTCCATCTACAATTAAACCATCAAAATTCGAACACGAATAATAAAATCTTAACCAGATATTCGTCTCGAGCTCGACAGCCACTGCAATCAGGCGTTATTCTTTCGAAATTTTGAGAAGCCTTTCAGCTCATTAATAAACGATATCAATGAATAACCTCGTCCCGATTTTAGCAGGTGGAATCATTTCGTCGTGGACCGTCACATTTTTTCGGAAACTTACTTAGTAAGCGTTATTTTAATTATTATGTTAATTCGGTGCTAGCGTAGAATATGAGGAATCCTTGGCAAAAATATATTCACGAGGAAGAGAATTCACGAATAAATACGATTCTGGAGGATGGGTCTTGTAAAGAGGTTAATTGACGACCTTGCTCCGCTTTCCACGTACCAAGATTATACATCACACATAATTGCAGGTCTGAAACCTGCAACTAGCGGTTAATTGATATCATCGGGGCAGTTTTAATAATAATTTGGTATACAGTGCTGGACAAAAGTATTGGGACACCCTTTAAAACAGAAGGGTTCTCCCTGTTTAAGAAGCTAGAAGGATTAGTTTACTAGATGGCGTGTTTCATCGTTTTGAAACAAATTGCAATTGGTGGGAATAGTGAAGAAAATAGTGGAGGTAGCTTTTTCAACTTTTTATCTGAGCCTGATGAAAATTTAAAAATCCCGTTTGTAGATGTAAGTAAGTTGTATACATGCTGAAAATTTAATCGAAATCGGTTAACGTAGCTATGAGCTACAAACAGTTATAAGTGGTGGAAATCACAGTTTTCGGCCTATCTTAATATATAAAGCAGAAAGCTTCTATATGTTTGTGTGTTTATCTGTCGCCTAAAAACTTTCGAAAAATAAACTCTGGGATTACGTAATGCGCCTCAGCTCATTATGCCTGACTAATCCAGATGAATGTGACTATTTTCACCAAAAAAACTAAAAATTTTTTTTCATAAAATCAGAATCTAAATTTCTGGCGAAGCCGAGTAGTAAAGCTAGTAACTAATAAACCTAAAGATTTTACATATTTCAATGCCTGTCGCTTGTTTCTCCGCAACCGATTTCGATGAAACTTTCAGCATGTATACAACTTAAGTACTTAAATCTGCAAACGGGATTTTTAAATTTTCATTACAGGCTCAGATAAAAAAGTTGAAAAAGCGACCTTCACTATTTTCTTCGCTATTCCGACCATTGCATTTTTTTCAAAATGACGGAACACGTCACCTTGTAAACTAATCCTTCTAGCTTCTAAAATAAAACTCAATTCGTTTGGACTAATTTTAAAAAAGTTATTCTCTTTTAAAGTGTGTCCCAATACTGTTCTCCGGCACGGCATACCTATTTATAATGTGTATAATTAAAACATTCCTCGTTACGCCACTATCTGTGACTACACATATGACCATTTAATTAATTTCAGTGCTCAATCTGCCGTAACTATATAATTCTAATTAAAATGTTTCATTAATGAAACTGTATAACTCCTTATTTTTCAAACGACTCCTGACATATTAAATAATTTTGTAACAAATACTTTTTCACACCAATTAAGGTAAATGTCCCCATTAGCGACCGTTTAAGAGTGTGACTGGTTCGAAATAGTAATTTTTTTACTAATATACGACAATGTTTGAGTAAAGTATGGATCATTGTATTTTTTTAAGTCTCTAGTTTCTTAATAAAATTAGTTTTAGAGTGATATTTGACTATTTACACAAAAATTATGGTGAAAATTGTATTAGACCTGATGTCCCCTTTATTGACCAACTTGTACCATCTATCGACCGTCTCACGTCCCCATTATTGACCAGCAGTTTCCCCCATTGTAAATGCATCATTTTGTTTATTAAATTTGTGTTCGTGAGTATAACAAACTATTTTTATTAACATTTTATGAAAATTAAACAATTATCGATGTTATGGGCTCCCTTTTCTTATATAACAATGTGGTTTTAGGAATACCAAATTTACGGCTGACCTTACATATGGGTACTCCTGATTTTATTTTACATATTGCTCCAATTAACTCGGTTTCCGTGTATTTCGCGCGCTTCTGCTCCTTTATCTTTGTTTTCACCACTATTTTCTAAAGAAAATATATTTATGTTAGTACTTTTTGTACTCAATTGTGGGTACAAATCAAATGTACTCAAAATTTAATAATTAAAAAATTACTTGAGTACTTTAGTTAGGTCTAACAACACCACTTGTAAAATGTTCGAAAACTGGTACAGACCGGTCTTTGACGGTACCTATTTCCGACCACGATTTTCTGCTACAATAATGAAATAAAATGAATATTTTCTTTTTATTTTATAATTCTGTATATATTTCTAGTGAATTTGAGTAAGTTACTGCACGGATCCATGTATTTTTATTGTAAAATTTGCGACTTTAATGATATCTGTAGTATAACCTCACGTTATTAGAATCTGTCAACTTTCATGTCAATGACCAAGTCCTAATTTACCTAATTACAAGATGAATGTACGGCTACATAAATAACGTATGAAACAATAAATGAAACACCTCTAATTATAATTTCTGAACTTTCTGGTTGATATTTCGCTTTCTATGTTGCAATAAACAGTAATAAATGAATAATTGGTCACTAATGGGGACGTGGTCGGTAATGGGGTCATCTACCTTAAGGGTCAAATTATATTTAATTTTTTCTCGGGGAGAATAGTCGACTATGTTCAATTAGTTAATAATTTAACTAACGTGGTATCATGGAAGGAAAACAAGAGATGTGAATATCGCATGAAGGCCGAGACTCGTCAAGCATAACGCGCCTAAAGAACTTGCTTGCCCGTCTGATCCGCAGAATTCTCAGGCACGGCAGTTGCTCGAATAATGGCGGCTCCAGATCTCGCAGCAGTTACGACGTACGCTGCTGCAGGGATTTATTAACGTAATCTACTTAACTTCCGTGACACCCAACTGACCCAGTCCATTCCGTTGTAGCATTCTCACGTCGAAGATAGGATGAAAGACAATCCTCCTTTATACCTTCGGCCTTATCGCCTCCCTTTCTTTTCCACCCTCGCCGTGACCTTTCGTTGCTACGTCGCGAGCACCCGTAGAAATGTATTCGCTCGTAAAAACGAAGGTTTCCGAATTTCAAAAGAATTTCGAGCTTTTGAATTTTAAACGCACTAAGCACATTTCCTTCGCAACTAGATTAAATAATAAATTACCTGAAGCGCATCGCAACTTTTGCAATGTGAATAACTGAGAATAATGTTTAAATTGAAGTAAGCAAAACTATTTCTCATATAAATTATAGTATGAAACTTCGTCACGGAAATAATTTCAATTTTTCAAGTAGCATGAATTTAAAAACTATTACAATATATATCTACATATACCTGGACCGTCGAGCAAACCCGAAATCATAATTTTCCGGGACGATAATGAAGAAGCGAGATCACTCAATCGCGACGAGCGTCTCGAAGTTGTGAAGAAAGAACGAAAACTCCTTTTCCTAGGCGGGGCGTAACTGTCGAACTTTTCGAAGAGATTAATGCCTCCGATGTTCCCCCTTTTTTCGCCGTTCTCCCAGTGGAAACTAATTTCGTAGATACCGTTGAAATCTGAAAAAAAAAAAAAAAAACGCGGCGTATCTGTCTTCTAACTCGGCTTGGCCCAGTAGTCCGCCGTTCAAGCGTCCTGTATTCGCCGGATTAGTTGTTGGACGGTGGGACAGAATCGCAAGGAGCGCGCGAAAGGGAGAAGAGCGAAGGGAACTGGCGCGAGCGAGATGAAGAGAAAGAGAAATAGAAGGCGAGCAGCATGGGGGATGGAAAAGTGAGAGGCAAACGGGAAAAGAGGAGAAGGAGAGCGACTAAAATCGATATTTAAGACTGTTCGCCTCCCGGTGAAAATTTAATAACCAACTTTGAAGTATGTGCCAGGGAAGACGTGCTCCTGCTACGTACACGTGCGAGAGTGTTCGGCCGCACAGCGGCGGTTATCGTACGATATTAAATCTCAGGCAGGAATAATTAAAACCTTCCGAGAAAGAAAGGGCGTCGTGGCCGTCGACAGGGGAGGAGGACAGACTGTCACGTCGGGGCTCATCTCGTAATAACCTGCCTGTCAATTTTCAGGGCGGCGAGAATCGCAATCCCCGCCAGTCGTGTCGTGCGTCCGCGAACGAGCGATGTCGAGTTCGACGATCGATCGCACGACCACCTGGTGTGCATGCCAATGGAACTTGCGACAACTTGTGGTAATGTAACGTTTGGTTAACGGCTGCGAGTCCATCAGCACAATACACTGATTCTTGGATCCGGCACATTATTCAGGAGGTTTAAAGTTCTCCGGGTTTGAACTCCTTCTCGATCAAGTTCGTGCCACTTGACAGAAAGGGGGATACGAAACGGATTATAGTTACGCTTTCGCTCATTTTATACCTTCGAGCTTTCTTCGGCTACGTGAGCAGAGGGAAGGTTAATTCCGTGGCTATTTAAGAGGTTACGCTCAGTCAGGAAGCCGAAAAAAGGTGTGATTTGGGGAATTTTTTTCTCAGAAACTATAAAACTTTATTGAAAAAACTTTTTTTTTGTTTGAAAGGTAGTGCGTTTAGCTATGTCTCTGAATTTTTGGCGGTAGAAATATTTATTAATAAGAAAGTTGTTTACGATCTGCTAGATGTCCTGTTCGGAAGAGGGGTTTGCGGTGACCACGATTACTCGGAAGTGGATTATCTAAAATCGAGAATTCCAAAAAATTTAGGTAATAGGGGGAGTTCCCTTAACGCCGGACGGCACCTAATACCGGACATTAGCTATATCTGTGACAGTTCAAACGCTATTTAGCTGTTCTTTCGCGTAAACCGTAGAGGGGATAATACAAACAACGATCACGTGTCGACATGGTCCAGTCGCGTGATATTCGCTAAAGAAATTGATTGATTGTTGGGTGTGACGGGAATCCGGTGAATCGTGTAAAGTTTAGATTGTTATATATATCAATATTCCTGGCTAAAAGACGTGTGAGTTGTGTTATTGTATCTTTTGGTAAGTATTTTTTTAATTACCTTTGTGTTTTGTGTAAACAGTGCACTGGTTTCCACAAAAAAAAAATTTTTTAATCTGTTCACTGTCCCCTGGTTCCGGACAGAACGTTGTCCCCTATTACCGGACAGTACAAATCTGAATCTTGTGTGTTCCTATTTGTATTACTGTTTATTATTTCGGTTTCAGTGTTTAAAAGATACACGTAGCCACCATGAATAGCAAGAAAAAAGGTTCATGGGATGAAAATAATTTGAAACCTGCACTTCAGAAAATTCTGGCAAAAGAAATTAGCCTAAGAGAGGCATGTTCGAGATATGGTATTCCAAAAAGTACTTTGTTTGATAAAATAAAATGTATAAAATCTGGTAAAGAAATTACTTTACAGTGTAAATTAGGTAGATTTGCCAAAACGTTCCCACCAGAATATGAACAGGAATTAATAAATCATGTGAAGGAGCTATCTAATCGTTATTTGCCATTAAAGAAAAAGGAATTTTTAAGGCTAGCTTGTGATTTAGCAGTAGAATTAAAGCTTCCTCGTCGCTTTAACACAGCAAAAGGAATGGCTGGCAAACGAAGAAGACTGGATTCGGTGTTCAAGCTGTCAAAAATGGGCACACGAGGCTTGTGCTGATATTTCCGAATGTTCGGAGGATTATATTTGTGATCACTGTAAACTATATTGAAACTGTGTTGAGTTGCGTCAGTAATTTTTACTGTGTCCAGTACTAGGTGCCACTTAATCATTTCTCCAAATCGCATAATCAAGTTTAACCGTAATTTAAGTTAACTATAATGATAATATTGAATGTTTTGTTGTGTAATTTTGATTTCTCATATTGTTATCTTATAAATAACGTAGATTTTTTTCTTCTTATTTAAGGAAAACCTTAAGCGTCCGGCACTAGGGGAACTCCCCCTATATGAAAGTATCTAGTCTTCTAGTCCTCTGTTAGGAAAAAATGGCAAATGTTCAACCGCAAAATGTCGATTTTCGGCCACAATCGCACTTAATTTTCGTTAATTAAAAAAAGATAAGCGACAGAAACAAAAACCCTTCGTTCAAGGATTAGATAATTTAATATATTAACTAAATTGGCTGTACTTCCGAAAGGGACCGGTGGCCGATCGAGATGAGGTTTGGGGGGCGGAGAGGAGAGGGTGTGTGGATCCTAAATCTAAAATTGTTGCTTCGGGAATTTATTAGTTTTCGAGATATTAATAAAAAACTTTTAGTATTTCTGTTGACTTATTCCGACATAACGCATTCCACTTTTCAACTTTTTCTGGATATTATTATTGGTTGGGGCTAGATTAGTGCGGGGGGTGCGCGCCCGCTTGCGGGCGCGTAAAGCATGGTAGCGAACCGATGTGAGTTTGGAGATTTGAACCAGCAACTTGCGAATGCGACCCATCCTACAATATAGGGTGTTATTCTACTGATAGTCAATATTCTAGGGGGCGATTCGACAGGCCAAAATAAGACGAAAATATAGAATACAATTTTTTAATATCGCGCTTCGTTTTCAAGAAAATTGACTTTGAATTTCAGCTAAATACGCGTGCGGTGCCTGAGGAGCAAGCGGAGGTAAGGGGAACGCGTCCAGCAGTTCGTAAAACAGTGTGCGGGGACGGGAGGGTCGCCGGGTAGGGGTGCCCGCACCTACGTCCAAACAAAATTTAAAAAAAAAAAATTAACAATAATTTTTTATTAATATTTTGGAAACTAATAAATACCCGGAGCTACAATTTTAGATTTAGGGTTCACACCCCCTCCCCACTCCTCCCTCCAAACCTCATCTCGATCGGCCACCGGTCCCCTTCGGAAGTATATCCACTAAATTTTCTGGAATTTTCGATTTTAGATTATCCACTTCCGAGTAATTATATAATTCTCTACATTTATTTACACAACGACAGCAGTTGCAACACAAAACAAGCAAAAATTCAAAGTATTTCACAAAAATGTGACAAAAAATTATGACATACAATATCCCAAATGTATTTAAATTCCTAAAGGGAACGCGATCGATTAACGCCACAGTAATTAGAATATGTCTATCCACCTACGCCCAACGGAATATTTACTTGTTTGATATCCGCGCGGCATTATCGTACGTAAAACACGTACGCAGTTACGTTCACTTTGCGCGTGCGAAGCAGAGCGAAGGGAAAGGAGAAGCGGAGCCTAATATCCAGGAGTAAGGTGAAAGATTAACACGCGAGCCGGTAGGTGAGATATGTGTCGTTGGAGGCGGTAATAAATACGAACTAATTGGATCCTCGTTTGCCAGCCGAAATTTAAGGGCGGGGGCGGGGAGTGGTGGCGGCAACTTCACCGCCGCTGGGACCCGCGGAAACCGACGCTCTTTCGGCTTGGCGTTGAATTATTATTCCGCTTTGTACGTATATCCGCGAATATTAATATCCCAATTCTTGACTTAATTGCAGAGAATGGATTTTAGACGTAGTTCGCACGGTCGCAGCCATCCACCCCGCTTTCGCCCCCTCTGTACACCCTCTGCCCCGCCATTGTCGCCATCCGGTACCGTAGCGGGGTTTTGCGGGACTGGATGGTACCGGTTTTCCGGTAGGTTGAGGCACCGAACGCGATTTTCTTTTGTCCGCGGTGCGTTTCGCTGACAATGCCGTTTAATCTCTTACGACGACACGACAACGACGAATCCAGCCGCGCCCGCCGCCACCCCGTGATCTACAGTTTCGTCGAACTGCGCCGATAAAAGAACGAGCATTCAACCAATGAAGGGATTATTACATTAATAGAAGCCCCGCTGAATATTACGCTAGCAC